>OX246757.1:7380000-8702500 GCA_945910035.1 Brachypalpus laphriformis | reverse complement strand
TCTAGGATAGCAAGCTCCAAGCTGAAGTCAAACAAGGCTGCTGGACCTGACGGCTTATCAGCTGAACTCTCCAAGGCAGGGACGAAGAAGAAGTTGAATCTGTTCGTCACCAGCTGTATGATTGTCTTGCACTTCTTCTTCCTTTTTATCAACGAGGCCATGATCCCAAAACAAGGGATCACAACCCTCCCACTTCACTGCACCTCCACCGATTCGCCTGGTGGGTTCGCCTGTCTAGCACTATCTGTCAGAAGAATGAGGACTCTTGGTGGTTAGTTCTTCTCCGAGCTGGAGGACTTGGGTAACCTCCTGAGATTCATATCACTATTTGGGTGGTTCTTACAGCGGAACACCTCTACAGTGTTTCCAGGGTACAATGGACCCAAACTTTTGGTCTAAGTGAGCAGTAACTCTTCTGTCACAAGGCACCCATCGACTTAACCTAACTCAGGCACCTCTCGATGCATTGGTAAAGAGCATACACCAACTCATCTCTAAGATTTGAACAGACGAGTGTATGCCTGATGAATGGAATCTCAGCATCGTTTGCCCGATAGAGTCGTCAGTCTCCTCAACGTGGCATACGAGATCTTTTCCTGGTGATGGGCCCCTATCAGAGCGGTTTCAGGCCAGGAAAGTCCATCATCTTCACACTTCGCCAGATCCTGGAGAAACCCGCTCCTATCAGGGAGGTTTCAGGTCAGGAAAGTGCACCTTCTTCACACCTCGCCAGATCCTGGAGAAACCCGCTCGAATCAGAGCAGTCTCAGGTCAGGAAAGTCCATTATCTTCACACTTTGCCAGATCTTGGAGAAACCCGACCCGCTCCTATCCGTGAGGTTTCAGGCCAGGAAAGTTCACCATCTTCACCAAATCCTGGAGAAAATCCATCAAGTCCACATCGAAACCCGCCCTGGTACCTTGTTGGCTTGTGATACGTCATTAGGATGTCGTTGGCAGATTCTAACCAGCATAGATCTACTGACTGTGGATCCTGAATGCCTTAACGACTGCCTGACTGTCTTAGTGATGATTTCGCAGCCCGAATGACGGTTGTGGTCTCAGTTTGGAAGGAGTGATTGACTCCTAAGAGGCTGCCTGTCACGGAGATGATGGACCAGTTGAACATTCACCTATGCTGGCTGCCAAGCCACAGAGACATTCCGGGAAACTTCAAAGCTTACGAGCTCGTCAGACAAGGCACGACTTTAAGGATTCTGGCGAAATGACAGACCGTGGGTATGGCTCCCGCTGCACATAAACATCTACTAAAGCTGAACGCTATTAGCAAAACCAACCACGGGCGGGGAAAATGCGTCAACTTGTCATATTTCTAGACAGATCTGGCCTAGGCTGGACCAGAAATGCAGTGCCATCAGTGCTACGGCACTGCAAGAGCTGTAGACACGCAGAGGAGGAGTTAACCATCCTTCATCTCATACGCTCATGTCCAGCCCTGTCACAAACGAAGACTGCTCTATCTCCTTCGATGACCTCAATGAACTGGCGTTCCCAGGCATTCGGATTATCAAAAGCAGCTGCGGTTGGTTTACCAATCCCTGCATCACAACGTACCTCTACCGATCAAGGTGTGTCTATTGCAGTCAACCCCACATCCATACTGGAACTGCCAGGGTAAATGGCCAATTACTCCTCGCTAATGGCACACTTGCGTGCGTTTCTCCAGTCACTTCTGTCGGGAATTATGATGGTTAATCAGCATCGGAGTCATGGTACTACCTGCCTACTTGTGACCTCGCATCTGGATGGGATAAATGCGTTGCGCGGATGACCAGAATCCTTTCTCTTTATATCTGGTCACCGCCTCGAGGCTAATCAAGTAGAATTCCGCAGAATAAGTGTGTTCATCAGTGATACCGTGTGCAGTGGGTGGGTCTTCCCTCGTTTAACAGTCAAGAAACTGAAACCCCCGATGGAGTTATTATATTTTCTGCCGACGACGACGACGACGACGACGAGGACTCCTCTTAGTCGTGTCATTACCAACCCATCAACCCACCAACCCACCGTCACACAAAACATATCTATACACGTGTATGGTACGCATTCAATGGAAAGGAGTCATAGTGCGAAGCGAATAAGGATGATGATGCTGGCGGCGCGATGCACAGGACACAAACAAAAGATTTTCATATCAAACGAGCGTCAGTCAATAACCTTAGACAACATGAGTACCAGACAGCTGCTCAACTCTAGCTCTTTGGAACTGTCTGGCACCGATTCCACACCGTGATGGGTTATGGTGTACCTCTTGTTAGGATTGGAGGAAGGAAATGCTGTCTGTGGGGATGCGATGCACATCTTTCTCATCAACTCAGCGGGTTGGGTTGTCAAGGAATAACCACCTGAAGGTGGTGGAATCATTTAAACTGTCACACGCAGTCGACATGCCGATATCCATGATTCAATCAGAGCTGGGTGTCACCATTTCCAGGAAATTAGATTTGGCGTCGCCACATTTGACTTTTGAGTCTATTCGGAGGCGGATTTGGTGGAACTGAATCTGCTTTGGACTTGGATTGTACTGGGTCGGGATGGGAAACGCTTGACTGGGGCACTCAGACGCAACTAGTGCTGAATCTGCTTTGGACTTGGATTGTACTGGGTCGGGATAGGAAACGCTTGACTGGAGCACTCAGACGCACTGCTTTGGACTTGGATTGTACTGGGTCGGGATGGGAAACGCTTGACTGGGGCACTCAGACGCAACTAGTGCTGAACCTGCTTTGGACTTGGATTGTACTGGGTCGGGATAGGAAACGCTTGCCTGGAGCACTCAGACGCAACTAGTGCTGAATCTGCTTTGGACTTGGATTGCACTGGGTCGGGATAGGAAACGCTCGACTGGAGCACTCAGACGCAACCAGTCCACTGGGACTTCGATTTCAATTTGAACAAACTAACGCTTGGCCCTTGACTTTGAGTTGAGCTCCGACTTGGACCTGGATCTAGATTTCATTTCAGAACTAAGCCTGGACATAGAGTTCATCTTTCATTAGAATTTGGAAGTGGAGTGGATGCTAGCGGTAGCTGCAATGAAGACAATTAAGTGCCGAACTTGCCCCTTGACGCGGTGCGAGGGCTTAACTTACAAGGACTCACTCAATCGCAGGATCTTCGCTCTCGGATGAGCTGACAGAGGAGTGCTCCTGGCTTGGTAGTCAAATAAATCGAAGAGGGAGAACGTTTCCTGTTTTAGAAGACACAAGGGAGTCCCTCTGAGTACAACAGAAGGCAATGCTAAGGGGCCAGCTCCTTGTGAATGACGACACAATTCTGCATGAAGGACTTTTGAATGAACAGTCTCCCCGGCTATACTTACCAAGAGCCACCCCTAGGTTAGGTATGTGGGCTGGCGGGGAGGGACGCTCTCTGCCACACTCAGGCCAGCATTGACCCATTGTGGTAAGAGCCAGCCCTAACTGGGAGGAAATACCCGACAAGTCGAAGTAGCTAGTGACGCGGTTGGACCAGACGAGATACCCTCTTCTTCTTCTTCTTCTTCTTCTTCCTTCTATCAGCGAGGCTATGATCCGAAAACAAGGGATCACAACCCTCCCACTTCACCGCATTTCTACTGATCCGCCTGTGGAGTTCGCCTAGAACCCTCTGTGTTCTGGAAAAGGATGGGAGACATCGGGTTCAGATGGCTCAGGATTCTCATCGTCAAACTTATGATCGAATGATGGAGGGAAAGTTACCTTCTCCCTGCGAGCAAAGGGAAGGATGATACGCGTTCGATCAAGCTGATGACCATGAAGCGACTATAAAGTGGTCGACTGCGATACGGCTATCTGATGATCAATGCGGACCTTGTGGCGGATAAATCAACCACAGACGCAATCCAAAGTAGAAGGATCAACATTGTGATTCCTTTGACAAACCATTCGACGGACAAACACGAGATCTGATATGGGTGGCGCTTGGGTTAGGTAGATGGCTGCCTTGTGACAGAAGAGTCACTGCTCACTTAGACCATCAGTTCGGGTCCATTGTGGCGCTTAGACATCGAGGAGTTCTAGAATCCTATGTACAAATGATGACGGACATGTGCGAGAGAGCAAAGACTAGAGTAAGATGCCGCGTTGGAGTAACCAAAGAGTTTCCAATCAAAGTCGGGATGCACCAGGGAAGCGTCTGTTTCACTTCAACGATGAATCCGTGCTGTTATGCGGATGCAGCATGTGGAGAGTGACCATTACTATCATTGGACGTTGCAAACGTTCGTTAACAGGTGCCTGCGCAACATCTTGAAGGATTTTCTGGCCCAATCGTGTCTCTAACGAACACCTTTACGAGAGAACGGGTCAGGAACCAATAGGCACAACCATCCAACGATGCAAGTGGCAGTGGATTGGTCACACGTTTCGAAATGGTGACAGTTCCATAGCTAACCATGGTATGCAGTTGAAACCCTTAACCCAGAATGACAGAATACCTGGCGTTCCGAGGAGAACATGGAGCAGAACAATCGAGAAGGAGGCACGGCAGTTGGGGAGAGCTGAGCCGCATTGCCAGAAACCGTACACGATGGCGCATAGGCATAGTAGAGACCCAAAGAGCCACAAGGGGATACTGGACAGAAGTACCCAGAATGACAGAATACCTGGCGGTCCGAGGAGAACATGGAGCAGAACAATCGAGAAGGAGGCACGGCAGTTGGGGAGAGCTGAGCCGCATTGCCAGAAACCGAACACGATGGCGTATAGGCATAGTAGAGACCCAAAGAGCCACAAGGGGATACTGGACAGAAGTACCCAGAATGACAGAATACCTGGCAGCCCGAGGAGAACATGGAGCAGAACAATCGAGAAGGAGGCACGGCAGTTGGGGAGAGCTGAGCCGGATTGCCAGAAACCGAACACGATGGCGCATAGGCATAGTAGAGACCCAAAGAGCCACAAGGGGATACTGGACAGAAGTACCCAGAATGACAGAATACCTGGCAGTCCGAGGAGAACATGGCGCAGAACAATCAAGAAGGAAGCACAGCAGTTGGGGAGAGCTGAGCCGCATTGCCAGAAACCGAACACGATGGCGCATAGGCATAGTAGAGACCCAAAGAGCCACAAGGGGATACTGGACAGAAGTAAGGAAGTAGGGAAGTGTCCGAAGTCCTTTGCTCTTTATTGCAATGATTGACTATCTGTTTGAAGGTAAAGTGACGCACCCCACCGAATCATCATCAGTTATTCTTTGCTGACGATGGAGCCACCATAAGTGAGGATGCTACGTCCTTGCAACGACTACTTGACGGTAGTCAAGTGACCTAGTCAAAAAACTGCATATTGGACGTCTGAGATGGCTAGGACATGTAGAGCGAATGGACACCAACGCTCCGGCCCGCAGAGTCTTCGAATCTAACCCCGAGGGACGACGCAGTAGAGGGAATCATCGCCGTAGGTGGCGCGCACAAGTTCAAGGGGACCTCGACCAATTTAGAGTGCGCAACTGGAGGCAAGTAGCTAAAGACCGAGCTAAATGGAGAGGCTTGTTGGTTGAGGCCCAGGTTCACCCCGAACTTGACGGTGGACGTTGACATTTTGGAGGCAAATGTGTTCCGCATTAGTCCAAGGAATAACGAGTACTTGTGCTGCCCGTTCTCTGATCCACTCAAGCCCGGCATTTATTTGAATAGAACAGGGGATCTAGCGATCCCCACAGACGGATCAGTAGAAATGTGGTGAAGTGGGAGGGTTGTGATTCCTTGTTTTTGGATCATAGCATCGCAAAGGAGGAAGAAAAACAGGGGATCTGGGATCTATGATCAATAGCGAAGCAACCTGTGATGATGGGAAAAGCTGAAAGGAAGGCAATTGTGCGTCCAGCGCTCGAATACAGTGCACAATGTTGGATGATGAAGATGCTTCGCATGATAGCAGGAGTGACACAGCTTGATCGATGTAAGAAGTTCGAAGAACCGCGGAAGTGTTCACGTCAAAGAAACCATCATCTCACGAAATATAGTTCGTCGATTGGCTCAGTTGGTATTGTCATGTTCATAGAAGCAACTGAGGCAGGTCATAGAACTCCTGGGAGTTCTCGGAATGCCTGCCTATCGGCATTTGATTTCCATTTCCATTACAAACTCGTATCTCGATATGAGTATCACGTTCAACTATTTTCTTGAAACAAACAAAGATATGACTAATTGCACGCGGAACAGTATTGCTATCAATGTCAGCTTCCTCAGAACTGGAACACGGTCAGCCATTCGTCTGCAACACAGCACATTTGCCCCCCCGCCAGCTGCGGCTGCGGTATACTATTACTTGTTCCGCCGTAGTCGCTTAGAATTTCATAATAATTTCAACTGAATCGGCTGGAATCCGATTGAAACAATTAAATTTGAAATTCCAAGCCCAGTCCAATGGACAGAGCCCACTCACATACGAGTCCACGGACTCCCTTAAGCGTCCAAATAAATAAATCAATCAATGAAGCATATAATTTCATTTTAGGCGTGAAAAAGAGAGAATCAAATATTTACGCCCCCTTTTGTATCTTTTTTTGTCACAAATTCACTACACAGACTGAGCTCAGCTTTACACACACGTCGCGCGCATGCATGTGGTGGTGGTGCTGGTGGTGGTTGTGTTGGAAGAAAAAAAAAACCTGAAATTCGAAGTGAAACACAACAGAAACGAAGCAAAAGATACAAATAGAATGAAGAAAGCAACCGAAGCAAGATAGATAGATACGATTACGAGTGGAAAAAGCCTGCACACTGTGCAGCAGCACCTCAAGGAAATTTGAGTATGCACATACTTTTGCCGTTCCCCGTGTACGATTATCAATATTGTTATTGCCAACACCAACGCCACCAACATCATCATCATCATCCCCTACCACATGGTAACCAGAGGATTACAAAGTCATCGTTTGGTGGAAGCGGCGGGCGAATGTATCTAGTACCTACGAGTACACACACAGCAAGTAGAAATCAACAAAAAATAAATTGTTCCAACAGGAAAGGTACTCCGTGTGTTTGGGTGTGTGTTGGTACAAGTACGGGGTTGGAATAAGGATGACACGAGTAGGTATGTATAGTGAACACAAAACGGCTTCTCTTGCGTGTTCCTAGGGCGAGTAGTAGACCAAAACACGTGGATACGTGTTGGGGTGATCTGTCACAACTAGGAATCAAATCGATCTCATCCTGGCAAACAAGATACTAGATGAACGCAGCTCACAGAGGGCCGTATGAGCTTCCTGACAAGCTGAATCGGACCATCAGTTCGTATCTTGCAACTCAACATTGAGGGGACTAACAGAGTCGAGGATTCTAGAGGATAACACCATCGACGTGGCAAGGTAAGCCGATTTCCAAAAAAGAGACGCAAAAGTGCTACCAAGTGCACGGATCTGTCACGTTCCCAAGAAATAGTATTGAGTACGCAAGGTCTATCCAACGGAGAGTTCAAATAGCTGGAACACGTCTAGTTTGGTGGCCAGACACGTTGTGGTGCAGTCCATCATGCGTGTGTTCATGGAACCAGTCTTTGAAGAGAAGATGGAACCATAGACTTATGGCTCTACGGTGGAACCACAAGCTTCAGTCGGGAAGAAGGGCAGCGGAGCATGAGAGAGAAATGGAAACCAGTCTTCGAAGGGAAGATGGATCCACCCTACTTACGGCCCTACAAAGCCAAAAATTCAGGAACCACAAGCTTCAGTCTGAAAGAAGGGCCGCGGATCATGCAAAAGAAATGGAATCAGACCACGAAGCACGGAGAAGTAGATCTCTACCTCAGCTAGCTTCTGGCTGGATATGGCTGCTTTCGAGCGTTTCTCAACCTGGAACACGGGCAGCGGAGCATGATAGACAAATGGAAACCAGTCTTCGAAGGGAAGATGGATCCATCCTACTTACGGCCCTACGATGCCACAATTCAGGAACCACAAGCTTCAGTTTGGAAGAAGGGCAGCGGAGCATGCAAAAGAAATGGAATCAGACCACGAAGCACGGAGAAGTAGATTTCTACCTCAGCCAGCTCCTGACTGGATATGGCTGCTTGCGAGCGTTTCTCAACCTGGAACACGGTCAGCGGAGCATGAGAGACAAATGGAACTAATCTTCGAAAGGAAGGCTTATACCTCGAAGGACGGAGAAGTAGATTTCTACCTCAGCCAGCTCCTGACTGGATATGGCTGCCTGCAAGCGTGTCTCAACCTGGAACACGGGCAGCGGAGCATGAGTGACAAATGGAACTAATCTTCGAAAGGAAGGCTTATACCTCGACGCACGGAGAAGTAGATTTCTACCTCAGCTAGCTCCTGACTGGATATGGCTGGTTGCCAGCGTTTCTCAACCTGGAGCACGGGCAGCGGAGCATGATAGACAAATGGAAACCAATTTTCGAAACCCATCTTGCCTACGATGCCAAATTCAGGAACCACAAGCTTCAGTCTGGCTGCGGAGCATGAAAAAGAAATGCAACCAGATCCAACGCCCTGCTGGGATACCAACGTGTCCTAACCACGACGTTAAAATGCGATTTTTACGCGAAGCTAGGAGAAGAGGGCGTCTTGGTAGAGTGCTCGGAAAGTACAGCATGCACGGTACCACATCCGACAATGGACTTAGACTAGTCGACTATGCGACACGGGACGAAACGTTGCTTTACCTTGATATTCAGAAGCGGGCGTGGCTCTCTTTTGATCAAAAAACCGTCAACCAAATCGATTGCATTGCCATCGACGCAAGGCACTCTTCCAGTAAGCTGGGTGTCCAAGCCAACGTGGACTGGGATCACTACCTAGTTGTAGCCAAGGTGCATATGCGGATATCCAGAACGGAGCGAAGCCGAGGAAGTTTGGACGTCGGACGGCTATAAACGCAATTTTTACGCAAAGCTAGGAGAAGAGGGCATCTTGGTATAGTACTCGGAAAGTACAGCCTGCACAACAGCATATCTGACAATGGATGCAGACTAGTTGATTATGCGACACGGTACGAAACGTTGTTGTAGCTTGATGTTCAGAAGAGGACATGGCTCCTCCCTTTTGATCGAGAAAACGTTTACCAAAGCGATCACATTGCGATCAATGCAAGGCAAGCTGGGTGTCCAAGCTAATGTGGACTCGGATAACTTCCTAGTTGTAGGCAAGGTGCATATGCGGATATCCAGAAACGAAGCGAAGCCGAGGAAGTTTGAGGTCGGACGGCTTCAATCGCAAGGGACCGCCAATGCCTTTCTATGTCCAATGCCGCCAGCAGGAAATGCTGAAGACCAGTGCTGCGGGGGGGCTGCGGAGCATGAGTGACAAATGGAACTAATCTTCGAAGGGAAGGCTTATACCTCGAAGGACGGAGAAGTAGATTTCTACCTCAGCCACCTCCTGACTGGATATGACTGCTTTCGGGCGTTTCTCAACCTGGAAGACGGTTGAGTCAGGCGGAGCACCAGTGAAAACCAAGGCCAGACATCTCTCATAGAACAAAGAACGGCAAACGCTGAACCCAATGTCTGGCCAGCAAACGAGGATAGAAGAGCATCACTACTACTACTACAGAGTCTTCGAATCTAACCCGGAGGGACAACGCAGTAGAGGACCTCCTCGCTGTAGGTGGCGCGCACAAGTTCAAGGAGACTTCGATGAACTTGGAGTGCGCAACTGGAGGCAATTAACTAAAGACAATGCAGTAGATGGACGAACCAATAGATGGCCGACGCACTAGAGGGCCTCCTCGTCATAGGTGAGACCGTACAAGTTCAAGGAGACCTCAATCAACTTGGAGTGCGCAACTGGAGGCAATTAGTTACAGACCGAGCTAAATGGAGAGGTTTGTTGGTTGAGGCCCAGGTTCACACCGAACTGTAGCGCCACCTAAGTAAGTTAATACGGACCCAGGACTAGGTACTTTCCCCCAGTATACTCCAAGCAGAGGTTCACGCGATCGAGAGACGCGCCCAATTCAACCTCGACACGAAGTATCCAGGGCAAGACGTCGCAATACTGTCAGATAGCCAAGTCGCAATCAAAGTACTGAACTCTCATGAGATCAGATCCAGACTGGTATGGGGCTGTCTAACCAAGATCAACAGGCTGCGCCTGACTAATACAGTGACTCTCTACTGGGAACCAGGACAAGTAGGACTGTAGGAGAATGAATCAGCTGATGCAAGGCTCAGACACTCCGTTCCTTGGATGGGAACCTATTTGTGGGATAGGAGCACACAAAATACGGGAAGAACTAGCCCCCAGTTGAGACAGGGGAAAGAGTTTGAGGGAAACTGAAACCAGAAACGAGGCAGAACCTGCATAAGGAGACGACTTCGCATCTTCACGAATGGGTCACTGCAGACTCGCGGAACACCTTAGGAAACTGGGAATAGAAGGGGATTGGACACTGCAGATTCGGCAGGAACCTCACAGAAGCACCAGCACAAAGATCACAACTTACAACTGTCGGCCGAGAGAAGTCCTCAGCCGCACTCTTCACGTCCTGGACAAGGGAGATGAGGTCATTCCTAGACATAAGCGTGGCAAGACGTCGAATTCCAACTACCACCCAACCAAGACTTCTTGGCGTCGCTTTCAATAGTCGCACATGGGTCTTCTTCTTCCTTTTATCAGCGAGGCTATGATCCGAAAACAAGGGATCATAACCCGCCCACTACACCGCATTTCTACTGATCCGCCTGTGGGGTTCGCCTAGCCGCACATGCGTCAAAGATCAGAAGTCGACTTGGACTCCAAAGCAATCTACTTAAGATCCTCCTGGGCGATGGATAATGAGGCGCTACTCGCCACATACAAGGCAATCGGTCGCTCTGTGCTGAACTACGGATATGCGGCCTCCATTTGAACACCACAGCTAAGTGACCGCCGTAGGTGGCGCGCACAAGTTCAAGGGGACCTCGACCAACTTGGAGTGCGCAAGACCGAGCTAAATGGCGAGGCTTGTTGGTTGAGGCCCAGGTTCACACCGAACTGTAGCGCCACCTAAGTAAGTACATAAGTAGTGAGTGACAAAAACCCCACAGAGGCGGATCAGTAGAAATGCGGTGAAGTGGTCGGGTTATGATCCCTTGTTTGCGGATCATAGCCTCGCCGAAACAGGAAGAAGAAGAAGTTGAGTGACACAAACTGGCAGCATAAGGACCATCACCGGATGTCACATGTAGATCATCTCCATTCTGAAAGAAAGTTGCTTTCAGTAAGAGACCACAGCACCATGTTCTCCAAGCAGTTTCATCTAGCCTGTCACCTTCAAGATCACCCTAGGCTGACAACGGCACCACAACCACACCGTTCCATTCGCAAAGGGCTCCAAATCTACCTCGATGCCTACACACAGGGTACCAGGATCGACAGACAGCCCTACAAGGATGCATTGAAAGGCATTCATCACACGACTGTGTCCCACTCTATGGAGAATCTCTGCCACAACGTGCTCCTCGGAGGGTGCCCACCACCCATCGCAGACGAAGAACGTAGTCTGCCACGGAGAACAAGGTCCACTCTAGCTCAGCTACGATCAGGTTGGTGCCGCTTACTACACGAAACGTCTCGACGTCTCCATAGACGACAAATGCCCCGCACAACACCAAACATCTTTTCAAGCAAAACCAACTGACTTGCACCCTGATGCACTTTGGGAACGACCTATAGACGTGGCTCAATTCCTGAGCCTAGAAACGGACCTGTCCCCAGTGGAACCGTACAACAAGAACCAGCACACCCACTTATGGAATGAGAAGTACTAATCCACAGAAGATGACTTCACCTAGGAGGCCATCTCGTGTCATTAACGGACTTACCTTCCAGATTCTCCGGTTCGCCAAAGCAGTTGGACTAGGGAAAGTCCTCTAAATCGAGGAACTAGAGCCATAGGGTGGGGGGGCACAATAGATTCGCAAAAGGAGACATCACCTGGAGGCTTATCTTCCATCAAAGACGGATCTACCTTCGCTGGATCCACTTGAGACACTTCTACTCATCAAAGCAGTTGGACTAGAGGAAGTGCTCTGAATCGAGTATGGTTGCAGAAGCAGAAGCTGCAAGGAAAAGCCACAGAATCACCAAAGATCTGCCAAGTGGTCGCAGCTCCAACCAAAGCCTAGACGGTTCCCTGCTCATTTCGGATGAGGACCAGCTCAAGAGATAGAAGGAGCATTTTGCTGCGGTTTTGAACCGTGAAATGCCCGAATGGACACCATGACCCCCAGCAAGTATGAAAACAACAAAGCGGTAGGACTTGACGGTATTCCCACGCAGTTCCAACGAGCAGCGCCAACAATATCGGCTGAGCTACTGCTTCCACTTCTAGAAAGCGGCTTGCAAAGCCTAGAGCATTCCTGACGAGTGGAAGAAGGGAATGATCGTCAAGCTCCCCAAGGAAGGAGTTTGAATGGAGTGCGACAACTGGAGGGGTATCTGCGTGCTGTATCATCCTGGAGGGAATCGAACTGACGAGTGGAAGAAGGGAATGATCGTCAAGCTTCCCAAGGAAGGAGTTTGAATGGAGTGCGACAACTGGAGGGGTATCTGCGTGCTGTATCATCCTGGAGCGAATCGAACTAACCAGTGGAAGAAGGGAATGATCGTCAAGCTTCCCAAGGAAGGAGTTTGAATGGAGTGCGACAACTGGAGGGGTATCTGCGTGCTGTATCATCCTGGAGCGAATCGAACTGACGAGTGGAAGACGGGAATGATCGTCAAGCTCCCCAAGGAAGGAGTTTGAATGGAGTGCGACAACTGGAGGGGTATCTGCGTGCTGTATCATCCTGGAGCGAATCGAACTAACCAGTGGAAGAAGGGAATGATCGTCAAGCTTCCCAAGGAAGGAGTTTGAATGGAGTGCGACAACTGGAGGGGTATCTGCGTGCTGTATCATCCTGGAGCGAATCGAACTAACCAGTGGAAGAAGGGAATGATCGTCAAGCTTCCCAAGGAAGGAGTTTGAATGGAGTGCGACAACTGGAGGGGTATCTGCGTGCTGTATCATCCTGGAGCGAATCGAACTGACGAGTGGAAGACGGGAATGATCGTCAAGCTCCCCAAGGAAGGAGTTTGAATGGAGTGCGACAACTGGAGGGGTATCTGCGTGCTGTATCATCCTGGAGCGAATCGAACTAACCAGTGGAAGAAGGGAATGATCGTCAAGCTTCCCAAGGAAGGAGTTTGAATGGAGTGCGACAACTGGAGGGGTATCTGCGTGCTGTATCATCCTGGAGCGAATCGAACTAACCAGTGGAAGAAGGGAATGATCGTCAAGCTTCCCAAGGAAGGAGTTTGAATGGAGTGCGACAACTGGAGGGGTATCTGCGTGCTGTATCATCCTGGAGCGAATCGAACTGACGAGTGGAAGAAGGGAATGATTGTCAAGCTTCCCAAGGAAGGAGTTTGAATGGAGTGCGACAACTGGCCGGGTATCTGCGTGCTGTATCATCCTGGAGCGAATCGAACTGACGAGTGGAAGAAGGGAATGATCGTCAAGCTCCCAAGGAAGGAGTTTGAATGGAGTGCGACAACTGGACGGGTATCTGCGTGCTGTATCATCCTGGAGCGAATCGAACTGACCAGTGGAAGAAGGGAATGATCGTCAAGCTTCCCAAGGAAGGAGTTTGAATGGAGTGCGACAACTGGAGGGGTATCTATCATCCTGGAGCGAATAGAACAACTCGATGTCGAACAAGCTCTGGATCCCTCTGTGTTGACCACATCGTCAACGTCGTCACTCCACCTGCTGCTCATCGAGTTTGAGCAGGCTTTCGACAGTGTCAACAGGGAGTTCATTTGGAGTGCCTTAGGTAGGAGAGGTGGATCCAAGTGTTACGTTCTGCACAGAGGAAGGTTGTCCGAGGAATTCGAGATCCAAAGTGGGGTACGACAAGGCTGAATTCTCGCACCAATACTATTCTTTTTGATGATTAGCGATGTGCTTCGTGCAGCTTTTTCGATGGGAAATGGAGGGATTCGATGGACCCTTACATCCCAACTGACACATCTTAATTACGCTGGACCTCCACCAAAGGACAGCAAATGAGGAGAGGAAAGCAGGCTGCGTCGGGCTGAAAATGAATCCAGCAATCGGCTCAACTATGCCTTGCTGGACAGCCGGTAGAGAGAGAAGAGGATTCTCAGTGTCTTGGGAGTGTTGTTCCGACTGATGGTGGAACTGAACTGGATTCGGCTCAACTATGCCTTGCTGGACAGCCGGTAGAGAGAGAAGAGGATTCTCAGTGTCTTGGGAGTATTGTTCCGACTGCTGGTGCATCCGAACTGGATTCGGCTCAACTATGCCTTGCTGGACAGCCGGTAGAGAGAGAAGAGGATTCTCAGTGTCTTGGGAGTATTGTCCCGACTGCTGGTGCATCCGAACTGGATTCGGCTCAACTATGCCTTGCTGGACAGCCGGTAGAGAGAGAAGAGGATTCTCAGTGTCTTGGGAGTATTGTCCCGACTAATGGTGAAATCGAACTAGATTGGACTCAACCATGCCTTGCTGGACAACCGGTAAAGAGAGAAGAGGATTCTCAGTGTCTTGGGAGTGTTGTTCCGACTGATGGTGGAACTGAACTGGATTCGGCTCAACTATGCCTTGCTGGACAGCCGGTAGAGAGAGAAGAGGATTCTCAGTGTCTTGGGAGAATTGTTCCGACTGATGGCGGATCCGAACTGGATTCGGCTCAAGTGTACATTGCTGGACAGCCGATAAGGTAGAGGATTTCGAGTGTCTTGTCTGTCCGATGGTGGATCCGAACTGGATTGCATTCGGGAAATTGTCCAACATGTGGTGAAGCAATCCAATAAGTTTGAACGTTAAATCCATGGATGCAGCACGTAGACAGTGACCATTACTGTCACTAGAAAGCTGTAAACGTTCGTTAACAGATCAAAGACTAAGGCTGTACTCTCCTCCACCAAGACCCCATCCCAGAAACACTGGTAGCTTCAGCAAGTAGGTCGGTAGAATATTTTCAAGATGAGACAACCGCTTGTTGTGTTGGAAAGCTTGAACAAGTGCTATTGTTTCCGAATCCATTTCGTCGATGTGTTGACATAACATTTTGAGCAATTGCCCACCTAGATTGAGGATGTTTACCAGTGTGCGACAGTCGGCCGCAGAAGTATGGTATAGACGGTCAGAATCACATCCCACATAGGCAAGATACTCCATCTATTCCAGGACTTCATAGCAATCTGGAAGTACTCCGCCATTAGAAGGAACCGAATGAAGGAAACCGAATGAAGGGAATCGAATGAAGGGAACCGAATGAAGGGAACCGAATGAAGGAAACCATCAAATGCTGAAGGCATTTGTGCGGGCTAAGGACACTCTAGGTTAGGATTGAGGGGATAGCCGCAACGAATGGATGCAGCCCGTACTCGGATCTTAAAAGGATCCACACTCTAAGTCATTTGCTTTTCGAGATATTCGATGCCGGTAATATTCGAGGGTGCGGGGAACCAACCCGAAGGAGATATACCATTTTAAAATTACTAATATCTCTATTTTCGAAGAGGTCTACCTCCTTGCAAAATGCCACCTCTCTAGGCCTTATAGTTCCTGAGATATGGTTGGCCAGACAGACATCGAATACTAATTCAAAGTGCAATGCTCTATCCAAAAGTACTTACACTCAAGCCCCTCACACATACAGATACACATCCTTAAGAGAAGTACCTAAAAGCTTGACCTTAAAACAAAGAACGGAGGACATGCTCAACTACCATCAATAAATTAAAGACAGTCCTTCAGCGCTGTGTGTGTACGTGTCAAAATCCCATCGAGGACGAAGCAAAGTAGCCGGGCGTGTCTGCTTTATAAAGATGTTTACACATTCTTTTCTTCTCCTCCAGATGACAGGCCACGATTGGAGGAAGAGACACGTTTGCAAAGCAAACAACAAGAGAGTGCCTGATGTCCTTCGAGAAGATGTCCATCGCCAGGCACTTCACTTACGCCACACAAATGGCAATTACAAAAACCAAACAAAATCGGAAGCAAATCCAAATAAATTTCCATTATTCCCCATCGACGAGGGGTTGCGGGTGGTTGAGGGTTGGAAATGGAAATAGCGACGCAAATACTCGTAGGAAGAAGAAAAAAAAAACTTTTACCACCGAGGAAGGCCAGCAGCAAACAAGAAATGAATTCAATAAATATTGATACGTCTGATGGGTGGGATTAGATGGATGCGCGCATAGGACACCGTAAGTGTTAATTGAACGATTAAACAACTGAAGATAGAGATACTCCTCGGATGGCAGCATTGAAGTGCTGACTGATCTGGTGTGTGTAGGCGACACGGGCACGATGTACTCCTCGAATCGAGCACTGTAGATACATCATATATCCATTGTGGTGGAGTTTTGTGCGTACTTGCAGTTCTTTGTGTGGACGTAGACAATGGTGACGGAAGATGGACTGTGCGGGGTTGGTGGGGGGGATGTTCTTTCATGCCGAGTACCGGATTCGTACGAGAGGGATGTCGTCTACTGAAACACAACCCTACATCCGTTAGTACCATCGCCATCCTCATTGACAGTCAGGCTGCTATCAAGGCAATCGTTGCCGCGGTGTCATCTTCCAAACTGTGTGGAGGAATTCGCCTCGCTGGGTCATCGGTTCAACATCATTCCCGGGATACAGCAACATACGAGGGGAATGAGCGATAGAGGGTAGAGGAATGGCTATAAAGGGAGGCCTTGCTGGGCTAGAGATATCCTTGGACATAATAGGATTCCTTATAGTGACTCGAGGTACCACCAGACAATGCAACCTGAACCATCAGAAAACCTAGACAGAGGAATGGCTATAAAGGGAGGCCTTGCTAGGCTGGAGATATCCTTGGACATAATAGGATTCCTTACCGTGACTCGAGGTACCACCAAGCAAGGCAACCTGAACCATCAGGAAACCTAGACAGAGGAATGGCTATAAAGGGAGGCCTTGCTGGGCTGGAGATATCCTTGGACATAATAAGATTCCTTACAGTGACTCAAGGTACCACCAGGCAAGGCAACCTGAACCATCAGAAAACCTCTGCTTCTATCCTCAAGCAGGATATCAAGAAGAAACCATCAATGTTGGTTGAAAAAGAGCAAAACCACCATAGATCGCAACCCCACACACTAGGCTACCAAACATGGTTAAAAGATGGCGCCACCGCATCGTCAAAGAAATCGGTGTGGAGCCACTGGTTTTCTTGTAATTTTGACTATGAACTCATATAACGGATTGCGATCGACGCAAGGCACTCTTCCAGTATTCTGGGTGTTCGGAGCCAATGTGGGCTCGGATCACTACCTAGTTGTAGCCAACGGAGCAAACAAAACAAATATTTGGCGCAACATCTCTTTAAAGTGCTAGGACCTAGCTTCTCGCAACCACTCATGTTGTGTGCGTTATATTTTTCGAGTCGAGACTTCGCTGGAAATATTGAAGCCTCATCAGCCCCTATTCCAACTGAACTCTGAAGCGGAAGGAACTGCCAGTCCCGGGACACAGCAAGATACGAGCGGAATGAGCGATAGAGGGTGCCAGTCGAGACTTTGCTGGAAATAGTGAAGCCCCATCAGTCCCTATTCCAACTGAACACTGAAGCGGAAAGAGCTGCCAGTGCCGGGACACAGCAACATAGAACGGAATGAACAAGCTGATGAACTTGCAAGGCGGGGATCTGCGTTTGACAGGTCGGTTCTCGTACCATTGGGGTCTCTCAAGGGGAATATCTTCGCGCACTTCCTATCGCACTTTCCAACAACAGATGGCACGGGCTGAGGAGGCAGATGTGGCTCAACTATAACTGGCCACAGAGCACAAGATCTACAAAACAGAATTCGTGCAGATACTGCCGCGGTTAGGACAGGACCCTGGTCCATTGGGATCAACGCGGCTAGACTCTGCTCACTGTTGCAGCTGCAATATTGGAACCTACTGACCTGCAAGGAAGGAAGCAAGGAAGAAGGATAGGTTAGGTTAGTGTGGCAGGCCGCAGAATGCAGCCTCACTTCGGTCGGACTAGGCACATGGATCTATCATCCCCAGGAGGAAACAATCCACCATATCCTTTGCAAGTGAGAGGCTCTAAGAGGGTCCCCGGCAGCGTACACTAGGCTAACCCTTCTTTGACAACCTGACACAGATGTCGGAAAAGAGTCTTCTTCTTCTTCTTCCTTTTATCAGCGAGGTTATGATCCGAAAATAAGGATCATAACCCTCCCACTTCACAGCATTTCTACTGATCCGCCTGTGGGGTTCGCCTTCGGAATAGAGTATCGCAGAAGTAATCCGCTTTATTCCAAGTTTAACATGCGGTAAGGTCACGTCAGTAGGTTCCAGCAGAGGTTGCTGTTAGAGACACCTCTACCGATCTACCCCTATAGCCGATGGCTCTTATCCTCTAGTTCCGTCAGTCCAGCGGATGATGTTGCCGTACTTTCTGAGACTTCTGTTCCTAAAGCGCATATGGCACTGAACATTGGTGCACTAGGACTGCAGGGTTTCCTTTCAAAACGAAGGAAGTCGTTTGCTTTTCGAGATATTCGATGTTCATTGTGCGGTCATATTCGAGGGTGCGGGCGAACCAACCCGAAGGAGGTATACCATTTTAAAATTACTAATGTCCCTATTTTCGAAGAGGTCTACCTCCTTGCAAGATACCACCTCTCTAGGTCCCATAGTTCCTGAGATATAGCTGGCTAGACGGACATTGGAGAAGGAGTTTGGTCGGTCCTGCTTGTCGATTTTCACGTAAAGGAGAGAGATTCTTCGAATCTAACCCGGAGGGATGACGCAGTAGAGGGAATCATCGCCGTAGGTGGCGCGCACAATTTCAAGAGGACCTCGATCAACTTAGAGTGCGCAACTGGAGGCAATTAGCTAAAGACCGAACTAAATGGAGAGGTTTGTTGGTAAAGGCATAGGTTCACCCCGAACTGTAGCGCCACCTAAGTAAGTAAGTAAGATGAGAGTTCCAATCCTTCTGTCGGATGTCTCAGTCAGGTCGTCGAAGAAGGGGGTTTACCCAGAGTTTGTGGTCTGGTTCTTGCTAGATTCACTAAACCCTCGCTTGTCGAGGATGAGGGCTTCAATCCTTCTGTCGGATGTCTCAGTCAGGTCGTCGAAGAAGGGGGTTTACCTAGAGTATGTGGTCTGGTTCGTGCTAGATTCACTAAACCCTTGCTTGTCGAGGATGAGGGCTTCAATCCTTCTGTCGGATGTCTCAGTCAGGTCGTCGAAGAAGGGGGTTTGCCTAGAATATGTGGTCCGGTTCTTGCTAGATTCACTAAACCCTTGCTTGTCGAGGATGAGGGCTTCAATCCTTCTGTCGGATGTCTCAGTCAGGTCGTCGAAGAAGGGGGTTTACCTAGAGTATGTGGTCTGGTTCGTGCTAGATTCACTAAACCCTTGCTTGTCGAGGATGAGGGCTTCAATCCTTCTGCCGGATGTCTCAGTCAGGTCGTCGAAGAAGGGGGTTTACCTAGAGTATGTGGTCTGGTTCGTGCTAGATTCACTAAACCCTTGCTTGTCGAGGATGAGGGCTTCAATCCTTCTGTCGGATGTCTCAGTCAGGTCGTCGAAGAAGGGGGTTTGCCTAGAGTATGTGGTCTGGTTCTTGCTAGATTCACTAAACCCTTGCTTGTCGAGGAAGAGGGCTTCAATCCTTCTGTCGGCTGTCTCAGTCAGGTCGTCGAAGAAGGGGGTTTACCTAGATTATGTGGTCTGGTTCTTGCTAGATTCACTAAACCCTTGCTTGTCGAGGAAGAGGGCTTCAATCCTTCTGTCGGCTGTCTCAGTCAGGTCGTCGAAGAAGGGGGTTTACCTAGAGTATGTGGTCTGGTTCTTGCTAGATTCACTAAACCCTTGCTTGTCGAGGATGGGGGGTTCAATCCTTTGGTGGGATATCTCACTCAGGTCGTCGATCTGGTCTTGATCTGCTTAGTAGCTGATTTGATTTAGGTTTGTTGTAGCTAGACTACGTCTTTCTAGAAAGCGTGTTCCACCCGCGACTGGCCAGCTTTAAGGAGAAAAGATGAAGACCCTTTCTGTCAGAGAGCCGCTGCCTGACCAGATCGTCCACTCGCTGGTTTCCCTCGAAGTTACTGTGTCCTGGAACGTCCAGTTTGTTTACTTCCTCCTGGCATTGCTCTATCAGTCTTGTAGACGCGGTGGCAGCTTGGCTATCAGTGCGGTTAGATGTTGGAAGAGCGTTCAGTATGCGTCAAGCCTGGCAGAGATTAGCTAACTTCGGTAAACGGAAAGATTTCGATGCGTTCCAGCTTGTCCGAGAAAATGCCTGCACCGACTCCGCAATCCAGTTCCATTGGAGCTTGTTATGGATCGCTGGAGGCTGCTGATGTTAGCATTAGCCAGTTCGCCTAGATGGTGGCTCCTAAGTACTATCTTCTACGAGTGGAGAGAGCCTGGCATCTTCTTCTTCGGCCATACAGCTTCGACAGACTGATGGCATTCCTGCCAATGATGCAGTGTGCCGTAATGACACCGTCTGTAGTGGTAATGAGTCTTCAAGTCTAAAACGGAGAGACAAGGACCTCCTCGCCGTAGGTGGCGCGCACAAGTTCAAGGAGACCCCAATCAACTTGGAGTGCGCAACTGGAGGTAATTAGCTAGAGACCGAGCTAAATGGAAAGGCTTGTTGGTTGGGGCCCAGGTTCACCCCGAACTGTAGCGCCACCTAAGTAAGTAAGTAAAGATAGGTTAGGTGAACGGCCTCCTCCAATGTCGCCCATCAGGCGATCACGAGAAATACTGGTGACTTGGGTGGGTTATACCGAACGTTCGGCTTTAGCGGCGCGGCGGTGGAATGGTTAGATGAGTGATAGTTGCTGAGGCTGAGTAGGTTCAGCACAGGAATGAGAGAATCAGTAGCGAGGCAAGCTTTCAAATATCGGATAGATAGGCCCCCCCCCCCCCATTTGAGAAAAGTATACCCTTTCCCGTTACCACTGCTATATACTTATATTAAATAAAAAAATAAAAAATAAATACATCATGACGTTCCAAGGTGACTTTTGTTTCGAAGAACATAACTATACGTCTAGACGTTCACTTAAATTTACGGTATGTATGTAAGTATCTACTCAAGAGGGATATCTTGTTGCATTCTATGGATCTACGGAGATAAATATTTCATTTTTTGACATGTCTGTCTGTGCGCGCATCACGCGGAAACTACTGAACGGATTTAGATGAAACTTGGCGTAAGCTGATGCCCACGACTTTGGTAGGGATAAGAATATGTATAGATTCCTAAATGTTCGTGTGGTAGACGACCTTCAGCGGAACCAAAAAAAATGCAAGAAATCGTATCTATAGTCAAACTAACTGACCACACTTCAGTGAACATGGAAGAAACGTATGAAAGTGTGGCCTCCCTGGTATTATTCACCAAGAGAAGGCAGATACCAACCTTCTATTGGAGGCACTCCCCTCAGAATGTCTGACAGCGCCTGGTGCTCGATGAAAAACGAAAACTCAATTGGAGACAGAGACATTAATGAAAGAAACAAAAAAAGTCGCAGTAGCCGTGGGAAAACCTGTCATCCTGTGGATGTACACGGCTATAGTAAGACAGTCTCGTATAGTGGCCAACAAGACTACCAACCTAATGGCCATTAAAAAGTACAAAGACAGCAGTGCAATGGGAACAACACCAACAGCACGGCTTGAGGCTATCCTTCGTACAATCATCGGCAGCCATTAGTCAATCAGATAACTGAAAACCAAATGCAATGGGTCATCCAATGATCCTGCAGAAATATCAAGGCCTGGACCTCTCCTGGACTTCACAAGATCTGTCTCTAGTGCCTATTCTTTCAGGAAAGAATGGAAAAGTGGCGAAGGTTTAGGCGTCTTCTCCGAACCGCTGTCAATCCGCACCTCCAGAGCCACAGCAGTGTCCTCCAAGCGGAGGTCTTAGCAGTGACAACAGCCTCCCGTGAGTCGGCGATAGGGGCAACACCACCAGAAGGTATCACTTTCTTTATTGACAGCCAGGTAGCTATAGAAGCTATTTCTGCTTCGAAGCTTGTGAAGTGTTGTCGAGAAGAGCTCAAGGTTCTTGGGACACAGCAGAAGGGTTCCTGGACATGAGGGAATACCAGGCAATGACAAGGCTGACGAATTAGCAAGAGGAGCCTCGACATCGACACCTATACCAGCTGGCCCCTCTGTGAATATCCCGCCTTGCACACTCAAGCTTGAAGCACAAAAAAAAAGAAGAAAGGCGAATACCAGATGGACCTCCATAGAGGCTTGTTGACTTTTGACAAAGCAAGAACCGAGAGACTTATATGGAAAGACAGGAAAACCCTTTTCACCCTCATAGGGGACATAATACTGCGCGGTGCCACATGAAGAAGTTGCGTCAAACGGAAGAAGACCTTTTGCAGAGGGATAGGGGAGTTCCACTTTCTGTGTCACTGGTCGGGCCTCCAGCACACCAAGAAGAAGTTCCTCGATGTTCCCCGCAGCGTTCCACAGACCTTCTTCTTCTTCTTCCTATTTCTGCGAGGTTATGATCTGAAGACAAGGGATCGTAACCCTCCCACTTCACTGCATTTCTACTGATCCTCTACTGATCCACTGGTGGAGTTCGCCTGTTTGACTCAAGGGATCGTAACCCTCCCACTTCTCTGCATTTCTACTGATCCGCCTGTGGGGTTCGCCTGTTCCACAGACCTATATACATATAATCATGGACATGTACAAGGAAGCGCAGACAAGAGTGAAATTCCCCGCTGGAGTAACCAAGAGTTCAGTACAATGGACCTACTTTCTGTCTAAGTACATCCTCATCGAGTGCTGATCCTAATCTAACCAAGAGTTCCCAATCAATGTTGGGGTACACCAGGGAAGCGTCTTAGGTCCTTAGCTCTTTATTGCAGTGATTGACTATCTGAAGGTGAAGTGATGGACCCCAAACTGCATCAGTTATTCTTTCCTAACGATTGAGGCATCATAAGTGAGGATCCTACATGCTTGCAACGAGCACTTGACGTATGGATGGACGTTTTGGAGGCAAATGGGTACCGCATTAGTCCGTTTTCTGCTCCACTCAGGCCAAGTCCAGATGTTTATTGAAATGGAACAGTGCTTCGTTCGAATGTCTGGGATCTGGATGAAGTGGAGGGAAAACTCCGCGATCTTGTGTGAGCGGAAAAGACCGCCTAAGCTGAAGGGAAGGCGTCCAGCACTCACATATGGTTCACAATGTTGGATGATGAAGATGCTTCGTATGATAGCAGGAGTGACACAGTTTGATCGAGATAAGAAGTTCGAACAAGTTCGTCAAAGAAACCACCATCTACGAAGTATAGAGGGCGATCGGCTTAGCTGGTATTGCCATGCTCAAGGGAGGAATCATTTGAATGAACGTTTCGCTGGGGTAACGATCCCTTGAGTCAAGCAGGCGAACTCCATAAGCGGATCAGTAGAAATGCAGTGAAGTTGGAGGGTTACGATACCTTGAGTCAAACAGGCGAACTCCACCAGTGGATCAGTAGAGGATCAGTAGAAATGCAGTGAAGTGGGAGGGTTACGATCCCTTGAGTCAAACAGGCGAACTGCACAAGAGGATCAGTAGAGGATCAGTAGAAATGCAGTGAAGTGGGAGGGCTACGATCACTTGAGTCAAACAGGCGAACTCCACAAGAGGATCAGTAGAAATGCAGTGAAGTGGGAGGGTTACGATCCCTTGAGTCAAACAAGCGAATTTCATCAGTGGATCAGGAGAGGATCAGTAGAAATGCAGTGAAGTGGGAGGGTTACGACACCTTGAGTCGAACAGGCGAACTTCACAAGAGGATCAGTAGAAATGCAGTCAAGTGGGAGGGTTACGATACCTTGAGTCAAACAGGCGAACTCCACCAGTGGATCAGTAGAAATGCAGTGAAGTGGGAGGGCTACGACACATTGAGTCGAACAGGCGAACTCCACAAGAGGATCAGTAGAAATGCAGTGAAGTGGGAGGGTTACGATACCTTGAGTCAAACAGGCGAACTCCACCAGTGGATCAGTAGAGGATCAGTAGAAATGCAGTGAAGTTGGACGGTTGCGATCTTTTCAATAAAACAGGCGAACTCCACCAGTGGATCAGCAGAGGATCAGCAGAAATACAGTGAAGTGGGAGGGTTACGACACCTTGAGTCGAACAGGCGAACTCCACAAGAGGATCAGTAGAAATGCAGTGAAGTGGGAGGGTTACGATACCTTGAGTCAAACAGGCGAACTCCACCAGTGGATCAGTAGAGGATCAGCAGAAATGCAGTGAAGTGGGAGGGTTACGACACCTTGAGTCGAACAGGCGAACTCCACAAGAGGATCAGTAGAAATGCAGTGAAGTGGGAGGGTTACGACACCTTGAGTCGAACAGGCGAACTCTACAAGAGGATCAGTAGAAATGCAGTGAAGTGGGAGGGTTACGATACCTTGAGTCGAACAGGCGAACTCCACCAGTGGATCAGTAGAAATGCAGTGAAGTGGGAGGGCTACGACACATTGAGTCGAACAGGCGAACTCCACAAGAGGATCAGTAGAAATGCAGTGAAGTGGGAGGGTTACGATACCTTGAGTCAAACAGGCGAACTCCACCAGTGGATCAGTAGAGGATCAGTAGAAATGCAGTGAAGTTGGACGGTTGCGATCTTTTCAATAAAACAGGCGAACTCCACCAGTGGATCAGTAGAGGATCAGCAGAAATGCAGTGAAGTGGGAGGGTTACGACACCTTGAGTCGAACAGGCGAACTCCACAAGAGGATCAGTAGAAATGCAGTGAAGTGGGAGGGTTACGATACCTTGAGTCAAACAGGCGAACTCCACCAGTGGATCAGTAGAAATGCAGTGAAGTGGGAGGGCTACGACACATTGAGTCGAACAGGCGAACTCCACAAGAGGATCAGTAGAAATGCAGTGAAGTGGGAGGGTTACGATACCTTGAGTCAAACAGGCGAACTCCACCAGTGGATCAGTAGAGGATCAGTAGAAATGCAGTGAAGTTGGACGGTTGCGATCTTTTCAATAAAACAGGCGAACTCCACCAGTGGATCAGTAGAGGATCAGCAGAAATGCAGTGAAGTGGGAGGGTTACGACACCTTGAGTCGAACAGGCGAACTCCACAAGAGGATCAGTAGAAATGCAGTGAAGTGGGAGGGTTACGATACCTTGAGTCAAACAGGCGAACTCCACCAGTGGATCAGTAGAGGATCAGCAGAAATGCAGTGAAGTGGGAGGGTTACGACACCTTGAGTCGAACAGGCGAACTCCACAAGAGGATCAGTAGAAATGCAGTGAAGTGGGAGGGTTACGACACCTTGAGTCGAACAGGCGAACTCTACAAGAGGATCAGTAGAAATGCAGTGAAGTGGGAGGATTACGATCCCTTGAGTCAAACAAGCGAACTTCATCAGTGGATCAGGAGAGGATCAGTAGAAATGCAGTGAAGTGGGAGGGTTACGACACCTCGAGTCGAACAGGCGAACTTCACAAGAGGATCAGTAGAGGATCAGTAGAAATGCAGTGAAGTGGGAGGGCTAGGATCACTTGAGTCAAACAGGCGAACTCCACAAGAGGATCAGTAGAGGATCAGTAGAAATGCAGTGAAGTTGGACGGTTGCGATCTTTTCAATAAATAGGCGAACTCCACCAGTGGATCAGTAGAGGATCAGTAGAAATGCAGTGAAGTTGGACGGTTGCGATCTTTTCAATAAAACAGGCGAACTCCACCAGTGGATCAGTAGAGGATCAGCAGAAATACAGTGAAGTGGGAGGGTTACGACACCTTGAGTCGAACAGGCGAACTCCACAAGAGGATCAGTAGAAATGCAGTGAAGTGGGAGGGTTACGATACCTTGAGTCAAACAGGCGAACTCCACCAGTGGATCAGTAGAGGATCAGCAGAAATGCAGTGAAGTGGGAGGGTTACGACACCTTGAGTCGAACAGGCGAACTCCACAAGAGGATCAGTAGAAATGCAGTGAAGTGGGAGGGTTACGACACCTTGAGTCGAACAGGCGAACTCTACAAGAGGATCAGTAGAAATGCAGTGAAGTGGGAGGATTACGATCCCTTGAGTCAAACAAGCGAACTTCATCAGTGGATCAGGAGAGGATCAGTAGAAATGCAGTGAAGTGGGAGGGTTACGACACCTCGAGTCGAACAGGCGAACTTCACAAGAGGATCAGTAGAGGATCAGTAGAAATGCAGTGAAGTGGGAGGGCTACGATCACTTGAGTCAAACAGGCGAACTCCACAAGAGGATCAGTAGAGGATCAGTAGAAATGCAGTGAAGTTGGACGGTTGCGATCTTTTCAATAAATAGGCGAACTCCACCAGTGGATCAGTAGAGGATCAGTAGAAATGCAGTGAAGTTGGACGGTTGCGATCTTTTCAATAAATAGGCGAACTCCACCAGTGGATCAGGAGAGGATCATTAGAAATGCAGTGAAGTGGGAGGGTTACGACACCTCGAGTCGAACAGGCGAACTTCACAAGAGGATCAGTAGAAATGCAGTCAAGTGGGAGGGTTACGATACCTTGAGTCAAACAGGCGAACTCCACCAGTGGATCAGTAGAGGATCAGTAGAAATGCAGTGAAGTGGGAGGGTTACGATACCTTGAGTCGAACAGGCGAACTCCACCAGTGGATCAGTAGAAATGCAGTGAAGTGGGAGGTTACGATCCCTTGAGTCAAACAGGCGAACTCGACAAGCGGATCAGTAGAGGATCAGTAGAAATGCAGTGAGGTGGGAGCGTTACGATACATTGAGTCGAACAGACGAACTCCACAAGAGGATCGAGTGTAATATAGCTCGAAACCATTTGGCAAATCATTTGACAGCAAACGAACATCGGAGACTCTCAGAAAATGTGTCAACAAACAGTGGGGTTTGTGGCACATTTTCCTAGCCAAACGTTTGACGCTGTGTCAGTGTAATATACAGAATTTGGACGCGAGTTTGGGGCACATTTTGCTGCTGAAACTGTGTCAAACAGTGGAACCGATGGGTTTAGTGTCAAAACCTTGACATCTATCTGACCAGACACTATCACAATGGACCCAAGCGGTCTATGTGTTTCCGGACCCTGTCAGGACAGCCACTTTTACCTAGCCTACCTATCCGACCTGACATGTCAAAAATAGAAACATAACCTTTGCCTTTGAATGGAAAATGGAGAATCTGTTTGGCGTGTACTTACATGCTGTTTGATGTATTCCAATGCATGTAGAACGTCTTGGCACAATTCGATACAGTCGACAAGAGCACCGTCTCTAGGCATACTAGCGTCAGAATGGTGAAGAACGATGTTGCCTTTAGTCCAGGTAAGAGTCGAAAACGCAACTGTGGTGTATGATGATGATGATGATGATGGTGGTGATGGTGGTGATGGTATTGCTGCTGCTGTTGTTGTTGTATCTGACGCTGTTGCTGTTGTTGTAATAATTTTGTTCGTCCTGATACAATAATTGCTGCTGGTGTTATATCCGTTGGTGGAAACGCGGATTGTGGTGAGAACGACGACGATGACGACGACACGGACACAGATTTACTAGATAATGTGGGAACAGCATTTGAACATGGTAATGCTGTTGTGTCTGTTAATAATGTTGTTGATGGTGCTGATGGTGGTGGTAGTGGTGGTTGTTGTGGTGCAAACTCTGCTGATGTTAGCTGAGTTTTGTTACGTTCCGTTCGTGGTCGCGAACTAAATGCAGACAATGCTGGTGGCAGGGGTGGTGGTGGTGGTGGACGTTTTGTACTACCACCAAACATATTATCATTATCTTTCACTAGCATTTTATTTAAATTTTTTATACTCTTATGCAACATTATTCTGGTTTGCTCTAAGTTCACTTCATGTATGTATGTATTTACATAGAGACTTGTACATAATATAAACACACAAGGCTGTGTTGTGCTTGTTTTTCTCTTCAATTGTTCTGCTTTCCTATCTATCCATGGAAATATTTATCTGAAACGAGAGACAACAAGTATGGGAGTTAGTTAAAGTAATGCTTATCTGTATGTATGTGTAGTAAAATGATAGGTAGGGTCGTGTTTGGCCAGGTATCACGCGAGGACTACTCGAGCGATTTGGGTAGAACTTTGCTATTCTATACCTTAGGGGACTGGTTCCAATCTTCAAGTAGAATTATCACGATATTCCCCAAGGGGATTAAGATATTCAAATAAATAATGACAGGCAAGACCAAACAAAAATTCTCTTTAACTCAATGCCACTAAACACCAAGCTATCACTCATTCCCGCAAGCAACTCCCACCAGCCCATAGACCTTATCACTTCCGTCACCTCATTCGGCGATTTAGCTGTATCTGTGACAGGAAACCCAACTCTCGAGCCAACTCTACACTCAGATTTGTGAAACGCTGATCCAAGGAGTTCTCCAACTCTTTACACCCCTTTACGTCACATTTGTCCACCTATCACGACCCACACGGGCACAGAGAACAGCATGTATAGGCACCACAGGCGCTCTACGGTCAACTCCGTCAGATGCTCTAATGCTCTTCCTATATCCTTCACCTCTAGACCTGCACATTACAAACATTACAGCACATAGCGCGATCAGACTCAGAGAGTCTGTGCGCTGGACTGGGAAACCCTTCTCTGGATTCTCTACCGAGAGACCTCGTATCGACTCCAACAGGACACATCACCCCCACAAAGCCTTAGACGTCTAATTCCCCACAAAAACCCGAATGGCAAGATGGACAGGTGACTAAGGATTTCGATCCAACATTCTACACAGGCGGTTCACAGAAAGACTGTGGATTCGGGCAGGTCTTTGAACATCTCAAAATCATATCAACTCCCGGACACTACCAGCGTCTTCTGTGAACCTTGTCGCCAGATCAAACTGCACACAAATCACTGATAGCCAAGCTGCTGGGAGGGTTGTGATCCCTTATTTTCGGATCATAACCTCGCTGATAAAAGAAAGAAGAAGAAGCCAAGCTGTTGTCAAAGCCATTGCCTCGGTTATCCTCCAAACTAGTACAAATATGCCTCGTTAGACAGTCAATCCAAGGTAATCCTGATTTGGGTTCCAGTGCACAGTAACGTTTATGGAAACCAACAGGCTAGGCCTCCACTGGAAGCAGTCAAAGCAAAAACCTCCTCAAGGCTTCTTCCTAAAGCCAACCTCAGATGGACTAGCCTGACAAGCTGTGACATATATAGATAGATGTGGCCAAACTGCAGCAAGCGACAGAGAAGAACAACAGCGTTCACCAGGGGACACTGGCAAATAGGATACCATTCGACCAGACTAGGTATCCTCCAACAACCCAAAAAGAGACCCTAGCTAGGGCCAGACAGCGAGCTCTAGGCAAACCCTTCTTCAACTTACTTGAGGAGGTCTCAGGTTGGATTTAAAGACTTCTCGACAGCACACCCCAACAACCAAGTTTCATGAGTTGTGGTATCAAACCGAGGCACTTAGTGCTAATTGGGCTCTTTTCAACAGAACTGCTACTCCTAGGGACCTTCATTGTCTTCATATCTCGGCGAGGTTTTGATCTGAACTCATGGAATCATCGTCCTCTTACTTCACTGCATTTCTAGTGATCCACTAGTGGAGTTCGAATGTTTGACTCAACGGATCGTAACCCTCCCACTTCACTGCAATTCTACTGATCCTCTACTGATCCACTAGTGGAGTTCACTTAAGGGATCATAACCCTCCCACTTCACTGCATTTCTACAGATCCTCTACTGATCCACTGGTGGAGTTCGCCTGTTCGACCCAAGTGATCGTAACCCTCTCACTTCACTGCATTTCTACTGATCCGCCTGTGGTGATCGCCTGTTTGACTCGAGGGATTGTTACCCCCCCACTTCACTGCATTTCTGCGGATCCTCTACTGATCCGCTTGTGGAGTTCACTTAAGGGATCGTAACCCTCCCACTTCACTGCTTTTCTACTGATCCTCTACTGATCCACTAGTGGAGTTCGCCTGTTCCACTCAAGCGATCGTAGCCCTCCCACTTCACTGCAATTCTACTGATCCTCTACTAATCCACTGGTGCAGTTCGCCTGTTTGACTCAACGGATCGTAACCTTCCAACTTCTCTGCATTTCTACTGATGCTCTACTGATACGTTTGTGGTGATCGCCTCTTTGACTCGAGAGATCGTAACCCTCCCAGTTCACTGCATTTCTACTGATCCTCTACTGATCCGCTAGTGGAGTTCGCCTGTTTGACTCAAGTGATCGTAGCCCTCCCACTTCAGTGCCTTTCTACTGATCCTCTACTGATCCGCTAGTGGAGTTCGCCTGTTTGACTCAAGTGATCGTAACTCTCCCACTTCACTGCATTTCTACTGATCCTCTACTGATCCACTGGTGGAGTTCGCTTGTTGGACCCAAGTGATCGTAACCCTCCCACTTCACTGCATTTCTACTGATCCTCTTATGGAGTTTACCTGTTTGACTCGAGGTATCGTAACCCTCCCACTTCTCTGCATTTCTACTGATCCTCTACTGATCCTCGATAGGGAATGTTGCTGGCAGGACATCGCAATAGCAAAGCCACTGAACTCATACGAGATCAGATCCAGACTGGGTATGGGAATGGCTCACCAAGATCAACAGACTCGGACCAGACTATACACAGAGAAGGGTCTCGTATATTACCAAACAGGGTGGTGAACAGTGTCCAAGTCCAAGATCTCATCGTCTGCTTATGGTGGGTCACTTGGTCCTACGATGAAAGGCGTGGTCGTACTTTAGATGTCCTATGGGCATACCAGGGCATGTAGAAGTGGAGTGGAAACGAATCAAGAAACGCCTCAGACACCGTATTCCTTGGACCACAACCTTTCTGTGAGATAGGACCACAAACACACAAAGTACTGGAAGAACTGAGAAAAGAAGAAGAGAGCATCCCCCAACTGAGACTAACGAACGAAATTCTGATGAGTTACAACCTTGAAAGGAAGCAGAACCTGTCTAAGATTCACGGAAACTCCTCAATGACCGGGGAGTATGGGTTTCGTAGCAACAGGTCCACTGGCGATTTGATGGCTTATCTCACGAAAAAGTGGAACCCAACTCTCCATCACTTCGGATGAGGACAAAACTTCCACACTCCACATTCATACATATACACAATCTGGTCCTCCTTCAGGTGTCGAGGTTGCCTGCATGTCAGTCCACTTGGTCGTGTCTCTTGCTAGTCCTCTACCTGGTCCTCCTTCAGGCGTCGAGGTTGCCTGCATGTCAGTCCACTTGGTCGTGTCTCTTGCTAGTCCTCTACCTGGTCCTCCTTCAGGCGTCGAGGTTGCCTGCATGTCAGTCCACTTGGTCGTGTCTCTTGCTAGTCCTCTACCAGCTCTTACCAGCTTCACTTGAGATGTGGTCTTGGGTCTGCAGTTTCCCAAATTTTGTTTACCTGCCGACTGTCGCCATCCATGCGTACTAAGTGTCCAATCCATCTCAGTTTCTTCTCCTCCAGAACTAGTTCTGCCGACAGTTCCTTTCTTCGTTTCCATTCTTGTCGATTTCCATCACTCCTGGCACTCTTCCGAGCTTGCCTTCCTGTGAGCATGCCTTTCTTGTTGATTCCCATCACTCCTGGTACCTTCCTGAGCTTGCCTTCCTGTGAGCGTGTCTTTCTTGACGATTCTCATCACTCCTGGTACCCTCCTGAGCTTGCCTTCCTGTAAGCGCGCCTTTCTTGTCGACTCCCATCACTCCTGGTACTCTCCTGAGCTTGCCTTCCTGTGAGCGTGCCTTTCTTGTCGATTCCCATCACTCCTGGTACTCTCCTGAGCCTGCCTGGTACTCTCCTGAGCTTGCCTTCCTGTGAGCGTGCCTTTCTTGCCGATTCCCATCACTCCTGGTACTCTTCCGAGCTTGCCTTCCTGTGAGCGTGCCTTTCTTGTCGATTCTCCTCACTCCTGGTACTCTTCCGAGCTTGCCTTCCTGTGAGCGTGCCTTTCTTGTCGATTCTCCTCACTCCTGGTACTCTTCCGAGCTTGCCTTCCTGTGAGCGTGCCTTTCTTGTCGATTCTCCTCACTCCTGGTACTCTTCCGAGCTTGCCTTCCTGTGCGCCTGCCTTTCTTGTCGATTCTCCTCACTCCTGGTACTCTTCTGAGCTTGCCTTCCTGTGAGCGTGTCTTTCTTGTCGATTCTCATCACTCCTGGTACCCTCCTGAGCTTGCCTTCCTGTGAGCGTGCCTTTCTTGTCGATTTCCATCACTCCTGGCACTCTTCCGAGCTTGCCTTCCTGTGAGCATGCCTTTCTTGTTGATTCCCATCACTCCTGGTACCCTCCTGAGCTTGCCTTCCTGTGAGCGTGTCTTTCTTCACGATTCTCATCACTCCTGGTACCCTCCTGAGCTTGCCTTCCTGTGAGCGTGCCTTTCTTGTCGATTCCCATCACTCCTGGTACTCTTCCGAGCTTGCCTTCCTGTGAGCGTGCCTTTCTTGTCGATTCTCCTCACTCCTGGTACTCTTCCGAGCTTGCCTTCCTGTGAGCGTGCCTTTCTTGTCGATTCTCCTCACTCCTGGTACTCTTCCGAGCTTGCCTTCCTGTGAGCGTGCCTTTCTTGTCGATTCTCCTCACTCCTGGTACTCTCCCAAGCTTGCCTTCTTAGCTCTACGTGGCAGTTCCTTGTGGTCTGGGAACTTTCTTCTCAACGCCACCTACTGTCTATTGGCCGATTAAATCCTCGCTTTCAGTTCTTCTTCCCAGTTACCCCTGTGACCCTCATAGATACTTGCTGCTCCGGGTTCGTTGCTAATCACCATCACTTAAGTCTTCTCGACATTCAGCTCCAGCTTCAGTGTTCCTAATGTGCCATCCACACTTTAGACTCCTTTGAAGCTTTTCCTCGGCGCATTTGCAAGCAGCACTATGTGTGGTCCACGAATGCTAGGCAGATAGGTTGCAACTGTCTCGTTATCCAACTCTGAAACTTTCCATTCCTTCCTGACATTGTCTACTAATTGCGCCGTCCATTGCACCAGGAGAGGGCTCACAAAACTTCCCTGTCTCACGCCTGCTGCAGACGTCTTCAATTTCTCTGACATTCCATGTCCTTACGACACTCAAAGTTTCTTCGTCTGTACGAGTCCTTCCTCCACCCCCTGCCTCCCGAGGCATAAGAGCAATTAATCGATCTGCAAACTGTAATGAGCTTCAGGGTGAATGCATTCAAAAATTTAAGGACTTCTCCTTGCAGAGCAGGTCGGGTATACTCCGTATATGGAAAGTCAACGATAGTTTCCCTCCGCCCAATCACTAACGAGGGTTGGGTGACGCCAGACCCACGAACGCACAAGGAACTATCACAATCTGCTTACTGAACCGGCTGTCTTTGCCGGAAACACCCTCGTGGATCCGGTACATCAAAACTATCCAGGAAAGGATTTATAATTCCAGGAACAAACGAGAATTGCCTTAGTTTCCTTAATTTGGCGAAAAAATGCGCGAAAAGCTTTTGAACTATGGTCTGTAGGTAGTAGGTACGGCACTTCAGGAAGTGAGCAATAACGAGCGATGGGGGTTTGTTGTTTGGGGTATTTTTCCCTCTTCCAAAAAAGGACAAAAAAAATTCGTAAGAGTGCAGTGCGCTTGACTGTAAGCACAGTAATTGGAAGGATATTGCTTGAGCAGTCCGCAGCCTGTGTACCTGTGTGAAGGTATGGGGTGAGGGTGGGTTTCTTTTTTGAAATGGAAGACACAAATATGCACACAAACTCTGTGTGTGTAGGAGTAGCTTCCCTTGCTCCGTGAAACCTTATTCCTTTCTCCTTCGTGGAGTACATCATTAGGATACACGGTTGGAGGTGTCCGCCTGTTTGACATTTATTTCACTCGAATCAGCTTGTATGTCGAAGTGATTTGCTTTTGGATTTCAACGAGTTCCACGAAGTCTGAGTATCGGATCAAATGCGCCGCCTAAATCAGATTGTATTGGTAAATGGGATCACGGTTGCTCGAATTCGAGGGAAACACCTTCGATGGCAGGTGGATATGTCCACTAGATCCTCATTCGGGGGATGATCTCAACATGAAAGCCTTTCGTCGTCCGTCAACTGGGACATCCATTGACGCTGAATTTAAAGCAAATTAGGCTTGCAAGAGGGTTGCAAGCGACTCTTGCACTGGCACGCGGACAACGGCCATGGGAATATCCTTTCTACGAACGAAAAGGCAGCTGGCTCGTAACCGGGCTGGTTGAAGAGGTTTGTTGGTTGAGGCGCAGTGTAGTGCCATCATTTTCACCGTCGAGGGAGTGAATGATAAAAATGTCTGCAAGGACATCTAAGGAAGCAAAAAATAGACTTCCGGCCATCATCCTGTTTCGCTAATTGTTTGGTGGGTTGGTGAGTCCAGTGAGGAGCTGCTGATCCACTTCAGTGACTCGCCGCCATTCACAACAACTTGGCCTCTGTGCGTCCACTAGGAGGAAGATTTAGCAGGAGAGACCTTGGCCTAAACCCGTATAAGATCCAGTTGGTGGAGGAATTGAAGCCACACGACCATAGAATGCGTCGTTCAATCACTGAGCGGGCTCTGGAGCAGTTGGGAGCTGCTGACCCACTTCACTGACTCGCCGCCATTCACAACAACTTGGCCACTGTACGTCCACTAGTAGGAAGACTTTGGCCTAAACCCGTATAAGATCCAGTTAGTGGAGGAATTGAAGCCACAAGACCATAGAAAGCGTCGCTCAATCACTGAGCGGGCTCTGCAGCAGTTGGGAGCTGCTGACCCACTTCACTGACGAAGGTGATTTCGCGGAATGGATCTCTCAGCATCAGGAACAAGGATATCGAGAGCTTATACTCCATACGGTCGATGCAGCACAGCCCGTAGAGGTGAAGGAGGAAACCTAGTTGTAGAGTCATAGTCGATGCTGAGACCACTTCTGCCGTCAAGCAGACTGAACCATTCAACATTGACGATGATTGTCGAAATTCCCGTCCACCTGATCAAAGCAAAGTGAGGGTCTTCGAATCTAACCCGGAGGGACGACGCAGTAGAGGATCTCCTCGCCGTAGTTGGCGCGCACAACTTCAAGGGGACCTCGACCAAATTGGAATGCGCAACTGGAGGCAATTAACTAAAGACAATGCAGTAGATGGACGAACCAGTAGATAGATGAGGCAGTAGAGGAACGACGCAGGAGATGGATGAGGCAGTAGATGGACGAACCAGTAGATGGACGACGCACTAGAGGGCCTCCTCGTCATAGGTGAGGCCGTACAAGTTCAAGGAGACCTCAATCAACTTGGAGTGCGCAACTGGAGGCAATTAGCTACAGACCGAGCTAAATGGAGAGGCTTAGTGGTTGAGGCCCAGGTTCACCCCGAACTGTAGCGTCACCTAAGTAAGTAAGTAAGACCACAGTGATAAGGTGAGCTAATCCCACCTCTTCAACAATCTAGAATAGCAAGCTCCAAGCTGAAGTCAAACAAGGCTGCTGGACCTGACGGCTTATCAGCTGAACTCTCCAAGGCAAGGACGAAGAAGAAGTTGAATCTTTTCGTCACCAGCTGTGTGATTGTCTTGCACTTCTTCTTCCTTTTCATCAGCGAAGCCATGATCCCAAAACAAGGGATCACAACCCGCCCACTTCACTGCACCTCCACCGATCCGCCTGTGGGGTTCGCCTGTCTTGCACTATCTGTCAGAAGAATGAGGACTCTTGGTGGTTAGTTCTTCTCCAAGCTGGAGGACTTGGGTAACCTCCTGAGATTCATATCACTATTTGGGTGGTTCTTACAGCGGAACACCTCTACAGTGTTTCCAGGGTACAATGGACCCAAACTTTTGGTCTAAGTGAGCAGTGACTCTTCTGTCACAAGGCACCCATCGACTTAACCTAACTCAGGCACCTCTCGATGCATTGGTAAAGAGCATACACCAACTCATCTCTAAGATTTGATCAGACGAGTGTATGCCTGATGAATGGAATCTCAGCATCGTTTGCCCGATAGAGTCGTCAGTCTCCTCAACGTGGCATACGAGATCTTTTCCTGATGATGGGCCCCTATCAGAGCGGTTTCAGGCCAGGAAAGTCCATCATCTTCACACTTCGCCAGATCCTGGAGAAACCCGCTCCTATCAGGGAGGTTTCAGGTCAGGAAAGTGCACCTTCTTCACACCTCGCCAGATCCTGGAGAAACCCGCTCGAATCAGAGCAGTCTCAGGTCAGGAAAGTCCATTATCTTCACACTTTGCCAGATCTTGGAGAAACCCGACCCGCTCCTATCCGTGAGGTTTCAGGCCAGGAAAGTGCACCATCTTCACCAAATCCTGGAGAAAATCCATCAAGTCCACATCGAAACCCGCCCTGGTACCTTGTTGGCTTGTGATACTTCATTAGGATGTCGTTGGCAGATTCCAACCAGCATAGATCTAGTGACTGTGGATCCTGAATGCCTTAACGACTGCCTGACTGTCTTAGTGATGATTTCGCAGCCCGAATGACGGTTGTGGTCTCAGTTTGGAAGGAGTGGTTGACTCCTAAGAGGCCGCCTGTCACGGAGATGATGGACCAGTTGAACATTCACCTATGCTGGCTGCCAAGCCACAGAGACATTCCGGGAAACTTCAAAGCTTACGAGCTCGTCAGACAAGGCACGACTTTAAGGATTCTGGCGAAATGACAGACCGTGGGTATGGCTCCCGCTGCACATAAACATTTACTAAAGCTGAACGCTATTAGCAAAACCAACCACGGGCGGGGAAAATGCGTCAACTTGTCATATTTCTAGACAGATCTGGCCTAGGCTGGACCAGAAATGCAGTGCCATCAGTGCTACGGCACTGCAAGAGCTGTAGACACGCAGAGGAGGAGTTAACCATCCTTCATCTCATACGCTCATGTCCAGCCGTGTCACAAACGAAGACTGCTCTATCTCCTTCGATGACCTCAATGAACTGGCGTTCCCAGGCATTCGGATTATCAAAAGCGGCTGCGGTTGGTTTACCAATCCCTGCATCACAACGTTCCTCTACCGATCAAGGTGTGTCTATTGCAGTCAACCCCACATCCATACTGGAACTGCCAGGGTAAATGGCCAATTACTCCTCGCTAATGGCACACTTGCGTGCGTTTCTCCAGTCACTTCTGTCGGGAATTATGATGGTTAATCAGCATCGGAGTCCGGAGTCATGGTACTACCTGCCTACTTGTGACCTCGCATCTGGATGGGATAAATGCGTTGCGCGGATGACCAGAATCCTTTCTCTTTATATCTGGTCACCGCCTCGAGGCTAATCAAGTAGAATTCCGCAGAATAAGTGTGTTCATCAGTGATACCGTGTGCAGTGGGTGGGTCTTCCCTCGTTTAACAGTCAAGAAACTGAAACCCCCGATGGAGTTATTATATTTTCTGCCGACGACGACGACGACGACGAGGACTCCTCTTAGTCGTGTCATTACCAACCCATCAACCCACCAACCCACCGTCACACAAAACATATCTATACACGTGTATGGTACGCATTCAATGGAAAGGAGTCATAGTGCGAAGCGAATAAGGATGATGATGCTGGCGGCGCGATGCACAGGACACAAACAAAAGATTTTCATATCAAACGAGCGTCAGTCAATAACCTTAGACAACATGAGTACCAGACAGCTGCTCAACTCTAGCTCTTTGGAACTGTCTGGCACCGATTCCACACCGTGATGGGTTATGGTGTACCTCTTGTTAGGATTGGAGGAAGGAAATGCTGTCTGTGGGGATGCGATGCACATCTTTCTCATCAACTCAGCGGGTTGGGTTGTCAAGGAATAACCACCTGAAGGTGGTGGAATCATTTAAACTGTCACACGCAGTCGACATGCCGATATCCATGATTCAATCAGAGCTGGGTGTCACCATTTCCAGGAAATTAGATTTGGCGTCGCCACATTTGACTTTTGAGTCTATTCGGAGGCGGATTTGGTGGAACTGAATCTGCTTTGGACTTGGATTGTACTGGGTCGGGATGGGAAACGCTTGACTGGGGCACTCAGACGCAACTAGTGCTGAATCTGCTTTGGACTTGGATTGTACTGGGTCGGGATAGGAAACGCTTGCCTGGAGCACTCAGACGCAACTAGTGCTGAATCTGGTTTGGACTTGGATTGCACTGGGTCGGGATAGGAAACACTCGACTGGAGCACTCAGACGCAACCAGTCCACTGAGACTTCGATTTCAATTTGAACAAACTAACGCTTGGCCCTTGACTTTGAATTGAGCTCTGACTTGGATCTGAATCTAGATTTTATTTCAGAACTAAGCCTGGACATAGAGTTGATCTTTCATTAGAATTTGGAAGTGGAGTGGATGCTAGCGGTAGCTGCAATGAAGAGAATTAAGTCCCGAACTTGCCCCTTGACGCGGGGCGGGAGCTTAAGTTGCAAGGATTCACTCAATCGCAGGATCTTCGCTCTCGGATGAGCTGACAGAGGAGTGCTCCTGCCTTGGTAGTCAAATAAATGGAAGAGGGAGAACGTTTCCTGTTTTAGAAGATACAAGGGAGTCCCTCTGAGTACAACAGAAGGCAATGCTAAGGGGCCAGCTCCTTGTGAATGACGACACAATTCTGCATGAAGGACTTTTGAATGAACAGTCTCCCCGGCTATACTTACCAAGAGCCACCCCTAGGTTAGGTATGTAGGCTGGCGGGGAGGGACGCTCTCTGCCACACTCAGGCCAGCATTGACCCATTGTGGTAAGAGCCAGCCCTAACTGGGAGGAAATACCCGCCAAGTCGAAGTAGCTAGTGACGCTGTTGGACCAGACGAGATACCCTCTTCTTCTTCTTCTTCTTCTTCCTTCTATCAGCGAGGCTATGATCCGAAAACAAGGGATCACAACCCTCCCACTTCACCGCATTTCTACTGATCCGCCTGTGGAGTTCGCCTAGAACCCTCTGTGTTCTGGAAAAGGATGGGAGACATCGGGTTCAGATGGCTCAGGATTCTCATCGTCAAACTTATGATCGAATGATGGAGGGAAAGTTACCTTCTCCCTGAGAGCAAAGGGAAGGATGATACGCGTTCGATCAAGCTGATGACCATGAAGCGACTATAAAGTGGTCGACTGCGATACGGCTATCTGATGATCAATGCGGACCTTGTGGCGGATAAATCAACCACAGACGCAATCCAAAGTAGAAGGATCAACATTGTGATTCCTTTGACAAACCATTCGACGGACAAACACGAGATCTGATATGGGTGGCGCTTGGGTTAGGTAGATGGCTGCCTTGTGACAGAAGAGTCACTGCTCACTTAGACCATCAGTTCGGGTCCATTGTGGCGCTTAGACATCGAGGAGTTCTAGAATCCTATGTACAAATGATGACGGACATGTGCGAGAGAGCAAAGACTAGAGTAAGATGCCGCGTTGGAGTAACCAAAGAGTTTCGAATCAAAGTCGGGATGCACCAGGGAAGCGTCTGTTTCACTTCAACGATGAATCCGTGCTGTTATGCGGATGCAGCATGTGGAGAGTGACCATTACTATTATTGGACGTTGCAAACGTTCGTTAACAGGTGCCTGCGCAACATCTTGAAGGATTTTCTGGCCCAATCGTGTCTCTAACGAACACCTTTACGAGAGAACGGGTCAGGAACCAATAGGCACAACCATCCAACGATGCAAGTGGCAGTGGATTGGTCACACGTTTCGAAATGGTGACAGTTCCATAGCTAACCATGGTATGCAGTTGAAACCCTTAACCCAGAGTACCTGGCAGTCCGAGGAGAACATGGCGCAGAACAATCGAGAAGGAGGCACGGCAGTTGAGGAGAGCTGAGCCGCATTGCCAGAAACCGTACACGATGGCGCATTGGCACAGTAGAGACCCAAAGAGCCACAAGGGGATACTGGACAGAAGTACCCAGAATGACTGAATACCTGGCGGTCCGAGGAGAGCATGGCGCAGAACAATCGAGAAGGAGGCACGGCAGTTGGGGAGAGCTGAGCCGCATTGCCAAAAACCGAACACGATGGCGCATAGGCATAGTAGAGACTCAAAGAGCCACAAGGGGATACTGGACAGAAGTACCCAAAATGACTGAATACCTGGCGGTCCGAGGAGAGCATGGCGCAGAACAATCGAGAAGGAGGCACGGCAGTTGGGGAGAGCTGAGCCGCATTGCCAGAAACCGAACACGATGGCGCATTGGCGTAGTAGAGACCCAAAGAACCAGAAGGGGATACTGGACAGAAGTAAGGAAGTAGGGAAGTGTCTGAAGTCCTTTGCTCTTCAATGCAGTGATTGACTATCTGCTTGAAGGTAAAATGACGCACCCCACCGAATCATCATCAGTTACTCTTTGCTAACGATGGAGCCATCATACGCGTAAGTGAGGATCCTACGTCCCTGCAAGGAGCACTTGACATATGGGTGGACACTTTGGAGGCAAATGAGTACCGCATTAGTCCATTTTCTGCTCCACACCCAGTCCTATTGCAGACGGTTGAATGGTTTGTGCGCGCACACACCCAGTGTTGCTCAATCAAGAGCGCACAGACTCAAAGAAGACAGCAGATGAGTCCACATAGCTTGAACAATGGCAAACTACTCTCATCTCTGGCATTCCTGGTAATAGTTCCACAAACCTAATTAACATCATTTCTCCAATATTGCTCATCTAAAGGTGATTCATCTGTGGTAGCAGGTAACGCCGCGCTCAAGTGCAGACACTCTGAAAAGTGAAACTTCAATATCCGGTCCTGCAGGAGAACAAGCGCGATATGTCCCAGTGGGGATTGAAGTTTAATTAAACCGAGGAGACAAGAAGAAATCCAACCAACTGGACGGACACCTTCAGCGGTTGTTGTTCGAATAATTAAACCTTATGCACATGCAGCAGGAGGAAATGGGAAAATCGTTTGAGAACAGACGCCAAGGACTCTCCCATTATAACTTGGAAAGGTGCATCAACATATTTTAATTTAAAAACCTGTCAGCAACCGGGTTTTTGTTTTTTTTTTTTCCCCTGAAGTACACTGGCCATTGGGTCTTCACCACAATGACCGTCCTTCTGGCAAGAAGAAATCGTCGTTGTCATGCAAATTGGTTGCGATATGCAACTACGATTGTATTTGGCGAAGTTTTTCAATTAAGCCATCGAATTGGAATCTCTTTGGGGTAACAAGAGGTAGCCAGATGCTTCTACACAGAGGAGGAGGTGTCTTCTCCAAGAATCTGAATCTCTTTCTGACTTCGTAGTCATTGCAGCGAATGGGAGCCTTGTCGTGGCTAGGGTACACTGTGACATCTAATCGGGATAATCACCATTTCTGCCAACAGTCAGGTCGCGATCAACTCCCTGGAATCGGTCACTTTCAATTCCTTCTTCAACGAGGTAGCCAACGATTCAATATTCACCTCAGTTGGGAGCCGGGACACAGAGACTCCTTTTGGCAGGCATGCCATCGGGCTAGGTCTTCTCGCAAATGACTTCTGTCGAAGCTGTATGGACGATGAAGATGAGGAAACCATACTACACCTCTTTTGTAGGTGCCAGGCTCTCTATCCGCTCGTAGAAGACTGCACCTAGGAACCCACTTCTTCGACAATTTAGGCAAACTACCTAACGCCAACACCGACAGCCGCCGGCACTTTATAACAAGCTACAGTTGGTTCTAAGGGCAGTTCTCTCTCGGGATCACAGATTTGTGTGGAACTACAGTGTGCCATTGCTGGTCTAAGTGTGGTTCCATCTAACACAGCTTAACCTTACCTCATAGGAAGCTTCAACACCACAAACTGGAGAAATATCCTGCAAGGACAGCACCAGACTACCTGCAGAATGAGGCAATATAACGTCACAGGCGGTGTACCCCAATGCTCCGTACTAGGTCCGCTACAGTGGAACCTAATGTACAAGGACGTAATCCGCCTTAGAATCCCGAGTTCCTCTAAAATAAAAGGCTTCGCCGGCGACATAGCAATCGTTGTAGTGACTCCTTGAGGAGTTGGAGCATGACTGCAACGAAGCTATCGGGATGGTTCAGGACTAGCTAGTATGCTCGGGCCTACAACTTGCAGAGGAGAAGACAGAAGTAGTGCTTACAGAAGCAGGCGAGTCATGGAGACTATAAGAGTAACCGTGGGCGATCACGATGTAGTTTCCAAACCAGAGTTGAGGTACCTTCGCAATACTATAGAGGCAAGGCTAACCTGTAGGCAACATCAGCAGTATGCAGCTGAGAGGGCGAGGATCATGCCAGATATTGGCGGACCAAAGCACAAGAGGAGACTGCTCTTAGCAAGAGTTGCGACATCGATAATACTCAACAGCTCCCAAACAGGGGTTTGTGCCATGAAGACGGAGTCAGTCATACAGAGGGAAGACCGAGGCAGCTTACAGAATCAATGCGTTGAGAGCATGCAGCGCCTTCCGAACAACCTCCGTGCCAGGAAGACGGAGTCAGCTTACAGAATCGATGCGTTGAGAGCATGCAGCGCCTTCCGAACAACCTCCGTGCCACGAAGACGGAGGTAGCTTACAGAATCAATGAGTTGAGAGCACGCAGCGCCTTCCGAACAACCTCCGTGCCAGGAAGACGGAGGCAGCTTACAGAATCAATGAGTTGAGAGCACGCAGCGCCTTCCGAACAACCTCCGTGCCAGGAAGACGGAGGCAGCTTACAGAATCAATGCGTTGAGAGCATGCGGCGCCGTTCGAGCAACCTCCATGTGTAGTGGCTGGCATGGTACCAATAGACCTTCTGGCTAAAGAAGCCCAACGGCAATACCGTGCCAGCGGGACAGTGGCATCAACAGCGACAAGTCGAAGTGATACCACCAAGGACAACTCTGGAAGAATGCCAGGAGAGATGGGATCACTCTGATAAAGGCAGAGGTTGATCCCCAATATAGACGCTTGGATCAAGAGGGAGCTGAATTTCTACTTGACCGTGATGCTAACTGGCCATGGTTGCTTCAAAGCCTATCTCCACAGGTTCGGACTCCTCGACCTCCAAGCAGTCGAGGATGCGGAACACATCATATTCCATTGCCCGCGATACTATGTGAAGAACGACAACTGCTACCTGGTGAGCAAACTGACTGTTGATCTAACCCCAGACAACATCATCAGACAGATGATGAGCAGGGATGATGCCTGGGAAGCAGTTAACGGTACACTGTGCCTACCATTGTGAAGGAGCAACGAAGGCAGGAGCGGCAACGAATCGCAGTGCAGGAGGCTGCCAATACGAATGAGCTGAGTACCTGAGGCTGAAGTCCCTGCTCGCAATGAAATGCTTAACGGCAGTGCCACGAGGACCAGAGAGGTAGGTTTAGTGGCACAGCGTCCGGGCTCAGCTCAGGCGAGCCCCACAGGCGGATCAGTAGAAATGCGGTGAAGTGGGAGGGTTGTGATCCCTTGTTTTCGGATCATAGCCTCGCTGATAAAAAGGAAGCAGAAGAAGCGTACGGGCTCAGTTCCGTCTTTAAGAGATTCCCACCTTCCGACGCAGTATAGCTGAGGTCCACAGATGGGTTACCGGACTCAGCAGGTCGTCGGCCGGTAAAGGCCTTCTCCATGACCTTAGAAAGCATCAATAGCAGGGTTATGGGGCGGCAGCACAATAGATCTCTTTAGGTCGTAGTTCTTCGTGGGACATTGCTTGCTTTGTCACCCCATCTTCGGTAATCAGCTAGATGCGAGAGGCTTTCCAGCAGAATAGGAACGTTTTCTAAGAATCGGTGCTAGTTCCGGTGCATAGGATGTGCGGACTAAGGACGGTATCCCCTCTGGTAAGGATGCCTGCGGCCTAAATGTCACCTCAGACATCGATGGTACAACTGGTGGATCTAGTGTCATTTGCAAATAGACCAGCTTTCCCTTTGGATGCTGTGGCTGGTGATATGTCCTCTCTTGCTAATGAGGCAGAAGGAGGTTGAATCGCCACTGCCTGGCTCTGGTTTTTGAGGCGACACGGCTGGATCGCAGTCGCTGTTGAACCATGGTTGCTGGTTCTGTCATCTAGATGTGGACAGCTGGATCGCAGTCGCTGTTGAACCATGGTTGGTGGTTCTGTCATCTAGATGTGGACAGCTGGATCGCAGTCGCTGTTGAACCATGGTTGGTGGTTCTGTCATCTAGATGTGGACAGCTGGATCGCAGTCGCTGTTGAACCATGGTTGCTGGTTCTGTCATCTAGGTGTGGGCAGCTGGATCGCAATCGCTGTTGAACCATGGTTGCTGGTTCTGTCATCTAGATGTGAACAGCTGGATCGCAGTCCCTGTTGAACCATGGTTGCTGGTTCTGTCATCTAGATGTGGGCAGCTGGATCGCAGTCGCTGTTGAACCATGGTTGGTGGTTCTGTCATCTAGATGTGGACAGCTGGATCGCAGTCGCTGTTGAACCATGGTTGCTGGTTCTGTCATCTAGGTGTGGGCAGCTGGATCGCAATCGCTGTTGAACCATGGTTGCTGGTTCTGTCATCTAGATGTGAACAGCTGGATCGCAGTCGCTGTTGAATCATGGTTGCTGGTTCTGTCATCTAGATGTGGACAGCTGGATCGCAATTGCTGCAGAAACATGGTTGCTGGTTCTGTCATCTAGATGTGGACAGCTAGATCGCAGTCGCTGTTGAACCATGGTTGCTGGTTCTGTCATCTTGATGTGGACAGCTGGATCGCAATCTCTGTTGAACCATGCTTGTTGGTTCTATCGTCTAGATGTGGACAGCTGGATCGCAATCGCTGTTGAACCATGGTTGCTGGTTCTGTCATCTAGATGTGGGCAGTTGGATCGCAATCTCTGTTGAACCATGCTTGTTGGTTCTATCGTCTAGATGTGGACAGCTGGATCGCAGTCGCTGTTGAACCATGGTAGCTGGTTCTGCCATCTAGATGTGGGCAGTTGGATCGCAGTCGCTGTTGAACCATGGTTGCTGGTTCTGTCATCTAGGTGTGGGCAGCTGGATCGCAATTGCTGTTGAACCATGCTTGTTGGTTCTATCGTCTAGATGTGGACAGCTAGATCGCAATCTCATCTAGATGTGTATCTTCTCTCACCAGTGGTGCCTGGTATCACACGGTAGTCCATGGTAGAAGGTCTCTGTTCCATCAAAGTGCATCAGCCGTGTCAGTTAAATTTATAAAATCTCTTTGAATAGACAGCCAGCCCGCCATCTGTGTGTGAATCGAATTTTCCGTTCACTTATCGGACTGCAATCGGGTGCAGAACAACTCAATCATTTCCATCATTTCATTAATTAATCAAATTCTGATTCGATTTGGGAAAACATTACATTTAGCCCGTCGCGGCGGTCGGTTTGGATTGACACCCTGGGCATGGCGTGTCCACAAAGCTACCGAGATTCGTTTGGCTTTTCATTCATTTAGTCATGAATGTATGCACGCACCAGGTGCAGTAATGCCTGTGGATCTGACGCTCCATCTAGCCCCTCTAGTCCCGGTAAGTGAATACATTTTAGTCGGCCGATTGCAAATCAGTTAATTAATGCAGTGGCGGCGCTTCCCAACTGCAATCGCCATTAATTTGCACAAATGGATGTAATCCTGTTGGAAGGACGCACACACTACATTCCATCGACACGCTTATTTGCGCTACACCCACTGGTGACGCGGCATGGACTACAAACGCTTTTGAACTTTCCCCAAGAAAAAAACAAAAAAAAATTCATTTTCCGGTGTCAGTCATGCTGCAACCATCTCCTGCACACGACGACGAGGCGGAGAAGGAGGAGGAGGAGGATGAGGAGGAGGAGGCGTACATAATTTGAGCACTTTTAGTGGCACTGCTCCTATTTCGGATTTTACTTTCCTGTAAAGTATGTCCTTTGCCGTAGTGCATCCTTTCCATCATCAATCATCGATATCGTCAACTTTCCGAAGTATGAGATGGAGGAGGATGCTTTGGTGAAAGGTATTGTGTCGATGGACAATGCGGATCCGTATTTCATGGTTGCAGCACCAAGTTGATTGCATTAAGAAAGTTTTGCCCCTCCAACCGTAGGAGCTCTTGAGAGCTATCCAGTTCCCAGTACCTGTCATCGAAGACAGAGCATTGTATTGACTTTGATGCACATTGTCGTCCAAAGGATGCAACAGAACTTCGGTTTAGGTTCCTTTGACTCATCAAATTTAATTACTTCCTTAGGAGTTGCTGACGGTCTGTGTCTGCTTAGTTTTGGGTTTGGGTTTGGTAAGGTAAGATACTTGTTCTTCATCACACTCAGGTCTATGCGGACAGATTGTGTGATGTCCATTGAGGCAGATTCCAGTGGTTTTGGTCCGGAGATTGATTCCTTGTGCTGTGTCGTGGAGTGTGATACTTGCCATCTACTGAAACACACCCCCTACACCCGATAGTACTGTCGCCATCCTCATTGACAGCCTGGCTACTATCAAGGAATTCGTTTCCTTGTTAAGGGAAATGAGCTAATGCCAACATCAGGCGAACCCCACAGGCGGGTCAGTAGAAATGCGGTGAAGTGGGAGGGTTCTGATCCCTTGTTTTCGGAGCATAACCTCGCTGATAAAAGGAAGAAGAAGGGCTAATGCCAACATCAGCTCCAGTTCGTTCTAAGGGCAGTTCTTTCTGTGTCATGTCCTGTATCCCCTTGTTGGTCATAGGGCGTCTACTACGCCTACGAGCCATCGTGTATGGTTTCTGGCAATGTCCCTCTCAGCTCTCGTCTACTTTCCCCAACTCTCATCCCTCCTTTTCGACTGTTCTGCGTCATGTTCTTCTCGGACCGCCAGGTAATACTCAATGGCATTCATGGTCGGTCTGACTGCGTGGACGCAAGTCGAGGTACAAGACACCTTACCAATCCCACCAAACATCCCCTTACTGTGATGCAAATCTGGTCTACCAACCACTTCGTCTCCACTCGACTCCTACGTCCTGGTTTCCAGTAAAGAGTTACTTCAGCAGTCTGGCCCCAGTCGGCTGATCTTGGTGAGGCATTCCCATACCCAACTCTGGATCTGATCTCGTATGAGTACAGTGACTTGATAGCGGCTTGGCTATCTGACGGTATTGCAATGGTTCACCAGGAGCGCACGTATACACTTTTCGTCTGCTGTGACCAACCACTTTCTTTAGGAAAGCCTCAAGCGAATTCCACTTCAAGAGAGAGAGACTCACAAACCACTATGCGATCCAAAAGGTTTCTTTCACTCACTTAGTGGGGAATCCAAACTGAGTCACATCAAATGCTTCCCTAGACCAGTCCTGTTTCTTCCAGAATACCACCACACTATGGAGCACTGGAACCTGTAACCATTCAAATACTATAGAAGTCCAACGTGAGATGTGAGATGTTTTCCATTTTCGTTTCCAATTGGACCCCACTCCAAGCGAATCACTCACCAAACTCCCCTAAATGTTCCCATTTCCGCCCTCATGTGTGGAGCACAGCTATTAGTTCCGTAACTCAAATATAATACAATTAGGCGTTGGATGAGGATTAATTAAGTGCCCGAGACCATAGGCAGTGTCTAAGAATGTGGAGAGGCACATGAACAACACTGAAGCTGGAGCTGAATGTCGAGAGACTAAAGCGATGGTGATTAGCAAAGCAGCAAGTATCTATGAGGGTAACTGGGAAGAAGAACTGAAGGCGAGGATTTAATCGGCCAATAGACAGTAGGTGGCGTTGAGAAGAAAGTTCCCAGACCACAAGGAACTGCCACGGAGAACTAAGAAGGCAAGCTCGGGAGAGTACCAGGAGTGAGGAGAATCGACAAGAAAGGCACGCTCACAGGAAGGCAGGCTCGGAAGAGTACCAGGAGTGAGGAGAATCAACAAGAAAGGCACGCTCCCAGGAAGGCAAGCTCGGGAGAGTACCAGGAGTGAGGAGAATCGCCAAGAAAGGCAGGCTCACAGGAAGGCAAGCTCGGAAGAGTACCAGGAGTGAGGAGAATCGACAAGAAAGGCAGGCTCACAGGAAGGCAAGCTCGGGAGAGTACCAGGAGTGAGGAGAATCGACAAGAAAGGCACGCTCACAGGAAGGCAAGCTCGGAAGAGTACCAGGAGTGAGGAGAATCGGCAAGAAAGGCAGGCTCACAGGAAGGCAAGCTCGGAAGAGTACCAGGAGTGATGGGAATCGACAAGAAAGGCACGCTCACAGGAAGGCAAGCTCGGAAGAGTACCAGGAGTGAGGAGAATCGACAAGAAAGGCAGGCGCACAGGAAGGCAAGCTCGGGAGAGTACCAGGAGTGAGGAGAATCGACAAGAAAGGCAGGCTCACAGGAAGGCAAGCTCGGAAGAGTACCAGGAGTGAGGAGAATCGGCAAGAAAGGCAGGCTCACAGGAAGGCAAGCTCGGAAGAGTACCAGGAGTGATGGGAATCGACAAGAAAGGCACGCTCACAGGAAGGCAAGCTCAGGAGAGTACCAGGAGTGATGGGAGTCGACAAGAAAGGCGCGCTTACAGGAAGGCAAGCTCAGGAGGGTACCAGGAGTGATGAGAATCGTCAAGAAAGACACGCTCACAGGAAGGCAAGCTCAGGAGGGTACCAGGAGTGATGGGAATCAACAAGAAAGGCATGCTCACAGGAAGGCAAGCTCGGAAGAGTGCCAGGAGTGATGGAAATCGACAAGAAAGGCACGCTCACAGGAAGGCAAGCTCAGGAGGGTACCAGGAGTGATGAGAATCGACAAGAAAGACACGCTCACAGGAAGGCAAGCTCAGGAGGGTACCAGGAGTGATGGGAATCAACAAGAAAGGCATGCTCACAGGAAGGCAAGCTCGGAAGAGTACCAAGACTGATGAGAATCGACAAGAATGGAAACGAAGAAAGGAACTGTCGGCAGAACTAGTTCTGGAGGAGAAGAAACTGAGATGGATTGGACACTTAGTACGCATGGATGGCGACAGTCGGCAGGTAAACAAAATTTGGGAAACTGCAGACCCAAGACCACATCTCAAGTGAAGCTGGTAAGAGCTGGTAGAGGACTAGCAAGAGACACGACCAAGTGGACTGACATGCAGGCAACCTCGACGCCTGAAGGAGGACCAGGTAGAGGACTAGCAAGAGACACGACCAAGTGGACTGACATGCAGGCAACCTCGACACCTGAAGGAGGACCAGATTGTGTATATGTATGAATGTGGAGTGTGGAAGTTTTGTCCTCATCCGAAGTGATGGAGAGTTTGGTTCCGCTTTTCCGTGAGATAAGCCATCAAATCGCCAGTGGACCTGCTGCAACGAAACCCATACTCCTCGGTCATTGAGGAATTTCCGTGAATCTTAGACAGGTTCTGCTTCCTTTCAAGGTTGTAACTCATCAGAATTTCGTTCGTTAGTCTCAGTTGGGGGATGCTCCCTTCTTCTTTTCTCAGTTCTTCCAGTACTTTGTGTGTGTGTGGTCCTATTTCACAGAAAGGTTCTGGTCCAAGGAATGGGGGGTCTGAGCCGTCTCTTGCTTCGTTTCCACTCCACTTCTACATGCCCTGGTATGCCCATAGGACATCTAAAGTACGACCACGCCTTTCATCGTAGGACCAAGTGACCCACCATAGCCAAACGATAAGATCTTGGAGTTGGACACTGTCCACCACCCTGTATGGCAATATACGAGACCCTTCTCTGTATATAGTCTGGTCCCAGTCTGTTGATCTTGGTGAGGCATTCCCATACCCAGTCTGGATCTGTCTTGTATGAGTTCAGTGCCTTGATGGCGGCTTGGCTTGGCGATGTCCTGCAAACAAAATTCGCTACTGAGGTTAAATTGGGCGCATCGCGTAAACCTCGCTTGGAATATACTGATACAGTGTATCTGGTTCTTGGCCCACACGCCTACCCGGATCAGTAGAAATGCAGAGAAGTGGGAGGGCTACGATCCATTGAGTCAAACAGGCGGATGAGTAGAGGATCAGTAGAAATGCAGAGAAGTGGGAGGGTTACGATCCCTTGAGTCAAACAGGCGAACTCCACGAGAGGATCAGTACAATTGCAGTGAAGTGGGAGGGCTACGATCACTTGAGTCAAACAGGCGATCACCACAAGTGGATCAGTAGAGGATCAGTAGAAATGCAGTGAAGTGAGAGGACGATGATTCCATGAGTTCAGGTCAAAACCTCGCCGAGATATGAAGACGAAGATGGTCCCTAGGAGTGGCGGTTCTGTTGAAAAGAGCCCAATTAGCACTAAGTGCCTCGGTTAGATACCACAACTCATGTAACCTGACAGTTGGGGTGTGCTGTCGAGAAGTCTATAAATCCAACCTGATACCTCCTCAAGTAAGTTGAAGAAGGGTTTGCCTAGAGCTCGCTGTCTGGCCCTAGCCAGTGTCGGCCAGGCGCATATATAGAGGATAAGGGTCTCTTTTTGGGTTGTTGGAGGATACCTAGTCTGGCCGAATGATATCCTATTGGCCAGTGTTCCATGGTGAACGCTGTTCTTCTTGTTCTCTGTCGCTTGCTGCAGTTTGGCCACATCCCTCTAGATATGTCACAGCTTGTCAGGCTAGTCCATCTAAGGTTGGCTTTAGTGAGAAACCTTGAGGAGATTTTTGCTTGCTTTAACTGCTCCCAGTGGTGGCCTAGAGACGAACCCCACAGGCGGATCAGTAGAAAAGCGGTGAAGTGGGAGGGTTGTGATCTTTTCGGATCATAGCCTCGCTGATAAAAGGAGGAAGAAGAAGTGGAGGAGTGGCCAGTTCGTTACTGTGCACAGGAACCAAAGTCAGAGATACCTTGGATTGACTGTCCAACGAGGCTAGCTCATATCCACCACTGTATTGCGTTCAATCATAAATATTCCTTCGCAGTCCCAAGGAAAAACAAATCATTGCCGTGGCAGTTCATCACTCTGCCGTCAACACAGACTCTTGCCTTCGGCCTGTGGGGGATATGCCTCCGATTTACTGCCTTGAACTTGGCTTCTGGCCAGATTCCACCTATGATGATGAAATCGACCGAATTCTGGTCGTCACAGGCGATAAGCTTGACGCAGGCTTTGATGCCAGCCAGCGTTCTTAAAGGAGAGCCCGCGATACATGCAATGACGACCTCTTCCTAGCAAGCTCGTCAGCCCTTTCGTTTCCTTCGATATCCATATGCCCTGGTACCCTAGGTGGAGAGTTGGGGACGGTGGTAATTCGCTCGTAAAAGCAGTTCATCACTCTGCCTTCAATGAGCCTCCACTTGTCGTAGGAGATCCTCCGTTCACCATCGGACGCTATCGCCACAACGAGGTTGTTCTTGACTGTCTCGGAGAAGGGTTTGGAACTTGTTAAGCTCGTTGTCTCCTTCAAGAGGAGTTGGACTCCTCGTCTGCGGATCTACGTCCGCAGATTCTGTCACAACTACGGACTGGTCCCCACGTCCACTATCGCTACGACGAGGTTGTCCTTGACCGTCTCGGAGAAGGGTTTGGAAGTTGTTAAGCTATTTGTCTCTTTCGAGAGGCGTTGGACTCCTCGTCTTTGTTGCCATAACCTTTGCTTTGGGGGCGCTATTCATTAGGGCGCAACGGCGCCGTCACTCCATCGAATCTCCCCTTTGTTGTCGGATCACAATGAAACACCACTGTTTCGTTTCCAGTTTCCAATTCGCTTTCATCTTCACCACAGACGTACAGACCCTCTGCTAGTTTTGAACTGAATAACAAGGACACTCCACCCAACTGCCACCAAAGTCCAAAGATCAACACTTTCTCAGAAACCAGCATCATTCTGCAAATGTCCCCATTCACAGCCCAGCGACTTGCGAACGCGTTAACGCGCGAACAAATCCGTTTCAATACTTTTCCAAACACACAATTGCACAACACTACCATTCCAAACCGCACCGCACCGCACCGCACCGCACCGCACTGATGCGGCGAAGAATTTAAATATCCAAACCAAGTTTGTGCGAAAAAATTCAGCCAGTTCGGTGAATTTTGTGCGAATCAGCGAATGCTTCCTGCGAACTTTCAACTTTTATTTGCATTCCCCCCCTCCCCCGCTGGAGGTTAACCTCAAATAAAAGTCGAAAAGTTTTTGACGCCGCAAATGGAATATTAGTTGAGCAACTGTATTGGACTTCCGGAGGGGAACACTCATGCGAAACGGAAACGCGACTTTGAATGTTGTAACTGCGAAGTGGAAGGAAGATATGCAATGTCAATCGGAGAGTATCTGCAGTTTTTCGGGGCTTGGAAGCGGATGTTTGAAACTGTTGACAGAGGCATCTGGGGGCTGTAAGAACTTCCGAGGACATGGCTTCTGTCATCCCAGTGAATGTGTGGTTAAGTTGATTTTTGCCGTCGCATGGTGTGAGGTCCGGCAAGCGAGAGCGCCCCATGCTTGTTAATTAATTTATTCGGGAAAATTGTCCTCAACTTGCCCATTGAGACTCTAGCGGTGTGCGGAATGGAAACAGCTGGCAACAGAAACTCATCGAGGCTGGAGCGAACAACACTGAAATGGGTTGGCAGCGTTATCTACAGGTCATGGGAATTTCGGATATCACCTGAAGAAGATGGATGGACACCTGTGAACTATGCCTGGAGGAAGTTGAGACGACGGAGTACCAGGGTTAGCGGATGCTAAGGTGGATTGGTGCAGGTTAATCTGCATCGGTTTGAGCATCATCAGACTTCTCCACGAGACGCGGTAGCGTCTAAGTTCTCGGGAGATGATGAGCCATCATCAGGGATCAGAACGCGGGTGTCGCCGGTCTTAAAGTCCTTCGCGTGGAGCAAGGGAAGAGCTTCGGCGGTTAGAGAGACAAAGAGCGAGCGGTCGGTTCTATTTGTTCCATTCTCTGTCTTCTTAATGCTCGGTGGCTCTTCGATTACCTTCGAGTCTGAGGACTTTAGCTGGCTCAACACTTTCGAGCAGAACCCAAACTCTTGCCATCGGCCGTTGGGGATTTGGCTCCGATTGCCCAGATTTCACCTACGATGATGAAACCGACTGAATTCTGGTCGTCACAGGCGATAAGCTTGACGCAGGCTTTGATGCCAGCCAGCGGTCTTAAAGGAGAGCCCGCGATACATGCAGCGCCGACCCCTTCCTAGCAAGCTCGTCAGCCCTTTCGTTTCCTTCGATATCCATATGCCCTGGTACCCTAGGTGGAGAGTTGGGGACGGCGGTAATTCCCTCGTAAAAGCCTTCAATGACCATCTACTTGTCGTAGGAGAGCCTCCTTTCATCGTCGGACACTATCGCTATGACGAGGTTGTCCTTGACCGTCTCGGAGAAGGGTTTGGAACTTGTTAATCTCTTCGTCTCCTTCGAGAGGCGTTGGACTCCTCGCCTGCGGATCTACGTCCGCAGATTCTGTCGCAACTACGGACTGGACCCCATGTCCACTATCGCAATGACATGGTTGCCCTTGACCGTCTCGGAGAAGGATTTCGAACTTGTTACGCTCTTTGTCTCCTTCGAGAGGCGTTGGACTCCTCGTCTGCGGATCTACGTCCCCAGATTCTGTCGCAACTCGGACAGGTCCCCGTGTCCACTATCGCAACAACGAGATCGTCCTTGACCGTCTCGGAGAAGGAATTGGAACTTGTTACGCTCTTTGTCTCCTTCGAGAGGCGTTGGACTCCTCGTCTGCGGATGTACGTCCCCAGATTCTGTCGCAACTCGGACAGGTCCCCGTGTCCACTATCGCAACGACATGGTTGCCCTTGACCGTCTCGGAGAAGGATTTCGAACTTGTTACGCTCTTTGTCTCCTTCGAGAGGCGTTGGACTCCTCGTCTGCGGATCTACGTCCCCAGATTCTGTCGCAACTACGGACTGGACCCCATGTCCACTATCGCAGCAACGAGGTTGTCCTTGACCGTCTCGGAGAAGGGTTTGGAACTTGTTAAGCCCTTTGTCTCCTTCGAGAGGCGTTGGACTCCTCGTCTGCGGATCTACGTCCGCAGATTCTGTCGCAACTACGGACAGGTCCCCATGTCCACTATCGCAACAACGAGGTTGTTTGGTGCCGCAGCTTGGTTTGGTAAACCAGATCGACTCGATGAGTCGTTAGCATGGGAGCGATTTCTTCGAGGAGACGGGAGGATTATCTCTTTGGTTTGTGGAGTGGCGAGTGACTCGGGTAGTTTGGCGTGAGCCACAGGTGGAAGAGTGACGTTGTATTGCAAACTGCCGTAGAAGCTCCATCAGTTCGTTGAACTAATTGGCAATACCGGTCGCCCAGACGTGGGATTCCCACTCCTGCTGACTCCAAGCCTTTTCCGCCTTTTTGCCTAGTCGGTCAAGGATGCGGAGAGCCCGATTTAGTCTTCTTCTCGACGTCAGAGAGGTTAGGAAGAGATGGAGGAGCTGAACTGTACGTGGGTGTAGCGCTGTTCATTTCGTTCGACAGCAACGAGCACTCGCTAGGCGAACCCCACAGGAGGATTAGTAGAAATGCGGTGAAGTGGGAGGGTTTTGATCCCTTGTTTTTGGATCATAGCCTCGCTGATAAAAGGAAGAAGAAGAAGCAACGAGCACTCGCTGATGGAATCATCAATGCAGAGGTTCTACAGAACTTCTGCAGAGGTTCTACAGAGCTTCTGCAGAGGTTCTGCAGATGCTCTTCCACATGTGTAGTGCTGGTGGAGCTGCTGGCTTTTTGTTGAGTTCCAGCCTCAAGATCTGGGGTCGAATCGCGTCCTTCGTCAACGGATGGCTGGTTGCTAGATCTACCAGCAACACAATACAAATTACGTGACAAGTTATCCGTTCACGGAGGACGCGATTCGACGCCTGGTTTCTCTTGTCAAGATTTGAAATGTTAGTCCCACAAGTAGCTAGGGTAGCGGTGGGCCATCCCATCTGAATAGGGCCAATGCAGCTGATACCATAGTGTGGCCGCTGTCTCTGGATACATCGCCTCCGACTGAGCTATTTATGTTAGTCCTGAGCCCTCAGCCAGGTTGATCCTCGTCATGGTTCGGTTGACACCTTGGACGGCGGAGGAAGAAGGATAGGAGCCTGAGCCTTCAGCCAGGTTCGGTTGACACCTTGGAGGGCGGAGGAAGAAGGATAGGAGCCTGAGCCTTCAGCCAGGCTCGGTTGACACCTTGGAGGGCGGAGGAAGAAGGATAGGAGCCTGAGCCCTCAGCCAGGCTGATCCTCGTCATGTTTCGGTTGACACCTTGGAGGGCGGAGGAAGAAGGATAGGAGCCTGAGCCCTTCAGCCAGGCTGATTCTCGTTGTGGTTCGGTTGACACCTTGGAGGGCGGAGGAAGAAGGATAGGAGCCTGAGCCCTCAGCCAGGCTGATCCTCGTCATTGTACGGTTGATACGTTGAAGGGCGGAGGAAGAAGGATAGAAACCTGAGCCTTCAGCCAGGCTGATCCTCGTCATGTTTCGGTTGACACCTTGGAGGGCGGAGGAAGAAGGATAGGAGCCTGAGCCCTTCAGCCAGGCTGATTCTCGTTGTGGTTCGGTTGACACCTTGGAGGGCGGAGGAAGAAGGATAGGAGCCTGAGCCCTCAGCCAGGCTGATCCTCGTCATGTTTCGGTTGACACCTTGGAGGGCGGAGGAAGAAGGATAGGAGCCTGAGCCCTTCAGCCAGGCTGGTTGACACCTGCGGAGGAAGAAGGATAGAAGCCTGAGCCCTCAGCCAGGCTGATCCTCGTCATGTTTCGGTTGACACCTTGGAGGACGGAGGAAGAAGGATAGGAGCCTGAGCCTTCAGCCAGGCTGATTCTCGTCGTGGTTCGGTTGACACCCGCGGAGGAAGAAGGATAGAAGCCTGAGCCCTCAGCCAGGCTGATCCTCGTCATGTTTCGGTTGACACCTTGGAGGGCGGAGGAAGAAGAATAGAAGCCTGAGCCCTCAGCCAGGCTGATCGAAGGATAGGAGCCTGAGCCCTTCAGCCAGGCTGGTTGACACCTGCGGAGGAAGAAGGATAGAAGCCTGAGCCCTCAGCCAGGCTGATCCTCGTCATGTTTCGGTTGACACCTTGGAGGGCGGAGGAAGAAGAATAGAAGCCTGAGCCTTCAGCCAGGCCGATTCTCGTCATGGTTCGGTTGACACCTGCGGAGGAAGTAGGATAGGAGAGACTAGCTATGATGATTATCTTTTGGTTTACTTCGAGCCTCTTCAAGTGAATCGCTCATCGTTACGGTGTTCCCCAATGTCGACTCCAAGCGTCCTCAGCTGTAGTCCAAGCCATCACACCGCACTACAAGGTAGATCATCAGCTGACCAATCCCATTCTTCTGTACTTTCTCGGAAGTCCTTGACACTCACTGCGTGTCTAGGCACAGATTCAACCAATCTTTGAATGGTTTCCTGGAAAATGGTTGTTCCTATTCAGCTTGAACTCTCTTTCATCTCGTAAAAGATGTCCTTTTTGCAATGTGCCACCAATTTTCTATCGTCGCCACGGTCCTCTTTTAAATTTAAAGCTCAACTGTCGGTATATTGTTCCCAGTTCCTCCTACGCCGTCTCCACTTTTTTTTGCCACTCTCCGGCTTCAAAGTTGTCCACTTTGCCTTACACTCCCCGTAGATATGTACGCTCTCGACTTTCAGTAATTACTCTCAGCACTTCGGAGAGCAGATTCAAATCGATTTGCAGAGATTCCGTGTAATTGGTTCAATCTGACTGCTGACATGACACTTTGTGATTCGCAAAAAGGAATCTGCGCCAATCGGCGGAAAATTTGAATTCGCCTCTGGAGTTTGCACACTTCAAAGAGGATAACGACCCAAAGCACACTTCACACGTTCCATGCGAATGATTACTGCAAAACGTACGAAAAAAAAAGCTAAAACCCCCACAACAGTCAGCGGATTCCAAACCAATTGACAATTTGTGCGAAGAGATTGCAACGCGCCGCAGCTAAAAAAAATAGCAACCCCCCCAACCCTAGAACAGGACGAAAAGTTTGGGGATGCATTCCGTCATCGTTTTGACCAAAAACTTGGACGAATCGATGGCACATCGGTTCAAAGGATTCGTGTGTGAAACGGCAAAGGACAGATGAAGTATCTATGCGGATCCACTCACAGAAGTTTAAGAAGAACTATTCCCAGTCAAAGGGAACTCAATACATACCATTGGACCATCGCCTGCAAAATATATTGGACACATGATTCCAGCAACGGATACCCCTGCAAAGGACTTCAGGTAAGGAAGATGGACATCAGAGAGCGTTGTAGATTCAGGAGAGAAGGCGATGATTGAACAAACAACGAAGTACAAAGCTGCTGACAACTTTTCTACAACTTTCGAAAGTTTCTGGAACAACTTGGGCAATCTGAAGTGGATTCTGTTGGAACTATTTGATGGACTAGGAGTTGCATTTCCTAAAGAAACGCAACCGGGTAGTATCCAATGGAATATCATTGGATTCAGGGATAATGTCGCAGCAGTGGGTTATGCGTGCGAAGGAGTCAAAGGCTATGACACCACCGAATCGGTTGTAGAAGTTTGTTTGACAAGAAACACAAAGTGAGCGGACGTCATGGACCAAATGTGGGGGGGAATTGGGTGACGAAGGCAGGTCCTAAGGGTAGTTGTGGTAACCAAACATATGTTCCATCCTACTGACCAGCGGTAGCATCCCGCACATTGGTTCATTATGTCCATAACTGCGGTGGAAATGAACGCGAGAGAGGGGAACAGATCTTAGATTGCAAGGGTTGGCACTAACCATGGGATCCTTGGGTGACTACACATTCGAGCATTGATAGCGGCTTTGAGTGGGGACCTACTAGAAATGATTACAAACAAAAACACCGGAGAAAACAACAGAGGAGAACGAGGAAAACCCCTTTCAGGGGAGCTCAAGGATGCTGAGGTCATCAGTTGGCCAAGTAGCAACAGCACAAAGAAGCACGGAACGACACGAGTCACCAGCAGTAAGAAACGTGACGGTCGAACCATCCGCCCAGCAATCTGATTTCCACAAGCTAGGTGAACAAATTAGGGGGCTGGTAGAAATGCTGGAAGATGGAAAAAGGCGCTCGATTCACCAAGCGATGCGAGATGCCATTGAAAGCATCAGAGCTCTCTATGAGCTCTCGGCGATCCAACTGCACGAAGCGAAAGCAAAAGAGGTGATTCGTCAGAACATCTTCTCACAAACTTCGCCTTGGCTAAAGTCAACTTTAGAAACCAAGAGAAGGTAGGCTGCAGCCAGCGAACCCCCGGAGTCAAAGCGGAAGCAGAAACACCCATCAGATGGTGTGGGCGACAGCGAACCCCTGGAGCCAAAGCGGATCAGAAATACACATCAAATGGTGTGGTCGGCAGCAAACCCCCGGGAGCCAAAGAGGAACGAGATACATCCGTCAAATGGTACTACAGGCAGCAAACGTCCGTAGCCAAAGCGGAAACAGAAACATCCATCTTTGGCAAACACCAAGCAAAAGGATGCCGCAGCTGGCGTTGAGACCCCAGTGGCCACAGATAAGCGGGTAAACGCAACCACAAGCAAGCAACGGGCGACAGGAGAAATTGAATGGTTAAATGCCTCCAGGAAGAAGGGCGCCAACACAGCCACAAAGAGTGAAAAGCCCATCAGTGCGCTGAGCAACGAGCAGACTATAGGCCGCGGCAGTGCCTGGTCGAAAGCTCTCAAAAAGAACAAGAAGGGTGAGAAGAAGCCAGGCAAGACCGACCAATAGTGGTGGCAACCAAGGGTGAACTTTCCTACGCCGAAATACTACGCAGGGTCAAAGCGGACCCCAAGCTCCACAACCTGGGTGAATCGGTCACAATGATAAGGAGAACCCAGAAAGGCGACTTGCTGATCCAGCTACGCGAATCTGGTGACAGAACCGAACAATTTAGGAGCATAATCGGTGAGAACCTTGGCGCAGAGATCCGCACTCTAATTCAGAGATCCACGGTCGTATTCAAAGACCTCGATGAAGTCACCACTAGGAGAGACATCTGCGAAGCTATCAAGGCTCAGTACAACACTGAGGTTGCCGAAGCAGATGTGCTCAGCCTTAGGAAGGCCTACGGTGGCACGCAGATCGCGACAGTGGAACTGCCGGCAGAGAAGGGGGAAAAATCTGCTGGAGTCCGGCAAAATCAAAGTCGGGTGGGTGAACTGCCGCATTCGTGTTCGAAAGGCCCTCACCAAATGCTTTAGGTGTCTGGAGTTTGGCCACACGGCGCGTCAATGTAGGAGCTAGCATGACCGATCCAAGCAGTGCAGAAACTGTGGAGAGGAGGGTCACATAGCCAAAGAATGCAAAAAGGACGCATTATGCTTCTGGTGTCAGAAAACGCCGGACACGTAGCTGGTAGCAGCAAGTGCCCGGAACTCAAGAAGGCACTGGCCAAATTAGTATGATGAATGTCGTCCAGATAGACCTAAACCACTGCGCCGCCGCACAGGACCTTCTGGCGCAAACAGTACGAGAGAAAAGGATCGACGTAGCCCTAATAAGCGAACCGTACGAGCCCATAAATGGAAGCAGCTGGATAGACGATACCACGAAAAAAGCCGCGATATGGACCTGTGGAAGCTATGCCCTGCAGTCAGACGGACACCAGGCTGACCTTTTCGTATCTTCTTCTTGTTCCTTTTATCAGCGAGGTTATGATCCGAAAATAAAGGATCACAACCCTCCCACTTCACCGCATTTCTACTGATCCGCCTGTGGGGTTCGCCTGACCTTTTCGTATCTGCAAGGATAAATGGTGTGCACTTCCATAGTTGCTATGCGCCCCCCAGTCTACCACTAGCTGACTATCTGAAGCTACTGGACGACATCGTAGCTGATGCACGAGGGAAACACCCAGTGATTATTGCTGGAAATTTCAACGCCTGGGCTACTGATTGGGGCAGTAGAACCACAGACGCAAGAGGAAGAGCTCTCCTCGAATGCTTCGCAGCAATGGACATTAGTCTAGCCAATCCCCGGCGAATCCCACAGGCGGATCAGTAGAAATGCGGTGAGGTGGGAGGGTTGTGATCCCTTATTTTCGGATCATAACCTCGTTGATGAAAGGAAGAAGAAGAAGAAGGACATTAGTCTGGCCAACGAGGGTACAACGGAAACGTTTCGAAAGGCAGGCAGAGGGTCAATCATTGACATCACATTCATGAGCAACTCACTCCTGCGGAGCTGACCCAAATGGCGGGTCAGCGAAGACTATACCCACAGTGACCATCAGGCAATTCTATTTAATGTCGGCGAGGAGAAACATAGACTGCGTCCCACCCTAACAGGACCAAAGTGGAAGGACACGCTCTTCGACAAAGACATGTTCGAAGAAATGTTAAACACCAGCGCCACAACCAATAATGGATCAGTTGAGGCCCTTTCGCATCAGCTGCTACCACAGCGTGCGACGCAGCAATGCCTAGAAGGTCTGTCAGTAAAAGAGGCGAGCCCTGCTACTGGTGGACCGACGAGATTAAACGGCTCAGAGCGAAGTGCCTACAAGCACGACACAGATCTCAGAGATCCAGAGCCAGACAAGATTTCCAAGAGCGGCTAACCACATTTAAATGGGCGAGGCGGGAACTGGAAAGGGCCATTCAGGAGAGTAAGTCAAGTAAGTCTCTGTGACGAGGCTTAATTAGACCCCTGGGGCATAGCGTATAGAGTGGTGATAGGTTAGGATCGGCCCTCGATGAGGATGTACTTAAACCAGAAAGTAGGTCCATTGTACTAGATAGAGTGGTGATGAAGAAGCTTAAAAGCAGAAAAGTCTCCACAACTAACATGGCCGGCAATGCTAAGGACCTTAGGACCAGGGGAAGGCGAAGACACGCTGAAATCACGGAAGGCGCACTCGCGGAATACAAAACCGCAAGATCCGAGCTCAAGAGGGCCATCAATTCGAGCAAGAAACAAAAGTGGGAGGACCTTCGCCGGGAGATCAACAGTGACCCCTGGGGACTCGGCTATAGGGTTGTCATGAAAAAATTAGGAGCGCAGGCGTCCTGCCCCACGATGACCGCGGAGCTAATGAAGAACATAGTGGACACATTCTTCCCGGCTCACCCTGTTAGGCCAATGGAGATCTCTTCTGCCCAAGAACAAGACATCCCATTGTTCAGCGAAGAAGAGCTGATTCTAGCAGCTAAATCTCTTCATAAGGCCCCCGGCCCCGACGGCATACCAGCGAAAGTATTGAGAACGGTTGCCCAAACTTGCCCACAGATACTGCTATGTATGTATAACGGCTGTCTAAAGGAAGGAAACTTTTCCAAAAAGTGGAAGGTACAACGCTTGGTGCTCATAAGCAAGGAAAAGGGAGACCCGGATTCCCCATCAGCATACAGACCTCTGTGCATGCTGGACACGGCAGGAAAGCTCCTCGAGAAGATGTCGACTCACAGCAGCAATCCAAAGAGCACGTGGCCTATCCGATCGTCAACGCGGATTTAGAAAAGGCAACTCCACGATAGGAGCAATTGAGGAAGTAGTCAAAACCACCCACCTCGCCCAAAGGGGAAATCACTACTCAAGGCGAATCGTCGTGCTGGCAGCTCTGGATGTGAGGAATGTCTTCAATTCGGCCAGATGGGGAGATGTGTTAGATGCGCTCGAGAACACCTTCAGGATACCGCAATATCTTTTGCAAATTGTGAAGGACTATCTCAAAGACAGGGAACCTCTGTACGACACCGTGGAGGGTACTCACAGAAAGGAAATCACTGCTGGAGCAGCACAGGGCTCAATCTTTCGACCCGATCTGCGGAATATCTCATACGATGGAATCCTTCGCATGGAGATGCCCGACGATACCTTCTTAGTCGGGTACGCCAACGACATCGGTGCGGTGATTACCGCAAGGGACATCGAAATGGCTCCGCTGAAACTGAACCAGGTAATGGGACGAGTGCTCGTCTGGATGGAAATCCATGGCCTTAGTCTCGCTGCGGCGGAAAAAATAGAGATTGTCCTTCTGACTAGGAGACAGATCCCGACAATTGCTGAGTTCCGAGCGGGCCCAGAAGTGATAATCAGCAAACCGGCAGTAAAGTATCTACAAATCGCCCTGGACTCTAAACTTTCATTCTGGCAACAGATTAAGTCTGCATCTGAGCGAGCTGCGAAGGTCACGTCATCACTTAGTAAGCTCGTGGCAAATATAGGAGACGCAACAATGAGTAGGCGACGACTCCTCATGTCCATCACCCACGCAATTCTTCTGTATGGGTGTGTGGTCTGGGCAGACGCACTTAGACAGGAGAAGCACAGAAAGCAGTTCCGAGTTGCAAGCTCCTATCGCACAGTGCCGGAACCAGCCGTCCTCGTAGTTGCGGGTGTGACCCCCATAGACCTCCTAGCGACAGAGAGGAAGTACGCCCACGACAAGAAGGCGGAAGTAGGAGCAGAACTGGCAGTCGCGGAAGCGAAGGAGCTTACCAAGCAGGCTTGGCAGAGAAGGTGGAGCACTGAAACGAGGGGGAGGTGGACAGCGAGGCTGATTACAGACGTCACGGCTTGGACAGAGCGGGAACACGGCGAAATGAACTACTTTGTCACTCAATTCCTAACCGGACATGGGTATTTCAACCGATACCTCCACAAAATGGGTAAAGTAGAGAGCGCAGCCTGCCAATATGGAGACTCAGCGGAAGACGACGCTTTCCACACCTTTTTCGCCTGTAGCAGATGGACAGAGCAGAGGAGTAGACTGGAGTCGGAAATAGGCGATTTTTCCCCGGAAAATGCTATAAGTAAGATGACCTCGAGTACCGACACGTGGAATAGAATATCTTCCTTCATCGAGACGGTACTCTACTTCTTCTTCCTTTTATCAGCGAGGCTATGATCCGAAAACAAGGGATCACAACCCTCGCACTTCACCGCATTTCTACTGATCCGCCTGTGGGGTTCGCCGAAACGGTACTAAGATCCAAAAAGAGAGAGGAAGACGTCAACATTCACTCACAAATTACATAAAGTAGATAAAAGCCTATAAACCCGCACCAGGAGCCGAATATGAAAAAGCCGGTCCCCAGAGGGGAAAGAAAACGACACCACTCTGAAGTAATGCGATAAGCGGTTCCGGAGTGGATGGTGTCAAGTAGAAAGAAGGGGTTAAAGGTGGTTTTTAGTGAGTAGTGAGTCTCACACTACTAGAAACAGAGCGGGACTGTTTCCCGTGGGCATTAGCGTTTTTTTCACTACCCCCTAGGCAAAAAAAAAAAAGGACCTTAGTAGAGCACCTACTCCCCCAACTACTATGGTCTTCATCACGAGGGAGATCAGCATGGAGCATATCCCGGCAATCACGTCGGAAGAACTCTTTGGGGCATCCAGAAAAATCGGAGACAGCAAACCACCTAGACCGGATGGCATCCCGAATAGGGCAATCAAGGCGGCTGTTAAGACGAGACGAGACCAGGACATCTTTCTAACAATGTGCCTGTATGTACATATGTGCCTGTCCCATTTCCTACGACTTTTCGTTCAAACTTTGTAGGCATGTTACGACTTATTGGAAAGCGAGCGTCAACTTTCAAACCAATTTCCCTATCGGACTAAAAATAATCAAAAATGTTTCAATTTTCAACATTTCTGGCTTTTGGTCAGAATTGACCAAATTTTTGGCCGTTTTTCCCGACAAATTGGATTTTCACGAATGTTACTGGATTTCACGAATACTCCCGGTAAAGTAGAATTTTGCCGTCAAAAAAACAAAAATTCAACATTTCTGGCTTTTGGTCAGATTTGACCAAATTTTTGGCCGTTTTTCCCGACAAATTGGATTTTCACGAATGTTACTGGATTTCACGAATACTCCCGGTAAAGTAGAATTTTGCCGTCAAAAAACAAAAATTCAACATTTCTGGCTTTTGGTCAGAATTGACCAAATTTTTGGCCGTTTTTCCCGACAAATTGGATTTTCACGAATGTTACTGGATTTCACGAATGTTCCCGGTAAAGTAGAATTTTGCCGTCAAAAAAACAAAAATTCAACATTTCTGGCTTTTGGTCAGAATTGACCAAATTTTTGGCCGTTTTCCTGACAAATTGGATTTTCACGAATGTTACTGGATTTCACGAATACTCCCGGTAAAGTAGAATTTTGCCGTCAAAAAACAAAAATTCAACATTTCTGGCTTTTGGTCAGAATTGACCAAATTTTTGGCCGTTTTCCTGACAAATTGGATTTTCACGAATGTTACTGGATTTCACGAATGTTCCCGGTAAAGTAGAATTTTGCCGTCAAAAAACAAAAATTCAACATTTCTGGCTTTTGGTCAGAATTGACCAAATTTTTGGCCGTTTTCCTGACAAATTGGATTTTCACGAATTTTACCGGATTTCACGAATGTTCCCGGTAAAGTAGAATTTTGCCGTCAAAAAAACAAAAATTCAACATTTCTGGCTTTTGGTCAGAATTGACCAAATTTTTGGCCGTTTTCCTGACAAATTGGATTTTCACGAATTTTACCGGATTTCACGAATGTTCCCGGTAAAGTAGAATTTTGCCGTCAAAAAAACAAAAATTCAACATTTCTGGCTTTTGGTCAGAATTGACCAAATTTTTGGCCGTTTTCCTGACAAATTGGATTTTCACGAATTTTACCGGATTTCACGAATGTTCCCGGTAAAGTAGAATTTTGCCGTCAAAAAAACAAAAATTCAACATTTCTGGCTTTTGGTCAGAATTGACCAAATTTTTGGCCGTTTTCCTGACAAATTGGATTTTCACGAATTTTACCGGATTTCACGAATGTTCCCGGTAAAGTAGAATTTTGCCGTCAAAAAAACAAAAATTCAACATTTCTGGCTTTTGGTCAGATTTGACCAAATTTTTGGCCGTTTTTCCCGACAAATTGGATTTTCACGAATGTTACCGGATTTCACGAATGTTCCCGGTAAAGTAGAATTTTGCCGTCAAAAAACAAAAATTCAACATTTCTGGCTTTTGGTCAGAATTGACCAAATTTTTGGCCGTTTTCCCGCAAATTGGATTTTCACGAATGTTACTGGATTTCACGAATACTCCCGGTAAAGTAGAATTTTGCCGTCAAAAAAACAAAAATTCAACATTTCTGGCTTTTGGTCAGAATTGACCAAATTTTTGGCCCTTTTTCCAGGCAAATTGGATTTTCACGGATTTTACCAGAATCGTAAGATTTTGGGGCAAAAAAAAAATTCAAATTTTGGACATTAAGCGAAATTTGATCAAATTTTTGGCCGTTTTCCCAAAAAGTCAAGTTTTGCCGTCAAAAAAAGAGAAAAAAGGTTTCCGTGCAAGCAACGGACAGTCAAAAATATTTGTCCTGAGCCACGGACCTATTTAGATGGATGGTGGAAGGATTACACATCAGCGCCGGAGACAATGAAGTTCAAAACCCGGCGGTTCTTCTTCCTTTTATCAGCGAGGCTATGATCCAAAAACAAGGGATCACAACCCTCCCACTTCAGCGCATTTCTACTGATCCGCCAGTGGGGTTCGCCTAGGACATCGGCATCAACAGCGACAAATCGAAGTGATACTGATGTACCATCAAAGGACAAGTCTGGAAGAATGGCAGGCGAGATGGGATCACTCTGATAAAGGCAGGTGGACGCCAGCGGTTTTGGTGTCCAAAAAGCCAAATAAATTCGAAAAACTTTGTGAATTTCAACGGAATTCTCCACATTTACATGTCCGCGGCGAAAACATCTAAGAATTCCAGTAATCCTAATTCCAAAACGTCTCCTCTCTGCCTCTGCCTCCGCCCACCCAACGTCTGTCGCTCCAACGAACTTGTTCTGAAGTGGAATAGAGGTGAGAAAATTTATTCCTGCCAATTGTGTTTTTTTTTTTTTTTTATTGCACACACCTACAGGCACGGACATACGAGTGTGTGTGTGTGAATAAAAGAAGAAAAAATAGTTTGAGAGTTGTAAAACAAGATATATCTCCACCCACCACCGCCAGAGTCGCCCCCTACCCCGCAGCATTACGCATTTACCTATCCCAAACCGCAGAACCGATGGATGACTCCTTGCGACAATCCAAAACCAAATGCAATTCGAGGAACAACAAAGGACAGGCAATTCGCCAGCAAATTTCATTTTTAACAACAATTTCCACATCCTGGTCGTTGGTTCCCTGAAACAAAGGGTTTTTTCTGGAAGAAAACCCCCAATCGCAAGGAATTTCGATTCAAAATCCACAATTCCTTGTCGATTTCATCGTTTTTTTCTTTTTTTTTTTCTTGCCCCGTTTCGGTTTTTTCATTCACCACCAACACAGAGAGAGGGAAAATCCAGTTTTTCCCGTGTGTACCACGCATGAAACTCAACACAAACACATTGAAAAACCCCACAAAAGCAAAAACAAAAAAAAAAAAAAAAACCATTTCCACACACAAAAATACCATCCAGAGAGGGACAGAGAGAGAGACGAAGAAGGAGACACCAAGAATGGCCAGAGAAACAGAGGAAAAATACAAAAAAAAAAAATTATAAACCAATTTAAGGACTAAGTAGCGCTTACCTTGAACAATCCACTTCTAACGGGGCAATTGCCTAATTGATTCCTCGGCCAGCGGCAACAAAAAGGAGCGCAAAGGAGCAACACGAAGGAGCAACACCAATTCACACTGAGTCTGTCTCATTTGCAGTAAATCCAGCCCCAAATTGACTTTTTTTTTTTCGTTTTTCCTTCTTCATCCACCACACAACGACGAACGACGACCCGCGGCACACATACACAAACCGCCAAAGAAGTACACAAGAAAGCGACAAGAATAAGACGACAACGACAACGACAACGACAACGACGACGACAACGAACGAGGAGTGTAGGCAATCAAAATGAGAAGAAAAAAATTAATATATTCCCAATCGAGAGGAAAATAAATAAGTTTTCTGGTTTCTTTCGTGTTTCTCGTCGTTACACACACGAAATGGCTGCACAAAGCAATTAAAACACACACAACACAACAACAACAACAAACACGACGATGATGATGAAGAAGAGAAGAGAAGAGAAAACCACTCGCAACTCTGCTGGACTATGCGAAGAGGAGACGACGACAAACCCGAACAACACACAAACGGCGGCCGATATTCATGATTTCTTCTTTCAAAGAAAATTCCCAAAAATCCCAAGACACACGGACACGACGAACGAGGACTCTCTATGACCAGCAATACATTTCCATTTTCATTTCGATTTCGATTTCGATGTCGATTTCCTTTTGTTGTTTTTCTCAAAATAAAAAAAAAATTGTTTATAGCATCATCATCATCATCATCGTCTCTCAGACAGTTTTCGTTTTTCCATTTACACGCGCGACACGCACACACGAATGGCCAGCAACCCAGTCGAAGGAAGAAATTCTTTTCCAATTTTGTCCTGGTTCGATGCCGCCGAAGGATAGTAAATATATTTTTGATGTTTGTTTACCACAGCGCAGCACACATAAATAATTTATGTACAAGTTTTGAGAAAAGAAAATTCGAACAAAAAAAGAAAGGAAAACCGTACGTTTCCTTCCGTCGATCACTGTGCGTGGTTTGCTGGGTTTTGTGTTCTTCCGGGAACTAACTCGCACACGCACACACACTATGATGGCTCAGTGTTTTGAGGAGAGTATAAGAACTTCAACTTCAACTTCAACTTCAATATGGAATGAGAGGTGGAAATGGAATCTTTTTCTCTCAGATACGCGACAACGAGATACAGGCAGACCGTTCACGATGGTATCTAAATTACATCTGCCGGAGAAATGAAATTCATTTCAGATAGAGCATAGTTCTCTCTCTCGAGTCTCGCGCCACGGATGACGAATAAACTCACTCAATTCGAGTGATTTGCTTTTTATTCCCTTTTGTTGTGTGTACATCAGCAGGCCAGTACGCACAGCCGAAATGCGGGGTTGCGCGATTTACATTCGGTTTGGTGTTGCCATATCCACCAGGGTCCGCAGCGAATACAGATTATTCCAGGATACATCCAGAAGGACACTCGGAAATCTGTTGTATCTAGTATCTAAGCATCTGATACAAGTGGACCTGGCCAAAACCTAGAAAAGGAATACAAAATGCGGGGGTTGCGCCATTTACAGTCCGTTTGGCGTTGGCAAATCCACCAGGGTCCGCAGTGAATGCAGATTATTCCAGGATACATCCAGAAGGACACTCGAAAATCTGTTTGAAATGTCTAGTATCTAAGTATCTAGTATCTAAGCATCAGACACAAGTGGACCTGGCCAAAACCTAGAAAAGGAATACAAAATGCGGGGTTGCGCGAATTACAGTCCGTTTGGCGTTGCCATATCCACCAGGGTCCACAGCGAATACAGATTATTCCACATACATCCAGAAGGACACTTGAAAATCTGTTGTATCTAGTATCTAAGCATCTGACACAAGTGGACCTGGCCAAAACCTAGAAAAGAAATACAAAATGCGGGGGTTGCGCGATTTACAGTCCGTTTGGCGTTGCCATATCCACCAGGGTCCACAGCGAATATAGATTATTCCAGGATACATCCAGAAGGACACTCGAAAATCTGTTTGAAATGTCTAGTATCTAAGTATCTGCCACAAATGGACGTGGCCAAAACCTAGAAAAGGAATACAAAATGCGGGTTGCGCGATTTACAGACCGTTTGGCGTTGCCATATCCACCAGGGTCCACAGCGAATACAGATTATTCCAGGATACATCCAGAAGGACACTCGAAAATCTGTTTGAAATGTCTAGTATCTAAGTATCTGCCACAAATGGACCTGGCCAAAACCTAGAAAAGGAATACAAAATGCGGGGTTGCGCCATTTACAGACCGTTTGGCGTTGCCATATCCACCAGGGTCCACAGCGAATACAGATTATTCCAGGATACATCCAGAAGGACACTCGGAAATCTGTTGTATCTAGTATCTAAGCATCTGATACAAGTGGACCTGGCCAAAACCTAGAAAAGGAATACAAAATGCGGGGTTGCGCGAATTACAGTCCGTTTGGCGTTGCGATATCCACCAGGGTCCGCAGTGAATATAGATTATTCCACATACATCCAGAAGGACACTTGAAAATCTGTTGTATCTAGTATCTAAGCATCTGACACAAGTGGACCTGGCCAAAACCTAGAAAAGAAATACAAAATGCGGGGGTTGCGCCATTTACAGTCCGTTTGGCGTTGGCAAATCCACCAGGGTCCGCAGTGAATGCAGATTATTCCAGGATACATCCAGAAGGACACTCGAAAATCTGTTTGAAATGTCTAGTATCTAAGTATCTGCCACAAATGGACCTGGCCAAAACCTAGAAAAGGAATACAAAATGCGGGGTTGCGCCATTTACAGACCGTTTGGCGTTGCCATATCCACCAGGGTCCACAGCGAATACAGATTATTCCAGGATACATCCAGAAGGACACTCGGAAATCTGTTGTATCTAGTATCTAAGCATCTGATACAAGTGGACCTGGCCAAAACCTAGAAAAGGAATACAAAATGCGGGGTTGCGCGAATTACAGTCCGTTTGGCGTTGCGATATCCACCAGGGTCCGCAGTGAATATAGATTATTCCACATACATCCAGAAGGACACTTGAAAATCTGTTGTATCTAGTATCTAAGCATCTGACACAAGTGGACCTGGCCAAAACCTAGAAAAGAAATACAAAATGCGGGGGTTGCGCCATTTACAGTCCGTTTGGCGTTGGCAAATCCACCAGGGTCCGCAGTGAATGCAGATTATTCCAGGATACATCCAGAAGGACACTCGAAAATCTGTTTGAAATGTCTAGTATCTAAGTATCTGCCACAAATGGACGTGGCCAAAACCTAGAAAAGGAATACAAAATGCGGGTTGCGCGATTTACAGTCCGTTTGGCGTTGCGATATCCACCAGGGTCCGCAGCGAATACAGATTATTCCAGGATACATCCAGAAGGACACTCGAAAATCTGTTGTATCTAGTATCTAAGCATCTGACACAAGTGGACCTGGTCAAAACCTAGAAAAGAAATACAAAATGCGGGGTTGCGCCATTTACAGTCCGTTTGGCGTTGGCAAATCCACCAGGGTCCGCAGTGAATGCAGATTATTCCAGGATACATCCAGAAGGACACTCGAAAATCTGTTTGAAATGTCTAGTATCTAAGTATCTGCCACAAATGGACCTGGCCAAAACCTAGAAAAGGAATACAAAATGCGGGGTTGCGCCATTTACAGACCGTTTGGCGTTGCCATATCCACCAGGGTCCACAGCGAATACAGATTATTCCAGGATACATCCAGAAGGACACTCGGAAATCTGTTGTATCTAGTATCTAAGCATCTGATACAAGTGGACCTGGCCAAAACCTAGAAAAGGAATACAAAATGCGGGGTTGCGCGAATTACAGTCCGTTTGGCGTTGCGATATCCACCAGGGTCCGCAGTGAATATAGATTATTCCACATACATCCAGAAGGACACTTGAAAATCTGTTGTATCTAGTATCTAAGCATCTGACACAAGTGGACCTGGCCAAAACCTAGAAAAGAAATACAAAATGCGGGGGTTGCGCCATTTACAGTCCGTTTGGCGTTGGCAAATCCACCAGGGTCCGCAGTGAATGCAGATTATTCCAGGATACATCCAGAAGGACACTCGAAAATCTGTTTGAAATGTCTAGTATCTAAGTATCTGCCACAAATGGACGTGGCCAAAACCTAGAAAAGGAATACAAAATGCGGGTTGCGCGATTTACAGACCGTTTGGCGTTGCCATATCCACCAGGGTCCGCAGTGAATATAGATTATTCCACATACATCCAGAAGGACACTCGAAAATCTGTTGTATCTAGTATCTAAGCATCAGACACAAGTGGGCCTGGCCAAAACCTAGAAAAGGAATACAAAATGCGGGGTTGCGCGAATTACAGTCCGTTTGGCGTTGCGATATCCACCAGGGTCCGCAGCGAATACAGATTATTCCAGGATACATCCAGAAGGACACTCGAAAATCTGTTGTATCTAGTATCTAAGCATCTGACACAAGTGGACCTGGTCAAAACCTAGAAAAGAAATACAAAATGCGGGGTTGCGCCATTTACAGTCCGTTTGGCGTTGGCAAATCCACCAGGGTCCGCAGTGAATGCAGATTATTCCAGGATACATCCAGAAGGACACTCGAAAATCTGTTTGAAATGTCTAGTATCTAAGTATCTGCCACAAATGGACCTGGCCAAAACCTAGAAAAGGAATACAAAATGCGGGGTTGCGCCATTTACAGACCGTTTGGCGTTGCCATATCCACCAGGGTCCACAGCGAATACAGATTATTCCAGGATACATCCAGAAGGACACTCGGAAATCTGTTGTATCTAGTATCTAAGCATCTGATACAAGTGGACCTGGCCAAAACCTAGAAAAGGAATACAAAATGCGGGGTTGCGCGAATTACAGTCCGTTTGGCGTTGCGATATCCACCAGGGTCCGCAGCGAATACAGATTATTCCAGGATACATCCAGAAGGACACTCGAAAATCTGTTGTATCTAGTATCTAAGCATCTGACACAAGTGGACCTGGTCAAAACCTAGAAAAGAAATACAAAATGCGGGGTTGCGCCATTTACAGTCCGTTTGGCGTTGGCAAATCCACCAGGGTCCGCAGTGAATGCAGATTATTCCAGGATACATCCAGAAGGACACTCGAAAATCTGTTTGAAATGTCTAGTATCTAAGTATCTGCCACAAATGGACCTGGCCAAAACCTAGAAAAGGAATACAAAATGCGGGGTTGCGCCATTTACAGACCGTTTGGCGTTGCCATATCCACCAGGGTCCACAGCGAATACAGATTATTCCAGGATACATCCAGAAGGACACTCGGAAATCTGTTGTATCTAGTATCTAAGCATCTGATACAAGTGGACCTGGCCAAAACCTAGAAAAGGAATACAAAATGCGGGGTTGCGCGAATTACAGTCCGTTTGGCGTTGCGATATCCACCAGGGTCCGCAGTGAATATAGATTATTCCACATACATCCAGAAGGACACTTGAAAATCTGTTGTATCTAGTATCTAAGCATCTGACACAAGTGGACCTGGCCAAAACCTAGAAAAGAAATACAAAATGCGGGGGTTGCGCCATTTACAGTCCGTTTGGCGTTGGCAAATCCACCAGGGTCCGCAGTGAATGCAGATTATTCCAGGATACATCCAGAAGGACACTCGAAAATCTGTTTGAAATGTCTAGTATCTAAGTATCTGCCACAAATGGACGTGGCCAAAACCTAGAAAAGGAATACAAAATGCGGGTTGCGCGATTTACAGACCGTTTGGCGTTGCCATATCCACCAGGGTCCGCAGTGAATATAGATTATTCCACATACATCCAGAAGGACACTCGAAAATCTGTTGTATCTAGTATCTAAGCATCAGACACAAGTGGGCCTGGCCAAAACCTAGAAAAGGAATACAAAATGCGGGGTTGCGCGAATTACAGTCCGTTTGGCGTTGCGATATCCACCAGGGTCCGCAGCGAATACAGATTATTCCAGGATACATCCAGAAGGACACTCGAAAATCTGTTGTATCTAGTATCTAAGCATCTGACACAAGTGGACCTGGTCAAAACCTAGAAAAGAAATACAAAATGCGGGGTTGCGCCATTTACAGTCCGTTTGGCGTTGGCAAATCCACCAGGGTCCGCAGTGAATGCAGATTATTCCAGGATACATCCAGAAGGACACTCGAAAATCTGTTTGAAATGTCTAGTATCTAAGTATCTGCCACAAATGGACCTGGCCAAAACCTAGAAAAGGAATACAAAATGCGGGGTTGCGCCATTTACAGACCGTTTGGCGTTGCCATATCCACCAGGGTCCACAGCGAATACAGATTATTCCAGGATACATCCAGAAGGACACTCGGAAATCTGTTGTATCTAGTATCTAAGCATCTGATACAAGTGGACCTGGCCAAAACCTAGAAAAGGAATACAAAATGCGGGGTTGCGCGAATTACAGTCCGTTTGGCGTTGCGATATCCACCAGGGTCCGCAGTGAATATAGATTATTCCACATACATCCAGAAGGACACTTGAAAATCTGTTGTATCTAGTATCTAAGCATCTGACACAAGTGGACCTGGCCAAAACCTAGAAAAGAAATACAAAATGCGGGGGTTGCGCCATTTACAGTCCGTTTGGCGTTGGCAAATCCACCAGGGTCCGCAGTGAATGCAGATTATTCCAGGATACATCCAGAAGGACACTCGAAAATCTGTTTGAAATGTCTAGTATCTAAGTATCTGCCACAAATGGACGTGGCCAAAACCTAGAAAAGGAATACAAAATGCGGGTTGCGCGATTTACAGACCGTTTGGCGTTGCCATATCCACCAGGGTCCGCAGTGAATATAGATTATTCCACATACATCCAGAAGGACACTTGAAAATCTGTTGTATCTAGTATCTAAGCATCTGACACAAGTGGACCTGGCCAAAACCTAGAAAAGAAATACAAAATGCGGGGGTTGCGCCATTTACAGTCCGTTTGGCGTTGGCAAATCCACCAGGGTCCGCAGTGAATGCAGATTATTCCAGGATACATCCAGAAGGACACTCGAAAATCTGTTTGAAATGTCTAGTATCTAAGTATCTGCCACAAATGGACCTGGCCAAAACCTAGAAAAGGAATACAAAATGCGGGGTTGCGCCATTTACAGACCGTTTGGCGTTGCCATATCCACCAGGGTCCACAGCGAATACAGATTATTCCAGGATACATCCAGAAGGACACTCGGAAATCTGTTGTATCTAGTATCTAAGCATCTGATACAAGTGGACCTGGCCAAAACCTAGAAAAGGAATACAAAATGCGGGGTTGCGCGAATTACAGTCCGTTTGGCGTTGCGATATCCACCAGGGTCCGCAGTGAATATAGATTATTCCACATACATCCAGAAGGACACTTGAAAATCTGTTGTATCTAGTATCTAAGCATCTGACACAAGTGGACCTGGCCAAAACCTAGAAAAGAAATACAAAATGCGGGGGTTGCGCCATTTACAGTCCGTTTGGCGTTGGCAAATCCACCAGGGTCCGCAGTGAATGCAGATTATTCCAGGATACATCCAGAAGGACACTCGAAAATCTGTTTGAAATGTCTAGTATCTAAGTATCTGCCACAAATGGACGTGGCCAAAACCTAGAAAAGGAATACAAAATGCGGGTTGCGCGATTTACAGTCCGTTTGGCGTTGCGATATCCACCAGGGTCCGCAGCGAATACAGATTATTCCAGGATACATCCAGAAGGACACTCGAAAATCTGTTGTATCTAGTATCTAAGCATCTGACACAAGTGGACCTGGTCAAAACCTAGAAAAGAAATACAAAATGCGGGGTTGCGCCATTTACAGTCCGTTTGGCGTTGGCAAATCCACCAGGGTCCGCAGTGAATGCAGATTATTCCAGGATACATCCAGAAGGACACTCGAAAATCTGTTTGAAATGTCTAGTATCTAAGTATCTGCCACAAATGGACGTGGCCAAAACCTAGAAAAGGAATACAAAATGCGGGTTGCGCGATTTACAGACCGTTTGGCGTTGCCATATCCACCAGGGTCCACAGCGAATACAGATTATTCCAGGATACATCCAGAAGGACACTCGAAAATCTGTTGTATCTAGTATCTAAGCATCTGACACAAGTGGACCTGGCCAAAACCTAGAAAAGAAATACAAAATGCGGGGGTTGCGCAATTTACAGTCCGTTTGGCGTTGCCATATCCCCCAGGGTCCGCAGTGAATGCAGATTATTCCAGGATACATCCAGAAGGACACTCGAAAATCTGTTTGAAATGTCTAGTATCTAAGTATCTGCCACAAATGGACGTGGCCAAAACCTAGAAAAGGAATACAAAATGCGGGTTGCGCGATTTACAGACCGTTTGGCGTTGCCATATCCACCAGGGTCCACAGCGAATACAGATTATTCCAGGATACATCCAGAAGGACACTCGAAAATCTGTTGTATCTAGTATCTAAGCATCTGACACAAGTGGACCTGGCCAAAACCTAGAAAAGAAATACAAAATGCGGGGGTTGCGCAATTTACAGTCCGTTTGGCGTTGCCATATCCACCAGGGTCCGCAGCGAATACAGATTATTCCAGGATACATCCAGAAGGACACTTGAAAATCTGTTGTATCTAGTATCTAAGTATCTGACACAAATGGTCGTGGCCAAAACCTAGAAAAGAAATACAAAATGCGGGGGTTGCGCGATTTACAGTCCGTTTGGCGTTGCCATATCCACCAGGGTCCACAGCGAATACAGATTATTCCAGGATACATCCAGAAGGACACTTGAAAATCTGTTGTATCTAGTATCTAAGTATCTGACACAAATGGTCGTGGCCAAAACCTAGAAAAGGAATACAAAATGCGGGGTTGCGCGAATTACAGTCCGTTTGGCGTTGCGATATCCACCAGGGTCCGCAGTGAATATAGATTATTCCACATACATCCAGAAGGACACTCGAAAATCTGTTGTATCTAGTATCTTAGCATCTGACACAAGTGGACCTGGCCAAAACCTAGAAAAGAAATACAAAATGCGGGGGTTGCGCGATTTACAGTCCGTTTGGCGCTGCCATATCCACCAGGGTCCACAGCGAATGTAGATTATTCCAGGATACATCCAGAAGGACACTCGAAAATCTGTTTGAAATGTCTAGTATCTAAGTATCTAGTATCTAAGCATCAGACACAAGTGGACCTGGCCAAAACCTAGAAAAGAAATACAAAATGCGGGGTTGCGCCATTTACAGTCCGTTTGGCGTTGCCATATCCACCAGGGTCCGCAGTGAATGCAGATTATTCCAGGATACATCCAGAAGGACACTCGAAAATCTGTTTGAAATGTCTAGTATCTAAGTATCTAGTATCTAAGCATCAGACACAAGTGGACCTGGCCAAAACCTAGAAAAGGAATACAAAATGCGGGGTTGCGCGAATTACAGTCCGTTTGGCGTTGCGATATCCACCAGGGTCCGCAGTGAATATAGATTATTCCACATACATCCAGAAGGACACTCGAAAATCTGTTGTATCTAGTATCTAAGCATCTGACACAAGTGGACCTGGCCAAAACCTAGAAAAGAAATACAAAATGCGGGGGTTGCGCGATTTACAGTCCGTTTGGCGCTGCCATATCCACCAGGGTCCACAGCGAATGTAGATTATTCCAGGATACATCCAGAAGGACACTCGAAAATCTGTTTGAAATGTCTAGTATCTAAGTATCTAGTATCTAAGCATCAGACACAAGTGGACCTGGCCAAAACCTAGAAAAGGAATACAAAATGCGGGGGTTGCGCCATTTACAGTCCGTTTGGCGTTGCCACATCCACCAGGGTCCACAGCGAATGTAGATTATTCCAGGATACATCCAGAAGGACACTCGAAAATCTGTTTGAAATGTCTAGTATCTACAATAAGTATCTGACACAAGTGGGCGTGGCCAAAACTTAGAAAAGAAATACAAAATGCGGGTTGCGCTACTTAAAGTCCATTTGGCGTTGCCATATCCACCAGGGTCCGCAGCGAATATAGATTATTCTATGATACATCCAGAAGGACACTCGAAAATCTGTTGTATCTAGTATCTAAGTATCTGACACAAATGGGCGTGGCCAAAACCTAGAAAATAAAAACAAAAACATCTTCGTATTTCCGACCTATTACCCTGCTGCCATATACATAAATGCGATGGTAAACGACTAACAAAGGCCTCGTAGGAGCAGCATCTCCCGATAGGTGTTCGGTTACTTCTTACTTACTTTTACTTATGTCCTGTATCCCCTTGTGGGTCCTAGGGCCTCTACTACGCCTACGCGCCATCGTGTACGGTTTCTGGCAATGTGTCTGAGTTCTCCCCAACTTTTCCCTAACTGCCGTGCCTCCTTCTCGACTGTTCTGCGCCATGTTTTCCGCGGACCGCCAGGTCTTCTGCCATCCTGAGTTAGAGGGTTCCATTGCATAGCATGGTTCGCTATGGAGCTGTCACCCTTTCGGAACGTGTGACCAATCCACTGCCACTTCCGCCGTTGGATAGTTGTGCCTATTGGTTCCTGACCCGTTCTCTCGTAAAGGTGTTCGTTAGAGATACGATTGGGCCAGAAAATCCTTAAGATATTGCGCAGACACCTATTAACAAACGTTTGCAGCTTTCTGGTGATAGTAGTGGTCACTCTCCACGTGCTGCAACCATATAGCAGCACGGATTCAACGTTGGAGCGGAACAGTCTTATTTTGGTGCTCAAACTGATTGCATTGCTTCGCCATATTTTGGACAACATCCCGAACGCGGACTTTGCTTTGGCGATCCTGTTGGTTATATCCAGTTCGGTTCCACCATCGGTCGAGACAATACTCCCAAGATACTGAAAATCCTCTACTCTCTCTACCGGTTGTCCAGCAATGCATATTTGAGCCAATGCGTCTGTTCCATGACTAGTTCTTGTCGTATTGATTTTCAGCCCGACGACACCTGCCTCCCTCTCCACATCTGCTGTCATTTGGTGGAGGTCCATAATTCTGTGGGAGAGTAAGCATACATCGTCAGCGTAGTCAAGATGTTTCAGTTGAGATGTAAGAGTCCATCGAATTCCTCCGTTTCCCGTCGACAAAGCTGCATGAAGCACATCGCTAATCACCAATAGGAATAATATTGGTGAAAGGATACAGCCTTGTCTTACCCCACTTTGGATCTCAAATTCCTCAGACAACCTTCCCCTGTGCAGAACGTGACATTTGGAGCCTTCATATGTAGCTTTGATAATAGCAATTAGTTTATCGGGAATGCCTCTCCTGCGTAAGGCACGCCAGATAAACTCCCTGTTGACACTATCGAACGCCTTCTCAAAATCGATGAACAGCAGGTGCAGTGGCGATCGATATTCAACACACTGTTCGATGATAATCCGCAGGGTGTTGATGTGGTCGGCACAGGAGGATCCAGAGCGGAAACCTGCTTGTTCGGCATCGAGTGTGTCTTCGAGATGTTGTTTGATTCGCTCAAGGATGATTTTAGCTATTATCTTAGCTACAGCAGGCAGCACGCAGATACCCCTCCAGTTTCCGCACTCCAATAAATTTCCTTTCTTAGGAAGCTTGACGATCATTCCCTTTTTCCATTCGTTAGGCAAACTCTCAGCTTCCCAAGCTCTCCCTAGTAGTGGAAGCAGAAGCTCAGCCGATGTTGTTGGCGCTGCTCGTAAGAGCTCTGCTGGAATACCGTCAAGTCCTACCGCCTTGTTGGTTTTGAGTGCCTTGATCGCGGTAATGATCTCACCTTTACTGGGAGTCGTGGTGCGTATTCGGGAACTTCTCACCTCGGGCATCTCAGTCTGATTTGGGAGCATATCGCTAGCGAATACACGGTTCAAAACCGTAGCAAAATGCTCTTTCCATCTCTTGAGCTGGTCCTCATCCGAAATTAGCAAGGAGCCGTCTAGGCTTTTCACTAGGTATTGGCTGGAGCTGCGACCACCTGTCAGCTCTTTCGTGATTCTGTAGACAGTCCTGCTGTCGCACCTCCGTGCAGCTTCTTCTGCTTCTGTAGCCAGCGCGTTGATGTAGTTGCGCTTGTCACGTCGTACGCTACGCTGAACTTCTCTAATCTTCATGCGATATAGGGACTCTAGCTCGCTTCTCCCTGCTGCTGGGGTAGCTGCAACGCGAGCTTTTAGCTGTTTTCGTTCGTCAATCCGTCTCCAGGTATCCTCGGAAAGCCACGCCCTATGTCTTCCCTGCGATCGACCGACAATTCTTTCAGCACCAGATGTAAAAACATTTTTCACAGCACACCAATGGTCTTGGATGGTTGCGGGCATTGAGCTGCTGATTGCTTCCACACCTTGCGAAAAGTGCTCCCTTAATTGTTGGCGCACTGAGGGATCACTAAGTCTATCGATGTTGAACCTGGGCATTCTTGTGTTGTCGTGGGATCTTCGAACTGCAGCAGTGCGTAGTTGGAGAGTAGCTATCATAAGATGGTGATCACGTACTATCCCCACATCTGCCCCTCGTCTGTTTCGGACGTCCAGGAGACTACTTCTAAAGCGGCGGCTGATAGCAAAATGGTCAATTTGGTTGGAGGTTGCTTGCCTGTCATTGGAAACCCAGCTGACTTTGTGGCAGGTCTTGTGCTCAAACATGGTGCCACCTATCACAAGGCGGTTGGCATTGCAGAAATCCACAAACCTTTCGCCGTTGTCATTGCGGTTGCCTAGTCCATGCTTCCCGATTACATGCTTGAGCCCTTCGTTGTCGCTGCCTACCTTGGCATTCAAATCCCCCATCACTATGACAATGTCTCCATTTGGTGTTGTGTTGAAGACGGCGCTTAAGAGATTGTAGAAGCTCTCCTTTTCGTCCTCAGACGAACTATTCGTTGGGGCGTAACACTGTATGATGGTGACGCGTCGTACTCTAGTCCGGAATCTGGCCGTCAAAATCCTATCACCATGAGGCTGCCAGGAAATCAGGCCCTTGCGTGCTGTTGTTGTTAGCAGTAGTCCGACTCCATATTCCCGCGGACTTCCGGATGGTCTTCCAGAATAGAGTAGTACAGTGTTACGCGTTGGAGACTGGTACTCGCCCGCTTCTAACCATCTTACTTCACTTACCCCCAAAATGTTCAGTTTATATCGCATGAATTCCTTTTCCAGTTGGAGGAATCTGGCATTGTAAAGACCTTCTCTTCCCGAGTCGAGGAGCGTCTTTACATTCCAGAAACCTATCTTTGTCCGGGTACAATAGCCAAAAGTCGTCAACATGTGATCAGTCCTTATCCGAGGCATAGTGTCGGTTTCAGTAGCGAGCTGGTTTCAGTAACGCAGGTTGATGGCCCACGTTACCTAGCCTAGAATCAAGGCCCTAGACAACCCGCACTTACAATTTTGGCCTATACGTATAAGGGTTTATACGTATAGTTGCCCGGGGACCACCACTAGGAGGTAAAGTAAGCACTTCATCACGAACTTGATTGTTGCGCTACTGGCCCAAGCCAAGTTTTGGGCAGTCAGTAGTTTCCCGATCAATCGCAATGCAGGTCCCCAAGGTGTTCGGTTAGGTTAGGTTGAAGTGGCTGCCAGCAGAGAATCGCTTAGTCCAAAAATAGGTCCATTGTGATACCACACGGATCATGGGAGAAAGTTTCTCCCACCTACTCGTTAAACCATTTTGAGCTTCTTATGAAGTGTAGGACCCTCTTAATATCGATGTTTTTCAGGTCGCCTATGTCGTTGTAATAGGGGACTCCTAGGTGAAGCTTTCTTCTACGGAAGAGAGCTGGGCAGAAACAAAGGAGGTGAGGAATAGTTTCTTCCTCCTCTTCGTCCATGCAGCTTCTACAAAAGTCGTTCGCAAAAACGCCTTGCCTTGCAGCGTGCTTGCCTATTAGACCAGTGATGACACCTATTATAGAGCCGATATGCAATCTATTGATTCATTCATTCATTTCATTTTCATTGGCCCGCTAATCCTTCATGAGGGTCGCGGGGGTAGGATGCTCAGGTGGACTCTCCATCCTTCTCGATCCGCCGCCATTGACTCCAATTCATCAGGAGGAATCCCTAAGCGGCTAAAGGAGAGATGTCGGTCTTGATCCAACCATCTATTTCTAGGCCTTCCGCGAAGTCGCCTACCTGATGGCACGGCAACCATGGCGCGTCTTGGAACCCGATCTGGGGGCATACGCACTACGTGACCAAACCATCGAAGCATAGATCGTTCCATTCGGAGAAGTAGCTGCTCAACGTTGAGCGCCAAGCGTACTCTGGTGTTGCGCACTCGATCCCTACGAGTTATTCCAACAACACCGCGAAGGAACCTCATTTCGGCAGCTTGTATCCGCGATCTTATTCTTTCGGTCACTACCCAAATTTCATGACCATAGTCATGCAATCTGTTGAGAGAAACTAAATTCTTAGAACGTTTTAGATCCAGCTTAAGCTTAGACATTGGGTCCACTTGTCCACCTAAGTTTCGTACTCTCGATAGCATCCAGCTTAAATTTGAGTTTGCAAGTAGCGATTGGTATACCTAACGAGCCTTTATCCGGCAGGATGGGTATAGTTGTTCCTATTCTGGCGTGTTTATTGGCCTTACAATTCCCTGGAATGTCCCTATGCCCCGGCACCCAGGGCAGGTAAGCAGGTAGAAGTGGCGGTTCTGTAAAAACAGAGACCCAATTAGCACAGTTGTGCCGTTTTGATACCACGACTCATGCGACCTTGGATGTTGATGTGTGTTGGTGAGGACAATCTAGAGCCAGCCTGTGGAGTTTAAGAAGAGGGTTAGCTCATTTATGTTTTTACCTGAGATGTCCTTAAGTGAATTGTAGAAGGGTTTGCCTAATGCTTGATGTCTAGCCCTAGCTAGTGCTGGACAAGTGCACATGTAGTGGGTAATTGCTTCCTTATCGGTGGCTATGTTGCAATTACGGCAGTGTGTATTAAATGGGACACCTAGTTTGGCTGCGTGCTCTCCTACCGACCAGTGTCACGTGATTATCGCGATTATACGGGCAATGTCTTTGGGCGTTCTGTTCAATAGGGCGGTTGTTTTGGTCTTGTTGTAGTTAGGCCACATCTTTCTGGATATGACGCAGTTCGTTAACCTGGACAATTTAAGGTTAGCTTTTCTAAGAAAGATTGAGGAGGTGTTTGACTTAATTGCTCCGAGCGGGGTGTGAACAAGTTCCGCTGGTGAGCAGTAGAGGGCTGAGCCACGCCTGGCCAGTTCGTGAGCATATTCGTTGCCATCAACGTTGCTGTGGCCTGGAACCCAGACTAGGGACACCATGCATTGGCCATCTAGCGAGGCCAGCTCCTGTCGGCATTCTAGTACTAATTTCGAGGAAATGGTTTCCGAAGCAATGGCTTTGATAGCAGCTTGGCTATCAATTAAAATAGCGATTCTTTGCCTTGGTAGTATATTTGTGTGTGACTTGATGTGGCGACAGGCTTCGCGAATGGCGAGTAATTCCGTTTGGAAGACGCTGGCAGCATCCGGGAGTCTATACGATCTTGCGATGTTCAGGGACTCCGAGAAAACATCCGCACCAACCCCACAGTCTATTTTTGACCCATCGGTGTAGACTGTTAGATCAAAACCATTGGTCGCCTGTCCTTCTTCTTCTTCCTTTTATCAGCGAGGTTATGATCCGAAAATAAGGGATCATAACCCTCCCACTTCACCGCATTTCTACTGATCCGCCTATGTGGTTCGCCTATTTGATCTCAGAAAATATCGGCAGGCCCGCCAATTTTGGATCACTCGGTTACTGAGGCCAATGAAATGCCGATGTCGTTGCATTCGTGTGGTCCAGGCGTTTATAGGCCTGCCTCTCCTGCCTCGCGATGTCTTTGGAACGTGCATTGATATTGCCTTTTTGACGGAGTGGGGTTCAAATGATCTCTTCTTTGAACGTGGCAATACCAGTTAAGCCGGTCGCGCTCTATTTTTTCTACGATGGTTTCCTTGATGTGAAATCTTCCACGGATTTTCGAACTTCTTATTCGATCAAGCTTTGTCACTCCTGCTGTGATGCGAAGCATCTTCATCTCAGCTGCCGTTAATTTACTCTCATACGGTTTGTACATCGTCCAACATTGTGCACCGTATGTGAGCGCTAGACGTACAACTGCGTGCGTCCTTCCCTACGCGATGATTGATGTCGTCATCACAGATTGCTTTGCTATTGATCATAGATCCCAGATATTTGAACTTTTCGCACTTGGGAAGCACTGTTCTATTCAAATGAGAATGTCTGGAATAGGCCTGAGTGGATCAGAGAACGGGCAGCACAAGTACTCTGTCTTTTTCGAACTAATGCGATACCCATTTCCCTCCAGAGCGTCCACGCACACATCAACCGCTCGTTGCAGGGATGTAGGATCCTCACTTATGATGGCTCCATGGTCAGCAAAGAATAACTGATGTACATTGGGGTCCATCACTTTACTTTCAAGCAGATAATCAAGGACTGTAATAAAGAGCAAAGGACTTAACTCGCTACCCTGGTGCACCCCGACTTTGATTGGGAACTCTTCGGTTACTCCAGCGGGGCATCTTACTTTTGTCTTTGCTCCTTCGTACATGTCCATAATCATCTGTACATAGGTTTCTGGAACCCGTCGATGCCTTAGCGCCACCCATATCAGATCTCGTGGTTGTCTGTCGAATGCCATTTCAAAGTCAACCAATACAATATGCAAATCCCTTAAGGAATCACGATGTTTTTCCATTATGATCCTTATACTTTGGATTGCATCTGTGGTTGATTTACCCGAGACAAACCCGCTCTGATCATCAGATAGTCGTATTATTTTTCGCAGTCGGCCACCTAATACCCGCTCAACGATCTTCATGGTGTGTGACATCAGCTTGATCGAACGGTAGCTATCACAGTTTCCCTTTGTATACAGGGAGAAGGTAACTTTTCCTCCATTGATTCGGCATTGGATCACCTCTCACAAATTTGGAGATGAGAATTCTGAGCCATCTGAACCCGACGTCTCCCATCTTTTTCCAGAACTCTCTCGTCTGGCCCAACCGCTTTTCGTTTCTTGGAGTATTTGACCGCCTCACTAACTTCTTCGACTGTGATGTCGGGTATTTCTTCACAGTTAGGGGTGGCTCTTGGAAAGTATAGCCGGGGAAACTGTTCATTTAAAAGTTCGTCACAATACTGCCGCCACCTCTGCAGAATTTTGTCGTCATCCACAAGAAGCTGGCCATGAGCATTGTTAATGAACTTTGGCGAACGAATCTCCTGATCATTCCTCCTTCTTTGGGTGACTACTTTGAAGATGGTTGCGCTTTTGTTCATATTGTGTCTTCGCAGCTCCTGGATAGCCTGGTTTGCATCAACAACTGGGGAAGATATTTTCTCCAGCTCCCGATACAGGCCCTTCGTACTCTCTGCTTGAAGCTGGGCGCACTTCTTCCTCGCTTTTTTCTTGCAACATCTGTATTCCATTTCAAGTCGAGCTTTTTCGTCTCTATTATTAGAAAGGCACTTTGACCAAGCTTTGAAAGCCGCTTTCTTCTCATTTATCACCTTCTTAGCTTCAGCACTCCACCACCATGTTTCTTTGGCGTGTTGATGGTGGCCTTTTGAAGCTCCTAGCAGTGATTTGGCCTTCTTTAAGCAAGTTCGCTGTAGGGTATCCCATATATCTTGCGCTCTGCACTCTTCATCCTCAGCTCCGTTGATAGTGTGAGAGAGGTAGTTTTCTTATCACGAAAACAATACGTCGCCTTGTTCTTTGTCCAGATTGCACCGCTTGATGTTCCCAGGCACCCTTATTTGTTTGCTTTTCTTTAGCGTCTTCATAAAAATTTGTATTAGCAGGAGACGGTGTTGCTTGACAATCGCCTCTCCCAGAATCACTTTGCAATCTTTTACCCGAGGCTTCATGAAACTGCCTACCAAATGGTAGTCAATCTGACTTTCATCTCCACCACCGCTGAAAGTGATCAAGTGTCGGCTGTGTTTGATGAACATTGTACGAGTATTTAGCACAATAAGACTGTGTGATTTGCACATGCTTAGGATGTCTTCACCAGGAAGGTTCCTGGTGCCATATCCTAGTCCTCCATGGCAGTCTTCATAGTCTTCGTTTGATTTCCCGACATGTCCATTCAAATCTCCTCCCACAAACAGAAATTCTTCCTTTGGGATGTTCTTAAGGAGATTGTGGAAATCTACCCAAAATGCATCTTTATCTTCCTGATTGCACCCATTTTGGGGAGCATATGGACTGATAATATTCTACAGCTCTCCTTGTATTACTAGTTTGAGAGACATCAAACGGTCGCTGGACTTCGAAATGCTCAAGACGTTACCAAGTAGCTCTGCCGCGAGGATGATACCGATCCCGTTCCGTTCTGGAACGTCCTAACGTCCAAGAAATGCGCCCGATTTCCGGTGCTTTTCCATTTCGTCTCTTGGACAGATGCGCCCAATTCAACCTCGACAGGAAATATTGCTGGTAGGACATCGCAATAGCCAAGCCGCCATCAAGGCACTGACCTCATACAAGACAGATCCAGACTGGGTATGGGAATGTGTCACCAAGATCAACCGACTTGGACCAGACTATATACAGAGTAGGGTCTCGTATATTGCCAAATAGGGTGGTGGACAGTGTCCGAGTCCAAGATCTCATCTTCTGGTTATAATGGGACACTTGGTCCTGCCATAAAAGACGTGGTCGTACTAGGTTCTCATATTCCACTGGAAACCAGGACATGTAGGATTGAACGAAGCAAGAAACGGCTCAGACACCCTATTCCCTAAACCAGAACCTTTCTGTGAGATAGGACCACACACACACACAAAATACTGGAAGAACTGAGAAATGAAGAAGAGAGCATTGAGACAGACGAACGAAATTCTGAGGAGTTACAGCCTTGAAAGGAAGCAGAACCTGTCTAAGATTCACGGAAACCGCCTGTGGGACGAATGGCGAGCCTCCTGCGCTTCTTCTTCTTCCTTTTATCAGCGAGGTTATGATCCGAAAACAGGGGATCACAACCCTCCCACTTCACCGCATTTCTACTGATCCGCCTATAGGGTCCGCCTTCTTTGTTGATTGATGATGACTATGCCTTGTATCCCCTTGTGGGTCCTAGGGCCTCTACTATGCCTACGCGGTATCGTGTACAATTTCTGGCAATGCCTCTGAGTTCTCCCCAACTTTTCCCAACTGTTGTGCCTCCTTCTCGACTTCCACACAAGTTTCGGCTCAATGACATAGGAGTCAAGTGCTTTAATAGCTGCTTGACTGTCTGACAGATTTGCTATGTCGCAGTTGCTTTCGAGATTGAGTTGGATACATCTATCTATAGCACAGGAGTTAGTTAGGAGCTAGAAAGTGGTGATAAACAGACGGACCGACAAGTGAGCGGGAGCTGGAAGAGAATAAAAGAAGGTTTGCGGTCCCATTCATTGTAGAATGTTGATAGGGGCCTAGGCACTTCTTGCAAAAAAAAATGTACACTATGGGTAGATTGCGTATCTTAGGTTTGAAGTGGCTGCTTGCTAAGAATGGCCAACACACTTAGACCAACAATAGATCCATTGTGATACCACGTGAATCATGGGAGAAAGTTTCTCCCTTCCAACTCGTTAAACCATGTTGAGCTTCTGATGAACCATAGGAGCCTTCCTAATATCTATGTTTATCAGATCGCCTACATTGTTGTAATAGAAGGCTCCTAAGTGACCTTCATTCGGCGGAAGAGAGCTGGGCAGAAACAAAGAAGGTGTGGAATAGTTTCTTCCTCTTCTTCATCCATGCAGCTTCTACAAAATTCATTTGCAAAGAGGCCCAGCCTTGTGGCATGCCTGCCTATTAGACAGTGCCTTGTGATGACACCTATTGTTGTCCCGATATGCGATCTATTGAGAGAAATCAAACTCTTAGAGCGATTCAGATCTAGCTTGGGGCAAAACTGTTGTTCTTCCACTTGTCCATCTAAGATTTGTACTCTGAATCGCATCCAGTTTGCCAGTAGCGATTGGTATCTTTATCCCGTAGGATGGGTATAGTTGTTCATTGGCCTTACAATATCTCTATGCCTTGGCACCCAACACAGGTAAGTATTAAATCGATCAGCCATCTCCGTAAGAGGCGACCGACAGTCTAGAGCTACTAAAGAATCTATAGAGGTCCGATTAGGTTAGGTTAGGTGAGTGAAAGTGCAGACACACTTAGATCAGTGAAGGTCCTTTGTGATACCATGGGTCAACCATTAGGCCACCCTGAGCGACCAAAACCAACCAACCGGAGCTTTTGATAAAGCGATGGATGCACATGACGCCTATGGGCGGTCTGATATCCCACACCTCATAGGTTGACCGCATTCCTTAATTGTGGCATCGATACAAGTGTAAAACCTCCTAAAGCGGGGATCGCCGAGTTGTTCATGGAAGTTGGACCCTAGATGGACAAGTGCATAGGAGGTGAAACATGACTTCCTCCTCTTTTCCATTTTTTTTCTTTTTATCTTCTTCTTCTTCTTCCTTTTATTAGCGAGGTTATGATCCGAAAATAAGGGATCACAACCCTCCCACTTCTCCGCATTTCTACTGATCCGCCTATGGGGTTCGCCTATTTTATCGAAGAAAAAAAAATATATATGGCAATGCTGGTGGCATTGAGTGCACTCAATTTCAATTAGGCTCACTTGAGTTTCCACTCTGTTCATTCGCGTGAGTGCCCTCTCTTGAGTGGTGGTGGGTTAGGCCAGGCTAGTAGGCCTTAACGAGTTTCACTCAAACAGGATTGCCATGCCAGGATTTTTAGATATTCGTACTATTGCCAGCATTGTTGTACCGCTGGGCTCATCTTTTTCTCCCTATTTCGGGGGGTGAGGGACTTGAAAAATAATTCCAAAGACAGGTTAGGTAGAAACATAATGGAGCGAATGGCCCCCGCTATAAGCACTTAGGTGCACTTCCCTCCAACCTAGGTTAGGTACGCAGATACTTTTTATTTCGAAGAATTTTAAGATTTTCTATTCAATTTGCATTTCTTCTTCTTCTTCTTCCTATTTCTGCGAGGTTATGTTCCGAAAATAAGGGATCATAACCCTCCCACTTCACCGCATTTCTTCTGATCCGCCTGTGGGGTTCGCCTATTCAATTTGCATTTGTAACTGTAAAAGACTATGGAGGGGCAGATGTTATAGCTCCTGGACGGCGTGCTGTGGGATTGTCCTGCCCTATCCGTCAGAAGAATGCTTCTCGGAGCTGGAGGGCTTGAGCTGATGGACGTCCTTCATATCACTATCTGGGTGGTTCTAACAGCAGACCATCTTTACAGTGCTTCCAGGGCACAATGAACCCAAACTGTCGGTCTAAGCGAGCAGTGACTCCTTTGCCCCAAGGCACCCATCTACCTAAACTAATCACAGGACACTGCATGCTCCGCAAATGGAAAGTAGACGTCAACGTAGGGTGGAGTCCATTTAACATCTCCTATGCCATTGCCTCGCGCCCCCTGAAGAACAACATCTAAGGATCCTAAGGATCCAGATTCATCGCAAGCACAGCAGGGGTAACAACAGTTCAGACATCAGATCTACTTCACTTTATAACGAGTACCCAGTGGCCAGTAACAGGAAATGGGATTCACAATGAATCATTAGGTCTTCGAGCGAACGTAATGAGTCCTTAGCCATCCTTACATGATTTCGCCTCCAAAGGTAATCAAATACGTCGAAGGGAAGAACCTGGATCCAATGGAAAATGTCCTGATTATGTGGAAATATGAATACATCATCCAAATGCATTAAGAGTCCCGGAATCCATCCCCTCACCCAGGGGTAATAGAGTCAACAGGACAATTTAAATAAAAATATAATAATCCAACCCATTTGGTTCGTCCTTAGGTTTCACTTCGTCAAATTGAAGGAAGTCTCCGTCTGGAAGTTTTGTCTGATGTGCGCCTGGGTAGAGGTACACTTACACAGAAGGATGTCCTGTAACTACTGTCTAAAGGAACAATTTAACCAAGTGGAGCCTGTTATAATGCAAAGGATGCATCTAACGACAGAATGTTGTTATGTCCTGTATCCCCTTGTGGGTCCTAGGGGCTCTACTACGCCTGCGCGCCATCGTGTACGGTTTGTGGTAATGTGTCTCAGCTCTCGCCAACTTTTCCTCAACTGCCGTGAGTCATTGTCGACTGTTCTGCGCCATGTTCTCCTCGGACCGCCAGGTCTTCTACCATCCTGAGGTAAAGGGTTTCATTGCATAGCATGGTTCGCTATGGAACTGTCACCCTTTCGGAACGTGTGACCATCTAGGATGATATAGAAGTATTCTCCCACGGCTTGCTTTCCACCTCAACGTGGATAGCGCAAGACAGATGCTCAGAAGATGGGCTATCGACACTTCCTCCTTTTCGACTGGAGAGGTCGTCTAGGACGTTATAGAAGTACTCTCCCAAGGCTTGCTTTCCACCTCAATGTGGATAGCGCAAGACAGATGCTCATAAGATGGGCTATCGACTCTTCCTCCTTTTCGACTGGAGAGGTCGTCTAGGACGTTATAGAAGTACTCTCCCAAGGCTTGCTTTCCACCTCAATGTGGATAGCGCAAGACAGATGCTCAGAAGGTGGGCTATCGACTCTTCCTCTTCCTCGACTCGAGAGGTCGTCTAGGACGTTATAGAAGTACTCTCCCAAGGCTTGCTTTCCACCTCAATGTGGATAGCGCAAGACAGATGCTCAGAAGGTGGGCCATCAACTCTTCCTCTTCCTCGACTGGAGAGGTCATCTAGGACGTTATAGAAAGTGCTCTCCCAAGGCTTTCCATCTCAGCACAGGATAGCACAGGACAGTTGATGGGTAATCGACTCTTGCTCTTCCTCGTCTCTACAGCTTCTGCAGAAATCCTTGAAGGGAACACTCAGGCTTCTGGCATGTTTGCCTATCAACCTATGCCCCGTGCACTGTCTTTCTGTGATTTGCATTACCTAGATGTGAGACAGGTCCTGATATCCATGGCAGTTCTATCTGTTTCAGTGTTCAGTTGGAAGTTGATCACATCAAAGGGGGATGTCCCGACTGGCACTCTTCTTCTCTAGCTAGCCTGGAACCCAGAATAGGAACAGTTCGCATCCATCTGCGAACTCGTTTAGAGTCCTGTGGCATTGCTTAGCCCAACTTTCATCCTATCGTTGGCGATTTCAAAGCTTTGGTTGCTGTTGCACGATCTGTGTTCATAGAAAGCCAGGCTGCTGCACCCTTATTGATAAAATTGCCGCGAATAGTACAGGACACTGGTACATTGGAATCCACGTGGCCACCAGACTAGACAAACAATCTACCATCTCTACCACCCACCAGGCGGTAGACACATCGCAAACCCTTCTTTGACAACCCAATCGAGATATCGAAGGAATATATCGGGTGGAGGGTGGATTCAAGGACGAAGTTTAATATCCGATATGGTCGCGCTAAAGCATTGTCTACCATCCGTCCTTTGTACATCTCACTCATCTCGACAGCTAATTACCCACGTAGGACGGTGGTTACATTGTGGATACTCACTACCTGCATATGACAGGTGGGCAAAGGATGCAGTGATGAGGAAACTTTAGACTCACGATGAGTAGTCCTGATTAATACACGAAATGGACTTTGATCCAAAAAAACCCTGCAAATGAGCAAAAAGGATATTTTGGAATCCGCAGAGTGGAAGGCAAACGTAGCATTCTCCAGGAACTTGCTGAGACTCGTGGCTGTGGAAATGCATTATGCATCTGTGGCAAGTCAACAACCCAAAGTCCCACCCACAAATATTCACTAATTTGGTTCGGGTTTCATGCTGGAGGGGTTCTCTTCTTCAATGATGATGGCAACGTAGTCACAATCCATACCGAACCATGTTGACGGACTATTTTTGGGATAAATTGGAAGAGGATGACTTGGAGCATATGTGGTTTCAACAAGACATCGCCGCATGCCACACAGCTGGTCAAACAATGGAGGCATTGAAGTCGAAGTACTGTGACTGTTTTATCTCCAGAAAAGGACGCTTCACCTCGTTCGAGTGATAGACCGACCATGGTCTATGGCAACAAGCCCATCAGGACACACATCGAACGCGAAGTTGCCGGTATATTGCCCGATTTGTGAGCGAGAGAGTCTTGGAAAATTGAGTTCAGGACGACGATGGAGAACGCTCGCAGCTTCCATCAAGTTTTGGTAATGACCTCGCCGAGACCTTTGATATTCAAAAATGGTCGAAGGCGGCTGAAGAGATCATTTGCCGCTTGGAGAGGAAAATTCTTTTGGAGGAGAAGACTCAAGGACGAACTATACAGCGACATCGACCTAGTCAACAAAAAAAAAAAACTGCGTTATGGTCGTTTGAGATGGTTAGGATATGTAGAACGAATGGACACGACGTTCCGGTCAGCAGAGCCTTCGAAACTAACCCATAGGGAGGAACCAGTAGAGGGACAATGCAGTAGATGGGGGAACCAGTATAGAGAACCTCCTTGCGATAGGTGTGGACGTACAAGTTCAAGGAGACCTCAATCAACTTGGAATGCGCAACTGGAGGCAATTGGCTAAGGACGATGCAGTTGATGGACGAGCTAGTAGATGGAGGAACCAGTAGATGGAGGAACAAGTAGAGGGACGAATCAGTAGAGGGACGACGGAGTAGAGGGACGACTAAGTAGATGAACGACGTACTAGAGGAATGGCGCAGTAGAACGACGACATAGTAGAGGGACGACTTAGTAGAGCGACGACATAGTAGGTGGACAACGCGGTTGATGGACGACGGAGTAGAGCCACGACTCTGGACGACGGAGTAGGAGCCACGACTAAGTAGATGGACCTCCTTGCGATAGGAGTGGACGTACAAGTTCAAGGAGACCGCAATCAACTTGGAATGCGCAACTGGAGGCAATTGGCTAAGGACGATGCAGTAGATGGAGGAACCAGTAGATGGAGGAACCAGTAGAGGGACGAATCAGTAGAGGGACGACGGAGTGGAGGGACGACGTAGTAGAGCGACGACATAGTAGGTGGACGACTCAGTAGATGGACAACGCGGTACATGGACGACGGAGTAGAGCCACGACGGAGTAGATCCACGACAAAGTAGATGGACAACGTACTAGAGGAATGGCGCAGTAGAACGACGACATAGTAGAGGGACGACGTAGTAGAGCGATGACGTAGTAGGTGGACAGCGCAGTAGAGGGACGATGCAGTAGATGGGCGAATCAGTAGATGGACGAACCAGTAGATGGAGGAACCAGTAGATGGAGGAACCAGTAGAGGGAGGAACCAGTAGAGGGACGAATCAGTAGAGGGACGAATCAGTAGAGGGAGGAACCAGTAGAAGGACGAATCAGTAGAGGGACGACGGAGTAGAGGGACGACGTACTAGAGGAATGGCGCAGTAGAACGACGACATAGTAGAGGGACGACTTAGTAGAGCGACGACATAGTAGGTGGACAGCGCAGTAGTGGGACGATGCAGTAGATGGGCGAACCAGTAGATGGACGAACCAGAAGACGAACGAACCAGTAGACGGACGAACCAGTATAGAGAACCTCCTCGCGATAGGTGAGGCCGTACAAGTTCAAGGAGACCTCAATCAACTTGGAATGCGCAACTGGAGGCAATTGGCTAAGGACGATGCAGTAGATGGAGGAACCAGTAGATGGAGGAACCAGTAGAGGGACGAATCAGTAGAGGGACGACGGAGTGGAGGGACGACGTAGTAGAGCGACGACATAGTAGGTGGACGACTCAGTAGATGGACAACGCGGTACATGGACGACGGAGTAGAGCCACGACGGAGTAGATCCACGACAAAGTAGATGGACAACGTACTAGAGGAATGGCGCAGTAGAACGACGACATAGTAGAGGGACGACGTAGTAGAGCGATGACGTAGTAGGTGGACAGCGCAGTAGAGGGACGATGCAGTAGATGGGCGAATCAGTAGATGGACGAACCAGTAGATGGAGGAACCAGTAGATGGAGGAACCAGTAGAGGGAGGAACCAGTAGAGGGACGAATCAGTAGAGGGACGAATCAGTAGAGGGAGGAACCAGTAGAAGGACGAATCAGTAGAGGGACGACGGAGTAGAGGGACGACGTACTAGAGGAATGGCGCAGTAGAACGACGACATAGTAGAGGGACGACTTAGTAGAGCGACGACATAGTAGGTGGACAGCGCAGTAGTGGGACGATGCAGTAGATGGGCGAATCAGTAGATGGACGAACCAGTAGATGGAGGAACCAGTAGATGGAGGAACCAGTAGAGGGAGGAACCAGTAGAGGGACGAATCAGTAGAGGGACGAATCAGTAGAGGGAGGAACCAGTAGAAGGACGAATCAGTAGAGGGACGATGGAGTAGAGGGACGACGTACTAGAGGAATGGCGCAGTAGAACGACGACATAGTAGAGGGACGACTTAGTAGAGCGACGACATAGTAGGTGGACAGCGCAGTAGTGGGACGATGCAGTAGATGGGCGAACCAGTGGATGGACGAACCAGAAGACGAACGAACCAGTAGACGGACGAACCAGTATAGAGAACCTCCTCGCGATAGGTAAGGCCGTACAAGTTCAAGGAGACCTCAATCAACTTGGAATGCGCAACTGGAGGCAATTGGCTAAGGACGATGCAGTAGATGGACGAACCAGTAGATGGAGGAACCAGTAGATGAAGGAACTAGTAGAGGGACGAACCAGTAGATGGACGACGGAGTAGAGGGACGACTAAGTAGATGAACGACGTACTAGAAGAATGGCAAAGTAGACCGACGACATAGTAGGTGGATGACTCAGTAGATGGACAGCGCAGTAGACGAACGAACCAGTAGAGGGACGAACCAGTATAGAGAACCTCCTCGCGATAGGTGAGGCCGTACAAATTCAAGGAGACCTCAATCAACTTGGAATGCGCAACTGGAAGCAATTAGCTAAAGACCGAGCTAAATGGAGAGGCTTGTTGGTTGGGGCCCAGGTTCACCCCGAACTTCAGCGCCGCTTAAGGAAGTAAGTAAGCAATTCTGCCCAACCTAACCTATACTAGCAACACCTTCACGGTTTCTGTTTGGAGATCCTGTCTTCTCTGCCGTACTCAGCAACACTAACCTACCGCCAAGCATTTCATTGCGAGGGGGGACTTCAGCCTCAGGTACTCAGCTCATTCGTACTGGCAGCCTCCTGCACCGCGATTTGTTGCCGCTCCTGCCTCCGTTGCTCCTTCACAATGGTAGGCACAGTGTCGCTAACTGCTTCCCAGGCAACATCCCTGCACATCATCTGTCTCATGATGTTGTCTGTGGTTAGGTCCACAGCCAGTTTGCTCACCAGCATGTGTCGTTCTTCATAGTAACGTGAACGTGATGTGTTTCGCATCCTCGACTGCTTCGAGGTCGGTTGCAAACCTGTGGCTCTGGAGCAACCATGGCCAGTTAGCATCGCGGTCAGGTAGAATTGCAGTTGATCCAAGCGTCTATATTGGGAATCAATCTCTGCTTGTGATCCCATCTCTCCTGCCATTCTTTCAGACTTGTCCTTGGTGGTGGTTCAGTATCACTTCGACTCGTCGCTGTTGATGCCGCTGTCCTGCTGGCATGGTATTGCCGTTGGTCTTCTTTAGCCAGAAGGTCTATTGGTACCATGACAGCCACTACACATGGAGGTTGTTCGGAAGGCGCTGCATGCTCTCAACTCATTGATTCTGTAAGCTGCCTCCATCTTCCTGGCACGGAGGTTGTTCGGAAGGCGCTGCATACTCTCAACGCATTGATTCTGTAAGCTGCCTCCGTCTTCACGGCACAAACCCCTGTTTGCGAGCCGTAGAGCATTACCAGTGTTCAGTTGGAAGTTAAACACATCAATAGGGGCTGATGGGGCCTCACTATTTCCAGCGAAATCTCGACTGGCACCGTCTCTCGCTCATACCCCTCGCATGTTGCTGTTCCCCGGTACCCAGACGAGAGTAATGTTGAACCGATGACCCAGCCAGGTGACTACTCCATCAATCTGGAAGATGACGTCGCGGAAACGAACTCCTTAATAGCAGCCAGGCTGTCAATGAGGATGGCGATAGTACTATCTATCGTAGGATAGGGGGTGTGTTTCAGTAGATGGCAAGTATCACACTCCACGACACAGCACAAGGAATCAATCTCCGGACCAAAACCACTGGAATCTGCCTCAATGGACATCACACAATCTGTCCGCATAGACCTGAGTGTGATGAAGAACAAGTATCTTACCTTACCAAACCCAAAACTAAGCAGACACAGACCGTCAGCAACTCCTAAGGAAGTAATTAAATTTGATGAGTCAAAGGAACCTAAACCGAAGTTCTGTTGCATCCTTTGGACGACAATGTGCATCAAAGTCAATACAATGCTCTGTCTTCGATGACAGGTACTGGGAACTGGATAGCTCTCAAGAGCTCCTACGGTTGGAGGGGCAAAACTTTCTTAATGCAATCAACTTGGTGCTGCAACCATGAAATACGGATCCGCATTGTCCATCGACACAATACCTTTCACCAAAGCATCCTCCTCCATCTCATACTTCGGAAAGTTGACGATATCGATGATTGATGATGGAAAGGATGCACTACGGCAAAGGACATACTTTACAGGAAAGTAAAATCCGAAATAGGAGCAGTGCCACTAAAAGTGCTCAAATTATGTACGCCTCCTCCTTCTCCGCCTCGTCGTCGTGTGCAGGAGATGGTTGCAGCATGACTGACACCGGAAAAAGGATTTTTTTTTGTTTTTTTCTTGGGGAAAGTTCTAAAGCGTTTGTAGTCCATGCCGCGTCACCAGTGGGTGTAGCGCAAATAAGCGTGTCGATGGAATGTAGTGTGTGCGTCCTTCCAACAGGATTACATCCATTTGTGCAAATTAATGGCGATTGCAGTTGGGAAGCGCCGCCACTGCATTAATTAACTGATTTGCAATCGGCCGACTAAAATGTATTCATTTACCGGGACTGGAGGGGCTAGATGGAGCGTCAGATCCACAGGCATTACTGCACCTGGTGCGTGCATACATTCATGACTAAATGAATGAAAAGCCAAACGAATCTCGGTAGCTTTGTGGACACGCCATGCCCAGGGTGTCAATCCAAACCGACCGCCGCGACGGGCTAAATGTAATGTTTTCCCAAATCGAATCAGAATTTGATTAATTAATGAAATGATGGAAATGATTGAGTTGTTCTGCACCCGATTGCAGTCCGATAAGTGAACGGAAAATTCGATTCACACACAGATGGCGGGCTGGCTGTCTATTCAAAGAGATTTTATAAATTTAACTGACACGGCTGGTGCACTTCATGGAACAGAGGCCTTCTACCATGGACTACCATGTGATACCAGGCACCACTGGTGAGAGAAGATACACATCTAGATGAGATTGCGATCTAGCTGTCCACATCTAGACGATAGAACCAACAACCATGGTTCAACAGCAATTGCGATCCAGCTGCCCACACCTAGATGACAGAACCAGCAACCATGGTTCAACAGCGACTGCGATCCAACTGCCCACATCTAGATGGCAGAACCAGCTACCATGGTTCAACAGCGACTGCGATCCAGCTGTCCACATCTAGACGATAGAACCAACAAGCATGGTTCAACAGAGATTGCGATCCAACTGCCCACATCTAGATGACAGAACCAGCAACCATGGTTCAACAGCGATTGCGATCCAGCTGTCCACATCTAGACGATAGAACCAACAAGCATGGTTCAACAGAGATTGCGATCCAGCTGTCCACATCAAGATGACAGAACCACCAACCATGGTTCAACAGCGACTGCGATCTAGCTGTCCACATCTAGATGACAGAACCAGCAACCATGTTTCTGCAGCAATTGCGATCCAGCTGTCCACATCTAGATGACAGAACCAGCAACCATGATTCAACAGCGACTGCGATCCAGCTGTCCACATCAAGATGACAGAACCACCAACCATGGTTCAACAGCGACTGCGATCCAGCTGTCCACATCTACATGACAGAACCAGCAACCATGGTTCAACAGCGACTGCGATCCAGCTGTCCACATCTAGATGACAGAACCAGCAACCATGGTTCAACAGCGACTGCGATCCAGCCGTGTCGCCTCAAAAACCAGAGCCAGGCAGTGGCGATTCAACCTCCTTCTGCCTCATTAGCAAGAGAGGACATATCACCAGCCACAGCATCCAAAGGGAAAGCTGGTCTATTTGCAAATGACACTAGATCCACCAGTTGTACCATCGATGTCTGAGGTGACATTTAGGCCACAGGCATCCTTGCCAGAGGGAATACCATCCTTAGTCCGCACATCCTATGCACCAGAACTAGCACCGATTCTTAGAAAACGTTCCTATTCTGCTGGAAAGCCTCTCGCATCTAGCTGATTCCCGAAGATGGGGTGACAAAGCAAGCAATGTCCCACGAAGAACTACGACCTAAAGAGATCTATTGTGCTGCCGCCCCATAACCCTGCTATTGATGCTTTCTAAGGTCATGGAGAAGGCCTTTACTGGCCGACGACCTGCTGAGTCCGGTAACCCATCTATGGACCTCAGCTATACTACGTCGGACGGTGGGAATCTCTTAAAGACGGAACTGAGCCCGTACGGTTCTTCTGCTTCCTTTTTATCAGCGAGGCTATGATCCGAAAACAAGGGATCACAACCCTCCCACTTCACCGCATTTCTACTGATCCGCCTGTGGGGCTCGCCTGAGCTGAGCCCGGACGCTGTGCCACTAAACCTACCTCTCTGGTCCTCGTGGCACTGCCGTCAAGCATTTCATTGCGAGCAGGGACTTCAGCCTCAGTTACCTCAGCTTATTCGTATTGGCAGCCTCCTGCACTGCGATTCGTTGCCGCTCTTGCCTTCGTTGCTCCTTCACAATGGTAGGCACAGTGTACGTTAACTGCTTCCCAGGCATCATCCCTGCTCATCATCTGTCTGATGATGTTGTCTGGGCTTAGGCCCACAGTCAGTTTGCTCACCAGGTAGCAGGTGTCATTCTTCATATAGTGTCGTGGGCAATGGAATATGATGTGTTCCGCATCCTCGACTGCTTTGAGGTCGAGGAGTCCAAACCTTTGGAGATAGGCTCTGAAGCAACCATGGCCAGTTAGCATCGCTCGGTCAGGTAGAAATTCAGCTTCCTATTGGTCCAAGCGTCTATATTGGGGATCAACCTCTGCCTTTATCAGAGTGATCCTATCTCTCCTGGCATTCTTCCAGTGTTGTCCTTGGTGGTATCACTTCGACTCGTCGTTGTTGATGCCACTGTCCCGCTGCACGGTATTGCCGTTGAGCTTCTTTAGCCAGAAGGTCTATTGGTACCATGCCAGCCACTACACATCGAGGTTGCTCGGACGGCTCCGCATGCTCTCAACGCATTGATTCTGTAAGCTGCCTCCGTCTTCCTGGCACGGAATTTGTTTGGAAGGCGCTGCATGCTCTCAACGCATTGATTCTGTAAGCTGCCTCCGTCTTCCTGGCACGGAGTTTGTTTGGAAGGCGCTGCATGCTCTCAACGCATTGATTCTGTAAGCTGCCTCAGTCTTCCTGGCACGGAGTTTGTTCGGAAGGCACTGCATGCTCTCAACGCATTGATTCTGTAAGCTGCCTCCGTCTTCCCTCTGCATGACTCCGTCTTCATGGCACAAACCCCTGTTTGGGAGCCGTAGAGCATTATCGATGTCGCAACTCTTGCTAAGAGCAGTCTCCTCTTGTGTTTTGGTCCGCCGATATCTGCCATGATCCCTGCCTTCTCAGCTGCATACTGCAGATGTTGCCTACAGGTTAGCCTTGCCTCTATAGTATTGCGAAGGTACCTCAACTCTGATTTGGAAACTACAACGTGATCGCCCACGGTTACTCTTATAGTCTCCATGACTCGCCTGCTTCTGTAAGCACTACCTCTGTCTTCTCCTCTGCAAGTTGTAGGCCCGAGCATACTAGCTAGTCCTGAACCATCCCGATAGCTTCATTGCAGTCATGCTCCAACTCCTCAAGGAGTCACTACAACGATTGCTATGTCGCCGGCGAAGTCTTTTATTTTAGAGGAACTCGGGATTCTAAGGCGGACTACGCCGTTGTACATTAGGTTCCACTGTAGCGGACCTAGTACGGAGCATTGGGGTACACCGCCTGTGACGTTATATTGCCTCGTTCTGCAGGTAGTCTGGTGCTGTCCTTGCAGGATATTTCTCCAGTTTGTGGTGTTGAAGCTTCCTATGAGGTAAGGTTAAGCTGTGTTAGATGGAACCACACTTAGACCAGCAATGGCACACTGTAGTTCCACACAAATCTGTGATCCCGAGAGAGAACTGCCCTTAGAACCAACTGTAGCTTGTTATAAAGTGCCGGCAGCAGTCGTTGTTGGCGTTAGCCGGTTTGCCTAAATTGCCGAAGAAGTGGGCTCCTAAGTGCAGTCTTCTACGAGCGGAGAGAACCTGACATCTTCTTCATCCAGAGACCTTCTACAGAAGTCATTTGCGAGGAGGTTTGTCTGCCAATGATGCAGTGCTCCGTAATGACACCTTCTGTAGTCGTAATGAGTCTTCAAGTCTAAATCGGAGAGACAACGCAGTAGAGGACCTCCTCGACGTAGGTGGCGCGCACAAGTTCAAGGAGACCTCGACCAACTTGGAGTGCGCAACTGAAGGCAATTATCTAAAGACCGAGCTCAATGGAAAGGCTTGTTGGTTGGGGCCCAGGTTCACCCCGAACTGTAGCGCCACCTAAGTAAGTAAGTAAGCAGTCGTAATGAGCGACCTCTTCTGTATAATAAGGCAGTTGGAGCGGTTTTGAGTCAGCTTATGCCAGGAAGTGCCGTCTGACCATCTACGGTTGGTTACATTGATAGCGTTGAGCCGATGCCTGTCCAATAAGGCAGTTGGAGCATCTTAGATCCAGCTAAGGCCACATCTGTCTAGTAATGAGGAACGTAATGCTGTCTACCCAAATGATGTTGGTAACATTGATAGCATTGAGCTCAAGGAGGAATTCCACTGTAGCGAGAGGAATGCCGATATTCACCTTGTTCGGTGAAGTCGATAGGCTAGCTCGTCGGCCATACAATTACCTGGACTGTCTCTGTGCCCCGGCTACCCAGGACAGAACAGCCTGGCGATATCGTACAAGAAGAGCTGATCCTAAAGAGAACTAAGACTAGGACAAAGTAGAAGAAGAAGGAGTCTCTGTGTCCCGCCACCCAAATGAGGTGAATATTGAATCGTTAGCTATCTCGTTGAAGAAGGAATTGAAAGTGACCGATTCCAGGGAGTTGATAGCGACCTGACTGTTGGTAGAAATTGTGATTATCTCGATTAGATGTCACAGGTACCCTAGCCACGATAAGGCTCCCTTCGCTGCAATGACTAGGAAGTCGGAAAGAGATTCAGATTCTTGGAGAAGACACCTCTTCCTCTGTGTAGAAGCATATGGATCCCTCGTCTAACCCCTGATCCGTCTGCTTGGGGATGTGGGTTTCATAGTCTTTGTCGAACAGAATTTGTTGGAAGTTGGTGTCTTGCGGAATGAGTTCAAGAATAGACGAGGACTGTGCAGTATCTAGACTAGACCACTGAGGTATGACCTTCATGCGAGTGGTTGCCACTTGTTTCCTATAAATATCCAAAAGCGGCAAGGGAAGCAGAATGTGTTCCACTGATACATAGGCAAGGTAGGTGAGGTGAGCGGCTTTTTCAAGATCGTCAAGAATAGAGGAGTGTCCGGCGCTTAGACTAGACCAGTGTCAGGCCATTTTCCATGAAACAGAATGTCAAGAGCCACTATTGGAGTGGTTCTTTGTACTCCACTGATGCATAGTCAGGCGGTCAAGATAGGTTAGGTGAATGGCTTATACCAAACCTCTAGGTTTGCTAGTTGGGCAGTCAATCTGGAACCCTTCAACCTGCCGGGTGGAGGTGGAAAGCAGCCTTGGGAGAGTACTTCTATAACGTCCTAGACGACCTCTCCAGTCGAGGAGGAGGAAGAGTCGATAGCCCATCTTGTGAGCATCTGTCTTGCGCTATCCACATTGAGGTGGAAAGCAAGCCTTGGGAGAGTACTTCTATAACGTCCTAGACGACCTCTCCAGTCGAGGAAGAGGAAGAGTCGATAGCCCATCTTCTGAGCATCTGTCTTGTGCTATCCACGTTGAGGTGGAAAGCAAGCCTTGGGAGAGTACTTCTATAACGACCTAGACGACCTCTCCAGTCGAGGAGGAGGAAGAGTCGATAGCCCATCTTGTGAGCATCTGTCTTGCGCTATCCACGTTGAGGTGGAAAGCAAGCCTTGGGAGAGTACTTCTATAACGTCCTAGACGACCTCTCGAGTCGAGGAAGAGGAAGAGTAGATAGCCCATCTTCTGAGCATCTGTCTTGTGCTATCCACGTTGAGGTGGAAAGCAAGCCTTGGGAGAGTACTTCTATATCGTCCTAGAAAGGGTGACAGTTCCATAGCGTACCATGCTATGCAATGGAGCCCTTTACCTCAGGATGGCAGAAGACCTGACGGTCCGAGGAGAACATGGCGCAGAACAGTCGAGAATAAGGCACAGCAGTTGGGGAAGAGTTGAGGAGAGCTGAGACATATTGCCAGAAACCGTACATGATGGCACGTAGGCGTAGTAGAGGCCCTAGGACCCCACAAGGGGATACAGGACACAAACAAAAAAAAAAAAAAAACAGTCAATCTGGGTTTCGCTTCCACCAGTAAGTGATCAGGTGTTGACCTGCACATGCTTAGGATGCTGTATCCCAGTCCTCCATGGCAGTCCTCATTTTCGTTTGGCCTCCCCAACATGTTCATTCCAATCTCCTCTGACAAACAGAAACTCTCCCTTTAGGAGGAAACTCCTATGGGGAGCACCTTCTTCTTCCTATTTCGGTGATCTGATCATAACCCTCGCACTGCACTGCATTTCTACTAATTCGCCTTTGGAGTTCGCCTTCTATGGGAAGCACACACCCTCTTCCCGGTACGTGTTGTCCATAACTAGTTCTGAAGATGGCAATTCTGAACTTGGCGCTGTGACCAGAAGACGCAGTCCTATTCCTTGAAACAGGACCAATACTAGACTAATATGCATAACCTCCCCCATCGTTCAGTAGAGCGCTTCACTGATGATGGCTGCGCACTCTTTGACCACCAGCATAGCTATCTCGAAGGACGGCTCGCCTTACGCGTACACAAGTCCTTAAATAATTCAAAACAGAATTTATAATTGTGTCCTGTGTGTCCTCCTCTCCATTTGGTCATTGTTTGTCAAATAAGCAATTACTACCGAACCCGAGTGAGTGCTGATACCAATGCTGCACAATGCAGCTGCTGCAAGGTACAAAATAATCCCACAAGCTCCTTGCAATTCAACTTTTCATTATGTGCATAGGCGGAGGAAGAAATTCCTTGGGGTTCGTCGAGATTTCTATCTCGATCGACACGGCCGCTTCCAAGCAATGAATCTCTTGTGCCCCTTTGCACAATTTTTTTTCCTTCTCGTCCTGTGTGTGTTAATTACTCCCCTTCCACATGTGTAGCTGATGTGGACATTGTCCACATACATGCTATACGTTTGAGTCCCTCTCCATCCAGAGCACAGCGAGCATCCTCCTCATAGTTTTGACCCCATAAAGTGTTTGCGTGAAGATTAGTTTTTTTTTTTTTTTTTTTGTCCTGCTGCTGCTGGGTTTGTGTTTACCAACCCCTAAGGGGTTGGGGGTGGGAGGGAATATACTCAGGTGTACTCATCATCCTTTAACCCGTCCATCATACACAGTCAAACCGGAGCGGAGCCGAGGAGAATACATGAAATGTAGGACACTTGGGCCCCCGTGTATACTCGTTTTGTTCGGAATCCTTTTTCTAATGCAAGCCACTCGTATGTGAGTATAGACAGACACACGTGTGTTAGTGGGTGAATTGGAGAATCCTGTGCGTTTTGCCCCCCATTTTTCGCATTTATCTTGGTAATTGTCGTTGGTACATGCCTTAGCAGCATCACCAGACACACCAGATTGATGTGTCACGACACTCTTTCGCGTCCTTATCTGCTGGCAAAAGGACTGCTCTGGCTTCTCTGCACACATTTATCACATCTCCCCTTGTATGCGTATATTAATTTTTTGCAAAAACAAAGAAACCAGAGCAGCAAGTAAGACGAGCGAGGAGGTGAGTGCATATGTGATGCACTTACATATACAAATTAAGGATTCTTTTGATGTTTGCTCGCAGGATGCAGGGGAAAAATTATAAAATAGTAATAATGGGGTAAAAGCCTGCCTCCTGCCTTCTGCCACCTCCTTCCATGTGGTGGGCATATAGAGTGTGTTGCAGCTTGCTCAACGCACAGCACAGAGCGACAAAAAGATTGATTTTGTTTTTTTTTGAAAAATTTGCGCAAACATAACAAGAATACTATGTACGCCTGTGTAAGCAAAAGGAGGAAAAAAACGGAACAAAAGGACTTGCATGGCACTCGGCCATTGGGCACATATACCCGTGCGTATAGGCGAAGTGGACACTACACCCCTTGATTGCCTCGTAATAGACTTGAAATGGATTTAATGGGCAGTTTTCTGGTACTGCGCTCACGTATTGAGGTCCTAGTTCTCCCCTAGCCCCAGCTCTGTTGGAAAGAACACTAAGGACAGATGGCAGATGGAGTAACATGACATGAACCAGTTTCGTCACAGCGAGCGAGACACTCAAATAAAGCGCAACGACTCTGCATTACTGGAGACATGAGAACCAGCCCAACCGCAGCCATGGAGGTACTCCTGGCACTTACCTCCTTGCATCATGGTGGTTGGAGGATAGGGCAAACAGTGTCAGTCAGTCAGAGAGTCAGTGCCGGAATCTCCTCGGAAGATCTGGATGTATACCTCTCCTCCAACCTTCCAAACCATGGCAGCGTTTTCCAAGCCAAGCCTCTGCCTAGCTAGTGGCTAATGTACTATCAACATCGCATATTGCTCTTCACAATAGCACTATGGACCACGGACTTGGACTTGAACTGAAACTAACAAGGAATCCTTCTGACGACAGTAAGCGTATACCAATGGAACCAAGCCCATCCGAATTGGATTTGGGGCCTGTGGACACGACTGTACACACATCAATGGCTGAGGTGAAGCTATGAATCATGTGGTGATCCAGCGCATCCTTAAGGGCCTAAACTGCATAAAAGCCAGTGGGCCAGACGGAATACCAAAAGGAACTAGTACCGATTGCCTGACAACTGTCCCCCTTGTGCTGGAAAACCACCCGTATCCAACGGATTGGAAAGAAGTGCCTGTTTCGCGGATATTGCGTCAAAAAAAACCGTCACTATGGCCTGGATACCAAGACACGAAGGCTTCAAGGGCAATGAACAGGCCGACTGCGTACCGAGAAGAGGCCCACTAGTCGATCGATACTTACTCACTTAAATGGCGCTACAGTTTGGTATGAACCTGGGCAACGAAAGTGCCGACGCACTGACCAAAAAAAAAAGGAGCAAAGCTCCTAGAAGGGTTAAGTTCTCAGAAAGAAGGCGAATGGTGCCTGAAACCATCAATACATCGATAGAGCCTTACGTATGGGGCTCTTGTGCGGTGGAAGTGGAACGATTGAGGATAACACGTGAGACATGTTGGCCATGGTACAAAGAAGAGCTTCTATTGCCATTACGGGTGCTCTGCGCACTACGTCCACGGCTGCTGCACTCAAGATCTTTCTGTATCTTCTACCACTAGACGTACAAATCAGCTCACTAGCCTAGAGCTCTTGAAGACCAGTCATGTGGGGCATAGCTTCATTCTAACGACGAAGCCCTTGGTACCTCCTAGACTTCAACACACCATACCAAGTGCCCTGAACCCTACTGTCGAGGATTGGTAGTCTCCTTCTGCAATATACAAAGACGGTTTCACATGCCAGTGAGGGAATGGCCCACATGAAGTGCGTTCCAAGCAAAGGCTTAGCTGTACTCAAAGCTGCGATGGAACTACTTGAGATGGGATCAGTAGATCCAACAAGAACATCGCCATCTACATGAACAGTCAGGCTGCTCTAGAGTCTTCCGTGGCAAGTGCTGAAACCGTCAGGAATTGCCGCATTATGTACGCTGAACTGGGTACCTGGACACTGCGATATAGAGGGCCGACGCACTGACCAAAAAAAAAAGGAGCAGAGCTCCCACAAAATAACATAACTGGAGCCAGGGTTGGGCCACACTTGCCTGAAAACGTTCCCCCTTGTGCAGAAGGAACTAGTACCGATTGCCTGAAAACCATCCCCCTTGTGCTGGAAAATTCCCCGCATCCAACGGATTGAAAAGAAGTGCCTACCTCGAGGATCTTGCGTCAAAAACTACCGTCACTGTGGCCTGGATACCAAGACATGAAGGCTTCAAGGGCAATGAACAGGCCGACTGCGTACCGAGAAGAGGCCCACTAGTCGATCGATACTTACTTACTTAGGTGGCGCTACAGTTCGAAGCTGAACCTGGGCATCAACCAACAATCCTCTCCATTTAGCTCGGTCTTTAGCTAATTGCCTTCAGTTGCGCACTCCAAGTTGATCGAGGTCTCCTTGAACTTGTGCGTGCCACCTACGGCGAGGAGGTCCTCTACTACGTTGTCTCTCCGTTTTAGACTTGAAGACTCATTACGACTACAGAAGGTGTCATTACGGAGCACTGCATCATTGGCAGACATACTTCAAATGACTTCTGTAGAAGGTCTCTGGATGAAGAAGATGCCAGGCTCTCTCCGCTCGTAGAAGACTACACTTAGGAGCCACAATCTAGGCGAACTGGTTAACGCCAACATCAGTAGCTCCCAGTGCTTCATAACAAGCTCCAATTGGTTCCATTTGGGAATCATAGATCCATGGAACTTTCCTGGTCTAAGCGTCACTGCATCCAATGCAGCCTGCCACGCTAACCTAACCTATCTACGAACGTTGGTAAGTACCATGGGCACCTTGAGATCCTGTCCAACGGATGTGATCCCTCTCGAATTCTACATCAAATATACAACTTTATGCTGCGCGGTGCGGCTCAGAGGATCTGGGAGCTGGACCGCTATGCCACACGGCCATAGTAAAGTCCTGGAAAGGGTATAACCTTCCCAACCAGAACTGAATGGAAGAACTCTTCCTCACAAATGACTTCTGTCGAAGCTCAGGGGTTCAGGCGAACTCCACTGGCGGATCAGTAGAAATGCGGTGAAGTGGGAGGGTTGTGATCCCTTATTTTCGGATCATAACCTCGCCGATAAAAGGAAGAAGAAGACTTCTGTCGAAGCTGTATGGACGAGGAAGATGAGGAAATCATACTACACCTCCTTTGTAGGTGCCAGGCTCTCTCTCCGATTGTAGAAGACTGCACTTAGTAGCCACAATCTAGGCGAACTAGCTAACCCCAACAACAGCAGCTTCCAACTCCAGTTGGTTCTAAGAGTAGTTCTTTCTGTGTTATGTCCTGTATCCTCTGGGTCGTCTACTAGCCCACGCACCATCGTGTATGGTTTCTGGCAATGTGACTCAGCTCTCATTAAGTTTTTCCCAACTGCCATGCCTCCTTTTCGACTGTTCTGCGTTATGTTCTCCTCTGACCGCCAGTTATTCTACCATTCTGGGTTGAAAGGTTTCACTGCCACTTCCGTCGTTGAATGGTTGTTCCTGATCCGTTCTCTGGTAGAGATCTTCGTTAGAGATACGATTGGAACAGAAAATCCTTAGTCCATTCATGTGGCACGATAATGGACCATTCCTGGTCTATGTGTGGAGCAGCCTGCCACCAAAAAGTGTGATTTTAACGCCAACTCGAGCAAAACTGAACTGATGCTCCTCAGTCCCAAACCTGACTTTGCACTTCCTCGACTAAATGGTCAACACCACTCTCTTCTTACGAGGAGAACATGGTGCAGACCAGTCGAGAAGGAGGCACGGCTGTTGGTTAGAGCTGAGACACATTGCCAGAAACCGAACACGATGGCGCATAGGCATAGTAGAGACCCAAAGAGCCACAAGGGGATACTGGACACAAGTACCCAGAATGACAGAATACCTGGCAGTCCGAGGAGAACATGGTGCAGAACAGTCGGGAAGGAGGCACGGTAGTTGGGGAGAGCTGAGACACATTGCCAGAAACCGAACACGATAGCGCATAGGCATAGTAGAGACCCAAAGAGCCACAAGGGGATACTGGACACAAGTACCCAGAATGACAGAATACCTGGCGGTCCGAGGAGAACATGGCGCAGAACAATCGATAAGGAGGCACAGCAGTTGGGGAGAGCTGAACGGCATTGCCAGAAACCGTACACGTAGTAGAGGCCCTGGGACCCACAAGGGGATACAGGACATAACCTCTTCTTACGGCCAGTGGTAGGTATTTAGGAATTATCCTTGATCCTTAAATGGAAACTAAACATAGAACAGCATAGCCTGCCTGAGGTTTGCAACCAAACATAGCCGAAGTACGTCCAATCCTCACAGTTTGGTGGCCAGTTCCAAGAAAAGAGTACCACATAAGCAAACTGCGTATTGGACGTCTGAGATGGCTAGGACATGTAGAGCGAATGAACACCAACGCCCCGGTCCGCCGAGTTTTCGAATCTTACCTAGAGGGACGACGCAATAGAGGAACGACACAGTAGATGGATGATGCATGGTTCCTGGATCAGGACTAAGTCTTCCCCATTTTCAGTAAGCCGGAGAATAAGGCAGGCCAAAGCCGAGATGGAGTGATGTAGGTTAATCTGAAGGATCCGCAGCATTGAAGCTACTTCTCTGTTCAGATACCATTATCACGGTCTTGTTGGCGTCCTCTAAATCTGATGACAGGAGGTCATTCTCAAGAAAAAGGCCATTAGGATCACTGTCCATCTCCGTGTCCGTCAAACCGAAGTCGGACACCACGAATAGATGGTGAGGGAGAAGGGGGACCGGAAAAGTCCAGTTTGAGAAGAGCGTCGACCAGTTCCTTGTCCGTCGACCCCCAAGAGGGGTGGAGCGGCGGAGGGAAGCGAGGGAATGGGCTCCGAAGGGAGCGAGGGAATGGGCTCGGATGGAGAGAAACTTGCGACTTGTTCGGAAGAGGCGTCCAGTTTGGGAGGGACTCTCTCGGGCACCTCTCTCATCGCATTTATAGATTTTCAGAGTGATAGAGTACATCCATCTTTGGCAAACGCCAAGCAAAAGGATGCCGCAGCTGGCGTTGAGACCCCAGTGGCCACAGATAAGCGGGTAAACGCAACCACAAGCAAGCAACGGGCGACAGGAGAAATTGAATGGTTAAATGCCTCCAGGAAGAAGGGCGCCAACACAGCCACAAAGAGTGAAAAGCCCATCAGTGCGCTGAGCAACGAGCAGACTATAGAACGCGGCAGTGCCTGGTCGAAAGTTCTCAAAAAGGACAAGAAGGATGAGAAGAAGCCAGGCAAGACCGACCAATAGTGGTGGCAACTAAGGGTGAACTTTCCTACGCCAAAATACTACGCAGGGTCAAAGCGGACCCCAAGCTCCACAACCTGGGTGAATCGGTCACAATGATAGGGAGAACCCAGAAAGGCGACTTGCTGATCCAGCTACGCGAATCTGGTGACAGAACCGAACAATTTAGGAGCATAATCGGTGAGAACCTTGGCGCAGAGATCCGCACTCTAATTCAGAGATCCACGGTCGAAATCAAAGACCTTGACGAAGTCACCACCATGAGAGACATCTGCGAAGCTATCAAGGCTCAGCACAACATTGACGTTGCCGAAGCAGATGTGCTCAGCCTTAGGAAGGCCTACGGTGGCACGCAAATCGCGAAAGTGGGGCTACCGACAGAGAAGGGGAACAAGCTGCTGGAGTCCGGCAAAATCAAAGTCGGCTGGGTGAACTGCCGTATTCGTGTTCGAAAGGCCCTTACCAAATGCTTTAGGTGTCTGGAGTTTGGCCACATGGTGCGTCAATGTAGGAGCTAGCATGACCGATCCAAGCAGTGCAGAAACTGTGGAGAGGAGGGCCACATAGCCAAAGAATGCAAAAAGGACGCATTATGCTTCTGGTGTCAGAAAACGCCGGACACGTAGCTGGTAGCAGCAAGTGCCCGGAACTCAAGAAGGCACTGGCCAAATTAGTATGATGAATGTCGTCCAGATAGACCTAAACCACTGCGCCGCCGCACAGGACCTTCTGGCGCAAACAGTACTAGAGAAAAGGATCGACGTAGCCCTAATAAGCGAACCGTACGAGCCCATAAATGGAAGCAGCTGGATAGACGATACCACGAAAAAAGCCGCGATATGGACCTGTGGAAGCTATGCCCTGCAGTCAGACGGACACCAGGCTGACCTTTTCGTATCTTCTTCTTCTTCCTTTTATCAGCGAGGTTATGATCCGAAAATAAAGGATCACAACCCTCCCACTTCACCGCATTTCTACTGATCCGCCTGTGGGGTTCGCCTGACCTTTTCGTATCTGCAAGGATAAATGGTGTGCACTTCCATAGTTGCTATGCGCCCCCCAGTCTACCACTAGCTGACTATCTGAAGCTACTGGACGACATCGTAGCTGATGCACGAGGGAAACACCCAGTGATTATTGCTGGAAATTTCAACGCCTGGGCTACTGATTGGGGCAGTAGAACCACAGACGCAAGAGGAAGAGCTCTCCTCGAATGCTTCGCAGCAATGGACATTAGTCTAGCCAATCCCCGGCGAATCCCACAGGCGGATCAGTAGAAATGCGGTGAGGTGGGAGGGTTGTGATCCCTTATTTTCGGATCATAACCTCGCTGATAAAAGGAAGAAGAAGAAGAAGAAGGACATTAGTCTGGCCAACGACGGTACAGCGGAAACGTTTCGAAAGGCAGGCAGAGGGTCAATCATTGACATCACATTCATGAGCAACTCACTCCTGCCGAAAACCAAATGGCGGGTCAGCGAAGGCTATACCCACAGTGACCATCAGGCAATTCTATTTAATGTCGGCGAGGAGAAACGCAGACTGCGTCCCACCCTAACAGGACCAAAGTGGAAGGACACGCTCTTCGACAAAGACATGTTCGAAGAAATGTTAAACACCAGCGCCACAACAAATAATGGATCGGCTGAGGCCCTTTCGCATCAGCTGATCCAGCTCATTACCACAGCAATGCCCAGAAGGTCTGTGAGTAAAAGAGGCGAGCCCTGCTACTGGTGGACCGACGAGATTAAACGGCTCAGAGCGAAGTGCCTACAAGCACGACGCAGATCTCAGAGATCCAGAGGCAGACAAGATTTCCAAGAGCGGCTAACCACATTTAAATGGGCGAGGCGGGAACTGGAAAGGGCCATTCAGGAGAGTAAGTCAAGTAAGTCTCTGTGACGAGGCTGAATTAGACCCCTGGGGCATAGCGTATACAGTGGTGATGAAGAAGCTTAAGACCAGCAGGTCTCCACAACTAACATGCCCGGCAATGTTAAGGACCATAGTAGAGCACCTATTCCCCCATATACCAACTACTTTGGTCTCCATTACGAGGGAGATCAGCATGGAGCATGTCCTGGCAATCACATTGAAAGAACTCTTTGGGCCATGCAGAAAAATCGGAGCACCTGGACCGGATGGCATCCCGAATAGGCCAATCAAGGCGGCCGTTAAGAAGCTGTTAAAGGCGAACCCCACAGGCGGATCAGTAGAAATGCGGTGAAGTGGGAGGGTTATGATCCCCTGTTTTCGGATCATAACCTCGCTGACAAAAGGAAGAAGAAGAAGGCGACTGTTAAGACGAGACCGGACATCTTTCTAACAACGATGCAAAGGTGCATAGAAGAGGGGTTCTTCCCTACACCATGGAAATTGCAACACTTAGTGCTGCTTCCAAAGGGCAATAAGCCGCCCGGAAACAACCATCATCGTATCGCCTAATATGCCTGCTCGATCCTAGAGCGTATCATCTATGACAGACTGCTTGCGGTGGCGGAGGAAAACGGAGCCTTGTTAGACTGTCAGTACGGTTTCAGAAAATCACCTTCTACCGTCGATGAGTAGATATAGCAACTGAAGCAGTACAAGGGAAAAGGTGGAGATGAGAGACGAAGAAATACCGCGCAGTAGTAACGCTCGACGTCAAAAATGCGTTCATCTCGGCAAGCTTCATTAGGGAGATCCCTGGCCAGGATGGATACACCATACTACCTGCTGAGGATAGTCACGGACTACTTAGGAAGCTAAGATACCATACTGACGATGGCGTTAAGCACTACATTGTTTCCGCGGGAGTGCCGCAAGGGTCGGTTCTGGGACCTCTCCTATGGAACATTATGTACGACGGAGTTCTGCGACTAACACTGCCCGAGGGAGTCAAAGTAATTGGCTTCGCTGACGATATCGCAGTGGTTACAGTAGCCAAGCACGTACACGAGGTGGAGTCTGCCACGGATGAGGCAGTTATAAGAATAAAGGAATGGCTGGAGTCTACCGGTCTGGAACTAGCTGCTCACAAGACGGAAGCTGTCCTAATAACCAGTGGAATATGCGAGCTTCTGGGTCGGAAACCAGACAATCAGGCCAAAAGAATCCTTGAAGTACCTTGGAGTCATGCTCGACAACAGGCTGCAAGTCAAAGCCCACGTCGAGTATTCTAGTAAGCATCACTGATGCAGGTAGCACTCTCCCGAATGCTTCCGAACATCGACGGGCCTGGATACGCCCGCAGGATCCTGCTGTCCAAAGTGTATAATAGATACAAGACTGGACCAAGAACGCTTCATTGCGGCACCCCAGCCATTATTTTATTGAAATCTGAATATTCGTTTCCACATTTGACGCGGAATAGTCTATTGTCCAAAGTGGTCAGATCGGTACTTGTATACGCTGCAGTGGCCACAAATGAGTGCAGGAAGAAGCTATCATCAGCTCACAGGCTCTGCGCAATCAGAGTGATCAGCGGCTTCCGAACTATCTTCGACGATGCATCCTGCGTTTTAACTGGGATGGTCCCAATCGACATCCTCTCTGTAGAGACGCAGAGGGGATACCTTAGACGTCCCTCGAATCGGCAAGAGTCAAAAAGGATTAAGGAGGAGGAAAGGGCAGCATCAGCAACGCTGTGGCAAACCAGGTGGGACAGCTCTACAAAAGGCAGGTGGACCCACAAGCTCATATCCACAACAAAATCATGGACAGAGAGAGCGAAGGGGAACTGTAACTACCACCTCACACAGTTCCTGTCCGGACACGGTGGCTTCCGGAAATACCTCCATAGATTTGGACACGATAGTTCGCCTCTGTGTCCAATATGTCCAAACGAAGAGGAGGACGCGGAGCATGCAGTGTTCTACTGCAGACGCTTTGCAGACGATAGAGCAAACCTGCCAAGTCCAGAAAATCTTGTAAGTCACATGGCACGATCAGAAGGCGAGTGGATAGAGATCTGCTCATTCATAGTATGTGTGCAGAATGCACTGCGAAGAGCAGAAGCCCTAAGAAGAGCCCAGGAGGCGGCCTCGAAGACTAGAGCATAATTGCTAACCAGTCCCGCGAAGAAATACCTAACGACAGTACCGCGGGGAGAGTGGTTGAAGTGTGTAGGGTGTGTGTTTAGTACGTAGGCGTATTCCTGGAATCGATTACACAGGTTTGCGAATCGTGCATGCTAGTAGCACTCGGGCTATTAGTATCTATGAAGATTACACATCCTTGGCGCAACCAAAACCCTCTACGGTCCTTTGAACCACCCCCCAGTTCCTAGCGAACAAATCAGTATTCGGAGCGTCCAGAAGCGTCAGAATCTTACTAGTGGCAAAGCCGGTACTTTGTGGAAAGAACCCACGGATGATAAGTGGTTTTGGAAACGAATCCTCATCCATAAGCATCATGTTCAAACCACCACCAACACATCTGATTTTATCGAAATTGACCCTCATCCACTCTGCAGTGGAGGGGTTTGAGCAAACAATAAGGAGCCATCCTGATTTGTGAAACAAACCATAAAATTGTGGCTTAGCGACCTCGTCTACCAGCTCAATAATGGTGTCCATGATGCTGTTTTGGACGCCGGCCATTTGCTCGGCACTAAAGGGACTGCGCGCCAGATCAGCGGGAACCACACCCAGTTTGACAGTACCTACTTTGTCCCTGTACGAGGTTTTGTCGAGTGTGGCAGTCTCGGTCCTGCCTTGTTTCTTCTGCGGAGCAGAAAGGGTAGACTCATCGGATCGCATTCGCTTCATCTCGGTACCCTTTTCAGACTGAGAGGATTTGGCTATCTCCAGAGCACGTTCTCTGGAAGTGCCGTCTTTTAAGGCGCGATTGAATCGCCTCCTTTCAGCCGAAGTTAATCTAACGAATCCGCTGGTGTTTAGGGACAATTTCTCGACACCAGCTTCAACGGCAGTGCAACCGGATTGAACCGAGTGTTCGTCCGAGAGCATGCTGGAGAACTCTCCGCAGAGAGTGTCTGAGTCCGAGTCAGGAAGGGAGAACAGATCCGCCTCATCCCTTCTCTTGTCAGCGACAATGATGAGAGGGTCGGCTCTAGTAGCAGCGACCTCCTCAGGATTTAGGGAAAGCACGGTTGCTTACCCAGAAGTTGATGCAGTAGAGGGTACATCACCATGTGAAGTTTTAAAAAGATTTGAAATTTTGGACCCACGAGTAGTCGGGAAGGGAAACATCGCCCACAGCAGAGCCCGGTATACCATGGAAGGGCATAAAATAAAACAGGAGGTCGCCTGGGTTCGCATACTAACGACTAAGCACCCCCTTAGCCACGCATCCCTCGGCGTATGCTGTTCCACCTTGGATTAACGATTTTTTCCAGAGGTTGTCTCCTCACGTTGCACACTTTAGCCGAATACCACAGTAATGAATTCGAGCCGCATGGTCCAGGGAGGCGCAAGAGAACACATAGTCCAGTTGAGTGTCCCGGGACCAGTAGGCAGATTATCATGCTGTAGCATTCGTTGCCCGGCGGCCGCCCCGAGGAGGCAGTGAGTCTTCTTGTAACGGAGTCCGCACCTGGCCACCAGTAGAGACCCAACTGATCTTGTGGCACTGTGGTATCCAAGATATGAGGCTTTATCGTCCTGCTGGAGTTAGCACCAGTCCTACTTCGGACTGGTTTACCAGAGCAGAGCATGACTGTGCTTTTTGTTGGAAAGATGCATTCCCCAGCATCGAATTTGCGTTCCATTTGGAGGAATCTGGCGTTATATGGCCCTTCCTGGAGTTAGTCCTTGCCCAGTGACTTGGCTTCAGATACCAGCGGCTTCTTACTTTGGAAACATTTTTCTCAAACCCAAACGCTTGGAACCAATTCGAGTCCATTATGTTTACTCCTCGAGACACGTCGGTGGTCCACTCTTAGACAATGTTTTAGAATGTCCAAGCCCGATGGCAGTGCCACTTACCAATCGAACAGAACAAAAGGTGATAGATTGTGCTTGTCCTGACCACAGCCAGTCGTCCTTAGAAAGCGAATCGACCGAGTGTATGCGTAATATTCAGTTCAGAGTGTACTACTACTACACCTGATGCATTAACTACGCCAGCCAGGCAAACACTACAAGGATCGAGAGGTTACTTTGGCCACCCAACATTCTCCCGGAAATAGCTGACGTTGTTCTCCTCCTTGTTTTTTTTTTTTTTTTTTTTGTTTTAGGCTCAGTAGCTATCTGGCATGTACTCCGATCCTTATTTAATATTTCCCATCGATTCGATGGGAATGGAGCATGTTGACTCCACGTCCTAGTCGACACGGTCTGCAGGAGGGTTGTTACAATGTTGGGCCGCCTTGTCAACACTCCAAATGCCACGGAATCCAGTGGAGTTTTATCGATAGTTGAGTGGGTGCTACCACCAGATGATGGCAGAAGGAAGGGTTCGCCCTATATAAGGGATGATGGCTGAGTATTTAGCCATGCAATGGGGATGGATAGTGCAATTTTAATGTTCCGACTTTTGTTTGGAGTTTGGAGCACAACTGAGGGATGGGTGCAGACATTTACAAAAAAAAAAAAAAAAAAGGACGAAAAACTCTTTCACTACTCCAGTGAGTAGAAGAAGGACATGGCATGGGATGGTGTGCATAATGGTATGTTTGAGTTGAAGGAACATTTTTTTTCTTTTTTTTTTTTTTCAAAAGTAACCATTCGCTGGTGATGGTGATGGTGATGGTAATGGTGAACTGTAAATGAGTTCAAGGGTTTGGGTTTTCAATTTCATTAAAATGTTTGTTTGCAGCAAAAGAAATATCCTTGAGCTGCCGCACCATCCCCTCCATCCTGCGGCGGTTAATTGGAAGACTTTTCGCTTTGCAGAGTGCTACTTCGTTCTACATATCACAGCCATCCGTCATGGTTATGTTAATGAATCTAGAATTTAGCATACCTCTTCCTGCACAGAGACCCCCATACCAGGAGAAGCTGAATTGTTCATTACAGCGACAGCGCGCGCTGACATTCTGTTCAAATATAGCCCCCGTCCGCCGGCCGGTTCCATCCACCTAGTAGTGGAATTTTTCGCGCCGACCATACCTTTTGATTGTTCCCCAGTCTATACTGTTGGCACAAGGACATGTTTGCCGTTCAACCCATTTCAACTTCTATCCGCATCGGTCGGGTAGTTTGCATGGGGGAATGGCAAACCCTCTCGTTCTCTCTCTCTCCAGCCGGCAGACAACAAAAAAAAAAAAAAAAAAAAGGAAAAGGAAAATTCAAAACAAAAGGCAAACACAGAACAGAATAGAAAGAAAAATAAGGACCTTCGCTGTGGTATAGGTAGTATCTACCACCCCCGCACTTGTGGCACTCTCCTGCCAAGATCCGCATCCGTATGTGAATATCAAAGCGCGAGTAGTTTTCATGATAGAATTCCTGTGTAAGGATAGATTCACATGCCAATCATCATTAGGACGATGATTGGCTAGAACCATGAAAATCACTTTACTCACCAACAGTGTTTCACTCCAGTCCCTCGGTCGTCCTTAGCAACACACACGTGTGCAAACAGTAGCTCGTATCCTGAGTGGAAATTCATACAAGAGTGCTTTCACGAGTCATGAATCCGTCCGTTGTACGAGGTACCTGCTCCTTCAGACACAGGACTTGGTCTAGAAATAGAAAAAAATAATATATTGACCTGTAAACTAATTATCCTTGGATTGAGGATTAATTAATGGGAAAGGCAGAGAGATGGGTGTACGTACAGTGAACCACCCCCTACTCCAGTTGTGTAAGCCTAATCACTTGATGATGTGTGGGGGCCTCACTAATTGATTATAATTCCTGTGGCATGTCCTGTAAGCTGGTGTCACACATGGAACTGTATGCATGGAGGATGCTTATGGTTTTCCTAATTACTGGACGATGTTGCCCCTAATCAAGTGGAGATGGATGAATGCCTAGGGAGATCCTCTTGATATCAAACCAACGTGTCGGTTGGGAGATTTTAAAGTTTTCAATTCGAAGGAGCGGGTTGCCTAATTTACTTACATATGTCCTGCATCCCTTAGGGCCTCTACTACTCGTATCCATTGCATAGCATAACTGTCACCTCTTCAGGGCATGTAACCAAATCACTGCCACTTCCGTCGTTGGATGGTTGTGCCTATTGGTTCCTGACCCGTTCTCTGGTAGCGGTGCTCGTTAGTGACCACGATTGGGCCAGGAAATCCTTAAGATATTGCACAGGCAGATGTTTACGAACAGTCGTGGTAGTGGTCACTCTCCACGTGCTGCATCCATACGAGTACAACAGCAGTTACTCAACGTTGGAGCGGTATTCCACTGAATGCACTGCTTCGCCATATATTGGACAATTTCCCGAGAGCGATCCAGTTCGTATCCACTATCAGTCGGAACAATACTCCCAAGATACTGAAAGCAAAAAGGAATCCCCTCCTCGTGATACAAACCACCCGAAGGATGTAATAAAGTTTGCCATGTCGTCCACCGATTTGCTGGACAACTCATCTAAATGCCGAAAGAAGGGTTGTCCGAGGAACTTGTCTCTTAGAAGGCAGAGGCATGGACAGTGGCAAAGAAAGTGGGTTGTGTCCTCCTGAACCTCCTTGTCACCACAGCTTCTACAAAGGACTTCGTCCGTCTGAGGAACTTGTGTCTTAGAAGGCAGAGGCCTGGACAGTGGCAAAGAGAGTGGGTTGTGTCCTGCTGAACCTCCCTGTCACCACAGCTTCTACAAAGGACTTCGTCCGTCTGAGGAACTTGTGTCTTAGAAGGCAGAGGCCTGGACAGTGGCAAAGAAAGTGGGTTGTGTCCTGCTGAACCTCCTTGTCCCCACAGCTTCTACAAAGGACTTCGTCCAGCTGAGGAACTTGTCTCTTCGAAGGCAGGGGCCTGGACAGTGGCAAAGAGAGTGGGTTGTGTCCTCCTGAACCTCCTTGTCACCACAGCTTCTACAAAGGACTTCGTCCATCTGAGGAACTTGTCTCTTAGAAGGCAGAGGCCTGGACAGTGGCAACGAGAGTGGGTTGTGTCCTCCTGAACCTCCTTGTCCCCACAGCTTCTACAAAGGACTTCGTCCATCTGAGGAACTTGTCTCTTAGAAGGCAGAGGCCTGGACAGTGGCAACGAGAGTGGGTTGTGTCCTCCTGAACCTCCTTGTCCCCACAGCTTCTACAAAGGACTTCGTCCATCTGAGGAACTTGTCTCTTAGAAGGCAGAGGCCTGGACAGTGGCAAAGAAAGTGGGTTGTGTCCTGCTGAACCTCCTTGTCACCACAGTTTCTACAAAGAACTTCGTCCGTCTGAGGAACTTGTCTCTTAGAAGGCAGAGGCCTGGGTAGTGGCAGCGAAAGCGGGTTGTGTCCTGCTGAACCTCCTTGTCCCCACAGCTTCTACAAAGGACTTCGTCCAGCTGAGGAACTTGTCTCTTCGAAGGCAGGGGCCTGGACAGTGGCAAAGAGAGTGGGTTGTGTCCTCCTGAACCTCCTTGTCACCACAGCTTCTACAAAGGACTTCGTCCGTCTGAGGAACTTGTGTCTTAGAAGGCAGAGGCCTGGACAGTGGCAAAGAGAGTGGGTTGTGTCCTCCTGAACCTCCCTGTCACCACAGCTTCTACAAAGGACTTCGTCCGTCTGAGGAACTTGTGTCTTAGAAGGCAGAGGCCTGGACAGTGGCAAAGAAAGTGGGTTGTGTCCTGCTGAACCTCCTTGTCCCCACAGCTTCTACAAAGGACTTCGTCCAGCTGAGGAACTTGTCTCTTCGAAGGCAGGGGCCTGGACAGTGGCAAAGAGAGTGGGTTGTGTCCTCCTGAACCTCCTTGTCCCCACAGCTTCTACAAAGGACTTCGTCCATCTGAGGAACTTGTCTCTTAGAAGGCAGAGGCCTGGACAGTGGCAACGAGAGTGGGTTGTGTCCTCCTGAACCTCCTTGTCCCCACAGCTTCTACAAAGGACTTCGTCCGTCTGAGGAACTTGTCTCTTAGAAGGCAGAGGCCTGGGTAGTGGCAGCGAAAGCGGGTTGTGTCCTCCTGAACCTCCTTGTCACCACAGCTTCTACAAAGGACTTCGTCCGTCTGAGGAACTTGTGTCTTAGAAGGCAGAGGCCAGGACAGTGGCAAAGAGAGTGGGTTGTGTCCTCCTGAACCTCCTTGTCACCACAGTTTCTACAAAGAACTTCGTCCGTCTGAGGAACTTGTCTCTTAGAAGGCAGAGGCCTGGGTAGTGGCAGCGAAAGCGGGTAGTGTCCTCCTGAACCTCCTTGTCACCACAGTTTCTACAAAGGACTTCGTCCGTCTGAGGAACTTGTCTCTTAAAAGGCAGAGGCCGGGACAGTGGCGAAGAGAGTGAGTTGCGTCCTCCTGAACCTCCTTGTCACCACAGCTTCTACAAAGGACTTCGTCCGTCTGAGGAACTTGTCTCTTAAAAGGCAGAGGCCTGGACAGTGGCAAAGAAAGTGGGTTGTGTCCGCTGAACCTTCTCGTCACCACAGTTTCTACAAAGAACTTCGTCCGTCTGAGGAACTTGTCTCTTAGAAGGCAGAGGCCTGGGTAGTGGCAGCGAAAGCGGGTTGTGTCCTCCTGAACCTCCTTGTCACCACAGCTTCTACAAAGGACTTCGTCCGTCTGAGGAACTTGTCTCTTAGAAGGCAGATCCCTGGACAGTGGCAAAGAAAGTGGGTTGTGTCCTCCTGAACCTCCTTGTCACCACAGCTTCTACAAAGGACTTCGTCCGTCTGAGGAACTTGTCTCTTAGAAGGCAGAGGCCGGGACAGTGGCAAAGAGAGTGGGTTGCGTCCTCCTGAACCTCCTTGTCACCACAGCTTCTACAAAGGACTTCGTCCGTCTGAGGAACTTGTCTCTTAGAAGGCAGATCCCTGGACAGTGGCAAAGAAAGTGGGTTGTGTCCTCCTGAACCTCCTTGTCACCACAGCTTCTACAAAGGACTTCGTCCGTCTGAGGAACTTGTCTCTTAGAAGGCAGAGGCCGGGACAGTGGCAAAGAGAGTGGGTTGCGTCCTCCTGAACCTCCTTGTCACCACAGCTTCTACAAAGGACTTCGTCCGTCTGAGGAACTTGTGTCTTAGAAGGCAGAGGCCGGGACAGTGGCAAAGAGAGTGGGTTGCGTCCTCCTGAATCTCCTTGTCACCACAGCTTCTACAAAGGACTTCGTCCGTCTGAGGAACTTGTCTCTTAGAAGGCAGATCCCTGGACAGTGGCAAAGAAAGTGGGTTGTGTCCTCCTGAACCTCCTTGTCACCACAGCTTCTACAAAGGACTTCGTCCATCTGACGAACTTGTCTCTTAGAAGGCAGAGGCCGGGACAGTGGCAAAGAGAGTGGGTTGTGTCCTGCTGAACCTCCTTGTCACCACAGCTTCTACAAAGGACTTCGTCCGTCTGAGGAACTTGTCTCTTAGAAGGCAGAGGCCGGGACAGTGGCAACGAGAGTGGGTTGTGTCCTGCTGAACCTCCTTGTCACCACAGCTTCTACAAAGGACTTCGTCCGTCGGAGGAACTTGTCTCTTAGAAGGCAGAGGCCGGGACAGTGGCAAAGAGAGTGGGTTCCGTCCTCCTGAACCTCCTTATCACCACAGCTTCTACAAAGGACTTCGTCCGTCTGAGGAACTTGTGTCTTAGAAGGCAGAGGCCTGGACAGTGGCAAAGAGAGTGGGTTGCGTCCTCCTGAACCTCCTTGACACCACAGCTTCTACAAAGGACTTCGTCCGTCTGAGGAACTTGTCTCTTAGAAGGCAGATCCCTGGACAGTGGCAAAGAGAGTGGGTTGTGTCCTCCTGAACCTCCTTGTCACCACAGCTTCTACAAAGGACTTCGTCCATCTGAGGAACTTGTCTCTTCGAAGGCAGAGGCCTGGACAGTGGCAAAGAAAGTGGGTTGTGTCCTCCTGAACCTCCTTGTCACCACAGCTTCTACAAAGGACTTCGTCCATCTGAGGAACTTGTCTCTTCGAAGGCAGAGGCCTGGACAGTGGCAAAGAAAGTGGGTTGTGTCCTCCTGAACCTCCTTGTCACCACAGCTTCTACAAAGGACTTCGTCCGTCTGAGGAACTTATCTCTTAGAAGGCAGAGGCCTGGACAGTGGCAAAGAGAGTGGGTTGTGTCCTCCTGAACCTCCTTGTCCCCACAGCTTCTACAAAGGACTTCGTCCGTCTGAGGAACTTGTCTCTTAGAAGGCAGAGGCCTGGACAGTGGCAAAGAAAGTGGGTTGTGTCCTGCTGAACCTCCTTGTCACCACAGCTTCTACAAAGGACTTCGTCCGTCGGAGGAACTTGTCTCTTAGAAGGCAGAGGCCGGGACAGTGGCAAAGAGAGTGGGTTGCGTCCTCCTGAATCTCCTTGTCACCACAGCTTCTACAAAGGACTTCGTCCGTCTGAGGAACTTGTCTCTTAGAAGGCAGATCCCTGGACAGTGGCAAAGAAAGTGGGTTGTGTCCTCCTGAACCTCCTTGTCACCACAGCTTCTACAAAGGACTTCGTCCATCTGAGGAACTTGTCTCTTAGAAGGCAGAGGCCGGGACAGTGGCAAAGAGAGTGGGTTGTGTCCTGCTGAACCTCCTTGTCACCACAGCTTCTACAAAGGACTTCGTCCGTCTGAGGAACTTGTCTCTTAGAAGGCAGAGGCCGGGACAGTGGCAACGAGAGTGGGTTGTGTCCTGCTGAACCTCCTTGTCACCACAGCTTCTACAAAGGACTTCGTCCATCTGAGGAACTTGTCTCTTAGAAGGCAGAGGCCGGGACAGTGGCAAAGAGAGTGGGTTCCGTCCTCCTGAACCTCCTTATCACCACAGCTTCTACAAAGGACTTCGTCCGTCTGAGGAACTTGTGTCTTAGAAGGCAGAGGCCTGGACAGTGGCAAAGAGAGTGGGTTGTGTCCTGCTGAACCTCCTTGTCACCACAGCTTCTACAAAGGACTTCGTCCGTCTGAGGAACTTGTCTCTTAGAAGGCAGAGGCCGGGACAGTGGCAACGAGAGTGGGTTGTGTCCTGCTGAACCTCCTTGTCACCACAGCTTCTACAAAGGACTTCGTCCATCTGAGGAACTTGTCTCTTCGAAGGCAGAGGCCTGGACAGTGGCAAAGAAAGTGGGTTGTGTCCTCCTGAACCTCCTTGTCACCACAGCTTCTACAAAGGACTTCGTCCATCTGAGGAACTTGTCTCTTCGAAGGCAGAGGCCTGGACAGTGGCAAAGAAAGTGGGTTGTGTCCTCCTGAACCTCCTTGTCACCACAGCTTCTACAAAGGACTTCGTCCATCTGAGGAACTTGTCTCTTCGAAGGCAGAGGCCTGGACAGTGGCAAAGAAAGTGGGTTGTGTCCTCCTGAACCTCCTTGTCACCACAGCTTCTACAAAGGACTTCGTCCGTCTGAGGAACTTATCTCTTAGAAGGCAGAGGCCTGGACAGTGGCAAAGAGAGTGGGTTGTGTCCTCCTGAACCTCCTTGTCCCCACAGCTTCTACAAAGGACTTCGTCCGTCTGAGGAACTTGTCTCTTAGAAGGCAGAGGCCTGGACAGTGGCAAAGAAAGTGGGTTGTGTCCTGCTGAACCTCCTTGTCACCACAGCTTCTACAAAGGACTTCGTCCGTCTGAGGAACTTGTCTCTTAGAAGGCAGAGGCCGGGACAGTGGCAAAGAGAGTGGGTTGCGTCCTCCTGAATCTCCTTGTCACCACAGCTTCTACAAAGGACTTCGTCCGTCTGAGGAACTTGTCTCTTAGAAGGCAGATCCCTGGACAGTGGCAAAGAAAGTGGGTTGTGTCCTCCTGAACCTCCTTGTCACCACAGCTTCTACAAAGGACTTCGTCCATCTGACGAACTTGTCTCTTAGAAGGCAGAGGCCGGGACAGTGGCAAAGAGAGTGGGTTGTGTCCTGCTGAACCTCCTTGTCACCACAGCTTCTACAAAGGACTTCGTCCGTCTGAGGAACTTGTCTCTTAGAAGGCAGAGGCCGGGACAGTGGCAACGAGAGTGGGTTGTGTCCTGCTGAACCTCCTTGTCACCACAGCTTCTACAAAGGACTTCGTCCGTCGGAGGAACTTGTCTCTTAGAAGGCAGAGGCCGGGACAGTGGCAAAGAGAGTGGGTTCCGTCCTCCTGAACCTCCTTATCACCACAGCTTCTACAAAGGACTTCGTCCGTCTGAGGAACTTGTGTCTTAGAAGGCAGAGGCCTGGACAGTGGCAAAGAGAGTGGGTTCCGTCCTCCTGAACCTCCTTATCACCACAGCTTCTACAAAGGACTTCGTCCGTCTGAGGAACTTGTGTCTTAGAAGGCAGAGGCCTGGACAGTGGCAAAGAGAGTGGGCTGTGTCCTCCTGAACCTCCCTGTCACCACAGCTTCTACAAAGGACTTCGTCCGTCCGAGGAACTTGTGTCTTAGAGGCCGGGACAGTGGCAAAGAGAGTGGGTTGCGTCCTCCTGAACCTCCTTGTCACCACAGCCCTTCAAAGGTCTTCGTTTGCCACATGTAACTTTCTCATTTGGCACCGCATAGTGTTATGCCTCGTAGCTACTCCTATGGGAGTAGAGAGGGATGTTCTGTCCAAGTACCTAGAGAGGTCCACCTATTGTTCGCCTTTGTTGGAGCCTTGTTCCCTACTTCGAACGTGAGTGTGTTAGGCTGGATGTACACATAGTTGTCGGATTTATCCAAGCTTAGTGCCGAACATCTTCTTGTTCCTTTCTATGCCTTCATGTCCAGGGATCCAGATGTGTTCCAAGAACCTTGAGCTCTTCTCGACAGATATTGCTTATATCGCTGCTTGACTGTCGATGAAAAGGGTAATGTCCTCATCTGGTAGTGGCCCCATCGTAGTCTCACGGGCTACTATTGTCACTGCTAGGACCTCTGGCTGGAAAACGATGCTGTAGTTCGGAAGCCAAACCGACAAGGAGACACAAGCGGTTCAGAGAAGATAGCTGCTCCTACACCTATTTCCATGTTGGATCCATCTGTGTATAGAGCCATTCCATTTGAATCCTTCCATGCTCGGGTAAGTGCTTAGAATTGGTCACATGAAGTCTAGGTATGGCGTAGGATCATAGTATGCTCTCCAGGACACCAATAGCCGCTGATGTTTGTATAAAGAAGTCAGCTGGAAGCAGATGAGTAAGAGGGTGACCCATCCACCTTACTTACTTACTTAGGTGGCGCTACAGTTCGGGGTGAACCTGGGCCTCAACCAACAAGCCTCTCCATTTAGCTCGGTCTTTAGCTAATTGCCTCCAGTTGCGCACTCCAAGTTGGTCGAGGTCCCCTTGAACTTGTGCGCGCCACCTACGGCGATGATTCCCTCTACTGCGTCGTCCCTCAGGATTAGATTCCACCTTGCACATCGGCAATACAATGGACCTACTTCTGGTCTAAGTGCATCCTCATCGAGGGTCGGTCTTAACCAAACAGCCAACCAAGCAACTAACGAAAGTAGATTCAGAATGGCCTCCAGTTCAGTTGTAGTTGTCGTTCTCATTGCACTAGGTTAGGTGGAACCCTACATCACTATGTTGTCTCTCTATCCATGGCATTCCAGCGTTCTTGCCAATCTCCTGTGTTGTGCGTCCTTAATGGCATCTGCGCCGATTGGAACGGTTTACTCGTCTGCTCTTCTATCAGGATGTCTGTTGGTTGGATTTCTACTATCACACAGGCTCCATCGCTGGAGGTGGTGCACCAGATTAGTGCGACGTAGAGGACTATGGATGCAGCTTCTTCTGCTTCAACAGCCATGCTCGATCTAGAGTACTTCCTCTAGTCAAGCTGCTTTGATGAACCGGAGTATCTCAAGTGGATCTAGCAAGGGTAGACTGTCCTGCTGTGCAGGTCCTTCTGCTTCAGCTGTCATGCTCGATCTAGAGTACTTCCTCTAGTCTAGCTGCTTTGATGAACCGGAGTATCTCAAGTGGATCTAGCAAGGGTAGACTGTCCTGCTGTGCAGGTCCTTCTGCTTCAGCTGTCATGCTCGATCTAGAGTACTTCCTCCAGTCTAGCTGCTTTGATGAACCGGAGTATCTCAAGTGGATCTAGCAAGGGTAGACTGTGCTGCTGTCGCACCTCCTTGCAGCTTCTTCTGCTTCAACAGCCATGCTCGATCTAGAGTACTTCCTCTAGTCCAACTGCTTTCAGGAACCGGAGAATCTGGTACGTCCATGATACGAGATAGGTTTCTAGGTGAAGTCTTCTTTTGTGGATTAGTGCTTGGCATTCCATAAGATGGTTTGATCCCTGCAGTGTCCATTCCCTTTTGTTCTCAGTTTCCTAAGGTGTTCCTTAAGCCTGTAGTAATCCGTTAGCATACCTGGGTAGGTTCTGCTCCCTTGCCCGTCTCAATTAAGTGAGTTAAGTGAGTGGGTCCCAATGCTTGAGCCATTTGCTCTCTTCTTCATTTCTCAGTTCTTCCCGTGGATCCTATCCAACAGATAGATTCTGATCCAAGGAACGGGGTGCCTGAGCCATGTATCAACTGCTTCGTTTCCCTTCACTCCTACATGTACTGGTACCCAGTAGAGAGTACCTTTGCCCAGTCTGTTGACATCGACAGACTAAGTGATCCTCATTGCGCCAACAGTTGAGGAACCACCTTTCGCAAGGTAGCTCATTGCCCGCAACCATCCAAGAAGGAAAGCCATAGGGCGTGACATTCCGAGGATACCTGGAGATGGATCGACGAACGAAAAAGCATTCCAACTACCCCTAGCAGCAGGGAGGAGCGAGCTAGAATCCCTGTATCACATTAAGATTAGAGAAGTGTGACGTGGCAAGCGCTCACAGAAGCAGAAGAAGCTGCAAGGAGGTGCAACAGAAGGACTATCTAGAGAATCATCAAAGAGCTGAGGGGTAGTCGCAGCTCCAGCCAGCCTTGATGGTTCTTTGCTCATTTCAGGTGAGGATCAGCTCAAGGATCTGGATTAGATCTCGCATGCGGCTTGGCTATCTGCCAGTATTCCCATGTCCATGTCCCCAGCAGCAGGGAGGAGCGAGCTAGAGTCCCCATATTGGATTAAGATCAGAGAAGTGTGACGTGACAAGCGCAACAACATCAACGCGCTGGCTACAGAAGCAGAAGAAGATGCAAGGAGGTGCAACAGAAGGACTATCTAGAGAATCACCAAAGAGCTGAGAGGTAGTCGCAGCTCCAGCCAGCCTTGATGGTTCTTTGCTCATTTCAGGTGAGGACCAGCTCAAGGATCTGGATTAGATCTCGCATGCGGCTTGGCTATCTGCCAGTATTCCCATGTCCATGTCCCCAGCAGCAGGGAGGAGCGAGCTAGAGTCCCCATATTGGATTAAGATCAGAGAAGTGTGACGTGACAAGCGCAACAACATCAACGCGCTGGCTACAGAAGCAGAAGAAGATGCAAGGAGGTGCAACAGAAGGACTATCTAGAGAATCATCAAAGAGCTGAGGGGTAGTCGCAGCTCCAGCCAGCCTTGACGGTTCTTTGCTCATTTCAGATGAGGACCAGCTCAAGGATCTGGATTAGATCTCGCGTGCGGCTTGGCTATCTGGCAGTATTCCCATGTCCTGCCCGCGGTGTTACCTGTCGAGGTTGCATTAGGCGCATCCTTCGATCGTGTGGAGGAGTATCTGGTCTTGGGCCCCTGTCCCAATCTATCTGTGCACCATCTGTGTACCTATCAGACTCACTGCTCCAATCTCTTGTATTGCTCCAAAGCAGTATCTCTTAACCATATCGCCTCCGTGGCACCGGCACCGTTTTTAATAGGGTTTCTGCATGCATCTTCCTCTCCCGATGTCTTCTTTGATTATTCTTCTTTGCGATCCTTTCTAGCAGTATGCCTAGCAGAGGTAGTCCTATGTTATAGTCATACGATCACCGCTAACGATCCTGTGGGACAGGTTCTCATGCCTCCGGCTGTAGAGATGCGGACTAGTCGTTGCACTTCGCCTAGGGATGTCCTCGTTGTGTTTAGTCTTGTTTCACTGACCCATGTTCTGATGAATCTGACATGTACATCCACCTCAGTGAGTCAGGACTGCACCACCAGGTTCTACCATAAGTGCTCTAGTGGCTTTGATTGCCGCAGCTTCTACTTGTTCAACGGGTCGACTCTGATCCCTTCCAGTAGGACAGATTGCATACGCTTCAGCTGCCTGTTCTTGGTGAAGGATACCGCAGTGGTGTCATACTACTCCTGTGCGATTCCTAAACTCCTTTGAATGACTTCGCAGAGTCTTTCTGCAAATTTCCCTGTCGTCGGCGTATACTTGGGAGTCGATGCCGGTATCTGTCAATAGCCTCCACTAGGCGTAGTCCTTGAGCGGTCTAATGGTAGATCCATGGCATCACAATGGACTCTTGCTGGTCTGAGTCAACCTAATCTGGGCTCCACAATAACGGCGAGAGTACCCCTCCTTGTGGACAGCCTCCAGTGGAGCTTATTGTGATGGTTTCTTGTCCCACCTCGGTCTCAGCAGTTCTATTGCTCAGCATCTCCTTTGGTGTAGTTTACACCTTTCATTTGGAGTTCCCTCCCAATTGCTTCAAGGGAGGTGCTGTTGAAGGCTCTTTCGATCTGCAGAATGTCTCCTTGCTCGCTAGTGCATCCTGAACCCAACTTGTTAGCTGGTTTCGATGGATCTTCCTGCTCTGTAGGCGATGGGAGGTATCCTTTCCAGTAACAGTCATTCTAAGCGCTTGTCTATGACCCGCTTCTAATGGATCTAAAAGAGTTTGGTGAAGTGGTGTCCCCTGTTCCCACTTTAAGGATGATTCTTAGTACAAACCCAAGTGCTATGTTGCTTCTCATCAATCCTAGGCGGTGCAGCATAATGGTTTCTTGGCAGTCGGGCCGGGAATATGCCCAAATCAGCCACTGTTCCGTACAAAACGCTTGTCACTATCGAACCATATATCTACAACGCCTATGGTCCTTTCTAGAGAAAAAGAAATCGATTCCATGTAGGAAAAGGGATACAAGGATGCCCCCATCTGCTGTTGCCGTCGACTTGCCAAACGCAACGAACGCATCCAATCATGCGAACTACACGCATACACCACTCCTTCGTGAACCCTTTGTTTCCCTTTTTTGTCCACAAAGGGTTTACTCATGCAAATGATCCTCTTCCCAGCAAAGGGTATTGAAATGGAATTTAGAATTCGCAGGCATATTGTGCCACTGTGCCATGTCCAAGGTGTTTGTTTGCCCTCTCCTCCCCCCTCCGCCATCTTAATGAAAACCGATCGATTGATCGTGGTTTTATTTTTCCCCTTTTTCTGTTCGAATTACCCTCTGCAACCATATTCAGAAGTTCGTGAATAATTCAAGTGACAGTGGAACCAGAAGGTCCCTTGATCCTCCACTGGGCGCACAAAGTATCGAGTTTTGCGATACAAAATGCGATCGACTAGGTGCGATCGTTGTAATTGGAGACATTTCCTTGGAACGAACGAAACGAAAGAAAAAAAAACCCCCTTTGGCCGGTATTCCTGCGGGAATGTATCTACTACCACAGGGAACCCGAATTGATGTGATGCAATCGAGCAAAATGAATTCGATGCAATGGACCGGTGCGGTGCAGTGTTCATGCATCGTCGGATCATTTACGCACGATCGAATGGAAAATTAGAAAGTTCGCACTTCGGTCTTGATCGTACGCGTTACTGCTTCGCAGATACGCACAACCAGTCAAGTGACAAAAGGTGGTATAGAGGTATAGAGGGCAAACGTATTGAATTGCCTTTGAGGGCTGGGAAGCACCAATGACGCCCAGTGTATCGGACATGCTCAGTTAGGTGGAAGTTTGCCTTTGAAAAGGTCCACAGGTACTTCACGGGTTGTAGTTGCATGAAATGAATTAATGACCCGCCCCTGTGTGGGGGTATTAGATTTCGAAAGGATCCTGGACAATGTCCTCTTGAAGTGAATTGAATGCTCGTTGCTGGACTTGCACCCAACCAACCACTATAGGAACCACAATGTCGTGAAAGGTTTGTGGATTTCTACAGTGCCAATCGCCTTGTTTGAGTCCAAGACTTCCCAACCTCCAATCTGCAGTGCCGATCCACCTTGTGATACGTTTCACCATGTTTGAGTCCAAGACCTGCCACACAGTCAGCTGGGTTTCCAATGTGACAGAGAAGCAACCTCTAATCTGCAGTGCCAATCACCTTGTTTGAGTCCAAGACTTGCCACACAGTAAGCTGGGTTTCCAACGAAACAGAGAAGCAATCTCAAATCAAATTGACCATTTTGCCACCAGCCGCCGCTTTAGAAGTACTCTCCTCGATACCCGAAGCAGGCAAGGAGCAGATGTGGGGATAGTATGAGATCACCATCTTATGAAAGCTGCTCTCCAACTAAGCACTGTTGCAGTTCGAAGATCCCACGACAGCATGGGAATGCCCAGATTCAACATCGACAGACTAAGTGTGCGCCAACAGTTGAGGGAGCACCTTTCGCAAGATAGCTCGTAGCTCGCAACCATCCAAGAAGCAAAGCTATAGGACGCGACTTTCCGAGGATACCTGGAGACGGATCGAGGAACGAAAACGCATTCCAACTACCCGTAGCAGCAGGGAGGAGCGAGCTAGAGTCCCTGTATCGCATTAAGATCAGAGAAGTGTGACGTGGCAAGCGCTCACAGCAGTAGAAGAAGCTGCAAGGAGGTGCGGCAGCAGGACAGTCTACCCTTGCTTGATCCACTTCAGATACTCCGGTTCATCAAAGCAGCTAGATTAGAGAAAGTACTCTAGATCGAGCATGGCTGTTGAAACAGAAGAAGCTGCAAGGAGGTGCGACAGCAGGACAGTCTACAGAATCACCAAAAAGCTAACAGGTGGTCGCAGCTCCAGCCACAAAAGAAGACATCACCTAGGGGATCTATCTGGTATCATTGACGGACATACCTTCCAGATCACAAGCTGGATCTAGAGACTCCTCACCAACACGCCTTCACATCCAGGTTACTTGAGTTTTTGGCATCAAAACGGCACCTAGTGCTGATTTAGTAGAGCTACCACACCTACCTTCCAGATTCTCCGGTTCATCAAAACAATTGGACCAGAGGAAGTTCTCTGAATCGAGCACATCATCCAGAGGCTCTTAGTTCGGGAAGCACAGTCGATCTACTACAGTGCACTTGCACCTCACCAACCATACCATCTTATGCACATCTTCTCGGTGTTACAGTCAACTCTGGTGTAACATGGTACGACCACATATTCAGCTTCCAGCGTCCTTGGAGCTAAGCTATCTGCTTAGAGACGTCAGCGCGCTTATACGAATCTTACATTAGACTCCGTTCACCCTTCGCAGTTCTTCCCAAAGAGCTTGATTCCTCCTCAACTGTCCTGTGTCACGTTGCTTGCTTAAATCCTTTCACAGCTCGATGGGCATAGGGCGTCAACAGCGCCTTCTTGTTCGCCGTTCTTCCCAAAGAGCTTGATTCCTCCTCGACTGTCCTGTGCCACGGTACTTGCTTAAATCCTTTCACCGCTCGACGGGCAAAGGGCGTCAACAGCGCCTTCTTGTTCGCAGTTCTTCCCAAAGAGCTTGATTCCTCCTCGACTGTCCTGCGCCACGTTGCTTGCTTAAATCCTTTCACTCCTCGACGAGGGGCATAGGGCGTCAACAGCGCCTTCTTATTCGCAGTTCTTCCCAAAGAGCTTGATTCCTCCTCGACTGTCCTGCGCCACGTTGCTTGCTTAAATCCTTTCACCGCTCGACGAGCATAGGGCGTCAACAGCGCCTTCTTGTTCGCAGTTCTTCCCAAAGAGCTTGATTCCTCCTCGACTGTCCTGCGCCACGTTGCTTGCTTAAATCCTTTCACTCCTCGACGAGGGGCATAGGGCGTCAACAGCGCCTTCTTGTTCGCAGTTCTTCCCAAAGAGCTTGATTCCTCCTCGACTGTCCTGCGCCACGTTGCTTGCTTAAATCCTTTCACCCTTCGAGGGGCATAGGGCGTCAACAGCGCCTTCTTGTTCGCAGTTCTTCCCAAAGAGCTTGATTCCTCCTCGACTGTCCTGCGCCACGTTGCTTGCTTAAATCCTTTCACTCCTCGACGAGGGGCATAGGGCGTCAACAGCGCCTTCTTGTTCGCAGTTCTTCCCAAAGAGCTTGATTCCTCCTCGACTGTCCTGCGCCACGTTGCTTGCTTAAATCCTTTCACCCTCCGAGGGCGTAGGGCGTCAACAGTGCCATCTTGTTCGCAGTTCTTCCCAAAGAGCTTGATTCCTCCTCGACTGTCCTGCGCCACGTTGCTTGCTTAAATCCTTTCACTCCTCGACGAGGGGCATAGGGCGTCAACAGCGCCTTCTTGTTCGCAGTTCTTCCCAAAGAGCTTGATTCCTCCTCGACTGTCCTGCGCCACGTTGCTTGCTTAAATCCTTTCACTCCTCGACGAGCATAGGGCGTCAACAGCGCCTTCTTGTTCGCAGTTCTTCCCAAAGAGCTTGATTCCTCCTGGACTGTCCTGCGCCACGTTGCTTGCTTAAATCCTTTCACCGCTCGACGGGCAAAGGGCGTCAACAGTGCCGTCTTGTTCGCAGTTCTTCCCAAAGAGCTTGATTCCTCCTCGACTGTCCTGCGCCACGTTGCTTGCTTAAATCCTTTCACCGCTCGACGGGCAAAGGGCGTCAACAGCGCCTTCTTGTTTGCAATTCTTCCCAAAGAGCTTGATTCCTCCTCGACTGTCCTGCGCCACGTTGCTTGCTTAAATCCTTTCACTCCTCGACGAGCATAGGGCGTCAACAGCGCCTTCTTGTTCGCAGTTCTTCCCAAAGAGCTTGATTCCTCCTCGACTGTCCTGCGCCACGTTGCTTGCTTAAATCCTTTCACCGCTCGACGGGCAAAGGGCGTCAACAGTGCCGTCTTGTTCGCAGTTCTTCCCAAAGAGCTTGATTCCTCCTCGACTGTCCTGCGCCACGTTGCTTGCTTAAATCCTTTCACTCCTCGACGAGCATAGGGCGTCAACAGCGCCTTCTTGTTCGCTGTTCTTCCCAAAGAGCTTGATTCCTCCTCGACTGTCCTGCGCCACGTTGCTTGCTTAAATCATTTCACTCCCCACGAGCATAGGGCGTCAACAGCGCCTTCCTGTTCGCAATTCTTCCCAAAGAGCTTGATTCCTCCTCGACTGTCCTGCGCCACGTTGCTTGCTTAAATCATTTCACTCCTCGACGAGCATAGGGCGTCAACAGCGCCTTCTTGTTCGCAATTCTTCCCAAAGAGCTTGATTCCTCCTCGACTGTCCTGCGCCACGTTGCTTGCTTAAATCCTTTCACTCCTCGACGAGCATAGGGCGTCAACAGCGCCTTCTTGTTCGCAGTTCTTCCCAAAGAGCTTGATTCCTCCTCGACTGTCCTGCGCCACGTTGCTTGCTTAAATCCTTTCACTTCTCGACGAGCATAGGGCGTCAACAGCGCCTTCTTGTTCGCAGTTCTTCCCAAAGAGCTTGATTCCTCCTCGACTGTCCTGCGCCACGTTGCTTGCTTAAATCATTTCACTCCTCGACGAGCATAGGGCGTCAACAGCGCCTTCTTGTTCGCAATTCTTCCCAAAGAGCTTGATTCCTCCTCGACTGTCCTGCGCCACGTTGCTTGCTTAAATCCTTTCACCGCTCGACGGGCAAAGGGCGTCAACAGTGCCGTCTTGTTCGCAATTCTTCCCAAAGAGCTTGATTCCTCCTCGACTGCCCTGCGCCACGTTGCTTGCTTAAATCCTTTCACCTCCGAGGGCCGTAGGGCGTCAACAGTGCCATCTTGTTCGCAGTTCTTCCCAAAGAGCTTGATTCCTCCTCGACTGTCCTGCGCCACGTTGCTCGCTTAAATCCTTTCACCCTTCGGGGGGCATAGGGCGTCAATGGCGCCCGCAGTTCTTCCCAAAGAGCTTGATTCCTTCTCGACTGTCCAACGCTACATTTGCCTAGGGCCACCGTGGTCATCCACGTTTACCTGCATTGTGCTGCTGATTGTTTCTACTTCTACGGCAAGATGGTCCCTGAATTGTCGGGCCATTTAGGGATCCCTGAGCCTGTCGGTAATGTTGAGCAAGCTCGTGCGGTTGCTGTGTTGCCAATATGATGGTGACCGCGTTCTTGTCCGCTATCGACTCCACGTCTCTCTTGGACGTTTATGCTGAAGCGGCGGCTGATCGATCTGGTTGGATGCTCGCTGCCTGCCAGTTGAGTTCCAGGTAATGTGCTTAACCATCGGAACTGCAATGACTAGTCGATTGGTATTGCAGAAGACCGCATACCACTATCCGCTGTCATTCTGGTCTCCAAGACCGACTTCCCAGGTTAGGTTAGGTTAAAGGGGTTAGCTGCATCAAACTCGGATCTCAGGGGGATCCATTGTGCTCCCTGACGTGGCTGAAACGCAAAAAAGAAACAAAGTGACTAGAGTTCTGTGGCGTCCTCGAAACCATCCACCTTGCAGACAATTCCCCCAGATGATTGAAGAATTACCCTCCGAGGGTCGTATTTCTGGTAAGGCAGGGCAATTGCATAGGTAGTGGTCCGTATCATCTTCGGCGCCTTGCCTCGGCAATTGCATAGGAAGTGGTCCGTATCCTCTTCAGCGTCTTGACTCGGCAAAGGTGCAATGATTTCTAATGAAATGCTCCAAGCTTTGCCTGTTTTGAGTGGAGGATGAGCTTGGTTCTGCACCTTGTCTCGTGATGTTCCTGGAGACGCGGCACTATGGAAGCGCTCTCCGCCTTTCATCTGCTTGTCGTTTGAAGGCAAGTGCTATGCTTGATTTAGCATATTCCACCGGAGGAAGGACTGAGTTTTGGACCATTGACAGGTCTCGTTCTAATCGCTTTCTTGGCATTTCGTTCCCTGGAATTCCTTTGTGTCCTGGGACCCACCAGAGTGGTACATAGTGGCCATGACCTTCGGTTTTATTACCGCGGATGAGATGGCTTTTACAGAAGCTTGACTATCTAGTTGCACGCTTCGTGGATAGTTCTCGTGCCGCCTTTGCTATCGCTAGGACTTGGAACACATTGCTGTGGTTCGGAAGTCTTAGTGAGTTCCGCTGAGTCGATACCCGAACCCACTCCGTCAGTGAAGGCTGATATACTATGCAGGTTGGTTGCCCCACCATCTGCTCAGTGCTCCCTTGAAGGGATGACCGTTCTGACGCTCAGGCTGGTTGATTGCCCCACCATCTGCCCAGTGCTCCCTTGATGGGATGACCGTTCTGACATTCAGACTGCTTGATTGCCTCACCAACTGCTCAGTGCTCCCTTGATGGGATGACCGTTCTGACACTCAGGCTGCTTGATTGTCCCATCATCTGCTCAGTGCTCCCTTGATGGGATGACCATTCTGACGTTCAGGCTGCTTGATTGCCCCACAATCTGCCCAGTGCCCCCTTGATGGGATGACCGTTCTGACGTTCAGTCTGGTTGATTGCCCCACCATCTGCCCAGTGCTTCCTTGATGGGATGACCGTTCTGACATTCAGGCTGCTTGATTGCCCCACCATCTGCCCAGTGTTCCCTTGATGGGATGACCATTCTGACGTTCAGGCTGGTTGATTGCCCCACCATCTGCTCAGTGCTCCCTTGATGGGATGACCATTCAGACGTTCAGGCTGCTTGATTGCCCCACAATCTGCCCAGTGCCCCCTTGATGGGATGACCGTTCTGACGTTCAGTCTGGTTGATTGCCCCACCATCTGCCCAGTGTTCCCTTGATGGGATGACCATTCTGACGTTCAGGCTGGTTGATTGCCCCACCATCTGCTCAGTGCTCCCTTGATGGGATGACCATTCTGACGTTCAGGCTGCTTGATTGCCCCACAATCTGCCCAGTGCCCCCTTGATGGGACGACCATTCTGACGTTCAGGCTGAAGTCGGGTGATGGCAGACGCTAGTCTGTGGTTGCGTCTAGGTGAGCCCACCTTGCAATAGTATTGTGGCCCAAGTTGGATTCCTTTAGTGGCAGGGCACTCACCACGGCTGTTATCTTAGTGGAATCAGTGCTCTGATGGATCATCAGTGGTTCTGATGGCACCAGCGGAAGCAATTCTCTGGATTTTTGTTAGTTCCTTGAGATATGCGACTGTCTCTGCTATAGGGTCTGACTATGGCTGTGTAGGTCCAGTGCATCTAGAAGTCTTTGGATTTTTGTCAGTTCCTTGACTGTCTCTGCTATACTGTCTGACTATGGCTGTGTACATCCAGTGGATGATGGCAGGTTTCAGTTTGTGGTCAAGTATGCACCCTAAGTGCCGTGCTTTGTCCGAAAGGGGTCCGAATGCTGGGATTTTTCTTTTCTTGGTGAAGAGGATCATCTCTGTTTTCCCTGGGTTCCACATCCTTTTGGCCAGTAATGGAGGGCATCTAGGGAGGGTTGAAGCTCGGTGATTGTGTCGTGGAATTTGCCCGACATTAGTAGGGCGATGTCTATCTGCATATGCAGATCTCGTTTACGACTAGAGTCCATAGTAGAGGAGATAAGGTCCCTCCTTTCGGGGTTCATCTAGAGGCCAATGCATTTCCTTGGCTATCACCCAGCTCTGAGTGGATGTGCCTCGGCTTTCTACCCAGTCGGTGAGTGTGGAATCTACGCTGAGTTGTGTATTCCCCGGCATCTACTTACTTACTTAGGTGGTGCTACAGTTCGGCAGTTCCGGCATCATGTCATCTTATTTCGCTCAGCCCCAAGATGTCCATAGTATGTCGCGTGAACTCTTGCTCTAATCGGAGTCAGTCAAAGAGGGTCCGGATGTTTCAGAAACCGATCGCTGTACGATAGCTAAGGGTCGTCAGCAAAGTATCCGTCTGTATCCGAGGCGTTGTATTGCGTTTAGGAACGGCTCGCTGGGCCACAGACCAACCGATACTTATCCTGTTTTGTGGCGCAGGACGCTCGCTATTCATCCTCTTTTGGTCGCTATTTCCAGAGAAATAGTCCCCGTTGTCACCATGAGGAGGTGGAAGCAGGACTTACTAACCGAGCTGTAAGGTATCTTTCTCCCTATTTAGCGGACCAACACCTATCGGGAGATGCTGCCCCTTGTCAGCGGCTTACCATCCATTTCGAGCTTCAAAACTCAAAGCCTCCATCTACTTCACAGCACATGGAGGCGAATAGAAAACGCCTGCCTCGCTGACATAGAAAATCTCTAATCCTGGTACACACAGGATAAATCGATCACATCTCCTGTTTCCTATCCTCCTGTGGTGCATACTAATTCGAAAGGATTCCTCGGCACAACAGAATCCTCTTACGACGACACTAATTGACCTTTTACTTGTCTGACTACACACGCAGTGGATTCTGGCATAGAACACTAGAGCGCGTGTTAGGATTCGAGTTCAAAATAAAGGACACGACTGCAGACTTCCCCATAATGAGTAGGTCCTCGCTTTCCATAATACTTTCGCCACGCAATCATTTCAAAATTCAAACGAATAACGTCTTCTTCGTTCCTCAGGTTGCAAGCCCCAATCCAATCCAAAAACGGTCCCAAAACCCTACATGTAGGGCATAGCCAATGTTTGCAAATGCATTTCCACAGAATGTACATGTATCTTGCACCATCCATCTGGAATGACAGCATTGATTGACCAAAGACGACGACGATGTCAAGCGTGAATGCGGGTCTTGTGTGCGCACAAAGGAGGCTGTTCCGTGCATGAGGCAAACATTTTGCATAACAAATGTCCGATCATGTAAATTTGTGCTCCTTGGGCCCATTGTCTTGGCTGTTTGCTGCTCATTTCGGGTTCTCAGTTCAATGGAACTTATTTGAATACAGATACAGTCCGAGGGGATTGTTTATTTTTGGATTTTGCATGGAGTGCGGTCGATGGCATACGTACAGCATTCTTCTTCATTGTTGGGGAGACGTTGGGCTTCCTTCATCTTACTGCTTAGAGTGGCAGTGAATCCAAGGAATCACTTAAAACTTTGTCTGGAGTGCACACTTACTATGAATTCGTCTGTCCATTAGCCACATGAATGTGGAACATTCAATCGAACCTGTAAGATGGACAACCCAGCTCACATGGAATATAGAGAAAACTAAATCCTTCAATGGGACACGTACAAGCTGGTAATGTGAACTTGCGCAAGGAGCATATGTCTAATCCTTAAGTCTTCCACTTTGAAATGAATTTTGTTTGAAAATATGTAGAGCAGCAGACATATTGTGAAACTCTGGGGATCCATAGATCCATCCAAGGAACTACTCTTAGAACCAACTGTGGCCTGCTCCTAGCTACAATCTTCAACGAGCGGAGAGAGAGAGAGCTTGGCATGTACAACGGAGGTGTAGTACGGTTTCCTCCGATTGCTCGTCCATGCAGCTCTACAGAAGTCATTTGCGAGGAGGCCCAGCCTGATGGCATGCCTTCCAATGATGCAGTGCCCCACAATGACACCTGCTATAGTAGATAATGAGTGACGGATCCACTTGAGATACTCATACTTCATCAAAGCTTCTGTAGTAGATAATGAGCGACCTTCTCTGTCTAATAAGGCAATTCGAGTGGTTTTGATCCAGATTCGGCCAGATCTGTCAAGTAATGAGGCCATGTCTGTCCATCTGCGGTTGTTTTGCGTTGAAAGCATTTCACTGTAACGAGAGGCATGCCAAGGTTCGAGAGGCTAGTACCCTGTTGGCATGTTGATCCATCAGACAGTGTCCAGTGAGGACACCGATAACATTGCTGATTCAGCTTAGACCAGATCCTGGGGGCAAGGTTCCAGGCAAATGGGCCAGACGAATAGAGGCATCCAAATGAATCTATCTCCTAAGACCGTCCATACGTGGCGAAGAACCACATCCTGCACGAGGTGTCCTGCTGAATACGAAATATGGCGGATCTAAAGAGGAAAAACTTGAAAAAAACCGTAATCCCAGGTGTGTAACGACCGTGCCTAAGGGATGAATGGCACTCTGTAAGTATGTCTTATAATGGTGGACTACGGAAACCAAATGACATCCGGTTTAAATTAGCCCTCCCGTGGCATGAGGCTCTACCGCGGGTGAACTACCCTTCCCCTTATCAAAAATCCCATGGATAACAATTTATAAAATAATGATGAGGAACTCCTCTTAACGTGCAAACCGGGGCCGCTTTGGGCCTCTCAGACTCTACTGAGAGGGCACTTGGTCCTACTGTGGAGTCTGAACTTATGGATGTCATAGCAGAGGACGTGGCTTCAGGTACCATCGACACAACCGACTCTCTTAGCATCGCCTGGCTCTCCTGCAACGGTGATTGACGCTCATATTGAAGGCGTCAAAAGTCTCTTTTCAGAGAGGGTCAAGCTATCTGGAGCTGGTCGCAAACGACTGAAAGAGTCCCTGAGGAAAGGTCCACAGCCTGGAGAAAGCTCGAGAGCTAGTACAGACTCCACTGAACAAGCAAGAAGGTCTCTCAAAACGTCCAAGAAGAGACAGCGCTACACCAGCAGACAACGCAGAGAAGAGGATGGCCACCACATCAAGAGTTAGACTCGGACCATAAAGCCCCGTAAAAACAAACAGAGATGCCGTTGAAAGCACTAAGATTGGTGTCTTACCACCAGACTTTCCGGGCACCATCTGGACGACAGACCAGCTTAGACGGGTACAAGACAAGGTATTGGACATCATCCTGCAGCAGAGGGAGAGCTCCACAAAACCGCAGTTCCTCGGCTGCACTTTAAATAGAGCAACAGTGGACTGGCCCTGGAAAGATGCAGACGAGGGAGAAGTTCCACGTTCAGAAATTTTTGTCGGATACTTTCCTGGCAGAGGCTGAAACGAGCATGCGTTGGACCTATCAAAGGCCAAAACGCAGCGCTAGGTGCGGACGACTGGAGAGTGCTCAATAGAGTCGAGTGAGCAGCCGTGGTGGAGATCACTGTAGCTCTAGATCCGGCATCAGCCTTACACCTTTCCAAAATCGGAGGTGAACTCAGTTACGGCCTTGGGTCCGTACAACTTCGCCAAAGACATAGAGAACACCTAAGACCCGCCGTAAACCAGACAGGCACGGTAGAAAAGGAAAATCCTGACAGCTCTTGTACGCGCAGAATTTATACCAGCGGCACTGAGGCCACACAGGGTCCCAGCACTAGCGCCTGAGTCCCTATGGGGCTCCAACACCAGGGCGGAAGCCACACAGCGCCCCAACACCAGGGCGGAGGCAGTATACGCAAACAAACGCCCGCCAGAGAATACATCAACTAGAGCTTCAAGCGTGCTACCAAGACATCCGCGCAACGATCCACTCTCGACCCAGACATAAACCGCGTCGAGAGGTGGACTACACCCCTAGGTATAGCGAGAGACGATACATCTCTCTGGCAGGTTAAGGAAATGGGAGAGGAGAAACACCGAGGAAGCGGCAGGGCGTAAACGATAGATGAGTCCTCCACCCCACATCAGCAGGCAGTTCAAGTGGCTTCAAATCAACTTGCATTGCACCATTCTAGGGCCAGCATCTTCCGTGCTAAGTAGACGTTTCATCAAGGAAGATGTTGACTTGGCACTGGAAGCAAGAGCCATTAGTGCTCGAGGGAGCCATTAAAGGGCTCCCAACGAAGAGCTGTAAGGTAATTTATTCTGATCCACGACTCATACATTTTCCATGACAGTGTTCATTACTAGGGACCTGCTGCTAACAAGTGGAACCACGAAGATTGTCTTCGCCTCCGGTTACTTTCCCGGGGACACAGCCGAGGTACCGCTGAACGAAATAGGGTACTTGATGGCTTACTGCCGTGCCAAAAAGTTACCATGGATTATCAGCTGTGACGCTATCACACCGCCTGGGCAGTTCGGACATCAACAAAACAGGTGAATAGCCTTTTGAATTTGTATCTACTAACAACATGGTGGTGGTAAATAGGGGAAACGTTCCTACTTTTACTAACATCATCCGCCAAGAGGTACTAGATCTCACTTTGGCAAGCCCTTTTATATACAATTTCATCACAAACTGGCACGTGTCTGACGAAGTCTCTATGTCGGACCATAACCACATCAGATTCGATATAGGGATCTCCATGAGTGACACGCTAAATTACAGGAACCCTAGGCACACTAATTGGGATTCCTATCGGTTTATCCTCGCGGCAGAACTAAATCGTGCTTCGAATCCTCTACATGGCGTTCCAGAGTTGGAATTCGAGGCAGAACCCCTTCGAGAAACCATTTCCGTCGCTTACGAAGGCAGTTGTGCCGAAACACAGAAAAGGACAAACCGCGACGCCCCCTGGTGGAATAAGCGTCTCCAGTCACTTAGGCGTGAAACTAGGAAGCTAAAATCAATGGCGACTGGTGCCTTTACAAAGAAACTAATAAAGAACTTAGAAAATCTAAACGCGAATCTTGGAGAACTCACTGCGAACGAATTGAAAGCTTCCCCACCGCGGCTCGCCTTCAAAAGGCCCTAGCCCAGAGTCACTCCAAGCACCTTGGCTCCCTAAAGAAACCAGATGGGGAATTCACCAGCAGTCCGGAGGAAACCTGTCAAGCCTTATTTGATATCCACTTTCCAGGCTGTATATCCGATTGTGCTGTCTCTCCAGAACACCTGAGGAACGACGTTCTTATTGCTTCTACACGAGACTATAGCCTATCTGGCAAAATCTTTACTGCCAACCATATGAGATGTGCTCTATCTACCTTTAGCCCATTTAAATCATCAGGTATAGCTGGCATATTTCCCTGCCTATTACAACAAGGAGTAAACCTGCTAATTCCTAGGCTTATAAGAATTTTCAGATCCAGCCTTACACTAGGCTACATAACAAAAAGTTGGAAAGAGGTTAAGGTGGTCTTCATCCTAATGGCGGCAAAGCAGGCGGAGCAATTGCCTAAATCCTTTCGACCCATTAGTCTCAGTTCCTTTCTCCTAAGAACGATGGAGAAAATTGTCGATCATCATATAAGGGAAAAGTTCCTTATACATGATCCTCTGCATGCAAACCAATTTGTTTATCAACCTGGGAAGTCTACGGAAACAGCTTAACAAAGAAACAGCCCTATGTGCCTTCATAGATATACAGGGAGCATTCGACAACACTTCCTATGGGGCTATCAAAAAGCTATGGTCATAAACTGGATCCTTACCATGCTATGCAGCAGGAAGATAAGAATCGAGTGCCGGAGGCTCGCATAAAACTATAACAGCTACCAGAGGTGGCCCGCAGGGAGGAGTCCTCTCACCCCTGCTCTGGACCATAGTTATTGACGAACTCCTAGAGCTACTTGAAAAATCGGGTTACAAAGTACAAGGATATGCAGACGACATTGTCATTAGCGTCAGAGGCAAATTTGAGGACATCATTTCTCAACTAATGCAAGGTGCCCTCGGTCCTCCCTCTCCCTCTCCATCACTCCTGGACAGTGACCCATGTGGCCTCTCTCTCGAGGATGACCTTCTGTCATCAGATTCAGAGGAAGCCAATAATACCGTGGTAATGGTATCTGTAGCGAGAAGTAGCCCCAATGCTGCGGATCCTACAGATTAACCTGCATCACTCCATCACGGCTTCGGCCTCCCTCATTCTCCGGCTCAGCAAATACGGGGAAGACTTAGTCTTGATCCAGGAACCATGGGTTGTTGGAAACCGGGTTTGTGGACTCAAGACTCCAAACTACATATTAATCTACGCAAGAAAAGAAGGTAAACCGAGATCCTGTATCCTTGCGAAGACCCATCTAAACATTCGTTTAATCTCTAATTTCAGCAATCAAGACATAGTCGCTACCAACCTGGAATTGCGATCAAGAAATTACTGGTTGGTATCGGCTTATTTAGGTCACGATCTTGCGGGCCCACTCCCCCCGGACATCTTGGGGAGCTTGATTGCTGTAGCAGAGAGCCGAAACACTGGTCTCATCATTGGCTGTGATGCGAATGCCCATCACTCAATCTGGGGCAGTTCCGACATAAATGTAAGAGGTGAGCAACTTTTTGACTTTATCCTTAGTACTAAACTCCTAATCTGTAACAGGGGGTCCAAACCGACCTTCATTACTCGAAACCGACAAGAAGTCCTGGACATCACTCTTGTCTCCGATCATTTATATAACTTGGTTAAGGACTGGAGAGTCTCTGATGAGCACTCTTTTTCAGACCACCGTTACCTCCAATTTAGTCTTGATGACTATCTGCCTGACCAGAGGCTTTTAGAAATTATAGAAAAACCAACTGGTCCCTCTATAGGAAACGTTTATTAACGCTTATTCCCTCCCATCTGCCTACTGAACCATCTTGCACTGAAGACCTCGACGATTTAGTCAACACCCTAACATCGGCACTAAATGGTGCCATGGCCGAGGCCTGCCCACTCCGCAAACCTCGAGGTAGAATGAAACCTCCCTGGTGGAATGCAAATCTCAGTACTCTTAGGAAAGACAGTAGGCTCCTTTTTAATACTGCTAAAAGCTCCCGTGAGACGGCCGACTGGGACTCCTATAAACTGTCTCTCAGAAAATACAAAATCTCACTGAGGAAGGAGCAACGACGCTCCTGGAGACTTTTCTGCGACAGCATTGAAGAGTCCTCGGAAGCTTCCAGGTTGCGGAAAATCCTCTCTAAAAGCCCTGCTACACCCAGCTTCCTTTTGCATCCGGATGGTTACTGGACCTCATCTGCGGAGGAATCCATTGACATCTTACTGGATACCCACTTTCCTGGTAGCTCCCCTGTTGCTATATCGCGAGAGGGAAATCCCCCCCCTCAACCTTGCAGCAACTCGCTAGTCTTGATAACTACAGAAAAGATCCGTTGGGCCATGCGCAGTTTCAAACCCTTCAAGTCCCCAGGACCTGACGGTGTTATTCCAGCTGAAATTCAGCAATGCGAGGACATTGTGCTTCCATGGCTCAAAGTCATCTTGTCGGGCTGTCTAAATCTGGTCTATATTCCCAAACTATGGACCGAGGTTGAAGTCATATTCATACCTAAGGCAGGAAAGAGCTCGCACGTGGAACCAAAGGATCTCCGACCTATCAGTCTATCGTCCTTTCTGCTCAAAGGTTAATTGATATCCATCTTCGGCAAAGTATTAGCCCAGCTCTGCTCTCGCCGTCCCAACATGCATACTGCAAAGGCAAATCGGTTGAGATAGCCTTACATACGCTTGTGCGCATCATCGAAAAATCATTGAGCATCAAAGAATACACCATGGTGGCTTTCCTTGACATTGAGGGAGCTTTTAACAATGTCAAACCAAAGGCAATTACCGACGCACTTGTAAATCTGAAAGTGGATACCTCGCTCGGAGTGTTGATCAATCAATTGCTTACATGCAGGATTATTAACACGCAGCTGGGCGGAGCATCGGCCAGAAGAATTGCTCGCTGCGGTACACCTCAAGGTGGAGTCTTATCACCTCTTCTGTGGAACCTGGTAGTTAATGAACTACTGTTGGACCTGGATACGTCAGGTTGTAGAGTGATCGCCTATGCTGATGACATTGCTATTGCTTCCTCCGGTAAACACCCGGACACTCTCAGGGATATCCTCCAATATGCTCTCCTTCGGCTCACCAAATGGGCCTCCAATTGTGGATTGGGGTTTAACCCCCATAAAACGGAACTCGTTCTCTTCACGAGGAAATATAAAGTTCCCCTCATAGACCCTCCCTTGATAAATGGCACCAGTCTCACCTTCTCTGAAAACGCAAAATATTTGGGTCTTATTTTGGATAGGAAATTAAACTGGAAGGCCAATCTACTAGAGCGCGTCAAGAAGGCTAATGTAGCTCTCTATTCCTGTAAAAAGGCTATAGGTAGGAGCTGGGGTATTAAACCTCAAATCACCCATTGGCTATACGTGTCCGTTATCAGGCCTATACTACTATATGGCGTGATCGTATGGTGGCCTGCTCTTGAAAGGGCTGTCCACCTCACTCAACTAGCTAAGGTGCAAAGATCTGCATGCATCTGCATCAGTGGTGCACTTAGAACTACTCCCTCCGCGGCACTGGACATCTTGTTCAACCTGCTACCCTTAGATATGTTCGGCAAACAGATGGCAGCCTGTGCGGCCATCCGCTTGAAAGCCTCCTCTCAGTGGTCTAGCTATCGCTTTGGCCACTCCTCGATCCTTGATCTTCTCAACTTCAAACACGAAAACACGGACTACACCCCGCCGAAACTGAGATTTGACCGTAACTTCAGTACGAGCATCCCTAACCGGGATGTATGGGACACCTCCCCCCCTGTCGATGCTAGTTCGGTTCACTTCTTTACAGATGGATCTAAGACGGATGGTGGGGTGGGTTGTGGTGTTTTCTCCGAACAGCTCAATCTGAGCATCTCTTTCCGCCTCCCCGATCATTGTAGCGTTTTCCAGGCGGAAATCATGGCGATTAAAGAAGCCCTGTCCTGGCTGAAATGTAATGTATTATCTGTCAGGGATATTAGCATTTTCACTGACAGCCAAGCGGCAATCAAGTCCCTGGAATCGTTCTCTTTCACTTCTAAGGCTGCCTTAAACTGTCGTCTATCTCTTATGGAGATGACAGAGCAGTTCAACATTCACCTATGCTGGGTGCCGGGCCATAGAGACATTCCAGGTAACTGCAGGGCTGACGACCTCGCCAGACAGGGTACCACTCTAAGGATTTTGCCTGAAAGGCAAGCCCTGGGTATGCCCCTCGCTACATGTAAGTATCTACTAAAGCTGAACGCTATTAGCGCGACCAACCTTTTATGGGGAAACGGCTCAACGTGTCACATTTCGAGACAGATCTGGCCTAAGCTGGATCAAAAACGTAGTGCCGATCTGATCAAGTTAAAGCGTACACAAATCAGCTGCGTTGTCGGTGTTCTCACTGGACACTGTCTTATAGGCCAGCACGCCAAAAGACTTGGCCTCTTCTCCAATGACTTCTGCAGAAGCTGTAGGGACGAGGAGGAGGAGGAAACCATCCTTCACCTCCTATGCACATGTCTAGCCCTGTCACATAAAAGAATGCTCCATCTAGGGTCCCCCTTCCTTGACGACCTCTGCGATCTGGCGTCCTTGGACGTCATGAGCATCCATCGCTTTGTCAAAAGCTCCGGTTGGTTTTGTTAGTCCCTGAGTGGCCTAATGGTTTGATCCTGGTATCACAAAGGACCTTCGCTGGTCTAAGTGTGTCTACACTCCCGTGTGGACAGCCAACATAACCTAACCTAACCTAAGGTGCCCTCAATTTAACTTCCGATTGGTGCAGGACAAAGGGACTTACCATCAGCCTCGGAAAAACTATACTTGTACCCTTTTCCAGGAAAAGAAACCACACTCTCAAAAAATTACACTGGCAAACGTCCGAATCGGCATATCCAAGGAAGCCAAATACCTAGGTCTTATACTTGACAAGACGCCCACCTGGAATTCACAACCTGAACAAGGTTAACTCGACTCGGGAAGAGAAGGTACTTACAATGCCAGATTCCTCCAACTGGAAAAGGAATTCATGCGATATAAACTGGACATTTTGGGGGTAAGTGAAGTAAGATGGTTAGAAGCGGGCGAGTACCAGTTTCCAACGCGTAACACTGTACTACTCTATTCTGGAAGACCATCCGGAAGTCCGCGGGAATATGGAGTCGGACTACTGCTAACAACAACAGCACGCAAGGGCCTCATTTCCTGGCAGCCTCATGGTGATAGGATTATGACGGCCAGATTCCAGACTAGAGTACGACGTGTCACCCTCATACAGTGTTACGCCCCAACGAATAGTTCGTCTGAGGACGAAAAGGAGAGCTTCTACAATCTCTTAAGCGCCGTCTTCAACACAACACCAAATGGAGACATTGTCATAGTGATGGGGGATTTGAATGCCAAGGTAGGCAACGACAACGAAGGGCTCAAACATGTAATCGGGAAGCAGGAACTAGGAAACCAACACAACACGAGTGGTTGCGAGACGCTAGGCCTAGGGTCTTCGTGGGCTGTTGCGCTGTGTATTTGGACTAAGAAACCACAACGCCAACGGCGAAAGGTTTGTGGATTTCTGCAATGCCAACCGCCTTGTGATAGGTGGCACCATGTTTGAGCACAAGACCTGCCACAAAGTCAGCTGGGTTTCCAACGACAGGCAAGCAACCTCCAACCAAATTGACCATTTTGCCATCAGCCGCCGCTTTAGAAGCAGTCTCCTGGACGTCCGAAACAGACGAGGGGCAGATGTGGGGATAGTACGTGATCACCATCTTATGATAGCTACTCTCCAACTACGCACTGCTGCAGTTCGAAGATTCCACGACAATACAACAATGCCCAGGTTCAACGTCGATAGACTTAGTGATCCCTCAGTGCGCCAACAATTAAGGAAGCACCATTCGCAAGGTGTGGAAGCAATCAACAGCTCACTGCCCGCAACCATCCAATACCAAATGTTTCGAGGGAAGACATAGGGCGTGGCTTTTGGAGGATACCTGGAGATGGATCTACGAACGGAAATAGCTGAAAGCTCGCATTACAGCAGTGAGAAGCGAGCTAGAGTCCCTATATCGAAAGAATTGTCGGTCAATCGCAGCGAGGACATAGGGCGTGGCTTTCCGAGGATACCTGGAGACGGATTGACGAACGAAAACAGCTGAAAGCTCGCGTTGCAGCTACCCCAGCAACAGGGAGAAGCGAGCTAGAGTCCCTATATCGCATGAAGATGAGAGAAGTTCAGCGTAGCGTGCGACGTGACAAGCGGAACTAGATCAACGCGCTGGCTACAGAAGCAGAAGAAGCTGCACGGAGGTGCGACAGCAGGACCGTCTACAGAATCACGAAAGAGCTGACAGGTGGTCGCAGCTCCAGCCAATACCCAGTGAAAAGCCTAGACGGCTCCTTGCTCATTTCGGATGAGGATCAGCTCAAGAGATGGAAAGAGCATTTTGCTACGGTTTTGAACCGTGTATTCGCTAGCGATATGCTCCCAAATCAGACTGAGATGCCCGAGGTGAGAAGTTCCCGCATACGCACCACGACTCCCAGTAAAGATGAGATCATTACCGCGATCAAGGCACTCAAAACCAACAAGGCGGTAGGACTTGACGGTATTCCAGCAGAGCTCTTACGAGCAACGCCAACAACATCGGCTGAGCTTCTGCTTCCACTTATAGATAGAGCTTGGGAAGCTGAGAGCTTTCCTAATGAGTGGAAAAAGGGAATGATCGTCAAGCTTCCTAAGAAAGGAAATTTATTGGACTGCGGAAACTGGAGGGGTATCTGCATGCTGCCTGCTGTAGCTAAGATAATAGCTAAAATCATCCTTGAGCGAATCAAACAACATCTCGAAGACACACTCGATGCCGAACAAGCAGGTTTCCGCTCTGGATCCTCCTGTGCCGACCACATCAACACCCTGCGGATTATCATCGAACAGTGTGTTGAATATCGTTCGCCACTGCACCTGCTGTTCATCGATTTTGAGAAGGCGTTCGATAGTGTCAACAGGGAGTTTATTTGGCGTGCCTTACGCAGGAGAGGCATTCCCGATAAACTAATTGCTATTATCAAAGCTACATATGAAGGCTCCAAATGTCACGTTCTGCACAGGGGGAGGTTGTCTGAGGAATTTGAGATCCAAAGTGGGGTAAGACAAGGCTGTAAGGCTGTAAGGTTCGCATTGAAATTACCCGATGCAAGGTCAGACCTTTAGTTGGGATGGACGAAAAGAAAAGAAGGAAGGCGGGTGATAAGGTAAATCAATGATGAAGATTGCTCAAATAAACCTTCACCATAGCATAGCAGCTAGCGCCAACCTCATCTATCTCATGGGAGATAGGAACATAGACATTGCCCTAATTCAAGAGCCATGGATCTCCCGTGGCAAAATAAGTGGGCTAAGGCATAAAGACCTTACTACATACAGCATCGAACCGCTACACGCGGAATGTAAGAACAGAACGTGCATCGTAGCTAGGAAACAAATTAACCTTTTTCTTTTATCTAGCTACAGCAATGAGGACCAAACAGTGGTAAGGCTTGAGCGGAGGGGGCTTTCCCCGCTGATTCTATCAGCCGTCTACATGCCTTTTGATGCCAAGGAGGGACCGCCATCCACACTGACCCGCTCTCTTGTGCAAAAGGCGGAACAGGAAAGATGGGACTTGCTGCTGGGGTGTGATGCCAACTCTCATCACTCTCAATGGGGTAGCAGCAACACAAACTTACGCGGTGAGTCTTTATTTGAGTTTATAATTGAAAATAACCTTATTGTAGCGAATAGGGGTAACGAACCTACTTTTGTAGTAAAGAACAGGCAAGAAGTTATAGATGTAACTTTAGCCAGTAACCTCGAGCACCCTAACTATTGACAAGTGGAACGTGATAGGGGAAGAGTCCTACTCCGACCACAAATTGATCGAATTCCTCGTGGGTAACAACTATGACTCTCCCAAACCTTACAGGAACCCCAGGAAAACCAACTGGGATCTATTTAACAACGAGGTGAGGAAAGGTGTAAGATCCCTGGCGACATTGACCGCAAGGCGGAGGATATTACATCCATTTTTAATGAAGCCTATGTCAAAGCATGTCCAGAAACCAAACGAAAAGATAAAAAATCACCACCTTGGTGGTCATCTGAACTAGCTAGAATTAGGAGAGTAACTAGACACCTTCTAAATGTGGCCAAAAGAACTATGCTAGAAGCGGACTGGAAACAATATAAGTCCAGTCAGAGAAATTTCAAAAACGAGACACAGAAGGCCAAACGCCACTCTTGGCAGCACTTCTGTAATGAAATCAAGGGTACGACAGAATCTGCGAGACTGAGAAAAATTCTATCCAGGGAATCAAAAACTCTTGGATCTCTCAAGGAATCCGACGGAAGGTGGACTGAAGCCTGTGCAGAATCGCTTAGCTCCCTGCTAAAAGCGCACTTTCCGGGTTGTACGGCCCATCCAGATAATAACATCGTAACTAACAGTAGTTTTGTAACGGAAACTCCGACAGATTTTATCACAGAGGAAAGAATTGAGTGGGCAATCGGATCATTCTCTCCCTTTAAATCCCCAGGACCCGACGGGATTATCCCGATCATGCTACAGAAAACAATAACCACAATCATCCCGGTACTTAAAGAACTGTACCTCAACAGCCTCATGTGGGGGTATATACCTAGATCATGGAAAGATGTCAAAGTGGTCTTCATACCCAAGGCCGGTAAAGCAAGCCACACTACTGCAAAGGACTTTAGGCCAATTAGCCTTACCTCCTTTGTCCTAAAGACCTTTGAAAGGCTAGCTGACATATACATCCGTAGTAAACTACGCCCAGGTGACATATCCCCAGCGCAGCACGCTTATACGAAAGGAAAAAGCGTAGAGACAGCGCTGCACTGTGTAGTCGGCTCAATAGAAAAATCACTGAAAAATAAAGAATATACACTAGCCGCTTTCCTGGACATTGAAGGAGCCTTTAACAATGTCAAAACGGAAGCGGTCAATAGAACTCTAACGAACCTTAATATTCACAATTCTGTGATAAAATGGATCGTCAATATGCTAAAGGAAAGACATATCAAAGTTGAACTCGGAGGTACTAAGCTCGAAGTCTATGCCTCAAGAGGCACCCCTCAAGGAGGGGTTATATCCCCACTACTGTGGGTTATTGTCCTGAACGAAGTCCTTCTTAAACTTAGAAACAGCGGCGTCAAGGCCATTGCATATGCGGACGATGTTGTGCTGCTAGCAACAGGTAAATTTCTCCCGACCCTGAGCGAACAAATCGAAGGGGCGCTGGAAATCATTGACTCCTGGACGGAGAGATGTGGGCTGGCGGTTAATCCCCAGAAGACAGAGTTAGTACTATTCACTAACAAAAGAATAATTCCACAATTCGTAACTCCTTCCGTAAGGGGTACTCCCCTGAGTATCTCCGATAGTGCGAGATACCTTGGCCTGGTGCTCGACAGGAAACTGAACTGGAGACTAAACATCAACGAAAGAGTCAAAAAAGCCACCATAGCTTTTTACTCGTGCAATAGAATATTTGGGAAGACTTGGGGACCGAGCCCCAAAATCATCCTATGGATGTATACAGCTATAGTAAGGCCAATACTAACGTATGGCAGCCTTGTATGGTGGCAGGCAGCCAGCAAAATAAATAACCTAGCTGCTATCACAAAAGTACAAAGACTAGCGTGCATCGCCACAACCAGTGCGATGAGAACGACACCTACAGCAGGACTCGAGGCCATTCTCAATCTGCTTCCGCTAGACATCATTATACAAGTATCGGCAGCCCATAGTGCCGTAAGATTAAGCCAAACAGATAGCTGGAGACCAAATGCAATGGGTCACACCACGATCCTGCAGAGATATCTAGGCAGTGTATCTAATACAGACTACTTAACGCCTTACCTAGACTTCTTAAGACCATTCTCTAGCACCTATCCGAGCAGGGAAGACTGGAAAAATGACAGAACGCCTAACGAGCGATTCTTAGCTGTTTACACCGATGGATCCAAAATGGAAATAGGTGTAGGCGCAGGCATCTTCTCTGAAACGCTTGGCCTCTCCATGTCAGCTCGGCTTCCGAACTACAGCAGCGTTTTCCAGGCGGAGGTCCTAGCAGTTACAATAGCAGCTCGTGAGACTGCGATGAGGGCAATACCACGAGAGGATATCACCTTTTTCATCGACAGCCAGGCAGCGATAAAAGCAAGGTTAGGTTAGGTTAGGTTATGTTGGCTGTCCACACGGGAGTGTAGACACACTTAGACCAGCGAAGGTCCTTTGTGATACCAGGATCAAACCATTAGGCCACTCAGGGACTAACAAAACCAACCGGAGCTTTTGACAAAGCGATGGATGCTCATGACGTCCAAGGACGCCAGATCGCAGAGGTCGTCAAGGAAGGGGGACCCTAGATGGAGCATTCTTTTATGTGACAGGGCTAGACATGTGCATAGGAGGTGAAGGATGGTTTCCTCCTCCTCCTCGTCCCTACAGCTTCTGCAGAAGTCATTGGAGAAGAGGCCAAGTCTTTTGGCGTGCTGGCCTATAAGACAGTGTCCAGTGAGAACACCGACAACGCAGCTGATTTGTGTACGCTTTAACTTGATCAGATCGGCACTACGTTTTTGATCCAGCTTAGGCCAGATCTGTCTCGAAATGTGACACGTTGAGCCGTTTCCCCATAAAAGGTTGGTCGCGCTAATAGCGTTCAGCTTTAGTAGATACTTACATGTAGCGAGGGGCATACCCAGGGCTTGCCTTTCAGGCAAAATCCTTAGAGTGGTACCCTGTCTGGCGAGGTCGTCAGCCCTGCAGTTACCTGGAATGTCTCTATGGCCCGGCACCCAGCATAGGTGAATGTTGAACTGCTCTGTCATCTCCATAAGAGATAGACGACAGTTTAAGGCAGCCTTAGAAGTGAAAGAGAACGATTCCAGGGACTTGATTGCCGCTTGGCTGTCAGTGAAAATGCTAATATCCCTGACAGATAATACATTACATTTCAGCCAGGACAGGGCTTCTTTAATCGCCATGATTTCCGCCTGGAAAACGCTACAATGATCGGGGAGGCGGAAAGAGATGCTCAGATTGAGCTGTTCGGAGAAAACACCACAACCCACCCCACCATCCGTCTTAGATCCATCTGTAAAGAAGTGAACCGAACTAGCATCGACAGGGGGGGAGGTGTCCCATACATCCCGGTTAGGGATGCTCGTACTGAAGTTACGGTCAAATCTCAGTTTCGGCGGGGTGTAGTCCGTGTTTTCGTGTTTGAAGTTGAGAAGATCAAGGATCGAGGAGTGGCCAAAGCGATAGCTAGACCACTGAGAGGAGGCTTTCAAGCGGATGGCCGCACAGGCTGCCATCTGTTTGCCGAACATATCTAAGGGTAGCAGGTTGAACAAGATGTCCAGTGCCGCGGAGGGAGTAGTTCTAAGTGCACCACTGATGCAGATGCATGCAGATCTTTGCACCTTAGCTAGTTGAGTGAGGTGGACAGCCCTTTCAAGAGCAGGCCACCATACGATCACGCCATATAGTAGTATAGGCCTGATAACGGACACGTATAGCCAATGGGTGATTTGAGGTTTAATACCCCAGCTCCTACCTATAGCCTTTTTACAGGAATAGAGAGCTACATTAGCCTTCTTGACGCGCTCTAGTAGATTGGCCTTCCAGTTTAATTTCCTATCCAAAATAAGACCCAAATATTTTGCGTTTTCAGAGAAGGTGAGACTGGTGCCATTTATCAAGGGAGGGTCTATGAGGGGAACTTTATATTTCCTCGTGAAGAGAACGAGTTCCGTTTTATGGGGGTTAAACCCCAATCCACAATTGGAGGCCCATTTGGTGAGCCGAAGGAGAGCATATTGGAGGATATCCCTGAGAGTGTCCGGGTGTTTACCGGAGGAAGCAATAGCAATGTCATCAGCATAGGCGATCACTCTACAACCTGACGTATCCAGGTCCAACAGTAGTTCATTAACTACCAGGTTCCACAGAAGAGGTGATAAGACTCCACCTTGAGGTGTACCGCAGCGAGCAATTCTTCTGGCCGATGCTCCGCCCAGCTGCGTGTTAATAATCCTGCATGTAAGCAATTGATTGATCAACACTCCGAGCGAGGTATCCACTTTCAGATTTACAAGTGCGTCGGTAATTGCCTTTGGTTTGACATTGTTAAAAGCTCCCTCAATGTCAAGGAAAGCCACCATGGTGTATTCTCTGATGCTCAAGGATTTTTCGATGGTGCGCACAAGCGTATGTAAGGCTATCTCAACCGATTTGCCTTTGCAGTACGCATGTTGGGACGGCGAGAGCAGAGCTGGGCTAATACTTTGCCGAAGATGGATATCTATTAGCCTTTCTAACGTTTTGAGCAGAAAGGACGATAGACTGATAGGTCGGAGATCCTTTGGTTCCACGTGCGAGCTCTTTCCTGCCTTAGGTATGAATATGACTTCAACCTCGGTCCATAGTTTGGGAATATAGACCAGATTTAGACAGCCCGACAAGATGACTTTGAGCCATGGAAGCACAATGTCCTCGCATTGCTGAATTTCAGCTGGAATAACACCGTCAGGTCCTGGGGACTTGAAGGGTTTGAAACTGCGCATGGCCCAACGGATCTTTTCTGTAGTTATCAAGACTAGCGAGTTGCTGCAAGGTTGAGGGGGGGGGGATTTCCCTCTCGCGATATAGCAACAGGGGAGCTACCAGGAAAGTGGGTATCCAGTAAGATGTCAATGGATTCCTCCGCAGAGGAGGTCCAGTAACCATCCGGATGCAAAAGGAAGCTGGGTGTAGCAGGGCTTTTAGAGAGGATTTTCCGCAACCTGGAAGCTTCCGAGGACTCTTCAATGCTGTCGCAGAAAAGTCTCCAGGAGCGTCGTTGCTCCTTCCTCAGTGAGATTTTGTATTTTCTGAGAGACAGTTTATAGGAGTCCCAGTCGGCCGTCTCACGGGAGCTTTTAGCAGTATTAAAAAGGAGCCTACTGTCTTTCCTAAGAGTACTGAGATTTGCATTCCACCAGGGAGGTTTCATTCTACCTCGAGGTTTGCGGAGTGGGCAGGCCTCGGCCATGGCACCATTTAGTGCCGATGTTAGGGTGTTGACTAAATCGTCGAGGTCTTCAGTGCAAGAAGGTTCAGTAGGCAGATGGGAGGGAATAAGCGTTAATAAACGTTTCCTATAGAGGGACCAGTTGGTTTTTCTATAATTGCTAAAAGCCTTCTGGTCAGGCAGATAGTCATTAAGACTAAATTGGAGGTAACGGTGGTCTGAAAAAGAGTGCTCATCAGAGACTCTCCAGTCCTTAACCAAGTTATATAAATGATCGGAGACAAGAGTGATGTCCAGGACTTCTTGTCGGTTTCGAGTAATGAAGGTCGGTTTGGACCCCCTGTTACAGATTAGGAGTTTAGTACTAAGGATAAAGTCAAAAAGTTGCTCACCTCTTACATTTATGTCGGAACTGCCCCAGATTGAGTGATGGGCATTCGCATCACAGCCAATGATGAGACCAGTGTTTCGGCTCTCTGCTACAGCAATCAAGCTCCCCAAGATGTCCGGGGGGAGTGGGCCCGCAAGATCGTGACCTAAATAAGCCGATACCAACCAGTAATTTCTTGATCGCAATTCCAGGTTGGTAGCGACTATGTCTTGATTGCTGAAATTAGAGATTAAATGAATGTTTAGATGGGTCTTCGCAAGGATACAGGATCTCGGTTTACCTTCTTTTCTTGCGTAGATTAATATGTAGTTTGGAGTCTTGAGTCCACAAACCCGGTTCCCAACAACCCATGGTTCCTGGATCAAGACTAAGTCTTCCCCGTATTTGCTGAGCCGGAGAATGAGGGAGGCCGAAGCCGTGATGGAGTGATGCAGGTTAATCTGTAGGATCCGCAGCATTGGGGCTACTTCTCGCTACAGATACCATTACCACGGTATTATTGGCTTCCTCTGAATCTGATGACAGAAGGTCATCCTCGAGAGAGAGGCCACATGGGTCACTGTCCAGGAGTGATGGAGAGGGAGAGGGAGGACCAGAGAAGTCCAGTTTCAAAAGAGCGTCAACCATCTCGGTGTCTGTCGACGAGGAGTCAACCCCCGAAAAAGATGGAACGACGCAAGGGAGCGAGGGAAGGGGCTCGGAAGGAGAGGTATTCTTAGCTGGTGCAGAAGAGACTGCAACCTGCTTGGGAGGTACTTTCTCGAGCTCCTTCTCGTCACATTTGTAGACTTTCAGGGTGATGGAGCTGAAACCATAATTTACTACCCCTTTAGAAGATGCCAGGGGGGCCAGAGACTCTTCATTGATGACAATGATCACACTTCTGACGTCTCCTCTCGGCTCGTCCACTTTGGCAATCTTCCAATTATGGGTAGGAAGGGAGCTGTTGTTAGCCTTCAGAATATCCAGGATCAGAGGGTTCAGCCGGAATGGTAGCACGTGTTCTTGGTCGGTTAGGAATCTGGTCCTTTTCCACGACCTCCAACTGTGCACCTGGCCAAACCTGTCCTAATCTGGAGACAGCAAGTTTGTAGAGATCCTTCGATCTTTGGTCAGCGCAGGCAACGAGTTTGACATGCCCTTGATGCCAGCCACCATCCCTGCAGGAAACATCAGGGCCGGGATGGTCACGTAGGATTTGGAGACAGTTGGTGGCGAGTTTAATCTCCACCTTCCTCCACTTATCCGCCGTAATGCTGCCATCCGGATCGCTATGGTCAACGACCGCAATCTCCAAGTGTGCCTTAAGCACTTGGTTGAAGGTAGCACGTGTTCTTGGTCGGTTAGGAATCTGGTCCTTTTCCACGACCTCCAACTGTGCACCTGGCCAAACCTGTCCTAATCTGGAGACAGCAAGTTTGTAGAGATCCTTCGATCTTTGGTCAGCGCAGGCAACGAGTTTGACATGCCCTTGATGCCAGCCACCATCCCTGCAGGAAACATCAGGGCCGGGATGGTCACGTAGGATTTGGAGACAGTTGGTGGCGAGTTTAATCTCCACCTTCCTCCACTTATCCGCCGTAATGCTGCCATCCGGATCGCTATGGTCAACGACCGCAATCTCCAAGTGTGCCTTAAGCACTTGGTTGAAGGGCTTAGTAGTAGCGATGGACTGTACTACCTTGGTCTTTTTGGCAAGGGTGGGAGACTCATCTTGAGACCTCTGGCGTTTGGACGGCAAGTCCTTGCTGGATGAGTCAGGGGGGAGCTGGACACGTTTGAGTGCCCAGCTTAGAGAAGTCTTATGCTTCTGGGTCCTGTCCTGTTCAGGAATTACCTGGATGCGGCGAATTAGCTTATAAGCTAGCCGGCGATCTTGGTAAGAGATCTTGGGGAGAGCGACATTCGGCAAGCTCGAAGCCGAGCCATCCGTCGCCGCCGAAAGAGATTTGAGAAGGGGATGTGGATCCTTCGAAGTGGAGGGCACAGCATGCTGTAAGCTCGAGGCCGAACAGTATGCTGTCCCTGAAGGGGCAGAGATGTTAAGGGGTTTGCCCCCTCGCGTTTCATGGTCTGGCTTTACGATGGGACCAGGTGTTGACACCACTGTCCTATCCGCCAGTGTAGCGATAAAAGCAATATCTGCTATAGAAATAAAATCGAAGCTTGTGAAGTGTTGTAGAGAAGAGCTCAAGGTTCTTGGAACACAGCACGAGGTAAGGCTCTGCTGGGTCCCTGGTCATGAAGGCATTCCAGGGAATGAGAAAGCCGATGAATTGGCTAGAGGTGGCTCAGCACTAAGCTCGGACCAATCCGACCCCTCGGTGTACATCCCGCCTTGCGCCCTTAAGCTCGTAGCAGGAAACAAAGCCATAACGGAGGCTAACAATAGGTGGACCTGTTTAGATACTTGTGTCACCATGAGGAAGCTGTGGCCCGCTTTTGACAGAGTAAGAACCAATAGACTCATACAGAGGCACAGAAAATCCCTCTCTACTCTAATTGGAGTCATTACGGGGCATAACACCATGCGGTACCACATGAAAAAACTACGTGTGACCAGCGACGACCTTTGTAGAGGCTGCGGCGACGAGGAGGCTCAGGAGGACACCGCCCACTTTCTCTGTCATTGCCCAGGCCTCTATCATTTGAGAAATAAGATCCTTGGGCAACACTTCTTTGAGGATCTAGAAGAGTTGTCCAACAGACCAATAAATGACATCGCAAACTTCATCAAATCCTCTGGATGGTTTGTATCTAGGACACAGTGAGTACTTAGTTCTTTCTTTAGGATACTTACAAGACGGTATTTTTCCACGAGGTAGGGATTTCCTTTTTCTATCTCCTTTCCCCCCTTGGGTATCACAATGGGTCTATACTGACCTGAGTGTGGTGTGGAGGTTTTCTATCCCCCTACACCTGCCCACTTACCTAACCTAAGACAAGGCTGTATCCTTTCACCAATATTATTCCTATTGGTGATTAGCGATGTGCTTCATGCAGCTTTGTCGACGGGAAACGGAGGAATTCGATGGACTCTTACATCTCAACTGAAACATCTTGACTACGCTGACGATGTGTGCTTACTCTCCCACAGAATTGTGAAGCTTCATCCAAATGACAGCAGATGTGGAGGGGGAGGCAGGCGTCATCGGGCTGAAAATTAATACGACAAGAACTAGTCATGGAACAGACGCATTGGCTCAAATATGCATTGCTGGACAACCGGTAGAGAGAGTAGAGGATTTCCAGTATCTTGGGTGTATTGTCTCGACCGATGGTGGAACCGAACTGGATATAGCCAACAGGATCGCCAAAGCAAAGTCCGCGTTCGGGATGTTGTCCAAAATATGGCGAAGCAATGCAATCAGTTTGAGCACCAAAATAAGACTGTTCCGCTCCAACGTTGAATCCGTGCTGCTATATGGTTGCAGCACGTGGAGAGTGAGCACTACTATCACCAGAAAGCTGCAAACGTTTGTTAATAGGTGTCTGCGCAATATCTTACGGATTTTCTGGCCCAATCGTATCTCTAACGAACACCTTTACGAGAGAACGGGTCAGGAACCAATAGGCACAACTATCCAACGGCGGAAGTGGCAGTGGATTGGTCACACGTTCCGAAAGGGTGACAGCTCCATAGCGAACCATGCTATGCAATGGAACCCTCTAACTCAGGATGGCAGAAGACCTGGCGGTCCGCGGAAAATATGGCGCAGAACAGTCGAGAAGGAGGCACGGCAGTTAGGGAAAAGTTGGGGAGAACTCAGACATATTGCCAGAAACCGTACACGATGGCGCGTAAGCGTAGTAGAGGCCCTAGGACCCACAAGGGGATACAGGACATAAGTAAGTACAATCGCAAGAGACTGCCAGAGCCTTTGGCGATCGAGTTTCTCTTAATCTTAATCTAAGATTAAGCAGCAAATGCGGAAGACCAGTGGCAGCGTTGCCAACAAGCCATCAGAGATGCCGCCTCTGATGTACTGAGTTTCTCTCGCCCACCACAACGAATCCCCTGGTTTGATGAGGAATGCCGGCAAGCACATGCAGCTAAACAAAAGGCTTACAAAACGGCGCTGCATAGAAGGATCAGAGCTGCTTACGAGCTCTACGTACGCAGGAGAAAAGAGGAACATCGGCCTTTCAGGAAGAAGAAAAAGGAGCATGAGAACCGCTCGATCGAGGAGATTGAGAGCAGGAATGATGTTCGAAAATTGTACCGAAAGGTAAGAAGAACATGCCAGGGTTTCAAAGCCAAAACAGAAGCCTGTAGGGAAGAAAATGGCAACATAGTAGTAGAATCGCAGTCGGTGCTGAGGATATGGAAGGAACACTTCTGCAGACTGTTAAACGGCGATGATGATCAATATTCCGCTGTCAGGCAGAATGAGCCATTCAACAGTGACGATGGCAGTCAAGATTCCCGTCAGCCCGATCAGAATGAAGCAAGGGTGTGTTAGGTTAGGCCAGGTTGGCTGTCCGCACAAGAGTACAGACACACTTAGACCAGTGAAGGTCCTTTGTGACACCATGGATCAACCATTAGGCCACGATGACAGTCAAGATTCCCGTCAACCCGATCCGAATGAAATGAGGATAGCGATATCTAAACTCAAATTCAACAAAGCTGCTGGAGCCGACGGCCTTGCCGCTCAACTTTTCAGGGCAGGAGGAGATGAATTGGTAAGGAGCATGCACCAGCTCATCTGTAAAATCTGGTTGGACGAAAGTATGCCCGATGAATACAACCTCAGCATCATTTGCCCGATCCTGAAGAAAGGAGACCCTCTGAATTGCGCCAACTCTTCTTCTTTCTCCTTTTATCAGCGAGGCTATGATCCGATAACAAGGGATCACAACCCTCCCACTTTACCGCATTTCTACTGATCCGCCTGTGGAGTTCTGAACTGCGCCAACTATAGAGGTATAAGTCTCCTCAAAATCATATATAAGATCCTGTCTGCCGTATTATGTGAACGCGTAAAATCGATCGTCAACAAGCTAATGGGTCCCTTAGCAGTGCGGCTTCTGCCCGGGAAAGCCCATGCATTGACCAAAGATTCAAACTACGGCAGATCTTGGAAAAAAACCGTGGAATATAAAATCGTCGTCATCTCCCCTCTTTTATGGCAAATGATCATGAAGAAGACCCTGAAGCGACTCAACAGGAAGCTGATTGTGTACCGCTATGCCATAGCAAAATCCTGGACAACCAGGATCTTGGAAAAAATCCAGCCCCACCTCTTCATCGATTTCAAAGTTGCCTATGACAGCGTGTATAGAGACGAGGTATACAGAGCCATGTCCAGTCTTGGTCTCCCTGCCAAGCTCATCCGTTTGTGCAGAATGACGATGGAGAACTCTCGCTGCTCCATCAAAGTCAGTAAGAACATCACCGAACCGTTCGATGTCAGGAAAGGTCTTAGACAAGGTGACGCGCTATCATGCTATCTCTTGAGAGTACTTGAGAGAATTGTACGAAATTCACAAGCCAACACCGGAGGTACAATCTCTTCCAAGTCTGTACAACTCCTCGCTTACGCCGATGACATTGACATAATCGGAAGAACTCAGCGGGCTGTCAATGGGACACTTACGAGTATTGAGATCGAGGCAGCAAAGATGGGTCTAGCGGTCAATGAAAGCAAGAAGGGACACCCAATATCGGCGTCTTGGACAGAACACCACTATGGACAGATATCCTTTTGAGGTAGGAGAGGACTTTATCTATCAAGGCTCTGTGGTGAGCTCCGCAAATGACAATCAGTGGAGAGATCACACGAACTCAGACACATTGCCAGAAACCGTACACGATGGCGCGTAGGCGTAGTAGAGGCCCTAGGACCCACAAGGGGATACAGGACATAAGAAGAGATCACACGAAGAATTACCCTTGCCAATCGTTGTTTCTATGGGCTAAGACGGCTATTGAGTAGCAAAGCCATATCTCGAACTACCAAGGTAACTCTCTATAAGACACTTATCATCCCAGTCCTGCTGTATGGCGCAGAGGCATGGGCTTTGACAAAACCAGATGAGGATACCCTTGGTTATTTCGAGAGAAAAGTTCTTCGAGCGATCTTTGGTCCCGTCTGCATAGACGGTGAGTGGAGGAGAAGGTACAATGCCGAGCTATACGGCATGTACAAGGATATCGACTTAGCCAGAAGAGTTCACATGCAGCGACTAAGATGGCTGGGTCATGTAGAATGGATGTAGCCCAACCTTCCCGCTAAGATAGTCTTCGAATCCACACCGGACGGACGGCGCAGTAGAGGACGACCTCGAGGTAGGTGGCGCAAATAAGTGGAGGAGGACCTCAACCAACTTGGCGTTTGCAACTGGAGGCAGCTGGCTCGTAACCATTCTGGCTGAAGAGGTTTGTTGGTTGAGGCCCAGATCCACCCCGGACTGTAGCGCCATCTAAGTAAGTAAGTAAGTTATCTGATTGCCTGGAAGGTGAGTCCCCAGCAGGAGACTAAAAGTTTCCGCTTTTGTCTCATCAGACCTTCTGAGTGACTTCTTCCTTTTGAGGACTTTAATCAATCTACTCTCGATCTTCCACGTACATACTCGAAGGTCGTTATCCAGTGCCAGTGCCGTCAAAAGTTAAATCGTCCTTATCCGAGGCTGGTGGTTGCTTCGTAACTGAACCTTTTTTAAGTGGTAGGGAAGTTACCCACCTACCTGAAGGCCGTTTGCAACCCCTAGCCAGTAGTCCACTATGAGCACTGCCGTTGGCCCAATAAAGACTCCCCCGCCACCATCTCCATTCCAAGGTACTGGGTAACCATGGAAACTCCCTATCGGTGCAAATATGTCGACGCATCTATTCACTGTCACCGTTGACTCCATCTGGGGAACGTGCCCTAATGGAGGTATCTCACCTCATCTGCTGACAACAAGACTGAGCTACTGGTTACTCAATCCCCGATTAAGGGCGAGTAGGTAAGGAGCTTTGTGTTTGCAGTTTCCATGTCATTGCACGCACTACCCTTCGAGCTTATTCGGTTTTTTTTTAAACGATTTTGACAGCATAGTGCCCATTAACACTTCCTGTGACTTGATGTCCTGAACAATGCACAGACATCTGTACACGGATACCATATGTATGTATCAGGGATGCTGTGGCACTTGTTTGCCATTGTCGTCGCGTCGATGGAAACTCCTTGCCTTTCAAAATTAGTCCTTCGACAAAGCAAACAAATTTGAGAGGACGAAACACAAAAAAAAAAAAAAAAGAAAAAAGAAGTAGATGACAGCAGGTGGATCGTGTGAGTCCTTTTTGAAACGTTTCCCTCCTTTATTCGATTCGGAATCCTTTTTTTATTCAAAACAGCTTGAAGTTTCATCCTTGCCTATTGCACGCATTGTGTTCTGCAGGGTGCAGGGGGGGGGGGGGGGGGGGGGGGGGGGGGGGGGGGGGGGAGGGGGGGGGGGGGGACACTGTGTGTAGAAGGTGGTGGTGTGTTGGCTAGGTGACCGATGGAAGGTGGGCGCTGGATGGTGGGTGAAAGTACATGCGAACAGGTCAATCACATCGTCTGTGTTTGTTAGTTTTTCTCTTGTGTTCGGTTTTTTTGTCGTCGGCGTCGCTGTCGCTGTCGTCGCTGTCGTTGTCGTCCTTTTTAGGTGGAAAAAAATGATTGACAGAGAATTGATGGGGGTGGCATGGTTGCCCATTATTGTCGTTATTCTTCGGTCTCCAGACCATCTCTGTGTGCTCTATTGGCGATGGGAATTCAAAGGAAAATCCTATCCGTGTCCTGCTACCTATGGATTGCAGCTTTGTCATGTGGGTGCGATGATTCGAATGATCCCAAATCGGGTTGGTGTGGGAGAGACCGAAAATGAAGAATTTGAAGCCTATTAGTGCATCATTGGTGGAAGGTGCATCACTGAGGGTCTTCGTCGTGTGGCTTCCACTATGAGATCCTTCGAGTAAGGTACACAGGGACGAAGGTACGTAGGTACGAAGGTACGTAGGTACGACTGTACGTACATATCCCTCGTTTTGTATGAAATTTACTTTGTTTCTGCTTTGAGCAGATTGAATTGCATGGAGGGCATGGGACTACACCAACTGTTCCGTAAACATAAGCACCCGATCCCCCTGTTTCTTGCAGTTCAATGCGTTCGTCAAGTTGTCGCTTACAGGATGTCTACATACGCGTACGCGTACCTACGTATGTAACTACTTTGGAAACATTTTTTTCCTCATTTTTCCTTTCAAAATGGTGCGTACAGCGTTTTGTATAGAATTCTGCTGCAGTTTGTGGTGTGCATCTCCACCCCAAATGAGTGGCATCGTCCCCTGTTTCTTCTGCCTTATTTCACGTTTTAATTTTGTCCTTGTTGGTTGCAATGTTTTAGGTTTCATTTGCATATAATGTGCACTCGGAGGCTTTTCTTTTGACTGCCTTTCTCCGTTCGTATCCTTATTCTTCGTCGTATTCACATGTACGGTGGGCGGCGGACTGAGGGGGGGGGGGGGGGGGATTGGAAAAAATAAACAAATACATCCATAAGTGTATGTTTTACACTTGCTGTTGTAGGCAGCTTTGTCCTGGTAGGATGGGGGATGCTTTACAAGATACATGCAATAGATAGACATTCCTAGCGCCAATAATTCTGCCGCATATCACTTTGATACACTCTAGCTTGGACCCCTTTCTATATCTTATACCAGAGGTTAGGTTAGGCTGAAGTGGCTGCCAGCTAAAGCCAACACACTAAGACCAATGGCATGTTAGGTTAGAGGAACATTGTGGTACTAGACCAACGTTAGGTCAGTTGAGATTCCACGTGGATTCCTATACCTAGACGTTGAGTCAACTGGAACCTCTGATGCAGCGCTACTATCAGATCACCTAGAAGCTCCTAAGTGGAGTTCTCTTCAGTGAGAGCGAGTAGGGCAGTTTCCTCCTCTCCTACTAGACCAACGATAGGTCCGTTGTGCTTCCACATGGATTCCTATACCTAGACGTTGAATCAACTGGAACGTCTGATGCAGCGCTAGTATCAGATCACCTAGAAGCTCCTAATTGGAGTTCTCTTCTGTGAGAGAGAGTAGGGCAGTTTCCTCCTCCCCCACTAGACCAACGTTAGGTCCGTTGTGATTCCACATGGATCATGGGAAAGCTTACCCTTGCCTAGACGTTGAATCAACTGGAGCCTCTGATGCAGCTCCAGAAGCTCCTAAGTGGAGTTTCCTTCTGTGAGGGAGAGTAGGGCAGTTTCCTCCTATCCTACTAGACCAACGTTAGGTCCATTGTGATTCCACATGGATCATGGGACAGCTTACCCTTGCCTAGACGTTGAACCAACTGGAGCCTCTGATGCAGCTCCAGAAGCTCCTAAGTGGAGTTTCCTTTTGTGAAAGAGAGTAGGGCAGGTTCCTCCTGCTCTTCGTCCAGAAATGGTCGTTTGAGTGCACACCAAGCCTTCCTGCCTATTAGATAGTGCCCTGCCCAGTGATGACAGCTATTGCAATGCCAATACGGCATCTGTTGAGGGAAATCACATTTTTGGAGCGCTCCAGATCTAGCTTTGGCCAATTCACTTGATTCCGTGTCCACCTCAGGGAAAGCACATTCTTAGCGCGTTCCAGATCCAGCTTTAACCAAATCGCTTGACCACGTGTCCACCTGAAGGCAATCACATGCTTAGAGCGTTCCAGATCCAGCTTTGACCAAATCGCTTGTTCACGTGTCCATCTGAAGGAAATCACATTCTTAGAGCGTTCCAGATCCAGCTTGGGTCAAATCACTTGTCCACTTGTTCACCTAAGACGTGTCCTCTCGATAGCATTCTACCTTTTCCTGGTTCCATGTCTGGCGAGCTACAGTTCCCTGGAATATCTCTATGATCCGGCACCCAACAAACGTTAAACAGCTCCGCCATCTCTATGAGAGGCGACTGCCAGTACAGGGCTACCTTCGAATTGAGAGAAAAACATTCCAAGGACTTGACTGCCGCTAGGATGTCCGAAAAGATCCGGATATCCTTAGGGGATATCGCGTATGTACAGGTTGCTGTAGAGCAAGAATGGGGAGATCAACAAATACGAGGACTTCCCAGTTACTTTCGAATCACTACTCTGATGGCACTTGTCCTTTGCAGTACCAGTAGGTGTTGTTACACGCCATTTGGGCGTGGCCACACATCTGTTTAAGGTGTTGTGGAGAGCTTCGTTGCTGCCGTCGGTCATCTGTTGAAAGTGGCAGACGAGTTGACTCCTTTTTGATACATTCCGGACTGATTTAGGCCATCCTAATCTCTAGGGATTGCGACGATGGCCCAACTTGGTGCCCAGTGTCTTATGATAACCTCATAACCCTACTCAACCTAACCTAACCTAGGCCATCCTAAGCAAATCGGTGCTATACCTGTGTAGAGTTGGCTCGCAATTAGGAGCAGAAGCTTCTTCTCTTCTTTGCCTTCGTTGTTCCAGCTTGGTCTGGAACCAGGCGAACCCCACAGGCGGATCAGTAGAAATGCAGTAAGAGGGTTATGATCCCTTATTTTCGGATCATAACCTCGCTGATAAAAGGAAGAAGAAGAAGAAGAAGAAGTTCCAGCTTAGTCCGGAGTAGATCACTTGTGAGTTCTTGAATTGGTCATTCTGTTTCGCCAGAAACTTAAGCGAGTCCATCGTCCTCCAGCTGGGCAGTTGGTATCCATAGTCTTAGCTTATGCTGCAGGGACACTGTGTGGTTGTTGGCAAGATACTCACCCACAGTGGGGGTTGTTCGGATGAGAATCTTGCCTTGGATTCACTTCACCTAAGGTAACTGATTTGTCAGAGAGAGTGATGTCTGAAGGTTCTTGACCAGTTCTCTACAAAGCTGTTCCTTTCAGATACGATTTGGCCACAAAATGGTTGCATCTTCAACCAACTGGTTGCATCTACCCAAGCTCAGCTTCAGCGCAGTCCGGCTCAGGGAATCTAGGTGCTGAACCGCAAAGCCATATGGTCGCAGTAAGGTCCCCGACGCGATATCAAGTGAACTGGTTGCGTCTTCATCTAACTACAGGATACCCAAGCCCAGCTCCAGCGCAGTCCTGCTCAGGGAATCTAGGTGCTGAACCGCAAAGCCATATGGTCACAGTAAGGTCCTCGACGCGGTATCAAGTGAACTGGTTGCGTCTTCATCTAACTACAGGATACCCAAGCCCAGCTGCAGCGCAGTCCGGCTCAGGCCACAAAAATCCTTAAAATAACGCGCAGCCATCTATTCACGAAGGTTTGGCGTCAAATTTGGCTTCAAAGACACCATCGACTCCTGCACTAGTACACGGACAACGACCGTCCTTCTTACGCACGAACGTCTGAAGAAGCAAAGAATACAGTTCAACACGGCCATCACCCTGCTTTGGTTATGGTTTGGTGAGGGGTATCCCATCAAGGAAGAGGAGTCAAAACCAGGACAGAGGTGTGCCAAGAAGATGTGCAATCCTCTACGAGCGGAGAGAGCCTGACCCTTCCTCGTCCATACAGCTTCTACAGAAGTTGTTTGTAGATGGCACTTCCTATAATCACAATGAGCGACCTTTTCTGCAGTTGAAGCGTTTCTCATAGAGGCGAACCCCACAGGCGGATCAGTAGAAATTAGGTGAAGTGGGAGGGTTATGATCCCTTGTTTTCGGATCACGGCCTCGCCGATAAAAGGAAGAAGAAGAAGAAGAAGAAGAAGCGTTTCTCATAGAGCTACTGCCCGATCGGTCTAGTAATGAGGTTCGTAGTGCCGTCTGTCCATCTGCGGTTGATAGCAATGAGCTTAAGCCGCAGTTTCACTGTAGCGAGGGGTATATGCTAGTACTTTGCCTATGCGAGTTCGTCGGCCCTGTAACTCTCAGTCACTTGGGAGGAGGTCTAGCCTCAGCGACGTCTTCTGTCCAATGCGGCACTTGTAACGCTTCTGATCCAGCTTAGACCAGACCTGTTTGGTAATGAGGCACCTAGTGCCGTCTGCCCATCTGCTGACCACTTGTTTGCTGTAAACATCCAAAGGTGACAAGTGACAAGGCGAACTCCACAGGCGGATCAGTAGAAATGCAGTGAAGTGGGAGGGTTGTGATCCCTTGTTTTCGGATCATAACCTCGCTGATGAAAAGGAAGAAGAAGAAGATCCAAAGGTGACAAGTGAAACAGAATGTCTAGAGCCCACTGTTGGGGTGGTTCTTTCTAAGTGCTCCACTGATGCATAGGCAGTAGGTGGACAACTTTCGGTAACAGATACATGACTGTAGTCCCCATTCCTTACAGCTGTAGTGGCTTGCTTTGCACGTTCTAGGATATTGGGTTTCCAGCCAAGTTACCACGAATGAGACCCAATTTGTCTACGAGTATCAGGTGCCACATAGCTTTGGAGGGTCAAATCTGTATTTCCCTAGTCGGCCAGGAAACTCCACGTCAGAGGAGCACAATGGATCTATTTGAGATCCGAGTGCAAGCTGCACTCATTCGTTGCAGCTAACCCCTTTAACCTAACCTAACCTAGTCGGACAACACTTCTCGCCCACCTCTCAGGCAGTTTCTTACTGCCGGTTGGCTTCGACGAAAGACAACAATACACCAAGAGCCTCTTGGTCACCATTCCGAGATCTGAAGTTTGTTCCATTGAGAGAGTTCTGCAGACTTCAGAACAAGTGGCGCTACAGTTCGGGATATACCTGCTCCTCAACCGACAAGCCTCTCCATTTGGCTCGGTCTTTAGCCAATTGCCTCTAGTTGCACACTCCAAGTTGGTTGAGGTTCCCTTAAACTTGTGCTTGCCACCAGCGACGAGGAGGCCATCTACTGCTTCGTCCATCTACTGCGTCGTCCCTCTACTGCCTCATCCATCTACTGCGTCGTCCATATACTGCCTCATCCATCTCCTGGGTCGTTCCTCTACTGCCTCATCCATCTACTGCATCGTTCCTCTACAGCGTCGTCCCTCTTACTTACTTAGGTGGCGCTACCGTACGGGTTGAACCTGGGCTTTAACCAACAATCCTCTCCATTTAGTGCGTACTCCAAGTTCGTTGAGGTCCCATTGAACTTGTACAGCGAGGAGACCCTCTACTGCTTCGCCCATCTACTGCGTCGTCCCTCTACTGCCTCGTCCATCTACTGCGTCGTCCCTCTACTGCCTCGTCCCTCTACTACCTCGTCCATCTACTGCGTCGCTCCTCTACAGCGTCGTCCCTCGAAGTTAGATTCAAAGACTCTGCGACACGGAGCGTTGGTGTCAACTATGTAGAGGGACATGCCCGAGCCATCTCAAACGTCCAATACTAAGTCGATGTCGCTGTACATCTCGTCTCGTTTAGTTGGTTGGTTGATTAGGATCGGCCCTCGATGAGGATGTTTTAGACCAGAAAGTAGGTCCATTGTACTACCGATGTGTAAGGCTGGTGGGTCACCCTTTTACTCTTGGAATCTCGTATAGTTCGCCATTGAATCTTCTCCTCCAAAGCCCGTCAACGCAAACGGGACCGAATATCTTACGAAGATTTTCTTCCTCGAACGGACCAAGGATACCTTCATCCACTTTCAACAAAGTCGCATGTTTCATCGCCGTAAAGCAGGACTGGGATGCTCAGTGTCTCATAGAGAGCCTCCTTGGTTGCTCGAGAGTTAGGGCTGCCCTGACACCATTCTCAATCAAGGTAGACGAAGTCCCTTACCACCTCGAAGTTGTAGCTGCCCCCTGTGACGTTCTGTCCAACTCGTCGGTATTGACTGTTCCTTCTTGCTTGGTTTTGCCCTCGTTCACCGCTAAACCCATTCTGACCGCTTCTGCTTCAGTACTGGCAAACGTACCGGTGACAGCCCGCTGAGTTGTTCCAATAATGTCAGCATCGTCGGCGTATGCAGGCAGTTGTACAGACTTTTGACAGATTGTGCCTCTGGTGCTGGCTTATGAGTTCCGCACAATCCGTTCAAGTCTAAAACCTTTTTCGACATAAAAGGTCTCGGTGGGGTCATTACCGATCTTGATGGAGCAGCGAGCGTTCTCTATCGTCATCCTTCACAGACGGACAAGTTTGGCAGCGATGCCCATGGCTCCATCTAGCTCCTATCTATAGATGCTATCATAGGCGGCCTCGAAATCCATGAAGGGATGTTGGGTATCAATGTGGACTTGTTGGATTTTCTCCAGAATCTGGCGAAGTCTCAAGATGGTGGACTTTCCTGACCTGAAACCACACTGATAGGAGCAGTTCTCTCCACGATCTGGCGACGTGTGAAGATGGTAGACTTTCTGACTAGTCTGAAACCGCACTGATAGTGGTCCATCAGGCTGCTGATAATAGATTTCAGGCATACACACAATGTGGAGGAGACGGACACTTCTATAATTGACGCAGTTGAGGGGATCTCCTTGATGCGATTCCAACCAAAAGGCATACACTCGTGTGGCCAAATCGTAGCGATGACTTGGTGTATGCTCCCTACCAATGCATCATCAGCTGCCAAAGGTTAGGTTGGGTAGATGGGTGCCTTGTGACAAGAGAGTCACTGCTCACTTAGACCACCAGTTCGGGTCCATTGTGCCCTGGAAACACTGTAGAGATGGTCCGCTGTTAGAACCACACAGATAGTGATATGAATCTCAGGAGGTTGCTGCCTTAGGTTAGGTTAGGTAGGTAGGTGCCTTGTGACGGTAGAGCCACTGCTCGCTTAGACCCTGGAAACACTGTAGAGATGGTCCGCTGCAAGAACCACCTAGACACTGTAGAGATGGTCCGCTGTTAGAACCACCCAGATAGTGATATGAATCTCAGGAGGTTACCTAAGCCCTCCAGCTCCGAAAAGAAGTAACTACCAAGAGTCCTCATTCTTCTCACGGATGGGGCACGACAATCACACAGCAGGTGACGCACAGATTCAATTTCTTCTTCGTTACTGGTGTTAAGTTCTAGTGCCAGTCTTAGGGGAGGGCGCCGTGATTTAAGACGAGATCTTACACTAGAGTCGATGTCGTTGTGGATTGGCAAGAGTAGGTTGGCATTGATTTGGTTGAACTCGCGCAGTAAGGCATATTGGCGACGGAGGTGTGCTGGAAGGATGTTGCTTAATACCGGGAGAAACCTCGTTGGGGTATAGCTAATAGTTCCTGTGATTATGCGCATTGAAGTATTAAGCTGCACGTCGACTTTGTTGGTGTGAGCACTATTTAGCCAGACGGGGGCGCAAGATTCGGCGGTGGAAAATACCAACCCCAGGGAGGCGGAGCGTAATGTTTTAGCGGGAGCGCCCCAAGTCGTTGATGCCAACTTTTGTATGGTGTTGTTGCGGGAGTGGAGTTTCGCGGATATCAGTAGCTTAAGATTCTTTTTGATGAGTTTGGTTTCGATTTTATCCGGGGGAGCCTTGGAAAGCCTTACTATTCTGGAAGCTATCGCGTTCGGGCTGATTGAAGGTTTTGGGGCTGCAATTGGCGTGCTCCAGGCCTTGCGGCTGGAGTGGATGAAACTTGTATTCTCGACCGTGTGTTGCCATTTTTCGCTACGTGCCTTGTTGAGGGACTGGAGAAGCTTGTCAGCTGCTTCGGGCAGGCCATTCACTTCGAACTCTTTGTAAAGGCGATCGCATTCATCCGACCAACCAGGGATGTACTGCTTCCGATATCCTCTCGGAATGTGTTCCTTGGCTGTAGAAAGAATGGTACCGACGAGTCGTTCATAGTTTTTGGCTAGCGGGTGGATCCATCTTATACTGGCGTCCAGGTCTTTTGTGTACTCATCCCAGGAGGCTTTGGTGAAATTCCATCCAAGTTGGGCAACAGATTCAACAATAGGTATTTGTATGCCGATGTCAATGACTATGGGTCTGTGCTGGCTACGAGGGAAGTTTGCGAGGAATTGACGACTGGATTGAAGAGGTCTTAGATCGCGGTTGCAGCTCACAAATGTGAGATCGGGGTTGTAGTCCCTGAGCCACCGTCTCGAATGAAAGGATCCGGCATCCTTGGCGTCGAAGACGAGGTGAAGACTGTTAACTTCGGCCCACTTTGATAGCTCAAGACCATTCAGGTCGTTATTTGGGTATCTCCGTGATGTATGGTGGCTGTTAAGATCTCCCACATAGACTGCAGGGTGGTCAAAGAGTGGTATGACACTTCGTGGCCAAGGCATAGTTGGAGGTTTATATACATTGGTGATGCGTGTGCCAGCAGCTTCTACGGTGATGCAGAATACGTTGTCTGCGGAACTTTGCTGGATTAACCTCGCATTCTCAACGCCGTTGCGAATGGAAGTGGCAGAACCATATGCCTGGTGGTATAGCACTCCGATGGCCGAGTATCCGTGTATTTTGCCTCTATTACTGAAGCCAGCTTCCGAAGCCGAATGGGTTTCTTGGATAACTGCTACGTCAATAGCATTGTCCTTAATAATCTTAGAAATGTATTCGCTTTTGGAGTTGCTTATACCTTCAAATTTAGTTGGACAATGCGGACTGAAGGTCCGCAGACAGGTAGACGGATTGCAAATGGCACACACAATGCTACGTTCCTAAGATAGGCAGTAGGAGTAGAGCGCTCTCATTCCCAAAAGGATTTCATTTGGGAACCAAAAGCTCCGGAAGTAACGAATTCAATTCCAAAGACAACTGGTAACAATTCCACGCACACACTGTTCCATTGTCAAGTTAGTGTTACCTTCTCGTGGTACCTGCTACACCCAAGATAACTACCACAACAAGAGAGATAGTCAACCATTCCTAATCAAAGTCAAATGAACACCAGTCGCATCAGAGTGACATGCAAACACATGGAATCAATGGCACTTGTCAGTGCCAATTGAACAAAGATACAGCACCTACTGTCCGTATCTGTCAGTTAAACAAGGAAACAGATCAAGAGGCGAACTAATTACTCAAATTCGACGTACTTGTCCTCCAGGAGACGCACACTTAATCAGACGAGCAGCTTACGACATGGGAGGGACATGATCCCTGGCTACTGCATTATTGGAACCAACCACCACGGGTACTACGCATGGAATGTACCTTGCCATCACCACCTCCAATGGTGACACAAAAGTAGTCAATTTCTATAAACCTCCGAATGGCGCTTGGCAAAGTTCCATGATAGCCTACCACACCCATCCATACTGTCATCACTGGAGCTGGAGATTTGCAGATAATGACCAGATCGTCGACCAATACGAACCACATGCACCTAGTGTTTGACGCCAAGGAATACATTTTGGTTTGCCAGATGGAGGAGAGGCTATAACCCAGACATGGGCTTCGTAACTCGTGAAAACTATGGGTCACCATTACCTACCCAGAGACGTGTCCTCCATAATTTTCCTTACAGCCCGCACCGACCCATTCTGATCGATGCAGGCCTAAGGATTCCAGGTGGAATTTTGACGAATTGGCCATCCCTTGCAGGCAACTAGATGCTAACGTGTGAATACCTGGTTGGAGCCAAACTATATCATAAGGAACAGGTGGAAGGGTCAGGATACGCTTAAGGCTTTGCTCAATCCCTTAGCCATTTCCAGAACAGTTCGTGAATGTGGAAACTCTTTTAACTCAGTCCCTGTCTCTTGCCAGGGTCCCAGGTCACACCGGGATCTTGGGAAACTTTTTATGATTTCTGGAAAATTTATTTCAAAAAGGTTTTCATTCAGAAGTGGGCGTGTCCGTGCCAATGTCTGCATTTGTACTGCTTCGATCCTGCAGAGCTTCTTCTTCCTTTTATCAGCGAGGTTATGATCCGAAAACAAGGTATCATAACTCTCCCCCTTCACTGCATTTCTACTGATCCGCCTGTGGGGTTCGCCTGCGGTTCGATCCTGCAGAGCTAATATATGAAATTCCATCACACTAGCTCAGAGCTTAAGGCCCAAAACCTGGTGTCATACAGACAGACGGACATGGCTAAATCGACTCGCCTGTTGAAACTGATGGCACTGGACGACTTCCAGCGAAGACTTGCCAAACTTCCCAAGTAGTTCCCTAGCTGCTAGCAGCAGATCAACTGCGCAAATCACTTCAACTCCTTGAGTTCGATTGCACAAGACAACGTCATTTGGCAGTTGCATACGAGTAGCTTCAAACCATACAAATCTGCAGGATCGGGTGGCATAATGCCTGCGTCTTGCCGGTGCTGGTCGACATTCCAAGAGCAGCGAAAGAAGTTGAAGTGATTTTCATACCCAAAGGTGGTCATATGCGGACGACTGCAGTCCAAACGTACCTAAGCTATCGCAGAACAGTTCTTCAGCAGCCGCAATCTACAGCGGAAAAATCCACAACCACACTGTTCACGTCCTGGACAAGGGAAGTGAAGCTACAGCTCGATATAGCGGTCGCAGATCAGCGGAGCTAAACGTTCCAAGTCGGAAAGTTTTCGAAACTACCCCGGATGAACGGCGCAGTATAGGACGACCTCGGGGTGGGTGGCGCACGCAACTGGAGGTAACTGGCTCGTAACTGGGCTGGCTGCAGAGGTTCGTTGTTTGGCGCCCAGGTCCACCCCGGACTGTAGCGCCACCTAAGTAAGTAAGTAAGACCGACGTGGCTACAATCAACGCCTGCTACGAGTATCAGCTATCACCGCTGCGGAAGAATTGAACATTTTCCTTAGATAGACGTGCAGGTTTGAATGCCTCCTGTGGGCCTAGAGGGATGCGAAGAGTGGGCAGTATGCATAGAAAAACAGGGATCAGCGCATCAGGCAGGGTTAGAAATGATATGCAATCCTCCTACTCCAGATGAGTTCATGCGAAGCACGGCTGGCAAAAGTACGACTCGTCTTAGAGAATCAAACACATGGAAGCAAAGCTCCTATGGACATGGGTGTCGTTTTCAAAGGTACGGATCTCGATGGAACAGCAGTGGGAACCAACCAGTGCACATGACTTTCAGCACCACACAGACGGCTCTAAAGTGGACATATAGGAGCCGACGCTGGAGTTCAGTCACCATCAGGGATCCATATAAACTGCCGGGTGGCCGGGAAGCCGGAGTCTTCGCCATTGAAAGAGCAGCACAGTCTAAGAAACTAGAGACACCATCTCGTGGATAGCAAAGCTGCACCCATTGGGCATTCAATGGACCCGAACTGGTGGTCTAAGTGAGCAATGACTCTTTTGTCAACACGCACCCATCTACCTAACCTAACCTATGGCAGGTAATGATGCATTGGTAGGGAGCATACACCAAGTCATCTCTACGATTTGGCCAGACGAGTGTATGCCTTATGATTGGAACCTTATCAAGGAGATCCCCTCAACTGCGTCAATTATAGAAGTGTCCGTCTCCTCCACATTGTGTGAACGCCTGAAACCTTTCATCAGCAGCCTGATGTGCCCCTATCAGTGCGGTTTCAGGCCAGGAAAGTCCACCATCTTGAGACTTCGCCAGATTCTGGAGAAAATCCAACAAGTCCACATTGATACCCAACATCCCTTCATGGATTTCGAGGCCGCCTATGATAGCATCTATAGATAGGAGCTAGATGGAGCCATGGGCATCGCTGCCAAACTTGTCCGTCTGTGAAGGATGACGATAGAGAACGCTCGCTGCTCCATCAAGATCGGTAATGACCCCACCGAGACCTTTTATGTCGAAAAAGGTTTTAGACTTGAATGGATTGTGCGGAACTCATAAGCCAACACCAGAGGCACAATCTGTCAAAAGTCTGTACAACCGCCCGAATACGCCGACGATGCTGACATTATTGGAACAACTCAGCGGGCTGTCACCGGTACGTTTGCCAGTACTGAAGCAGAAGCGGTCAGAATGGGTTTAGCGGTGAACGAGGGCAAAACCAAGCAAGAAGGAACAGTCAATACCGACGAGTTGGACAGAACGTCACAGGGGGCAGCTACAACTTCGAGGTGGTAAGGGACTTCGTCTACCTTGATTGAGAATGGTGTCAGGGCAGCCCTAACTCTCGAGCAACCAAGGAGGCTCTCTATGAGACACTGAGCATCCCAGTCCTGCTTTACGGCGATGAAACATGCGACTTTGTTGAAAGTGGATGAAGGTATCCTTGGTCCGTTCGAGGAAGAAAATCTTCGTAAGATATTCGGTCCCGTTTGCGTTGACGGGCTTTGGAGGAGAAGATTCAATGGCGAACTATACGAGATTCCAAGAGTAAAAGGGTGACCCACCAGCCTTACACATCGGTAGTACAATGGACCTACTTTCTGGTCTAAAACATCCTCATCGAGGGCCGATCCTAATCAACCAACCAACTATACGAGATGTACAGCGACATCGACCTAGTATTGGACGTTTGAGATGGCTCGGGCATGTCCCTCTACATAGTTGACACCAACGCTCCGTGTCGCAGAGTCTTTGAATCTAACTTCGAGGGACGACGCTGTAGAGGAGCGACGCAGTAGATGGACGAGGTAGTAGAGGGACGAGGCAGTAGAGGGACGACGCAGTAGATGGACGAGGCAGTAGAGGGACGACGCAGTAGATGGACGAAGCAGTAGAGGGTCTCCTCGCTGTACAAGTTCAAAGGGACCTCAACGAACCTGGAGTACGCGCAACTGGAAGCAATTAGCTAAAGACCAAGCTAAATGGAGAGGATTGTTGGTTAAAGCCCAGGTTCAACCCGTACGGTAGCGCCACCTAAGTAGGTAAGAGGGACGACGCTGTAGAGGAACGATGCAGGAGATGGATGAGGCAGTATATGGACGACGCAGTAGATGGATGAGGCAGTAGAGGGACGACGCAGTAGATGGACGAAGCAGTAGATGGCCTCCTCGTCACTGGTGGCAAGCACAAGTTTAAGGGAACCTCAACCAACTTGGAGTGTGCAACTAGAGGCAATTGGCTAAAGACCGAGCCAAATGGAGAGGCTTGTCGGTTGAGGAGCAGGTATATCCCGAACTGTAGCGCCACTTGTTCTGAAGTCTGCAGAACTCTCTCAATGGAACAAACTTCAGATCTCGGAATGGTGACCAAGAGGCTCTTGGTGTATTTTTTTTTTTCGTCGAAGCCAAACGGCAGTAAGAAACTGCCTGAGAGGTGGGCGAGAAGTGTTGTCCGACTAGGTTAGGTTAGGTTAAAGGGGTTAGCTGCAACGAATGAGTGCAGCTTGCACTCGGATCTCAAATGGATCCATTGTGCTCCTCTGACGTAGAGTTTCCTGGCCGACTAGGGACTCGTAGACAAATTGGGTCTCATTCGTGGTAACTTGGCTGGAAACCCAATATCCTAGAACGTGCAAAGCAAGCCACTACAGCTGTAAGGAATGGGGACTACAGTCATGTATCTTTTACCGAAAGTTGTCCACCTACTGCCTATGCATCAGTGGAGCACTTAGAAAGAACCACCCCAACAGTGGGCTCTAGACATTCTGTTTCACTTGTCACCTTTGGATCTTCTTCTTCTTCCTTTTCATCAGCGGGGTTATGATCCGAAAACAAGGGATCTCAACCCTCCCACTTCACCGCATTTCTACTGATCCGTCTGTGGGGTTCGCCTTGTCACTTGTCACCTTTGGATGTTTACAGCAAACAAGTGGTCAGCAGATGGGCAGACGGCACTAGGTGCCTCATTACCAAACAGGTCTGGTCTAAGCTGGATCAGAAGCGTTACAAGTGCCGCATTGGAGAGAAAACGTCGCTGAGGCTAGACCTCTTCCCAAAGGACTGAGAGTTACAGGGCCGACGTACTCGCATAGGCAGAGTACTAGCGTATACCCCTCGCTACAGTGAAACTGCTGCTTAAGCTCAATGCTATCAACCGCAGATGGACAGACGGCACTACGAACCTCATTACTAGACCGATCTGGCAGTAGCTCTATGAGAAACGCTTCTTCTTCTTCTTCTTCTTCTTGCTTTTATCGGCGAGGCCGTGATCCGAAAACAAGGGATCATAACCCTCCCACTTCACCTAATTTCTACTGATCCGCCTGTGGGGTTCGCCTCTATGAGAAACGCTTCAACTGCAGAAAAGGTCGCTCATTGTGAAGTGCCATCTACAAACAACTTCTGTAGAAGCTGTATGGACGAGGAAGGGTCAGGCTCTCTCCGCTCGTAGAGGATTGCACATCTTCTTGGCACACCTCTGTCCTGGTTTTGACTCCTCTCCCTTGATGGGATACCCCTCACCAAACCATAACCAAAGCAGGGTGATGGCCGTGTTGAACTGTATTCTTTGCTTCTTCAGACGTTCGTGCGTAAGAAGGACGGTCGTTGTCCGTGTACTAGTGCAGGAGTCGATGGTGTCTTTGAAGCCAAATTTGACGCCAAACCTTCGTGAATAGATGGCTGCGCGTTATTTTAAGGATTTTTGTGGCCTGAGCCGGACTGCGCTGCAGCTGGGCTTGGGTATCCTGTAGTTAGATGAAGACGCAACCAGTTCACTTGATACCGCGTCGAGGACCTTACTGTGACCATATGGCTTTGCGGTTCAGCACCTAGATTCCCTGAGCAGGACTGCGCTGGAGCTGGGCTTGGGTATCCTGTAGTTAGATGAAGACGCAACCAGTTCACTTGATATCGCGTCGGGGACCTTACTGCGACCATATGGCTTTGCGGTTCAGCACCTAGATTCCCTGAGCCGGACTGCGCTGAAGCTGAGCTTGGGTAGATGCAACCAGTTGGTTGAAGATGCAACCATTTTGTGGCCAAATCGTATCTGAAAGGAACAGCTTTGTAGAGAACTGGTCAAGAACCTTCAGACATCACTCTCTCTGACAAATCAGTTACCTTAGGTGAAGTGAATCCAAGGCAAGATTCTCATCCGAACAACCCCCACTGTGGGTGAGTATCTTGCCAACAACCACACAGTGTCCCTGCAGCATAAGCTAAGACTATGGATACCAACTGCCCAGCTGGAGGACGATGGACTCGCTTAAGTTTCTGGCGAAACAGAATGACCAATTCAAGAACTCACAAGTGATCTACTCCGGACTAAGCTGGAACTTCTTCTTCTTCTTCTTCTTCCTTTTATCAGCGAGGTTATGATCCGAAAATAAGGGATCATAACCCTCTTACTGCATTTCTACTGATCCGCCTGTGGGGTTCGCCTGGTTCCAGACCAAGCTGGAACAACGAAGGCAAAGAAGAGAAGAAGCTTCTGCTCCTAATTGCGAGCCAACTCTACACATCTTCCACCGATTTGCTTAGGATGGCCTAGGTTAGGTTAGGTTGAGTAGGGTTATGAGGTTATCATAAGACACTGGGCACCAAGTTGGGCCATCGTCGCAATCCCTAGAGATTAGGATGGCCTAAATCAGTCCGAAATGTATCAAAAAGGAGTCAACTCGTCTGCCACTTTCGACAGATGACCGACGGCAGCAACGAAGCTCTCCACAACACCTTAAACAGATGTGTGGCCACGCCCAAATGGCGTGTAACAACACCTACTGGTACTGCAAAGGACAAGTGCCATCAGAGTAGCGATTCGAAAGTAACTGGGAAGTCCTCGTATTTGTTGATCTTCCCATTCTTGCTCTACAGCAACCTGTACATACGCGATATCCCCTAAGGATATCCGCATCTTTTCGGACATCCAAGCGGCAATCAAGTCCTTGGGATATTTTTCTCTTAGTTTGAAGGTAGCCCTGGACTGGCAGTCGCCTTTCATAGAGATGCTGGAGCTGTTTAACATTTGTTGGGTGGCGTGGCATAAAGATATTCCAGGGAACTGTAGCCCACCAGACATGGAACCAGGAAAAGGTAGAATGCTATCGAGAGGACACGTCTTAGGTGGACAAGTGGACAAGTGAATTGACCAAAGCTATATCTGGAACGCTCTAAGAATGTGCTTTCCCTGAGGTGGACAAGTGGACAAGTGAATTTGCCAAAGCTGGATCTGGAGCGCTCCAAAAATGTGGTTTCCCTCAACAGATTGCGTATTGGCATTGCAATAGCTATCATCACTGGGCAGGGCACTATCTAATAGGCAGGAAGCCTTGATGTGCACTCAAACGACCACTTCTGGACGAAGAGCAGGAGGAAACTACCCTACTCTCTCTCACAGAAGGAAACTCCAATTAGGAGCTTCTAGAGCTGCATCAGAGGCTCCAGTTGGTTCAACGTCTAGCAAGGGTAAGCTGTCCCATGATCCATGTGGAATCAGAACGGACCTAACGTTGGTCTAGTAGGAGAGGAGGGAACTGCCCTACTCTCTCTCTCGGAAGAGAACTCCACTTAGGAGCTTCTGGAGCTGCATCAGAGGCTCCAGTTGGTTCAACGTCTAGCAAGGGTAAGCTGTCCCATGATCCATGTGGAATCAGAACGGACCTAACGTTGGTCTAGTAGGAGAGGAGGGAACTGCCCTACTCTCTCTCTCGGAAGAGAACTCCACTTAGGAGCTTCTAGAGCTGCATTAGAGGCTCCAGTTGGTTCAACGTCTAGCAAGGGTAAGCTGTCCCATGATCCATGTGGAATCACAACAGACCTAACGTTGGTCTAGTAGGAGAGGAGTAAACTGCCCTTCTCTCTCTCACAGAAGAGAACTCCACTTAGGAGCTTCTAGGTGAGCTGGTATTACCGCTCCATCAAAGGCTCCAGTTGGTTCATCGTCTAGGTATAGCAATCCACGTGGAATCTCAACTGACCTAACGTTGGTCTAGTACCACAATGGACCTAGTCTGGCTAAAGTGAGGCTGCATTCTGCAGCCCGCCACTCCAACTTATCCTACCATTGGTCTAAGCGTGTTGGCTTTAGCTGGCAGCCACATCAGCCTACGCTAACCATGGAGACCCCAAGATACCAGTTAAGGGTTAATAGCCTCAAAGTAGCATGCGACTATGCACATATGCGTATGTAAGTAGGCACACACAGCACAATGTGCAGAACAGCCATTTTGGTATACAAATTTGCGTTTGAAACTCTTGAAAGCGATGACAAACCAATGTGCCTATGCAACTGCCATATGGAGTGTGAGGTCCTCTTGCAAAAGGGACTCGTTTCCCCCGTTCATATCGATTGTGTGTTTGCTTTCATTTTTTTGCTAAAAAAAGCGGAATTCTCTTCCACACCCCTTTCGCGTTGGAAAAAAAGTGCGTAACGCACATTTTTTTTAATTGAAATGCAATTCACACCTATAATTCGCGCGCGCACACACACACACGAGTATGGTATGTGTAAGGATGAAGAATAGAATGCAGTTGCATACGGCACATGGCACATGCAAGGGAAAAACAAAGGAAAACCCCTGATGAATGCAAGTCCATACAGAGAGGCAAAAAAAAAAAAAAAAAAGTGGAAAAGGAGAGAAAGGATTCCCAAGGAATTATGCGCCCACCCCCTGCGTCGTTGTAGTTGTCGTCCTGCTGGCCGTGGTGGTGTCAGCCATCAACCACCTTCTTGGGTGTGTGCGCCTGGTAATTGGAGTATTTGCCTCCTTTTACGGGCTTACGTGTACAGTATGTGCTTTTGCAACTTATAGGCCTCTTGCTGTGCACCGAGGTTGTTTGTTTCTTCCACCTCTACTCGCAACCGGTCCTGTTGTTGTGTGTTGTTACCCCAGGTATACTCGGTTCGGTTGTGTCAAAGAACGCCAATATGCAGCAGCAGCAGCAGCAGCAGGAGCAGAAGGTACGCAGAAAACTCGCGCGCTGCTGTACAAGGATAAGACACATAGAAATCCATCGGGGTATAGAGTATCCTGAGGGGTTGCATTGGGGGTTTCAACCGATGGGGGTGGGCGAGAACAGATGCATATACTGCATGAACAGCAGCAACTACAGGAGTGCGTGTACTGCTTCTTGTGGTGCGGCAATCTCAACCGACCCCACACCACCAGGCGGCTACAAGGAGTAAAACTAAGCAACGCAGTTCTGGTAGATTTTCTTATCGTCATTGGGGTTGGATAGGATTTCCTTGTGTGTTACCCCTGCCTGCGTGGGCTTCCTTTTTATATTTCTGTTCATCCAATGCATTCTACCTCCTCTCTGATGCAAATTGCAAGGAAAACATGCATTTGTCATGAATTTCTTATGCAAGTCCCCACACAAGGCGGTGCGTCTTGAAGGGATTCTGCATCAACTAAACTTAAAGATGCTAGGTCCAGTCCAGTCCAGGGTAGGTAGGTACTGCATGGAGTTCGGTTAAAGGCTCATTTCTCCAATTCTCTTGACAGCTATCTGATTCAGATCCTGGAAGGAGGGTCGGTCATCTGCAAAGGAAGTGGGACAGATGTTCTCTCTCAGTAGTGTCCTTGCAGCTTCTACAAAGGGTATGGTCCCCAACTGGCCAGTGGCCTGCAGTAATGGCTACAACCTCTGGCGATATCGGGTCTTGATCTGCCGAGTAACTCGTTTGACTTGAGTTTGTTGTAACTGAGCCATGGGGCCCCCATGAGAAGCACTTCCCTCTAACCTAATCTACCCTAACTGAGCAATGTCCTTCTACATCTAGTAAGACTCTTCCACCCGCGATTGGCTAGCTGGAGGAAGTGAAGATGAATGTAATTTCCCGAAGCTGAGCTTGGGTATCCCACAGTTGGTTGGAGACGCAAACAGTTCACTTGACATCGCGTCGAGGACCTTACTGCGACCATATGGCTTTGCGGTTCAGCACCTAGATTCCCTGAGCTGGACTGAGCTGAAGCTGAGCTTGCGTATCCTACAGTTGGTTGAAGACGCAACCAATTCACTTGATATCGCGTCGAGGACCTTACTGTGACCAAATGGCTTTGCGGTTCAGCATCTAGATTCCCCGAGCTGGCCTGCGCTGAAGCTGAGCTTGGGTATCCCACAGTTGGTTGAAGACGCAACCAGTTCACTTGACATCGCGTCGAGGACCTTACTGCGACCATATGGCTTTGCGGTTCAGCACTTAGACTCCCTGAGCCAGACTGCGCTGAAGCTAAGCTTGGGTATCCTACAGTTGGTTGAAGACGCAACCAGTTCACTTGATATTGCGTCGAGGACCTTACTGTGACCAAATGGCTTTAAGGTTCAGCATCTAGATTCCCCGAGCTGGCCTGCGCTGAAGCTGAGCTTGGGTATCCTGTAGTTGGTTGAAGACACAACCAGTTCACTTGATATCACGTCGAGGACCTTACTGCGACCATATGGCTTTGCGGTTTAGCACCTAGATTCCACGAGCTGGACTGCGCTGAAGCTGAGCTTGGGTACCCTGTAGTTGGTTGGAGACGCAACCAGTTCAATTGATATCTCGTCGAGGACCTTACTGTGACCAAATGGCTTTGCGGTTCAGCATCTAGATTCCCTGAGCCGGACTGCGCTGAAGCCGAGCTTGGGTATCCCACAGTTGGTTGAAGACGCAACCAGTTCACTTGATATCGCGTCGAGGACCTTACTGTGACCAAATGCCTTTGCGGTTCAGCATCTAGATTCCCCGAGCTGGCCTGCGCCGAAGCTGAGCTTGGGTATCCCACAGTTGGTTGAAGACACAACCAGTTCACTTGATATCACGTCGAGGACCTTACTGCGACCATATGGCTTTGTGGTTCAGCAACTAGGTTCCCTGAACCGGACTATAGCTCTGCCTTTGATATGAAGTTAGAGGGGGACAAGGTGCAGGATCATACTTAGAGCATTTGTTGGACAAAACCCTAGAGCTCCTGTTATGCCGCACTGCAGTCTCACTGCAGTTACACCGCTGCTGCTGCCTTAGCCCCAAAGAACGGCTTGTCTTAGCTGCACAGGAGCTTCCCCAGGTACTCTTGGCTCTGCTCTAGATGATTTGTTGAACTTACCTCCTCTTGATGCTGATATCATGGGTTGTACTATGAAAGCCATCCATCGTCTAAGGCGGAGTGGAGTTTTGATGACCTTGGCGACACCTATTCTACGACTCCGGTCTGACGCAATGACACCAGAACTTTGCAAATTCAAAGTCGACTTCCCCTGTATTCAAGACTGGCTTTGGCCAGAGTCTGAGCTAGGAATGGATGGCTTCAAAGCCAGTCAAAAGTCTGGTGCCGGTGGGTTCGTGGGAGACGACACCTCTCTGCTTTCTAAGCAAAAACCTAGGAAAGCCTACTCCTAGTTGTGAAGAACAGCTGGAAGGGCCATAGCGTCTGCGTTTGTACTGGCAGTCAAGCTGCCCCTAAGGCCTTAGGTTAGATTGGTGGGATGGGTACCTAGGTGCTCCTCACGAGGGCCAAACGGGTCATCATGTTGTTGCCTAGGGCCTTGCTCAACCACTTCCGGAATGGTTCGTGAATGCAAGAGAACAGCTGGAAGGGCCATAGCGTCTGCGTTTGTACTGGCAGTCAAGCTGCCCCTAAGGCCTTAGGTTAGATTGGAGGGATGGGTACCTAGGTGCTCCTCACGAGGGCCAAGTGAGTCATCGTGTTGTTGCCTAGGGCCTTGCTCAACCACTTCCGGAATGGTTCGTGAATGCAAGAGCTCTTTGAACGCTTATCTGGGTCCCAGACCCCACAGTCGGATCAGTAGAAATGCGGTGAAGTGGGAGGGTTGTGATCCCTTGTTTTCGGATCATAACCTCGCTGATAAAAGGAAGAAGAAGAAGATCTGGGTCCCAGGCCACTCTGGGATCTTTGGGAATGAGATCTTCCATGAGATTCATAGACAAGGCTCAGATGAGGTCTCCTCAGGATCCGAACCTGCACTAGGGTCTCCCTGCGTCCTCGGTTAGCGTTTCTCACGAACACAATTGTTCGCGGCATGACTCTCCAGGACGTAGGTTGGTTGGTTACGATCGGCCCTCGATGAGGATGCACTTAGACCAGAGATAGGTCCATTGCAGGACGGTAGGCCACCCTCTTACTCTCGGAGTTGATTTTAGCTGCGCAGGCGTTGAAGAAGTATTCACCCAGGACCAGCGCATAGGAAGGGACCGATGGTGTCTTCCGTCCTCCATTCCTACATCAGTCACTGTAGGGAATGCCTAGTCTCTGGACACGTCTTCCTATGGCACAGTGTCCGGTAAGAACGTTTTGTTATTTGGGAGAAGGTTCCTCTCTTGTGTTTCAGGAGCCCAATGGACCTAGTTTTGTTCAGTGTTGACCGTGTTGCATTGGCCTAGGTGCTACCATCGGTGATTGGCCTTATTCTCCACGTCGGTAGGTTGACTAAACGACTGCCTGCCGCTCAACAGACAGGCAGACTACAGACAACTTATTGGCGTCGTCGAACAGGCCACTTTCCTTTCGCCAAGCACCTCAATGTGCTCGGCTTTAGGGACACTACTGTCTGCGACGTTTGTGGAGAGGTCGATCGAGATCACAGAGGCATCTTGGGTCGAGGGGTTGCTGGAATAACTTGTAGGAATCGAGAGAGTGTACGCAAGACAGCTACTTCTCAAAACGGAACGATCTATGCTTCGATGGTTTTGGTCATGTAGTCCACAAACTGGCTTCCAAGGCGTGCCATCGGCACAGTAGGCCTAGAAATCGATGATTGGCTCAAGTCCGACATCTCCATTCCTTCCAATGAGTTGTAGGCAATACCAAAGGATTCAGAAGGATGGAGAGTCCATCTGAGGATTAGCAGACTAACGTTCCCAACGCAAAATTGAAAAGCCAAGCTACGGGTAAGTACGTGCGCCCCAATCGTGTACTTTACTCCTTTTTGCGTGCAGAACATGACATGCATCGCATTTTACCCTAATTGAGTTCTTTCACACCTACTCCAACCAATATCACTACTCTTTGACGTCTGGCCCTTGTTATGGCACACAGAGGGGCTGATACACAAGGGTGGCCGTGCGTCGTCGTTTGAAGGGAGAAACGGATGAGCCTTTGGGTCTTCTTTACTCAATTTCTGCATTTTACTTGCCACTTGCACTTGCCACTTGCATCTACAACTACGGAGCGAGTATTGGTTTTGTGAAAATGTTCGAACATCGAAGTATGAGACGAATTTTGCAAACAAATCCAGAGGCATCGGCGAAGAGGTTTCAGGATGAAGTTTTGACATTTTAAGATACTGGGGACACTTGTCCGCCCCGGAGAGGACATATACGTGGTATAGACTTACGAGTAAGATGTGGAAGTTGCTTGAGAATGTACTCCCACTTCCGAGGGACGACACAGTAGAGGATGGGTTCACCTTAGGTGAAGCGAACAATTGGAAAAGGACATCAATCAACTTGGTTGAGCCAGCTGGAGAGGTTTGTTGGTTGAGGACCAGGTTCACCTCCCATGAATGGACACCTCCCATGGACGGGCGACTTCCATATGGACACCTCCCATTAGCGGGCGCCTTCCATACTGACACCTCCTATAAACGGGCTTCTTCCTTACGGACACCTCCCATGAACGGACGTCTTCCTTACTGATAATTCCCATGAACGGACGCCTTCCTTACGGACACTTTCCTTACGAACACATCCCATGAATGGACGCCTTCCTTACGAACACCTCCCATGAACGGACGCCTTCCTTACTGACAACTCCCATGAATGGACGCCTTCCTTACGGACACCTCCCATGAACGGACGCCTTCCTTACGGACACCTTCCTTACGAACACCTCCCATGAATGGACGCCTTCCTTACGGACACCTCAAATGAACGGACGCCTTCCTTACGGACACCTCCCATGAACGGACGCCTTCCTTACTGACAACTCCCATGAATGGACGCCTTCCTTACGGACACCTCCCATGAACGGACGCCTTTCTTACGGACACCTCCCATGGACGGGCGCCTTCCATATGGACACCTCCCATGAGCGGGCGCCTTCCATACTGACACCTCCTATGAACGGGCGTCTTCCTTACGGACACCTCCCATGAACGGACGTCTTCCTTACTGACAACTCCCATGAACGGACGCCTTCCTTACGGACACTTTCCTTACGAACACCTCCCTTGAATGGACGCCTTCCTTAGAGACACCTCCCATGAACGGGCGCCTTCCTTACAGACACCTCCCATGGACGGACGCCTTCCTTACAGACACCTCCCATGAATGGACGCCTTCCTTGCAGTGGATGAGATCTTGGTAATACTGAAGGAAAACCGCTTCAACGCGACGACCTATGTCGACGATGTGGTTATCCTGGTTTCGGGGAAATCTCCTCCGGTCCTTAGTGAAAGGTTCAATCTCGCACTACAGCTAGTGGATAGCTAGGTCAGCAGCAAAGGGCTGGGGGTGAACCCCTCGAAGACGGAGGAAGTTCTTTTCACGAAGAATAGGTCGATCCCTACCTTCAGACCCGCAAATATCGGTGTTCAGCTTGATACCTTGACTTGATACTAGATTTCAAACTAAGCTGGAAGGGTGACATTAAGGGATGCGCATCAAGGACTTCAGTAATACGTGGAGTTTCAAACCAGCTGTTGTGGTTCCATTCTTACATATGGTTCACTAGTATGGTGGTGGATGGTGGCTTTCAAACCTCAGGGCAGTGTGCATCGGAGTCATGGGATCAATGAGAACAACACCAACAGCGGCAATGGAAACCTGTACCAGTCTGTGTAATACTGAGAGATGGCTGATTGTGGTCACGGAGCCCTTGCCCGATGGGGCACTGCCAGCAGATCTACGGAAACTGATCACATGAACCCGATGCTAGCATTTGGAAGGAGATTCGCTACAAGAATTCCTGACAGAATGTGCTGGAAGAGCCGAAGAACCATGACGAAGAAGGAACAGTGGCCTTCTATACCGACGCGGTTCCAGGATGGACTACAAGACTTCCTGACAGACAGGAAGAGCCGAAGAACCATGAAGGACTTGACTTCTATATTCTAGGATAGACATCGGCACGAGAGCTGGAGGATATTGGGAAGCCCTAGGAAAGAACGACGGTTGCAGTGCCTTTCAGGCCGAAATCACGGCCATTATACAGGTACAGGCTGCGGAAACTATACGCGAGATCAGTACTGTCTGTATAGATAGCCAGGCAGTCATTAAGGCTCTGGATTCCCCTCAACTAGATCGAAGCTTATGCGATCTGTAAATCGCTTTTAAACGAGATATCTCTGGTGAACCTCTATTGGATCGAGGGCATTTGGATATCGAAGGAAACGAAGAGCTGGTGAGCTTGCTAGGAAGGGGGCTCTCCCTTTTGTGGTGATGTAGGTCCTTATTAAAGAAGAATAGAAGATGAAGCCGGTCGAGCAAACAGACGCCGGGTTCATCTGGACACATGCCCAACGGCCAGGACGCTATGGCCAGCCTTTAGCAAGAAGAGATCCAAGAAGAGATCAACTCCTCTGCTGAAACTTAGGCGTCACAACGCACACGGGTCATTTCCGGCATAATTACTGGTCCCTCGGTGTTCTGCACAACGACTATTGCAGAAGCTGCAGGGAGCACTAAGCATACGCACAGCAATCACCAGGCAATCAAGTTCCAACTATGACCCAGTCCCATTGAAAGTAGAAGAGATCTGAGAAGGCGATGGAAACCACACACTCTGGACGTTGAGGTACTCCAGGACTTGGGGTACTGCACAACGACTATTGCAGAAGCTGCAGGGAGCACGATCCAGTCCCATTGAAAGTTGAAGAGATCTGAGAAGGCAGCCAACGAAAAGGGGATGGAAACTACACACACTGGACGTTGAAGTACTCCAGGACTTGGGGTACTGCACAACGACTATTGCAGAAGCTGCAGGGAGCACGATCCAGTCCCATTGAAAGTAGAAGAGATCTGAGAAGGCAGCCAACGAAAGGGGGATGGAAACTACACACTCTGGAGGTTGAAGTACTCCAGGACTTGGGGTACTGCACAACGACTATTGCAGAAGCTGCAGGGAGCACGATCCAGTCCGATTGAAAGTAGAAGAGAGCTGAGAAGGCGATGGAAACCACACACTCTGGACGTTGAGGTACTCCAGGACTTGGGGTACTGCACAACGACTATTGCAGAAGCTGCAGGGAGCACGATCCAGTCCCATTGAAAGTAGAAGAGAGCTGAGAAGGCGATGGAAACCACACACTCTGGACGTTGAAGTACTCCAGGACTTGGGGTACTGCACAACAACTATTGCAGAAGCTGCAGGGAGCACGATCCAGTCCCATTGAAAGTAGAAGAGAGCTGAGAAGGCGATGGAAACTACACACTCTGGACGTTGAAGTACTCCAGGACTCGGGACGAAGAAGAAATTGAATCTTTTTATCACCTGCTGCGTGACTGTCCCACTCTATCCGACAGAAGAATGAGGACTCCTGGTAGCTACTTCTTCTCGGAGCTGGAGGACTTAGATAATGTTAAGCTGATGGTCCTCCTGAGGTTCATATTACTATGACTGGGTGGTTCTAAGGAGGAGCTGGAGGATGTTAAGCTGATGGACCTGCTGCGTGACTGTCCTGCCTAACCGTCAGAAGAATGAGAACTCTTGGTAGTTACTTCTTCTCGGAGTAGGATGACCTAGGTACTGCTGAGCTGATGGACCTCCTGAGATTCATATCACTATCTGGGTGATACTAACAGCGGACCATCTGTACAGTGTTTCCAGGGCACAATGGACCCGAACTGTTGGTCTACTCGTAAGTAAACAGTGACTCCTTGCCACAAGGCACCCCATCTACCTAACCCAACCCAGCGTCCTCAATTGGCATTCATCCCCCGATTCCCCCATTTGGTTCTAAAGGCTATTCCTTGGACATTTGAAGCATTCTATGCCAAGATTCGAACTAAAACAATTCCCAAACGAATAGCATATAGGTGCGAGTACGTGCGACCCAGTCGTGCCCCTTATTTCTCTTTTTCTTCGCAAAAGTGGGAAAAAAAAGAAGAAAACTCGACAAGGAATCTATGCCATCATTAGCGTCAATACCCACCACCCCCGGTGTTACAGTGTTGACCAAAGTGCATTCAAAAGGGAAAGGTGCATGCATGTGTAGTGTACCTACCCTCCTGTGTGCGTGAAGATTGCATAATCTACGAGTAGATGCACACGTGCATGCATTTGGGACAAAAGTCATCATCATTTCGCATTGAATCGGAACTAGAAACCCTGATGGGGCACACAACACAGACTGCTGATGGTACACGACGATGGGTTGTTGTTTTCCAAGAAATGTCAGGGGACGCAGATGCACTTTGTTGCTTGCTGGGTGGGTGGGTGGGTGGATGGGTGGGTAAACGTGACTCAATTGCATTCGGTGGAATTAATCTCAACCAAGATACTCGTACGTCATTGAACTTGGATGTCCCATCGGACAGACTGACTGTGCAAACGGCTAACTTAAACTCGTCCAGAGCGAAGCAGTACCGATGGGTATCGACGATGTCCACCAACTCCTGGCGACATCTCCAATATCCAATTTTGCCACCAACAGCGCGCTTCTTCTTTTGAACACCTTCGACCTTTCGCCTCCACTAGAAGTACTTGCTGCGTTGCCTTCTGGAAACTGTCGACGATACCCTTTTGGAGTTCCGCCTCCACTTCTGCAAACTGTCGACGATGTCCCTTTGGCCTTTCGTACTTGCTGCGTCGCCTTCTGAAAACTGTCGACGATGTCCCTTTGGCATTTCGTACTTGCTGCGTTGCCTTCTGCAAACCGTCGACGATACCCTTTTGGACTTCCGCCTCCATTTCTGCAAACTGTCGACGATACTCCTTTGGCCTTCCGCCTCCACCAGAAGTACTTGCTGCGTCGCCTTCTGGAAACTGTAGACGATGTCCCTTTGGCCTTCCGTACTTGCTGCGTCGCCTTCTGGAAACTGTCGACGATACCCTTTTGGAGTTCCGCCTCCACTTCTGCAAACTGTCGACGATACCCCTTTGGCCTTCCGCCTCCACCAGAAGTAATTGCTGCGTCGCCTTCTGGAAACTGTCGACGATGTCCCTTTGGCATTTCGTACTTGCTGCGTTGCCTTCTGCAAACTGTCGACGATACCCTTTTGGAGTTCCGCCACCACTTCTGCAAACTGTCGACGATACCCCTATGGCCTTCCATACTTGCTGCGTCGCCTTCTGCAAACTGTCGATGATAGTCAGCTTCTTGAACGCCTTTCCAGCCATGACCTGCGGTTGGTCCAGGAGGATTCGCCCAGATCATCTGTGACCGCTGGTTATCGTCTGAGACCACAGATCTACAAAGACCTCCGCATACATCCGTACTAGCAACCTGCCTCGTAAAGTACAAAAGCTGGACGGGAACACGAGCTACTTAAACTCCGATATGCTCGAGTGGCACAGTAGAGGAGCAAGCAAAAGAAGTGACATCATCTTTGACCAGCCGGGTGTAATGTAAACATGCCGCGCAGGCGAAAAGGAAACAGAAGAACGTCGGTGTACTGGTGGAACGACGACATCGCCATACTCTGAGCCAACTGCCAAAGAATGCGGAGGCGCCAGGAAAGGGCAAGAGGCAGAGACTCGGAGAATTATGAAGAACATCAAGGAGAATTCCAGAGAAAGCAAATGCAACTCCCAAAGTTGATTAAGAAGAGCAAGAGTGAATCATTCCAGGTGCTCAGGGAGGAACTACAACACAACCCCTGGGGAAGCGCATACAAAATAGTCATGAGTGGACTCAAAAGTACCATGGCAGCTGCACCGATATGCCCATGTATCATGAATTCAATTGCCAGCAACCAGGATTCACCCTGAAGACGAAACGGAGACGGATACCACCAGTCACACGGAAGGAGGAAGTTGTAGAGGCCGCAGCAGCTGTACCGATATGCCAACGTATCATGAACTCCATTGCCAGCAGCCTATTCCCGAGTAAGGATGGATTCACACTGAAGACGAAACGGAGACGGATAGCACCAGTCACAAGGAACGAGGAAGTTGTAGAGGCCGCAGCAGCTGTACCGATATGCCAACGTATCATGAACTCCATTGCCAGCAGCCTATTCCCGAGTAAGGACGGATTCACTCTGAAGACGAAACGGTGACGGATACCACCAGTCACAAGGAACGAGGAAGTTGTAGAGGCCACAGCAGCTGTACCGATATGCCAACGTATCATGAACTCCATTGCCAGCAGCCTATTCCCGAGTAAGGACGGATTCACTCTGAAGACGAAACGGTGACGGATACCACCAGTCACAAGGAACGAGGAAGTTGTAGAGGCCACAGCAGCTGTACCGATATGCCAGCAGCCTATTCCCGAGTAAGGATGGATTCACACTGAAAACGAAACGGAGACGGATACCACAAGTCACAAGGAACGAGGAAGTTGTAGAGGCCACAGCAGCTGTACCGATATGCCAGCAGCCTATTCCCGAGTAAGGATGGATTCACACTGAAAACGAAACGGAGACGGATAGCACCAGTCACAAGGAACGAGGAAGTTGTAGAGGCCGCAGCAGCTGTACCGATATGCCAACGTATCATGAACTCCATTGCCAGCAGCCTATTCCCGAGTAAGGATGGATTCACACTGAAGACGAAACGGAGACGGATAGCACCAGTCACAAGGAACGAGGAAGTTGTAGAGGCCGCAGCAGCTGTACCGATATGCCAACGTATCATGAACTCCATTGCCAGCAGCCTATTCCCGAGTAAGGACGGATTCACTCTGAAGACGAAACGGTGACGGATACCACAAGTCTCAAGGAACGAGGAAGTTGTAGAGGCCACAGCAGCTGTACCGATATGCCAGCAGCCTATTCCCGAGTAAGGATGGATTCACACTGAAGACGAAACGGAGACGGATAGCACCAGTCACAAGGAACGAGGAAGTTGTAGAGGCCGCAGCAGCTGTACCGATATGCCAACGTATCATGAACTCCATTGCCAGCAGCCTATTCCCGAGTAAGGATGGATTCACACTGAAGACGAAACGGAGACGGATAGCACCAGTCACAAGGAACGAGGAAGTTGTAGAGGCCACAGCAGCTGTACCGATATGCCAGCAGCCTATTCCCGAGTAAGGATGGATTCACACTGAAAACGAAACGGAGACGGATACCACAAGTCACAAGGAACGAGGAAGTTGTAGAGGCCGCAGCAGCTGTACCGATATGCCAACGTATCATGAACTCCATTGCCAGCAGCCTATTCCCGAGTAAGGATGGATTCACACTGAAGACGAAACGGAGACGGATAGCACCAGTCACAAGGAACGAGGAAGTTGTAGAGGCCGCAGCAGCTGTACCGATATGCCAACGTATCATGAACTCCATTGCCAGCAGCCTATTCCCGAGTAAGGATGGATTCACACTGAAGACGAAACGGAGACGGATAGCACCAGTCACAAGGAACGAGGAAGTTGTAGAGGCCACAGCAGCTGTACCGATATGCCAGCAGCCTATTCCCGAGTAAGGATGGATTCACACTGAAAACGAAACGGAGACGGATACCACAAGTCACAAGGAACGAGGAAGTTGTAGAGGCCGCAGCAGCTGTACCGATATGCCAACGTATCATGAACTCCATTGCCAGCAGCCTATTCCCGAGTAAGGATGGATTCACACTGAAGACGAAACGGAGACGGATAGCACCAGTCACAAGGAACGAGGAAGTTGTAGAGGCCGCAGCAGCTGTACCGATATGCCAACGTATCATGAACTCCATTGCCAGCAGCCTATTCCCGAGTAAGGACGGATTCACTCTGAAGACGAAACGGAGACGGATACCACCAGTCACAAGGAACGAGGAAGTTGTAGAGGCCACAGCAGCTGTACCGATATGCCAGCAGCCTATTCCCGAGTAAGGATGGATTCACACTGAAAACGAAACGGAGACGGATACCACAAGTCACAAGGAACGAGGAAGTTGTAGAGGCTGCAGCAGCTATCAAAAGAGACAAGACACCAGAATTGGACGGGATCTCGGACTTCGTTTTGAAGCAGACGATGAAAACCAGAACAAAGGTCTGCACAGCATGCCTTCTTCTTCTTCTTGATCCGAAAACAAGGGATGCTAACCCTCCTACTTCACCACATTTCTACTAATCCACCTGTGGGGTTCGCCTCATATAAGGAAAATTCCCGTCTGAGTGGACCAACCTCCTGAGCAATCATCGTCGTACAGGCCGTTGTGCATACCCTGGGGAAAGTACTCGAGAAAATTATACGGACAGGACTAGAGCAATGTACGGAAGGGGACTTGGACTCGGATTTAGATAGAAACGAAGCACCAACCATGCAATGCAAGCTGTATGCGACATGGCACGTGAAGCAAATGCGGGAGGCTCGACGTCAAGAAAGCGTTCAATTCAGCCGACTGGAGCTGTATTCTTAGAGCACTGAGCCAGTTATCAACTATTTCGGAGACAGAACCGTCTACTATGTCACGGAAGAGGTACAAGATCACGGGCGGAGTTCCGCAAGGGTCGGTTCTAGGACCAATTCTATGGAACATAGTGCACGACGGCATACCAATGGCCAATTAGAGTAGACATCATCTGTTGCAATTGTAGGAGGTAGTGGCCAAAACCGTTGGAGGAAGTGATGAAAGTCAGGAACGTGAAGCTATGGCTACCAGACATCGCGGACCACAAAACCTAAGTGGAACATCTAACCATACAGGTTGGCTGGTGAGCAAATTAACGAGACGAAGCCGTACATCAAGCACCTGGGAGTGTTCCTGGTCTACAGACTCAGCAACGTACGCCAGCGAGAAGGCCTCTCAGGCAATAGCTCGGTACACTGCAGACGAATGCCAAATATTGGGGAGCCAAGGTAGCCAATCAGGAACCCTTTAACGACTCCTCTGCGGCCTCAATGTGGGCATCAGCGACCGTATACCGTGAGTCGTACATTAGAAGGATGAACTCGGCGCACAGAATCGCATCTTAAAGGGCACGCTGCGCCCCTTAAGTACTGTGTCCAGGCCGAATGCCTATCTAGATCTAGAAGCGAAAGCCAGAACGAGCACGATGACAGAGGAACCACCATGGAAGCTACACAAGTAGAATGGCAACATGGGAGGCACATCACAACCAAAGGGCGATGGACATACAAGTTCTAGAAGCTAACGCCAGAACGAGCACGATGACAGAGGAACCACCATGGAAGCTACACAAGTAGAATGGCAACATGGGAGGCACATCACAACCAAAGGGCGATGGACATACAAGTTCTAGAAGCGAACGCCAGAGCGAGCACGATGACAGAGGAACCGCCATGGAAGCTACACAAGTAGAATGGCAACATGGGAGGCATAGCACAACCAAAGGGCGATGGACATAGAAGCTCTAGAAGCGAACGCCAGAACGAACACGGTGACAGAGGAACCACTATGGAAGCTACACAAGTAGAATGGCAACATGGGTGGCACATCACAACCAAAGGGCGATGGACATACAAGCTCTAGAAGCGAACGCCAGAACGAGCACGATGGCAGAGGAACCACCATGGAAGCTATACAAGTAGAATGGCAACATGGGTGGCACATCACAACCAAAGGGCGATGGACATATAGTTAATGAATGCAATCACGGGGATGACCCATTCTGCCAGCACTGTGAAGGAGCGATTCAGGATGCAGAGCCAAGTGCTAGGAGCATCCTGGAAAGAGCAATTGGCCTGACAAGTTACCCCAAGATGCCTCCTGACCATATTTATGCTGGCAAGGAGCGAATGCACCGAGAAACACAAGAAACGAAGAATCTGCTAACTCCGGTAGCTGAGAGCCTTTGGCTGACGGTGTCGCAGGTGAACAACAGGACAACAGGACAGTACAAGTTGATGAATGGATTAGCAGATTAGAGGTTAACTGCTACCTGCCACAATCCCTATCATGGCATGGATGCTTCCGGAAGTATCTCCACAAGTACAAGCATGCGGATGACCCATTCTGACCCAAAGTGCAGATCGCAGAGCATGCACTGATGGAACGTCCTTACATACTCCGCCCTCTTTGCTATTACCAGCATCTGGCGCGGATTTCCTGGATTGTTTCCTCGCCACACTGGACATTCTCTCTTGTGATGCCCCCTACCTCTGGCTATAAAAACTTCGGCCAGAGAGTGTACTTGTTGTATGGTTTCTCTCTATAGTGCGTCCCAATCTGGATTTCAAAACGCATTCTACTGCCACCTACATGCCAGATGCATAAGCCTACATCTGCGCACGGTTCGTGCTTCAACTCCTTTCGATTTTATTTCCTTTCACAACCTCATAGCATAGCTTTCAACGTATCCTCCGTTTGAAACTGAATTTGAAGGCAACGCCAACTGGCGGGGTGCCAGTCAGATGGGTGATTCCATTCACTAGGAGAACACTTCACATCTTGATATCTGGATCAGGAGACTAGCAATAGAAGGTAATGGACACTGCAGGGATTTTGTAGAAGCATCAGCGCTTCTTCCTATGAAATGCGAAGCACTAATCTAAAGAAGAGGAGCCTGTCGTCTATCTATTGAACTGCGGTTCATCAAACCAGCTGGACTAGAGGAAGTGCTCCAAATCGAGCATATCATCAGCTTGGAGGCACCATAGATCGAAGAGCACCAAGCATGCATCGACATCTGCATCTACATGGCAAAGGTGACATTCAACGGACATTTGGACTACACGGCTAAGAAGGCATGGAGATGTTTTCTTCTTGCCCAAAGGACTTGGCCCTGTTCTATCCTTTTTTACTTACTTTTGGCTGAAATGCTTTTCCTTCGTTCAATACTTACAGATACGGATACACAAACCCACTCTGTATCCAAACCAAGTTTCCACAATTAACGAAAACTTGCCGAGCTTTAGCAGTGAGGACGCAAAGCTTTTCTCTGCCTCCGTGCCATTGCCAAATGGAATGAATGCATTTACTCATAGGGAAGGAACTACTAGACACTTCTTCTGGTATCATACTGACCTTCCATTGCTACTCGTATGTCCTTCATGAACTCCAACTGCGATGCACCTATGCATACTCGTACATGTATCCAAGTGACGTTGTGGTGCCAACGTTTCGATCGTAGAAGACGACAAGCTACGGAAGACATTCGAGGAATTTAGAACCATGAGATTCCAGCTCAAGAGGGGCATCAAGTCGAGCAAAGAACAGAAGGGGAAGGATCTCCCCTGGGGTGTCAATAGCGACCCCTGGGAGCTAGACTTCAAAGTCGTAATGCGAAAGCTGCGAACACAGATAGCTAGCCCTACCCTTGGCGAAGAAATAATGGAGTTGATGGCTGGCCCTGAAGAAAGGATGGAAGACTTTGTAAGGACAACCCAAATCGCTCAATAGGGCAACCACCACTCAAAGAAGAACGTATTGCTAGCAACTCTGGACGTTCTAGTCAGATGGAGCGATATGCTGAACGCCCTCGAAAATCTATTGCGGATGGTGAAGGACTATCTCGAAGAGCGGAAACTGTTGTTGTCGCTGGAAATCACCAAGATCGACAGATTAGGCTTTAGTTCTGTTTTTTATGCAAACTCCCCACTCTTCGCATCCCTCTAGTCCGACAGGAGACGCCCGAACCTGCACGTCTGTCTAAGGAAAATGTTAAATTCTTCCTCAGCGGTGATAGCTGATAGCAGGTGTTGATTGTAGCCACGCCCACTGACGCAGAATCATGGAAATCTCCAGGATCGACAGATAAAGCTTTAGTCCTGTTTTTTATGCAAACTCCCCACTCTTCGCATCCCTCTAGGTCCACAGGAGACGCCCAAACCTGCACGTCTGTCTAAGGAAAATGTCAAATTCTTCCTCAGCGGCGATAGCTGATAGCAGGTGTTGATTGTAGCCACGCCCACTGACGCAGAATCATGGAAATCTCCAGGATCGACAGATAAAGCTTTAGTCCTGTTTTTTATGCAAACTCCCCACTCTTCGCATCCCTCTAGGTCCACAGGAGACGCCCAAACCTGCACGTCTGTCTAAGGAAAATGTCAAATTCTTCCTCAGCGGCGATAGCTGATAGCAGGTGTTGATTGTAGCCACGCCCACTGACGCAGAATCATGGAAATCTCCAGGATCAACAGACAAGGCTTTAGTTCTGTTTTTTGTGCAAACTGCCTTCTCTTCGCTTCCCTCTAGGTCCACAGGAGACGCCCGGACCTGCACGTCTATGTTCAATTCTTCCCCAGCGGTGATAGCTGATAGCAGGTGTTGATTGTAGCCACGCCTACTGACGCAGAATCATGGAAATCATCGGGATCGACAGATAAGGCTTTAGTTCTGTTTTTTATGCAAACTGCCTACTCTTCGCATCCCGCTAGGCCCACAGGAGACGCCCGAACCTGCACGTCTATCTAAGGAAAATGTTAAGTGCTTCCACAGCGGTGATAGCTGATAGCAGGTGTTGATTGTAGCCACGCCCACTGACGCAGAATCATGGAAATCTCCAGGATCGACAGATAAGGCTTTAGTTCTGTTTTTTTATGGAAACTCCCCACTCTTCGCATCCCTCTAGGTCCACAGGAGACGCCCAAACCTGCACGTCTGTCTAAGGAAAATGTCAAATTCTTCCTCAGCGGCGATAGCTGATAGCAGGTGTTGATTGTAGCCACGCCCACTGACGCAGAATCATGGAAATCCCCAGGATCGACAGATAAGGCTTTAGTTCTGTTTTTTATGCAAACTGCCTTCTCTTCGCTTCCCTCTAGATCCACAGGAGACGCCCGGACCTGCACGTCTATGTTAAATTCTTCCTCAGCGGCGATAGCTGATAGCAGGTGTTGATTGTAGCCACGCCTACTCACGCAGAATCATGGAAATCTCCAGGATCGACATATAAGGCTTTATTTCTGTTTTTTATGCAAACTGCCCACTCTTCGCATCCCTCTAGGCCCACAGGAGACGCCCGAACCTGCACGTCTATCTAAGGAAAATGTTCAATTCTTCCGCAGCGGTGATAGCTGAGAGCAGGTGTTGATTGTAGCCACGCCTACTGACGCAGAATCATGGAAATTATCGGGATCGACAGATAAGGCTTTAGTTCTGTTTTTTATGCAAACTGCCCACTCTTCGCATCCCTCTAGGTCCACAGGAGACGCCCGAACCTGCACGTCTATCTAAGGAAAATGTTAAGTGCTTCCACAGCGGTGATAGCTGATAGCAGGTGTTGATTGTAGCCACGCCTACTCACGCAGAATCATGGAAATCTCCAGGATCGACATATAAGGCTTTATTTCTGTTTTTTATGCAAACTGCCTACTCTTCGCATCCCTCTAGGCCCACAGGAGACGCCCAAACCTGCACGTCTGTCTAAGGAAAATGTTAAATTCTTCCGCAGCGGTGATAGCTGATAGCAGGTGTTGATTGTAGCCACGCCTACTCACGCAGAATCATGGAAATCCCCAGGATCGACAGATAAGGCTTTAGTTCTGTTTTTTATGCAAACTCCCCACTCTTCGCATCCCTCTAGGTCCACAGGAGACGCCCGAACCTGCACGTCTGTCTAAGGAAAATGTTCAATTCTTCCGCAGCGGTGATAGCTGATAGCAGGTGTTGATTGTAGCCACGCCTACTCACGCAGAATCATGGAAATCTCCAGGATCAACAGACAAGGCTTAAGTTCTGTTTTTTGTGCAATCTGCCCACCCTTCGCATCCCTCTAGGTCCACAGGAGACGCCCGAACCTGCACGTCTGTCTAAGGAAAATGTTAAATTCTTCCGCAGCGGTGATAGCTGATAGCAGGTGTTGATTGTAGCCACGCCTACTGACGCAGAATCATGGAAATCTCCAGGATCAACAGACAAGGCTTTAGTTCTGTTTTTTGTGCAAACTGCCCACTCTTCGCATCCCTCTAGGCCCACAGGAGACGCCCGAACCTGCACGTCTATCTAAGGAAAATGTTAAATTCTTCCGCAGCGGTGATAGCTGATAGCAGGTGTTGATTGTAGCCACGCCTACTCACGCAGAATCATGGAAATCCGCAGGATCGACAGATAAGGCTTTAATTCTGTTTTTTATGCAAACTCCCCACTCTTCGCATCCCTCTAGGCCCACAGGAGACGCCCGAACCTGCGCGTCTATCTAGAAAAAATGTTAAATTCTTCCGCAGCGGTGATAGCTGATAGAAGGTGTTGATTGCAGCCACGCCCACTGACGCAGAATCATGGAAATCTCCAGGATCGACAGATAAGGCTTTAGTCCTGTTTTTTATGCAAACTCCCCACTCTTCGCATCCCTCTAGGTCCACAGGAGACGCCCGAACCTGCACGTCTGTCTAAGGAAAATGTTAAATTCTTCCGCAGCGGTGATAGCTGATAGCAGGTGTTGATTGTAGCCACGCCTACTCACGCAGAATCATGGAAATCCCCAGGATCGACAGATAAGGCTTTAGTTCTGTTTTTTATGCAAACTCCCCACTCATCGCATCCCTCTAGGTCCACAGGAGACGCCCGAACCTGCACGTCTGTCTAAGGAAAATGTTCAATTCTTCCGCAGCGGTGATAGCTGATAGCAGGTGTTGATTGTAGCCACGCCTACTAACGCAGAATCATGGAAATCTCCAGGATCAACAGACAAGGCTTTAGTCCTGTTTTTTGTGCAAACTGCCCACTCTTCGCATCCCTCTAGGCCCACAGGAGACGCCCGAACCTGCACGTCTATCTAAGGAAAATGTTAAATTCTTCCGCAGCGGTGATAGCTGATAGCAGGTGTTGATTGTAGCCACGCCTACTCACGCAGAATCATGGAAATCCCCAGGATCGACAGATAAGGCTTTAATTCTGTTTTTTATGCAAACTCCCCACTCTTCGCATCCCTCTAGGCCCACAGGAGACGCCCGAACCTGCGCGTCTATCTAGGGAAAATGTTAAATTCTTCCGCAGCGGTGATAGCTGATAGAAGGTGTTGATTGCAGCCACGCCCACTGACGCAGAATCATGGAAATCTCCAGGATCGACAGATAAGGCTTTAGTTCTGTTTTTTATGCAAACTGCCCACTCTTCGCATCCCTCTAGGTCCACAGGAGACGCCCGAACCTGCACGTCTGTCTAAGGAAAATGTTAAATTCTTCCGCAGCGGTGATAGCTGATAGCAGGTGTTGATTGTAGCCACGCCTACTCACGCAGAATCATGGAAATCTCCAGGATCAACAGACAAGGCTTTAGTTCTGTTTTTTGTGCAAACTGCCCACCCTTCGCATCCCTCTAGGTCCACAGGAGACGCCCGAACCTGCACGTCTGTCTAAGGAAAATGTTAAATTCTTCCGCAGCGGTGATAGCTGATAGCAGGTGTTGATTGTAGCCACGCCTACTCACGCAGAATCATGGAAATCCCCAGGATCGACAGATAAGGCTTTAGTTCTGTTTTTTATGCAAACTCCCCACTCTTCGCATCCCTCTAGGCCCACAGGAGACGCCCGAACCTGCGCGTCTATCTAAGGAAAATGTTAAATTCTTCCGCAGCGGTGATAGCTGATAGAAGGTGTTGATTGCAGCCACGCCCACTGACGCAGAATCATGGAAATCTCCAGGATCGACAGACAAGGCTTTAGTTCTGTTTTTATGCAAACTGCCCACTCTTCGCATCCCTCTAGGTCCACAGGAGACGCCCGAACCTGCACGTCTGTCTAAGGAAAATGTTCAATTCTTCCGCAGCGGTGATAGCTGATAGCAGGTGTTGATTGTAGCCACGCCTACTGACGCAGAATCATGGAAATCTCCAGGATCAACAGATAAGGCTTTAGTTCTGTTTTTTGTGCAAACTGCCCACTCTTCGCATCCCTCTAGGCCCACAGGAGACGCCCGAACCTGCGCGTCTATCTAGGGAAAATGTTCAATTCTTCCGCAGCGGTGATAGCTGATAGCAGGTGTTGATTGTAGCCACGCCTACTGACGCAGAATCATGGAAATCTCCAGGATCGACAGACAAGGCTTTAGTTCTGTTTTTTATGCAAACTCCCCACTCTTCGCATCCCTCTAGTCCTACAGGAGACGCCCGAACCTGCACGTCTATCTAAGGAAAATGTTAAATGCTTCCACAGCGGTGATAGCTGATAGCAGGTGTTGATTGTAGCCGCGCCTACTGACGCAGAATCATGGAAATCTCCAGGATCAACAGACAAGGCTTTAGTTCTGTTTTTTGTGCAAACTGCCCACTCTTCGCATCCCTCTAGGTCCACAGGAGACGCCCGAACCTGCACGTCTGTCTAAGGAAAATGTTAAATTCTTCCGCAGCGGTGATAGCTGATAGCAGGTGTTGATTGTAGCCACGCCTACTGACGTAGAATCATGGAAATCTCCAGGATCAACAGACAAGGCTTTAGTTCTGTTTTTTATGCAAACTCCCCACTCTTCGCATCCCTCTAGGCCCACAGGAGACGCCCGAACCTGCACGTCTATCTAAGGAAAATGTTAAATTCTTCCGCAGCGGTGATAGCTGATAGTAGGTGTTGATTGCAGCCACGCCCACTGACGCAGAATCATGGAAATCTCCAGGATCGACAGATAAGGCTTTAGTCCTGTTTTTATGCAAACTCCCCACTCTTCGCATCCCTCTAGTCCGACAAGAGACGCCCGAACCTGCACGCCTATCTAAGGAAAATGTTAAATGCTTCCACAGCGGTGATAGCTGATAGCAGGTGTTGATTGTAGCCACGCCTACTCACGCAGAATCATGGAAATCTCCAGGATCGACAGACAAGGCTTTATTTCTGTTTTTTATGCAAACTGCCCACTCTTCGCATCCCTCTAGGTCCACAGGAGACGCCCGAACCTGCACGTCTGTCTAAGGAAAATGCTAAATTCTTCCTCAGCGGTGATAGCTGATAGCAGGTGTTGATTGTAGCCACGCCCACTGACGCAGAATCATGGAAATCTCCAGAATCGACAGATAAGGCTTTAGTCCTGTTTTTCATGCAAACTCCCCACTCTTCGCATCCCTCTAGGTCCACAGGAGACGCCCAAACCTGCACGTCTGTCTAAGGAAAATGTTAAATTCTTCCTCAGCGGTGATAGCTGATAGCAGGTGTTGATTGTAGCCACGCCTACTCACGCAGAATCATGGAAATCATCGGGATCGACAGATAAGGCTTTAGTTCTGTTTTTTATGCAAACTGCCCACTCTTCGCATCCCTCTAGGTCCACAGGAGACGCCCGAACCTGCACGTCTATCTAAGGAAAATGTTAAATTCTTCCGCAGCGGTGGTAGCTGATAACAGGTGTTGATTGTAGCCACGCCTACTGACGCAGAATCATGGAAATTATCGGGATCGACAGATAAGGCTTTAGTTCTGTTTTTCATGCAAACTGCCTACTCTTCGCATCCCTCTAGGCCCACAGGAGACGCCCGAACCTGCACGTCTATCTAAGGAAAATGTTAAATTCTTCCGCAGCGGTGATAGCTGATAGTAGGTGTTGATTGCAGCCACGCCCACTGACGCAGAATCATGGAAATCTCCAGGATCGAAAGATAAGGCTTTAGTCCTGTTTTTTATGCAAACTCCCCACTCTTCGCATCCCTCTAGGCCCACAGGAGACGCCCGAACCTGCACGTCTATCTAAGGAAAATGTTAAATTCTTCCGCAGCGGTGATAGCTGATAGTAGGTGTTGATTGCAGCCACGCCCACTGACGCAGAATCATGGAAATCTCCAGGATCGACAGATAAGGCTTTAGTCCTGTTTTTTGTGCAAACTCCCCACTCTTCGCATCCCTCTAGGCCCACAGGAGACGCCCGAACCTGCACGTCTATCTAAGGAAAATGTTAAATTCTTCCGCAGCGGTGATAGCTGATAGTAGGTGTTGATTGCAGCCACGCCCACTGACGCAGAATCATGGAAATCTCCAGGATCGACAGATAAGGCTTTAGTCCTGTTTTTTATGCAAACTCCCCACTCTTCGCATCCCTCTAGGTCCACAGGAGACGCCCAAACCTGCACGTCTGTCTAAGGAAAATGTTAAATTCTTCCTCAGCGGTGATAGCTGATAGCAGGTGTTGATTGTAGCCACGACCACTGACGCAGAATCATGGAAATCTCCGGGATCGACAGATAAGGCTTTAGTTCTGTTTTTTATGCAAACTCCCCACTCTTCGCGTCCCTCTAGGCCCACAGGAGACGCCCGAACCTGCACGTCTATCTAAGGAAAATGTTAAATTCTTCCGCAGCGGTGATAGCTGATAGTAGGTGTTGATTGCAGCCACGCCCACTGACGCAGAATCATGGAAATCTCCAGGATCGACAGATAAGGCTTTAGTCCTGTTTTTTATGCAAACTCCCCACTCTTCGCATCCCTCTAGGCCCACAGGAGACGCCCGAACCTGCACGTCTATCTAAGGAAAATGTTAAATTCTTCCGCAGCGGTGATAGCTGATAGTAGGTGTTGATTGCAGCCACGCCCACTGACGCAGAATCATGGAAATCTCCAGGATCGACAGATAAGGCTTTAGTCCTGTTTTTTATGCAAACTCCCCACTCTTCGCATCCCTCTAGGCCCACAGGAGACGCCCGAACCTGCACGTCTATCTAAGGAAAATGTTAAATTCTTCCGCAGCGGTGATAGCTGATAGTAGGTGTTGATTGCAGCCACGCCCACTGACGCAGAATCATGGAAATCTCCAGGATCGACAGATAAGGCTTTAGTCCTGTTTTTTATGCAAACTCCCCACTCTTCGCATCCCTCTAGGCCCACAGGAGACGCCCGAACCTGCACGTCTATCTAAGGAAAATGTTAAATTCTTCCACAGCGGTGATAGCTGATAGTAGGTGTTGATTGCAGCCACGCCCACTGACGCAGAATCATGGAAATCTCCAGGATCGACAGATAAGGCTTTAGTCCTGTTTTTTATGCAAACTCCCCACTCTTCGCATCCCTCTAGGCCCACAGGAGACGCCCGAACCTGCACGTCTATCTAAGGAAAATGTTAAATTCTTCCGCAGCGGTGATAGCTGATAGTAGGTGTTGATTGCAGCCACGCCCACTGACGCAGAATCATGGAAATCTCCAGGATCGACAGATAAGGCTTTAGTCCTGTTTTTTATGCAAACTCCCCACTCTTCGCATCCCTCTAGGCCCACAGGAGACGCCCGAACCTGCACGTCTATCTAAGGAAAATGTTAAATTCTTCCGCAGCGGTGATAGCTGATAGTAGGTGTTGATTGCAGCCACGCCCACTGACGCAGAATCATGGAAATCTCCAGGATCGACAGATAAGGCTTTAGTCCTGTTTTTTATGCAAACTCCCCACTCTTCGCATCCCTCTAGGCCCACAGGAGACGCCCGAACCTGCACGTCTATCTAAGGAAAATGTTAAATTCTTCCGCAGCGGTGATAGCTGATAGTAGGTGTTGATTGCAGCCACGCCCACTGACGCAGAATCATGGAAATCTCCAGGATCGACAGATAAGGCTTTAGTCCTGTTTTTTATGCAAACTCCCCACTCTTCGCATCCCTCTAGGCCCACAGGAGACGCCCGAACCTGCACGTCTATCTAAGGAAAATGTTAAATTCTTCCGCAGCGGTGATAGCTGATAGTAGGTGTTGATTGCAGCCACGCCCACTGACGCAGAATCATGGAAATCTCCAGGATCGACAGATAAGGCTTTAGTCCTGTTTTTTATGCAAACTCCCCACTCTTCGCATCCCTCTAGGCCCACAGGAGACGCCCGAACCTGCACGTCTATCTAAGGAAAATGTTAAATTCTTCCGCAGCGGTGATAGCTGATAGTAGGTGTTGATTGCAGCCACGCCCACTGACGCAGAATCATGGAAATCTCCAGGATCGACAGATAAGGCTTTAGTCCTGTTTTTTATGCAAACTCCCCACTCTTCGCATCCCTCTAGGCCCACAGGAGACGCCCGAACCTGCACGTCTATCTAAGGAAAATGTTAAATTCTTCCGCAGCGGTGATAGCTGATAGTAGGTGTTGATTGCAGCCACGCCCACTGACGCAGAATCATGGAAATCTCCAGGATCGACAGATAAGGCTTTAGTCCTGTTTTTTATGCAAACTCCCCACTCTTCGCATCCCTCTAGGCCCACAGGAGACGCCCGAACCTGCACGTCTATCTAAGGAAAATGTTAAATTCTTCCGCAGCGGTGATAGCTGATAGTAGGTGTTGATTGCAGCCACGCCCACTGACGCAGAATCATGGAAATCTCCAGGATCGACAGATAAGGCTTTAGTCCTGTTTTTTATGCAAACTCCCCACTCTTCGCATCCCTCTAGGCCCACAGGAGACGCCCGAACCTGCACGTCTATCTAAGGAAAATGTTAAATTCTTCCGCAGCGGTGATAGCTGATAGTAGGTGTTGATTGCAGCCACGCCCACTGACGCAGAATCATGGAAATCTCCAGGATCGACAGATAAGGCTTTAGTCCTGTTTTTTATGCAAACTCCCCACTCTTCGCATCCCTCTAGGCCCACAGGAGACGCCCGAACCTGCACGTCTATCTAAGGAAAATGTTAAATTCTTCCGCAGCGGTGATAGCTGATAGTAGGTGTTGATTGCAGCCACGCCCACTGACGCAGAATCATGGAAATCTCCAGGATCGACAGATAAGGCTTTAGTCCTGTTTTTTATGCAAACTCCCCACTCTTCGCATCCCTCTAGGCCCACAGGAGACGCCCGAACCTGCACGTCTATCTAAGGAAAATGTTAAATTCTTCCGCAGCGGTGATAGCTGATAGTAGGTGTTGATTGCAGCCACGCCCACTGACGCAGAATCATGGAAATCTCCAGGATCGACAGATAAGGCTTTAGTCCTGTTTTTTATGCAAACTCTCCACTCTTCGCATCCCTCTAGGCCCACAGGAGACGCCCGAACCTGCACGTCTATCTAAGGAAAATGTTAAATTCTTCCGCAGCGGTGATAGCTGATAGTAGGTGTTGATTGCAGCCACGCCCACTGACGCAGAATCATGGAAATCTCCAGGATCGACAGATAAGGCTTTAGTCCTGTTTTTTATGCAAACTCCCCACTCTTCGCATCCCTCTAGGCCCACAGGAGACGCCCGAACCTGCACGTCTATCTAAGGAAAATGTTAAATTCTTCCGCAGCGGTGATAGCTGATAGTAGGTGTTGATTGCAGCCACGCCCACTGACGCAGAATCATGGAAATCTCCAGGATCGACAGATAAGGCTTTAGTCCTGTTTTTTATGCAAACTCCCCACTCTTCGCATCCCTCTAGGCCCACAGGAGACGCCCGAACCTGCACGTCTATCTAAGGAAAATGTTAAATTCTTCCGCAGCGGTGATAGCTGATAGTAGGTGTTGATTGCAGCCACGCCCACTGACGCAGAATCATGGAAATCTCCAGGATCGACAGATAAGGCTTTAGTCCTGTTTTTTATGCAAACTCCCCACTCTTCGCATCCCTCTAGGCCCACAGGAGACGCCCGAACCTGCACGTCTATCTAAGGAAAATGTTAAATTCTTCCGCAGCGGTGATAGCTGATAGTAGGTGTTGATTGCAGCCACGCCCACTGACGCAGAATCATGGAAATCTCCAGGATCGACAGATAAGGCTTTAGTCCTGTTTTTTATGCAAACTGCCTACTCTTCGCATCCCTCTAGGTCCACAGGAGACGCTCGAACCTGCACGTCTATCTAAGGAAAATGTTAAATTCTTCCGCAGCGGTGATAGCTGATAGCAGGTGTTGATTGTAGCCACGCCTACTGACGCAGAATCATGGAAATTATCGGGATCGACAGATAAGGCTTTAGTTCTGTTTTTTATGCAAACTCCCCACTCTTCGCATCCCTCTAGTCCCACAGGAGACGCCCGAACCTGCACGTCTATCTAAGGAAAATGTTCAATTCTTCCGCAGCGGTGATAGCTGATAGCAGGTGTTGATTGTAGCCACGCCTACTGACGCAGAATCATGGAAATCTCCAGGATCGACAGATAAGGCTTTAGTTCTGTTTTCTGTGCAAACTGCCCACTCTTCGCATCCCTCCAGTCCGACAGGAGACGCCCGAACCTGCACGTCTATCTAAGGAAAATGTTCAATTCTTCCGCAGCGGTGATAGCTGATAGCAGGTGTTGATTGTAGCCACGCCTACTCACGCAGAATCATGGAAATCTCCAGGATCAACAGACAAGGCTTTAGTTCTGTTTTTTATGGAAACTGCCCACTCTTCGCATCCCTCTAGGTCCACAGGAGACGCCCAAACCTGCACGTCTGTCTAAGGAAAATGTTAAATTCTTCCTCAGCGGTGATAGCTGATAGCAGGTGTTGATTGTAGCCACGCCTACTCACGCAGAATCATGGAAATCATCGGGATCGACAGATAAGGCTTTAGTTCTGTTTTTTATGCAAACTGCCCACTCTTCGCATCCCTCTAGGTCCACAGGAGACGCCCGAACCTGCACGTCTGTCTAAGGAAAATGTTCAATTTTTCCGCAGCGGCGATAGCTGATAGCAGGTGTTGATTGTAGCCACGCCTACTGACGCAGAATCATGGAAATCTCCAGGATCAACAGACAAGGCTTTAGTTCTGTTTTTTGTGCAAACTGCCCACTCTTCGCATCCCTCTAGGTCCACAGGAGACGCCCGAACCTGCACGTCTGTCTAAGGAAAATGTTAAATTCTTCCGCAGCGGTGATAGCTGATAGCAGGTGTTGATTGTAGCCACGCCTACTCACGCAGAATCATGGAAATCTCCAGGATCAACAGACAAGGCTTTAGTTCTGTTTTTTGTGCAAACTGCCCACCCTTCGCATCCCTCTAGGTCACAGGAGACGCCCGAACCTGCACGTCTGTCTAAGGAAAATGTTAAATTCTTCCGCAGCGGTGATAGCTGATAGCAGGTGTTGATTGTAGCCACGCCTACTCACGCAGAATCATGGAAATCCCCAGGATCGACAGATAAGGCTTTAGTTCTGTTTTTTATGCAAACTCCCCACTCTTCGCATCCCTCTAGGCCCACAGGAGACGCCCGAACCTGCGCGTCTATCTAAGGAAAATGTTAAATTCTTCCGCAGCGGTGATAGCTGATAGAAGGTGTTGATTGCAGCCACGCCCACTGACGCAGAATCATGGAAATCTCCAGGATCGACAGATAAGGCTTTAGTCCTGTTTTTATGCAAACTCCCCACTCTTCGCATCCCTCTAGTCCGACAAGAGACGCCCGAACCTGCACGCCTATCTAAGGAAAATGTTAAATGCTTCCACAGCGGTGATAGCTGATAGCAGGTGTTGATTGTAGCCACGCCTACTCACGCAGAATCATGGAAATCCCCAGGATCGACAGATAAGGCTTTAGTTCTGTTTTTTATGCAAACTCCCCACTCTTCGCATCCCTCTAGGTCCACAGGAGACGCCCGAACCTGCACGTCTATCTAAGGAAAATGTTAAATTCTTCCGCAGCGGTGATAGCTGATAGCAGGTGTTGATTGTAGCCACGCCTACTCACGCAGAATCATGGAAATCCCCAGGATCGACAGATAAGGCTTTAGTTCTGTTTTTTATGCAAACTCCCCACTCTTCGCATCCCTCTAGGCCCACAGGAGACGCCTGCACCAGGGAATCCGTAAAACTTAGTCTGACGAAGGTATGCCCAATCCTGGAGTACGGAGACCCTCTGAACAGCGCCATCTACCTTTACAGCCGTATGAGTCCTCCGAAAACCGCGCTCAGCAGCAAGGAGATACAGGTCCCTACCACTGAGCTCTCAGGACCAACGAAACACTCGAAATTCTTTTAAATTTCAAATTTTTATTAAATATTTCTTTTTTTGTTTTTTATTTAATTTTCTTTACGTTTCTTGTTAAATATATTTTTTTTTCTTAAACAAATCACTAAATAACAAAAATTAAATAAAAAATAAAAGAAAACATGACAAGCTCTTGCTAGAGATACAGTTAAGTTTAAAAATAATTTTAAATATAAATTTTCGGTGTATATAGTGTTTTTTGTTTTTTATTTTATTTTTTACAAATAAAGGGACACACGGGTGAAAGTTAACAAAAAAAATAAATATGCGAAGGGTGGTAGAGGTTTAGAACGGCGCGCCAGATGAATAGAAGTCCCATCGAGCCGTTCGAGACCTCTGTGTGGAGGAAAGGATAGATTTTGAGTAGTAAACGTGTGTGGGCGCAGAGGAGAATGCAACAAGTTTGAATGGTTGTCGTTCGTGCAGTTATCTGATCAGGGGAGGGGGTAGATCGCCTCTATGTGGTGCAGTATCAGTTTTGAAGCCAGGCAAGGTGTAAGCTGTTAAGGGAACAGGACTTCAGGTCTTCATCCAGTGGGAGGTGGAGGATAAAACGCTAAAACCAATCACCGGTCCTTGATGTTGGCCATACGCCGAAGTATGGTCAAAATCAAGGACCGGTGATTCTCAGCTGGCAGCCACTTCAACGTAACCTAATCCTTACCTAAGGTGGGCGACGAGAGAAGTGCCCTGAGCTGCTAAGGAGAGTTGTCACAACATTGTTCCCGCAAGCCATACTACGGGTAATGCAGCACAATTTTGAAATATCCAACACAAGTCAGCAAGTCACAGTAGCTGAAGACAGCCTGCAAAAGGATTGGCGACGGGAAATGTCCAGGACAGGGTGCCCAACCCTGTAATATTTGTCAAAACAATCTGCGCCTAGAAAAGGGTACCTTCCCTTCAATATAGGACGACCCGTCGTCCTACCGTCCAATCTGCTGAAAGATACTGGAACGCCCAATATTCAGTCGACTACTCCTGGTCACTGAATCAGAAGAAGGTCTCTCGGAGCAAGCAACCGATGCTGTTGGTAAGGTGGTCGGTGCTAACGGCCAGGCAAGTTCTAGCTGGAGGTGGCTGGAGCCATACTATGGACGCGCTGAGAAGTATGAATACCTGGATACATCCTTCGAAAGGATGTTGTTATGCGATATTGTCGAGTACTCCGTAACCGCTGGCGTTCCACAGGGTTCCGTTCTCGAACCAGTTCTTTAGAACATAATGTACGATGGCATACTGAGGCTGAGAGTCCCACCCCGATGGAGTTCAAATCATTGCTTTTGACGATGATGCCATGTACTGTAGATACCTCCAGGAGGGAGTTATCCCTAGCAGCTGGAAGTTACAGCGCTTGGTACTGATCGGCAAAGGAAAAGGAGACCGGGATTCCTCTTTGTATGCTGAACAGCGCAGGGAAACTCTTGGAGAAGATACTGAAACCAAGCCCAGCGAGCAGGAGATTTGTCCGAAAGACAGCAGGGATTCTGAAGGGGCCACTCTGTGATTGGAGCGATAGTGGTTCAGCTAGAACTAGACAATCGATTCTGTCAAACAATGGCTAGAGTCCAAGAGAGCACAGGACGGAGGCAGTAGTATACCATCCGAGTTGAGATGAGAAGCCACATGGTACACTCCAAAAGCTGCAAGTGAGACGACCGACTTAGCTTTGATAAACACATGGAGTACCAGTCAAAGAAGGCATCATCTTGGCTTGGAAGCCCAAGAAGCACCAGGAGGATACTCCGGTCTAGAGCCTGCTCTACGCATCTCCAATCTGGTCGAAGGCTCTAAAACTTAAGCAGAATCGGCTGCGGATCAAAGCAGGCATCAAATGTATACACGGTGGTTGGAGGGCCCAAGAGGCACCAGGAGGATACTCCGGTCTAGAGCCTGCTCTACGCATCTCTAATGTAGTCGGAGGCGCTGAAACTTAAGCAGAATCGGATGCGGATCAAAGAAGGCATCAAATGTATACACGGTGGTTGGAGGGCCCAAGAAGCACCAGGAGAATACTCCGGTCTAGCGTCGTGAGCTCAACATTGCTCTTCGCATCTCCAATCTAGTCGGAGACGGAATAGTGTCTACAGACTTACCGCACTACGAGTTGTATCGGCTTATAGGACTATCAGGGATGAAGCGGCACACGTCAGCGCGGGTATGATCCTCATAGATCCCCCTGGCTGCTGAAGCAAGGAGATGGACTTATTGGAAACCCGAACTCTCCTGAATTAAGAAGACAAGATGGGGACGCCTCACACAAGGGAAGGTGGACATACAGACCTATTCCGAGGGCAAACTCATGGATAAACCGAAAGCATGGAGACGTATACGAGGCGAACCCCACAGGCGGATCAGTAGTAGCAGGCAAAGTTCCAGAATTTCGTGGCGAATTGCATGCGAATGCGGCAAGATCAGGCCGAGGAGGTATGGAGCATTCTCGAAAAGGAACTGGAGAAGATGAAGGCAGTGAAGTGGGAGGGTTATGATGCCTTGTATTCGGGTCATGACCTCGCCGAAATAGGAAGAAGAAGAACGCATACATGGAGACGTATACTACCAACTGACGCAGTTACTATCTGGCCATGGTGGGTGGCTTAAGCGAGGCTGCCTTCTGCGCTTTACAACAAGCTTCAACTGGTTCTAGGGATAGTTCTCCCTGAGGATGATAGGTACACTTGGTACCACAACGGTGCTAGTCTGGCCTAAGCGAGGCTGCCTTCTGCGCTTCACAACAAGCTTCAACTGGTTCTAGAGGTAGTTCTCCTTGGAGATGATGGATCCATGTGGTACCACAATGAGCCTTGTCTGACCTAAGCGAGGCTGTATCCTGCAGCCCGCCGCTTTAACCTAACCTAACCCAAGTACAAGGTCAGGCAGGTGGCAAGCCAGAGAAGAGTGCTGCAAGCACAAACACCGACGGAGAACCCGCCCCGCGAGGTAATACCTGAAGGTGGTCCCGTGGGGCGAGCTCTGAGCTAGCGGAGGTAAGGTTTAGTTAGTATGAATCTGAATCTGGAACGCGGTACTTATGAAAGGTTCGCCCTCCGCTTATAGAAAAGGAAGCGACGAGAAGTCACCCTCTACTTAAAGCTTAGGAGCTTCTCTGGGAAGACCCTGGGATCCGGCTAGCCCGGCCCAGCCTTCGAGAAAAGCACCATCACAACATGTAGTCATGGACAGACTCTGGACACCATTGGTCGAGCTCTATAGTCCTGAACTTGGTCTAGGTTTGACACCATTGGTCGAGCTCCATAGTCCTGAACCTGGTCTAGGTTTGACACCATTGGTCGAGCTATATAGTCCTGAACCTGGTCTAGGTTTGACGCCATTAGTTGAGCTCTATAGTCCTGAACCTGGTCTAAGTTTGACACCCTTGGTCGAGCTCTATAGTCCTGAACCTGGTCTAGGTTTGACACCATTGGTCGAGCTCTATAGTCCTGAACATGGTATAGGTTTGACACCATTGGTCGAGCTCTATAGTCCTGAACCTGGTCTAGGTTTGACACCATTGGTAGAGCTCTATAGTCCTGAACCTGGTATAGGTTTGACACCATTGGTCGAGCTCTATAGTCCTGAACCTGGTCTAGGTTCGACGCCATTAGTCGAGCTCTATATTCCTGAACCTGGTCTAGGTTTGACACCATTGTTCGAGCTCTATAGTCCTGAACCTGGTCTAGGTTTGACACCCTTGGTCGAGCTCTATAGTCCTGAACCTGGTCTAGGTTTGACGCCATTAGTCGAGCTCTATAATTACAATAGTACTGAACCTGGTTTAGGTTTGTACTATTCTCTGACCGCAGCGCCAAAGTCGACGAAAAGCTGCCCAATGAGGACTTTTTCATCTCCACCATCACCCTCAACCAGAAGACATGTGTCAAGATCGTTGGAACTCATTCAAAGGACCATCATCTGTTTTATGAGAAGCGCTAGAGGTCGGCTTTTCTGGGTACGCCTGGCTCTGCTCTAGATACCATGTTAGGTTAAAGGGGTTAGCTGCAACGAATGCGACTCGGATCTCCAGATGCCTTGTTGAACTTACCTCCTGTTGATGGTGATACCATGGACTGTACTATAAAGGTCATCCATCGTCTAAGGCGGGGTGGAGTTTTGATGACCTTGTGCGTCACCTATTCTACGACTCCGGTCTGACGCAATGACACCAGAACTTTGCAAATTCAAAGAGTCGACTTCCCCTGTGTTCAGGACTAGCTTTGGCCGGAGTCTGAGCCAGGAATGGACGGCTCCAAAGCCAGTCAAGTCTGGTCTGGTGCTGGTGGCTTCGTGGGAGACGACACCTCTCTGCTTTCCAAGCGAAAACTTATGAAATCCTACTCCTAGTTGTGAAGAACAGCTGGAAGGGCCATAGCGTCTGTGTTTGTACTGGCAGTCAAGCTGCCCCTAAGGCCTTAGGTTAGATTGGAGGGATGGGTACCTAGGTGCTCCTCACGAGGGCCAAATGCTTCATCGTGTTGTTGCCTAGGGCCTTGCTCAACCACTTCCGGAATGGTTCGTGAATGAAAGAGAACAGCTGGAAGGGCCATAGCGTCTGCGTTTGTACTGGCAGTCAGGCTGCCCCTAAGGCCTTAGGCTAGATTGAAGGGGTGGGTACCTAGGTGCTCCTCACGAGGGCCAAACGGGTCATCGTGTTGTTGCCTAGGGCCTTGCTCAACCACTTCCGGAATGGTTCGTGAATGCAAGAGAACAGCTGGAAGGGCCATAGCGTCTGCGTTTGTACTGGCAGTCAGGCTGCCCCTAAGGCCTTAGGCTAGATTGAAGGGGTGGGTACCTAGGTGCTCCTCACAAGGGCCAAACAGTTCATCGTGTTGTTGCCTAAGGCCTTGCTCAACCACTTCCGGAATGGTTCGTGAATGCAAGAGCTCTTTGAACGCTAATCTGGGTCCCAGACCCTACAGGCGGATCAGTAGAAATGCGGTGAAGTGGGAGGGTTGTGATCCCTTGTTATCGGATCATAACCTCGCTGATAAAAGGAAGAAGAAGAAGATCTGGGTCCCAGACCACTCTGGGATCTTTGGGAATGAGATCTCCCATGAGATTCATAGACAAGGCTCAGATGAGGTTTCCTCAGGACCCGAACCTGCACTAGGGTCTCCCTGCGTCCTCGGTTAGCGTTTCGCACGAACACAATTGTTCGCGGCATGACTCTCCAGGACGTAGGTTGGTTGGTTACGATCGGCCCTCGATGAGGATGCCCTTAGACCAGAGATAGGTCCATTGCAGGACGGTAGGTCACCCTCTTACTCTCGGAGTTGATTTTAGCTGCGCAGGCGTTGAAGAAGTATTCACCCAGGACAAGCGCATAGGAAGGGACCGCTGGGCTCTTCTCTCCTCCATTCCTACATCAGTCAATGTAGGGAATGCCTAGTCGCTGGACACGTCTTCCTATGGCACAGTGTCCGGTGAGAACGTTTTGTTATTTGGGACAAGGTTCCAGTCTTGTGTTTCAGGAGTCCAATGGACCTAGTTTTGTTCAGTGTTGGCCTAGATGTTGCCATTGACCTCATTCTCCGCATCGGTCGGTAGGTTGACTAAACGCGTCTTGTTGTCCCTCAACAGACAGGCAGACTGCAGACAACTTATTGGCGTCGTTCGCTTTCGTCAAGCATCTCAATGTGCTTGGCCTAAGGGACACTACTCTCTGCGACGCTTGTGGAAAGGTCGACTGTACTGCGGAACATTTGCTCTGCGAGTGTCCTGCCTTTGCTCGTATCAGATGGCCGATGTGATGAGTGCTGGCACTGGACGCTCCAAAGACAAGGAAGGTTCAAATAAAATGGGTAAACGAGGGTCCTGCTCTCTGGTAGTACAATGGACCAGTAGCGTCTGAGTGCACCAGTTGAGCGTTTCCTATCACTTTTCTTGTTTTTTTCTTGAATTTTTCGACTCGAGGTGGCGAACCCCACAGCCGAATCAGTAGGAATGGGGTGAAGTGGGAGGGTTATGATCCCTTGTGTTCGGATCATAACCTCCCCGAAATAGAAAGAAGTAGAAAGATAGAACGAGGAGGTAGATAGAACCCCCTCCCATCATTGGAAAGATATAGAAAGTCACTTTGGTGATTCTCAGAGTTTTGCGTCGATATCTGCGGCATGGAAGGGGGTTCAAATGAGGCTTCCACGGATCTGGAAACTTCTTATTCGATGCATCTTCCTCTGACAGATGATCAGTATATACAGGTACAACCACTCAAACTGAGATATCTCCAACTGGAAACATTCTACAGGCCTTTAGGCCCATTTAGGCGCACTTAGTCACACTTAGGCTTAAACTCACAGAGGTGTGTGTGTGCGTTATAAAACTAGAGACCCGCGTCGGCCGGTCGGTGATTAAATAACGAAAAAACAAACTTAAACTTATATCATATCAATCTTTGTGTTGTAATGTTAATTATATGCGAAAGTATCTACAAAAAAAGAGAAAAAGATGGTTCCGCTGCTGCTCGTATCTGTAAGGCCTTAGAAGCGTGTCACACCATATTACCGCTTCTTCTTGTTGGCCTTGGTCATTTTGCGTTTCTTAACGATCATATCGTACAGAGCCTCCAAGCCTTCTTGGAGACCCTCCCCCGTTATTGCACAGGCTGGCTGGATGTACCAACCTTTGAATTGCTGCTGCTGTAGCTGGGTGCCACCGCCACTGCTACCCTTCGGCTGATGATGGGAATGCGGATTTGTTGCTGACGTTTGTTGGGTGATTGTGATCGATGTCTGGTTATGCTGTTGTTGTTGTTGTTGTTGTTGCTGATGGTAGGTGATATCACAATTTGCGGCTTTGGTTGTTGTATTCGCTGAGGACAGCGCCGAGGATGTCGATGTCGATGTTGAGATTTGCTGACTCATTGACTTATGATGATGATAGGGTTGCGACGTTGGCGTTATGCTTGGTGTTTGACCAGAGTTTGGTGTTGTTGTATTGGTCGCGTGTGACGATGAACTGGAACTTAATGAGGTTAGATTCAGACTTGGGTATAGAGGTGATAGTTCATGAAGGCCAAGAAATTTCTCTAGCTCTTTGGGATCACGTGCGCCGGGTAGGTCTTGTTTGTTGGCTAAAATCAGAACCGGAACGCCCTAAAATTTTTAAAGAAGACCCATTCCAGATGAAGTGAATGTTGAGTGTGGAATAGTAGGGGTGTGGGGAGGGGGGAATGTGTTACCTGATTGTCGGGGCATTTGGCTGTACGCATTAGTTCCATTTTAGCCTCTTCCATTCGTTCTACATCGACTGAATCGACCACGAAAAGGATACCATCTGTGCATCTTGATGGGGAGAGAGTAGAAAAATCTTTAAGATATAGCAACGGCTTTATGGATGATGTATGAGGGATTACCTTGTGTAGCTACGCCAAAGCGGTCGAAGCTTCTCCTGACCTCCGACATCCCACACGAGGAAGTGTACTCCTTTCGCCTTGCCGACTGTTCCTTGGATCTGAAATCATCAAAAGTAAAAAAAAATTTATGAGACCTAGGCTGGGCAAATTGCGCGCTCTGGTCGGGTCTTATGTCCTCTTTACAGCGGTCCTTGACTATCTGCTTGGAGATCAAGTTTATGAGACCTAAGGGACCTTGATAGGGAGTCAATCTGAAGGCATAACACCGGCAGTAGACTGGACAAATTGCGCGCTCTGGTCGGGTCTTTAGTCCTCTTTACAGCAGTCCTTGACTATCTGCTTGGAGATCAAGTTTATGAGACCTAAGGGACCTTGATAGGGAGTCAATCTGAAGGCATAACACCGGCAGTAGACTGGACAAATTGCGCGCTCTGGTCGGGTCTTTAGTCCTCTTTACAGCAGTCCTTGACTATCTGCTTGAAGATCAAGTTTATGAGACCTAAGGGACCTTGATAGGGAGCCAATCTGAAGGCATAACACCGGCAGTAGACTGGACAAATTGCGCGCTCTGGTCGGGTCTTTAGTCCTCTTTACAGCAGTCCTTGACTATCTGCTTGAAGGTGGAAGTGATGGACCCCAAGGTACCTGAAGATCGCTACGTGCTCGCAACGAGCAGGGACGTTTTGGAGCGAAATGGGTACCGCATCAGTCCAAAAAAGACCGTTTCCTGATCCACTCAGGCCTATTCCAGACACTAATTGGAAGGGAACAGTGCTGGGATCTATGATCAATAGCGAAGCAACCTGTGATGACCGATGATGATCAAGTGTGACCTGCAAAAGCCCCCTAAGCTTAAAGGAAGTCTCTACAACGTCCAGCGCTCACATACAGTTCACAATGATGGACAGATTGATGATGGCAGCTGAGCTGAAGATGCTCGAAGATCCGTGGAAGCCTTCACGTCAAGGAAGCGAAAAATATATCGCCACCAGCTCTGCTGGTCCCTGGACACGAAGGCCTGGTATGGCTATAAGAAGTCTGACGAATCATCTGAATCAGAACAAGTAGTCCCTTCGGTGAGTATCCCGCCTTTCATAGTCAAGCTAGAAGCGAACACCAAATGGAACTCCATAGAGAGACTTGTACCATCACAAGGAAGCCATGGGAGACTTATACAAAAGGACAGGGAATCCCCTACTACTCTGCGATACAACATGAAGCAGTTGCGTCAGACGAAAGAAGGCTGCGGTGACGAGGGAGTGTCTATGAGGAGAACACAGAGCCCACCTTGTGTGCCACTAAACGTATACAGCAATCGAGCTAGAAGCCCAATATTGCTCGAAAAAGAAACAAGTCCAGCGTAGTGTACGACGTGACAAACGTCAGCCTCAAGGGCTGAGGAAGCAGCAAGTAGATGTGACAGTAGGGACTATCCAAGGAGCTCCAAACAACATCTAGCGAAGAGAGAGAGGACGAGAATCAGCTCAGTAGATGAAGAGCCCTTAACCACGACGATCTTGAACTCTAATGAGTCTTCCGCAGCAACAAAGACCCCCGAACTCGCATCGGACCTCCCTACGGTAGGTATTTGCTTGAAATGGGCAACTTACTTACTTACTTAGGGGGCGCTACAGTTCGGGGTGAACCTGGGCCTCAACTTACAAGAATCTCCATTGTGCTCGGTCTTTAGCTAATTGCCTCCAGTTGTGCACTCCAAGTTCGTGGGGGTGCCCTTGAACTTGTGCGCGCCACCTATGGCGAGGAGGTCCTCTACTATGTCGTCCCTCCGGGTTAGATTCATCATCATAGAGGCATCCTTGCCGAACTATTTCAAGCGGCGGCTCCAAGCATATCGGCAGAGCTGTTAGCCCTACAAGAGTGGAAAAGAGGGATGACCATCAAGCTTCCGGAAAAGGGAAACTGGGGAGGTAGATGCGATCTCCCAGTCGTAGCTAAGACGGAACGGATTAAGGAACATTTAGATTCAACTCTCGACGTCGAACAGGTAGGCTATCGCGTTGGATCCTCCTGAATTGGCCACAATGCGGATCATAACAGAGTAATACGTCGAGTACAGGTCTTCGCTACATCGATTTCGGGAAGGCTTAGGTTAGGTTAGAGTGGCCCTTCGGCCAGACTAGACCCATTGTGGTACCACATGGATCTATTATCCCTAAGGAGAACTACCGTCAGGCATTACTTCGCGAGATGGGTTCGTCGGTGTTTATGTTTGCAGATCACTTCTGTGGCTGTCCGCCTGTCTGAGCTCGATTTGGCCTCACTTAGGCCAGACTAGGTCCGTTGTGGTACCAAATGGATCTATCATCCTCAGGGAGAACTACTTCTAGAACCAGTTGAAGCTTGTTGTGAAACGCAGAAGGCAGCCTCGCTTAGGCCAGACTAGACCCGTTGTGGTACCAAATGTACCTATCATCCTCAGGGAGAACTATCCCTAGAATCAGTTGGAGCTTGTTATGAAGCGCAGGAGACTGACGTTAGCTAGCTCGTCCTAGTTGTCGAAGAGGTAGGCTCCCAAGTGTAGTCTTCTGCGAGCGGAGAGGGCCTGGAACGTACAAAGAAAGTGTAGTACGGTTTCCTCCTCGTCCATGGAACTTCTGATTGCATGCCTACCAATGAGGCAGTGCCCCGTAATGACATCTACTGTAGTTGCGTGGAGCGACCTTGTCAGTCAGTTGGAGCGTTTCTGTTCCAGCTTAGGCCAGATCTGTCTAGTAATGAAGCACGTAGTGTCGCTAGGCGACCTGCGATTAGGTAGATGGGTGCCTTGTGACAATAGGAGTCACTGCTCACTTAGACCAACAGTTCGGGTCCATATCCACCTGCGCTTGGACACGCTAGTAGAGTCGAGCTTAAGTAGCAGTTTCACTGTAGCATACCGAGATTCCCCTTGCTCGACTTCAAGAAGGCTTACGGCAGCTTGAATCGTGATGCTATCTGGTTGACCTTGCGGAGGAGATGCACCCAGAGGGTCGTAAGTGTCACGCCTTATAGGTGTCGGAGGATTTTGTCAGTCCAACGTGGAGTACTTCAGGGGTGCATGCTGTCACCGCTGTTGTTCTTGGTGGTCATCCGTGATGTACTCCGTGCAGCATTGACGGAAGGCAACTATGGAATTCGCTGGACTATGGCATCGTTCAGTACAATGGACCTACTTTCTGGTCTAAGTACATTCTCATCGAGGGCCGATCCTAACCTAACCTATGGCATCTTACCTTAAACACCTCGACTACGCTGACGATCGGATAATGGACCTTCATCTGATGGCCCAGCATCTAGAAGCTGAGGCAAACAAAGTGCCAAAACCAAAGGCCTGAGCACCTCAATCTCCCGTGCTCAACTCAAGATTGCTCGACAGGAAGTCAAGAAAGTTCCAATATCTAGGATGTGAGGGATGTGCTATGGAATACTGTCCAAATTCTGGAGAAGCAAAGTCTTCAGCAGAAGCTGCGACGGTTCCGCTCCAACGTGGAGCCTTATGGGTGCAGTACTTGGAAGGTGGATGCCACTATCACACGCAAGCTGCAGACCTTCGTGAATAGATGTCTAGGAATGATTTTGAGGATTTCTTTTGGTCCAACCGTCCACCCAAGGAAGAACTTTATCAGAGGGATGGGCTAAGAACCTATAGGCGCTACTATACCAAGGAGAATGCGGCAATGGTGTCTGCCATGCAGCAGAATCCGCTCACCCGGGCAGGCAGAACAACAGGACGCCCTAGGTAAACGTGGCGCAGGACAGTCGAGGAGGAATGCGGCTCTTTGGGAATGAGTTGGAGGCAGCCAGGCAGGCAGAACAGTAGGACGCCCTAGGCAAACATGGCGCAGGACAGTCGAAGAGGAATCAAGCACTTTGGGAATGATTTGGAGGCTGGACAGGAGGCAGGACAGTCGAGGAGGAATCAAGCTCTTTGGGAATGAGTTGGAGGCAGCCAGGCAGGCAGAACAGTAGGACGCCCTAGGCAAACATGGCGCAGGACAGTCGAAGAGGAATCAAGCACTTTGGGAATGATTTGGAGGCTGGACAGGAGGCAGGACAGTCGAGGAGGAATCAAGCTCTTTGGGAATGAGTTGGAGGCAGCCAGGCAGGCAGAACAGTAGGACGCCCTAGGCAAACATGGCGCAGGACAGTCGAAGAGGAATCAAGCACTTTGGGAATGATTTGGAGGCTGGACAGGAGGCAGGACAGTCGAGGAGGAATCAAGCTCTTTGGGAATGAGTTGGAGGCAGCCAGGCAGGCAGAACAGTAGGACGCCCTAGGCAAACATGGCGCAGGACAGTCGAAGAGGAATCAAGCACTTTGGGAATGATTTGGAGGCTGGACAGGAGGCAGGACAGTCGAGGAGGAATCAAGCTCTTTGGGAATGAGTTGGAGGCAGCCAGGCAGGCAGAACAGTAGGACGCCCTAGGCAAACATGGCGCAGGACAGTCGAAGAGGAATCAAGCACTTTGGGAATGATTTGGAGGCTGGACAGGAGGCAGGACAGTCGAGGAGAAATCAAGCTCTTTGGGAATGAGTTGGAGGCAGCCAGGCAGGCAGAACAGTAGGACGCCCTAGGCAAACATGGCGCAGGACAGTCGAAGAGGAATCAAGCACTTTGGGAATGATTTGGAGGCTGGACAGGAGGCAGGACAGTCGAGGAGGAATCAAGCTCTTTGGGAATGAGTTGGAGGCAGCCAGGCAGGCAGAACAGTAGGACGCCCTAGGCAAACATGGCTCAGGACAGTCGAAGAGGAATCAAGCACTTTGGGAATGATTTGGAGGCTGGACAGGAGGCAGGACAGTCGAGGAGGAATCAAGCTGTTCGGGAATGAGTTGCAGGCAGCCAGACAGGCAGAACAGCAGGACGCCCTAGGCAAACGTGGCACAGGACAGTCGAGGAGGAATCCGGCTCTTTGGGAATGAGTTGGAGGCTGGACAGGAGGCAGGACAGTCGAGGAGGAATCAAGCTGTTCGGGAATGAGTTGCAGGCAGCCAGACAGGCAGAACAGCAGGACGCCCTAGGCAAACATGGCGCAAGACAGTCGAAGAGGAATCAAGCACTTTGGGAATGATTTGGAGGCTGGACAGGAGGCAGGACAGTCGAGGAGGAATCAAGCTCTTTGGGAATGAGTTGGAGGCAGCCAGGCAGGCAGAACAGTAGGACGCCCTAGGCAAACATGGCGCAGGACAGTCGAAGAGGAATCAAGCACTTTGGGAATGATTTGGAGGCTGGACAGGAGGCAGGACAGTCGAGGAGGAATCAAGCTGTTCGGGAATGAGTTGCAGGCAGCCAGACAGGCAGAACAGCAGGACGCCCTAGGCAAACGTGGCACAGGACAGTCGAGGAGGAATGCGGCTCTTTGGGAATGAGTTGGAGGCTGGACAGGAGGCAGGACAGTCGAGGAGGAATCAAGCTGTTCGGGAATGAGTTGCAGGCAGCCAGACAGGCAGAACAGCAGGACGCCCTAGGCAAACATGGCGCAAGACAGTCGAAGAGGAATCAAGCACTTTGGGAATGAGTTGGAGACTGGACAGGAGGCAGGACAGTCGAGGAGGAATCAAGCTGTTTGGGAATGAGTTGCAGGCAGACAGACAGGCAGAACAGCAGGACGCCCTAGGCAAACGTGGCACAGGACAGTCGAGGAGGAATGCGGCTCTTTGGGAATGAGTTGGAGGCTGGACAGGAGGCAGGACAGTCGAGGAGGAATCAAGCTGTTCGGGAATGAGTTGCAGGCAGCCAGACAGGCAGAACAGCAGGACGCCCTAGGCAAACGTGGCACAGGACAGTCGAGGAGGAATGCGGCTCTTTGGGAATGAGTTGGAGGCTGGACAGGAGGCAGGACAGTCGAGGAGGAATCAAGCTGTTCGGGAATGAGTTGCAGGCAGCCAGACAGGCAGAACAGCAGGACGCCCTAGGCAAACATGGCGCAAGACAGTCGAAGAGGAATCAAGCACTTTGGGAATGATTTGGAGGCTGGACAGGAGGCAGGACAGTCGAGGAGGAATCAAGCTCTTTGGGAATGAGTTGGAGGCAGCCAGGCAGGCAGAACAGTAGGACGCCCTAGGCAAACATGGCGCAGGACAGTCGAAGAGGAATCAAGCACTTTGGGAATGATTTGGAGGCTGGACAGGAGGCAGGACAGTCGAGGAGGAATCAAGCTCTTTGGGAATGAGTTGGAGGCAGCCAGGCAGGCAGAACAGTAGGACGCCCTAGGCAAACATGGCGCAGGACAGTCGAAGAGGAATCAAGCACTTTGGGAATGATTTGGAGGCTGGACAGGAGGCAGGACAGTCGAGGAGGAATCAAGCTGTTCGGGAATGAGTTGCAGGCAGCCAGACAGGCAGAACAGCAGGACGCCCTAGGCAAACGTGGCACAGGACAGTCGAGGAGGAATCCGGCTCTTTGGGAATGAGTTGGAGACTGGACAGGAGGCAGGACAGTCGAGGAGGAATCAAGCTGTTTGGGAATGAGTTGCAGGCAGACAGACAGGCAGAACAGCAGGACGCCCTAGGCAAACGTGGCACAGGACAGTCGAGGAGGAATGCGGCTCTTTGGGAATGAGTTGGAGGCTGGACAGGAGGCAGGACAGTCGAGGAGGAATCAAGCTGTTCGGGAATGAGTTGCAGGCAGCCAGACAGGCAGAACAGCAGGACGCCCTAGGCAAACGTGGCGCAGGACAGTCAAGGAGGAATCAGGGGCTCTTTGGAAATGAGTTCGAGGCACTAGACCCGTTTGTGTGAACAGAGATTGAAGTATAACCCTTAGCGACTGATTTGCAATCAGCATCTAGGATGGCTAGGACACATTCATAGTCAGAGCCAGAAGAGTCTTCGAATCCAATCCAGAAAGAGAGGGACAACGTGCAGTAGAAGAAGTTGGACAGGGGTCTTAGCCAACTTGGTGTTCGAAACTGCAGCCAGCTGTCCAAAGAAACTGAAGATGTGTCTGTCCGTTGAGACCCAAGTGCGTAACAGATACTTGCTTACTTAGGTGGCGCTATTGCAGTACAATGGACCTACTTCTTGGTCTAAGTACATCCTCATCGAGGGCCGATCCTAACCTAACCTAGGTGGCGCTACAGTTCGAGGCGAACCTGGGCCTCAACTTACAAGAATCTCTACTTAGCTCTGTCTTTAGCTAATTGCCTTCAATTGCGCACTCCAAGTTGGTCGAGGTCCCCTTGAACTTGTGCGCACCACCTATGGCGAGGAGGTCCTCTACTGTGTCATCCCTCCGGGTTAGATTCGAAGACTCTGCGTGCCGCTCTACATGTCGTAGCCATCTCAGACGTTTGTTGACTGCGTGCGTGCGTGCGACTGCCTAGTTTTGAGCCCTTGAATCAGCCACCCCCTGTACGTACCTTTAAAATAGAAATGAATCCTTACACTCACCTTCTCACAGTTGAATCCAATCGTTGGTACCGTATTCAAATACTGATCGAACTTAAGTCTATATAACGCTGTTGTCTTCCCCGCTGAATCCAGTCCCAGCATGACTACGTGCAGGGTTCCCTATACAAAAGGATGACACACACACACTCATATAGTCAATATCACTACATACACTCACCTGTGTTGGTAGTGAATCCAGTAAATTGCCCCCACTCTTGCCCATTGTAGCCCCCATATTCTAACAAAATGATTTTGTTTCGCTTATCCGCGCAGTTTTCCAAGGCAATTCGTTCAGATTTGTCCTGCTCCCACGCACACATCCGTTTGGTTTTTATAGTTTTCCTTAATTACTTGCGACTCTACTCTCGTTGTCTTAATTCATTTTCTTATTTTATTTTGTATAAAAGAAAGGCTGATACATATATCACAGCACCATGCAGAGCAGGATGATCTAGACCTGGAAGTGGAAGAGAAATGTTTAGGAGGTCCATGGGCGATCAATCGGGATATATATGATCTTACAGACTACAGAAGCTTTGGGCAGCTAGCATGGGACGAACCCAACAGGTGGATCAGTAGAGGATCAGTAGAGAATCAGTAGAGAATCAGTAGAGGATCAGTAGAGAATCAGTAGAGGATCAGTAGAGGATCAGTAGAGGATCAGTAGAGGATCAGTAGAGAATCAGTAGAAGATCAGTAGAGGATCAGTAGAGGATCAGTAGAGAATCAGTAGAGAATCAGTAGAGGATCAGTAGAGAATCAGTAGAGGATCAGTAGAGGATCAGTAGAGAATCAGTAGAGAATCAGTAGAGGATCAGTAGAGGATCAGTAGAGAATCAGTAGAGGATCAGTAGAGGATCAGTAGAGAATCAGTAGAGAATCAGTAGAGAATCAGTAGAGGATCAGTAGAGAATCAGTAGAGGATCAGTAGAGGATCAGTAGAGAATCAGTAGAGAATCAGTAGAGGATCAGTAGAGGATCAGTAGAGAATCAGTTGAGGATCAGTAGAGAATCAGTAGGGGATCAGTAGAGGATCAGTAGAGGTTCAGTAGAAATGCGGTGAAGTGGGAGGGTTATGATCCCTTGTTTTCGGATCATAACCTCGCTGATAAAAGGAAGAAGAAGAAGAAGTACAGCCTCTTCTACAACCTTGGTAGGTTGTACCACCTCTCCTTTACAAGGCACCTGCCCGTTTACATGGATCGGAGCAGAGAGGCGCCACCGTCAGAAGATAATCTCAGAAAATAATCACAAAAGGATTGCAGCCCTCGATCTTTACCTAAACTCTACAGGCTGGGTCTAGCATTCCATCCTCAACCGAATACTCCATCACACAACCACTTACTTATGTCCTGTATCCTCTTGCGATTCCTAGGGCCTCTACTACGCTTACGCGCCATCGTGTATGGTTTCTGGCAATGTGTCTCAGCTCTCGCCAACTTTTCCCCAACTGCCGCGCCTCATTCTCGACTGGTCTGCGCCATGTTCTCCTCGGACTGCCATCCTGAGTTAAAGGGTTCCATTGCATAGCATGGTTCGCTATGGAATTGTCACCCTTTCGGAACGTGTGACCAATTCACTGCCACTTCCGTCGTTGGATGGTTGTGCCCATTGGTTCCTGACCCGTTCTCTCGTAAAGGTGTTCGTTAGAGATACGATTGGGCCAGGAAGTCCTTAAGATGTTACGCAGGCACCTGTTTACAGCTTTCTAGTAATAGTAATGGTCACTCTCCAAGTACTGCATTCGTACAGCAGCACGGATTCAACGTTGGAGCGCAACAGCCTTAGCTTGGTGTTCAAACTGATTGCATTGTTTCGCCATATTTTGGACAATTTCCCGAACGCAATCCAGTTGAGATCCACCATCAAGACACTGAGAATCCTCTTCTCTCTTTGGCGGCTGTCCATCATGGCACGGTTGAGCCGAATCTAGTTCGATTCCACCATCAGTTGGAACAATACTCCCAAGACACTGAGAATCCTCTTCTCTCTCTACCGGCTGTCCAGCGAGGCATGGTTGAGCCGAATCCAGTTCGGTTCCACCATCAGTCGGAACAATACTCCCAAGACACTGAGAATCCTCTTCTCTCTCTACCGGCTGTCCAGCAAGGCATAGTTCAGCCGAATCCAGTTCGGTTCCGCCATCAGCGGGAACAATACTCCCAAGACACTGAGAATCCTCTTCTCTCTCTAGCGGCTGTCCAGCAAGGCATAGTTGAGCCGAATCCAGATCGGTTCCACCATCAGTCGGAACAATACTCCCAAGACACTGAGAATCCTCTTCTCTCTCTACCGGCTGTCCAGCAAGGCATAGTTCAGCCGAATCCAGTTCGGTTCCGCCATCAGCGGGAACAATACTCCCAGACACTGAGAATCCTCTTCTCTCTCTAGCGGCTGTCCAGCAAGGCATAGTTCAGCCGAATCCAGTTCGGTTCCGCCATCAGCGGGAACAATACTCCCAAGACACTGAGAATCCTCTTCTCTCTCTAGCGGCTGTCCAGCAAGGCATAGTTGAGCCGAATCCAGATCGGTTCCACCATCAGTCGGAACAATACTCCCAAGACACTGAGAATCCTCTTCTCTCTCTACCGGCTGTCCAGCAAGGCATAGTTCAGCCGAATCCAGTTCGGTTCCGCCATCAGCGGGAACAATACTCCCAGACACTGAGAATCCTCTTCTCTCTCTAGCGGCTGTCCAGCAAGGCATAGTTGAGCCGATTGCTGGATTCATTTTCAGCCCGACGACGCCTGCTTCCCTCTCCACATCTGCTGTTCTTTGGTGGAGGTCCAGCGTAGTTAAGATGTGTCAGTTGGAATGTAAGGGTCCATCGAATCCCTCCATTTCCCGTCGACAAAGCTGCACGAAGCACATCGCCAATCACCAAAAGGAATAGTATTGGTGAAAGAATGCAGCCTTGTCTGAACCCGCTTTGGGTCTCGAATTCCTCAGACAACCTTTCCTTCTTCTGTGCAGAATGTAACATTTGGATCCTACGTACTAACCCAAGCCCTACGTAGTCCTCGCGGGACTACTGCTAAGTACGACTGGTGTGCCTTTTAGGCTTTGCTCCCCTCTTCGCTTGATTCTCCTGAGTTCGACCTGAAAGCTGGTCACATGTCCACTTACTTCGGGTCAGGTCTGTCTAGAACGTAACATTTGGACCCACCGTATGTAGCAACTATTGCATCAGGAACACCTCTCCTGCGTAAGGCACGCCAGAGGAATTCCCTGTCGGCACTATCGAACGCCTTCTCAAAATCGATGAACAACAGCTGCTTCTTCTACATGACCGCAGTGTCCCTAGTGGTGGTGCTAGTGGACTTCCTCTCTATTGCCTTCTGGGGACCTTATCTGCTTCCCTGGGCGGTGCTGGTTGTCCAGGTACACGCAGATTGGCGATCGATATACTCTGACTAGTACCACAAGGGCCCTTGTACCTATAAGATCTATTGTGGCAGCCCGGTGCTTAGCCGAGAACTTAGTTAAGGCTCGTGACAAACCTCAACAAAGCTCCAGGCTCAATTTTCCAGAAGTCAGAGAGGCTCAATAGAGCCCTCCCGAGATGGAGAAGTCTTTTTCTTGCGGCAATGGGGCATTCACCCATCGATATTCAGCTCACTGCTCGATGATGATCCGCACGGTGTTGGTGTGGTCGACACTGGAGGATCTAGATCGATTGTTCAGAATTGAGTGTGTCCTCGAGATGATGCTTGACTAGCTCCAGAATGATACTCCTCATCTCTTGCACTGCATTCAGTTTCCTTTCTAGGAAGCTGGACGATCATTCCCTTCTTCCATTCGTCAGAAAGCTGCCTGATGGCGAACCCCACAGGCGGATCAGTAGAAATGCGATGAAGTGGGAGGGTTATGATCCCTTGTTCTCGGATCATAGCCTCGCCGAAATAGGAAGAAGAAGAAGAAGAAGAAGGAAGCTGGCTGGTCATTCCCTTCTTCGATTCGTCAGGAATGCTCTCAGCTTCCCATGCTCTCTCCATAAGTGGAAGCAGTAGCTTAGCCGATGTTGTTGGCGTTGCTTGTAAGAGTTCCGCGGAAACACCGTCAGCCTTGTTGGTTTTTAGTGCTTTGATCGCGGTAGTGATCTCATTATAACTGGGAGTCGTGGTGCGTATTCGGGCATTTCTCACCTCGGGCACCTCAGTCTGATTGGGGAGCATATCGTTCAAAACGAAGTGTGAAGTGCAAAGTGCTCTTTCCATCTCTTGAGGTGGTCCTCATCCGAAATGAGCAAGGAGCCGTCTAGGCTTTTCACTGGGTGTTGGCTGGAGCTGCGACCACCTGTCAGCTCTTTGGTGATTCTGTAGACGGTCCTGCTGTCGCACCGCGTGGCTTCTTCTTCTTCTTTTGCTTCTGCTTCTGCAGCCCTGCTCGATTCAAAGCACTTCCTCTCGTCCAATTGCTTTGATGAGTAGGAGTGTCTCAAGTGGATCCAGCGTGCAGCTTTTTCTGCTTATGTAGCCTGTCAAGTCGCACGCTATCCATCTTTGTGCGATATATGGACTCCAGCTCGCTTCTCCCTGCTGCTGGAGTAGCTGCAATGCGATCTTTCAGCCTTTTTCGTTCGTCCATCCGTCTCCAGGTATCCTCGGAAAGCCACGCCCTATATCTTCCCTGCGATCCATCGACAATTCCTTTCAGCATCAGATGTAGTATAGGAATGGTCCTAGATGGTTGCGAGCAGAGAGCTACCTATTGCTTCTACATCTTGCGAAAGGTGCTCCCTTAATTGTTGGCGCACTGAAGGATCACATAGTCTATCGATGCTGAACTTTGGCATTCTTGTGTTGTCGTGGGATCTTCGAACTGCAACAGTGCTTAGTTGGAGAGTAGCTTTCGTACCATCCCCACATCTGCCCCTCGCCTGTTTTGGACATACAGGAGAGTACTTCTAAAGGCGAACCAAACAGGCGGATCAGTAGAAATGCGGTGAAATGGGAGGGTTGTGATCCCTTATTTTCGGATCATAACCTCGCTGATAAAAGGAAGAAGAAGAAGGAGAGTACTTCTAAACCGGCGGCTGATAGCAAAATGGTCAATTTGGTTGCCTGTCTCGTTGGAAACCCAGCTGACTTTGTGGCAGGTCTTGTGCTCAAACATGGTGTCACCTATCACAAGGCGGTTGGCATTGCAGAAATCCACAAACCTCTCGCCGCTGTCATTGTGGTTTCTTAGTCCAAATACACAGCGCAACAGCCCACGAAGACCCTAGGCCTAGCGTCTCGCAAACACTCGTGTTGTGTTGGTTTTCCTAGTCCCTGCTTCCTGATTACATGTTTGAGCCCTTCGTTGTCGTTACCTACCTTCGCATTCAAATCCCCCATCACTATGACAATGTCTCCATTTGGTGTTCTGTTGAAGACGACACTTGAGAGATTGTAGAAGCTCTCCTTATCGTCCTTAGATGAGCCATTCGTTGGGGCATAACACTGTCTGATGGTGACGCGTCATACTTTAGTCCGGAATCTGGCCGTCATAATCCTATCACCATGAAGCTGCCATGGTAACCCTCCCACTTCACGGCATTTCTACTGATCCTCTACTGATCCTTCTGTGGTGTTCGCCTGTTCGACTCAAAGGATCGTAACACGATCCCACTTCACTGCATTTCTACTGATCCTCAACTGATCTTCTACTGATCCGCCAGTGAAATTCGCCTGTTGGACTCAAGGGATCGTAACGCGCTCCCACTTTACTGCATTTCTACTGATCGTCTACTGATCCTTCTGTGGTGTTCGCCTGTTCGACTCAAAGGATCGTAACACGCTCCCACTTCACTGCATTTCTACTGATCCTCCACTGATCCTCCTGTGGTATTCGCCTGTTCGACTCAAAGGATCGTAACACGATCCCACTTCATTGCATTTCTACTGATCCTCTAGTGATCCTCTACTGATCCGCCTGTAGGGTTTGCCTTGAATGAATTCCAACTGTTCCATCGAATGTTGAGGAAGAAAGGCAGCTGGTTCGGAACAGCGGTCATTGCCTCTGTGGGAGATGTTTGTGGAGTGAAGCGGCTTGGTGTGGCGACTAGGTTAGGTTAGATAGATGGGTGCATTGTGCCAAAAGAGTCACTGCTCACTTAGACCAACAGTTCGGGTCCATTGTGTCCAAAGAGAGTTGGAATGGATTCCAAGAAGGCAGCTACAGACAAGTGTTCTGACCAGCGGTCAATGCCTCTGCGAGAGATGATTATGGAATGAAGCCACTTGGCTTAGAACACCCGGAGTTCAAGAAGCCATAAGCGCGAAGAAGAGAGCCTATAAGCCGGTGAACTCACTTGGGGGACTTCGATTCTGGAAATCGGTACCCCGAGGCGTGAAGAACTTGCAAATTAGCTGTGAAAACAGCGAAGGAACAGTCTTGGAAGGAGTTTTGGCGACAAATTGCAATGTGACCACTGATCTGCACATAGACTGCTCTGCCAGATCATCCGTCAACGCAGAGAGAGAAGTTGAACATTGTGAACGGAGTCGAATCCAAAGACGGTGGTACACTTCCTTCTAATGAGGATGACATCTCACACAGATGGAGCTAGGAACTTGCAGAGCTGCTCTCAATCCCGAACAGGGCAACGAAGATGACTGGCAGCTACTTCTCCGAACAGAACGATGGATTGCTGACGTAGTGCGTATGTTCCCAAACCGGCTTCCAAGAGGTGTCATGATTGCAGTACCATCAGGTGAGGGACCCCATGGTAGGCCTAGAAATAGGTGGTTAAACCAAGTATTACATCTCTTCTGGAACCATCTACGGATTCCTTCTGATGAGTTTGAGTCAATGCCCGAAGATCTAGAAGGATGGAGAGTCTATCTGAGCATCCTTTTCCGCCACCCTCATGAAGAATAAGCGGGCAATTGACAATGTATGCACGAGTGCAAGCTTTTCAATTGGGATGCCCCATTTCTCCAATAGGGTACCTCAGCTATGCGTGAAGTTACCCGCCGGTTTGCTTGGCCTTTCAACTCATCCATACTTGCCATTTGGTTGTGGAAAGAGATTATGTTGGTTACCTAGACACTGCGATATAGATGGCAATGAAAGTCTGGCCAAAGAAGGAGCCAGAGCTCCCACAAAGTAGCGCAATTGGAGCCTTTCAAATCGTTCATATCAGCCAGTTGGTCGTGGAAATGTGCACGCTTCAGCAACGCTCCAAATTTTGTATCAAAGCTCGCGTTCGGCTGCAACAACTTTACGTTCATTCTCAGCGATGAAGTCCATTTCCGGCCCCCAACTGCTTTGTTGTCACATTTGGACAAGTCAGCAACCCGAAGCCATTCACGAAATGCAGCTGCATCCACAAAAGTCGACTGTTTCGTGCGGGTTTCATGCTGGAGTGGTCTTCTCCTTCAATAATGCATGGAGATCGCTACCGCACCATGTTGACTGACTATTTTTGGGACAAATTGGAAGAGGATGACTTGGAGCACATGTCGTTTCAACATGCCACACAGCTGGCCAAACAATCGAGCTATTTGAAGTCAAAGTTCAGTGACCGTGTTACCTCCAGAGATGGACTAGTCAATTGGGCGACTCGTTCATTTGGTTTGACGCCTCTGGAGTTACTTCTTTGAGGCTACGGTCTATGCCAACAAGCCAGAGACTTTGGAAGACCTCAGTTCCAACATCAAATGCAAAAAAGTCATGGAAAACTGGGCTCAGCTGGCACTTTACCCCGACAAACCTTTCTCCCTTTCCTTCCCTGATTTGCATTCCATTCCAAAGGGAAATGAATTTCACACGAAATGTATCTGTCCGTTGTAACTGGTGTTAATTACCACAGTGACGCCTCTGGCAATACTAGAGCCGAGATCCAATCAATCTTACCCAAGGTAATGGCCATCACTCGGATCGGGGAACAGAATAGAAGGAATAGCGGATAAATTTTCTTGTCCGGTTCCCACTGTAATCAATTAGTGTCTGGACAGGTACTCTCATCATTACGTTCCTCATGTTGGTCCAGATGTGATGGTCAGTATGCCATCCAACCATTCATCATCTCGTCATGTCGGTATGGAAGCAAAAAAAAAAAAAATGGGAAACCTATGTTCTATGGGCAGCTCCGCAAATGACACCACAATGGGGGGATCACACCAAGATGTGCTCTTGCCAATCGCTGTTTCTATAGGCGTCTTCTTCTTCCTCTTACAAGCGAGGTTATGATCCGAAAACAAGGGATCACAACCCTCCCACTTCACTGCATTTCTACTAATCCACCTGTGGGGTTCGCCTACAACAACGCACCAGCCAAGAGAATCTCTGAATCTCAGTTCCCCCCGGGTTCGAGACGAACCTCTGCGTCAAATCAAACGAACGAGGCGGCCAATTGGTCCATCTCTGAAGGTAACACGGTCACTGAACTTCGACTGGCCAGCTGTGTGGCAGGTAACTCAGCCAACAGAATCTCTGAATCTCAGCCCTTCGGGTTCGAGACGAACCTCTGCAATATAAAGACCAAGCTGTTGCGAATGCCAGAAAACTGGAAGCATCGTGCCCGAGACCGCAGAGGATGGAAGGCAGCCGTGTCTCAGGCAGAGACTCTTCAAGGGTCTGGAGCCCTTTAAGTAAGTAAAGCTGCATATACCTGCACCAAAGCCAGAGTCCATCGTTCAAGCTTAAGTTTCAAGATCGCAACTCTTCCTCCTAATGGTGTGCACTTCCATACTCTGTCTGTCAACCTGAGACGTGGCCTCAGTCCGACTTCTGACAGAAAGAGCTTCCACACATCCGAAAGGAGCCTTTGTTGGAGAGACGCCCAACTATATCTGGACGACTTCTGAAAGCCTCGCCAGTAAGCTCAAGGTCCCTCCATGTGAGCGATGACATCTGTTCCATAACTTACTTACTTACAGTATTGCGACGTCGTGCCCGGGATACTTCCTGTCGAGGTTGAATTGGGCGCATCTCTCGATCGCGTGAACCTCTGCTTGGAGTATACTGGGGAAAAGTACCTGGTCCTGGGTCCGTATTAACTTACTTAGGTGGCGCTACAGTTCGGTGTGAACCTGGCCCTCAACCAACAGAAATCTCCCTTTAGCACGGTCTTCAGCTAATTGCCTCCAGTTGCGCACTGCAAGTTGGTCGAGGTCCCTTTAAACTTGTGCGCGCCACCTACGGCGAAGAGGTCCTCTACTGCCTCGTCCCTCCGGGTTAGATTCGAAGACTGTTCCATAAGCCTGTCCTAAGTCGATGCCGTTGTCGACATTCAGAGAAACCCTATACCTTCGGTTGCATTGATGACAGATGAAGGATGAAGCAAGAGTGTCCTGCTGCTGGTAAAGAGTATCCTTCAAGAGGCTAACACTCATATTGATTAGAAACTCATCAACCATCCGCCTTCGTACTTCCATCGATCTGCCTGAGTGGTCGCTACTTGTGCATGTTTAACCCTCCAATCTAAATTTAAAGTCAATTCCATCAGATTGGATAATTTGATCTCCTTCAAGGCAACCCCCAACCCCCACTTACTGTCAAGGAAATGGGGAAGCGTCAAGTATCCATTCAATTAGGAATCCTTTCAGCATTACACTGCTGCTATGCCAATCAGCTCATTCTTCCTCTGCTACATCACTCAGCAAACATAGAAAGGATGCCCCCTCCACACACATGCATTGTACTCGTATCCTTGGAAATATTGATTATTTTTAATTTTTAATCATCGCCCCCCACCCCCAGGCAATGAATGCTACTTGTTGTGATGTGAGTAGGAGGAAACGAATCCATTTAACCCGACGGGTGGACATGGGATTTATTTTTGGTTCCTAGAATCGAATTAGGAGCGAGGCCAGTCCACTTTACTGTCCTCCCCGATGCCTTAATTAGAAATGCCCAGCATATGCATTTGTTTGTATCTAACACCACACAGCCACTGTTTCCCCACAAAAGTTTCGCCCAGCATACTACTCATAGATACATCTAGGAACGGAATGATGGACGGGAAAGGGGTACAAACAACTGCAGAGCACATTCCGTTGTCGCTCTGAATTTATTCTGATGATCATCAGTCAATGACGAAAATAGCCATGCCAGGCGGAAGGGGACACAAATGCAACTCGACATGTTGATGTACCCGGGGGATTCACTGTACACGACCCGACGTTGTTAGAATAACAAATTTGAAACTATTTATGCGCACAGATGCGTCAGATAAACTACTATCTGTGGACGTCCTAGCACGCATCTGGCTACTCAAAGCCAGCGCTCTGTAGCACACATCCAATTCCTACCAGAACAAGTTGTGGGGAGTATTTACAACCTTGTGGGACACCACATAGAACTACGAAACGTGTGACTACCTCGGCTACACATAATGCTAGAAAGTATCGCAAAGGAGAACAATCAAAGAGGACGCATCGCAAGCAAGGAGCGAGAAACCCTGTCCAAATCGGTGCCACGTATGGACTGGCGTAGAGGCGATATACTTGTGTCCTGCACGTTATGAAACCCGGTTTGCGGACAGACGGCACTAAGGCAGAATTGAGAGTAGGAGGGTCTCAGCTCTCGCCAACTTTTCCCCAACTGCCGTGACTCCTTCTCGACTGTTCTGCGCCATGTTCTCCTCGGACTGCCATCCTGAGTTAAAGGGTTCCATTGCATAGCATGGTTCGCTATGGAGCTGTCACTCTTACGGAACGTGTGAGACCAATCCACTGCCACTTCCGTCGTTGGATGGTTGGCGGCGATATGGTCAAGAGATACTGCTTTGAAGGAGAATTTGACTCAAAGCTGGACAGTGTACCAATCCAAACAACATATGGTACACAGATGGATCGCAGACATCTACAGGCACTGGGACAGGTGTGTACGGACCCGGACTGTTGTTTGAGGTGGGATTGGGTCGTCTTATCATTGCGGCCACATTGGGCTTATTGTGATTTCCTCTCATCTTCATACAGAGTCTTCGAATCTAACCCAGAGGGACAACGCAGTAGAGGACCTCCTCGCCGTAGGTGGCGCGCACAAGTTCAAGGGGACTTCGAACAACTTGGAGTGCGCAACTGGGGGCAATTAGCTAAAGACTGAGCTAAATGGAGATTTCTGTTGGTTGAGGGCCAGGTTCACACCTGCGAACCCCACAGGCGGATCCGTAGAAATGCGGTGAAGTGGGAGGGTTATGATCCCTTATTTTCGGATCATAACCTCGCTGATAAACGGAAGAAGAAGAAGAAGAGGGCCAGGTTCACACCGAACTGTAGCGACACCTAAGTAAGTTAATACGGACCCAGGACTAGGTACTTTTCCACGGTATACTCCAAGCAGAGGTTCACGAGATCGAGAGAGGCGCCCAATTCAACCTCACTACGAAGTATCCCGGGCAAGACGTCGTAATACTGTCAGATAGCCAAGTGGCAATCAAAGCACTGAACTCTCATGAGATCAGATCCAGACTGGTATGGCGCCGTCTAACCAAGATTAACAGGTTGCGCCTGACTAACATGGTAACTCTCTACTGGGAACCAGGACAAGTAGGACTGTAGGGGATTGAATCAGCTGATGCAAGGCTCAGACAATCTGTTCCTTGGATGGGAACCTATTTGTGGGATAGGACCACACAAAATACAGGAAGAACTAACCCCCAGTTGAGAGAGGGGAAAGAGTTTGAGGGAAACTAAAACCAGAAACGAGACAGAACCTGCCTAAGGAGTCGACTTCGCATCTTGACGAATGGGTCACTGCAGACTCGCGGAACACCTTAGGAAACTGGGAATAGAAGGGGATTGGACACTGCAGATTCGGCAGGAACCTCACAGAAGCACCAGCACAGAGATCACAACTTACAACTGTCGGCCGAGAAGTCCTCAGCCGCACTCTTCACGTCCTGGACAAGGGAGATGAGGTCAGTCCTAGACATAAGCGTAGCAAGACGTTGAATTCCAACCACCACCCAACCAAGACTTCTTGACGTCGCTTTCAATAGCCGCACATGCGTCAAAGATCAGAAGTCGAATTGGACTCCAAAGCAATCTACTCAAGATCCTCCTGGGCGATGGATAAAGAGGCGCTACTCGCCACATACAAGGCAATCGGTCGCTCTGTGCTGAACTACGGATATGCGGCCTCCATTTGGATACCGCAGCTGAGTGACAATAACCCCACAGTGACGGATCAGTAGAAATGCGGTGAAGTGGTCGGGTTATGATCCCTTGTTTGCGGATCATAGCCTCGCCGAACCAGGAAGAAGAAGAAGCCGAGTGACACAAACTGGCAGCATAAGGACCATCACCGGATGTCACATGTTGATCATCTCCATTCTGAAACAAAGTTGCTTTCAGTAAGAGACCACAGCACCATGCTCTCCAAGCAGTTCCATCTAGCCTGTCACCTTCAAGATCACCCTAGGCTGACAACGGCACCACAACCACACCGTTCCATTCCCAAAGGGCTCCAAATCTACCTCGATGTCTACACACAGGGTACCAGGATCGACAGACAGACCTACTAGGATGCATTGACAGGCATTCATCACACGACTGTGTCCCACTCTATGGAGAATCTCTGCCACAACGTGGTCCTCGGAGGGTGCCCATCACCCATCGCAGACGAAGAACGTAGTCTGCCACGGAGAACAAGGACCACTCTAGCTCAGCTACGATCAGGTTGGTGCCGCTTACTACACCAACCGTCTCGACGTCTCCATAGAGGACAAATGCCCCGCACAACACCAAACATCTTTTCAAGCACAACCAACCGACTTGCGCCCTGATGCACTTTGGGAACGACCTATAGACGTGGCTGGATTCCTCAGCCTAGAAACTGACCTGTCCCCAGTGGAACCGTACAACAAGAACCAGCACACCCACTTATGGAATGAGAAGGACTAATCCACAGAAGATGACTTCACCTAGGAGGCCATCTCGTATCATTGACGGACTTACCTTCCAGATTCGCCGGTTCACCAAAGCAGTTGGACTAGGGGAAGCCCTCTAAATCGAGGAACTAGAGCCTTAGGGTGGGGGGGCACAATAGATTCGCAAAAGGAGACATCACCTGGATGCTTATCTTCCATCAGAGATGGATCTACCGTCGCTGGATCCATTTGAGACACTTCTACTCATCAAAGCAGTTGGACTAGGGGAAGTTCTCTGAATCGAGTATGGTTGCAGAAGCAGAAGCTGCAAGGAAAAGCGACAGAATCACCAAAGATCTGCCAGGTGGTCGCAGCTCCAGCCAAAGCCTAGACGGTTCCCTGCTCATTTCGGATGAGGACCAGCTCAAAAGATAGAAGGAGCATTTTGCTGCGGTTTTGAACCGTGAAATGCCCGAATGGACACCATGACCCCCAGCAAGTATGAAAACAACAAAGCGGTAGGACTTGACAGTATTCCCTCGCAGTTCCTACGAACAGCGCCAACAATATCGGCTGAGCTACTGCTTCCACTTCTAGAGAGCGACTTGCAAGGCTTAGAGAATTCCTGACGAGTGGAAGATAGGAATGATCGTCAAGCTTCCCAGGGAAGGAATTTGAATGGAGTGCGGCAACTGGAGGGGTATCTGCGTGCTGTATCATCCTGGAGCGAATTGAACTGACGAGTGCAAGAAGGGAATGATTGTCAAGCTTCCCAAGGAAGGAGTTTGAATGAAGTGGGGAGAACTGGAGGGCGTACACAGTATCATCCTGGAGCGAATCGAACAACATCTGCTGCCGACTGCATCCTGTGTCAACTACACCAACATCCTGCGGATCATCATCGATCGCCACTTCATCTGCTGCTCCATCGATTTCGAGAAGACCTCCGAGAGTGTCAACAGGGAGTTCATTTGGAGTGACTTACGCAGAAGAGGTGGATCCAAATGTCACGTTCTGCACAGAGGAAGGTTGTCTGAGGAATTCGAGATCCAAAGTGGGGTACGACAAGGCTGCATTCTTTCACCAATACTATTCCTCTTGGTGATTGACGATGTGCTTCGTGCAGCTTTGTCGATGAGAAATGGAGGGATTCGATGGACCCTTACATCCCAACTGACACCAACTGGACCTCCACCAAAGGACAGGAAATGAGGAGAGGGGAGCAGGCTTCGTCGGGCTGAAAATGAATCCAGCAATCGGCTCAACTATGCCTTGCTGGACAGCCGGTAGAGAGAGAAGAGGATTCTCGGTGTCTTGGGAGTATTGTTCCGACTGATGGTGGAACCGAACTGGATTCGGCTCAACTATGCCCTGCTGGACAGCCGGTAGAGAGAGAAGAGGATTCTCGGTGTCTTGGGAGTATTGTTCCGACTGATGGTGGAACCGAACTGCATTCGGCTCAACTATACCTTGCTGGACAGCCGGTAGAGAGTGAAGAGGATTCTCGGTGTCTTGGGAGTATTGTTCCGACTGATGGTGGATCTGAACTGGATTGCTCTCGGGAAATTGTCCAAAATATGGCGTAGCAATGTAATCAGCTTGAACACGAAGCTGGGATTGTTCCACTCCAACGTTGAATCCGTGCTGCTACATGAATGCAGCACTTGGAGAATGACCATTACCATCCCTAGGTGCCCGCGCAACATCTTAAAAATTTCCTGTCCCAACCGTGTCTCTATGGAACACTTCTACCATAGAACAGGACTCAATAGGTACAACCATCCAACGACGGAAGATTGATCACACATTCCGAAAAGGTGACAATTCCATAGCTAACCATGCTATGCAATGGAACCCATTAACCCAGGATGGCTTCTCCGAGGAGAAGAAGAATAGTCGAGAAGCGATTGGGGAGAGCTAAGGCACATTGCCAGAACCCGCCCTAGGACCCACAAGGGGAGCATGTCAGCCCTAGTTTGAGGAGCCACAATACATCTGCAACAGGTACATCACCTATAGTACTTCCACATCGACATGTAAAGGTGGTTTCGCCGGGAAGCTTACCTGCCAAACTGCGAATACCAAACTTTTTGATAAGGTCACGTCGCAGTTGTAGTCAACAAGGAGCAGTGACTCACTCTACTTCAACGTGTCTACCCACGCAAAAGCAAAGCATACGTTTGTATATCTACTGGGGACGACACGTCACAACCAAAAGGACATTTCTTCCCTTGAAACCTGCAAACTGAAAACGTGGATGGCTCCTACACATGTGTCTTCTGTTTGAATAGGAAATGTGGACACAGATGGGTGGGTGTGCACTCGAAATTGTCTCCAATCAAATAAAACATAAAGTCGCGTCGTCCGTCCTCATCCCACACATCTCCGCAGAGTCAATTCATAAAAAAACGAGAAAAAGATACAATTTCCCTTGTAGTGCTCCCTCCACACACACACGAGCCGAACCATTGACGACTGATTGAGATCAATTTAACTGGCATTCCGACGACGACTTGTTCAATAAGAAAGTTTCACTTCATCCGCTGGAGTCGGTCGTCTGCTTGGTTTTTTTTTTTTTTTTTTTGGATACATACTCATGCTGTAGATACTTTTATGAATTATGCATCTGAATGCGCGGCTGGCGGGGATTTAGACCATCTCAATGCAGGCACACATGCATATGGCAAGTCATAGACGAACTAAACCGGTGTTCCGGTGACACTCCCAAGATGGGGTTCTAGTTTAGCAACTGGACCCCGCGCTGTCTGAGGTAAAAGTAGCAGAATCTTGCATCTGTGCAGTTGTGTAGTGTTTAACCTACTTTTGGCCACAAATCGATTTGTTTGTGTTTCTTCTCTGACATTGGATGGATGCTATTCGTAATTCATTTGACCCATATGCCAGATGCTGGACCGGGATCTCATTCTACATCTGCATGAAGCGCTAAGTTCATTGCGATCTGTTCGCAGATACATTGAACTGTTCTGGAGAATTCCACTTAATTATGATGAATGGCTCAGCAGATGACTGAGAGAACAAGCCCAACGACGAAGCGAGTCGTATGTTATGTTGGACAAAGCCCATTCATCAGTTGAGCTCTAATGGAAATGATTGACGCTACTGATGGGATGGGGGAAGCCAGTGGCTTTGAATTGTATGGAGAACCATATGGGACTTCCATGCTCCATGTAGCACACTAATCAAGTCGGCAAGTGGCGCTGCAAAGGAAGACGACAGCCGCTCGTGAGTCAACATTTCCGTCCACCTGACCAAAGCGATAGCAATATCCAAACTAAAGCCAAGCGGAGCTGCAAAGGAAGACGACAGCCGCTCGTGAGTCAACATTTCCGTCCACCTGACCAAGGCGACAGCAATATCCAAACTAAAGCCAAGCGGCGCTGTAAAGGAAGACGACAGCCGCTCGTGAGTCAACATTTCCGTCCACCTGACCAAAGCGATAGCAATATCCAAACTAAAGCCAAGCGGAGCTGCAAAGGAAGACGACAGCCGCTCGTGAGTCAACATTTCCGTCCACCTGACCAAGGCGACAGCAATATCCAAACTAAAGCCAAGCGGCGCTGTAAAGGAAGACGACAGCCGCTCGTGAGTCAACATTTCCGTCCACCTGACCAAAGCGATAGCAATATCCAAACTAAAGCCAAGCGGAGCTGCAAAGGAAGACGACAGCCGCTCGTGAGTCAACATTTCCGTCCACCTGACCAAAGCGATAGCAATATCCAAGCTGAAGTCAAACCTGAGGGCTTAGCGGCTGAACATTTCAGTGCAGCTGGTGATGCATTGGTAGAGAGTACACACCAACACTCATCTCAAAGATTTGGTCAGACAAGTGTATGCCGGATGAAGGGAATCTCAGCATCGTTAGCCCGGTCCATCACGCCGAATGCGAAGAACGCCTTCGACACCGCAAACTGGAGAGACACTCTGCCAGCACTTACCGCCAAGAGAGTGCCAGATTGCCTGGAGAAGGTAATGACGGACCGACGATGGAATGAGGCAGTATAGCGCGATGGGTGGTGTTCCCCAAGGCTCCGTACTAAGTCCGCTACTGTGGAATCGAATGTATGACGACGTCCTCAGGCTAAGAATCCCGAAGTCTTCGAAACTATGTATCTAGCGAGATACTTTGCTGAAAGCGATGAGCAGTACGGTAGTCAGCAGTCAAGATCTTGAAACTTATGCATTTCTTGGCATGTTTTGGGCCAGTGTGAGATTGTCTTTCTTTTTCCATTGACGTAGCAAGGAAGACCCCCTCAACTGTAGAGGCATCAGTCTCCCCAGCATCGCATACAAGAGATTTTCTGCCTGAAACCCTCCATCAACAGCCTGATTGGCAACCTATCAGTGCGGTTTCGGGTCAGGAAAGTCCACCATCGATCAAATCTTCAAACTTTCACAGATCCTGGTCCAAATCGATACGCACCATCCCTTCATCGATTGCAAGGCCACCTATGCCTTCGCCGACGACATAGTAATCGTTGTAGTGGCCAGACTCCTTGAGGAGCTGGAGCATGACTGCAATGAAGCTGTCGGGATGGGTTAGGACTGCATGGGCCTCCAACTTGCAGAGGAAAAGACAGAAGTAGAGTGCTTATCAGCAGCAGGGGAGTCATGGAGACTATAAGAGAAACCGTGGCCGATCACGAGGTAGTTTCCAAACCAGGCTGAGGTACATTGGTATTACTATAGAAGCAAGGCTTACTTGTAAGCAACATCTGCACTACGCAGCGGAGAAGGCAACCAAAGGCGGACCAAAGCACAAGGGAGACTGCTCTTAGCAAGGAGTTGCGGCATCGACAGTGCTCTACGGCTCCCAGATATGGGCTTGTGCCATAAAGACGGAGTCATACAGAAGGAAGACGAGGTCATACAGAAGGAAGGCGAAGTCATACAGAAGGAGGACGATGTCATACAGAAGGAAGACGATGTCATACAGAAGGAAGACGAAGTCATACAGAAGGAAGGCGAAGTCACACAGAAGGAAGGCGAAGTCATACAGAAGGAAGGCGAAGTCATACAGAAGGAGGACGAAGATATACAGAAGGAGGACGATGTCATACAGAAGGAAGACGGAGTCATACAGAAGGAAGACGGAGTCATACAGAAGGAAGACGAAGTCATACAGAAGGAAGACGGAGTCATACAGAAGGAAGACGGAGTCATACAGAAGGAAGACGAAGTCATACAGAAGGAGGACGATGTCATACAGAAGGAAGGCGAAGTCACACAGAAGGAGGAAGATGTTATACAGAAGGAAGCCGAAGTCATACAGAAGGAAGACGAAGTCACACAGAAGGAGGACGAAGTCATACCGAAGGAAGACGGAGTCATACAGAAGGAAGACGGAGTCATACAGAAGGAAGGCGAAGTCACACAGAAGGAGGAAGATGTCATACAGAAGGAAGACGAAGTAATACAGAAGGAAGACGAAGTCACACAGAAGGAGGACGAAGTCATACCGAAGGAAGACGAAGTCATACAGAAGGAAGACGAAGTCACACAGAAGGAGGACGAAGTCATACAGAAGGAAGGCGAAGTCACACAGAAGGAGGAAGATGTCATACAGAAGGAAGCCGAAGTCATACAGAAGGAAGACGAAGTCATACAGAAGGAAGGCGAAGTCACACAGAAGGAGGACGAAGTCATACCGAAGGAGGACGAAGTCATACAGAAGGAGGACGATGTCATACAGAAGGAAGACGGAGTCATACAGAAGGAAGACGAAGTCATACAGAAGGAAGACGGAGTCATACAGAAGGAAGACGGAGTCATACAGAAGGAAGACGAAGTCATACAGAAGGAGGACGATGTCATACAGAAGGAAGGCGAAGTCACACAGAAGGAGGAAGATGTTATACAGAAGGAAGCCGAAGTCATACAGAAGGAAGACGAAGTCATACAGAAGGAAGGCGAAGTCACACAGAAGGAGGAAGATGTCATACAGAAGGAAGCCGAAGTCATACAGAAGGACGACGAAGTCATACAGAAGGAAGGCGAAGTCACACAGAAGGAGGACGAAGTCATACCGAAGGAAGACGGAGTCATACAGATGGAGGACGATGTCATACAGAAGGAAGACGGAGTCATACAGAAGGAAGGCGAAGTCATACAGAAAGAGGACGATGTCATACAGAAGGAAGACGGAGTCATACAGAAGGAAGGCGAAGTCACACAGAAGGAGGACGAAGTCATACCGAAGGAAGACGGAGTCATACAGATGGAGGACGATGTCATACAGAAGGAAGACGATGTCATACAGAGGAAGACGATGTCATACAGAAGGAAGACGGAGTCATACAGAAGGACGACGAAGTCATACAGAAGGAAGGCGAAGTCACACAGAAGGAGGACGAAGTCATACAGAAGGAAGGCGAAGTCACACAGAAGGAGGAAGATGTCATACAGAAGGAAGCCGAAGTCATACAGAAGGACGACGAAGTCATACAGAAGGAAGGCGAAGTCACACAGAAGGAGGACGAAGTCATACCGAAGGAAGACGGAGTCATACAGATGGAGGACGATGTCATACAGAAGGAAGACGAAGTCATACAGAAGGAAGACGGAGTCATACAGAAGGAAGACGGAGTCATACAGAAGGAAGACGGAGGAAGCTTACAGAATCAATGCGTTGAGAGTATGCAGCGCCTTCCAAACAACCTCCATATGCAGGGGCTCACATAGTACCAATAGACCTTCTTCCAACGGGTGCCCAACAGAAATACCAGACAGCGGCATCAACAGCGACGAGTCACAGTGATACTGAGATGCCACCAAGGACAAGTTTGGAAGAATGACAGGAGAGATGGGATCACAGGCAGAGATTGATCCTCAGTATAGACGCTTGGATCAATAGGACGCATGAGGAGCTGAATTTCTACCTGACCGCGATGCTTACTGGCCAAGGTTGCTTCAGAGCCTATCCCCACAGGTTCGGACTCGACATCGAAGCAGTCGAGGATGCGAAACACATCACGTTCCATTGTCCACGATACTATGAAGAACGGCACCTGATGGTGAGCAAACTGGGTGTAAACCCAATCCCAGACAACGCCATCAGACAGATGATGAGCAGGGAAGATGCTTGGGAAGCAGTTAGCGACACTGTGGCAACCATTATGAAGGAGCAACGGAGGCAGGAGTGACAACGAAACGCAGTGCAGGAGGCTGCCAACACGAATGAGTCGAGTATCTGAAGCTGAAGTCCCTCCTCGCGATGAAATGCTTGACAACAGTGCAGCGAGGACCACGGGTAGGAGGAGAGGTGGGTGTAGAGGGTGGAAATCTCACACGGGCTCGGTATCGTCTTTAAAAGATTCTCACCTTCCGACGCAAGGACAACATCTATAGAGAGGAGAGAGGAGCTAGATAGAGCCATCCCCCTGTTCAGGATGACGATGGGGAACGCTCGCTGCTCCATCAAGATCAGTAATGACCTCACCGAGCCCTTTGAGGTTCAAAAAGGTTTCAGACAAGGTGACGCGCTTGAACGGATTGTGCGAAGCTCACAAACCAACACCAGAGGCACAATCTATCAAAAGTCCGTACAACGGCTTGCATACGCCGACACGAGATTGGAAGTACTCAGCGGGGCCTGTCACTGGTACTTTGAAGCAGAAGCGGCCAAAATGGATTTATCGGGTCAAACGAGGGCAAAACCAAGCACATGCTGTCAACAAGAAGGGACTGCCAACACCAACGAATCGGACAGAACGTCACAGTGGGTAGCTACAGCTTGGAGGTAGGAATTGGACTCTGTCCACCTTGACTTTGCTACTACTCCTGAAAATGACGTCAGTATCTTGGGAATCGCTGCTCGTGGGACTAATAAGGCAATTCACCAGCAGAGGCAGATCTTGAACGGCTAAGGGGACTCTATATGAGACCCTGAGGATCCCATTCCAGCTTTACGGCGCTGAAACATGCGAATTTGTTGAAAGCGGACGAGGATATCCTTGGTCGGTTCGAGAGAAAAGTTCTTCGCAAGGTATTGGGCCCCGGCCAGCAGAGCCTTCGAAACTAACTCAGAGGAATGGCAGAGCAGAGCGACGACATAGTAGAGGGACGACTCAGTAGATGGACGACGCGGTAGAGGGATCACTAAGCAGATGGACGACGTACTAGAGGAATGGCGGAGTAGATGGACGACATAGTAGAGGGACATCGCAGGAGATGGACGACGTACTAGAGGAATGGCAGAGCAGAGCGACGACGTAGTAGAGGGACGACTCAGTAGATGGACGACGCGGTAGAGGGATCACTAAGCAGATGGACGACGTACTAGAGGAATGGCGGAGTAGAGCGACGACATAGTAGAGGGACGACTCAGTAGATGGACGATGGAAAAGATTGGAAGAACTCAGCGGGGGCTGTCACTGGAGCGTTTGAAAGGATTGAAGCTGAAGCGGCTAAAATGCGCTTAGAGGGCAAGACCAAGTACATGCTGTCAACGAGAAGGGACTGCCAATACCGACGAATTGGACAGAACGTCACACAGTGGGCAGCTACCACTTGGAGGTAGTAAGGGACTTTGTCTCAATGTGGTGACCCTCTGCTGGGTACCAAGGCATATGAATATCAAAGGAAACGAAAGGGCTGATGAGCTTGCTAGGAAGGGGGCTCTCCCCATTACAGAAGAAAATAGAAGATGAAGCAACCAGTCAAGCAAACAGACTAGGACACATGCGAAACGGCCAGGGTGCTATGACCGGCCTTTAGCAGGAAGAGATCCAAGAAGAGATCAACTTCTCTGGTGAAACTTAGGCGTCACAACGCGCAAGGGTCATTTCCGGCATAATTACTGGTCACTCGGTGTTCTACACAACGACTTTTGCAGAAGCTGCAGGGAGCACTAAGTATACGCAGAGCGATCATCAGACAATCAAGTTCCAACTATGACCCAGTCCCATTGAAAGTAGAAGAGAGCTGAGAAGGCGATGGAAACCACACACTCTGGACGTCGAAGTACTCCAGGACTTGGAGTACTGCACAACGACTATTGCAGAAGCTGCAGGGAGCACGATCCAGTCCCATTGAAAGTAGAAGAGAGCTGAGAAGGCGATGGAAACCACACACTCTGGACGTTGAAGTACTCCAGGACTTGGGGTACTGCACAACGACTATTGCAGAAGCTGCAGGGAGCACGATCCAGTCCCATTGAAAGTAGAAGAGAGCTGAGAAGGCGATGGAAACCACACACTCTGGAAGTTGAGGTACTCCAGGACTTGGAGTACTGCACAACGACTATTGCAGAAGCTGCAGGGAGCACGATCCAGTCCCATTGAAAGTAGAAGAGAGCTGAGAAGGCGATGGAAACCACACACTCTGGACGTTGAGGTACTCCAGGACTTGGAGTACTGCACAACGACTATTGCAGAAGCTACATGGAGCACGATCCAGTCCCATTGAAAGTAGAAGAGAGCTGAGAAGGCAGCCACCGAAAAGGGGATGGAAACCACACACTCTGGACGTTGAAGTACTCCAGGACTTGGGGTACTGCACAACGACTATTGCAGAAGCTGCAGGGAGCACGATCCAGTCCCATTGAAAGTAGAAGAGAGCTGAGAAGGCGATGGAAACCACACACTCTGGACGTTGAAGTACTCCAGGACTTGGGGTACTGCACAACGACTATTGCAGAAGCTGCAGGGAGCACGATCCAGTCCGATTGAAAGTAGAAGAGAGCTGAGAAGGCGATGGAAACCACACACTCTGGACGTTGAAGTACTCCAGGACTTGGGGTACTGCACAACGACTATTGCAGAAGCTGCAGGGAGCACGATCCAGTCCCATTGAAAGTAGAAGAGAGCTGAGAAGGCGATGGAAACCACACACTCTGAAAGTTGAGGTACTCCAGGACTTGGAGTACTGCACAACGACTATTGCAGAAGCTGCAGGGAGCACGATCCAGTCCCATTGAAAGTAGAAGAGAGCTGAGAAGGCGATGGAAACCACACACTCTGGACGTTGAGGTACTCCAGGACTTGGAGTACTGCACAACGACTATTGCAGAAGCTACATGGAGCACGATCCAGTCCCATTGAAAGTAGAAGAGAGCTGAGAAGGCAGCCACCGAAAAGGGGATGGAAACCACACACTCTGGACGTTGAAGTACTCCAGGACTTGGGGTACTGCACAACGACTATTGCAGAAGCTACAGGGAGCACGATCCAGTCCCATTGAAAGTAGAAGAGAGCTGAGAAGGCGATGGAAACCACACACTCTGGACGTTGAAGTACTCCAGGACTTGGGGTACTGCACAACGACTATTGCAGAAGCTGCAGGGAGCACGAACCACACACTCTGGACGTTGAAGTACTCCAGGTCTCTGTGTACTGCGCAAGGACTATGGTAGAAGCTGCAGGGACGAAGAAGAAATTGAATCTGTTCGTCACCTGCTGCGTGACTGTCCCACTCTATCCGACAGAAGAATGAGGACTCCTGGTAGCTACTGCTTCTCGGAGCTGAAGGACTTGAGCCGATGGACGTCCTTCATATCACAATCTGGGTGGTTCTAACAGCGGGCCATCTCTACAGTGTTTCCAGGGCACAATGGACCCGAACTGTTGGTCTAAGTGAGCAGTGACTCTTCTGTCACAGGGCACCCTTCTACCTAACCTAACCCAAGGGACTTTGTCTACCTTGGCTCTGCTAGTCATTTTGTTTCTATGAACTGAGTAGTAAGGAACTATCTCGAACTACGAAGGTAACTCTGAGTAAGACACTAGTCATCCCAGTCCTGCTGGAATGGCGCAGAGGCATGGACTTTGTTAAAATCGAATGAGGATGCCCTTGGCTACGTCGAGCGATCTTAGGTCGCGTGGAGGAGAAGATACAATGCCGAACTATACGGCCTATACAAGGACATCGACTTAACCAAAGGAGTTGACATACAGCGACTAAGATGGCTGGGTGATGTAGAGCGGATGGAGCCCGGCAAAGCTTCCAATCCATCCACGGCGCAGTAGAGGGCGACATCGAGGTAGGTGCTGCAAGCAAGTGGAGAGGGATCTCAATCAACTGGGGGCAAGGACATCGACTTAGCCATCAGAAGAGTTCACATACAGCGACCAAGATGGCTAAGCCATGTAGAGCGGATGGAGCCCAACGTTCCAGCTCGGAAAGTCTTCGAATCCACCCCGGATGGACGGCGCAGTAGAGAACGACCTAGCGGTAGGTGGAGGGAGGGAGGACCTAGCAAACAAGTGGAGGGAGACCTCAACCAATTTGGCGTGCGTAACTGGAGGCAGCTGGCTGAAGAGGTTTGTTGGTTCAGACCCAGGTCCACCCCAGACTGTAGTGTCACCTAAGTAAGTGCCAGGCAAATCACGAGATCATTGTTACAGGACTGCAACTCACTCCCAGTCGAGTGAGTTCTGCTATAATCTACAGAATTAGTAGACATCTGCAGAATTAGCAGACATCTGCAGACATTTGCAGACATCTGCAGAATTAGCGTACATCTGCAGGCAGGTCACGAGATCATTGTTACAGAACTGCAACTCACTCCCAGGCGAAATATTTCCAGAAAGCAGCTATAATCTGCAGAATTAGCAGACATCTGCAGAATCAGCAAACATCTGCAGAATAAGCAAACATCTGCAGAATCAGCAAACATCTGCAGAATCAGCGTACATCTGCAGGCAGGTCACGAGATCATTGTTACAGAACTGCAACTCACTCCCAGGCGAAATATTTCCAGAAAGCAGCTATAATCTGCAGAATTAGCCGACATCTGCATAATCAGCAGACGTCTGCATAATCAGCAGACATCTGCATAATCAGCAGACATCTGCAGAATCAGCAGACATCCGCAATATTAGCAGACATCGGCAGAATCAGCGTACATCTGCAGGCAGGTCACGAGATCATTGTTACAGAACTGCAACTCACTCTCAGGCGAAATATTTCCAGAAAGCAGCTATAATCTGTAGAATTAGCAGACATCTGCAGAATCAGCAGACATCTGCAGAGTTAGCAGACATCTGCAGAATAAGCAGACATCTGCAGAATAAGCAGACATCTGCATAATCAGCAGACATCTGCAGGCATCTCGGGGCGCTGCTGGCTCAGCGTTGTACAGCAGGTTCGCCACTCTCTCTCTCGCCAGAGCGGTATCTTACATTCTATTGGTAAAAATAAAAAACAAAATGGCTACTCACACTTTCGTAGAAAATCTCTGCAGAACATCCCGGTTTCATTTTACTTTTTTTCATGTTTTAGATGCGCGCTCCTCTTGTGGTTAACTCCTCTCATGTTGATCCGAATGCATCCTGTTCGCGTTGTTCGCACAGAAAATAATAATTTGACGAGGCGCGCACCCTCAATATTAGTGGGCCCTGATCACGAGTATATAGCGCGGCAACAACCCCCAATTATCTAATTGAACAGGAGACGACTAATTTGTCCATTATTGTGGCTATTCCCCGCCGAGTTAGAGTTGTGTTTAAGGTTAGAGATGACGATGAGGTATAATTACGTTTATTTGGTTTGGTGGTGGTGGTTGTGGTTTTGGATTCAATGTTGACTCGATGTATGATGATTGACTGGATGAGTTGGTTTATCTGGAAATAGAAAGAAAATCTTCCATTAGAGTCGAACAAATCCAATTAGATAGTTGAGAGGCGCACGTCTAGCCGTGAACACATTGCATGTGGATAAGTGATGCTAATTGGAGTAATACAGTATTAATGGGCAATTCACGGAATGTGCACGAGTCTGGCGATGATTTGGATACATTGTCTGTGGCTTTGTGTGGGAAACGATTTTGTTCAGAGAGATAGAGAGAGAGAGCGAGACTAAGTCAGGGCGCGCAAAATTTCACCTTTTACGTTTGCAGCTGAATGATTCAAAGGTGAAATCGAAAGTAGTTGCCCTTTTGGAAGCCACCGAAGCTATGGACAGATGGACTATTCATCTTTCTAGATCCTCCGCCATTGATTCCAACTCATCAGGAGGAGTTGTTAGACAGTTCCAGAAGAGACACGTAGGACTTGGTCCAACCATCTATTTCTACGTCGCTTACCTGATGACACGGCAACCATGGCACGTCATGAAACTCGGTTTGCGGACAGACGGAACTAAGACAGAATCGAGAGTAAGAGGGGCTATCTCTTTCCGACTTCCCAATCACTGTAGCGGAGGAAGCCTTGTCGTGGCTTAGTTCAGAGTTTATCTAAGCCACGACAAGGCTAACCAGGGTGTCACCATTTTTACCGACAGTCGATGAATATGTCTTGTAACCCTTTGTTGGCCCTAGGGCCTCTACTATGCCTACGCGCCATCGTTTACGGTTTCTGGCAATGTGTCTCAGCTCTCGCCAACTTTTCCCCAACTACCGTGACTCCTTGTCGACTGTTCTGCGCCATGTTTTCCTTGGATCGCCAGGTCTTCTGCCATCTTGAGTTAAAGGGTTCCATTGCATAGCATGGTTCGCTATGGAAATGTCACTCTTACGGAACGTGTGACCAATCCATTGCCACTTCCGTCGTTGGATGGTTGGCGGCGATATGGTCAAGAGATACTGCTTTGAAGGAGAATTTGACTCAAAGCTGGACAGTGTACCAATCCAAACAACATATGGTACACAGATGGATCGCAGACATCTACAGGCACTGGGACAGGTGTGTACGGACCCGGACTGTTGTTTGAGGTGGGATTGGGTCGTCTTATCATTGCGGCCACATTGGGCTTATTGTGATTTCCTCTCATCTTCATACAGAGTCTTCGAATCTAACCCAGAGGGACAACGCAGTAGAGGACCTCCTCGCCGTAGGTGGCGCGCACAAGTTCAAGGGGACTTCGAACAACTTGGAGTGCGCAACTGGGGGCAATTAGCTAAAGACCGAGCTAAATGGAGATTTCTGTTGGTTGAGGACCAGGGTCACACCTGCGAACCCCACAGACGGATCAATAGAAATGCTGTGAAGTGGGAGGGTTACGATCCCTTATTTTCGGATCATAACCTCGCTGATAAACGGAAGAAGAAGAAGAAGAGGGCCAGGTTCACGCCGAACTGTAGCGACACCTAAGTAAGTTAATACGGACCCAGGACTAGGTACTTTTCCCCGGTATACTCCAAGCAGAGGTTCACGAGATCGAGAGAGGCGCCCAATTCAACCTCACTACGAAGTATCCCGGGCAAGACGTCGTAATACTGTCAGATAGCCAAGTGGCAATCAAAGCACTGAACTCTCATGAGATCAGATCCAGACTGGTATGGCGCCGTCTAACCAAGATTAACAGGTTGCGCCTGACTAACATGGTAACTCTCTACTGGGAACCAGGACAAGCAGGACTGTAGGGGATTGAATCAGCTGATGCAAGGCTCAGACACTCCGTTCCTTGGATGGGAACCTATTTGTGGGATAGGACCACACAAAATACGGGAAGAACTAGCCCCCAGTTGAGACAGGGGAAATAGTTTGAGGGAAACTAAAACCAGAAACGAGACAGAACCTGCCTAAGGAGTCGACTTCGCATCTTGACGAATGGGTCACTGCAGACTCGCGGAACACCTTAGGAAACTGGGAATAGAAGGGGATTGGACACTGCAGATTCGGCAGGAACCTCACAGAAGCACCAGCACAGAGATCACAACTTACAACTGTCGGCCGAGAAGTCCTCAGCTGCACTCTTCACGTCCTGGACAAGGGAGATGAGGTCAGTCCTAGACATAAGCGTAGCAAGACGTTGAATTCCAACCACCACCCAACCAAGACTTCTTGGCGTCGCTTTCAATAGCCGCACATGCGTCAGATATCAGAAGTCGACTTGGACTCCAAAGCAATCTACTCAAGATCCTCCTGGGCGATGGTTGAAGAGGCGCTACTCGCCACATACAAGGCAATCGGTCGCTCTGTGCTGAACTACGGATATGCGGCCTCCATTTGGATACCGCAGCTGAGTGACAATAACCCCACAGTGACGGATCAGTAGAAATGCGGTGAAGTGGTCGGGTTATGATCCCTTGTTTGCGGATCATAGCATCGCCGAAACAGGAAGAAGAAGAAGCTGAGTGACACAAACTGGCAGCATAAGGACCATCACCGGATGTCACATGTAGATCATCTCCATTCTGAAACAAAGTTGCTTTCAGTAAGAGACCACAGCACCATGCTCTCCAAGCAGTTCCATCTAGCCTGTCACCTTCAAGATCACCCTAGGCTGACAACGGCACCACAACCACACCGTTCCATTCGCAAAGGGCTCCAAATCTACCTCGATGCCTACACGCAGGGTACCAGGATCGACAGACAGCCCTACAAGGATGCATTGAAAGGCATTCATCACACGACTGTGTCCCACTCTATGGAGAATCTCTGCCACAACGTGGTCCTCGGAGGGTGCCCATCACCCATCGCAGACGAAGAACGTAGTCTGCCACGGAGAACAAGGACCACTCTAGCTCAGCTACGATCAGGTTGGTGCCGCTTACTACACCAACCGTCTCGACGTCTCCATAGACGACAAATGCCCCGCACATCACCAAACATCTTTTCAAGCACAACCAACCGACTTGTGCCCTGATGCACTTTGGGAACGACCTATAGACGTGGCTCGATTCCTGAGCCTAGAAAGTGACCTGTCCCCAGTGGAACAGTACAACAAGAACCAGCACACCCACTTATGGAATGAGAAGGACTAATCCACAGAAGATGACTTCACCTAGGAGGCCATCTCGTATCATTGACGGACTTACCTTCCAGATTCTCCGGTTCACCAAAGCAGTTGGACAAGAGGAAGTCCCCTAAATCGAGGAACTAGAGCCTTAGGGTGGGGAGGCACAATAGATTCGCAAAAGTAGACATCACCTGGAGGCTTATCTTCCATCAGAGACGGATCTACCTTCGCTGGATCCACTTGAGACACTCCAACTCATCAAAGCAGTTGGACTAGAGGAAGTCCCCTAAATCGAGGGACTAGAGCCTTAGGGTGGGGAGGCACAATAGATTCGCAAAAGGAGACATCACCTGGAGGCTTATCTCCCATCAGAGATGGATCTACCTTCGCTGGATCCACTTGAGACACTCCTACTCATCAAAGCAGTTGGACTAGAGGAAGTGCTCTGAATCGAGTATGGTTGCAGAAGCAGAAGCTGCAAGGAAAAGCGACAGAATCACCAAAGATCTGCCAGGTGGTCGCAGCTCCAGCCAAAGCCTAGACGGTTCCCTGCTCATTTCGAATGAGGACCAGCTCAAGAGATGGAAAAAGCATTTTGCTGCGGTTTTGAACCGTGAAATGCCCGAATGCATACCATGATCCCCCAGGAAGGATGAAAACTAACAAAGCGGTAGGACTTGACGGTATTCCCTCGCAATTCCTACGAGCAGCGCCAACAATATCGGCTGAGCTACTGCTTCCACTTCTAGAGAGCGGCTTGCAAAGCCTAGAGCATTCCTGACGAGTGGAAGATAGGAATGATCGTCAAGCTTCCCAGGGAAGGAGTTTGAATGGAGTGCGACAACTGGAGGGGTATCTGCGTGCTGTATCATCCTGGAGCGAATCGAACTGACGAGTGGAAGATAGGAATGATCGTCAAGCTTCCCAAGGAAGGAATTTGAATGGAGTGCGGAGAACTGGAGGGCGTACGGTATCATCCTGGAGCGAATCGAACAACATCTGCTGCCGACTGCATCCTGTGTCAACTACACCAACATCCTGCGGATCATCATCGATCGCCACTTCATCTGCTGCTCCATCGATTTCGAGAAGACCTCCGAGAGTGTCAACAGGGAGTTCATTTGGAGTGACTTACGCAGAAGAGGTGGATCCAAATGTCACGTTCTGCACAGAGGAAGGTTGTCTGAGGAATTCGAGATCCAAAGTGGGGTACGACAAGGCTGCATTCTTTCACCAATACTATTCCTCTTGGTGATTGGCGATGTGCTTCGTGCAGCTTTGTCGACGGGAAATGGAGGGATTCGATGGACCCTTACATCCCAACTGACACATCTTAACTACGCTGGACCTCCACCAAAGGACAGCAGATGTGGAGAGAGAGGCAGGCGTCGTCGGGCTGAAAATGAATCCAGCAATCGGCTCAACTATGCCTTGCTGGACAGGCGCTAGAGAGAGAAGAGGATTCTCAGTGTCTTGGGAGTGTTGTTCCGACTGATGGTGGAACCGAACTGGATTCGGCTCAACTATGTCCTGCTGGACAGCCGGTAGAGAGAGAAGAGGACTCTCAGTGTCTTGGGAGTATTGTTCCGACTGATGGTGGAACCGAACTGGATTCGGCTCAACTATGTCCTGCTGGACAGCCGGTAGAGAGACGGGGATTCTCAGTGTCTTGGGAGTATTGTTCCGACTGATGGTGCATCCGAACTGGATTTGGCTCAACTATGCCCTGCTGGACAGCCGCTAGAGAGAGAAGAGGATTCTCAGTGTCTTGGGAGTATTGTTCCGACTGATGGTGCATCCGATCATGTTTGGCTTCTGTATGTCGAGGTAGTTTCCTTCAAGAAGGTGCTTGGGCTCGCTCTCCACCTTCTGCAGGAGCGTAAGGTTGTCGAATGTTACGAAGCCGTAGCCGGTCTTCTTATCGAACACCATACTGGCGTTGAGGACTTTGCCAAAGTCCTTCAAGTAGGCACGGAGCTTCTGATTGCCAACGGCCAACGGTAGGTTACTAACGAAGAGTTTGTGTAATCCTCGAGCAATGCGTACAGATGCCCTTTGTCTATCGGATTGGTTGGGTTTTGGTCTGGAGTTGGTTTCTTCCTACACCGTGTGGATCCCTGTAAGGTGCATTGACCCAGCCGGATGTCCTTGAAAAAACCATAAAGATCGGAATAAGAAGTGGCAGCTTCTTAGAGTTTTATGCTTCAGGTGGCAAGCCCACAGGCGGATCCTACAGGCGAACCCCACAGGCGGATCAGTAGAAATGCGGTGAAGTGGGAGGGCTGTGATCCCTTGTTTTCGGATCATAGCCTCGCTGATAAAAGGAAAAAGAAAGGTGGCAAGCAGAGGCAGTGCCAAGTGGAGGGTATCCTCATGGATTTCTTCGTCGCTGAACCCTCTGTACAAATCGTCGTCAGTTAGTTTTAGTAGATTGTGGCCAGTGAGTGTGCAAGGAGAAGGGTTTTGGGCACATTGGACCCGAACTGTTGGTGCAAGTGAGCAGTGATTCTTTTGGCACAAGGCACCCATCTACCTAACCCAAGGAGATGGGTTCCCTCTCTCTTTGCAGAAGTTTGTTGGTCAACTATACCCTTGGGGTTGCAGAGTGGAGTACTGACTCAGTCAAGCTCGAGCGCAGAAGGCTTTCTCGTCTGTCATTTGGTTTTCCGCGACACCCTTGTGGTTTTCTGCAGAGTTTTACATTGTGCTGCCAGCCAAGAACCCTGAGCTCTTCGCGACACCCTTGTGGTCCTCAGCAGAGTTTTACATTGTGCTGCCAGCCAAGAACCCTGAGCTCTTCGTGACACCCTTGTTGTCCTCAGCAGAGTTTTACATTGTGCTGCCAGCCAAGAACCCTGGGCTCTTCGCAACAGCTCTTAGCAGCGTCTTCCGAGAAGGCGGCCTTGTAGATGGATAAGGATTCGGTTTCTAATGATCCCTCTGTATCCCATTCCTCTCTTCTTCGAAAGATGCCGCAGAAGGGTCTAATAAAGTCAATGTAAGGCAACAGGTTCCTACTGACGTTTGTTCCTGCAAGTTTGCTTACGACCTGACCATGTCTCCAGCTGCAGAACTGGCTGATTCTGAGAAAGGCAGATTCTTGAATATAGAGCTCCATTGGCTGTAAGCAAAGGACTGCTGCCAGTCATGTTGTTGGAATTGTTCTCATACCGCCAGTTGTGCTGATGCATGCCAGATTTGAGATTGCTCTGCGAACAGATTAACCCTGCCAGTTGCCAAACATACTCCCAGTCCAACTGGAGATACCCGTATCTACAAATTGCCACCTCACAATGCCTACAGTTCAAGTTGAATTCTTAGATGGAACCGATTCCAAAATGAGTACATTTGCTTGACTCTATCTATCAGATACGTTGTGCAAACGACCTTCTGTGATAAGAATACAAATCTTATCTCGCGTAAGGCTCTTCGTTTGTTGTCTATCTGTGTGCGGTTGTGCTTTGTAATCATGAAGCAGATAAGGGAATGAATTTCGTTGGAAAATATCTAGAGCAGCAGACATATTGTGAAACTCTGTGGATCTATGGATCCCCAGAAGGAAGTACTCTTAGAATCAACTGGAACCTGCTCCTAGCTACAATCTTCTACGAGCGGAGAGAGAGCTGGGCACGTACAACGGAGGTGTAGTATGGTTTCCTCCGATTCCTCGTCCATGCAGCTTCTACAGAAGTCATTTGCGAGGAGGCCCAGCCTGATGGCATGCCTTCCAATGATACAGTGCCTCGCAATGACACCTGCTATAGTAGATAATGAGGGACGGATCCACTTGAGATACTCTGGTTCATCAAAGCTGCTGTTGTGGATAATGAGCGACCTTCTCTGTCTAATAAGGCAATTCGGAGTGGTTTTGATCCAGATTCGGCCAGATCTGTCTAGTAATGAGGCCATGTCTGTCCACCTGCGGTTGTTTTGCGTTGAAAGCATTTCACTGTAACGAGAGGCATGCCAAGGTTCGAGAGGATAGTACCCTGTTGGCATGTTGAACCATCAGACAGTGTCCAGTAAGGACACCGATAACGTAGCTGATCCAGCCTAGATCAGGTCTGTCTCCTGAGAGAGGATTCGACAAAAGAAAGGACGCCAGTTCGCAGAGGTTCTCCAAGAAAGGAGACCCTAGATGGAGCGGTCTTCTTTGGGATAGTGCCAAACATGTGCATAGGAGGTGCTCCTCTTCGTCTATACATCTCCTACAGAAGTTTGTCCATCAGACAGTGCCCAGTGAGGACACCGATAACGTAGCTGATCCAGCCTAGACCAGATCTGTCTCCTGAGAGAGGATTCGACAAAAGAAAGGACGCCAGTTCGCAGAGGTTCTCCAAGAAAGGAGACCCTAGATGGAGCGATCTTCTTTGGGACAGTGCCAGACATGTGCATAGGAGATAAAGGATGGTTTCCTGCAACTCTTCGTCTATACAGCTCATGCAGAAGTCATTAGAAAGGAGGAGGTCCATCAGACATCAGCCTAGACCAGATCTGTCTCCAAGTATGACACGCTGAGTCGTTCTCCCCTCTGCCAATGGCGTCCAGTTCTACTAGATATTTGCAAGAAGCGGAGAACATACCCAGAATCTTTAGAGTCATACCCTGTCTGGCGAGCTCGTCAGCCTTGCAATTCCCTGGAATGTCTCTGTGTCCCGGCACCCAAACGGGGTGAATATTGAATTGGTTGGCCATTTCGTTGAAGAATGAACTGGAGGTGACAGATTCCAGGGATTTGATCGCGATTTGACTGTTGGGGAGAGCTGAGACATATTGCCAGAAACCGTACACGATGGCGCGTAGGTGAGAGAGTAGAGTAGAGGCCCTAGGACCCACAAGGGGATACAAGACATAATCATCGACTGTCGGTAAAAATGGTGACACCCTGGTTAGCCTTGCCGTGGCTTAGATACACTCTGATCTAAGCCACGACAAGGCTTCCTCCGCTACAGTGATTGGGAAGTCGGAAAGAGATAGCCCCCTCCTACTCTCGATTTTGTCTTAGTTCCATCTGTCCGCAAACCGGGTTGCATGACGTGCAGGACATAAGTATATCGCCTCTACGCCAGTCCAGACATGGCACCGATTTGGATAGGGTTTCTCGCTCTTTGCTTGCGATGCGTCCTCTTTGATTGTTTTCCTTTGCGATCCTTTCTAGCATTATGTGTAGCCGAGGTAGTCATACGTTCCGTAGTTCTACGTGGTGTCCCACAAGGTTGTAAATACTCCCCACAACTTGTTCTGGTAGGAATTGGATGTGTGCTACAGAGCGCTGGCTTTGAGTAGCCAGATGCGTGCTAGGACGTCCACAGATAGATCACCATGTAGATCCATTTCAGTGAAGCAGGACGGCACCACCAAGTTCTACCATAAGTGCTATGGTGGCTTTGATTGCCACAGATTCTACTTGTTCCTTCCAAAGGAGGTTGCTATCTAGTGTAACGCTTGACCTCTCTCTGTGGAGCAACTCTGATCTCTTCCAGTAGAATGGGCTGCATACGCTTGCTTTCACAGCTGCCTGTGAAGGTAGGGTGCATGCTAAGCCCAACTGTGTGATTCCCAATCCCTTTCGAATAATTTCGCAAAGCGTCTCCAGACCCAAGTGTGAGGAAGAAACGTAGTTGGACACGACTCATCTTCTTCTTCATCAGCGAGGTTATGATCCCAAAACAAGGGATCACAACCCTCCCACTTCACCGCATTTCTACTGATCCGTCTGTGGGGTTCGCCTGTCCGACACGACTCATGACACCTGAGATACATAGACCAGCATTCCACAGACTTAATCTAATCAAATTCACTCCGGTTCCATCCCCTTTTCCCACCTCTCATCCGTCATAATTAATTCTCAGCCCTCAGTGGCACACTAAGTAGAATTTCCGGCAGGTAGCGGCAACAACTGTCACATACCCTCTGCCCATCCATTAGTTTAGTGTCACTCATGGTAAATGGACAAAAATCAATAATCCCAGTACAGTACCAGGCGCGGAGGATGTATCCTTTCCATGTGCCGACACATTTATCCTTTCCTTTCATAACCATCCACCCCCGCTGCTCCCTTGTACTGTTGTATACCTATACGTATGCATGTGCTGGTGGGTTCTTGAATTATTAATCTTTTCCTTGCCACACTGTACTCGTAGAGTTCCAGAATATTCACAACCACCGCACATCCTTTGGGCATACAGCGGGTGGTTTTGACCGAATAATTCGCACACAATTGCACTGACGTTAGGTCGGTCATTCGAATTAGGACACAACCGCACTCTTTCGAAAGGACGACGTGCAGCACTTGTGGACTTTTTGCAAATCTTACCGACAAATGCTGCATGCCCTGGTGGATGTAATGAAGCACGGCCATTTGTTTGGCAGTCAAACTGAGGATTTTGCTTCGTTTTTTTGCTACAGATACGGGGTACACCATCAGGATTAGAGTTGGGATGCATCTGAGAAGTAAATCCTTTTGCGGTGGCATGCCACAATTCCCTTATCCGACTGACGTCCGACGTTTCAGTTATGAATTCGAATAGGAGAGCTACTGGTGGGTACAGTGGTCGATGGTAGCATCAACATGGCTGACCTAAGATGGTCCAACATAGGGTAGAGCCTGTGCTAGATCCCAGGGAATCTGCGGAGATCACGGAGAAGAACAGCGATGGGGATAATCTCTGGTCAATGTCTCATTCTGAGGAAGGACTCTACGAGCTTCGGATTATCGAATGCATGGATGCATGCAGGTACTCCCCGTCTCAGAGGGGAGACTCTGTGTATGGAGGTACTCCCCGTCTCAGAGGGGAGACTCTGTGAATGAAGTCACTTCCCGTCTCAGAGGGGAAACTCTGTGAATGGAGGCACTTTCCGTCTCAGAGGGGAGGCTCTGTGAATGAAGGAACTTCCCGTCTCAGAGAGGGGAGGCTCTGTGAATGCCAAGGCATCGCTCGCAAACTCCTAAGGGAAGGTTAGGTTCTTCAACTGTGCAACGTGATTAGTAACACCCTTAACCCCAGTTTTGGCAGTTTCATTGCAACCACTTGACGGATTTCGCATAAGAACCAAGGATACGGCCTGGATCCATCCATTCATGAATTGAATGAAAATTCTCAAACAACCCTTAGGCGGTTGGTGCCTCCAACTTGAAGGCGAAACGGTTAAACACTCGAATTTCACAGCAATTTTGCAATTTAAAGTCTCGTTACTGTGAAATCGCCTCCAACAGCATCAAAGCAGAAATTTTTATCCAATTTACGTACACATGTGCGCTGATAGATACTCCACACTTTAGATACTTGCCGTCGACAATTCGAATGGCATGTGCCTCGTTAAAATTTCGTTCCACTGCTATGCGGAGTCATCGTGTTCAAATAAAAGCCTTCAAAGGGCTCGCCTTTGACGAGGCGAATTTTATATTTTTTTGAACGTTTCGTCCTTGAATATGCACGACACATCCTTGGCAGTGAGTTGAACTGAAATGGGCTGTCAATTGCTTTGAATTAGTTCCATTTCGGGTGGAAAGTACAGATGCGTGCTGTCACTCTGAATGATGATACTATGTCATCCAACCTATGGACCAAGTTGGAGATGATATCAATCATCCAGGAGCAGGATATGTTGACAGCACAACTCTACTAGTAGGTGGACGGGAGATGGAACTCGCAGAGGAAATTCATTCAACAAGTAGAAGGAGGTGAGTACCATGTAGGCAGGGACGTGGGCTCGCATTGGAGCCACTACCCATCATGACGCAGCGCATAACTGTGGGGAACAGGTGCTGGAAACAGAGCTGTGCTTAGAAAAAACCCATGTCCCATAGACCCGTTCATAGATTGACGATTCAAGGCACAATTAAGGGTGCCAATTGGTCCGGCTATAGCGAGTGTTATGCTTGAAATATTGTGCCATGGTAGAGGCGATGTCTAGAGTAAGAGAGTGACCACAATGGGTCAACGCTGACCTGCGTGTGGCAGAGCCAGCCCTGCCAGCCCACATACCTAACCTAAGAGAGTGACTTACCCAACATACACATCCGCAGTACAATGGCCCTATTTCTGGTCTAAGTGTATCCTCATCGAGGGCCGATCCTAACCTAGGAACCAACCATGTTGGCTTGTCAGACAGTGTCTAGCGAGGCTAATCTGTGATCGCCTTAGCACTACGTTTCTGATCCAACTTAGGCTAGAACTGTCTCAGAAAATGAGCCATTATCCCATCTTCGATTGGCTAACATGCAGCGAGGGCAGAATCCTCACCTGGTAGCACCTTCGTGATGATATATGTTACATATGAACCGCGGTACCATGGTTCCGGCTTCCTTGACTCACCCTTGGCAGCAGGCTCGTTCTTAATGAACACGAGGTCCCCGAACTGGTACTGCGTTGGCTGTCTTGTCTTCTGGTAGGCTTGGGTCTGCCCGTTGTTCGTCCCATTTCGTCGTCTTCCATTCGTGTTTGCCCTCCCAGCTCTAGTAACAGCTTGTCGGCCAAACTACTCCTCGGCGTAGGATGAATTGGCAGAAAGCATACACCAACACTCATCTCTGAGATTTGGTCAGACGAGTGTATGCCTGGTGAATGGAATCTCAGCATCGTTTGCCCGATCCACACGAAAGGAGAGGCATCAGTCTCCCCATTGTGTTCAATCCCCACTGGACCGCTTGCCAATGACTTACCCAGTCTTCCCACTTTTCCGACGAGAGAATGGTTTGGTTGCATCTCTCCACCTAGCCATATGCCTTGGGCGTCGTGACAGCGGTCTTGACGTTCTGCATCGCGTTCTTCTCACCGAACTACTCAAACACCCTCGATGTGAAGGCGGTTCCTCGATAACTGACGAGGGACAAGCCACTTCGTTCAGCACGCTAAGAACCCCTCCACTGTTGGTGGCTTTTAAAGCTCGCAGTATGGTGCACTTAGTAAAGTTGTCGACCAAGGCTCGCACTCAGACCTGCCCACTGTCCTCTGCGTAAGCCCAAGGTGATCCAGGTGTACGCTGTCGAAGGGAAGAGGAGCGCGTTCTATGCTGTGGAGTTCGCACTCAGACCTTCCCACTGTCCTCTGCGTAAGCCCAAGGTGATCCAGGTGTACGCTGTCGAAGGGAAGAGGAGCGCGTTCTATGCTGTGGAGTTCACACTCAGACCTTCCCACTGACCTCTGCGTAAGCCCAAGGTGCTCCTGGTGTACGCTGTCAAAGGGAAGAGGAGCGCGTTCTATGCTGTGGAGTTCGCACTCAGACCTTCTCACTGTCCTCTGCGTAAGCCCAAGGTGATCCTGGTGTACGCTGTCAAAGGGAAGAGGAGCGCGTTCTATGCTGTGGAGTTCGCACTCAGACCTGCCCACTGACCTCTGCGTAAGCTCAAGGTGATCCAGGTGCACGCAGTTGAAGGGAAGAGGAACGGGTTCTATGCTGTGGAAGTTCGCGCTCAGACCTTCCCACTGTCCTCTGCGTAAGCCCAAGGTGATCCAGGTGCACGCTGTCGAAGGGAAGAGGAGCGCGTTCTATGCTGTGGAGTTCGCACTCAGACCTTCCCACTGTCCTCTGCGTAAGCTCAAGGTGATCCTGGTGTACGCTGTCAAAGGGAAGAGGAGCGCGTTCTATGCTGTGGAGTTCGCACTCAGACCTTTCCACTGTCCTCTGCGTAAGCCCAAGGTGATCCAGGTGCACGCTGTCGAAGGGAAGAGGAGCGCGTTCTATGCTGTGGAGTTCGCACTCAGACCTTCCCACTGTCCTCTGCGTAAGCTCAAGGTGATCCTGGTGTACGCTGTCAAAGGGAAGAGGAGCGCGTTCTATGCTGTGGAGTTCGCACTCAGACCTTCCCACTGTCCTCTGCGTAAGCCCAAGGTGCTCCTGGTGTACGCTGTCAAAGGGAAGAGGAGCGCGTTCTATGCTGTGGAGTTCGCGCTCAGACCTTCCCACTGTCCTCTGCGTAAGCCCAAGGTGATCCAGGTGCACGCTGTCGAAGGGAAGAGGAGCGCGTTCTATTCTGTGGGAGTTCGCACTCAGATGTAGCCCTCCTTGTGAAGCTGGAGCGCTCCTTGTGAAGATGTAGCGCTCCTGTGAAGCCTCTCATCTGCGGGAACCAAAACGTCTGCCAGCGTTTACTTGACACCTAATCGTGCCAACAGCTACTAACGTCACCTAGGCCCGTTCAACGCCATTGGAGGCGCCTGCAGATTTGTGAGAAAAGGTGTCAATATCTCACCCATTGCCTGCAGCAACAACGCCACTAGATTCAAACATCCATAGAATGCCACTCGTAAGGATCTAATGAAATGCAGGAGAATCCTTTACCCGCGCGCATCGATGGAAACCAGAACCACCCTTCACAGTTCGCTGACAACAAATTTAATTTATGCAATCAGCGTTTGCATACGAGTATGCATATGCATGTGTGCATAGAGAGGACTGCTCAGAGGTTCTCGATTTGCAAACACAAAAGCATTGGCATTGCCTGGACGTGTTTGTGATTTCAGGAGTTTTACGGTTCATCCCCAGTGGGTGGGTGTGTGGATGGACTCTTAAGTAGAGGGGATGGCGCACCACATACGAGTGCATGCAACCAAACTGAAAAGCAGATGCACACTCATCCGACGAAAAGTAAACGAATCTTCTGGTCCTTGCTGGTTGGTTTTGATTTTAATTAAATTTCCCTCCTCCCATGGGGTGGTGTTGTAATATAGGAACAGATGGAACCCATATGGTACATGTTACAGTCTGCCAAAGTTGAATGGAATCTCATCTCTCGGAAGCAGCTCCCGTCTGAAGCCAAGTAGATACTTGGATCCTTGATTCAAAGCAGACAGAAGGAGGAATGAAATAAGGATGTACACTGCATTGGATGTACACTGCGATCGCCTCTCCCAGGATAGCTTTGCAATCATTTAGTCGAGGCTTCATGAAACTGGCTACCAAATGGTAGTCAATCTGGGTTTCACTTCCACCACTGCTGTAAGCTGATAAGCTTCCGGCTTTGTTCGATGACCGTGTCACCTGCACATGCTTAGGATGCTTAGCATGCTGCATCCCAGACCTCCATGGTTTTCGTTTGACTTCCCGACATGCACATTCCTCCAACAAACAGAAACTCTTCCTCCTTTGGGACGTTCCTTAGGAGATTGTGAAAATCTAGCCAAAGCTATGCCTGCCTATGGTGACATGCAACAAACAGAGACTAGCATGTGTTAGCATAGCAGGAGCACAGAGATCAGCGCCTCAGGCAGGGTTTGAAAATGATTCTTCATCTTCCCCCTCTGGATAGACTCTAAATGGTCTAATGGTAGATCCATGGCATCACAATGGACCTTTACTGGTCTAAGTGTCAGCCAACCTACCCTTACCTTCTCCGTCATGGATGAGCACGGCTGCCAACAGCAGGATTCACCTTAGACAATCGAGCACATGGAAACAAAGCTCTATCGATAGAACAACACACTATGTCCCTCCTTCTTCCCGGACAGGCAGGCGTGTTGGAATCCAACGCATTAACCAGTGCAGAGGACTATCAACTCTACACTGACGGGTCTACAATGGACATGGGTACTGGCGCTGGAGTTTCACTCAACATCAGCGATTCATACTACCTCCCGGGTGACTGTAGTATCTTCCAAGCCGAAGCCTTCGCCATTGAAGGAGCAGCACAGACTATACACGCAAAGAAACTAGACCCATCTGGGGTCACAATCTCTGTGGATAGTCAAGCCGCACTCAAGGCACTAGACAGCGAGACAATCAGATCGAAAATGTCGTCGCATGCAGACATACTGCGTGCAACACCCATGAAGGGAAGCCAGAGGCGAATGAGAAGCTAGAGGCGACTGAGGAGCTAGATGCGACTGAGAAGCCAAAGGCGACTGGGCAGCCAAAGGCGAATAGGAAGCCAGTGGTAACTGAGAAGCCAGAGGTGACTGGGAAGCCAGAGGCAACTGAAAAGCCAGAAGCGAATGAGAAGCCAAAGGTGACTTAGAAGCCAGTGGCGACTGGGAAGCTAGATGCGACTGGGCAGCCAGAGGTGACTGGGCAGCCAAAGGCGACTGGGAAGCTAGAGGTGACTGGGAAGCCAGTACCAACTGAGAAGCCAGATGTGACTGCGAAGCCAGAGGCAACTGAGAAGCCAGAGGTGACTGCGAAGCCAGAGGCAACTGAGAAGCCAGAGGCGACTGAGAAGCCAGAGGCGATGGGAAGCCAGAGGTGACTGGGAAGCCAAAAGCGACTGAGAAGCCAGAGGTGACTTAGAACTTTGAAGCTAGAGGCGACTGTGGCATATCTCGCAGCTTATGACTTACGAAAGCTTACGAATTTGAACGAAAAAAGGACTAAAAGCCTTCTGGCATTGCCCAAAAAACGAACCAAATCACGGAAGGTGTACTAACTGGGCATTACCACCAGACTGGCATCAACTCACCAGACTACTGCAGGAGCTGTCATGATACAGAAGAGATCAAAGCTATCAAACACTTGCAGGGTGATTGTCCCAATCTTCAAATTCGTCGCTTCCTCTACACGGGAAACAGACTCTTTGAAGAACTGGAGGATCTGGGGTAAGCCCCACAGCATAGGCTGGTGTGATCCAAGACCAACCGAGAGGCCACCAAATGAGAGATGGCACTACAACCTATAGGGAATCACAATGGACCAAAAGGCCCCGTGGAAGCACCCTCCAAGGTGTACTTCCCTCATGCCATACCATACCAGCATGTTGCCTTGAACCTTAGCACCACCACCTCCATGTGTTGTCGTCATACATTCCCCACACAGTCGTCTTCAGGAGCAATTGGGAATAAACCAACAAACTTGTGATAACGCTCTGCTGGATCCCTGGACAGGAAGGGAATGAGAAGTCTGACAAATCATCTATATCAGGACAAGCTGACCCGTCTGTGAGTATCCCGCCTTGCACACTCAACCCTGGAGGAGGGAAAAAGCCACAAGAAAGCGGAACACCAGATGGACTTGTACCAGGACAAGGATGGTTATGGGTAGTCCCCAATGCCAATCTGTATCTTTGTCTAGCAAATGTTCAACATCTGGATGAAGATGTCCGGATGCAAGCTCCCAAAGTATCGCAAATATTAACGCAGCCCTGTGTCGGCGATAGATCCATCGCCCAGTTCAAGCAAGGCCTCCTCGTGAGTCCAAACTTGATTGGGAACACCCACAGAAGCTCAACGAACTTGGCAGAAGAAATTGAGTAACCGGGTCATGTCCGAAGGGAAGGAGCTAGAAAGACAAGGTGCAGCGGAACCCTTTATAGGTTCTGAACCATTCTGCGGAATAGGGGACGATGGGAAGAATTCAGGAAAGTAGAGAGAGCAAGCAGGGTTAGTATCTGGATGAGGGAAGCAAAGAAACTACTAACCGGAGAAGGCTCGTAGCATGTATCCTTACAGAACTCCTAACGAAGCACCTTAGACCCAGGGAACAGGAGCAGAAGAAGAACTCTGCAGATTCTGCAACGAGTCCAGTGAGACTCCGAAGCATATTCTGGAGTTTTGTCGAGCCACTAACCCGAAAAAGAATGAAATTCCTGGACAAGTACCAAGTACCAGACGAGACGCTTCTCATTCTCAAAATTCCTCAAAGAAGCTGGACTGGAGAGGGTGCTCCAAAGGTGGTCAACGCGGCACTGTAGACTTAACGAACATTTATGGAGTTTATGGAAGGCAAAAGGACTCCGCAACGACTCCAGTGTGACTCTAGGAACACTTATGGAAACTAAGTAGGAGGACTCTGCAACGACTCCAGTGTGACTCTAGGAACACTTATGGAAACTAAGTAGGAGGACTCTGCAACGACTCCAGTGTGACTCTAGGAACACTTATGGAAACTGGGTAGGAGGACTCCGCAACGACTCCAGTGTGACTCTAGGAACACTTATGGAAACTAAGTAGGAGGACTCTGCAACGACTCCAGTGTGACTCTAGGAACACTTATGGAAACTAAGTAGGAGGACTCTGCAACGACTCCAGTGTGACTCTAGGAACACTTATGGAAACTGGGTAGGAGGACTCCGCAACGACTCCAGTGTGACTCTAGGAACACTTATGGAAACTAAGTAGGAGGACTCTGCAACGACTCCAGTGTGACTCTAGGAACACTTATGGAAACTAAGTAGGAGGACTCTGCAACGACTCCAGTGTGACTCTAGGAACACTTATGGAAACTAGGTAGGAGGACTCTGCAACGACTCCAGTGTGACTCTAGGAACACTTATGGAAACTGGGTAGGAGGACTCCGCAACGACTCCAGTGTGACTCTAGGAACACTTATGGAAACTAAGTAGGAGGACTCTGCAACGACTCCAGTGTGACTCTAGGAACACTTATGGAAACTAAGTAGGAGGACTCTGCAACGACTCCAGTGTGACTCTAGGAACACTTATGGAAACTAAGCAGAAAGACTCCGCAACGACTCCAGTGTGACTCTAGGAACACTTATGGAAACTAGGTAGGAGGACTCTGCAACGACTCCGGTGTGACTCTAGGAACACTTATGGAAACTAGGTAGGAGGACTCTGCAACGACTCCAGTGTGACTCTAGGAACACTTATAGAAACTAGGTAGGAGGACTCTGCAACGACTCCAGTGTGACTCTAGGAACACTTATGGAAACTAGGTAGGAGGACTCTGCAACGACTCCAGTTTCGAAAGAAACTAACGCCAGACAGTCAGCCAGCCATCAAGGCACGTCCATGTCGTTAAGTCCAGCCTTGGACCTCTATTGGATATCGGGTTATGTTGGAATAGAAGCAGCAGACTTGCTAGCAAGACAAGTGCAGCAGATCCCTTCAATAGCCTACGCAACAGTACACAAGGAAGAAGGATTCTCCAGATTCTGCAACGACAAGTCCAGTCCAGACTCCGGAGCACACATTCTGAAACCTTGTGCGGCACCAGAGTAATCAAACAAAGCGTTGGTCTGGTGGAAGACACTGGAGACACTCATACCATCTTTCGAAGCCTCCACCAAGATTCAGAGGTCAGCCTGCATCGGGATCATGGGATCGTTACGTACAACCCCCACGGCGGCTATGGAAGTCCCATACCACAGACTCTATTCTGCAGAAGTACGGCGAAGCAGGACTCTGGTCTGTACGGTCATGCCTCCTTCCTATCTAGATGGGAGGTCACAGGACTGATGGAAGCAGACTGAGGAAAGCAGGACTCTGGTCATCAGCACTGTACGGTCATGCCTCCATCCTATCCAGATGAGAGGCCACAGAACTGAGGGAAGCAGACTGAGGAAAGCAGGACTCTGGTCTGTATGGTCATTCCTCCACCCTATCCAGATGGAAGGTCACAGGACTGAGGGAAGCAGACTGAAGAAAGCAGGACTCTGGTCATCAGCACTGCACGGTCATGGCTCCATCCTGTCCAGATGAGAGGTCCCAAGATCCAAACCGATTAGATGACTCCGATGGTGACATGTACGGTCATGCCTCCATCCTATCCAGATGAGAGGCCACAGAACTGAGGGAAGCAGACTGAGGAAAGCAGGACTCTGGTCTGTATGGCATTCCTCCACCCTATCCAGATGGAAGGTCACAGGACTGAGGGAAGCAGACTGAAGAAAGCAGGACTCTGGTCATCAGCACTGCACGGTCATGGCTCCATCCTGTCCAGATGAGAGGTCCCAAGATCCAAACCGATTAGATGACTCCGATGGTGACATTCGACAGGAGATTCACTATCAGGATTCCTGAAAGAAGTGACTAGAAGAACGAACAAGTCACTAGGAAGGGTGGAATCCGCCTTGTTTATTGATGGTTGTCGGTATAGGGGCTGGAGTCAACCGCTCGTTCAGAATCAACAATGAATGCAGCGTCTGTCGAGCTGAAATCACAGCCGTCATCCAGGCTAAATCAACTACTGTCAGGCAACCGTGAAGGCTCTGGATTCCATCTCTGGATCAGATCGAAGCTCGTTAGAATCTGCAAACGGCATCTGAATGAGGCATCACATGGCTACAAGGTTACCCTATGCTGGGTACCAGGAGACATGGGGATGCTGGATAATGGAAGAGCAGACGAACTCGCTAGAATGGAGTCGACGTTGCACATCTCGCAGGCACTACCTACGTGAAGGTTCCTATCAGCTCGTCGGAGGTGAAGCCACAAGCGAAAGTAGGAGACGATGGATCCATCTGGATACCAGAACGCTGTGACCGGCCTATGATTTGAGGAGAATACGTTCTTTGGTTAGGCTTAGTCCATAACAGGCATAATGACGGGACAATGTGGCATTGGCGTTCAATGGTATCGGCTTACCTCACAACGACTGCAGGGATGAGGGGGAAAGTCTATCTCCCCGACGAACTGCCTGCTCGCCTGCAGAAGAATGAGGACTCTGGCTAGCTACTTCTTCACTGAGTTGGAGGACTGACGTCATATTGAGCGGAAAGACCTCCTGAGGACGACCTCGCGGTAGGTGGCGCAAACAAGTGGAGACAGCTGGCTCGTAACCGGGTTGGCTGGAGAGGTTTGTTAGTTAAGGCCCAGGTCCACGCCGGACTGTAGTGTCACCTAAGTAAGTAAATATGATGAGGGGAACTCCAATGAGGGAACAAGGCATTAGAAGAGGACACAATGGACCATTAGATCGCAGTGTAGCACAAGCAAGCTGCATTAAATTCTTCCAGATCCTGTGGCATTATGAAAGCCGATTGCTTCTCCGACATCTCTGTAAGGAGCTGTCAAAGAAGGGGGTTTGTCTAGTGTCTACCTAGAGCTGGACACTTGCAAGAAGCATGGCAGATTGTTTCTTCCTTTCTAACAATATTGCAGCTGCGACAATGGACATAGAATGCAATGCCTAGTCCAGCCGCGTGGATCCCAACGGGCCAGTGGCCTGTATGGTTTCTGTTTCGTAGATCTCCAGCCGCGTGAGTCCCAACAGGCCAGTGGCCTGTATGGTTTCTGTTTCGTAGATCTCCAGCCGCATGGGTCCCAACGGGCCAGTGGCCTGTATGGTTTCTGTTTCGTAGATCTGCAGCCGCGTGGATCCCAATGGGCCTGTGGCCTGAATGGTTTCTGTTTCGTAGATCTCCAGCCGCATGGAACCCAATGGGCCAGTGGCCTGTATGGTTTCTGTTTCGTAGATCTCCAGCCGCGTGGATCCCAATGGGCCAGTTGCCTGTATCGTTTCTGTTTCGTAGATCTCCAGCCGCGTGAGTCCCAACAGGCCAGTGGCCTGTATGGTTTCTGTTTCGTAGATCTTCAGCCGCATGGGTCCCAACGGGCCAGTGGCCTGTATGGTTTCTGTTTCGTAGATCTGCAGCCGCGTGGATCCCAATGGGCCTGTGGCCTGTATGGTTTCTGTTTCGTAGATCTGCAGCCGCGTGGATCCCAATGAGCCACAAGCCTATACAGTTTCTGTTTCGTAGATCTTGTGTCCTGTGCCAGTTGCAGTTGGGTCACGTCTGCCTAGATATGTTGCAATTCCCTAGTCTGTCGTTCTCCATTCAAAGAAATTACGAGAAAATACTTCCTTTGAGGGCTTCCCAACGGCACGAGAACCGACCTGTCAAAGGCAGATTCCCGCATTAGCTTGCTCATACCGCTCTATGTTGCAGTGTCCCGGGACTGGCAGTTCTTTCCGCTTCAGTCTTCAGTTGGAATAGGGCCTGATGGCGCTTCACTATTTCCAGCAAAGTCTCGGCTGACACCCTCTATCGCTCATTGCCTTCGTATGTTGCTGTGTCCCGGCACCCAGAGGAGAGTGAACCTGAACCGATGACATAATGAGGCGAGTTCTACTAGTCTGGACGATGACGTAGCAGCATGGCTGTCCATGAGGATGCCAATGGTACTAAAGGGTGAAGAGTTGTATTTCAGTTGCTGACAGCCAGAAAGCCACTGCATGAACCCGGTAGCCTGAGTGTATCGGGGACAATCCCCGCACCTATCCCGCAGTCCATTTTCGAACGAATCATCTCTGAAGATCGTGATTTCGGACTGGTTTGCCACATCCGATACCATGAACTTGTGTAGTCAGTTAGAGTCGCTACCAGATCTTGCCCCATTCCGTCAGAAGAATGAGGACCCTTGGTAGTAACTTCTTCTCGCAGCTGGAGGACTTAGGTTAGGTGTGTGGGCTGGTGTAGGAGATAGGAAACCTCTGCACTACACTCAGGTCAACATAGAGCCATTGTGATACCCATGGGGGGAAAGGGGATAGATTGGAGAATCCCTTTCTCATGAAAAGCTGGAGGACATAGGTATTGTTGAGCTGATGGACCTCCTTAGATTCGGTTACAGTCGCTCCCTTGAGGAAGTTCCTGGAACCACACGGGTCACTCTGTTTCTTTCAATCCAACCGCACTACATGCTGATATCTATTCAATATGAAGGTCAAGTGGTATGAGATGCAACATTAGATTCAGGACTACGGTTGGACATAGGTTAGGTTAGGTATGTGGGCTGGCATCAGTAGATCATCAGGCGGATCAGTAGAAATGCGGTGAAGTGGGAGGGTTGTGATCCCTTGTTTTCGGATCATAACCTCGCTGATAAAAGGAAGAAGAAGGTATGTGGGCTGGCAGGGAGAGATGCTCTCTGCCACACTCAGGTCAGCGTTGAACCATTGTGATACCCATAGGGGAACGTCGGTTGGACGTAGTCACATGACTGCTCTTTGATGATGTAGTCTTTGCTTAGCGTTGGCTGCCAAACTACTGACCCACAGCAAGGGATACGGCGTACTGCTACTGTACACATCCATGGGACCATCTTCGGGCGAAGGTTCGCCTGCAGGCATAAAGGTAACTTCAACCATCCAAACGATCCAGGGAGAGAGCTGTACCTCAAAAAAGGGGCAAAGTATCTATGAACAGATTACAATGCTTAGTTCGCAATACAAAGACCACCGGATGCATTCCCTTTTTCATTAAATTTCAGTCCCCTCCCCCCGTGCGACACTAATTGCTTTCGGGGTTTGTATGAAAAGAAATTCAAAAAAAAAGTGAAAGATACGCGCCGCGTAGGTAGGTAGACAGATGCTTACAAATGAAATTCGTGTTGTTCGGAGCGACGTAGCGTAAAATTTTGTTTCCAACATTGCGATGCAGCAGCAGAAGCAGCAGCAGCAGCAGTATAGCTGACGATGCTGAAGTTTTCAAGGTCTGGTGCGCTTTGAATGTGGCCTTCTCCCCAAAAAAAGTTTTTCAACTTTTTGCTTTGTCTGCCATCTATCTTGTATCTTTTGCTATTCAGAGGGGTTTCTGGTGTTTTCATGTTCACGGTACAGAACATCTAAATAGACACGCCACAGTAGACTACGTATCTAGAGAGATACTCTGCTGAAAGCGATGACCAGTACGGTAGTTAGCAGTCAAGATCTTGAAACTTATGCATTTCTTGGCATGTTTTGGGCCAGTGTGAGATTGTCTTTCTTTTTCCATTGACGTAGCAAGGAAGACCCCCTCAACTGCGCCAACTATAGAGGCATCAGTCTCCCCAGCACCGCATACAAGAGATTTTCTGCCTGAAACCCTCCATCAACAGCCTGATTGGCAACCTATCAGTGCGGTTTCGGGTCAGGAAAGTCCACCATCGATCAAATCTTCAAACTTTCACAGATCCTGGTCCAAATCGATACGCACCATCCCTTCATCGATTGCAAGGCCACCTATGCCTTCGCCGACGACATAGTAATCGTTGTAGTGGCCAGACTCCTTGAGGAGTTGGAGCATGACAGCAATGAAGCTGTCGGGATGGGTTAGGACTGCATGGGCCTCCAACTTGCAGAGGAAAAGACAGAAGTAGAGTGCTTATCAGCAGCAGGGGAGTCATGGAGACTATAAGAGAAACCGTGGCCGATCACGAGGTAGTTTCCAAACCAGGCTGAGGTACATTGGTATTACTATAGAAGCAAGGCTTACTTGTAAGCAACATCTGCACTACGCAGCGGAGAAGGCAATCAAAGGCGGACCAAAGCACAAGGGAGACTGCTCTTAGCAAGGAGTTGCGGCATCGACAGTGCTCTACGGCTCCCAGATATGGGCTTGTGCCATGAAGACGGAGTCATACAGAAGGAAGACGAAGTCATACAGAAGGAAGACGAAGTCATACAGAAGGAAGGCGAAGTCATACAGAAGGAGGACGATGTCATACAGAAGGAAGACGATGTCATACAGAAGGAAGACGAAGTCATACAGAAGGAGGACGAAGTCATACAGAAGGAAGGCGAAGTCACACAGAAGGAGGAAGATGTCATACAGAAGGAAGCCGAAGTCATACAGAAGGAAGACGAAGTCATACAGAAGGAAGACGAAGTCATACAGAAGGAAGACGAAGTCACACAGAAGGAGGACGAAGTCATACAGAAGGAAGGCGAAGTCACACAGAAGGAGGAAGATGTCATACAGAAGGAAGCCGAAGTCATACAGAAGGAAGACGAAGTCATACAGAAGGAAGACGAAGTCACACAGAAGGAGGACGAAGTCATACAGAAGGAAGGCGAAGTCACACAGAAGGAGGAAGATGTCATACAGAAGGAAGACGAAGTCATACAGAAGGAAGACGGAGTCATACAGAAGGAAGACGGAGGAAGCTTACAGAATCAATGCGTTGAGAGTATGCAGCGCCTTCCAAACAACCTCCATATGCAGGGGCTCACATAGTACCAATAGACCTTCTTCCAACGGGTGCCCAACAGAAATACCAGACAGCGGCATCAACAGCGACGAGTCACAGTGATACTGAGATGCCACCAAGGACAAGTTTGGAAGAATGACAGGAGAGATGGGATCACAGGCAGAGATTGATCCTCAGTATAGACGCTTGGATCAATAGGACGCATGAGGAGCTGAATTTCTACCTGACCGCGATGCTTACTGGCCAAGGTTGCTTCAGAGCCTATCCCCACAGGTTCGGACTCGACATCGAAGCAGTCGAGGATGCGAAACACATCACGTTCCATTGTCCACGATACTATGAAGAACGGCACCTGATGGTGAGCAAACTGGGTGTAAACCCAACCCCAGACAACGCCATCAGACAGATGATGAGCAGGGAAGATGCTTGGGAAGCAGTTAGCTACACTGTGGCAACCATTATGAAGGAGCAACGGAGGCAGTGACAGCGAAATGCAGTGCAGGAGGCTGCCAACACGAATGAGTCGAGTATCTGAAGCTGAAGTCCCTCTCCGCGATGAAATGCATGACGGCAGTGGAGCGAGGACCAGGGGTAGGAGGAGAGGTGGGTTTAGTGAATGGAAATCCCACACTGTTACTGAGTACAGGCTCGGTTTCGTTTTCAAAGGATTCGCACCTTCCGACGCAAGGACAGCATCTATAGAGAGGAGCTAGATAGAGCCATTCGTCTGTGCAGGATGACGATGGGGAACGCTCGCTGCTCCATCAAGATCAGTAACGACCTCACCGAGACCTGTGATGTCAAAAAAGGTTTCAGACAAGGTGACGCGCTTGAACGGATTGGGCGGAACTTACAAGCCAACACCAGAGGCACAATCTATCAAAAGTCCGTACAACGGCTTGCATACGCCGACACGAGATTGGAAGAACCCAGCGGGGGCTGTCACTGGTACTTTGAAGCAGAAGCGGCCAAAATGGGTTTAGCGGGTCAAACGAGGGCAAAACCAAGCACATGCTGTCAACAAGAAGGGCCTGCCAACACCAACGAATCGGACAGAACGTCACAGTGGGTAGCTACAGCTTGGAGGTAGGAATTGGACTCTGTCCACCTTGACTTTGCTACTACTCCTGAAAATGACGTCAGTATCTTGGGAATCGCTGCTTGTTGGACTAATAAGGCAATTCACCAGCAGAGGCATATCTCGAACAGGTAAGGGGACTCTATATGAGACCCTGAGGATCCCAGTCCAGCTTTACGGCGCTGAAACATGCGAATTTATTGAAAGTGGCTGAGGATATCCTTGGTCGGTTCGAGAGAAAACTCGCAAGGTATTGGGTCCCGGCCAGCAGAGCCTTCGAAACTAACTCAGAGGGACGACGGAGTAGATGGACGACGCGGTAGAGGGACCACTAAGCAGATGGACGACGTACTAGAGGAAAAGTAGAGGGACGACGGAGAAGATTGGAAGAATTCAGCGGGGGCTGTCGCTGGTGCGTTTGAAAGAATTGAAGCTGAAGCGGCTAAAATGCGCTTAGAGGGCAAGACCAAGTACATGCTGTCAACGAGAAGGGACTGCCAATACCGACGAATTGGACAGAACGTCACACAGTGGGCAGCTACCACTTGGAGGTAGTAAGGGACTTTGTCTCAATGTGGTGACCCTCTGCTGGGTACCAAGGCATATGAATATTGAAGGAAACGAAAGGGCTGATGAGCCTGCTAGGGAGGGGGCTCTCCCCATTACAGAAGAAAGTAGAAGATGAAGCAACCAGTCAAGCAAACAGACTAGGACACATGCGAAACGGCCAGGGTGCTATGACCGGCCTTTAGCAGGAAGAGATCCAAGAAGAGATCAACTTCTCTGGTGAAACTTAGGCGTCACAACGCGCAAGGGTCATTTCCGGCATAATTACTGGTCACTCGGTGTTCTACACAACGACTTTTGCAGAAGCTGCAGGGAGCACTAAGTATACGCAGAGCGATCATCAGACAATCAAGTTCCAACTATGACCCAGTCCCATTGAAAGTAGAAGAGAGCTGAGAAGGCGATGGAAACCACACACTCTGGACGTTGAAGTACTCCAGGACATGGGGTACTGCACAACGACTATTGCAGAAGCTGCAGGGAGCACGATGCAGTCCCATTGAAAGTAGAAGAGAGCTGAGAAGGCGATGGAAACCACACACTCTGGACGTTGAAGTACTCCAGGACTTGGGGTACTGCACAACGACTATTGCAGAAGCTGCAGGGAGCACGATCCAGTCCCATTGAAAGTAGATGAGAGCTGAGAAGGCGATGGAAACCACACACTCTGGACGTTGAAGTACTCCAGGACTCGGTGTACTGCACAACGACTATTGTAGAAGCTGCAGGCAACACGATTCAGTCCCATTGAAGCCACCGAAAAGGAGATGGAACCACACACTCTGGACGTTGAAGTACTCCAGGACTCGGGACAAAGAAGAAATTGAATCTTTTCATCACCTGCTGCGTGACTGTCCCACTCTATCCGACAGAAGAATGAGGAGTCCAGGTAGCTACTTCTTCTCGGAGCTGGATGACTGAGGTAATGTTAAGCTGATGGACCTGCTGTGTGACTGTTCTGCTTATCCGTCAGAAGAATGAGAACTCTTGGTAGTTACTGCTTCTCGGAGCTGAAGGACTTGAGCTGATGGGACGTCCTTCATATCACAATGTGAGTGGTTCTAACAGCGGACCATCTCTACAGTGTTTCCAGGGCACAATGGACCCGAACTGTTGGTCTAAGTGAGCAGTGACTCTTCTGCCACAAGGCACCCATCTACCTAACCCAACCCAAGGGACTTTGTCTACCTTGGCTCTGCTAGTATCTGGTTTCTATGAACTAAGAAGGCAACTGAGTAGTAAAGAACTATCTCGAAGTACGAAGGTAACTCTGAGTGAGACACTAGTCATCCCAGTCCTGCTGGAATGGCGCAGAGGCACGGACTTTGTCAAAATCGGATGAGGATGCCCTTGGCTACGTCGAGTGATCTTTGGTCGAGTGGAGGAGGAGGGACGACTCACTGAATGGACGACGCGGTAGATGGACAGCGCAGTAGAAGGACGATGCAGTCGATGGGCGGCGTAGTAGATGGACGACGTACTAGAGGAATGGCGGAGTAGAGCGACGACATAGTAGAGTGACGACTCAGTAGATGGACGACGCGGTAGAGGGACGACTAAGCAGATGGACGACGTACTAGAGAAATGGCGGAGTAGAGCGACGATATAGTAGAGGGACAACTCTGTAGATGGACAGCGCAGTAGAGGGACGATGCAGTAGATGAACGACTTAGCCATGTCCGACTACGTTTCTTTTTCACACTTGGGTCTGAAGACGCTTTGCGAAATTATTCGAAAGGGATTGAGAATCACACAGAAGTGGTGTGAAACAATAGGGCTTAGCATGCACCCTACCTTCACAGACAAAGGACAGCTGTGAAGGCAAGCGTATGCAGCCCATTCTACTGGAAGAGATCAGAGTTGATCCACAGAAAGAGGTCAAGCGTTACACTAGATAGCAACCTCCATTGGAAGGAACAAGTAGAATCTGTGGCAATCAAAGCCACCATAGCACTTATGGTAGAACTTGGTGGTGCAGTCCCTGCTTCACTGAAATGGATCTACATGATGATCTATCTGTGGACGTCCTAGCACGCATCTGGCTACTCAAAGCCAGCGCTCTGTAGAACACATCCAATTCCTACCAGAACAAGTTGTGGGGAGTATTTACAGCCTTGTGGGACACCACGTAGAACTACGGAACGTATGATTACCTCGGCTGCACATAATGCTAGAAAGGATCGCAAAGGAACACAATCAAAGAGGGCGCATCGCAAGCAAGGAGCGAGAAAACTTATCCAAATCGGTGCCACGTCTGGACTGGCGTAGAGGCGATATACTTATGTCCTGCACGTCATGAAACCCGGTTTGCGGACAGACGGAACTAAGACAGAATCGAGAGTAGGAGGGGCTATCTCTTTCCGACTTCCCAATCACTGTAGCAGAGGAAGCCTTGTCGTGGCTTAGATCAGAGTGTATCTACGAGGCTAACCAAGGGTGTCACCATTTTTACCGACAGTCGATGAATATGTCTTGTATCCCCTTGTTGGTCCTAGGGCCTCTACTACGCTTACGCGCCATCGTGTACGGTTTCTGGCAATATGTCTCAGCTCTCGCCAAATTTTCCCCAACTCCTTCTCGACTGTTCTGCGCCATGTTTTCCTTGGACGGCCATCCTGGGTTAAAGGGTTCCATTGCATAGCATGGTTCGCTATGGAACTGTCATTCTTACGGAACGAGTGACCAATCCACTGCCACTTCCGTCGTTGGATGGTTGGCGGCGATATGGTCAAGAGATACTGCTTTGAAGGAGAATTTGACTCAAAGCTGGACAGTGTACCAATCCAAACAACATATGGTACACAGATGGATGGTGTGTGTGTACGGACCCGGACTGTTGTTTGAGGTGGGATTGGGTCGTCTTATCACTGCGGCCACATTGGGCTTATTGTGATTTCCTCTCATCTTCATACAGAGTCTTCGAATCTAACCCGGAGGGACGACGCAGTAGATGACCTCCTCGCCGTAGGTGGCGGGCACAAGTTTAAAGGGACCTCGACCAACTTGGAGTGCGCAACTGGAGGCAATTAGCTAAAGACCGGGCTAAATGGAGATTTCTGTTGGTTGAGGACCAGGTTCACACCTGCGAACCCCACAGGCGGATCAATAGAAATGCGGTGAAGTGGGAGGGTTACGATCCCTCATTTTCGGATCATAACCTCGCTGATAAAAGGAAGAAGAAGAAGAAGAGGGCCAGGTTCACCCCGAACTGTAGCGCCCTCTACCTAAGTACATCGTCGTCTATATCTTTTCTAGTTTGGATGGGTTTTTCCAAATGCCTAACCGGGTTGTCTGAAGGCCAAGACTGCGCGCTAACAAGTTTCATTTTGAATGCGCGAGGGTTCAACGCTTTTCTTCGTAAAAATGGAAAAAAAATCGAAACTCTTGGCAACACCGAACCGAGGGACTATTGACATCTCTACCTCCTTGGCTCAGGTGTCGCAAATTTTTACCCCGAAATGCCAGACCCAAGGAATCGTCGTTTTTCCCTTTAATTTGGATCCCGTTAGGTGAAGTTTAAAGAAATTTAACAAAACAAACTCGATACTCACACTGTGTCCGCCGTGGTGGTGGTGGGTCGCAGCGCTTGGATGGGCGCTCTGCTACTTTTCAGTCCAAGTGTCCCCTAGTCGATGAACATTTTCATTTTTTTTTTTTTTTTGTATCTATGTATCTATGTATCTTTGTATCTATGTATCTGTGGCGATATTTATTATTATTTTGCAATCAAGTGCAAAACACAAGAGTAACACACGCGCGTGGATGAACTTTCTATCGCTGCTGCTGCTGACTCGGGAGGAAAATTTCTTTGGTTTCGCGGAGGATACACCACAACATGGAGTGGAACGCACACAAAAAAAAGAAGAAAAGTACACACACCGACGAGACGGGGGTGGGGAGCGCTCAAATGGTCGCGAACAGCAGGGGGAGAAGGGGGAGAGAGAAAAATAATTCAATTTCTGTTGTTTATGATTTTTTTTCCACGGAAAAGGGGCGGTGAAGGGGGCGGAATGCGAATTTTTCCACCAAATTAGCGAGTAAACAGTGGAACGCTACAACACAGTCCACAAACATACATGTATGACGAGGTTGGAGTTGGATTTTTCGTTTTTTTTTTTGCAAAATAAAGGCGACAACAACGACGAACTACGCTGCCCCTTCGCGTCTACACGATGCGATGACGACGACCCGCTCGATGGGAAGTCAGATTGAACACTGTGGTGTGGAAATTCGAATTGAGACAGGTTGACGAGGGACGCGTTGGCTGCCGATTGCATGCGGTGCGGGGTGTATAGTGGTGGATTGGGCTGAGTGTGGTGAATTCGAATTCAGTGCTGCCGATGTGCCTCAGGTTTAGGGTACTAGGTCAGTACTAGCTGGCCCGTACTCGCTTCACACTTTGAAGAGAAAAAATGATTTTCTTCTGAGACAATTCCCGTAGATGCTCCGTATTGCCAGGATTCCGTGAAACCAATGGAACTTCGGAAGGATTAAGTGTTAATCCACCAAAACCTGTCATCATTCCATTCACCAGGGGGAGAAATTTGAATCTCCAGACACTAACACTAAACGGGGGCTGAACATTCAAGACCGTGGTTAGGAAGGCATCGATTGCCCTCTATTTATGTAGGAAGGCCATAGGCCCAAACTGGGGTCTTGAGCCCCGGGATTGTTCACTAGAAATGCACGGCAGTCGTCAGACCCATCCTTATGTACGGAGTACTAGTCTGGTGGATGGCACTGGACAGGGAAAGCAACATTGCCATACTTGTGAAGGTTCAAAGGCTATCCTGCGTCGGTATAACAGGCGTCCTTAGAACCACTCCTACAGCTGCACTAGAAACGATGCTCCATCTTCTTCCCGTTTACATCTTTTGGAAGCATTACGTCTTAGGGAATCCTCGCAATTGGCTCGTGGAAATATGGGCCACGCAAGCATCCTAAACGTTCATAGCACTTTTCCTAGTAATTCGGACTACATTGCCCCCCATTTGGACTTTTACGTCAAGCATAATACTTACTTAGGAATCGGAAGAACTTCTAAACGAATCTGCGATAGAAATTTGCACAGACAAGTCCAAGACAGCGTCTGAAACAAGTGCGAGTGCACTGGATATCTGTATCACCTTACAACTAACGGACCACTGTAGCGTATTTCAAGCAGAAATCACAGCATTCCGTAAAGCCGAGACCTTTACTTACCTTTGTCCTGTATCCGCTTGTGGATCCTAGGGCCTCTACTATGCCTACGTGCCATCGTGTACGGTTTCTGGCAATATGTCTGAGTTCGCCCCAACTTTTCCCTAACTGCCGTGCCTCCTTCTCGACTGTTCTGCGCCATGTTCTCTTCGGACCGCCAAGTCTTCTGCCATCCTTGTTTAAAGGGTTCCATTGCATAGCATGGTTCGCTATGGAACTATCACCCTGTGACCAATCCACTGCCACTTTGCCGTTGAATGCTTGTGCCTATTGGTTCCTGACCAAAATACAAAATACAAATATTTGGCGCAACAGCTCTTTAAAGTGCCAGAGTCTAGCTTCTCGCAACCACTCATGTTGTGTGCGTTATATTTTGCACACGAATGGACGGGACCTACAGTTTAGTGCCGAATCCGAACGGCGATTTAAGAACCTTTTCGTGATAACAATACACTCGGATGTTTGTCAGACGCTTGCGAGAGGTGGTTCCTAACCCGTTCTCTCGTAAAGGTGTTCGTTAGAGATACGATTGGGCCAAAAAATCCTTAAGATTGTGCGCAGGCAGCTTTCTGGTGATAGTAGTGGTCACTCTCCACGTGCTGCAACCATCTAAGGTCACGGATTCAACGTTGGAGCGGAACAGTTTTAGCTTGGTGTTCAAACTGATTGCATTGCTTCGCCATAACATCCCATTGGCTATATCCTGTTCGATTCCATCAGCAGTCGGGACAATACTCCCAAGATACTGAGAATCTTTTACTCGCTCTACCGGCTCTCCAGCAATGTATACTTAAGCTGATGAGTTTATTCCAAGACCGACGACGTTTGCCCTCCCCTCTCCACAATTGCTGTCATTTGGTGGAGGTCCATGGCCGACGACACCTGCCTTTCCGTGTCCACATCTGCTGTTATTTGGTGGAGGTCCAAGGCCGACGATTCCTGCCTTTCTTTCTCCACATCTGCTGTCATTTGGTGGAGGTCCATGGCCGACGACACCTGCCTTTCCGTCTCCACATCTGCTGTCATTTGGTGGAGGTCCAAGGCCCACGATTCCTGCCTTTCTTTCTCCACATCTGCTGTCATTTGGTGGAGGTCCATGGCCGACGACACCTGCCTTTCCGTCTCCACATCTGCTGTCATTTGGTGGAGGTGCAGGGCCCACGATTCCTGCCTTTCCTTCTCCACATCTGCTGTCATTTGGTCGAGGTCCAAGGCCGACGACGCCTGCCTTTCCTTCTCCACATCTGCTGTCATTTGGTCGAGGTCCAAGGCCGACGACGCCTGCCTTTCCTTCTCCACATCTGCTGTCATTTGGTGGATGTCCAAGGCCGACGATTCCTGCATTTCCTTCTCCACATCTGCTGTCATTTGGTGGAGGTCCAAGGCCGACGATACCTGCCTTCCCCTTTCCACATCTGCTGGTGCAGGTCCACAATTCTGAGAGAGTAAGAACCTATCGTCAGCGTAGTCGAGATGTTTCAGTTTGGGATGGCAAGAGTCCATCGAATCCCTCCATTTCCCGTCGACAAAGCTGCATGAAGCACATCGCTAATCAACGAAAGGAATAGTATTGGTGAATGAATGCAGCCTTGTCGTACCCCACTTTGGATCTCGAATTCTTCAGACAACCTTGCTCTGTGCAGAACGGGACAATTGGATCCTAAGTACTAACCCAAGCCTTACGTAGTCCTCGCGGGACTACTGCTAGGTATGTCTGGTGTGCCTTTTAGGCCTTGCTCCCCTCTTCGCCGTTTTTTATTCTTAAACGCTCGATTCTCCTGAGTTCGACTTGAATCCTGGTCACATGTCCATTTACTTCGAGCCAGGTCTGTGCAGAACCTCACATTTGGACTCACCGTATGTAGCAACTATTGTATCGGGAACACCTCTCCTGCGTATGGTACGCTTTCACGAAAACGATGAACAGCAGGTGCTTCTTCTCCATTACCGTAGTGTCCCCAGTGGTGGTGGAGGGCTCCATCTGTATTGACCTTATCTGCCTCCCTGGGCGGTCTACCTCCCTGGGCGGTCTGCCTCCCTGGGCGGTGCCGGTTGCCTAGGCAAACGTAGAGTGGCGATCGATATTCAACGCATTGTTCGATGATAATCCGCAGAGTGTTGATGTGGTCGACAGAGAAGGATCCAATCTGCTTGTTCGACATCGAGTGTGTCTTCAAGATGTTGTTTGATTCGCTCCAGGATGATTTTAGCTATTATCTTAGCTACAGCAGGCAGCACGCAGATACCTCTCCAGTTTCCGCACTCCATTCAATTTCCTTTCTTAGGAAGCTTGACGATCATTCCCTTTTTCCATTCGTTAGGCAAACTCTCAGCTTCCCAAGCTCTCCCTAGTAGTGGAAGCAGAAGCTCAGCCGATGTTGTTGGCGCTGCTCGTACGAGCTCTGCTGGAATACCGTCAAGTCCTACCGCCTTGTTGGTTTTGAGCGCCTTGATCGCGGTAATGATCTCATCTTTATTGGGAGTTGTGGTGCGTATTCGGGAGCTTCTCATCTCGGGCACCTCAGTCTGATTGGAGAGCATATCGTTCAAAACCGTAGCAAAATGCTCTTTCCATCTGTTGAGCTGGTCCTCATCCGAAATGAGCAAGGAGCCGTCTAGGCTTTTCACTGGATGTTGGCTGGAGCTGCGACCACTTGTCAGCTCTTTTGTGATTCTGTAGACGGTCCTGCTCTCGCACCTCCTTGCTTCTTCTTGTTTTGCTTCTGCTTCTGCAGCCCTGCTCGATTCAAAGCACTTCCTCCAGTCCAACTGCTTTGATGAGTAGGAGTGTCTCAAGTGGATCCAGCGTGCAGCTTCTTCTGCTTATGTAGCCTGTCAAGTCGCACGCTATCCATCTTCGTGCGATATATGGACTCCAGCTCGCTTCTCCCTGCTGCTGGGGTAGCTGCAATGCGATCTTTCAGCTGTTTTCGTTCGTCAATCCGTCTCCAGGTATCCTCGGAAGCCACGCGCTATATGTATATTCTTTCGATATAGGGACTCTAGCTCGCTCCTCACTGCTGCAATGCGAGCTTTCGGCTATTTCTGTTCGTCGATCCATCTCCAGGTATCCTCCGAAAGTCACGCCCTATGTCTTCTCTCGAAACATTTGGTCTTGGATAGTTGCGAGCATAGAGCTGCTGATTGCTTCCAAACCTTGCGAATGGTGCTCTCTTAATTGTTGGTGCACTGAGGGATCACTACGTCTATCGATGTTGAACCTGGGCATTCTTGTGTTGTCGTGGGATCTTCGAACTGCATCAGTGCGTAGTTGGAGAGTAGCTATCATAAGATGGTGATCTCGTATTATCCCCACATCTGCCCCTCGCCTACTACGCAAAGTCCAGGAAACTACGTCTAAAGCGGCGGCTGATGGCAAAATGGTCAATTTGGTTGGAGGTTGTTTGCCTGTCGTTGGAAACCCAGCTGACTTTGTGGCAGGTCTTGTGCTCAAACATGGTGCCACCTATCACAAGGCGGTTGGCATTGCAGAAATCCACAAGCCTTTCGCCGTTGTCATTGTGGTTTCTTAGTCCAAACACACAGCGCAACAGTCCATGAAGACCCTAGGCCTTACGTCTGGCAACCACTCGTGTTGTGTGGATTTTCCTAGTCCCTGCTTCCCGATTACATGTTTGAGCCCTTCGTTGTCGTTGCCTACCTAGGCGAACCCCACAGGCAGATCAGTAGAAATGCGGTGAAGTGGTAGGGTTGTGATCCCTTGTTTTCGGATCATAACCTCGCCGATAAAAGGAAGAAGAAGAGAAGAAGAAGTTGTCGTTGCCTACCTTGGCGTTCAAATCCCCCCTCACACTATGACAATGTCTCCATTTGTTGTTGTGTTGAAGACGGTGCTTAAGAGATTGTAGAAGCTTTCCTTTTCGTCCTCAGACGAACTAACTCCTTAGACGGCGTAACACTGTATGATGGTGACGCGTTGTACTCTAGTCTGGAATATGGCCGTCAAAATTCTATCACCATGAGGCTGCCAGGAAATCAGGCCCTTGCGTGCTGTTGTTGTTAGCAGTAGTCCGACTCCATATTCCCACGGACTTCCGGATGGTCTTCCAGAATAGAGTAGTACAGTGTTACGCGTTGGAGACTGGTACTCGCCCACTTCTAGCCATCTTACTTCACTTACCCCCAAAATGTCCAGTTTATATCGCATGAATTCCTTTTCCAGTTGGAGGAATCTGGCATTGTAAGGACCTTCGCTCCCCGAGTCGAGGAGCGTCTTTACATTCCAGAAACCTACCCTTGTCCGGGTACAATAGCCAAAAGTTGTCAACACGTGATCATTCCTTATCCGAGGCATAGGGTCGGTTTCTGTAGCGAGCTGGTTTCAGTAACGCAGGTTGCTGGCCCACGTTACCCAGCCTAGAATCAAGGCCCTAGACAACCCGCACTTACAATTTTAGCCTACACGTCTAAGGGTTTATACGTATAGTTGCCCGGGGACTACCAATAGGAGGTAAAGTAAGCACTACATCAAGAACTTGATTGTTGCCGTCCTGGCCCAAGCCAAGTTTTGGGCAGTCGGTAGTTTCCCGATCAATCGCAATGCAGGTCCCCAAACGTTTGGCACTGTGTCAAACAGTGGAGTCTAGTAGCGAGAAACTCCCTCCATTGTTACAACTTGCAAACACTGTCACTGGTCTAGGGAGTGTTGAATTTAATAAAATTTTGTGGTGAGATACAAAGATACGTGACTTGCGCCTTGGTATAGTAGTTTCGTAGTAGATACTTTGTAAACAATGGCCGGTCGTGTTCCATAGATGCAGAGAAGGGTACACTGCTAGAATAATTCCCGATTAGGGGAATTTCTTTTAGGGAAATGGCCAACAGTTATTATAGAAAGCTGTTCATCCCTTCTCCCATAGGGTTCGTGTCTGGGTTATAGTTTCCCATAAACCTTTCATTTTATCGCAGTCGATGCACAAACCTCGAGGAATATGAAACTCTACATAGATGGCGACAGTATTGTGATTGATGTGGCGTTTGACAGAGCTACCCGCTACAAGGACTTCTGAATGAACAGTTCCATCCCCGGCCACCCCTAAGTGCGATGAAATACCAGTGCAGTTCGTGAGGCGGTCAAACATACATTTCAAATGGTCCGCTAATCCTTCATGAGTGTCGCGGGGGTGGAATGCTCAGGTGGACTCTCGATCCTCCGCCATGGACTCCAACTCATCAGGAGGAATCCTTCTTCTTCTTCCTATTTCGGCGAAGGATATCATCCGAAAACAACTGATTATAACCCTTCCACTTCGCTGCATTTCTACAGTGAAGCGGGAGGAGCATCCAGATGGTCAAATGCTTCAGAGAGGACAAATCGGTTGGGGCCAGACGAGATGGCATCTGAGTTGTGGAAAGTGATGGGAGACATCGGGTGTTCATCTCCAAACTCATGAGAGGTGATCCAATACCGAACCAATGGAGGGACAGTTACCTTCGCCCTGCTGACAAGGTGAAGACAGACGCAATCCAAGGAATAAGGACAAACATCGTGATGCCTTAAAGGATTTGCATATCGTCCTGGTTGACTATGGAAATGCATTCAACAGACAACCACGACATCTGGTATGGGTGGCGCTAGGTCATCGAGAGGTTGCACAAACCTATGCACAGATGCTCACGGACATGTACGAAGGAGCAAAGACAAGAGTAAGATGTCCCACTGTGGAGTAACCGAAGAGTTTCCAATCAATGTCGGGGTGCACCAGGGAAGCGTGAATTGAGACTCTCCGATTCAATGATTCTCTTTCGAAGAATCACAGGAGCACATCTTCATCTCCAATCTCGACCATGTAAGCCAGGGAAGGGAAGCGTCTGTTATACTCCAACGTTGAATCCGTGTTGGCGAACCCCACAGGCGGATTGCTTCCAAAATGTCAACGTCCACCGCCAAGTGGTCGTTGCAAGGACGTAGGATCCTCACATATGATGGTTCCATTGCCAGCAAAGAATAACTGCTACAATTTGGGGTCCTGTCACTTTACCTTCAAGCAGATAGTCAAGAACTGGACCTAGGCGAGCCCCACAGGCGGATCAATAGAAATGCGGTGAAGTGGGAGGCATGTGATCCCTTGTTTTCGGATCATAACCTCGCTGATAAAAGGAAGAAGAGGAAGAAGAAGTTGAATCCGTGTTGTTATATGGATGCAGCACGTGGAGAGTGACTATCACTAGAAAGCTGCAATCGTTCAATAACTCGAGCCTGCGCAACATCTTTAAGGATTCTCCGACCCAACTGCATCTCTAACGAATACGTTTACCAGAGAACGGGTCAGGAATCAATAGGCACAACCATCCAACGACGCAAGTGGCAGTGGATTGGTCACACGTTCCGAAAGGGTGACAGTTCCATAGCGAACCATGCTATGCAATGGAACCCTCTAACCCAGGATGGCAGAAGACCTAGCGGTCCGAGGAGAACATGTGGCGCAGAACAGTTGAGAAGGAGGCACGGCAGTTAGGGAGAGGTAAGACGCATTCCCAGAAACCGTACATGATGGCGCATAGGCACAGTAGAAGCCCAAAGACCCATTGGGGGATACAGGACATAAGAAAGTAAGTAGGGAAGCGTGTACTGTCCTTTGCTAACTATTGCACTCCTTGACTTCTTCTTCCTTTTTCAGCGAGGTTATGATTCGAAAACAGGGAATCATAACCCTTTCACTTCACCGCTCGCCTAGGTCCAGTCCTTGACTATCTGGTTATTCTTTGCTGGCGAAGGAGCCATCATACGTGAGGATCCTACGTCCTTGCAATGACCACTTGGAGGTGGACGTTGACATTTTGCAAGCAAATGGCTGACGCATTAGTCCAAACAAGAACAAGTACTTGTGCTGCCCGTTCTCTGATCCACTCAAGCCCGTTCCAGGCATTTATTTGAATAGAACAGGCGATCTGGAGGATCTATGATCAATAGCGAAGCAATCTGTGATGATGACATCTGTCATTGCGTAAGCGTAGGGTGGATGAAGTTGCAAACCTGGGTTGCGGAGAGAAGACGATTTTTAGTGGCATACTGCCTGTTAGAATAGGTTAGGCGAACCCCACAGGCGGATCAGTAGAGGATCAGTAGAGGATCAGTGGAAATGCGGTGAAGTGGGCGCGTTATGATCCCTAGAGTCAAGTAGGCGAATCCCACAGGCAGATCAGTAGAGAATCAGTAGAGGATCAGCAGAAGATCAGTAGAGGATCAGTGGAAATGCGGTGAAGTGGGTGCGTTATGATCCCAAGAGTCAAATAGGCGAACCCCACAGGCGGATCAGTAGAGAATCAGTAGAGGATCAGCAGAAGATCAGTAGAGGATCAGTGGAAATGCGGTGAAGTGGGCGCGTTATGATCACAAGAGTCAAATAGGCGAACCCCACAGGCGAATCAGTAGAGGATCAGCAGAAGATCAGTAGAGGATCAGTGGAAATGCGGTGAAGTGGGCGCGTTATGATCCCTAGAGTCAAGTAGGCGAATCCCACAGGCAGATCAGTAGAGAATCAGTAGAGGATCAGCAGAAGATCAGTAGAGGATCAGTGGAAATGCGGTGAAGTGGGCGCGTTATGATCCCAAGAGTCAAATAGGCGAACCCCACAGGCGGATCAGTAGAGAATCAGTAGAGGATCAGCAGAAGATCAGTAGAGGATCAGTGGAAATGCGGTGAAGTGGGCGCGTTATGATCACAAGAGTCAAATAGGCGAACCCCACAGGCGGATCAGTAGAGAATCAGTAGAGGATCAGCAGAAGATCAGTAGAGGATCAGTGGAAATGCGGTGAAGTGGGCGCGTTATGATCACAAGAGTCAAATAGGCGAACCCCACAGGCGGATCAGTAGAGGATCAGTAGAGGATCAGTAGAGGATCAGTGGAAATGCGGTGAAGTGGGCGCGTTATGATCCCAAGAGTTAAATAGGCGAACCCCACAGGCGGATCAGTAGAGAATCAGTAGAGGATCAGCAGAAGATCAGTAGAGGATCAGTGGAAATGCGGTGAAGTGGGCGCGTTATGAACCCTAGAGTCAAGTAGGCGAATCCCACAGGCAGATCAGTAGAGAATCAGTAGAGGATCAGCAGAAGATCAGTAGAGGATCAGTGGAAATGCGGTGAAGTGGGCGCGTTATGATCCCAAGAGTCAAATAGGCGAACCCCACAGGCGGATCAGTAGAGAATCAGTAGAGGATCAGCAGAAGATCAGTAGAGGATCAGTGGAAATGCGGTGAAGTGGGCGCGTTATGATCACAAGAGTCAAATAGGCGAACCCCACAGGCGGATCAGTAGAGAATCAGTAGAGGATCAGCAGAAGATCAGTAGAGGATCAGTGGAAATGCAGTGAAGTGGGCGCGTTATGATCACAAGAGTCAAATAGGCGAACCCCACAGGCGGATCAGTAGAGGATCAGTAGAGGATCAGTAGAGGATCAGTAGAGGATCAGTGGAAATGCGGTGAAGTGGGCGCGTTATGATCCCAAGAGTCAAATAGGCGAACCCCACAGGCGGATCAGTAGAGAATCAGTAGAGGATCAGCAGAAGATCAGTAGAGGATCAGTGGAAATGCGGTGAAGTGGGCGCGTTATGATCACAAGAGTCAAATAGGCGAACCCCACAGGCGGATCAGTAGAGGATCAGTAGAGGATCAGTAGAGGATCAGTAGAGGATCAGTGGAAATGCGGTGAAGTGGGCGCGTTATGATCCCAAGAGTCAAATAGGCGAACCCCACAGGCGGATCAGTAGAGAATCAGTAGAGGATCAGCAGAAGATCAGTAGAGGATCAGTGGAAATGCGGTGAAGTGGGCGCGTTATGATCCCTTGTTTTCGGATCATAACCTAGCCGAAATGGGAAGAAGAAGAAGACTGCTTTTTAGAATAGGTAAGAACGGTGGGTGCCTTATGGCATAAGCCACTGCTCACTTAGATCAACAGGAGCCCTGGGAACCGGCAAAGAAAAACTGCTGAGTCTCCTGTACACCCATCCAAATAGGGATACGAATCTCAGACGATCCATCAGCTCGGGAAGGGTAACCGCTGGTTTAGAATCACCTAGATGGGGTTATGAATCTCAGGAGGTCTTACTTACTTACTAATGTAGCGCTATAGCCCGGCATGGACCTAGGCCTCAATTAACAAACCTCTCCAGCCAGCTCGGTTACAAGCCAATTGCATCCAGTTGCGCACGCCAAGTTGGTTGAGGTCGCCTTCCAATTGTTTGCGTCACCTACCGCGAGAAGGTCTTTCAGCTCAATATGACGTTAGTCCTCCAACTCAGTGAAGAAGTAGCTAGCCAGAGTCGTCATTCTTCTGCAGGCGAGCAAGCAGGGCGTTGGAGAGATTGACTTTCTTCCTCAGTCGTTGTGAGGTACACCGATATGCTCTGCATGAACCAATGGCACATTGTCCCGTGATTATGCCTGCTATGGACTAAGCCTAACCAAAGAACGTATTCTCCTCAAATCATAGGCCGGCCACAGCGTTCTGGTAGTGACGCACGTATCCAGATGGATCCATCGTCTACTACTTTCGCTTGTGGCTTCACCTCCGACGAGTTGATAGGAACCTTCACGCAGGTAGTGCCTGCGAGATGTGCAACGCCGGATCCATTCTAGCGAGATCGTCTGCTCTTTCATTACCCAGCATCCCCATGTCTCCTGGTACCCAGCATAGGGTCACCTTGTAGCCATGTGATGCCCCATTCAGATGCCGTTGGCAGATTCTAACGGGCTTCGATCTGATCCAGAGATGGAATCCAGAGCCTTCACGGCTGCCTGACAGTAGTTGATTTAGCCTGGAGGACGGCTGTAATTTTAGCTCGACAGACGCTGCATTCGTTGTTGATTATGAACGAGCGGTTGACCCCAGCCCCAACACCGACAACCATCAGTATAGAAGGCCGATTCCCCCCTTTCCAGTGACTTAGTGAATCTCCTGTGGAATGTCACCATCGGAGTCATGTAATCGGTTTGCTTCCTGCGACCTCCCATCTGGATAGGGTGGAGGAATGACCGTGCAGACCAGAGTCCTGCTTCCATCTGTCTGCTTCCATCAGTCCTGTGACCTCTCATCTGGATAGGATGGAGCCATGACCGAACAGTGCTGATAACCAGAGTCCTGCTTTCCTCAGCCTGCTTCCCTCAGTTCTGTGGCCTCTCATCTGGATAGGATAGAGGCATGACTGTGCAGTGCTGATGACCAGACCCCTGCTTTCCTCAGTCCGCTTCCATCAGTCCTGTGACCTCCCATCTAGATAGGATGGAGGCATGACCGTACAGATCACAGTCCTGCTTCCCTCTGTCTGAATGCCGATTTGGTCGTCGTACTTCTGCAGAATAGAGTCTGTGGTATGAGACTGCCATAGCTGCCGTGGGGGTTGTACGTAACGATCCCATGATCCCGATGCAGGCTGACCTCTGAATCTTGGTGGAGGCTTCCAAAGATGGTATGAGTGTCTTTAGTGTCTTCCACCAGGTCAACGCTTTTTTTGATTGCTCTAGTGCCGCACAAGGTTCAGAATGTGTGCTCCAGAGTCTGGACTGGACTCGTCGTTGCAGAATCTGCAGAATCATTCTTCCTTGTGTCCTGTTGCGTAGGTTATTGAAGGGATCTGCTGCACCTTGTCTTGCTAGCTAGTCTGCTGCTTCTATTCCAACATAACCCGGTATCCAATAGAGGTCCAAGGCTGGACTTGACGACATGGACGTGCCATGATGGCTGGCTGGCTGTCTGGCGTTAGTTTCTTTCGAAACTGGAGTCGTTGCAGAGTCCTCCTACCTAGTTTCCATAAGTGTTCCTAGAGTCACACTGGAGTCGTTGCAGAGTCCTTCTACTTAGTTTCCATAAGTGTTCCTAGAGTCACACTGGAGTCGTTGCGGAGTCCTTCTACCTTCCATAAACTCCATAAATGTTCGTTGAGTCTACAGTGCCGCGTTGACCACCTTTGGAGCACCCTCTCCAGTCCAGCTTCTTTGAGGAATTTTGAGAATGAGAAGCGTCTTGTCTGGTATTTGGTACTTGTCCAGGAATTTCATTCTTTTTCGGGTTAGTGGCTCCACAAAACTCAAGTATGTGCTTTGGAGTCTCACTGGACTAGTTGCAGAATCTACAGAGTTCTTCAGCTGTTGTGCCTAGTGTCCTTAGATGTTCCCTGGGTATACGGTGCCTCGTTAGGAGATCTGTAAGGATACATGTTGTTGCTGTAGCAACTGTGTAGCTGAGGTTGACGATCCTTGGTCGAGGTATTCTCCTCGAGTTGCTCCGGTACGTAGAACCGATCGTCGTGAGAGCTATAGTTCCTTAGAAGCTTCATTGGTTCCCTCATACCTTGAGCGTTAATCCAGGTACTTACCCTGTTTGTTCTCTCTTTGTTGAGAGGGTCTTCTTCTTCCTATACGGGCGAGGTTATGATCTGAGAACAAGAGATCGTAACCCTCCTACTTCTTTGTCTAGAGTCAGTATGGTTAGGTTAGGTAGACGGGTGCCTTGTGACACAAGAGTCACTGCTCACTTAAACCAACAGTTCGGGTCCATTGTGCGCTGGAAATTTTGTAGAGATGATCCGCTGTTAGAAGAAGGTCCATCAGCTCAGCAGTAGTTAAGTCCTTCAGCTCCGAGAGGAAGAAACTACCAAGAGTTCCCATTCTTCTGCGAGAGGGCAGGACAATCACCCAACAGGTGACGAACAGAGTCAGTATCGTGCCTGACAATGTGATAGGTTCCAGTCGTTCGAGTTTGTTTCTTTTCTCGTGAACGGTCTTATTGTGGTTCTAGCGGGGTTTTTGTTTAGTCCAACTATGTAGTTCCATTCCTGAGTCCACATTGTATGATATATCACAGAGGGTCTCTTCAAACTTACCTCTGGTGATCAATACTAGCTCTTGAGGTTGATTAACTCATTAAGCAGTTCGTCCATCGCAAGACTCAGTATTAGGAGTGATAGCACTCCACCTTGTGGGCATCATCCCCTTGTCGTGTTAGCTGTGATTGTCCATTGAGACGACAGCTCGCTCTGTTCTATTGACTCCCTTTCTCCAGGACTCGTTTGACTCATCAAGCAGTTCGTCCACCGCGAGACTCAACATTAGTGGTGATAGCACTCCACCCTATGGACATGATCCCCTTGTCGTGTTGGCCGTGATTGTCCATTGCGACATATGGGTCTGTACTGATCTTGTGCTCAGCAGGTAGGTCTGTTCAATTGACTCTCTTTCTTCCATGACTCGTATGACTTGCAGATCATCCACCGCAAGACTCAGTATTCTGAGTGATAGCACCCCACCTTGTGGGCATCATCTCCTTGTCGTGTTGGCCGTGATTGTCCATTGTGACGTATTGGTCTCTACTACTCTATTGACTCCTACTTTTGCCGGGACGCGTTTGATAGCTCCATGTGAGGTGCCCCCCTTCTATGTCCACCGACTCATGTACAGTTTGGGTTTGGTCTCAAGGACTGCGCTGTGTCAATAGAATTTCCCCGTTGGACTACACAATCCCTAATTTGGTCATAAAAATATGCAAAAACCCATAAAAGGACATTCAGCCTTCAGGACATGCAAGTGCTAATAATTTTATTTGATTCCACTCCCCTCCTTCACTTCATTGAATGCCCGGACACATTATTAGCTCAATTGCATCTCAATTCCAAGCGAAGCGTGCACACGTGCACACTGGTCATTCAATTCAATCGAATCCATCGAATCCTGTGGCCAGTCCCATAAATGATTTACGACCTGAATCCTGAATCATAATAAAATTCCAATAAAGCCGCATTTACATTCACAAGGGATGGCTTTGTACACAGAATGGATCATCCCTTAGCGGGTGAAGCAAGCCAAAGCCGACTATCACCTCTGATTTGAATGTTTGCCGCTGGAACGTATAACTTTCGTCCTTGCACTGGGACAGGGAAAGCAGTGATTTCACGTGGCCAGGCAATTACAATAGTGTGGCGGCAAATGGTCCACAAAAAAGTAGGCGGGACACTTTTATTATTATTACGAGGACGACGGTGTTAAACCTATTCATGCATTGTTATGGCGAATCTACATGGTTTGCCCTTTGCGGGTCCTTGTCCGTTTGGAATTTGACCATTTTTACAGGACAGCCAGCTAATGTGTGACATTATGCGTGCATTGCAAGGAGTTGTGCAATTTTTATGAGGCGCAATTGATTTTAGCGGTTATGACTGCCATGTGGGGTAGAACAATGTCCAGGTGACGTAGTCGTACATATGCACACATACTCGGACTTGTAGGACACTAAGTGCGCTAATTACGGGATTTGCTATGCTTCGGCTTAGAGGAGGACTGGACACACTATATACAACTGCCTCTGCAGGACAGTCTCAGTATCGAAGCAGTGTACCGCACCATCAGCAGCAGTCCCAGCTGAAGTACCACGACTAGTAGAGGACTGTAACTGACTGTAACAAACTCCCCCCCGCTGGGGGGGAGTCGAATCAAATAAAATGATTAACACTTGCATGTCCTGAAGGCTGAATGTCCTTCCATGGGTTTGACATGCTGGTAATGTCATCAGGGGCAACACCGACACCAACACTTGCTTACTTAGGTGATGCTACAGTACGATTGGACCTGGGCCTCAACCAACAAACCTCTCTAGCCAGCTGCCTCCAGTTGATTGAGATCACTCTCCATTGGTTTGCGCCACCTACCCCGAGGCCGTCCTCTACTGTGCCGTGGATGGATTGGAAGCTTTGCCGGGCTCCATCCGCTCTACATGACCCAGCCATTTTGGTCGCTGTATGAGAACTCTTCTGATGGCTAAGTCGATGTCGTTTCCTCCAGTTGATTGAGATACCTCTCCGATGGTTTGCACCACCTACCTCGATGTCGCCCTCTACTGCGCCGTGGATGGATTGGAAGCTTTGCCGGGCTCCATCCGCTCTACATGACCCAGCCATCTTGGTCGCTGTATGTGAACTCTTCTGATGGCTATGTCGATGTCCTTGTGTAGGCCGTGTAGTTCGGCATTGTACCTTCTCCTCTACTCGGCGGACCAAAGATCACCCGAAGTAGCCAAGGGCATCGTCATCCGATTTTGACAAGGTCCGTGCCTCTGCGCCATACAGCAGGACTGGGATGGTATAGTGTTAGTAGTTCGAGATATGGCTTTGCTCCTCAATTGCCTTCTTAGCCCATAGCAGCAGGGAATGACAGGAGTCCTCTTCTTCCTATTTCAGCGAAGTTATGATCCGAAAACAAGGGATCACAACCCTCCCACTTCACCGCATTTCTACTGATCCTCTTGTGGAGTTCGCCGGTTTGCCTTTAGGGGTCGTAGCCCTCCACACTTCACCGCATTTCTACTGATCCTCTACTGATCCGCCTGTGGTGTTCGCCTGTTTGGCTCTAGGGATCGTAGCCCTCCACACTTCACCGCATTTCTACTGATTCTCTACTGATCCGCCTGTGGTGTTCGCCTGTTTGGCTCTAGGGATCGTAGCCCTCCACACTTCACCGCATTTCTACTGATCCTCTACTGATCCGCCTGTGGAGTTCGCCTGTTTGGCTCTAGGGATCGTAGCCCTCCACACTTCACCGCATTTCTACTGATCCTCTACTGATCCTCTTGTGGAGTTCGCCTGATTGACTCTAGGGATCGTAGCCCTCCACACTTTACTGCATTTCTACTGATCCTCTACTGATCCGCCTGTGGAGTTCGCCTGTTTGACTCTAGGGATCGTAGTCCTCCCACTTCACCGCATTTCTACTGATCCTCTTGTGGAGTTCGACTATTTGACTTTAGGGGTCGTAGCCCTTCACACTTCACCGCATTTCTACTGATTCTCTTGTGGAGTTCGCCAGTTTGACTCTAGGGATCGTAGCCCTCCACACTTCACCGCATTTCTACTGATCCTCTACTGATCCGCCTGTGGAGTTCGCCTGTTTGGCTCTAGGGATCGTAGCCCTCCACACTTCACCGCATTTCTACTGATCCTCTACTGATCCGCCTGTGGTGTTCGCCTGTTTGGCTCTAGGGATCGTAGCCCTCCACACTTCTCCGCATTTCTACTGATCCTCTACTGTTCCTCTTGTGGAGTTCGCCTGTTTGACTCTAGGGATCGTAGCCCTCCACACTTCACCGCATTTCTACTGATCCTCTACTGATCCTCTTGTGGAGTTCGCCTGTTTGGCTCTAGGGATCGTAGCCCTCCACACTTCTCCGCATTTCTACTGATCCTCTACTGATCCTCTTGTGGAGTTCGCCTGATTGACTCTAGGGATCGTAGCCCTCCACACTTCACTGCATTTCTACTGATCCTCTACTGATCCGCCTGTGGAGTTCGCCTGTTTGACTCTAGGGATCGTAGCCCTCCCACTTCACCGCATTTCTACTGATCCTCTTGTGGAGTTCGCCTGTTTGGCTCTAGGGATCGTAGCCCTCCACACTTCACCGCATTTCTACTGATCCTCTACTGATCCGCCTGTGGAGTTCGCCTGTTTGGCTCTAGGGATCGTAGCCCTCCACACTTCACCGCATTTCTACTGATCCTCTACTGATCCGCCTGTGGAGTTCGCCTGATTGACTCTAGGGATCGTAGCCCTCCATACTTCACCGCATTTCTACTGATCCTCTACTGATCCGCCTGTGGAGTTCGCCTGTTTGACTCTAGGGATCGTAGCCCTCCCACTTCACCGCATTTCTACTGATCCTCTTGTGGAGTTCGACTATTTGACTTTAGGGGTCGTAGCCCTCCACACTTCACCGCATTTCTACTGATTCTCTTGTGGAGTTCGCCAGTTTGACTCTAGGGATCGTAGCCCTCCACACTTCACCGCATTTCTACTGATCCTCTACTGATCCTCTTGTGGAGTTCGCCTGATTGACTCTAGGGATCGTAGCCCTCCACACTTCACTGCATTTCTACTGATCCTCTTGTGGAGTTCGACTATTTGACTTTAGGGGTCGTAGCCCTCCACACTTCACCGCATTTCTACTGATTCTCTTGTGGAGTTCGCCAGTTTGACTCTAGGGATCGTAGCCCTCCACACTTCACCGCATTTCTACTGATCCTCTACTGATCCGCCTGTGGAGTTCGCCTGTTTGGCTCCAGGGATCGTAGCCCTCCACACTTCACCGCATTTCTACTGATCCTCTACTGATCCGCCTGTGGAGTTCGCCTGTTTGGCTCTAGGGATCGTAGCCCTCCACACTTCTCCGCATTTCTACTGATCCTCTACTGATCCGCCTGTGGAGTTCGCCTGTTTGGCTCTAGGGATCGTAGCCCTCCACACTTCACCGCATTTCTACTGATCCTCTACTGTTCAGCCTGTGGAGTTCGCCTGTTTGACTCTAGGGATCGTAGCCCTCCCACTTCACCGCATTTCTACTGATCCTCTTGTGGAGTTCGACTATTTGACTTTAGGGGTCGTAGCCCTCCACACTTCACCGCATTTCTACTGATTCTCTTGTGGAGTTCGCCTGTTTGGCTCTAGGGATCGTAGCCCTCCCACTTCACCGCATTTCTACTGATCCTCTACTGATCCTCTTGTGGAGATCGCCTGTTTGACTCTAGGGATCGTAGCCCTCCCACTTCACCGCATTTCTACTGATCCTCTTGTGGAGTTCGACTATTTGACTTTAGGGGTCGTAGCCCTCCACACTTCACCGCATTTCTACTGATTCTCTTGTGGAGTTCGCCTGTTTGGCTCTAGGGATCGTAGCCCTCCCACTTCACCGCATTTCTACTGATCCTCTACTGATCCTCTTGTGGAGATCGCCTGTTTGACTCTAGGGATCGTAGCCCTCCACACTTCTCCGCATTTCTACTGATCCGCCTTTGGGGTTCGCCTATTGATTGGCAAGAGTAATTCTTCGTTGGATCTCGCCACTGGTGTCATTTGTAGAGCTCACCATAGAGCCTAGGTAGACAAGGTCCTTTGCTACCTCAATCTCTCTATTGTGGCGTTTTGTCCAAGACGCCGATGTTGGGTGTCCTATTCTGTAGGCAGCCTCTGTCTCAATACTTGCAAATGCCCAACTGACGGCCATCGGCTTAAGCTTACTTAAGATTGTACCTCCAGTGCTGGCTTGTCAGCTTCGTACAATTCCTTCAAGTACGATTCTAAGGAGATCGCATGATAGAGCGTCACCTTGCCTAAGACCATTCCTAGCATCGCACGGTTCGGTGCTGTTCTTACGGACTTTGATGGCTCAGCGGGAGTTCTCCATCGTCATCCTCTATATACAGATGAGCTTAGCAGCAATGCCGAGACTAGACATTGTCCAGTTCATGTGTCGGAGTTCCCCAAGGTTCAGTTCTTGGACCATTACTTTTCCTTTTGTCTATCAATTGAATTTTCGAGAACGGAAAAGCTGTTGCCTTCGCTGATGACAGTCCGGGCTGGACCCAGGCCTCAATCAACAACATTTTTGTCAGTCAGCTAGCTGGCTAAAGTTTTGCAGTCCAAGTCAGTTGAGGTTTCCCTCCATTTGTTCAGCCCACCTGCTGTGAGGCCGCCCTCTACTGTACCATCCACTCGGGCTGAATTCGAAGATTTCCCGGGCTGGAAAACTGGGCTCGTTGTGCTGGCCGAGAGGAATCCAGTATCTATATCTGATGGCTTGTTGGCAACATTACCACTTACTTGCTTACTTACTTAGGTGGCGCTACGGGTCACTGCAGACTCAAGGAGCACCTTAGGAAATTGGGAACTAGGGGGAGATGGACACTGTAGCCTCTGCAGGGACTTCCCAGAAACACCAGCGCACCTTTTTATGGAATGCGAAGCACTGATGCACAAAAGAAGGAATTACCTAGGTGCCTACCTCCTATCAGAAACGGATCTACCTTCGCTGGATCCTCTTCTGAACATCAAGCTACAACAACGTTTCGTCCCGTGTCGCATAGTCAGCTAGTCTGCATCCATTGTCGGATGCGGTGTCGTGCAGGCTGTGCTTTCCGAGCACTCTACCAAGATGCCCTCTTCTCCTAGCTTTGCGTAAAAATCGCATTTTAATGTCGCGACTAGGACATTGCTCATACGTCTTGTCCAAGAGCTGGTAGAAGTCATGCTTTCATCTTCTCGTGAGGGGCGTGAGGGGCGTGAGCTAATATTAAGCTAATGTTGGCGAATCTAGCCTTGATACGGATAGCCATGAGTCTTCGAATCTAAGCCGGAGGGACGACGCAGTAGAGGGTAGGTTCCACGCACAAGTTCAAGAGGACCTCAAAGAACTTGGAGCGCACACAACTAGGAGGCAATTAGCTAAGGACCGAGTTAACCCGAATGGACGACACAAGTTCAAGAGGACCTCGGCCAACTTGAAATGCGCGCAACTGGAGGCAATTAGCTAAAGACCGAGCTAGATGGAGAGGCTTGTTGGATGAGACCGAGGTGCCACTTAAGAAAGTCAATCATGGCAATCGTGAAAGTGATTACTTCCGTAACACAGGTGAGGGGTGAGCCTTTAAAGCTGGAAATTGCATCCCTCACAGACATGACCAATTTGTCTAACTTGGAAGAGAGGGAGGATGTGATACACTTTATCGTTGGAACAAGTTTGAATGCATCTCAACGACAGGAGCGTTCAAAAGTGACACTTGTACTGCACAGCGACCTTCAGTTACCGTGAATGCATAGGCGCACCCCTTAGAGGGTTCCATTTGCTATTTCTCCAAAAATTTCTTGTCAATCAGACAGACGGTAACTGTTTTCGTTTTGGAAAAATATGTCCTCGCAAGGATTACATCAATTACTCCATGTCTATCTCTATTTACTTAAGCTGCTACCCCCAACTACCCCTGTGTATGTCACCACCAACAAGTTGTGCTCTCGTTTGAAAAGGTATCTCTCACCCACGACCCTGAGACTACGCCACGACGACATGGAATGGTATAATTACCATTCAAAGATCCTGTTGCTACTTTTTTTTTTTGCGGGTAAACCTCCCTTAACATGTAAATCCTGTCGTCCTGTTGCCGCCGACGACTTGTAATGCGCCCTTAATTGATTATTAAATTTTATTGATGGCGTGTGCTGCGCATTAATTTGATGTTTTCTCCTCTCTTGTCACCAGTGGCAGCAGCAGCAGCAGCAGCAAGAGTCCCCAGACGTGAGGCTGTAATTCCTTTAGAATCGATACACAGAGAAAGAGAGAGAGAGAGAGATCCTTAATGAGGGTTATGAGTACTTTTGTCTGCGGAAAGGCAAACCGCCTCATTGAAGAATTCCCATTTTAATTGGGCTGACGTCTCAGGATGATGTTGAACAGTAGGTACAGGTACTGATACTGCTGCTGGTGCAGGTACAGGTTAGTCCTTTGAGGTGATACTATACCATGAACGTGATTGTTCCTAAAGTTACTCTGCGCAGCTATAAGTTGATATAGCCAACTCGAGAGATGAGGCATAGGGTAGTTGCATGAGAAAAAGTATTGATGCCCAACTGTTGGCATATATACACAGCTGGGGATGCTCCATGATTGGAAGGAAGCCCAGTCCAGAATCTTGATCCAACGGTCCAGAAGCTGCTTGGACGAAAAAGTGGAAGAAACCAATCCCCACCTTCATTGTGCATGCCCAACTCTCTCCATATATGGCATATACAGCTGGGGATGCTCCATGATTGGAAGGACGTCCAGTCCAGAATCTTGATCCAACGGTCCAGTAGCTGCTTGAACGAAGAAAAGGAAGAAACCAATCCTTACCTTCATTGTGCGTGCCCAGCTCTCTCCATATATACACAGCTGGGGATGCTCCATGACTGGAAGGAAGTCCAGCCCAGAATCTTGATCCAACGGTCCAGTAGCTGCTTGAACGAAGAAAAGGAAGAAACCAATCCTTACCTTCATTGTGCGTGCCCAGCTCTCTCCATATATACACAGCTGGGGATGCTCCATGACTTGAAGGAAGTCCAGCCCAGAATCTTGATCCAACGGTCCAGAAGCTGCTTGGACGAAAAAGTGGAAGAAACCAATCCCCACCTTCATTGTGCATGCCCAACTCTCTCCATATATGGTATATACAGCTGGGGATGCTCCATGATTGGAAGGAAGTCCAGCCCAGAATCTTGATCCAACGGTCCAGTAGCTGCTTGAACGAAGAAAAGGAAGAAACCAATCCTTACCTTCATTGTGCGTGCCCAGCTCTCTCCATATATACACAGCTGGGGATGCTCCATGACTGGAAGGAAGTCCAGCCCAGAATCTTGATCCAACGGTCCAGTAGCTGCTTGAACGAAGAAAAGGAAGAAACCAATCCTTACCTTCATTGTGCGTGCCCAGCTCTCTCCATATATACACAGCTGGGGATGCTCCATGACTTGAAGGAAGTCCAGCCCAGAATCTTGATCCAACGGTCCAGAAGCTGCTTGGACGAAAAAGTGGAAGAAACCAATCCCCACCTTCATTGTGCATGCCCAACTCTCTCCATATATGGTATATACAGCTGGGGATGCTCCATGATTGGAAGGAAGTCCAGCCCAGAATCTTGATCCAACGGTCCAGAAGCTGCTTGGACGAAGAAGAGGAAGAAACCAATCCTCACCTTCATTGTGCGTGCCCAGCTCTCTCCATATACATACAGCTGGGGATGCTCCATGATTGGAAGGAAGTCCAATCCGTTGATTCCTCTGCATTCCTGGGATATCCTCGACAACGTAGCGATCATTAGGCAAGACCCGGGCTATGAGATAAGGTCCGCGGTACTGTGGCACCAGCTTACGAAATTCCCCAGTCGCGGCTGCTTCATGTTCGACTAGCACCGGATCGTCCACTTCATACGGCGATGGCTTGCGATGTCTTAGGTCGTACAGCTGTTTCTGGTGTGCCTGACTTCTCTCGATGTGCCGCAGCGCTGTCTCTTCTCTGGCTCATTACTTCTGGTTCTACCGATTCCGCCTTTCTCAGTTCCAGCAGCAACTTGTTCCCCAGGATGTCCCTTGGCGTGTACATGAACAAAAGCTGCCTTTGTCGTTGAACTCCTTGCCGTATTCAGACCCCATTGAATCGTTCTTAGGTAACTAGCCCAATCCTTCCCCGCCGGATGGGCACACTTCAGGGCTGCTAGAATTGTCCGGTTGCACCGTTCCACCTATCCGTTCGCTCTAGGTGTCCTCACCGCAGTTCTGATATGCTGAACACTATGGTCATCGCAGTACTGCTCGAATGCTCTTGCAGTGAATGATCTGTCACCATCCGTCTCGGCACGCCAAAATACCCAGAAATGTCCGCCAGAACGCTTAGTACCCCTGCCGTGTTTACTGTCTTTACTGCTGCTCTTAGGACGACGTAGTTCGTGACTATAGCCAGTACGTATCGGGTCCCTCCTTTTCCTCGAGTGAAAGGTCCGAGGTGATCCAGATGCACCGTTTCGAATGGCAGTGGCACTCGGTCCGCACTATGCAGCTCCCCTTCTGGTTTTCCACCTTTCCTCTTCGAGTAGGAGCAGTCCACGCATGCCTTGTTATATTCCCGAGTTAAGCCACGCATCCTCGGGAAGCAGAACTTTTCTTTCACTCGGGGCAAGGTCTTCTCATCCGCTAAGTGACCCACATCGTCATGGCAGAGTTTGAGAATACGCCACCGTATTGCATGCGGAACCACCCATTTCTCAGCGTCTCCCACCAGCCGGAATAGCCGCATCCCTCGGAGTTTGAAGTCCTTCTGCAGCTGTCGCTTCGAGCTCGTTTGTTCGGTCGACTTCAGTTCATCGATGATTGTTCGCAACTTGTTGTCCTGCCACTGCATGGTCGCCAGCCAATCATTGTCCGTGATGTGCACATGCAAAGATGCTTCTTCCACCGGCTGTCGACTTAGCGCGTCCACGTATGCCGCCTTCCTTCCAGGTTGATGAAGCATTTCAAAAGAGAACTCCTGCAGTGTGAGCCACCACCTGCCCACCCATTGAATAATCTTCGGCTTGTTCTTTGTAGCAATCGCTGCACAGTCAGTGACTACCTTAAACTCCTTACCCAACAGATAGATCCGGAAACGGTCAAGACTGTCCACGATGGCCAACACCTCTAGCTCATAGAAGTGGTACTTTTTCTCCTCAGCTGACAGTTTGCGGCTATAAAACATCACTGGGCGCAACACCAAATCATCCTTCCCTCTTTGGAGTAGTATTCCAGCCAGACCCACAGATGATGCGTTTGTGTGCACCTCATGCTCGCACTCGGTATCGAAGATGGTGGACTGCTCAGACATTCCTTAATCCTCCGGAATGCGTCTTCCTGTTGGTTTGACCATAAGAACTCCTAATCGGTTTTAAGGAGCTCCGTTAGGGGCACTGCCACTTGGGCATAGTTCTTGACAAATTTCCTGAAGAACCCGGTGAGTCCCAGAAATTGTCGTACTTCATGGATGTTCCGCGGCACCGGGAACTCCATGATCGCTGTCGTCTTTCGTCGGCTCGGCTTCAGACCATCCTTGTTGATCCAAACCCACGATTTAAAAAAAAAACGCATTTACTTACGTTGAATGTCAACCCGCAGTTCTGGAGTGTGTCCAGAAACCTTTACAACTTCTCTAAACCTTCTTCCACTGTCTGGCTGGCAATGATTGTGTCGTCCAGATAGATCGCAGCATCGCCTTTCCGCAAAAGCGACTTCATCAAGTTCATGCACACTTGAAAGTGCGCCGGATTATTAACGAGGCCAAAGGGGATACTGTTAAATTCAAAAGACCCCTCATCCGTTGTGAAGGCGGTGTACGCCTTTTTGTTTTGCTCCTCCATTGGGATTTGATGGTAACCTGACGCCAAGTCAAGTATGGTAAAGACTGAGTTCCCACACAGTGATGAAAGCACCTCATCGATCACTGGCATGGGGAACTTTCGCTTGACCGTGACCTTGTTGAGAGCTCGGAAGTCGATACATAACCTAGCTGATCCGTCTTTCTTCTTGGTCAGGACAATAGGCGAACAGTAGTCCGAAGATGATGGACGAACAACTCCAAGCTTCAGCAGTTCCTCCACCTTCTCATTCACTACTGCCCGTTTCGCAAATGGGAGCCTGTATGGTTGCACACAGACTGGCTGCGACGTAGTGAGCCGAATCGCCCACTCGCCCAATTTCGACTCACCCAACTCTTCGCTGCTCATGGCAAAACATTCTCGATGGACATCGACCAGGTTTTGGAGTTTCCGCATATTTGCCTCTCCGACGTCTCCCACGTCGACGGCCGCAACGAAAATCCCCCCCTTCTCCACCTTGGGGTACACCTTTTCGGCCGGTAGCATCTGTTGCGTTGCCTCCTGCGTACTATCCCTGATGCACCGATACAATAGATCTTTCAGGTCGCAGTGTCGTTGCCACGCGGGCATGGGTTGAACAAGAGGAAAAAAAAATCCCTGATGCACAACTTCTTGAACGATTTCTAAGAGTTTCCGCCCATGTATCATTGGGTATGGCTGGCTATCGTCCGGAACCACTAGGACTTCGCACCAGGAGGTTAGATCATCCACAGAGACCTCCGCATACGTCCGTCCTACTGTGTAGCAACCTCCGCCACCGAATCCATTAAGCCTCGTCTTATACGGAGCATACTTCAGGTTTCTCTCCTCTGCATTCGATCTACGCAGTGTTACGCAATCGCTTCCCAGATCAACGAAAGCTGCAACCTGGTACCCACTCACTCTTGCCATCTTCACATATTCGCTGCTATCCTCTTTCATGATCAATTGCGTTGGGCCATCTGTTCGTCGGGAAACTGCCCCTCTCCGCTCTCCGTCCTGCGGCTGCTCCCTTGGTAACGGGCAGTCTCTCCGGCAGTGCCCCGTTTGTTGACAGCCAAAATATCGCGGAATGCTTCCTGAATACCCCTCTGCATCTACCTTGGCTTCTGTTCCTCGCATTATCCTCGGTTTCAGGTCCCCGACCCACCGGACCCGATCGATCAGCTCATGAATTGTTCGCAACGGTGATGCTCGACACGCCTCCAGGCATTTCCCCTCTGCCATGCCCAGCACGATGTACTTGAGAATGGCTTGCTCCTCCAAGCGATCGCGATCTCGGGACGCAATCCTCTTCATTTCGAAGATATATTCCTCGATGTCTTCTTGTGGTTTCTGTCGCCTTTCCCGTAGCAGGTTGTGGATTTCCACAGCATCGTCCTTGGTTGGGAAATTTGATGAAAGATCTTCTAAGAACTCGTCGACAGATTCGTACAACGACCCCTCACTCCATAGCTTCGCAGCTCCAGCGAGTCTCGTCTCGTCGCTGCCATTAGCAGGAGCTTACCATCTAAGTTGTAGATCCGATGTAAGTCTCTCACCTTTCCAGCTCACGCTGATGACGAAAAACCCGACCTGTTCTTTGGGTGGAACTTAGGAACCATTTCCATCACATCCCGCACCATGAAAGGGCTTCTAGCAACGCTTTCAGTCCCCCTATTGTCGCCCAATGGCTGAAACGGTCCAGAAGCCGCTTGGATGAAGAAGAGGAAGCCCAGCTCTCTCCGATAGAAGGAAGCTTCACTTAGGGGCTTTCTATTGCAACGACCCAGGCTCAGACATCAGGAGCCTCCTACGCGCTCAAGGTGGTTGTAACAAATAGGCACAGGGATTACATGACTCTCAATGGACCATCCTTGGGCTATGTAGGTTGACGTAAGCTGGCAGCCACTTCAACCTAACGTCGTCGCCTGGGTAAGTCCATTCGGTGGCATTTCATTCACAGTTCAGCGCCACAACTCCATCAACTATGGCCTCTCCAATATAATGGTATCGAAGGCGTCATTACGGGGCACTGCGTCATTGGTAGGCATCCCATCAGAAGTTACATGGACGAGGAGGAGGAGGAGGAAACCAAGCTCTCTCCTCTCGCAGAAGACTACGCTTAGGAGCGAACCTCTTCGACGATTTAGGCGAACTACGTCGGCATCGGTAGCCTCCAGCGCTTCATAACAAGCTCCAACTGGTTTCAAGGGTAGTTCTCCCCGGGGGATGGTAGATCCATGTGGCACCACAATGGACCTAGTTTGGCCTAAGTTAGGCTGCCACCCTAACCTAACCTGTGAAGATGGTTAGTCCTCGATACAGAGAAGGAGCCAACCTCTTCAACAATTTAGGCGAGCTACGTCAAATTTGGCAGCCTCCAGCGCTATATAACAGGCTCCAACTGGTTCCAAGGGTAGTTCTCCCCGGGGGATCGTAGATCCATGTGGCACCACAATGGACCTAGTTTGGCCTAAGTGAGGCTGCCACCCTAACCTAAGCTATGAAGCTTGTTAGTCCTCGATACAGAGAAGGAGCCAACCTCTTCAACAATTTAGGCGAGCTACGTCAAATTTGGCAGCCTCCAGCGCTACATAACAGGCTCCAACTGGTTCCAAGGGTAGTTCTCCCCGGGGGATGGTAGATCCATGTGGCACCACAATGGACCTAGTTTGGCCTAAGTGAGGCTGCCACCCTAACCTAAGCTATGAAGCTTGTTAGTCCTCGATACAGAGAAGGAGCCAACCTCTTCAACAATTTAGGCGAGCTACGTCAAATTTGGCAGCCTCCAGCGCTACATAACAGGCTCCAACTGGTTCCAAGGGTAGTTCTCCCCGGGGGATGATAGATCCATGTGGTACCACAATGGACCTAGTTTGACCTAAGTTAGGCCGCCACAGAGCATTCTTCGTGGATCTGCCTGTAGAGAGGGGTAGGTGTCCACAGCCTTTGCCACCATTTTGAGTAGAATCGGTGTTGGGTCCAAAACAACGTTCGCCCGTCCTCCATTGACTTGGTATGTAGCCCAAGGCGAGACTACTTTTTGCTATCTTGACCAGATGTGGCATGGTTTGGCGCTGGTGAGATGCCATCCACTACTGGTGACTTGAAAGGTTGAAAGGAGCTGATTGCCCATTCTAATCTCCCTTTAGAGCAAGTATTTGCTGCTATTTGCCAACTCTCCTTCTGATGTCCCGATGTGATGGTCCTGCTGCCTTCTTGGTTACTGGGTGTGCTCCTTGTTCATCGTTTTCAGTGAAGCTGTCATCTGGGTTTCTTAGAGACGTTGGTACTACCCCTTCCCCACCCGAGAGGAACCCAGTACATCTGATGGCTTGTTGGCAACGTTGCCACTGGTCTTTCGCATTTCCTGCTGGCGGTTTGGGACATAGAAAGACTCTGACGGACTCTGTGATTGTAGTCGTTCGAGGTCAAACTTGGATATCCTCATATGCACCTTGGCTACAACTAGGAAGTGATCTGAGTCCACATTGGCTTGGACACGCAGCTTGCCTTGCATTGATCGCAATGTGATCGATTTGGTAAACGTTTTCTCGATCAAAAGGTAGCCATGTCCTCTTCTGAACATCAAGCTACAACAACGTTTCGTCCCGTGTCGCATAGTCAACTAGTCTGCATCCATTGTCGGATGTAGTGTCGAGCAGGCTGTGCTTTCCGAGCACTCTACCAAGATGCCCTCTTCTCCTAGCTTTGCGTAAAAATTGCGTTTGTAGCCGTCCGACGTCAAACTTCCTCGGCTTCGCTCCGTTCTGGATATCCTCATATGCACCTCGGCTACAACTAGGTAGTGATCCGAGTCCATATTGCCTGGACATCCAGCTTGTCTTGCGTCGATGGCAATGCGAGCGATTTGGATGACGGTTTTTCGATCAAAAGGGAGCCACGACCGCTTCTGAACATCAAGCTACAACAACGTTTCGTCCCGTGTCGCATAGTCAACTAGTCTGCATCCATTGTCGGATATGGTGTCGAGCAGGCTGTACTTTCCGAGCACTCTACCAAGACGCCCTCTTCTCCTAGCTTTGTGTAAAAATCGCATTTTAACGTCGTGGCTGGGACACATTGGCGTCGTATCCCCCCCATCATCGTCCATGTTGAATGGTTCATCCACCGAGAGTCTATATGGAGAGTCTGACATCAGGAATGAGTGTCTTGATCCTTCTCCCATCCCATTGTTTACCTCCGTCCAGCACTTCATTGAAGTCACTGATAGCACAGTCGATGTTCGCATCCTAATCGCACTCAATGATCCTTTTGAGATTGAATTGTGTTCATCTGTAGCCACACTTAGACCAGATCCATTGTGACACCACATCACTGTAGCAAGAGGCATGCCGAGATGCACCTTGTTCGGCGAAATCGAGAGGGTAGTACTCTGCCGGCTTGTTGGTCCATCAGTGCCCAGTGATGACACCGATAACGTAGCTGATCCGGCCTAGACCAGATCTATCTCCTGAGAGAAGATTGAACGCCAATTCGTCGAGGTCGTCCAGGAATGGAGACCCTTGATGGAGCGGTCTTCTTTGGGACAGTGCCAGACATGTGCATAGGAGGTGTTCCTCTTCGTCTATACATCTCCTACAGAAGTTTGTCCTTCAGACAGTGTCCAGTGATGACAGTGATAATGTTGCTGATCGGGCCTAGACCAGATCTGTCTCCTGAGAGAGGATTGTGCAAAAGAAAGGACGCCAGTTCGCCGAGATCATCCAAGAAAGGAGCCCCTAGATGGAGCGGTCTTCTTTGGGACAGTGCCGACATGTACACAGGAGGTAAAGGATGGTTTCCTGCTACTCTTCGTCCATACAGCTCATGCAGAAGTCATTAGAAAGGAGGAGGTCCAGTGACGGACACCAACCTAGACCAGATCTGTCTCGAAATCTGACACATTGAGCCGTTCTCCCATCTGTGGTTGATTCTGCTTATGGCATCCGGTTCTACTAGACGTTTGCAAGAAGCGAAGGACATAGCCAGAATCATTAGAGCCACCTGGTGAGCCATCTGGTGAGTGTCTCTGTGGCCTGGCACCCAGCATAGGTAAATGTTGAACTGCTCCGTCGTCTCCTTGAGAGACAATGGGCATTCACAACGGACCCAAACTGTTGGTCTAAGTGAGCCGTGACTCTTTGTCACAAGGCAGCCATCTCCTCGTACCTAAGGCGGCATTTGAAGCGAAAGAGTACGATTCCAGGAACTTGATTTCCGCTCGTAGCGCGTGGCAAAATCGCTGCAAAATGCAAGGCACCCATCAGGGTCTGGTAGTTATGTCATCAATGAGTATGACCCACATACAACTGTTACAATCCATCGACTCTATCCAAACCCTATGATGATCGGATTACCCCCAACCACACAACAATTACAAACACTAATCACCTTGACGTGATTAGGCTGGCCCAGCCAACCAATAAAGAGTTACACACGACAAAGGGTATCCTGCCTGCGGGTCTTATCTGATTGCAACCCTAATCACTTAAATATTTGACTACACTCACAACACAAAGTTGCAAATAGTAATCACGACAACGTTTGATAGGTCGTCGATGGCGATGGAAGGGCGCGCACCATAAGGTTGTGTCCCGCAAATTCCATGTAATCACGTGACAAGCACGCGCACGCTATACAACCAACCAGGGACCATAAAGTATCTATACATCATCACAATCACCATCATCATCAGCATCCCTTAATGATGCCATCAATAAGAAATCAATTCGATGATGTCTCACCGGAGGGGATGATACTCTCGATGAGGCGCACAGCGGATGTGTGGGATAATAGCTGGCTCCTGTGACGAATTCAACTCAATTATCGAATTGGAAACAAAGAGTGGAGAGTCCTTATGAACAAAAGGATTAATCTGTCGGCAAGTAAATGCATCGCCGGGGGTAGGTAACGCACCCCTGTACATCGAAAGCTTGTTTTTCCTTCGACATCAGACGACTGTTGGTCTAAGTGGAGTTCGGTAGCTTGGAGCATGAGCTGCGGATAATTATCTTAATTGATTGGAACGAACGAGTTCAGTCTCAGACCAAGAGTCAGTGGGCAGAGCGTTGACGTATCTTCCTGGAGTAGCAGTTGTCTAGTCTAGATACTGGACAGTCTGCTATTCTTGAATTCCTTTCACAAGACACTGAGTACACTTTTGTTTGATGGAAACTTTGAAACCCGCATCACCTGCAAACTTGATTGGGAGGAGGATCTGAGGTCACCACAGGGCTCTTCTACACAGAGGTGGCTCTGAAAACCGAATCGGAAGTGGGAGGAGGTGTCCTCTCTTTTTTCCGGCTTTACAATCACTGCAGCCTTTCCCAGGCGGAGATTATGACGATTCTGGCTTCTTCCGCCTCTTTCCTTGGCGATAAAGGAATCACCGTCGTTGCTAAGGATAAATTATAATATCTAATTGGGATATCACCATTTTTACCGTCAGTTAAACTGCGATCACATCCCTGGATTCTGTCACCTTTAATTCAAAAGCTGCCCTAAACTGTCGTCTGCCGCAGGATGGCTAAGCAATTCAATGTTCACCTCGTTAGGGTACCGAGACACAGAGACATTCCAAGGAATTGCAAGGCGGACAAGCTCGCCAGACAGCGTATGACTCTAAGGATTCTGGCTATGTCCTTCGCTTCTTGCAAATATCTAGCAGAACTGGACGCCATTGGCAGAACCAACCACAGATGGGAGGAGAATGGCTCAATGTGTCATACTTTGAGACAGATCTGGTCTAGGCTAGTGTCCGTCACTGGACCTCCTCCTTTGTAACGACTTCTGCATGAGCTGTATAGACGAAGAGTAGCAGGAAACCATCCTTTACATCCTATGCACATGTCTGGTACTGTCCCAAAGAAGACCGCTCCATCTAGGGTCTCCGTTCTTGGACGACCTCGGCGAATTGGCGTTCAATCTTCTCTCAGGAGACAGATCTGGTCAAGCCTGGATCAGCTACGTTATCGGTGTCCTCACTGGACACTGTCTGATGGACAAACTTCTGTAGGAGATGTATAGATGAAGAGGAGCACCTCTTATGCACATGTCTGGCACTGTCCCAAAGAAGACCGCTCCATCTAGGGGCTCCTTTCTTTGATGACCTCGGCGAACTGGCGTCCTTTCTTTTGCACAATCCTCTCTCAGGAGACAGTTCTGGCCTAGGCCGGATTAGCTACATTATCGGTGTCCTCACTGGGCACTGTCTGATGGACAAACTTCTATGGGAGATGTATAGACGAAGGGAAGCACCTGTCACATGTCTGGCACTGTCCCAAAGAAGACCGCTCCATCTAGAGTCTCCTTTCTTGGACGACCTCAGCAAACTGCCGTATAATCTTCTCTCAGGAGGCAGATCTGGTCTAGACCGGATTAGCTACATTATCGGTGTCCTCACTGGGCACTGTCTGATGGACAAACTTCTGTAGGAGATGTATAGACGAAGAGGAGCACCTAGCTGCCACTGTTTCACAACAGACTGTTCCATCTAAAGGCTCCTTTCTTGGATGACCTCAGCGAACTGGTACTCTTCCGTTTGCATAATCTTCTCTCAGGAAAGGTGAACCTATGACACTGCAACAGCACCCCGAGATGTCTGCAGATGTCTGTTGACCAAGTTAGTTCTTTCCCACGGCGATTCCCCCAGTTCAAGTCTCTGGTTGAACAGCACTTTCGATAGCCTTACGAGGGTCGATCTTCTTTGCTCTGATTGACTGGAGCGTCACGACCATGTACAGGTTCTATTCTTGATTGCAGTAGCATGCTCACATGGGGAACGCAAAGTTCAATGACATGCCCGCCTGGTCCACATTCAGAGGAACTACCAACTGCTCTAGAACAAGTCCCTGGAGAGCTACGGCGAACCCGACTACAGGCAATTGATCTGCGGAGAGATTGGCAAAGAAATGAACGAGCTCCATCGCAAGACCACGATGAACTTACCCTTCAACTGGACCAAGTGCTGCGACCAGTGGGAGGTATTTAAGCGGGCGCTGCGCTAGCACTTTAGAGAATGCCTGGAGTTCTTCCAGAACTAGATCAAGGACCGACGGTGGTAGGTAGTTAAGCGGGCGCTGCGCTACTTAAGGTCCTTCCTCTACCCGAAGCACTTCAGAGAATGCCTGGAGTTCTTCCACAACTAGATCAAGCACCGACGGTGGGAGGTAGTTAAGCAGGCGCTGCGCTACTTAAGGTCCTTCCTCTACCCGGAGCACTTCAGAGAATGCCTGGAGTTCTTCCAGAACTAGATCAAGCACCGACGGTGGGGGGTAGTTAAGCGGGCGCTGCGCTACTTAAGGTCCTTCCTCTACCCGAAGCACTTCAGAGAATGCCTGGAGTTCTTCCAGAACTAGATCAAGGACCGACGGTGGTAGATAGTAAAGCGGGCGCTGCGCTACTTAAGGTCCTTCCTCTACCCGAAGCACTTCAGAGAAGGCCTGGAGTTCTTCCAGAACTAGATCAAGGACCGACGGTGGGGGGTAGTTAAGGGGGCACTGCGCTACTTAAGGTCCTTCCTCTACCCGAAGCACTTCAGAGAATGCGTGGAGTTCTTCCAGAACTAGATCAAGGACCGACGGTGGGAGGTAATTAAGCGGGCGCTGCGCTACTTAAGGTCCTTCCTCTACCCGAAGCACTTCAGAGAATGCTTGGAGTTCTTCCAGAACTAGATCAAGCACCGACGGTGGGGGTTAGTTAAGCGGGCGCTGCGCTACTTAAGGTCCTTCCTCTACCCGAAGCACTTCAGAGAATGCGTGGAGGTCTTCCAGAACTACATCAGCGACCATAGGGAATCCACCGAGCAGTTGCCCTTCGAGAGCATTTGTTGCTGGAGACAGAAGTGCTGGAGGTCATCGTGTCATAGGATATGCTCCCATGAGGCTCAAGCAAGCGAGGAGTCTGTGTGGAGTCATAACAGCTTGACAGCTCCTGCAGTGGTCGGGTGAGTTGATGCCATTTCCGCTGTCGCTAGTGCTAGATTGAGTAAGAGGGATTCCATTGCATGGCGGGTTTGGCAATGGTGTGACCAATCCATTGCCATTTCCTTTCATCGAATTGTGATGTTCTTGAGTGGAGGTGTTCGGTAAAGATGCCATTAGGACAGGAGAACCTAAGTATGATGCGCAGACATCTCTTTACGAAAGTCTGCAGCTTTCGAATGTAGTAGTACTGACTCGACATTGGAGCGGAACAGCCGTAGCGGTGCTGTTAGCATTACTCTTCCGATTCGACTGTCTACATGGAGTTCAGTGCCACCGTCGGCCGAGATGTAGAGAATGTTATCAACTTTCTTGACCTGCAATGGTTCCGAAGTTGGTTAAGATCGGCCCTCGATGAGGATGCATTTAGACCAGAGATAGGTCCATTGTACTGCCGATGTGTAAGGTGGCATCTTGCTCTAGGAACCGTGTACTTCATTGCATGAAGGAATAGCCGTGCAAGTGTTGCCGAGATCGTTTAGATCGTTGGCGAGCGCAGGACAAGCGTATAGGAGGTGACTGATGGTCGCTACTTCCTCTTCATCCCTACAGCTTCTGCAGAAGTCGTTGTAGGGAATGGCAAGAGTCTGGGTATATCTTTCTACTCTTCCTACGGATGGCGCAGTGTCCGGTGAGAACGGAGAGGGTTGCTCTCTTGGGTCTTAGGAGTCCGATGGGCCACCTGCAATGAAGGCCTGAAAGGTACCAGAACATGAATGCGGTACAAAACGCTCCAAGAACCTTCTCCAGCACCGTCCGTAGGAAGAGATTCATCGACAGGGAAGCCCTGAAAAGAACTAGAACAGAAATTCGGTACAAAACGCTCCAAGGCCTTCTCCACCACCGTCCGTAAGAAGGGATTCATCCACAGGGAAGAGCTGAAAGGAACTAGAACATGAATGCGGCACAGGACGCTCCTAGAGCCTTCTCCACCTCTGTCCGTAGGAAGAGTTTCATCCACAGAGAAGCGCTGAAAGGAACTAGAACAGAAAATCATGAACAATGCAAGCTGTAAGGATGAGTGCCTTCTTGTTGGCCGCATCAATCCTCAACCCTTCTGTCTCTGCTTCGACTACCAGACTATGGACCATTTGGTGCAGAATTCTATACCAGAGCAAGCATATGTCGGGTAAGATACCACACTCTCAGGGCTGCACAAAGAACACCACTGATTCCACAAAAAGAAAAATACTGGTGAGAGTACGCAGCCTTGTCGCACCCCACTCTCCATTCCAACAGCCACACATACCTGCATTGGCAAACAAAATTAAAAAAAAAAAAAAAAAATAAAAATCCAATCATACCATCATATCTCAGTTTTTTCCACAATCCCCGCCTAATATCACCCCCGGGACTCAAATGCTACAACATTTACGGAATTATGTGAAGAAAAAAACACAATAAACCACTCGACAGTGGTAACCGCCACAAATGAGCATGCACAGGGACGACGGGGCCGTCGGGGGTAGGGGCGGGGGCTTTTAAAAAACCTAAACTACAACCAACCCTTTATTTGGCAGCAATTATTTAGTTACCTATATTAGAAGATAAGCAAGGAGCTAGGCAAACAAACAAACAGACCCCAGAACGGGACGGGTATGGGACGGCCGACAAAAGGGGTTGTTTGTCGTTAAGCCCATTGAAGGTCGGTGGTGTGCTGGAAAGGGTGCCACTGCCACAGCACAATCCTTAGATTGAAAAGCTAAACTGATACATGCGGCGGGGGTTGCAAGTGAGGAATACGTTCGGCGAATAGGTAAACACAATTAGGGAATTGAAACAAGTCGTTTAGTTAAGTCGGAATCAGAAGTGGTTGCTGAGGGTGCTTAATGGGTGGTTGATGACTGAGTGCTGCCTCACAGTGTGTGTGTATGTGTGTGTGTGGGAAATTTTGCTTTTAATTACGCGCTTCGAGTGGGTATAGGGCTTTCGATCGAGTGTGTAGGTCATATGATAAGTGTTTGTCTGGGGCAATGTAATCAACAATTGAAGTTCGGAATTGAATGTACATCCACATGGTGTCAGAGATGGGTACAATGCTGCCGGAACAGGTATGTGTTTTCGGAGAAAATTGATATGTCCGCGGTGACCGTAGAGACTCACAAAGTGATGCAGTTCTTTCCAAGATGAGATTCTAGCTATATACGGTGGAAGGGAGTTGATAGCCCTAGAAACCACTACAAGTTGAGAGGTGTTTGTCGCTCAGAACGGAAGCAGACAGCGCTAGAACAGAGATTCGATGCCAAACCCTCCAAGCGCATTCTCCACCACCGTCCGTAGGGAGGGATTCATCCACAGAGGAGCGCTGACAAAGACCAGAACAGAAATTCGGTACCAAACGCTCTAAAAGCCTCCTCCACCATCGTCCGTAGGGACGTATTCTACCTCAGAGAAGCCCTGAAATGTACCAGAACATGAATGCGGTACAAAACGCTGTAAGAGCCTTCTCCACCACTGTCCGTAGGAAGGGATTCATCCACAGAGAAGCCCTGAAGGAAACTAGAACAGAAATTCGGTACAAAACGCTCCAAGAGCCTTCTCCTGCACTGTCCGTAGGAAGAGATTCTTCCTCAGGGAAGCCCTGAAAGGAACTAGAACATGAATGCGGCACAGGACGCTCCAAGCGCCTTCTCCACCTCCGTCCGTAGGAAGGGATTCATCCACAGGGAAGCACTGAAAAGAACTAGAACATGAGTGCGGCAAAGAACGCTCCAAGATGCTCCTACACGTCCGTCCGTAGGAAGGGATTCATCCACAGGGAAGCGCTGAAAGGAACTAGAACATGAATGCGGCACAGGACGCTCCTAGAGCCTTCTCCAGCACCGTCCGTAGGAAGAGATTCTTCCACAGCAAAGCCCTGAAAGGAACTAGAACATGAATCCGTCCGTAGGGAGGGATTCATCCACAGAGAAGCCCTGAAAGGAACTAGAACATGAATGCGGCACAGGACGCTCCTAGAGCCTTCTCCACCATCGTCCGTAGGGAGGGATTCATCCACAGAGAAGCCCTGAAAGGAACTAGAACAGAAATTCGGTACAAAACGCTCCAAGAGCCTTCTCCTGCACTGTCCGTAGGAAGAGATTCTTCCTCAGGGAAGCCCTGAAAGGAACTAGAACATGAATGCAGCACAGGACGCTCCAAGCGCCTTCTCCACCTACGTCCGTAGGAATGGATTCATCCACAGGGAAGCGCTGAAAGGAACTAGAACATGAGTGCGGCAAAGAACGCTCCAAGATGCTCCTACACGTCCGTCCATAGGAAGGGATTCATCCACAGGGAAGCGCTGAAAGGAACTAGAACGGAAATTCGGTACAAAACGCTCCAAGACCCTTCTCCAGCAGAGTCCGTAGGAAGAGATTCTTCCTCAGGGAAGCGCTGAAAGGAACTAGAACATGAATGCGGCACAGGACGCTCCTAGAGCCTTCTCCAGCACCGTCCGTAGGAAGAGATTCTTCCACAGCAAAGCCCTGAAAGGAACTAGAACATGAATCCGTCCATAGGGAGGGATTCATCCACAGAGAAGCCCTGAAAGGAACTAGAACATGAATGCGGCACAGGACGCTCCTAGAGCCTTCTCCACCATCGTCCGTAGGAAGAGATTCTTCCTCAGAGAAGCCCTGAAAGGAACTAGAACAGAAATTCGGTACAAAGTGCTCTAAGAGCCTTCTCCAGCACCGTCCGTAGGAAGCGATTCGTCCTCAGAGAAGCCCTGAAAGAAACTAGAACATGAATGCGGCACTGAACGCTCCTAGAGCCTTCTCCACCGCCGTCCGTAGGAAGAGATTCTTCCTCAGGGAAGCCCTGAAAGGAACTAGGAACCACCGTCCGTAGGAAGAGATTCTTCCTCAGAGAAGCGCTGAAAGGAACTAGAATATGAATGCGGCACAGGACGCTCCAAGCGCCTTCTCCACCACCGTCCGTAGGAAGAGATTCTTCCTCAGAGAAGCCCTGAAAGGAACTAGAACATGAATGCGGCACAGGACGCTCCAAGCGCCTTCTCCACCACCGTCCGTAGGAAGAGATTCTTCCTCAGAGAAGCCCTGAAAGGAACTAGAACAGAAATTCGGGGACAAAACGCTCCTGGAGCCTTCTCCACTATCGCCCGTAGGAAGAGATTCTTCCTCAGGGAAGCCCTGAAAGGAACTAGGAACCACCGTCCGTAGGAAGAGATTCTTCCTCAGAGAAGCGCTGAAAGGAACTAGAATATGAATGCGGCACAGGACGCTCCAAGCGCCTTCTCCACCACCGTCCGTAGGAAGAGATTCTTCCTCAGAGAAGCCCTGAAAGGAACTAGAACAGAAATTCGGGGACAAAACGCTCCTGGAGCCTTCTCCACTATCGCCCGTAGGAAGAGATTCTTCCTCAGGGAAGCCCTGAAAGGAACTAGAACATGAATGCGGCACAGGACGCTCCAAGCGCCTTCTCCACCACCGTCCGTAGGAAGAGATTCTTCCTCAGAGAAGCCCTGAAAGGAACTAGAACATGAATGCGGCACAGGACGCTCCAAGCGCCTTCTCCACCACCGTCCGTAGGAAGAGATTCTTCCTCAGAGAAGCCCTGAAAGGAACTAGAACAGAAATTCGGGGACAAAACGCTCCTGGAGCCTTCTCCACTATCGCCCGTAGGAAGAGATTCTTCCTCAGGGAAGCCCTGAAAGGAACTAGGAACCACCGTCCGTAGGAAGAGATTCTTCCTCAGAGAAGCGCTGAAAGGAACTAGAACATGAATGCGGCACAGGACGCTCCAAGCGCCTTCTCCATCACCGTCCGTAGGAAGAGATTCTTCCTCAGAGAAGCCCTGAAAGGAACTAGAACAGAAATTCGGGGACAAAACGCTCCTGGAGCCTTCTCCACTATCGCCCGTAGGAAGAGATTCTTCCTCAGGGAAGCCCTGAAAGGAACTAGAACATGAATGCGGCACAGGACGCTCCAAGCGCCTTCTCCACCACCGTCTGTAGGAAGAGATTATTCCTCAGGGAAGCCCTGAAAGGAACTAGAACATGAAAGCAGAACAAAACGCTCCAAGATCCACCTCCACCACCGTCCGTAGGAAGAGATTCTTCCTCAGGGAAGCCCTGAAAGGAACTAGAACATGAATGCGGTACAGAACGCTCCGTGAGCCTTCTCCACCACCGTCCGTAGGAAGAGATTCTTCCTCAGAGAAGCCCTGAAAGGAACTAGAACATGAATGCGGCACAGGACGCTCCAAGCGCCTTCTCCACCACCGTCCGTAGGAAGAGATTCTTCCTCAGAGAAGCCCTGAAAGGAACTAGAACAGAAATTCGATACAAAACGCTCCAAGAGCCTTCTCCACTACCGTCCGTAGGAAGAGATTCTTCCTCAGGGGAGCCTTGTAAGGAACTAGAACATGTATGCGGCACAGGACGCTCCAAGAGCCTTCTCCACCACCGTCCGTAGGAAGAGATTCTTCCTCAGGGAAGTGCTGAAAGGAACTAGAGCATGAATGCGGCATAGGACGCTCCAAGAGCCTTCTCCACCACCGTCCGTAGGAAGGGATTCATCCACAGGGAAGCCCTGAAAGGAACTAGAACATGAATGCGGTACAGGACGCTCCAAGAGCCTTCTCCACCTCCGTCCGTAGGAAGGGATTCATCCACAGGGAAGCCCTGAAAGGAACTAGAACATGAATGCGGTACAGGACGCTCCAAGAGCCTTCTCCACCTCCGTCCGTAGGAAGGGATTCATCCACAGGGAAGCCCTGAAAGGAACTAGAACATGAATGCGGTACAGGACGCTCCAAGAGCCTTCTCCACCACCGTCCGTAGGAAGGGATTCATCCACAGAGAAGCGCTGACAAAGACCGGAACAGAAATTTGGTACGCAACACTCTGGCTGGGCATTGATCGACGAAGAGACTCCTTGCAGGCATCAAATACCCGAACCCGAAGGCCTCCATCTAGAAAAGTTGATCTGTAGGTCTACCGCGGGGCTGTTGCTGTTAAGTGCGTACAAGGCACTAGTAAAGTAAAGTAACTTCCAAGGACTCACCTACCGTCCATAGGGAGAAGAGATAAGGATTTCCATTTCGTTGAACGATTCCAGGCACAAATTCGAACCAATTTCCAAGCAAGGCCAGCCCAGTTACGCATTGGAATTCCAAGCATCAAACAGTTGACACTCAGCCACTTACAGGCTCGACAATCGGGAGAGAGCTAGAGTAAGTAGATTAGAGCACGACGGGGGTTCTATTTGGTGGACAGCCGAGGCGATTCACTATTCACAGCCCTGTGGGTGTGCCACTGTACGCTATTTCAGCCACTTAGCTCACCAGAACTACTCGTATCACTAGCACCGTAGCATGCATACAGTATGGTCCAGATCCAGCTCTACGTAAGGCTGTTCAGGATTGCTTTGGTACTCCAAGTTGTTACCTGGTGTGGCTGAGTAGGGTGATTGATTCAATTCTAAGTGGAGAGGGGAGAGAGAACTCCACCTCAGGGTGTTCCTCTGTAGACTCTCTTCCGGATGGTTGTGTGTCCTGGCGTCGAGTACATGATTCTCGATTTGAGCATCAGTGTGATCCAGATCCAGCTTCAGGATTGCTTCGGTGCTCCAAGTTGTTCCCTGGTGTGACTGAGTAGGGTGATTGATTCAATCGATTCCTGATTCTAGGTGGAGAAGGGAGAGAGAACTCCACCTCAGGGCGTTCCACTGCAGACCCTGTTTCGGATGGTTGTGTCTCCTGGCATTGAGTGATTCTCGACAGAGGCCGGTGTGTAGTTGTGCTCTGTGTAGACTGTTCAGGATTGCTTCGGTACTCCAAGTTGTTACCTGATGTGGTTGAGTAGGGTGACTGATTCAATTCTAAGTGAAGAGGGGACAGAGAGAACTCCAACTTGGCATCTCCTAGTCCATCTCCTAGCATAGCTGCAGATCATCCCCTTTGTGAATGGTCGTCGATTAGAGGGAATGAAAGCCCACTTACCACGTCCAAGTCCATTTGAATTGTCACTGAGATTTGCATTGGACCAGTAAGCATGTGTATCTAACTCACCCCAAACCCCTAAAGGGAAACAGTACTCCCGTCCGGCACAAAGTAAATTCAATTAACTACCCCGACTGCCTGTCTGTATGCCTTTCACCTTCCATGAGAGGCCGCCACCCGCCGCCGCCCGAACATGATAAGTAATTATGCTTTGCGTTCAATTCAATTGTAAAGTGCCCCCAACCCCAATATTTATGTTTGACAATAGGGGTGCCGGTGGGGGGTGGGGGTTGGGTGGCACTTCTCGGCAATTTGCTTAATCGTTGCAATCGAATTAAGTTGACGTTTGTGACGCCTGTAAGCAACTTGAAGTCCACTTGACTGCTTGCCCATCCCACCCACAATCGAATCGATTCGGAGGATGATGTTACCGTTGCTTACCACTCCGTACTCTGTCCTTTGTCTACAGTTTAGCTGGCAGTGTGTGGGTGTGTGTGTGTGGCTCTTTGTATGCGTATGGCTCATGTTTGTACATTCACGCATTGAGTGACATTTGCCCGCTCGCCTGGGAAACTCAAATATTTGTCTAAATGGTTCAAGAAAACGATCCAACCTAAGGCGACAGTCACACGAGAAGCAATTTGCCGGGAACGGGGTACGGATACGAAAGTCGGGAACGGGATATGGATACGAAAGTCTCTGTTCGAAACAGGCAGCAGATGACAAAGACGGCCGGCGTTTGGTAAGCCATGACGGCAAGAAGATAGATTCCATCAGCGGGATGTATGGGGAAAGCTAAAGGGTGAAGGGACATCTGTTTCCTGTGAGGACAGCACTCCATTCTGCCACTACTTACCGTCCACTCGTCACACGATGAGCGGAAGGGTGGTTTACGCTTGTCGCTCAATCGCTTCCTGTGTGGCCGTCGCCTAAGTGCCAAAGGGGCAGAGCCACTTTGTTTTCATTGTGAAATGTGTCAGGACGACGGACCCCACACCACCACAAGTCGATTAATTGTTTTTTTTTTTGTTCTGCCACATGCAAGTCGCAGAATTAATTACGAAAGGCTTAATTGTTTTATTGGAACTGATGGCTACTGTGAGATATGCAAGCACCCCCTCTGGGATGGCTGTTAACTTTGAGCTCACTTTGGCTTATGGGGACCAATAAACGGGACTAAGTTGAGTAATATTGGCCCCGGGAGGGGTGGCAGTTCGATTTGATTTAACCAAATCTGTTGCAACAAAGTTAATGCAGTGAATTGGTGGTGAAGTGGCAGAGAGACGGTGGAAGGGAATCCCAGAACACTCGCGTTCCCTCGGACCAGGCCTATCGGGTAATCTACCGTCTTCTTCTTCTTCCTTTTATCAGCGAGGTTATGATCCGAAAATAAGGGATCATAACCCTTCACTTCACTGCATTCGGGGAATCTACCGTGTTTGAGGGAAGTAGCCAGCAACGAATGCTCTTGCTAGAGGATGAAGAAATTCATTGCAACAGAATAGGACACACCCAGATGCCGGAGCTGTACACATTGGGCGACGCAGCAGATAACATCCATCCCGTCGCTCAGGCTTCTCAAGACCAGGAGCTTCAAAACCAGCTTCGCGTGACATAACCCCAAGACCACCAGCAAGGTCTCCCAGACTAAACGATGCAATGAGTGCCTGACAGTGGAAGCATTCGTAGCTACTATCGCTACCATGCTTGCCATGGTTGCCATCATAAGAAGCGATGGCGTCCGAAAGTCACGGCGGCACAACACCAGCTGCTGTTGTCTAAGGACTGCGACCGGGGAATCGGCGAAGGTATTTGAAGAAGTTCGGCAGACGTTACAACTAGCAGGGTTGACCTTCTTCCATGCGTTCCTCGTGGCCGACATATGTGGATGAATGCTTCGACGGAGTAGACTTCATGAAAGAACACGACATCGGTACCGTCTGAGGTACCGGGATGTAGAGATTCCAATGGTGTACGGGAATCAGAATGCAGCGCATGTCACCACCACCTCCTGAAGACGATAATTTGGACAAAGCCAGAGGGTGATCCTGGGAGCCACCGATTCTATCTATTGCAGCTGGATTCAGGAATTGATTTCTCAAACTACATCGCGTCGTGGGAAAAGTTTTAGTGGAGCCAGGGAACAGCGTGGTGCCAGGAAGACTCATGAACTCAAGGAACCGCAGCATCAAACGACAACGAGGGGAGGTTATTCGTAAATGTGCTCCAAATCCTTCAGTCCCAACAATAACCGCAAAAGGATCTGCGAAGGGAGACGTTCCTCAAGAACTGTGTTAGTGGAGCCAAGGACCAGCCTGGTTCCAGTAAGACTCCTGAACTTCCAGAGTCACAGCGTCAAACTAGGACGAGGGGAGGTTATTGGTAAATGTGCTCCGAATCCTTCAGTGCCAACAATAACCGCAAAAGGATCTGCGAAGGGAGACAATCCTCAAGCACTGTGAGCTGGATCAGGACCAGCCAACCATTATACATTTACTTGAGTATGACCGAACACATCCGGTACAACATTGAATGGACACTCGCCAGCCTGCCAGACGACTACCATTGGAGAAGCAGACGGAGGTTGGGAAGATGGTGTTAACGATGAAGATGGCAGGGCTGATTGAAAGTTCTAAGAGCCCGTGGACCTCATCTGTCGTCACTTGTCAGGAAGAAGCACTCGATTCTGAGCGAACTATCGGAGACTTAATGATGTCTCTGCCAAGGATCGACGACACATTAGATACACTCTCAGGAGTTCAATGGTTTTCCATCCCCGATTTGGAACAGTGGCTACTGGCTGGTACAGATTGATCCGGAAAACCGAGCATTTGCTGTTGGAGATGGGCTGTGGCAGTAATGCCATTTGGAGCGTGCAACGCTCCGGCAACTTTTGAGCGCTTAGTGGAACACGTCCTGCGTGGATTGACCTGGAACAGATGATGGGTACGTGTGTGACCGGATTGTGATTTGAGGAAAACCCTTGCTCTGACGTTGTTCATATCTAGCATCATCACGGGGCACTTGCGGCGGAACGTATCGGCGTACCACAGAATGACTTCTGCAGGAGCTGTAGAGATGAGAAAGAAATTGAATCTCTCCGAGACCTGCTGTGCGAATGCCCTGCTCTCGAATGAGGACTCTCGGTAGCTACATCTTCACTGAGTTAGACGGCCTTCGTCACATTAAGCTGAATGACACTTGTTGATCTGAGCAGTGACTTGCGTTACAAGGCACCCATCTACCTAACCTAACCTTGAGCAAGGAAGGCACCTTCTTCTTCCTATTTCGGCGAGGTTATGATCCGAAAACAAAGGATCATGACCCTCGCACTTAACCGCATTTCTACCGATACGCCTGTGGGGTTCGTGGGCGACACATATCCTCCAATCATCCACGAAATGGTCAAAGAGAAGCGAAAAGCTAGAAAGCGATGGTAACAGTCTGGGACTCCAACCAATGATCCATCCCATTGTGCTGGAAAGCCGCCCACATTTAACCGATTTTCAAACTCCATTGCAGTCCAAGACCTCATCGGACCAGCTTGGTCCTGCAATGAGTCGTGGACAGTGCGGAGTTTCTTTCAAAAGTTTTGGTGGTCCTACGATGAAAGGCGTTGTTGCACTCTAGATGTCCTATGAGCTGAGGTCCAGGGCATCTACTGCCAGGCCATGTCAGGCCATTATGGTGCATTTTCCGTTAAACTTTAGAAAGCAGGGCTATGGGGCTTCTTCTGTCTTTTTTTGAAAACTCCGCACTGTCCACGACTCATTGTAGGACCAAGCGTCCCACCACAACCAGACGATGAGGTCTTGGACTGCTTTTGGATGAAACTCCGCACTCATGGTAGGACCAAGCGTCCCACCACAACCAGACGATGAGGTCTTGGACTGCTTTTGGATGAAACTCCGCACTGTCCACGACTCATTGTAGGACCAAACGTCCCACCACAACCACATGATGAGGTCTTGGACTGCTTTTGGATGGAACTCCGCACTGTCCACGACTCATTGTAGGACCAAGCGTCCCACCACAACCAGACGATGAGGTCTTGGACTGCTTTTGGATGAAACTCCGCACTCATGGTAGGACCAAGCGTCCCACCACAACCAGACGATGAGGTCTTGGACTGCTTTTGGATGAAACTCCGCACTGTCCACGACTCATTGTAGGACCAAGCGTCCCACCACAACCAGACGATGGGGTCTTGGACTGCTTTTGGATGAAACTCCGCATTGTCCACGACTCCTTGTAGGACCAGGCGTACCACCACAACCAGACGATGAGGTCTTGGACTGCTTTTGGATGAAACTCCGCACTCATGGTAGGACCAAGCGTCCCACCACAACCAGACGATGGGGTCTTGGACTACTTTTGGATGAAACTCCGCACTGTCCACGACTCATTGTAGGACCAAGCATTCCACCACAACCAGACGATGAGGTCTGGGACTGTTTTTGGATGGAACTCCGCACTGTCCACGACTCATTGTATAATTCCAGGTGTAAGGCGTTTCCATGCACCAAAGAGGAACAATATGCCCATAGGACATCTGAAGAACAACCACGCCCTTCATTGACATGCGGTAGACATCTCGAGTCTGGTACAGGGCTCTGCTAAGCAAACTAAATTCCTATGGACTACCACAGGACTCTGTGGATGAATGGAAACTTTCATCAAATACACGCGTCTTCCGATTCATTTGCTCTGAATGGTGGTGCACCTCAGGGTGCAGGCGAACCCCACAGGCGGATCAGTAGAAATGCGGTCAAGTGGGAGGGTTGTGATCCCTTGTTTTCGGATCATAGCCTCGCTGATAAAAGGAAGAAGAAAAAGAAACTGGTGCACCTCAGGGATGCATTCTGTCTCCAAGATTCGTTTTACTAGGACTTGGAGCCTAGTAGCATATTGCTCAAACAGCATGCCCGTGAGTGCCAATACCTCACATAGTCAGAGCTGCGGACCAATCTGCACAGTTAACGAAGATCTAGGTAAGTGGGTTGGCGTAGGGGTTAGAAATCCTGTACAGTACGCCGGCCGCCAAGATAGACCCATTGTGATACCCATGGGGGGGACGAAGATCTGCAGAAAATCTTGCAATGGGTGAGGGCCAACATTGTGGGGTTCAACGCGAAGAATACACAATCCACCATCTGTTCCCGAGTTTCAAATGGATAACCAAATAGTCGGACCTAAGAAGTCGAACTCTGGAGTAGCATGACCACACAATCCACCAGCCTTTCCATTAATCCACTGTTTCTCAGCTTCGAATGGATACGCAAATAGTTGGACCCAAGGAGTCGAACTCAGGAGTAACATGGCATGACCACACAATCCACCAGCCTTTCCAGGAATCCACTGTTCCTCAGCTTCAAATGGATAACCAAATAGTTGGACCCAAGGAGTCGAACTCTGGAGTAGCATGGCATGACCACACAATCCACCAGCCTTTCCATTAATCCACTGTTTCTCAGCTTCGAATGGATACGCAAATAGTTGGACCCAAGGAGTCGAACTCTGGAGTACCATGGCATGGCCACACAATCCACCAGCCTTTCCAGGAATCCACTGTTCCTCGCCTTCAAATGGATAACCAAATAGTCGGAGCCAAGGAGTCGAACTCAGGAGTAACATGGCATGACCACACAATCCACCAGCCTTTCCAGGAATCCACTGTTCCTCAGCTTCGAATGGATAAGCAGATAGTCGGACCCAAGGTGTCGAACTCTGAAGTAACATGGCATGACCACACAATCCACCAGCCTTTCCAGGAATCCACTGTTTCTCAGCTTCAAATGGATAACCAAATAGTTGGACCCAAGGAGTCGAACTCTGGAGTAACATGACCACACAATCCACCAGCCTTTCCATTAATCCACTGTTTCTCAGCTTCGAATGGATACGCAAATAGTTGGACCCAAGGAGTCGAACTCTGGAGTAACATGGCATGACCACACAATCCACCAGCCTTTCCATTAATCCACTGTTTCTCAGCTTCAAATGGATAACCAAATAGTTGGACCCAAGGAGTCGAACTCTGGAGTAACATGGCATGACCACACAATCCACCATCCTTTCCAGGAATCCACTGTTCCTCAGCTTCAAATGGATAACCAAATAGTTGCATCCAAGGAGTCGAACTCTAGAGTAACATGGCATGACCACATGTCCAACGTCGCAAAATCGGCTTCCACAAAGTTGAGTCATCTTTTCAGAGTAGGAAGCGCTTTACTGGGGATCAAGTTCGCTTAATAGAAGTTCCAGTTGTAACGAAGGCAGACTGTCTGTCTGTTCTGCAGACACTACCATGGCAGATGTTCGGAAGATGTCAACAGCATCATTCCTAGAAAGACGGCTTTTCAACGTCCTACCAGGCAGGCTATACCACAATCAATCCTCAGAGCTCCCTCCGAGGTAAAATATTTGCAGAAACCCACAATCTGGATGCATCTCGCGACGTTGACTCATCGTGAGTATACGACAAGCAGTCCTTGGAGCTCCCTCCGCGGTAAAATATTTGCAGACAGCTACAATCTGCAGGCATCTCGGGACGTTGGCTCAACGTTAGTATAGGACAAGCAGTCCTTGGAGCTTACTTTCAGCCGAATATTTGCAGAAAGCAGACATCTGAAGAATAAGCAGACATCTGCAGGCATCTCGGGGTGCTCGAGGACTATAAAGCTGAACTCAAAGCACTGATAATGGAGACACACCGTAACCTGCTGGAGAAACTAAGCCAGATTGTCACTGATTTCAACACCCGCTTCGATGATATCAATCGAACCTTAGCCGCGCTAAAGGGTACGTGCTGAGGTGCTTCAACAAACATCCGAGTCAATTCGATGCTCTCAGTTGGATAATGAAGTATCTATGCTTCAAAGTAAAATTGACCAAATGGAGCGCGAGAAACTATCCACTAATGGCATACTTCATGGTGTCCCCCAGTGTGCCAATGAAGACTTGAGAAAAGTGTTTACACCTCTCTGCTCATCGATTGATTGCACATCACCGCCTGTTCCCAAAGATATCTTTCGCGTAAAATCCAGAGAAGCGTCTGAAAACACAGCCATAACCATCAGATTCTCATCGGCGGCTGATAAATCACAGTCGGTGCTGAGAATATGGAAAAACTACTTCCGCAGACTGTATAACGGCGACGAAGACCAACATCCCGCTGTCAGGCAGAATGAACCATTCAACATGGACGATGATAGTCAAAATTTCCGTCCACCTGACCAAAACGAAGTGAGGATAGCAATATCCAAGACGGCTTACCGGTCGAACTTTTCAAGGCAGCTGGGGATGAATTGGTAGAAGGCATACACCAACTCATCTCTAAGATTTGGTCAGACGAGTGTATGCCTGATGAATGGTACCTCAGCATCGTTTGCCTGATCCACAAGAAAGGAGACCCCCTCAATTGCGCCAATTATAGAGGCATCAGTCTCCTCAACATCGCATACAAGATCTTTTCTGCGATATTGTGTGAACGCCTGAAGCCTTTCATCAATAGCCTGATTGGACCCTATCAGTGCGGTTTCAGGCCAGGAAAGTCCACCATCGATCAAATCTTCACACTTCGGACAGATCCTGGAGAAAACCCAAGAATTCCAAATCGATACTCACCACCTCTTTATCAATTTCAAGGCCGCCTATGACAGCATCTATAGAGAGGAGCTTTATAGAGCCATGTCTAGTTTTGACATCCCTGCCAAACTTGTCCGTTTCTGCAGGCTGACGATGGAGAACGCTCGCTGCTCCATCAAGGTCGGTAATGACCTCACCGAGACCTTTGATGTCAAAAAAGGTTTTAGACAAGGTGACGCGCTGTCAGGTGACTTCGTACTTGAACGGATTGTGCGGAACTCACAAGCCAACACCGGAGGCACAATCTATTACAAGTCTGTACAACTGCTTGCATACGCCGACGATATAGACATTATCGGAAGATCTCAGCGGGCTGTCACCGGTGCGTTTGCAAGCATTGAGGCGGAAGCGGCCAATATGGGTTTGGCGATAAACGAGGGCAAAACCAAGTATATGCTGTCAACTAGAAGGGAAAACCAACACCGACTTACTTACTTACTTACTTAGATCCTTTAACCCCTCGGGGGGCATAGGGCGTCAACCACGCCTGCGCGCCATCGTGTTCGAAGTTCTGCAACGCGTTTGAGCTGCCTCCAACTCATTCCTAAAGAGCTCGATTCCTCCTCAACTGTTCTGCGCCACGTTTGCCCAGGGCGTCCCGCTATTCTGCCTGCCTGGGTGAGCGGATTCCACTGCGCATGGCGTATTTCGCAATGGAGTTGTCTTCGCGCCGTAGGGTGTGTCCAATCCATTGCCACTTTCTTCTTCGTATAGTAATGCTTATAGGTTCTTGGCCCGTTCTCAGATAAAGCTGTTCGTTAGAGATGCGGTTCGGCCAAAAAATCCTCAAGATGATTCTTAAGCATTTGTTTACAAAGACTTGCAGTTATGGTGTTAATGGTGTCCACCTTCCAAGTACTGCACCCATAAAGCAGCACTGATTCTACGTTGGAGCGGAACAGTCGCAGCTTGGTTCTTAAGCTGATAACATTGCTTCTCCAGATTTTAGATAGCATTCCGAACGCAGCTTTAGCCTTCCCGATTCTGCTGCACACATCCAGTTCGGTGCCACCGCGATTAGCCGAGACCACACTTCCTAAATAAAGAAAGTTATCAACTTTCTCGACTTCCTGTCCGGCAATGTTAAGTTGAGCGCGGTTGTTAGAAGAAGTGCTCAGGGCTTTTGTTTTGGCTGCGTTTACTTTTAGCCCCACTTTGTTTGCCTCAGCTTCTAGATTTTGAGCCATCAGATGAAGATCCATTATCCGATGTGAAAGTAGACAAACATCGTCAGCGTAATCTAGGTGTTTAAGGTAAGATGTCATAGTCCAACGAATTCCAGAATTAGCTTCCGTCAATGCTGCACGGAGTACATCGCTGATAACCACCAAGAACAATAGTGGGGACAGTATGCACCCTTGACGTACTCCACTTTGGACTTCAAAATCCTCCGACACCTTACCGTTGTGCACGACGTGACAGTTACCGCCCTCGTATGCAGCCTTGATAAGTTTTTCTGGGATGCCTCTCCTGCGCAAGGCCAACCAGATAGCATCTCGATTCAAGCTGTCGAAAGTTTTCTCGAAGTCGATAAACATTAAATGTAGCGGAGACCTATACTCAACGCATTGCTCGATAATGATCCGTAAGGTGTTTATGTGGTCAATGCAGGAGGATCCAGCGCGAAAGCCTGCCTGTTCGACATCGAGAGTTGAATCTAAATGATCTTTAATTCGTTCTAGAATTATTCTAGCTATTATTTTGGCTACAGCTGGAAGAACACATATACCTCTCTAGTTACCGCACTCCATCAAGTTACCCTTCTTTGGAAGCTTAATGATCATCCCCCTTTTCCACTCCTGTGGAAATTGTTCACTATCCCAAGCTCTCCGTATTAGGGGATGCAGCAAATCTGCCGATGTATCTGGCGCCGCTTGAAACAGTTCGGTAGGGATGCCATCAATGCCCACCGCTTTGTTCTTCTTGAGGGACTTGATTGCTGTTATTATCTCGGTTTTACTGGGAGGTGCGGTGCGAATTCGGGAATTTGTTGCTTCGAACTGCTCATTCAAATTCGAGATCATACCGCCATCGTCTATGTGATTTAGCACTGTAGCAAAATGTTCTCTCCATCTAGTGAGCTGATCCTCATCCGAAATCAGAAGGTCACCGTCTAGACTCTTCACTGGATGTTGTTTGGAGTTTCGACCACCAATGAGTTCCTTACTGATGTTGTAAACTGTTGAGTTATTAGTACAGTTAATTAAAAGACTGGTTGACTTCAATACAACTTTAATTTATAACTAATAACCTTATTGGTAGACAGCAGATAACCAAGTGGTCTGTTAACCACGAGATCAAATTAACATGAGGTTTTTTTTACTTATTCTAGCGGCAATTGAAATCTGATTACATGACAACTAGATAGAGTTGCCATTGCTGGTATGTACTTATAGGTACCAAAAGAGTTGCTGATGCAACAGCTTCCCTCGCATCTAATTTAAGGAACCAATCTAACTTGCTTAGCGCGTAGACGTTCAGATCTTCTAGGTGTTACTATGTTTTCAACTGCCTTCTGTCGGGTTGTGGGCCCTTGTTGGAGTGATGGAGAAGATGGAGGAGCCAATGGTGGAGAAACTATATCAACAGGTTCTACAGCAGCAGGACTCTCCAAAACCAAAGAGTGATTTGGGGAAAATGAGCATGGCGATTGTTGAGGTCTCCCTTCTGTAATTTGAGTTGGAAAAGTGTTATAGAAAGAAAAAGAGTTACCACTGGCTGTTCCAAAATCCATCTTTGGTGATATCTGGCTTTTTTCTCGAGTTCGTATTTGGTTTTGATGTCTCCTGCACTTGCCACTCTCTGACTGCACGAGGTACATCTTGTTACCCAGATTTCTCAGGATAACACCAGCTATCCACTTCTTCTTATTGAGGTATTGACGAAGAAATACCAGTTGTTGAGGCGAGAATTTAGACCTATTCTCGTAGGGTTTCGTCTCATTTCGCATATCTGGAATCATGGCAGCTAGAATTGTTCGATGGATTCGACCATGCAACTTTTCCGCTGGCGAAACTCCTGTACTGTCTGGTGTCGAGCGATATGTCGCCAAAAATATGGACAAAGCGTCGTCGTTCTGAGATGAGTCCTCCAATATTTTTAATAAAGACATCTTGAAAGTGCGAACCATGCGTTCCGCGGCACCATTCGACTCCGGGTTAAAAGGAGCAGATGTTAGATGCTTTATCGAATTTCTTTTGCAAAACTCTCCAAATTCCTTGGAAGAGAATTGTGGCCCATTGTCGGAAACTAAAGCCTTTGGTAAGCCCTCCAACGCAAAAATAGACTGCAACGCGTGTGTGGTTGCCAGTGACGTAGTTGATGACATCTTTATTACAAAGGGGAACTTCGAATTGGAGTCGACTACTATTAGCCACATACTCTTATTAAATGGTCCCGCAAAGTCGATGTGCACTCGTTCCCAAACCCCAGCAGTGGTAGGCCAACTAGAATACTCTTTTGGCGAACGACTAGCATTCAGCTGACAAGCACTGCACTGCCTTACAGCTTGGTGTATCTGCTCATCGATACTGGGCCACCAGCAATATCGTCTAGCAATCTGCTTCATCCTCGTCATGCCCCAGTGACCATGATGAATCATCTGCAATACTCTTTCTTGCAAAGTTTTTGGTATTACTACTCTACAGGAATTCTCGCTCTGAAAAAGAAGAATGTCAGTACACACACACAAACAGAACTTTCTACGGAAAAACGGCAATAAATTGCTTTCAGAAGGAGGAAGAGAATTTGGCCAACCGTGCTGAACATACCACATGACCTTCTGTACTATTACATCACGCTTTGACTCGGCAGCGATATCTGCCACGTTTACTGGAAAATTCTCTAAGACATTGTCACTAAGATAAACCGTGTCCTCCATGAGGCAATCGCGACAAACAATCAGCGTTCCCATGCGATTTCGTAGATCTGTAACGAATGGTGTATGTGTAGCTCATTAACATAATGGCCCATCTCTGCAACCGTTGAATGGTCATCACAGGTAGTTTTTTGTTAGGGCTGAATATTGTGACCAAAGGCTGATGGTCCGTGATTAACTCGAACTGTCGACCGTAAAGATATTGGTGAAATTTCTTCACACCATAAATGATCGACAGCGCCTCTTTCTCTATCTGGCTGTATCCTTTTTGCGCTTCAGTAAGCGTTTTGGAAGCAAACGCGATTGGCTTTTCCAAACCGTTAGGATAAGTGTGGGAAATCACCGCTCCAATGCCATGCGATGAGACGTCCGTTGCTAGAGAAATAGGTAGATCATTTTGAAAATGAACCAACCGAGAAACATTCATGATTTTCTCTTTAAAATCATCAAACGATTTCTGCTGTTGTTGGCCCCAAACGAAAGTTTCTTCTTTGGATCTGAGTCTATTCAGTGGTGCAGCCAACTGAGCGAAATTTGGTATAAATTAATTGTAATAATTTAACTTACCCAAAAAAGCTTCTAACTTCTTCAGATTTCTCGGTTTAGGTAAGTGGTTGATGGCCTTTACTCTCGTTTCCGATGGTCTTACTCCCTTTTCATCAATTATGTGTCCAAGGTACTCGATTTCGGGTTCAGCGAATTTGCATTTTACCAAACGACATTTTAGTCCGTGATCTTGGAAACGTTGGTATAGCGTTTCTAGGTTTTTCAAATGTTCAGCATTGTCTCGGCCTGACACGATGATGTCATCTAAATACGAGACACAAAAATCCAGATCTGCCGTCAGTTGTTCCATGTAGCGCTGAAAAATTCCTGTGGAACTCGCTGTCCCAAAAGGAAGTCGCTGGTATTGAAACAACCCAAGCTCCGTATTGATGACACACAAACGCTTTGACTCTTCATCAAGTGGGATCTGGAGGTATGCATCGGAAAGGTCCACTCTCGTAAAAAAAACGCCCATCTTGAAGTCGACAAAACAACTCCTGGATTCGGGGAACAGGATGTCTATCAATTTCCAACTGAGGATTGATGGTGACCTTGAAATCACCACAAAGTCGAAGATCACCGTTCGGCTTTTTTACCACTACGATGGGGGCTGCCCACTGACTGGTCTCGACGGGCCGCAAAATTCCCAAATTTGTCAATCGCTCAATCTCTTTTTTAACTGCATCTTTTTGGGCAAAAGGGACTGGTCGGTACTTAAAATACCGTGGACAGTAGCCAGATTTCAGCTTAAGATGAGCGACGAAATGTTTGCTGCACCCAACCTCGGAACTGAAAACAGCTTGGTATTCTTCACAAAGGGCTTGCGCCGCCACGGCGAGCTGATTCCGAGATCCATCCGACAACTGCAAAACTTTCTCCTCCTTTGGATACTTAACCGCAAACTTGAAAGCTTCGAACCAATCTAGACCCATGATGTTGGTAGCACAGATATTGTCAACTACCACTAATGACAGCTGTCGCTGCTCACCACGCCACTGTACAGTTACAACCGCTTCACCTTTTATAGGAACTGACACGTTGCCATACGCCTTAAGAGTACGCGACGTGGGGTGTAGCTTTGGGTTACTGAGCACTCGATAGCCTTCAAGTCCGTTTAGTGATGATGTTGCTCCTGTGTCCACTTGAAAAGTCATTGGAGTCTGGTTAACCTCTAACCTTATAAACATTTTTCGTCCTCTACGTTCCATTTCCCAAGTTGATGAAACTTCATCTAGAAATGAAGGCAGCGTACCTCCTTCAAGTCCTGTAGGATCTGAAGCCCGTTCCTCCAACTGATGAACGCAAAACGCTGATTCTTTGTTCCGACTTCGATTATCTGCGTTTTGTTGCCTTAATACCCTACCTCGCGATTTTGATCGTCCGTATCGTTGATTTTTCTTCCTAAATGGGGTTCCACCTTCTGGTCGCTGTGCTGACAAACATACGCTTTTAATATGACCTTTCTTATTGCAAAGATCACACACCGAATCTAGATGACGACAATCGTTTCGATCGTGGTGTACGTTGCACCCTGGGCAAGACCTTCTTCCTTGGCTGCCATTCGTCCACTTTTGCTTAGAGCTGGAATGAACCACGTTAACCTCAGCTGAGAAAGTGTGCTTCCCAGCGTCTTTTAAAATGTTGGTCGCTAGTTGGGTGGACTCGTAGGCCGTGGCAATATCCTCAATTTCTTCCAGTGTGGGATTTTTCCGTTGAGTGGCTGCGCTGCGGACGGCATCATGTGGGGTGTGAAACACCAACATATCCCGGATCATCATGTCTGCATATGACTGACCACAACCTTCTTTACAGCAAACAAAAGCGCAGCTTCTTGCCAATCCCCTTAAGTCTGCGATCCACTCTGCGTATGATTGGTTTGGTGACATTTTTGTGCGGAGAAATTTACAGCGCGGCGCCAAAACATGTAATTTTGTTGAAAAGTATCCAGTAAGTTTTTCCGTGAGTTCTTTAAATGTGTGTGTACTTACGTTCTCTGTTTCAAACAGCTTCCTGAGCAATTCGTTGACATTTGGACCACACTCTGATAGGAAATGTGACCTCCGAAGATTATCGTCTACCAAAGAATTCGCCGTATAATGTTGTTGCAGCTGGAAGAGGTAGTTTTCCCAACTTTCCTTCTCTGAATTGAACTGACGAAATGGCATAATCGACGTCGATGTTGAAGCTGCAGTGTTTCTCTTCAAAACATTTTCCATAAATTCTTTGTTGGACGCAAAGATTTGTTCCATCCACGTTTGTTGCTGCGCCAGCAATTGCTTAACTTCTTCTTTGTCCATTATACTGCGCCAATCCTCGTCGCCACAATGTTGAGTTATTAGTACAGTTAATTAAAAGACTGGTTGACTTCAATACAACTTTAATTTATAACTAATAACCTTATTGGTAGACAGCAGATAACCAAGTGGTCTGTTAACCACGAGATCAAATTAACAGGTCCTACTGTCGCACCTACTCGCTGCTTCTTCAGCCCTTGAGGCCAGTGAGTTGACATGTTGACGTTTGTCACGTCTCACACTACGCTGCACTTCTTTCTTCTTTGCACGGTATTGGGCTTCAAGCTCGGTTCTCTCTACTGCTGAGGCCGCTGCAATCCGAGCCTTGATTGCTGTACGCTCATCGATCCGTCTCCAGGTGTCTGTAGAAAGCCATGTGCGGTGGTGTTTCTGCTTTTTACCGACATACGTGCGTGCCCCAGTCGCAAAAGCATTTTTCACAGCACTCCAGTGGTCATCCATGTTCTCTATGCTGCTGATTGCTTCTGCTTCTAAGGCAAGATGGTCCCTGAACTGTTGGCGCACTTGGGGAACCTTGAGCCTGTCGATATTAAACCTGGTGATGTTAAGCAGGTTTGAGCGGTTGCTGTTGACGGATGCAGTACGAAGGCGTAAATGAGCTACCATAAGATGGTGATCTCGTTCTAGTCCGACGTCAGCTCCACGTCTGTTTCGGACGTCCAGGAGACAATTTCTAAAGCGGCGACTGATCGCAATGTGGTCGATCTGGTTGGATGTTCGTTGCCTATCAGTAGAGACCCAACTGATCTTATGGCAGGTGTTATGCTTAAACAGCGTACCTCCGATGACTAGGCGGTTGGTATTGCAGAAGTCCACAAACCGCTCACCATTGTCATTACGGTCTCCCACGCCGTGAACTCCCATCACGTGCTTAAGCATGGTTTTGTCGCTACCCACCTTGGCATTGAAATCTCCCATCACCATTACGATGTCCCCATTAGGCGTTTGGTTGTAGGCGGCGCCTAAGTGGCTATAAAAATCATCCTTTTCGTCCTCAGTCGCGTCTAGAGTCGGAGCATAACACTGTATGATGGTAATTTTTCTAACTCTACTCTGGAACCTAGCCGTCAATATCCGGTCATTATGGGGTTTCCAGGATATGAGGCTACTACGTGCTGCTGGAGTTAGCATGAGTCCTACGCCAGAACTCCGTGCACTTCCAGCTAGTTTACCAGAGTAGAGCATGACAGTGCTTTTTGTTGGGGAGATGTATTCCCCAGCATCGTACCATCTTATCTCGCTCAGCCCTAAGATGTCGATTTTATACCTTGCGAATTCGCGCTCCAATTGGAGGAATCTGGCGTTATAAGGCCCTTCCTTGAGTGAGTCCAGGAGGGTCTTAACGTTCCAGAATCCGATCGTTGTCCGTGTCCGATACCCAAAGGTCGTCAACAAATGATCAGTCCGTATCCGAGGCGTATGTTTCCGTTTCGGAGCAATAGTTTGTTTTACGGTTGCGGCTCGCTGGGCCACAGACCAACCGACACTTAGCCTGTTTTTTGGCGCAGGAAGCTCGCCATTCGTCCTCTCCCGTTAGCAATTTCCGAAGAAATTACCAGATGACACCACGAGGAGGTGGGAGTAGGGCTTACTAACAGAGCTGCTAGGTTTTCGGCTGCAGTGGCTCCTACTCGTTACTTAGCGGACCAGCACCTATCGGGAGATGCTGCCCCTACGAGGCCTTTGTTAGTCGTTTGCCATCCACCCATCCAACCGCCTGGCGACGGTCTGTGCTAACGCGCAGGCGGCGTTGGACATGATCGATGAATGGTGTACTAGGAGTGGGCTTTCAGTGAATCCTCTTAAAACTGAGGTTGTTCTTTTCACGAGAAGGAGGATTTTGACCGGTCTGACTCAGCCAGCGCTAAAAGGCGTCACCATTCGCATTTCCAATGAATCCAAATATCTGGGAGTGATATTATGATATTAGATAGATAGACTGGAGAGTGCTCAATAGAGTAGAGTGAGCAGCCGTGGTGGAGATCACTGTAGCTCTAGATCCGGCATCAGCCTTACACCTCTCCAAAATCGGAGGTGAACTCAGTTACGGCTTTGGGTCCGTACAACTTCGCCAAAGACATAGAGAACACCTAAAACGCGCCGTAAACCAGACAGGCACGGTAGAAAAGAAAAATCCTGACAGCTCTTGTACGCGCAGAATTTATACCAGCGGCACTGAGGTCATATGGGACTCCAACACTAGGGCGGAGGCCACACAAGGCCCCAGCACCAGAGATGAGGCGGTATCCACAAACAAACGTCCGCCAGAGAATACATCAACTGGAGCTTCAAGCCTGCTATCAAGACATCCGCGCAACGATCCACTCTCGACCCAGACATAAACCGCGTCGAGAGGTGGATTACACCCCTAGGTATAGCGAGCGACGCTACATCCCTCCCTCTGGAAGGTTAAGGAAGTGGGAGAGGAGAAAGACCGAGGAAGCGGCAGGGCGTAAACGATAGATGAGTCCTCCACCTCACATCAGAAGGTAGTTCAAGTGCCTTCAAATTAACTTGCACCATTCTAAGGCCAGCATCTTCCGTGCTAAGTAGACGTTTCATCAAGGAAGATGTTGACTTGGCACTGGACGCAAGAGCCATTAGTGCACGAGGGAGCCATTAAGGGCTCCCAACGAAGAGCTGTAAGTTAATTTATTCTGATCCACGAGTCATACATTTTCCATTACAGTGTTCATTACTAGGGACGTGCTGCTAACAAGTGGAACCGCGAAGGTTGTCTTTACCTCCGCTTACTTTCCCGAGGACACAGCTGAGGCACCACCGAACGAGATAGGTAAGAAACTTCATTGGTCTAAGCACGTCGAGTCGCAAACATCCAAGGCGCTCTCAGTCTTCTGGCAGTGTAAGGGTGCTTTTGGCAAGACTTGGGGCTTGTCACCGAATAAGGTTCTCTGGATCTACACGGCCATTCCTCGCATATGCGTCGGTTGTTTGGTGGAAGGGGCTCTCGCGTAAATATGTGGTTGCTTTTTGCCCGAAACTCCAAAGAACGGCTCGCCTGGCTCTGCTCTAGACGCTTTGCTGAACTTACCTCCCCTTGATACTTATATCATGGAGGCGAACCCCACAGGCGGATCAGTAGAAACGCGGTGAAGTGGGATGGTTGTGATCCCTTGTTTTTGGATCATAGCCTCACTGATAAAAGGAAGAAGAAGATACTTATATCATGGGTTGCACTATCAAAGCCATGCATCGTCTTAGGCGGGGCGGTTTTTGGTATACTCCACACTGGAACTTTGATGAACTTGCGCGACCTGCCTTATGGATATGCCGTCTGATGCAATGACACCAGAACTCCTGCTGATGCGCAAATTCAGAGTCGACTTTTCTTGTGTCCAGGACTGGCTTCGGCCAGAGTCTGAGCCGGGAATGGAATGTAGTCGTATTTTCATGGATGGTTCCAAAACCAGTCAAGGGTCTGGCGCTGGGTTCTTCGTGGAAGTCGACAACATTAGACTTAGGCAAATATGCGTCTGTTTTCCAAGCAAAAACTTATGCAATCCTAATGGCCATGAACTATGTTGTGAAGAACAGGTGGAAGGGACGTAGCGTTTGTGTCTGTAGTGACAGTCAGGCTGCGCTTAAGGCCTTGCTTAACCCTTTAACCACTTCCAAAATAGTTCGTGAAACCAAAAACTCTTTGAACTCGATCACAAGGCTGAATTCTCTGTCTCTTATCTGGGTCCCAGGTCACACTGGGATCTTGGGGAACGAGATCTCCGATGAGATTGCTAGACAAGGCTCAGAGGAGGGTTTCTCAGGTCTCCCTGCGTCCTCGGTTAGGGCTTCCATTGACGATTGGGTCTCTCACGAGCACGCACAATTGTGTGTGGCATGACTCTCCAGGTTGCCGGTTGACTAAACGCATGCTCCCGGACGTCTGTAAGAAATCAGCGGCATTCTTGCTGTCTCTCAGCAGAAAAGACTGTTGACAACTTATTGGCCTCTTGACAGGCCACTTTGCTTTTGCCAAGCACCTTAACGTGCTGGACTTAAGTGAAACTACAATCTGCGACGCTTGTGGAGAGAGCGACGACACCGCGGAACATTATCTCTGTGAGCGTCCGGCCTTTGCTCGTATCAGGTGGCAGATCCCCGGTGCGGATGTGGTGAGTGCTGGTACTGTAAGCTCCTCATCACTGAAGTGCTGTCAAGGAAATTCCAATAAAATCGGTAAACCAGGGTCTTGCTCTCGAGTAGTACAATGGGCCAGTTGCGTCTGCGTGCTCCTCGAGCGTCAAATGACTCATAAGGGCGCAGAGGATCGGAAATTCCAATAAATCGGGTAAATCAGGTTTTGCTCTCTGGCAGTACAATGGACCAGTTGCGTCTGAGTGTTCCAGTTGAGCGTTTCCTATCCCGAAAAAAAAAAAAACCCTTGGAGCTCACTCCCAGGCATTCTTAGAAGGCTACAATCTGCAGAAAAAGCAGACATCTGCAGGCATCTCGCGACGTTGACTCATCGTGAGTATACGACAAGCAAACCTTGGAGCTCCCTTCGAGGTAAGATATTTGCAAAAAGCTACAATCTGCAGGCATCTCGGGGTGCTGGCGCAGCGTTAGTATAGCAGAAGCAACCCTTGGAGCTCACTCCCAGGCAAAATATTCTTAGAAGGCTGCAATCTGCAGAATAAGCAGACATCTGCAGGCATCTCGGGGTGCTAGCGCAGCGTTAGTAAAGCAGAAGCAACCCTTGGAGCTTACTCGGCGAAATATTTCCAGAAAGCTACAATCTGCAGAAAAAGCAGACATCTGCAGGCATCTCGCGATAGGTACCTTCTCGAGGTTCCTGTGAAAGCAAAAGTCGCCTGCAATCAAAGACAATTGCCACTTTCAATCTACAACCAATTTGTTTTCTAATTCACCGACGGCAACGCCTCGCTTGTCTCTCTTCTGTGTGTGTGAGGGTGGATGGGTGGGTGGGTGGGTGGGTAGCTACCCTCATTGTCATCTGTCTGTCGTATTAAATAAAACAGACTCTCTGTCTTTGAGCAAAACTTAACAAAATCAAACTTCAAGGATGTTACTCACTAAGAAAAGCCCTCTCACACACTCCCTACCCCCGAAACTGAAACGAGTACGACAACCGTTCGTGTAGGGGTTGATAAAATTTAAATAATCAATTAGCGACGACACATCGTCGTCGTCCTTTACTCGAAACGATACCAAAGTCACTGGTACTTGTCGTGCGCACTTGTTCACTCCCAGTCACAGTTTCAGTTTCAGTTTCAGTTTCAGTTCCATTTCCCAGCGGCTGTGGGTTGGCTCTAAACGAATCTATTTGTCTCCCTCGGACCTGGATAATCCAAAGGACATTTCCGACCAACCCTTAAACAACGGCCTTCGATTGGCTGACAGCAATCCGGCACATTAGTGTTCGTTGCCAACAATTGGACGGCAGACACACGGCAGCACGCTGCCGGATAACAATGATCCTTCCCATATTTCCTGACACACACACACTCCACAAGGACTCGCTAGGCTTCTCTATAGACATTCGGTTTTTTTGTTTTTTTTTTTTCTCTCTGTTTTCCCCGCGATTTTTTTTTTTTTTTATTTTTTTCATTTTTTGTTTCCTTCTTGTTGTATTGTGTTGGACCATCATCATCGTTGTCGTCGTCGTCGTCGTCGTCGTCGTCGTTGTCGTCCTTTTATTTCTCGATATCCTGACAATTGTTTAATTCCGGCGCTCAAGCAACTCACTACACAACACTGAGTGTGAGTGGTGGATAAGGGTTGGTGTTGTACTCACATGTAGCACCACAATCGACTAGTATTCCTTTAGACGTGGATAGTGGATGCGCGCTTTGTGTCTTCTTGAATCTAACTCCTGTTCCTTCGCGCGTGTATCCTTTACATTTTCGAGGATTTTTTTTTGTCGCGAAAAATCGCTTCTCCCGTTGTCATATAGTGTGTTCCTTCCTTGTGTCGTGATTTTGTGTCCAAAAAATTGAGAAATTTTCAAGTGAAATCCAAAGGATTACTATGTTGTATCTCGAACGGATGCTGTAACGGATTTATTTTTGAATAAACACAGAAAAAAGGTAATCACTTGGTTTTTGGATTCATTTTTTAACCGTTAAGCTTAAGTTTTGTATGGATGCGTTCGTAGATAGTATCTTTTCTTAGAAAATTGCTCAGAAATGTCGAAATTATTAAAAGTATCTGGACTGACGTATTGAGCAGTAAATTGCTTTTTTTTTCGTACAAATGGTGAAAGTTTGTGTTGAGAATTTTTTTGGAATATATTCAGGACAAGATGACGGTACCTTGGGAGGGTTTTTGGCTGAATGGGACACAATGGCTGGCTCATTGTTAATGAATTTTTGAATTTTTTTTTTTCACTTGGTTACGGGCTTTTGCTTTGCAGTGCCACTGGTATCATCCTTTCGTCTGCTGGAGCTGGCAGGATTATCTTCTTCGAGACTACCAGTCGGGTTGTCGGCGGATGGTTAGGTTCGGTTAGTTTCGGTTGAAGTGGCTGCCAGCAGAGAATCGCCAACACACTTAGACCAAAAATAGGCCCATTGTGATACCACATGGATCATGGGAGAAAGTTTCTCCTACCTACTCGTTAAACCATTCTGAGCTTCTTATGAAGCGTATGAGGCTCTTAATATCGATGTTTTTCAGGTCGCCTATGTCGTTGTTATAGGGGGCTCCTAGGTGAAACTTTCTTTTACGGGAGAGAGCTGGGCAGTGACAAAGAAGGTGAGGAATAGTTCCTTCCTCTTCTTCGTCCATGCAGCTTCTACAAAAGTCGTTCGCAAAAACGCCTAGCCTTGCAGCATGCTTGCCTATTAGACAGTGTCCAGTGATGACACCTATTATAGCGCCGATATGCAATCTGTTGAGGGAAATTAAATTCTTAGAACGTTTTAGATCCAGCTTCAGCTTAGACATGTGGGTCCACTTGTCCACCTAAGATTCGTACTCTCGATAGCATCCAGCTTAAATTTGAGTTTGCAAGTAGGGATTGGTATACCTGAGGAGCCTTTATCCGGCAGGATGGATATAGTTGTTCCTATTCTGGCGAGTTCATCGGCCTTACAATTCCCTGGAATGCCCCTATGCCCCGGCATCCAGGGCAGGTAGGCAGGTAGAAGTGGCGGTTCTGTAAAACAGAGACCCAATTCGCACAGTTGTGCCGTTTTGATACCACGACTCATGCTACCTTGAATGTTGATGTGTGTTGATGAGGACAATCTAGAGCCAGCCTGTGGAGTTTAAGACGAGGGTTAGCTCATTTATGTTTTTACCCGAGATCTCCTCAAGTGAATTGTACAAGGGTTTGCCTAATGCTTGATGTCTAGCCCTAGCTAGTGCTGGACAAGTGCACATGTAGTGGATAATTGTTTCCTTTTCGGTGGCTATGTTGCAACTACGGCAGTGTTGCAGGTGTATGGGATACCTGCGTGCTCTCCTACCGGCCAGTGTCCCGTGATTATCGCGATTATACGGGCAATGTCTTCGCGCGTTCTGTTCAATAGGGCGGTTGTTTTGGTCTTGTTGTAGTTCGGCCACATCTTTCTTGATATGACGCAGTTCGTTAACCTGGACCATTCAAGGTTAGCTTTTCTAAGAAAGATTGAGGAGATGTTTGCCTTAATTGCTCCGAGCGGGGTGTGGACAGGTTCCGCAAGTGAGCAGTAGAGGGCTGAGCCTCGCCTGGCCAGTTCGTTACCATCAACGTTGCTGTGGCCTGGAACCCAGACTAGGGTCACCATGCATTGGCCATCTAGCGAGGCCAGCTCCTGTCGGCATTCTAGTACTAATTTCGAGGAAATGGTTTCAGAGGCAATGGCTTTGACAGCAGCTTGGCTATTAATTAAAATAGCGATTCTTTGCCTTGGTAGTGTATTTGTGCGTGACTTGTTTTGGCGACAGACTTCGCGAATGGCGGGTAATTCCGCTTGGAAGACGCTGGCAGCGTCCGGGAGTCTATACGATCTTGCGATGTTCAGGGACTCCGAGAAAACATCCGCACCAACCCCACAGTCCATTTTTGACCCACCGGTGTAGACTGCTAGATCGAAATCACAGGTCGCCTGTCCATCTTGCCATCTTTCTTGTAGGGAATTGTACATCGAAACGCTTTGTGAAGTTCAATGTGGGGATGATGTAGTCTGTTGGTAGTCGATACGAGTTCTCCTGGTATAGAATCTAGGATATTGCTGTGTCCAGAGGGTTTCACAGACTCTCTGAGTCTGATTGCGCTGTGCGCTGAGATGTTTGTGATATGTAGATCTAGGGGTAAAAGGTGTAGCAAGACTGTTAGAGCGTCTGACGGAGTTGACCGTAGGGCGCCTGTGGTGTCTATGCATGCTACTCTTCGCACCTTACTCAGTATAGCCTTCTTTAAGGACCGGCCACCATACTATCGACCCGTAGGTAAGGATTGGGCGTACTACGGCTGTGTACATCCACAGGGTCAATTTTGGTTGCAGGCCCCATCTTTTGCCGAAGGTTCTGTTGCAGGCATAGAAGGCTATACATGCTTTCGTCTATGTTTGGTTTCCAGTTAAGTTTAGGGTCTAGAATAACTCCTAGGTACTTAGCACTGGACGGTAAGGAGTGTATCTGACCGTTTAGTCGAGGAAGATTGAATTCGGGTATTTTGGTTTCTGTGGTGAAAGGCATCAGTTCAGTTTTATTTGGGTTGACTCCAAGTCCACACTTTCTGGCCCATGCGGTGACCTTACTTAGAGCACTCTCCATGATCTCACTTATCACGGGAGGGAAAAGTCCCGACACTAAAATCACCATGTCGTCCGCACACCCACAGGCGGATCAGTAGAAATGCGGTCAAGTGGGATGGTTGTGATCGCTTGCTTTCGGACCATAACCTCGCTGATAAAAAGGAAGAAGAAGAAGAAGAAGAAGAAGAAGTCGTCCGCATACCCAACTACTTTAATTCATTCTCTGTCTAAGCATAAAAGGATTTTATTCATGACTATTAGCCATTGTAAGGGTGAGATGACTCCACCTTGGGGCGTTCCTCTACTGGCAAATTTGGTTATGGTACTGTTTCCTAGAGATGCCTTAATAGTTCTAGTGCTGAGCATACAGACTATTCATTGGCCTTGGTAGGTTTTTATGCCCAGCTCCGTGAGGGACTCTAGGATTACTTCTGTTGGTACATTGTTAAAAGCTCCTTCTTTGTCTAGAAAGGTAGCTAAAGTGTATTCCTTATACTGAAGGGATTTTTCTATTGTTCGCTCTTTGAGGTATGCCTGCTGGGATTTGGAGAGAGATGACTCGATTGTATCTCGCAGATGGTTGTCTAGAACGCGCTCGAGGGTCTTCAAAATGAAGGAGGTCAGACTGATTGGCCTGAAATCTTTCGCGTTCTCATGTCCGCGCCTCCCCACCTTCGGAATGAAAACCACTCTAACCCGTCTCCATGAGGCACCCAACACAGGTGAATATTGAACTGCTCAGACATCTCCACGAGAGACGATTGGCAGTCTAGAGCTACTAAGGAATTTATAGAGGTCGATTCCAAGGATTTGATTGCTGCTTGGCTGTCTAAAAAAAGATGCGGATATTTCTAGCAGATATCACGTATTTCTTAAGCCAAGATAAGACTTCTTTAATCGGCAAAATTTCCGCCTTGAAGCACGCTACAATGATTTGGAAGACGGAATGACTTACTTACTTAGGTGGCGCTACAGTTCGGGGTGAACCTGGGCCTCAACCAACAAGCCTCTCCATTTAGCTCGGTCTTTAGCTAATTGCCTCCAGTTGCGCACTCCAAGTTGGTCGAGGTCCCCGTGAACTTGTGCGCGCCACCTACGGCGATAATTCCCTCTACTGCGTCGTCTCTCCGGTTAGATTCGAAGACTCTGCGGGCCGGAGCGTTGGTGTCCATTCGCTCTACATGTCCTAGCCATCTCAGACGTCCAATACGCAGTTTTTTAACTAGGTCGATGTCGCTGTACAGCTCGTATAGTTCGTGATTGAATCTTCTCCTCCAAAACCCGTCAACGCAAACGGGACCGAAAATCTTACGAAGAATTTTTCTCTCGAAGCGACCAAGGATATCTTCATCCTCTTTTAATAAAGTCCATGTTTCAGCGCCGTAAAGCAGGACTGGGATAATCAGGGCCTTATACAGAGTCTCCTTAGTAGTTCGAGAAAGGGCTTTACTGTTGAGTTGCCTTATAAGCCCAAAAAAACAGCGATTGGCAAGAGTTATTCTTCGCTTGATTTCTGCGCTGATGTTGTTCTCAGAGTTTATAGCAGAGCCAAGGTAGACAAAGTCCCTTACTACCTCGAAGTTATAGCTGCCCACTGTGACGTTTTGTGCAATTCGTCGGTATTGGCTTTCCCTTCTTGTTGACAGCATATACTTGGTTTTGCCCTCGTTAACCGCTAAAAATCCATTTTGGCCGCTTCTGCGTCAGTACTGGCAAACGTACCGGTGACAGCCCCCTGAGTTCTTCCAATAACGTCTCTATCGTCGGCGTATGCAAGCAGTTGTACAGACTTGAAATAGATTGTGCCTCCGGTGTTGGCTTGTGAGTTCCGCACAATCCGTTCAAGTACGAAGTCACCTGACAGCGCGTCACCTTGTATAAAACCTTTTTTCAAATCAAAGGTCTCGGTGAGGGCAATACCCAAGGCGAACCCCACAGGCGGATCGGTAGAAATGCGACGCAGTGGGAGGGTTGTGATCCCTTGTTTTCGGATCATAGCCTCGCTGATAAAAGGAAGAAGAAGAAGAAGGTGAGGTCATTACCGACCTTGATGGAGCAGCGAGCGTTCTCCATCGTCAGCCTGCTCAGACGGGCAAGTTTGGCAGGGATGTCAAAACTAGACATGGCTCTATAAAGCTCTTCTCTATAGATGCTGTCATAGGCGGCCTTGAAATCGACAAAGAGGTGGTGAGTATCGATTTGGAATTCTTGGGTTTTCTCCAGGATCTGCCGAAGTGTGAAGATTTGATCGATGGTGGACTTTCCTGGCCTGAAACCGCACTGATAGGGTCCAATCAGGCTATTGATGAAAGGCTTCAGGCGTTCACACAATATCGCAGAAAAGATCTTGTATGCGATGTTGAGGAGACTGATGCCTCTATAATTGGCGCAGTTGAGGGGGTCTCCTTTCTTGTGGATCGGCCAAACGATGCTGAGGTACCATTCATCAGGCATACACTCGTCTGACCAAATCTTAGAGATGAGTTGGTGTATGCCTTCTACCAATTCATCCCCAGCTGCCTTGAAAAGTTCGACCGGTAAGCCGTCTGGTCCGGCTGCCTTGTTGGATTTTAGCTTGGATATTGCTATCCTCACTTCGTTTTGGTCAGGTGGACGGAAATTTTGACTATCATCGTCCATGTTGAATGGTTCATTCTGCCTGACAGCGGGATATTGGTCTTCGTCGCCGTTATACAGTCTGCAGAAGTAGTTTTTCCATATTCTCAGCACCGACTGTGATTCTACTACGAGGTTTCCATTTTCATCTCTACAGGTTTCTGTACGGGTATTACTTCTCTGACACGTTCTTTTTACCTTTTGGTAAAACTTCCGTACATTGTTCCTGGAGTATAGACTCTCGATATTCTCAAACGCGCGCTTCTCATGCTCTTTCTTCTTCTTTTGGAGAAGCCGATGTTCTTCCCGTCTCCTTTGCTCGTAGAGCTCACGAGCAGCTCTCGTCTTCCTTTGCAGCGCCGGCCGTTTTGTCTGCCTCTTGTTTTGCTGCATGCACTCGCCGGCATTCTTCGTCAAACCAGGGGTTTCGCGGTGGTGGGCGAGCGAGACCCAACACATCAGTCGCGGCGTTTCTGATGGCATGTTGGCAGCGTTGCCACTGGTCTTCGGTACTTGATGCTGGCGGCAAAGGGGTGATTGAGAGATTTCGGGATACGCGTTCAGCGAAGAGTCTGGCGGTCTCTTGCGATTGTAGCTTTTCGACGTTAAATTTTCTCACAGTAATTCTTCTTTGTTGCTCAGATTGGGATATCCGCATTCGTACCTTGGCTACAACAAGGTAATGATCCGAGTCTATGTTGGCCGCTCGGAAGGTCCGGACATCCAGAATACTGGAGGCATGCCTTGCGTCGATCGCAATATGACCAATTTGGTTGATCGTGACATGATCATTGGACCGCCATGTCTGCTTATGAATATCGAGATGAGGAAACCATGTGCTTGCTATGGTGACATTTCGCTCCACAGCGAAATCAATTAGCCTTAGTCCGTTATCAGACGTGGTGTCGTGTAGGCTATGCTTACCGACTGCCCTACCAAAGACGTCCTCCTTTCCTATTTTGGCGTTAAAATCGCCCAATACGATCTTAACGTCGTATTTAGGACATTGCTCGTATGTTTTGTCGAGGAGCTCGTAGAAACACTCTTTGGAGGCAGGGTCCTTTTCTTCTGTGGGGGCATGAACACATATTAGGCTTATGTTAGCGAATTTAGCCTTGATCCGGATCCGGTCATAATACGCTCGCTCACGTGTCGGAAGCTTAAGACTTCTTGCCTAAGTCTGCCGCGTATGACAAATCCGCATCCGAATAAGCGTTGCCTGTTGCCTCTGTAGCAATCACCGTAGTAGATGTCACAGTTTTTCATCTTCTTTTTGCCCGGCCCATCTCATCGCACTTCCTGGATGGCGGTAATATCTGCTTTATAGCAGTCTAGGGCCTCTGCTAGTTGTTTGGCTGCACGTGGTCTGTAAAGGGACAGAACATTCCACGTACAGATCCGAAGGTCGTTGTCCTTATTTCGTTTGCTGGGGTCGTCATTAGTTGGGTCATCCTTATCCGAGGCTTTTGGTTGTTTCGGAACCATGCGTTTTTTACGTGGTAGGGAAGTTACCCCGACGGCACAACCCCCAACCTGGAGGGCCAGTTCCTTAATTATTCCCGTAGGACGAGGGGCCGGGTACACCGGTGCCAGTAGTCCACTACGGGAGTATGAGCGCTGCCGTTGGCCCATTAAGGGCTCCTGCGCCACCATCTCTATGTCCTGACCAACATTGGAAATTCCTTACCGACCTGTGATCCGAATACGTCGAAGCAGCTCGCGCAAGGTATTCACTAAGTTCAACCTAACTGGAACTATAGACGCCACCGTTGACTCCGTCTAGGGAATTCGTCCGCTGCCGCCTGGAACAGGAAGAAGTGCTCTAGTGAGAAAAGCACTCTTCGCCCCCTCTCTCATCTGCTGCCACCAAGAATCCGCCAAACGGGGTTGGTTACCCATTTCTTGGATTAAGGTACTAGGCACCCGGCTGTCACCGCATGGAGGTTAAGAGTAGGAGTTGGTAGGCCTCAGCTGAGTGAAAACGCTTGTGTTTTCATATGATCGCATGCACTACCGTTTGACTAGAAGACGGAATGAGTGGTTAAGATTAAGACTGTCAGAGAAAACACCTCCACCAACTCCGTCCTTGGATTATTAGCCGTCGTCAGTGAAGAAGTGGATTGACCCATCTTCTAAAATTGCATTATCATTCCAGAGTGATCTAAAGGGGATGGTGACGAAGAAGTTCTTGTCAAAGTTTAGACGTGGAATGGTGTAGTTCGTGTTTTCGGAAGAAAAATTGAATTTATTCAAAATGGAAGCATGGCCAAATTCTTTTCTTGACCACTGTTGGATAGCTTTGAGGCGAACGGCTGAATTCGCTGCCATTTGCTTACTAAATATATCGAGGGGTATCAGATGAAACAAAATGTCCAGTGCCGCAGAGGGAGTTGTACGTAGTGCTCCGCCTATGCACAGGCAAGCTGTGCGCTGGACCTTATTTAGATAATCGCGATTTATAGCCTTTTCTAAGGCCGTCCACCAGACAATCACCCCGTATGTGAGTATCGGTCTCATGACCGAGATGTAGAGCCAGTGAGTGATTCGGGGTTGTAAACTCCATCTATTTCCAACTTTTTTGCAAGAGAAAAGTGCTACTGTAGCTTTCATAATGAGATTACTTCAAGCTGCCAATCAGTAACTCTAAATATGTTGCTGTGAATGTCAGTAAACGATATCATTGCTTCAAGTTCCGAGCTCTAACGTGAGCGGAGTTAACTTCCTAAGTAAAACTTCCAGCGAACCAGCCAACAGCGCCATCTCTTATTCTTCCACCGTTAAACCAACGATCTGGAAGCTTTCGTGACACATTGACCACATCACCAACTTCTAAACTCAGTAGATCTGGCTCATTTGCATACATACTCATGCTTGGCAATCACTTATGGACAGTCCCATTGTTCATACAATTTTTCATCAGGAGTTTCAGCTTCAGGAGATCTTGTAGCTTGGAGCCATCGTTCCAGTTCCGACACAGAGGGACATGAAAGAACAAATTCAACAGTCTTTCTCTCATAGTTTTCCAGCAGAGTCATCAGAATAAGATTTTTTCCCGTCTGATTGGCATCTTTCGTTGGCAGTTGTGGTACAGCATCTCCCGATGAAATGGTCAACATATTTCGTGGACAGTAGTCAAACACGGTGAATTGTTCTTCACCTTTTCGGTTTTTTTTTTTTTTTTTTTTTTTTCGGGATAGGAAACGCTCAACTGGAGCACTCAGACGCAACTGGTCCATTGTACTACCAGAGAGCAAACCCTGATTTACCCATTTTATTGGAATTTCTTTGTCTTTCTAAGAAAGCCAAGCAAGCACTTCAGTGATGAAGAGCTTACAGTACCGACACTCAACACATCCGCACCGAGGATCTGCCACCTGATACGAGCAAAGGCCGGACACTCACAGAGATAATGTTCCGCGGTGTCGTCGCTCTCTCCACAAGCGTCGCAGATTGTAGTTTCACTTAAGCCCAACACGTCAAGCTGCTTGGCGAAAGCGAAGTGGCCTGTCAAGACGCCGATAAGTTGTTAACAGTCTTTTCTGCTGAGAGACAGCAAGAATGCCGCTGATTTCTTACAGACGTCCGGGAGCATGCGTTTAGTCAACCGGCAACCTGGAGAGTCATGCCACACACAATTGTGCGTGCTCGTGAGAGACCCAATCGTCAATGGAAGCCCTAACCGAGGACGCAGGGAGACCTGAGAAACCCTCCTCTGAGCCTTGTCTAGCAATCTCATCGGAGATCTCGTTCCCCAAGATCCCAGTGTGACCTGGGACCCAGATAAGAGACAGAGAATTCAGCCTTGTGATCGAGTTCAAAGAGTTTTTGGTTTCACGAACTATTTTGGAAGTGGTTAAAGGGTTAAGCAAGGCCTTAAGCGCAGCCTGACTGTCACTACAGACACAAACGCTACGTCCCTTCCACCTGTTCTTCACAACATAGTTCATGGCCATTAGGATTGCATAAGTTTTTGCTTGGAAAACAGACGCATATTTGCCTAAGTCTAATGTTGTCGACTTCCACGAAGAACCCAGCGCCAGACCCTTGACTGGTTTTGGAACCATCCATGAAAATACGACTACATTCCATTCCCGGCTCAGACTCTGGCCGAAGCCAGTCCTGGACACAAGAAAAGTCGACTCTGAATTTGCGCATCAGCAGGAGTTCTGGTGTCATTGCATCAGACGGCATATCCATAAGGCAGGTCGCGCAAGTTCATCAAAGTTCCAGTGTGGAGTATACCAAAAACCGCCCCGCCTAAGACGATGCATGGCTTTGATAGTGCAACCCATGATATAAGTATCTTCTTCTTCCTTTTATCAGTGAGGCTATGATCCAAAAACAAGGGATCACAACCATCCCACTTCACCGCGTTTCTACTGATCCGCCTGTGGGGTTCGCCTCCATGATATAAGTATCAAGGGGAGGTAAGTTCAGCAAAGCGTCTAGAGCAGAGCCAGGCGAGCCGTTCTTTGGAGTTTCGGGCAAAAAGCAACCACATATTTACGCGAGAGCCCCTTCCACCAAACAACCGACGCATATGCGAGGAATGGCCGTGTAGATCCAGAGAACCTTATTCGGTGACAAGCCCCAAGTCTTGCCAAAAGCACCCTTACACTGCCAGAAGACTGAGAGCGCCTTGGATGTTTGCGACTCGACGTGCTTAGACCAATGAAGTTTCTTACCTATCTCGTTCGGTGGTGCCTCAGCTGTGTCCTCGGGAAAGTAAGCGGAGGTAAAGACAACCTTCGCGGTTCCACTTGTTAGCAGCACGTCCCTAGTAATGAACACTGTAATGGAAAATGTATGACTCGTGGATCAGAATAAATTAACTTACAGCTCTTCGTTGGGAGCCCTTAATGGCTCCCTCGTGCACTAATGGCTCTTGCGTCCAGTGCCAAGTCAACATCTTCCTTGATGAAACGTCTACTTAGCACGGAAGATGCTGGCCTTAGAATGGTGCAAGTTAATTTGAAGGCACTTGAACTACCTTCTGATGTGAGGTGGAGGACTCATCTATCGTTTACGCCCTGCCGCTTCCTCGGTCTTTCTCCTCTCCCACTTCCTTAACCTTCCAGAGGGAGGGATGTAGCGTCGCTCGCTATACCTAGGGGTGTAATCCACCTCTCGACGCGGTTTATGTCTGGGTCGAGAGTGGATCGTTGCGCGGATGTCTTGGTAGCACGCTTGAAGCTCCAGTTGATGTATTCTCTGGCGGACGTTTGCTTGCGTATACCGCCTCATCTCTGGTGCTGGGGCCTTGTGTGGCCTCCGCCCTAGTGTTGGAGTCCCATATGGCCTCAGTGCCGCTGGTATAAATTCGGCGCGTACAAGAGCTGTCAAGATTTTTCTTTTCTACCGTTCCTGTCTGGTTTACGGCGGGTCTTAGGTGTTCTCTATGTCTTTGGCGAAGTTGTACGGACCCGAAGCCGTAACTGAGTTCACCTCCGATTTTGGAGAGGTGTAAGGCTGATGTCGGATCTAGAGCTACAGTGATCTCAACCACGGGTGCTCACTCGACTCTATTGAGCACTCTCCGGTCTATCTATCTAAAATCACTCCCAGATATTTGGCTTCATTGGAGATGCGAATGGTGATGCCTTTTAGCGCTGGCTGACTCAGACCGGTCAAAATCCTCCTTCTCGTAAAAAGAACAACCTCAGTTTTAAGAGGATTCACCGAAAGCCCACTTCTAGTACGCCATTCATCGATCATGTCCAGCGTCGCCTGCGCGTTAGCACAGACCGCCGCTAGGCATGGCCCGACAGAAAGTACGGCGACATCATTTGCATATGCCTGAGCGTAGACGTTAGAACTATTTAGAGTGTTCAGACTCCAATTGTCTTGAGATTCGTTCAATTTCGTACGCTTGCTCGCAACGGTTTGCTGCTTCATTACACTGAGCAACGATTTTGTTTAATATGGCCAACGTCAGCTTCCGGTTCTCGTACTCATCGTCATTAGGATGTAGCGTACTGAATACGGCGTCAATAAGCAATGGCAATCGTGTTATTCTTTGCATTGGCAGCATAAGAAATGAGTGTAGCGTTAGACCGCAGCATACTGGGTCGGATTCCAATAAGTCTAACTTCTAGCAGAAAGCACCTTTCCCACCTTTAAGTCGTCGCAAGGTACGAACCATTTTACCCTGGTGTCCGCATTAAGAGGCGTAGACGTGGAAGTGCTACATTCGTAAATACTTTAACTTAGATATTATCTTGCCAGCAGTTTTCAAGTTCGCTGAGCAATTCTTCGGAGCACTCATGAACTGGAGCGATGTAGGAGAAAAGTGTCTAACGATCTCGGGAGCTGAGAATCGTTGTGTCATGAAAGGTATGATGATTCATAAAATGACTACGAAGAAGGTTGAGAGACTTAAGATAACTCGCCTCAGAGGCGAGCTTCTTGAAGACTTCGTTCTCTTGGAGTTAGCGTCAATAATATCTCGGAAGTTATCACTTCCGGTATTTCGCTCCAAAGTGTTCGAGATGGTACTGACTTAGGTGCAACTAATTGTAGAGCAGTAGGCCGTGTACGTTTAACTCGTTCATTTTCAGGAGAGTGCCCATTCACCCCGATTTGTTCATAGCCATCGGTAGATTCGCGGTCCTCCATATCACGCGATATCGACTACAATTTTTCTGCGTTGTAAATCTGGTACAGCGGCTCGTTTAGAAACATATGGTGTCCAACATCGTCCCCAGTACCTCCATCATTACCAGTAGAAACACCAGAGCCACCACTAGAACTTGCTACTGAAACTCCACTTGTGTGATAGAGACCTGCTTGAGCATACCATGAGGTGCTAGATATGCTTTTATTCAAATTTGAAGCTTGTTTCTCTGAGTTTGCCTCGTCAATGTTCATATTGTTATCAACCCCACATTCTGCGTACCAAGTAGTTGTAGATGGGCGTTGCTTCGGTTTTTTACTGTCTTCCGACTACGTTGGGGGTGGGGGTTGTAGAACAATTGGTCGTATTCCAATAGTTGTCCGCCTCCGGTGTAAGCGTCGGAAGTACTTGTTTCTTTTTTATTCTTTCGAACAGTTGCCGCCGGTCTATTCTCCGTAGGCTGAACTTAAGGCTTACTTTCAATACAATCTCCTGATGATGTTTTATCGAATATACAAGAGTCCTGTTCACTGACTGCTGTCTCAGACACATAATATGTGCTCCTTGCGGTTGTCAATGTGGACAATTGCTTACTGTCGAAGTTTGTTGCACCGAAGCTCTTTAATCTCTTTAAGCTCTTTCCAGTCTTTGACTTAGACCGTATTGCAAGGTCATTTGCAGCAATAAGGTTCTTTTCAGAAGTACTTAACTGAACGCCATTGTTAGAGTTTAATTGACCAGTTGTCTGCAACTTTGGATTATGAAAGTTTCGTATTGTATTCTCGTAGATATTGTCGTCCTTAGAATTATCCTTACTACTTACTTTTGGGCGTTTTGGGTTTATCTGGCGCTCTTCATGTTGGTTAAGGAGATCGCATGATAGCGCGTCACCTTGTCTAAGACCTTTCCTGACATCGAACTGTTCGGTGATGTTCTTACCGACTTTGATGGAGCAGCGAGAGTTCTCTATCGTCATTCTGCACAAACGGACGAGCTTGGCAGGGATGCCAAGATTAGACATGGCTCTGTATACCTCGTCTCTATACACGCTATCATAGGCAACTGTGAAATCGATGAAGAGGTGGTGCGTGTCGATTAGATATTCATGGGTCTTTTCCAAGATCTGCCGTAGAGTGAATATTTGGTCAATGGTGGACTTTCCCTGCCTGGAACCGTTCTGATAAGGACCTATTTGGCTGTTGTCAATCGGTTTTAGGCGTTCCCATAATAAAGGATGTTGAGGAAACTTATACCTCTGTAGTTGGCGCAGTTCAAAGGGTCTCCTTCCTTCAGGATCAGGCTGAGGTTCCATTCATCGGGCATACTCTCGTTCAACCAGGTTCTACAGATGAGCTGGTGCATGCTCCTTACCAACTCATCTCGTAGGCTCCAGCAGCTTTGTTGGATTTAAGTTTGGCCATCGTTGTCCTCACTTTATTCTAATCGGGTTGACGGGAACCTTAACCAACGTCGTCACTTTTGAATGGCTCATTCTGCCTTACAGTGGAATATTGGTCATCGTCGCCGTTTAGAAGTCTGCAGAAGTGTCCTTCCATATCCTTAGCACCGACTGAGCACCATTTTTGTCCTTGCAGGCTTCTGGTTCTGACTTCTAAACTCTGGCATGTGTCCGAACATCATTCCTGCAATAGGATCCCTCAATATCCTCGATTGAGAGGAGTCACGCTCCTCTTTTCTCCTCCGCTCGTAGAGTTTGCGAGCAGCTCTAGTCCTTCCATGCATGAATACCATGTTGGGTATCCTTTACGACTTAGAAGCAATGCCATTCGCTCTCATAGAATTGCCTTTAGAATCCTCTCGAAGGTGGCTGACGAATCCTACATTCCCACAGATGCTCGGGATTGAGATGACGTGCGGAACTGTTTTGGCACAAAAGCTTGACAATCATCGTCTTGCTACTAGTACTAGTAGTAGTACTCTCTTCCCAGGATCCAGTTGCTTTTGATGAAAATGTCCAGATAGACTCTCTTGTCCATGATGGATTCGAAAACACCTTGGCTGGGCATGCATCCCCAAATCATTATGCCACCGCCACCGTGTTTGACCGTCGGCATAAGATTCTCCGTATGAAGGGCTTCTTCCATACCAACTTCCGTCCTTCTATGCCAACGATGTAGAGCTGGCAGCCACTTCATCCTGACCCAGCCCTGTTTGTTTGTCAGTGTTTGTTCTGTGCTGCCTTGGATTGGAAATAGACCACCCTTCCTCCAAAATTCGACCCAGACAATGGTGTCATACAGGAGACTTGAGGAAGTGGGTAGAACCAAGGCCCTGATGGTGGCCTTGGCTACGTCACGTCATCAAATATGTTGTTAACGTCTGGGAATACTATTTACGACATCCCCCATCCGGGGGGGAGGCGAAACGCCCAACCTTAGCTTTCACTTTTCCTGGAACTCTCTGCTTCATTCCCTAGCAGACTGCGAAGCTATAAATAACCAGAATGGCTGTACGTTTGTACTGCACAGTGCTCTTGTCAATCCATTTCAATGGAAATTTGTTGGAAGATTGCTATTAGCGGTTCAGTGAACTTGTGCCTCACTTCAGCTTGAACGCGTAAATATAGTTCCACTTCCAGAAGGTCTATCAAGTCTTTCAGTGGAATTGACTGAGCAGTTGAACAACTAATTAAGTCGAGCGTACAGATAGGGAAACCGACAGAATTGAAATACCCAAGATCGGAAGGTTTCCTTTGAGCCATATGTAGGTGAGGGTGTCTGGAGACACACTTAGATCAGCAAAGGTCCATTGTGATGCCATAGACCACTACCAGTAGACATCTCTTTTGATGAGGCGATGGATGCTGCTCATGGCGCCTAAGGACGCCCAATCGCCGAGGTTATCAAGGAAGTGCGGCCCTAGGTGGAGCATTCTTTTATGGGATAGCGCTGAACATGTGCATAGGATGATTTCCTTTTCCTCCTCGTGGATGTAGACTTGTTGGGTTTTCTTCAGGATCTGGCTGTGAAGATGGTGGGCTTTCCTGGCCTGGAACCGCTCTGATAGGCGCCAATCAGGCTGTTAGATGGAAGGCTTGAGAAGCAGAAAAGATCTTGTATGCGAAGTTGAGGAGACTGATGCATTCCATTTGCTGAGATTCCATTCCTCGTCTGACTGAATCTCAGATATCAGTTGGTGTATGCTTCCACCAGCTCATCACCAACTGCCTTGAGAGGTTCGGTTTGACTTCAGCTTGGATATTGCTATCCTCGCTTCGCTTTGGTCACTACTTACTCTACTTAGATCCTATAACCCCTCGGGTTGCATAGGTCGTCAACCATGCCTGCGCGCCATCTTGTTCGGAGTTCGGCGACGCGTTTGAGCTGCCTCCAACTCATTCCTAAAGAGCTCGATTCCTCCTCAACTGTTCTGCGCTACGTTTGCCTTGGTCAGGTGGACGGCAATTTCGACTCACGAGCAGCGCTTGTCTTCCTTTGCACCGTCGCTTCATACGTGACTTGCTTTGCTGCATGTGCTCGCCGGCATTCTGTGTCAAACCAGGGGTTTCGAGGTCTTACTTACTTACTTAGGTGGCGCTACAGTTCGGGGTGAACCTGGGCCTCAACCAACAAGCCTCTCCATTTAGCTCGGTGGGGGGTTTCGAGGTCTTGGTTGGGGCTAAACCCAGTACATCAGTTGTGACGCTTGTTGCTGGCGGCCATTGGGGTGATTAAGAGATTTCGGGAAAGACTCTGGCGGTCTCTTGCGATTGTAGCTTGATTCTTCTTTGTTGCTCGGTTTGGGATATCCGCATTCGTACCTTGGCTACGACAAGGTCGGGGAGAACTCAGACACATTGCCAGAAACCGTACACGATGACGCGTAGGCGTAGTAGAGGCCCTAGGACCCACAAGGAGATGCAGGACATATGTACAATAAGGTAACGATCCGAGTCTATGTTGGTCGCTCGGAAGGTCCGGATATCCAGAATATTGGAGGTATGCCTTGCGTCGATCGCAATATGATCAACTTGGTTGATCGTTACATGATCACGTCTGCTTCTGAACATTGTCCCCTTCTGTTCCGTGGGGCCATGAGCACATATCAGGCTTATGTTGTTGACCAATCCTTGGTCCGGCTTGTCGCTCGCTCACGTGTCGAAAGCTTAAGACTTCTTGCCCAAGTCTGCCGCGTATAGCCAATCCGCAGTCGAATAAGCGCTGCTTGTTGTCTCTGTAGCAATCGCCGTAGTGGGTGTCACAGTCTTTCTTTCTCTTTCTGTCCAGAGCCCATCCCATCGCACTTCCCGGTGCTATATCTGCTTTATAGCTGTCTAGGGCCTCTGCTTATAGTTCGGCTGCACGTGGTGGCTCCGAACGTCGTTGTCCTTACTTCGTTCTCTGGGAACATCATCATTTGAATCGTCCCTATCCCAGGCTTGCGGTTGTTTCGGAATCACAGGTTTCTTATGCGATTAGGAACCCGACGGCAAAAGCCTCAATCCGATCGGCCAGTTCCTCTTGTTACACGATAGAACGAGGGGGCCAGTAGTCCACTACGAGAGTATGAGCGCTGCCGTTTGCCCATAAAAGGACTCCTCCGCCACCATCTCCATTCCAAGATAGTCCACTACGGGAGTGTGAGCGCTGCCATTTGCCCATAAAGGGACTCCTCCGCCACCATCTCTATTCCAAGATAGTCCACTACGGGAGTGTGAGAGCTGCCGTTTGCCCATAAAGGGACTCCTCCGCCACCATCTCCATTCCAAGATAGTCCACTACGGGAGTGTGAGCGCTGCCGTTTGCCCATAAAGGGACTCCTCCGCCACCATCTCTATTCCAAGATAGTCCACTACGGGAGTGTGAGAGCTGCCGTTTGCCCATAAAGGGACTCCTCCGCCACCATCTCCATTCCAAGATAGTCCACTACGGGAGTGTGAGCGCTGCCGTTTGCCCATAAAGGGACTCCTCCGCCACCATCTCCATTCCAAGGTAGTCCAGTCCACTACTGGAGTGTAAGGGCTGTCGTTGGCCCATAAATGGACTCCTCGGCCACCATTTCCATTCCAAGGTAGTCCAGTCCACTACGGGAGTGTAAGGGCTGTCGTTGGCCCATAAAGGGACTCCTCCGCCACCATCTCCATTCCAAGGTAGTCCAGTCCACTACGGGAGTGTAAGCGCTGTCGTTGGCCCATAAAGGGACTCCTCCGCCACCATCTCCATTCCAAGGTAGTCCAGTCCACTACGGGAGTGTAAGGGCTGTCGTTGGCCCATAAAGGGACTCCTCCGCCACCATCTCCATTCCAAGGCAGTCCAGTCCACTACGGGAGTGTGAGCGCTGTCGTTGGCCCATGAAGGGACTCCTCCGCCACCATCTCCATTCCAAGGTAGTCCAGTCCACTACGGGAGTGTAAGCGCTGTCATTGGCCCATAAAGGGACTCTTCCGCCACCATCTCCATTCCAAGGTAGTCCAGTCCACTACGGGAGTGTAAGCGCTGTCGTTGGCCCATAAGTGGACTCCTCCGCCACCATCTCCATTCCAAGGTAGTCCAGTCCACTACAGGAGTATGAGCGCTCTCGTTGGCCCATAAAAGGACTCCTCCGCCACCATCTCCATTCCAAGGTAGTCCAGTCCACTACGGGAGTGTAAGCGCTGTCGTTGGCCCATAAAGGGACTCCTCCGCCACCATCTCCATTCCAAGGTAGTCCAGCCCACTACGGGAGTGTAAGCGCTGTCGTTGGCCCATAAGTGGACTCCTCCGCCACCATCTCCATTCCAAGGTAGTCCAGTCCACTACGGGAGTGTAAGGGCTGTCGTTGGCCCATAAATGGACTCCTCGGCCACCATTTCCATTCCAAGGTAGTCCAGTCCACTACGGGAGTGTAAGGGCTGTCGTTGGCCCATAAAGGGACTCCTCCGCCACCATCTCCATTCCAAGGTAGTCCAGTCCACTACGGGAGTATGAGCGCTGTCGTTGGCCCATAAAGGGACTCCTCCGCCACCATCTCCATTCCAAGGTAGTCCAGTCCACTACGGGAGTGTGAGCGCTGTCGTTGGCCCATGAAGGGACTCCTCCGCCACCATCTCCATTCCAAGGTAGTCCAGTCCACTACGGGAGTGTGAGCGCTGTCGTTGGCCCATAAGTGGACTCCTCCGCCACCATCTCCATTCCAAGGTAGTCCAGTCCACTACAGGAGTATGAGCGCTCTCGTTGGCCCATAAAGGGACTCCTCCGCCACCATCTCCATTCCAAGGTAGTCCAGTCCACTACGGGAGTGTAAGCGCTGTCATTGGCCCATAAAGGGACACTTCCGCCACCATCTCCATTCCAAGGTAGTCCAGTCCACTACGGGAGTGTAAGCGCTGTCGTTGGCCCATAAGTGGACTCCTCCGCCACCATCTCCATTCCAAGGTAGTCCAGTCCACTACAGGAGTGTGAGCGCTGTCGTTGGCCCATAAAGGGACTCCTCCGCCACCATCTCCATTCCAAGGTAGTCCAGTCCACTACGGGAGTGTGAGCGCTGTCGTTGGCCCATAAAGGGACTCCTCCGCTACCATCTCCATTCCAAGGCCCGAGTATGTCGGAGCAGCTCGCGCAAGGTGTTTACTGAGTTCAACCAAACTGGAACTGTAGACGTAGCCATTGACTCCATGTAGGGAATTGATCCGCAGCCGTCTGGAACAAGGAGAAGTGCACTCTCCCGTCTGCTGCCGCCAAAAGTCCTCCAAACGGAGTTGGTTACCCATCTCTCGGATCAAGGTACTACACACCCAGCGGTCACCACGTGAAGGTTGAGAGTAGGAGTTTGACGTTTGACCAACTCAACCTATTTCCCACAAGATCTACCCCAGAATGTATCTATTTGTGGAATGGTTCACATATTTTCTTGCAGCAGTCGTTCCAATTAGTTGGGAATAGCCCAAATCAATGACCTTCGACGCCCGCCGATCAGAAGAAATCTTCGAAATCATTTATAACTACGCCCCCCCCCCTGACCGTACATATGTTCAAGAACATTTGCGCCTTCCTCCGACATACTCACTGTAATCCCCATGGGACAGCAGGAACACTTGTCAAACAAAAAAAAAATAAGAACGAGTGTGACCCTCCCCCCTAAACAGCTGAAATCCAAATGCCAAATCCTATCCATTGCGGACGGTTTTTTTTTTTTTTTTTGAGATTCCTTCCCTGCTAAGCTGAGATACTGTATTCCCCACTGGGGACCACCGCGTGCATGTTAAGTTGTTCTTTCGTTTCCATATCATCCCAGAGATTGACAAATCTTCTTTTAAAGTTTAAAAGCTATCCACCCGTGAAATCGAAATGAAGTCCTTTCCCCGCCCACCGCCTCTCGGTTTCGTGTCCTTATTACCGCGCGCGCGGACGACAACAAATTCAAATGGGTTGCGGGTAGTATTCAACGTGTCAGCGGACACCACCGGAGGAATACGCGGACTGCACCTCGTACAATTAAAGTGCCCACTTAGCGAAAAATTAAGCCGGATGTACTCAATGGTGATGATCCGGATTACGTATGTATCTAGTCGGCTCGTTGGCATTGCAACACAATTAATTTACTTTGATGTGGGGGTGGGGCGGTAGGGTTGGCCTTTTTCACGGGACAGATGCAAGGGTTTGCAGTAGATCCATCTAGGTATGCCATTCAAAGTTTTGTTAATTAAAATTGAAATGCTGGTGCGGTGCGGGTGCGGATGCGATTTGGGGTAGATTTATGCACACCTATGGGGTGGAGAGCGACCCCCACGAATTGTATACTCTCACATGGAAATGCAGAAGAGTAAGAGGCCCCGGAGAGCTCCCAATCAAAGTAGCGGGGTGCACTAGGGACGCGCCTTAAGTCCTTTGCTCTTTATTGCAGTCCTTGGCTATCTGGTTGAAGGTAAAGTGACGGACCCCAAGGAACATGAGCCAGCATAAGTGAGGATGTCCCGGCAACGAGCACTTGACCTATGATGGAGCCAGCATAAGTGAGGATCCTACGTCCCGGCAACAAGCACTTGACTTGTGATGGAGCCAGCATACGTGAGGATCCTATGTCCCGGCAACGAGCACTTGACCTATGATGGAGCCAGCATAAGTGAGGATCCTACGTCCCGGCAACAAGCACTTGACCTGTGATGGAGCCAGCATAAGTGAGGATCCTATGTCCCGGCAACGAGCACTTGACCTATGATGGAGCCAGCATAAGTGAGGATCCTACGTCCCGGCAACGAGCACTTGACCTATGATGGAGCCAGCATAAGTGAGGATCCTACGTTCCGGCAATGAGCACTTGACCTATGGGTGGATGGGAGTACTTGTTCTGTCACTCAGGGCCACTCCAGACATTTATTTGAATGGAACAGTGCTTCCGAAGTTCAACTATCTGGAGTCCATGCTGTGATGATGACATGATGATGGATGAAGTGGCGGCAAAAACTTTCTGTGACCAAAAATTGCTTCTCGAAGCCGAAAGGAAGGCTCTGGGTCTGCGTCTAGCACTCACATACGGTTGGCTGCGTTGGACAATGTACAAAACGTACGGCGGCTGAGATGAAGATGCTTCAGCATGACAGCAGGAGTAACAAGGTTTGATCGAATACGAAGTCCGAAGAGCAGTGGAAGCCCTCAGATCAAAGCAACCATCTCACGAACCATAGACTACGACCGGCTCAGCTGGTATTGTCATGCTCAAAGGAGGTGTCATATGAACCCCGAACATTCTACTGATATCGCGAAAGAGAGGCGAGGCAGGGGCAGGCCTCAGAACTCCTGGATCGCACAAATGCGACAACACCAGCATTTGGCTTGTCTCAGTGACGAAATTATCCTAAATCAGGAGACCTGCCGAATTCAAACAGGCGAACTTGACAGGCAGATCAGTAGAGGATTAGTAGAAATGCAGAGAAGTTCGAGGGTTACGATCCCTTGAGTCAAACAGGCGAACCCCACAGATGGATCAGTAGAAATGCACTGAACAAGCGAACTCCACAGATCAGTAGAGGATCAGTAGAAATGCAGAGAAGTTGGAGAGTTACGATCCCTTGAGTCCAGCAGGCAGATCAGTAGAAGATCAGTAGAAATGCCGAGAAGTTGGAGGGTAACGATCCCTTGAGCCGAACAGGCGAACTCCACAGGCAGATCAGTAGAAGATCAGTAGTCTCCAGGTATCCTCGGAAAGCCACGCCCTATGTCTTCGCTGCGATTGACCGACAATTTTTCCGATATAGGGACTCTAGCTCGCTCCTCACTGCTGCAATGCGAGCTTTCAGATATTTCCGTTCTTCGATCCATCTCCAGGTATCCTCCGAAAGCCACGCACTATGTCTTCTCTCGAAACATTTGGTCTTGGATGGTTGCGGGCAGTGAGCTGTTGATTGCTTCCTCACCTTGCGAATGGTGCTCCCTTAATTGTTGGCGCACTCAGGGATAACTAAGTCTATCGATGTTGAACCTGGGCATTCTTGTGCACACTGCAGCAGTGCGTAGTCGGAGAGTAGCTATCATAAGATGGTGATCACGTACTATCGCCACATCTGCCCCTCGCCTGTTTCGGACGTCCAGGAGACTACTTCTAAAGCGGCGGCTGATGGCAAAATGGTCAATTTGGTTGGAGGTTGCTTGCCTGTCGTTGGAAACCCAGCTGACTTTGTGGCAGGTCTTGTGCTCAAGCATGATGCCATCTATCACAAGGCAGTTGGTATTGCAGAAATCCACAAATCTTTCGCCGTTGTCATTGCGGTTGCCTAGTCCATGCTTCCCGATTACATGTTTGAGTCCTTTGTTGTCGTTGCCTACCTGGCATTCAAATCCCCCATCACACTATGACAATGTCTCCATGTGGTGTTGTAATGAAGACGGCGCTTAAGAGATTGTAGAAGCTCTCCTTTTCGTCCTTAGACGAACTATTCGTTGGGGCGTAACACTGTATGATGGTGACGCGTCGTACTCTAGTCCGGAATCTGGCCGTCAAAATCCTATCACCATGAGGCTGCCAGGAAATAAGGCCCTTGCGTGCTGTTGTTGTTAGCAGTAGTTCGACTCCATATTCCCGCGGACTTCCGGATGGTCTTCCAGAATAGAGTAGTACAGTGTTACGCGTTGGGGACTGCTACTCGCCCACTTCTAACCATCTTAGGTAGGTAGGTAGGTAGGAGTGGTTGTGTCAGCAAACCATGCCGAAAATGGGTTTACCCAAGGTTCGCTGTCTGGCCTTGCCTAAAGCCGGACACTTGCAGAGGAAGTGTAAGATTGTTTCTTTCTCGTCAGCAGTATTGCAGTTGCGACAGTGTGCATTAAATGCAATGCCTATTCTGGCCGCATGAACCCCGATGGGCCAGTGGCCAGTACTAACTGCCAGAGTTCTTGCGATATCTGTGCGGTTTTTGTTTAGTAGATCTTGCGTTCTTTTCAGGGAGTATTTGGGCCACATCTGCCTGGAGATGACACAGTTCCGCACCCTCATCTAATATCCGCGTTTAGCAGATAGTGCACGAAGATGCCTCCCTTAAGGACCCCCAACGGGACGTTCACCTCCATTGTTAGGGATGCATCAAGGGAAGATCCTAGCCTCGCGAGTTCATCAGCCCGCTCATTCCCCTTAATGTTACTGTGACCCGGAACCCAAAGGAGACAGATCCTTAGCCGGTGACCAAGCGAGGCGAGTTCTTTTTTGCACTGTTCTACTAGCCTTGAGGATGTTGTGGCAGATACTATAGCCTTTATAGCCGCCTGTCTGTCAATGAGGATGGCAATGGTATTTAGGGGTGTAGAGGTTTGCTTGAGTATGCGGCAGGCCTCACATACAGCAAAGACTTCCGCCTGGAAGACACTGCACAAATCAGGAAGCCGGTAGGACCTGCAAATATTGATGGAATCAGAGAATATCCCCGCCCCTACCCCGCAGTCCATTTTTCAACCGTCGCGTCGGTGAAGATTGTTGTTTCGAACTCATTTGTTAGTTCGCCAGTTTCTCATTCCGCCCTGGTTGGGAATCTGACCGTGACGTCATTTCTGAAGTTCACGGTGGGAGTTATATATTCGGTCAGATTAGCTACCAGATCCTGCGGTAGCAAATTCAGGATACTGTTGTGACCATATGGATTGGTGCACAGCATTCTGTTTCCCTTAGCCTGACCGCACTACATGATGATAGGTGCATAATGTGAAGATCGAGTGGTAAAAGGTGCAGGATAACGTTCAAGGCTTCGGTTGGACATGTTCTCATACCTATAGCCGCAGTTCTTTGTACCCTGTTGATAAGTTTGATGTTATAAGCTTCCCTTAACGTCAGCCACCAGACTAGCGATCCATAGGAAAGAATGAGACGCACCACGGCAGTGTACATCCATAAGACCATCCCCCACTTCATACAAAAGGTCTTGCTGCAGGCATAGAAAGCCACACAGGCCTTCTTTACCCGTTGTTCAGTATTAAGCTTCCAGCTTTGGATCAAGTACCACACCTAGGTACTTAGCACTGGAGGATAGCGAGAGTAGATGATTGTTTAGCCGTGGAAGCGTAAACGTCGATATTTTGTTTTAAGTGGTAAAGACCATCAGTTCAGTTTTGCTTGGGTTGACGTCGAGTCCACATCCAGTGGCCCATGAGCTAATCTTGCCCAAGGCACCTTCCATAATCTCACTGTTTACGGATGGAAACATCCCCGATACCAGTATGACCACGTCATTCGCATACGCGACAACCTTAACTCCATCCCTATCAAGTCTACACAAAATTTTATTGATGACCATTTGCCATAGAAGAGGAGACAAGACCCCACCTTGAGGAGTTCCTCTAACAACAGATATGGTGGAGCTACTGTTGCCGAGGTTTGATTGAATGATTCTAATTTTTAACATTGTCAATATCCATTTGCTAATAAACTCTTCCACACCCAGTTGGATCAGAGCTTCCTGAATCGATTCCGTACTGACGGCCTGCGAACCCCACAGGCGGATCAGTAGAAATGCGGTGAAGTGGGAGGGTTATGATCCCTTGTTTTTGGATCATAACCTCGCTGATAAAAGGAAGAAGAAGAAGAAGAAGAAGATATCCATAGCCTGTCTTTCCCATCGCGATCTAACGCCACACATTCGAAGTCCGAATCGCTGAAATTTGGTATGAAGAAGGCTTTTAAGTGATTTTTTACTAGAATGCAGGATCTTGGCTTACCTGATCCTTTGGCATAAAGCAAGGAATAATTCTTTGCCCTTAATCCAGCTATGCGTTTATCGCTAGTCACCCAAGGTTCCTGGATAAGGGCAATGTCCTCTCCGCCTGACTGCAGGCGGAGCAAAAGCTTAGCAGAAGCTGCTATAGAATGGTGTAGATTAATCTATACCAGTCGGAGCATCATTCCTGACTGGTACAGATGCCTCTATTACTGTGGTGTTACCATCCTCCGACTCGGAAGATTCACCACTGTTTTGCTTTGGCAGCGAAACTGTCTCTATCTAACCTGCTGACTCAGCTGGTGTACCGACCGGTTCAATTACTTTGACGCCTGCTGACTCAGCTGGCGTTACGGCCTGGGTCGAAGTGGAAGCTGTCGATTGTGAGTCCGACGGAAGGCTATCTGGTTCGGTATCCAATCCAAGACTACTTAAAGAGGAAACCATACCTGAGATGAGCCTTTCGTCTTTCTCATGGACCTTCAGTACCAGTTCTTCCATGCCGTAGAAAATTGTTTAATCCCTTTTGCTTAAAAGCTCCAGGGATTCTTGGTTGAGGAGGAATGAAACTAACCTTCCTGCCTCTATCGGTTCATCGGCTTTAATGATCTTCCAATTGGCGGTTGGAAGGTCAGAATTTCGAATACAACGGAATACTGCGCCCCAGTCTGGCTGAATAGTGCACACGTACGCAAGGTGGACACTCAACTCAACACCACCATGAGACCTTTATCCGGCACCATAAAATCCACACCAACACGATGGCTTCCTGTACTGTGCAGCATTGCTCCACCTCGACTGCACCGTTTAACCACACTATTGAGGGAGGACACAAAAGTATTGGCAAACACTGAACTGCCCATGACCAACGCCATTCCTATGCTCCTGCCACGGAGAAAGGGAAGTTTTCCACGAGGCTAATTTCGTCAACTTGCATTGCAACAAGGAACTGCGAGCTGCTAGCCGCTCGCCCGAACAATGGTTGTGTTCAGACATAACACCCCTCCCACCTTAACTTGAACTAACGTTCCTGCCCCGAAGTCTCTCCGAACGCCTAAGGTCTAATATGGGTGGCTCATGTTGTTCCAAGGGTGTTTTCTCCGGCTGCTCTTGGCATAGCTGGGGGACTGCTGTCCCTTCTCGTTCCTCCTCAGATGCACTTGCGCTGTTGTCTTGGCTTCTAGAGCGAAGTTGGTCCAAATGGCTTCGGGCTGTACTATCTTCTTCTGTTGCCGCAGCATATGATACGGGACCATTTTGTTTTGTGAATGTGGCTGGAATCTATAGAGGTCCACTGGAGTAATTTCTCGCCCATACTGGTTCGTTGATGGTAAGCTGTGTGACCGGAGCTGTTGAATCACTCTTCTTGGTAGATCGCATTGGGTTGTTGTCTGGTTGCAACTTGTCGAAGTATGTTGTCGGCATCCTTTTGAGTAGCAATTCAGCAGGTGACTTACCAGTTGTTGTCGACGGTAATATGTGCTGCCGAAGTAAAAACCTTGCCAGTCGAAGTTGTAGACTTCCCATTGTGTTACACTTGAGATACTCCTTTGTCGTCCGCACCACGCGTTCAGCTTGCCCATTGCTTGATGGATGAAACGGCGCCGTCAGTATGTGAGAGATAAGGTTTCTTCTGCAAAACCTGCCAAATTCGGCCGAAGTGAACGCAGTCCCATTGTCGGATACTATTGAATCTGGCAACCCATGAGTGGCGAAGATAGATCGCAAACAATTGATTGCGCACGCTGAGCTAGTTGTTGACGCAGGCTTCACCTCGACCCACTTGGAGTATGAGTCGACGAGTATGAAAAGTTGTTGGCCTTGAAAAGGACCGAGGAAATCCACGTGCAGACGAGACCATGCCTTCGATATCTCCTCCCACGGATGAGTAATGGCTTTCGCTTTTTCTGGACGTGACTGTTGACACGTTATGCACCTCTTTACAGTTGCTTCGATGTCCACGTTTATTTTGGGCCACCAGATGTAGCTTCTAGCCAGAGCTTTCATCTTGACCACACCCGGATGCCCAGCATGTAGGGTCTTTAGAAGGTGTCCCTGAGCAGCTTCTGGAATTATAAGACGAGAAGCAATTCTTATTTACCGGCTAGTCAAACGGTAGTGCATGCGATCATATGAAAACACAAGCGTTTTCACTCAGCTGAGGCCTACCAACTCCTACTCTCAACCTCCACGCGGTGACAGCCGGGTGCCTAGTACCTTAATCCAAGAAATGGGTAACCAACCCCGTTTGGCGGATTCTTGGTGGCAGCAGATGAGAGAGGGGGGGGAAGAGTGCTTTTCTCACTAGAGCACTTCTTCCTGTTCCAGGCGGCAGCGGACGAATTCCCTAGACGGAGTCAACGGTGGCGTCTATAGTTCCAGTTAGGTTGAACTTAGTGAATACCTTGCGCGAGCTGCTTCGACGTATTCGGATCACAGGTCGGTAAGGAATTTCCAATGTTGGTCAGGACATTGGAATAGAGATGGTGGCGGAGGAGCCCTTAATGGGCCAACGGCAGCGCTCATACTCCCGTAGTGGACTACTGGCACCGGTGTACCCGGCCCCTCGTCCTAGGGGAATAATTAAGGAACTGGCCCTCCAGGTTGGGGGTTGTGCCGTCGGGGTAACTTCCCTACCACGTAAAAAACGCATGGTTCCGAAACAACCAAAAGCCTCGGATAAGGATGACCCAACTAATGACGACCCCAGCAAACGAAATAAGGACAACGACCTTCGGATCTGTACGTGGAACGTTCTGTCCCTTTACAGACCACGTGCAGCCGAACAACTAGCAGAGGCCCTAGACTGCTATAAAGCAGATATTACCGCCATCCAGGAAGTGCGATGGGATGGGCCAGGCAAAAAGAAGATGAAAAACTGTGACATCTACTACGGTGATTGCTACAGAGGCAACAGGCAACGCTTATTCGGATGCGGATTTGTCATACGCGGCAGACTTAGGCAAGAAGTCTTAAGCTTCCGACACGTGAGCGAGCGTATTATGACCGGATCCGGATCAAGGCTAAATTCGCTAACATAAGCCTAATATGTGTTCATGCCCCCACAGAAGAAAAGGACCTTGCCTCCAAAGAGTGTTTCTACGAGCTCCTCGACAAAACATACGAGCAATGTCCTAAATACGACGTTAAGATCGTATTGGGCGATTTTAACGCCAAAATAGGAAAGGAGGACGTCTTCGGTAGAGCAGTCGGTAAGCATAGCCTACACGACACCACGTCTGATAACGGACTAAGGCTAATTGATTTCGCTGTGGAGCGAAATGTCACCATAGCAAGCACATGGTTTCCTCATCTCGATATTCATAAGCAGACATGGCGGTCCAATGATCATGTCACGATCAACCAAATTGATCATATTGCGATCGACGCAAGGCATGCCTCCAGTATTCTGGATGTCCGGACCTTCCGAGCGGCCAACATAGACTCGGATCATTACCTTGTTGTAGCCAAGGTACGAATGCGGATATCCCAATCTGAGCAACAAAGAAGAATTACTGTGAGAAAATTTAACGTCGAAAAGCTACAATCGCAAGAGACCGCCAGACTCTTCGCTGAACGCGTATCCCGAAATCTCTCAATCACCCCTATACCGCCAGCATCAAGTACCGAAGACCAGTGGCAACGATGCCAACATGCCATCAGAAACGCCGCGACTGATGTGTTGGGTCTCGCTCGCCCACCACCGCGAAACCCCTGGTTTGACGAAGAATGCCGGCGAGTGCATGCAGCAAAACAAGAGGCAGACAAAGCGGCGCTGCAGCGGAAGACGAGAGCTGCTCGTGAGCTCTACGAGCAAAAGAGACGGGAAGAACATCGGCTTCTCCAAAAGAAGAAGAAAGTGCATGAGAAGCGCGCGTTTGAGAATATCGAGAGTCTATACTCCAGGAACAATGTACGGAAGTTTTACCAAAAGGTTAGGTTAAGGGTGTTAGCTGCATCGAATGGGTGCAGCTTGTACTCGGTTCTCACAAGGACCCACTGTGCTCTACCGAAAGGTAAGGGAACGTGTCAGAGAAGTAATACCCGTACAGAAACCTGTGGAGATGAGAATGGAAACCTCGTAGTAGAATCACAGTCGGTGCTGAGAATATGGAAAAACTACTTCTGCAGACTGTATAACGGCGACGAAGACCAATATCCCGCTGTCAGGCAGAATGAACCATTCAACATGGACGATGATAGTCAAAATTTCCGTCCACCTTACCAAAACGAAGTGAGGATAGCAATATCCAAGCTAAAATCGAACAAGGCTGCTGGACCTGACGGTTTACCGGCCGAACTTTTCAAGGCAGCTGGGGATGAATTGGTAGAGTGCATACACCAACTCATTTCTAATATTTGGTCAGAGGAGTGTATGCCTGATGAATGGAATCTCAGCATCGTTTGCCCGATCCACAAGAAAGGTGACCCCCTCAACTGCGCCAATTATAGAGGCATCAGTCTCCTCAACATCGCCCCGTGCAGGGACGGGTTAAGAATATCACTGCAGCGCCCCCCAACAACTAGCGCTTGTCGTAAAAGGCGATTAAGGGGACAAATCAGATCTAGGCAATATAACACCCAAGTGAGCCTAGCGACACATATACTACCATAAAAACCCTCCCACAAGTGTGCATGCGAGTCCGTGGGTTGACACGACTGGAGATCACCGGTGTCATAAAAGAGAGATCAAACAATACTAAAACAGGAGCATGCACGTGTCAAACAACAAACACCATCGCAATATGGTGCAAAAATTGTATTGCAAAACTGTATCATTATGATAATACTTGCAAAAAGGAAAGGCACTACCCCGCCAGGCACTACCACTGCTGTGCATGGTACTGATCCTGGACCGAGCAGAAATGTTCGGGTCAGAGCTATACGGATTCCGGGGGCTAGCAACATAATGAAACAGTTTGGACGCAATTTAAGGGTCGCGAGTTGGAACGTTGGAAGCATGACGGGTCGAAGTTACGAGCTGGAAGAGATGATGAATAGAAGGCGGGTGGACATCTTGTGTGTCCAAGAGACGAAATGGAAAAACACCGGGAATCGAGCGCGTTTCTTGGACGTTAGGACAAAAGATTACAAGATGTTCTACTACGGAACGGAAAAGGCTAGGAACGGAATCGGTATCATCCTTGCGGCAGAGCTACTTGGAAACGTCTTGAGCATTCCGAAGTCCAGCGACCGTTTGATGTCTCTCAAACTAGTAATACAAGGAGAGGTGTGGAATATTGTCAGTGCATATGCTCCCCACGATGGGTACAATCAGAGAGATAAAGATGCATTTTGGCTAGATTTCCACAATCTCCTTAAGGACATCCCAAAGGAAGAATTTCTGTTTGTTGGAGGAGATTTGAATGGACATGTCGGGAAATCAAACGAAGACTATGAAGACTGCCATGGAGGACTAGGATATGGCACCAGGAACCTTCCTGGTGAAGACATCCTAAGCATGTGCAAATCACACGGTCTTATCGTGTTAAATACCATGTTCATCAAACAAAGCCGACACCTGATCACTTACAGCAGTGGTGGAGATGAAACTCAGATTGACTACCATTTGGTAGGCAGTTTCATGAAGCCTCGGATAAAAGATTGCAAAGTGATCCTGGGAGAGGCAATCGCTCGACAACACCGTCTCCTGCTAACAGAAATTTTTATGAAAACATCGAAGAAAAGCAAACAAACAAGGGTCTCTGAGAAAATCAAGTGGTACAATCTGGACAAAGAAAAAGGCGAGGCTTTTGTTTTCGTAATGAAGAATTACCTCTCTCACACCATCAACGGAGCTGAGGATGAAGAGTGCAGAGCACAAAATATGTGGGATTCCCTACAGCGAACTTGCTTAAAGAAGGCCAAATCACTGCTAGGAGCTTCAAAAGGCCACCATCAACACGCCAAAGAAACATGGTGGTGGAGTGCTGAAGCTAAGAAGGTGATAAATGAGAAGAAAGCGGCTTTCAAAGCTTGGTCAAAGTGCCCCTCTAATAATAGTGACGAAAAAGCTCGCCTCGAAATGGAATACAGATGCTGCAAGAAAAAAGCGAAGAAGAAGTGCGCTCAGCTTCAAGCAGAGAGTACGAAGGGCCTGTATCGGGAGCTGGAGAAAATATCTTCCCCAGTTGTTGATGCAAACCAGGCTATCCAGGAGCTGCGAAGACACAATATGAACAAGAGTGCCACTATCTTCAAAATAGCCGCCCAAAGAAGGAAGAATGCTCAGGAGATTCGTTCGCCAAAGTTCATTAGCAATGCTCATGGCCAGCTTCTTGTGGATGACGACAAAATTCTGCAGAGGTGGCGGCAGTATTGTGAAGAGCTTTTGAATGAACAGTTTCCCCGGCTATACTTTCCAAGAGCCACCCCTAACTGTGAACAAATTCCCGACATTACAGTCGAAGAAGTTAGTGAGGCGGTCAAATACTCCAAAAGACGAAAAGCGGTTGGGCCAGACGAGATACCCTCTGAGTTCTGGCAAAAGATGGGAGACATCGGGTTCAGATGGCTCAGAATTCTCATCTCCAAATTCGTGAGAGGTGATCCAATGCCGAATGAATGGAGGGAAAGTTACCTTCTCCCTGTATACAAAGGGAAGGGTGATACGCGAAACTGTGATAACTACCGTTCGATCAAGCTGATGTCACACACCATGAAAATCGTTGAGCGGGTATTAGGTGGCCGACTGCGAAAAATAATACGGCTATCTGATGATCAGTGCGGGTTTGTCTCGGGTAAATCAATCACAGATGCAATCCAAAGTATAAGGATCATAATGGAAAAACATCGTGATTCCTTAAGGGATTTGCATATTGTATTGGTTGACTTTGAAAAGGCATTCGACAGACAACCACGAGATCTGATATGGGTGGCGCTAAGACATCGACGGGTTCCAGAAACCTATGTACCGATGATTATGGACATGTACGAAGGAGCAAAGACAAAAGTAAGATGCCCCGCTGGAGTAACCGAAGAGTTCCCAATCAAAGTCGGTGTGCACCAGGGAAGCGTTTTAAGTCCTTTGCTCTTTATTACAGTCCTTGATTATCTGCTTGAAGGTAAAGTGATGGACCCCAAGGTACATCAGTTATTCTTTGCTGACGATGGAGCCATCATAAGTGAGGATCCTACATCCCTGCAACGAGCACTTGATGTGTGGATGGACGTTTTGGAGGGAAATGGGTATCGCATTAGTTCAAAAAAGACAGAGTACTTGTGCTGCCCGTTCTCTGATCCACTCAGGCCTATTCCAGACATTCTCATTTGAATGGAACAGTGCTTCCCAAGTGCGAAAAGTTCAAATATCTGGGATCTATGATCAATAGCAAAGCAACTTGTGATGACGACATCAATCATCGTGTAAGCGTAGGGTGGATGAAGTGGCGAGAAAATTCCGCTATCTTCTGTGACAGAAAAATGCCACCTAAGTTGAAAGGAAGGCTCTACACCGCAGTTGTACGTCCAGCGCTCACATACGGTTCACAATGTTGGACGATGTACAAAAAGTATGAGAGTAAATTAACGGCAGCTGAGATGAAGATGCTTCGCATGACAGCAGGAGTGACCAAGCTTGATCGAATAAGAAGTTCGAAGATCCGTGGAAGCTTTCACATCAAGGAAACCATTCATTCATTCATTCATTCATTCATTCATTTTCAATGGCCCGCTAATCCTTCATGAGGGTCGCGGGGGTAGGATGCTCAGGTGGACTCTCCATCCTTCTCGATCCTCCGCCATTGACTCCAATTCATCAGGGAGAATCCCTAAGCGGCTCCAAGAGAGATGTCGGACTTGATCCAACCATCTATTTCTGGGCCTTCCGCGAAGTCGTCTACCTGATGGCACGGCAACCATGGCGCGTCTTGGAAGCCGGTCTGGGGGCATGCGCACTATGTGACCAAACCATCGAAGCATAGATCGTTCCGTTCGGAGAAGTAGCTGCTCAACGTTGAGCGCCTCGCGTACTCTGGTGTTGCGCACTTGATGCCTACGAGTTATTCCAACAACACCGCGAAGGAACCTCATTTCGGCAGCTTGTATCCGCGATCTTATTCTTCCGGTCACTACCCAAATTTCATGACCATAGGTGAGAGTTGGAACATACACCAAGTTAAAAACCGATAGCTTAGCTTGAATACTAAGTTCGGCCTTCCTTATAACAGATTGGCCAAGCTCTCTCAAAATTGATCCAGCCTGACCAATTCTACAGGATAACTCGGCATTGCTCCTCCCATCACTCGTGAATAAAACCCCGAGGTACTTAAACTTCTCCACCTGCTTCAGTGGGACTCCACTAACATGCAGAGTGCACTGAATAGGTTTTTTGGAAACGACCATTACTTCCGATTTGTTCACGTTGATCTTCATTCCAACATCATCACAAACGGCTACAAACCTTTCGAGTGCGCGCTGAAGTTCGGTTTGAGAGGACCCAAGGATGACCAAATCATCGGCAAAGAGCAGATGACTAATCCTTAGGTCTCCCACTTTGAAACATTCTCCGCCACGGCTGCGCTGCAACATCCAATCCATATATGCAATGAAGAGGAGAGGTGACAAAACGCACCCCTGGCGGAGTCCAACGCCCACAGTGAAAGGTATTGATTTAACACCGTTTATCCGAACACAGCTTTTACAGTTTGTATATAAAGACTGAATCGCCCTTAACAGGGAACCATCAATCCCATACTCCTGCAGAACACTCCAGAGTTTGCCTCGAGGAACCCTATCATATGGTTTTTCCAAATCCACAAAACAAGTGTAGACAGGTTTGGCATATTCCCAGGCTTTCTCAAGAACCATTCTGAGAGTGAACAACTGGTCGGTTGTGCTTCTATCGGGACGGAAACCGTACTGCTCATCCCCCAAACTGTCCTCAACCACAGCTCTGGAACGCTTTTCTAGCACCTTAGCGAAGACTTTTCCAGGGAGACTTAAAAGAGATATACCCCTATAGTTGGCGCAATCTCTTTTGTCCCCTTTTTTAAAAAGAGGAACTATCACTCCCATTTGCCAATCACCAGGTGTTTCACCGCATTCCCAGAGCACTTTAATGACACGCGAGAGCCATTGCACTCCCTCTTTACCTAAAGCCTTGAGCATTTCTGGCCGAATTTCGTCCACACCAGCAGATTTGCCAACTTTTAGCGCTTTGATCGCCAAAGTTACTTCCTCTACCGTAGGACTACTTTCCGCCCAACTCTCGACCATAGGTCTGTCATCTTCGGTGCCCTGTTCGGGATTGAGCAATTCTGAAAAGTGCTCGCTCCATCTGCGTAAGATGTCCTCCTCATTGGAAAGAAGTCTACCGTCTTTGGATTTGACTCCTTCAACGATATTCAACTTTTTTCCTCTGAGTCGGCGGACGGTCTGCCAGAACATCTTAGGTGCAGATCTGTGGTCACGTTCCAATTTCTCGCCAAACTCCTTCCAAGACTGTTCTTTCGCTGTTTTCACAGCTAATTTGCAAGTTCTTCGCGCCTCAGTGTACCGATTTCGAGAATCGGAGTTCCCCAAGTGAATCCACACCTTAAAGGCTCTCTTCTTCTCTCTGATGGCTTCTTGAACTCCGGGCGTTTTAAACCAAGCAGTTCTTTTCTCACCACCAGCCGCCACACCAAGCCGCTTCACTCCACAAACATCTCCCGCAGAGGCAATAACCGCCGTTGAAAACAGTTGCCATTCTTCCTCTACATTTGATGGAACAGTTGGAATTCGTTCAAACCTTTCAGATATTTGCCGTGCAAATGTCTCCCGTATCTCATCGTCCTGTAACCTCTCCCATCGTATGCGTGTAACCATCCTTGGTTTACGCTTTGGTAGGGGAGGCACTCTCTCGCTAAGATACAATTTGCACAGCACTAAGTGATGATCAGTTGACAGTTCGGCCCCTCTCAATACGCGAACATCACAAACCATTCTCTTCAGACACGATGGTACCACAAAGAAATCGATCAGCGACTTCTGCTGAAGACTCTGACGGTACCACGTGTATTTGTGAATGTCTTTGTGTGGAAAGATGGTGTTCATGATGGATAAGCCATTTTCACAACAAAAATCCAACAACCTCTCTCCGTTCGCGTTTTGATCAGGATCACCGTTCCTTCCAATCACACTCCCCCATGTCATAACATCTACACCCACATGAGCATTGAAGTCACCCATCAGGACAAAAGAATCCATATCTGCAACCTTTTCAAGGGCAACATCAACTTCATCTAAGAAAGCTGCGTACTCTGACAGGAGGTTCGGTGCATACACCTGCACCAATGCCAGAGTTGATCTTTCAAGCTTGAGCTTTAAGATCGCAACTCTCCCTCCTAATGGTATCCACTCCAATACTCTGTCTGTCAACCTGGGACTTGTGAGTATCCCCACTCCCGCCCGAGCAGACATTGAGGGTGCGACTCCTGACAGGAAGAGCTTCCACCCACCCGAAAGGTCCACAGTTTTAGAACCTCTCTGCTTTGTTGAAGAGACGCCAACTATATCTAGTCGACTTTTAACAGCCTCCCCAACAAGCTCAAGATCCTTCCCTGTGAGCGATGAGACGTTCCATGTGCCTATCCTAAGTCGATGCCGTTATCGAATCTCAGAGAGTCCATCTGTGCCCCTATCGGTGCACAGCGCGTTCACCCCTTGATCCCCGTAATGGTTCGCGAGACCATTGACAGGAAGCTCGTAGCCATTTCGGGTTTGACCCGGCCGGCTGCCGAGCGGGACAAGCCGACCACCAGACGCTCGCATGCTGACACCCTTCAGGCCTGGCTCCAAAGGATGCCCTGGCTTACCAGGCTTGGCAATATCCGAGGCCGGTCGTCTTCGTGTCATCATGGGGTGTGCGCTTTGTTAGCCGTGACTGGGTTGTATGGATGGGAATAACTATTTAAGTTACCCCATCCGCCCATCCCAGTCACGTTGCCCGCCCCCCACCACGAGGAGGTCAGCTGCCAGGGGGGCATCAAGGAAACCATCGTACGAAAATTAGAGCGCGACCGGCTCAGCTGGTATTGCCACGTTCAAAGAAGAGATCATTTGAACCCCGCCCCGTTAAAAAGGCAATATCTATGCACGTTCCAAAGACATCGCGATGTAGGAAAGGCAGGCCTATAAACGCCTGGATCAGACAAATGCGACGACATCGGCATTTCATTGGCCTCAGTAACCGAGTGATCCAAAATCGGCAGGCCTGCCGATATTTTCTGAGGTCAAATGGGGAGGGTTGTGATCCCTAGTTTTCGGATCATAACCTCGCTGATAAAAGGAAGAAGAAGAAGAAGAAGCAATTCTTATTTACCGTGATCTCATTTCGGTGCCGTAGATATGGCTTGTAGTCTTCATCTAACCTACGATCTGGCCGTCCCCTTAACGCCCAATGAAGAATTTGTTTGAGTATTTTGTCTTGGGATGTCATCTTGCCGATGTCGCTGGACTCCAGAATGTTAACGTCATTTTCTTCGATAATGTTTACTCAGGAACTACACTCAGCTACTGATGGCTTGACAGGTAAACGACTGAGTGCGTCAGCATTGCAGTTTTTCTCTCCAGACCTATGTTGAATTCGGAAATTGTATCCATTCAAGAAAACACTCCACCTGAGCATTCTGGGAGAAAGTATTACTGGAGCTGGTTTCTCTGGGTTGAATAACGGTTTGTGGTTCATTACTATGGAGAACTGCCGCCCATATAAGAAATTGTGGACCTTCTTGACACCAGCGATGATTGCCAGTGCCTCTTTGTCTATCTGTGCGTAGTTCCTCTCAGTTGTAGACAACGTACGCGAGTAAAAAGAAATCGGACGCACTTGGCCATGGGGCATCACATGAGTAAGAACAATACCAATCCCGTATGGCGAAGCGTCGCAGACAAATGCGACTGGAGGCTTTTCATTGTAATTATTCAGAATGTTCTCACCTGATAGTAGGGTCTTCAGCCTTCTGAACACCTTTTCATGTAACGTATTCCAGTCAGCCTTCTTGTCCAACAGCCTATGCAGCGGTTCAGCGATGGTTGCTTTATCCTTCAAGAATGCGTGGTAAAAATGGATGAGGCCCAGGAAAGCTTGGAGCTGTTTTTGTTTATCAACAGGCGAGGGAGAAAGCCTCTCAAATCGCCGTTCAGATTCGGCATTAAACTGTAGGTCCCTTCCATTCGTGTGAAAAGTATAACGCACACAACATGAGTGGTTGCGAGAAGCTATGCCCTGGCACTTTAAAGAGCTGTTGCGCCAAATATTTGTTTTTTGAGGGAGTTTCTTGAATTGCACGGACCGGAATCCCGCGATGATCAATGTCGTAGCCCAGGAAGGAGATAGATGATAAATCAAACTTGCACTTGTCTTTTCGGAGGCGCAGTCCAGCAGCACTTAAACGTTGAAAAACCTCCTCCAATGGTTTCACCAACTGTGATGAGTCGTGACTGATGACAATTATGTCATCAAAGTGGACGGCTACTCCCTGTATGCCTCGCAGTAGCTCCTCAATTCGCTTCTGGAAAATTCCCGGTACAGTGGAGATTCCGAATGGCAACCTTCTTACCCTGTACGCACCCTTGTGCGTAATAAGAGTAAGAACCCTTGATGACTTCTCGTCCATGACCATTTGCTGATATGCCTGTGCTAAATCAATTTTAGCAAACGTGTTGCCTGTTGGCATGGACGCCAGAATGCCGGTGATTGACGGTATTTGAAAACAGTGGGGGGTTAGTGCTTTGTTAACTGTGCATCTGTAGTCTCCACAAATGCGCAGGGAACCATCAGATTTAGCAACTGGCACAATAGGTGTCAGCCAGTCACTGTTTTCGGTCGGCTCCAGAATTCCATGTTTGACTAACTTGTTGATCTCCGCTTGCCGTTGAGCGTAGGGTACCTCTTTGGCTGGTAGCCTAATTGGACTAAAGGTGGGATCGAGCGTAAAACTAATCTCCTCATCCACGTACCTGCCCAGTTCCTCCGAGAATAGTAATGAATATTTCTCTAAGCGGTGAACGAATATTGTGCACACCCTGCACAACAATGCCCAGCTGGTCAAATCAGTTACATCCAAGGACATTAGCTCGATGGCCAGCGGTGATGTACAGCGGAAGGTTCAGTACCCGCTTATTGTTGTAAACAATGTCCACCTTCATGAGACCTAGAATTGGAATGTGGTTATTTCCGTAGTCAAACAGACTCAAACCTGTAGAGTTTGCTTCCAAATCATCTTTGCTTCTGTCTCTGACATGAGGGTATAGCTTGACCCACTGTCCACTTCGAATTGACAGTCGACACTATTGATGTTTAGCGTTGCTACTTTCTTCGCGCTCTTATTCACCTGAATGGAATATACTTGTTGCTGCTTACTGGACTTAGCTTTGCTGTTAGAACTAGTCCAGCTCTGCTTCGCTTGACATACTCTCTTTATATGCCCACCTCTTCCTCACCTGTTACACTTTGCATTCTTGAATGGGCAATCTACTCTGGGATGTCTGTTGCCACATCCGTAGCACCTTGATAAATTGTCGGGTTTGACGTTCCCAAACTTACTGTCCCCCGCGTCTCTCTTGTTCTTGGAGCGAGTAAAATAAATTTGTGTGGGTGACGTAATTGTATGTGTCAAATTCGCTTAGGGTTTGAATTATCGTGCAATGTCTGGTCGACACTCAACTGGATCCGAACCAACCACGGAAGATGCGCAGACTCGCTGTTCCGCAGTTTTTATACTGTTCACTTATGGCCACCACATCCACCACTTTAAGATCGAGTCTAAGTTGTGAAAGTAGGTTGTCAGCCGTGCGACTTCTATGGAGATTTGCTTGCAGGATTTTTAACTGCCTCTCTAAACACCTGGCAGTTTCCCGAGCCTGGTAAATGATCTAGCAGTGCTGGCCCGAGCTTCAGTTCAACACATAAGCAGCAATCGGTTTTTTTTTTGTGGCCCTGTACTCCGCACTTGAAGCATAGTCCCTGGTTCTTTAGGTGGGGTTCCTTACAATTAACTTGCTGGTGGCCATAGCCGAAACATCTGTAGCAGCGCGTGACCGCTACTCTTCGGCGAGTAGCAGACCTTGGAGCACGGTGAAGTGAATTATTATATCACCCAGTTTCTCACCGGACATGGTTGCTCCATCCGGTACTAACAAGGATAAGGAACGGAGTGCCTGAGTGGTTTCTTGCTAGTGCATCAGTGGCTTCATTCACCTTGTTGATTGTTGTTTGCTGAAATTTGGAGGGAAATAAAGAACTCCACAACTAATGCTCCTTACATTGGTGCACGGGCATTGGTGCACGGGTTTTTATTTCCTAAGACAAAATTACTTAGTTACAAAAATATAATATTTGGCGACAACTCACAATTGTTTCCTCCTTGGCTTACAGCAACACAATGAAAGATTACATTTTGACACATAGATTTACAGAGACGTTACACAAATTACGAAATTTTACATTTAACTTAAGGAGTGAACACAATGCGTCTGCAACATCCCGGCCCCCGTGAATCGCTCTCATCAAGATTCACCAACATCCAGTTTAGCCAGCTTGGAAACAGGTCATTTTATCAACCCCATACACGTTTGCACTTATGCTACACGAATTTGTCCATCACGTCCTGGAAACAAACTCACGATTCTTCCTCTGCGCCAACAGCTTCTAGCGACGTTTGAGTCGCAAATGATAACTAGGTCTCCTACAGCCAGGGGTGAGGTTTTTCCATACCACTTCGTCCTTCGGGTCAAATCCGGCAAATACTCAGCTACCCACCGCTTCCAAAAACGATCTTTGATGACTTGTGCAGTTTTCCACTGCTTCCGCAAGCAAATTGGCCCATTTTCGACAGGCCCTGGTGTTTGTGTTGAGTTCGCACAGCCCAAAATAAAATGATTAGGTGTAAGAGGCTCGTCTTCATCAGATGTTACAGGCAAATGTGTAAGAGGTCTCGAATTTACAATGTTCTCCGCTTCAATGATTACGCTTCGAAAGGTGTCTTCTTTCGGAACCGTATCCTTCAACGCAACTGAAAGTACTCTTTTGACTGATCTTACCAGCCTCTCCCAGCAGCCACCAGCACTTGGATTCGACGGGCAGTTAAAAATCCATTGGATGCATTTTGTTGAAAGATACGTCTGAATCGCATCGTGATCAAAAATATCCAACCGCTCCTTCAACTCCCTTGCTGCTCCTATAAAATTTGTCCCGTTGTCGCTACGGATTCGAACAGGAACGCCCCTTCTATTTACGAAGTTTCTGAGACAGATGATGAACGCGTCAGTAGACAAATCGACGGCTACCTCCAAATGAACGGCACGCATCGTGAGACAGGTAAACAGAGCAATCCAACGTTTTTCTCTGCGTCTACCTATGGCCACCAAGAATGGTCCCATGTAGTCCACTCCTGTGAACGTAAAAGGCCGCACGAAAGGTGTGAGCCGATCTTCCGGAAGTTGACCCATTTGTGGCGTCGCTGACAAAATTTTGCAAAACTGACAGGTACGTGCAACAGTTTTGGCAAGAGCTCGTAAGTGTGGGATCCAAAACTGACGACGAACTTCACAGATGATTGTTTCCTGGTTTCGGTGATGAAAGCGCTCGTGGAAGTGTACAACAATGAGCTTGGACAGCCGGCAGTCTTTTGGGAGTATAATTGGTCTTCTTGATTGTGTTGGGACACAAACAGCGGAGTCAATACGGCCAGACAATCTAATGACACCACACTCGTCCAAACACGGAGTCAGCTTATACAAACGGCTTGATTTTTCGATCTGCTGACCACTTGTTAATGTCGCATATTCATCGGCGTAATGCTGCTTCTGTACCATTCGGCATAGGACGTTCTCGGAATGTTGAAGTTCATCCGCGGCTAGACACTTGCGGTTTGATGACCTTTGGTAACCACATCGCCAACGGAGTATCCAGGCCATCACACGCTTGAGCTTCAAAAAGTTCGAAAATTTAGTTAGATCAATATCATGGTTACTCACATGGAATATGTCGTGCCGGTGAAGCACACGTAGCTCCTCATCAATCATCTGGCTGACATTGACCTCTTCGCCTGAGCTGGAGGGCCAATAAAGTTCGTCTGACAGCAAAAACTCTGGACCCTGTACCCATTTTCCTGGCTGGTAGTTGGCTAAATATTTGGCCCTTGTGGCCAAATCGGCAACGTTATATTTAGTGGGAACCCACCGCCACTCCACTGCATCAGATAGTTCCAAAATTTCGGCGATCCTGTGACCAACAAACGGTTTGTACTTTCTGGGATCAGCTGACTTAACCCAATTCAGTACAGTTCGCGAGTCGCTCCAGAGGGTGCACCTGGCCGGTTGTATGTTATGGGATTGAAGGATCCTTCGACGAAGTCGTACACCCAAGACGGCTGCTTGCAGCTCAAGTCGAGGAATTGATGTGAGTTTGAGCGGCGCACATCTTGTTTTGCTCATGATGAAAGCTGTCGATATAGACCGGTTGCGGCTGACGACTCTCCAATATCCGACTGCTGCAAAAGCCTCCTCACTGGCGTCAACGAATATGTGCAACTGTATGTCGAAGGCGTTCGACATTTCGACTGAGTAACACCGTGGCACACGAAGTCGTTCAACCGCGTCGAAGGTCAAAATCCACTGCCTCCATCTACGATGGATTCCGGTTGGTATCTGCTCATCCCACTTGGTCTTAGTTCTCCATAACGACTGCAACATCAGCTTCCCGTGAATCGTAAAATCTGCCAGTAGTCCAAAGGGATCGTAAATAGACATGAGAATACTCAAACATTCCCTCTTAGTTGGATAACGTCCACCACTCACGATGCTTGGGCTGGTTCGATGGAAGTTCAAATGAAACATGAATGCGTCTTCAGCCGGTATCCAGTGCATACCAAGCACTTTCTCCGATTTGCCTTTGATGTCCATGTTGGCCGTTGAGCTTCCTGAGTCGCCCTCTTCCAGACAGTTAAGCAGCTTCGAAGAGTTCGACAGGAATTTCCGAAGTTGAAATCCTCCGCCCGAATGAATCCTGATAACATCGCTTGTCACGGCTAATGCTTCATCCTCGTTCTCGAAACTACAGACAAAATCGTCGACATAATGATTTTCTATAATAGCCTTGACAGCTTGAGGACATTGTTCTGCATAGTTCTGGGCGTTCAAATTCTTGACGTACTCAGCAGAGCACGGTGAGCACGTTGCACCGAATACCATCACCTGCATCACATAGGTGTCAACTGTCGCAGAACTGTCATCAATTTGCCATAGAAAGCGCTGTGCATCCTGATCCTGCTTACTAATTGCGATTTGGTGAAACATTTCACAAATGTCTGCACAAACTCCAATGGGCTTTTCACGAAATTTGTGCAAAGCAGTCAGCAAATCCTGGCATTGCTCTGGACCCTTGAGCAAGGATGAGTTTAGCGAAACTTTTCCAACTCCAGCGGCAGCATCAAACACCAATCGCAGTTTACCTGGTTTATGTGGGTTGCGAACGCAAAAATGAGGAAGGTACCATGTCCTTGGACCCCTCTCCTTGGCTTCGTCGGCAGACAACTTGCGTGCGTAACCCTTGGCAACATAACCGTTGATAACTTCCGCGTACTGGGCAGCATACGATGAATCCTTGCTCAAAGAGCGTTTGACAGAATCTAGGCGGCTTTTTGCCATTGGCAGGCTATCAGGCAACACGATCCTCTCACTCTTCCACAAAAGTCCAGTTTCGTAACGGCTTTGCAATTTGACGGTAGTATCTTGTAGTAACTTCCTCGCTCTCACGATCTCCTCCGACTCCTTTGGACTTGACATCGAATCAGCATCCACGCTGTCCAGTAAAAAATAATCGCTGACTAACTGCGACAAGGTGTCGTTAGCGATGCTGTTGTTGTCTCCGGAAATGTGATAGACGGAGTCGGATATCTCTTTACCACTGTTGTAACCACCATAAACAACCCACCCTAGTAATGTCTCTACAGCAACAGGTCCATCAGCTCCACATGGTACAGTTGTCCTTCCCAAGGTCAGCCTCCAATTGTCCAATCCAATCAAGATTTGCGGCACAGCATTTTTAAATTCGTAAATTGGCAAAGACCTTACCTCGTTTCCAACGGTCAGCTTGCTAACGTTCATAGTCTGCATCGGTAGAGAAAGATCGCTGTGTGTCCGAACATTCTTCATCGCATATCGTGTACTACCATCGGCAACTCCACTGATTTCCAAATTGACCAGAGCCGATGGCTCCGAAGTCCCCTTCTGACCGATCCAAGTAAGGGTCATTTTATGGGCAGTCCCAGTTAGACCCAATTGTGAGGCAATAGTGTTGTTAATAATGGTCACAGACGATCCATCATCCAGCAGGGCGAATGTACTTACTACACCCTTTGGTCCATACAGGTTGACAGGAAGAACACGAAATAGAACCTTCTTCGCGTTGGCCGCATGTGCATGATGGTTTACCTCCGGCTCAGGATTTGCAATTATTACTGCTGCTGCTTCTGGCTGTCGCTTCTCGTGAAGAACGATATGATGAAATCGACTGCAACCATCCTCCCCACAACGCTTTCTGGATCGGCAAGCTGAAACAAGATGCCCTGGTACCAGACACGCGAAACAAACCCGTTTCCCCTTGACTACATTCCAACGTTCCGTGAGGCTCATTTGGAGAAAGGCTGGACATTGAGACAAGTTATGTTTTTGTGAGCACATGGTGCATACCTTGTTAAATTTGACGTCAGTTGAAGTCATGTTTTTCTCTACCGCATGCAAAACTGAGCTCCGGCGACTACCTCTATGTGGGTTAGCTGCCTGTTGGTATTGAAAATGTGTTGCAATACTGACGAGCCTAGCATACTTCTGCAGCCATGCACAAAAATCTTTAACGCTGGGGTATGGTTGAATGTCGTCTGAAAATTGCGCCCAGTCGAGTCGTTTTGACATTGGCAACTTTGACACTAGCTCATCTAGCAGCATCGGATTGGCCAGATGCTGTTGACTTTTCGTCGACTCGAGCAGTGTACACAAATTCTGTACCTTCGTGGCAAATGGTACAATCAGATCCTGGCGATTGTCGAAAATTGTCGGCAATAACTTAACTTTTGCCATCTGGCTTCGAATGAGGTGTTCCGGGCGGCCAAAACGAAACTGCAACTGGTCTATTACGACATGTACATTACTCGGATGAATAAGCATGGTCTCCACTGCCTCCCGCGCTGGTCCCTTGAGGCTTTTTTGTAGTCTCAACATATTCTCAAGTGCGGTATAACCATATGCACTCGTAGACTCGTTGAACGAGGCGATGAACATCGGCCACTCCTCTGGCACTCCGCTGAACATTGGCAGATCGTACAGTTTTGGTCGATGTGATGAATATGGCATAGGCTGTGGTCTCGTCGACACGTAACTCGGTCCTGGCTGGTCGGTTGCGTTGACACTAGCTTGATGTGGCTGGACTGCACTGGTAGCAGATGACTCGGATGGCGTGGCTGACGGACAATGATGCATGTTGGCTTCCATTTGCGACATTAAACTAGCAAATTGCGTTTGCAATGCTAGCAGCTGCGCTTTCAATGCCGCGTTGGAAGATTCCAGATCTCTTCTAGGTTCATTGTCGGCATCACAAAAATATAATATTTGGCGACAACTCACAATTGTTTCCTCCTTGGCTTACAGCAACACAATGAAAGATTACATTTTGACACATAGATTTACAGAGACGTTACACAAATTACGAAATTTTACATTTAACTTAAGGAGTGAACACAATGCGTCTGCAACACACCTTCACTGTCCCAGTCTGTCTGATCTTGGTGAGGCACTTCCACACTCAGTCTGCATCTTATCTCGTTTGAGCTCAGTATTGCGATGTCTTGTCTGCAATAGTTTGGAATTGCTCGCATCCTTCAACCGCGTGCACCTCTGCTTGGATTATACTGAGCTCCCCCAGAGATTCAGAGTATCTGGTCCCAGTTTCTGTACCAATGCAGGATACCCCCTCTGCACACTTCAATCATCGGATTGAGACAATCTCGCCAAAAGAATGCAAATCAAAGCCACAAACTGCAGGTAGACTACCCAACATGCATGCATGCCATACTCGTTCCAAATCACATTCAACCCGCAGCCATTCCCATTGACGGCATCCACAAGACCCGCGCATCCGCTTGTTCCATTCTTTTTCGTCACTCGGAACCATTTTAATCCGACATTTCAATTAAGCTTTGCAGATAAATAATTAAACCAATTCGAGTACACAATGGGCTTTGTTGCGCGCTCTCGTCTAGTATCTATCCCCCCGGGGTAGAAAGGATTACCTTTGGGTTGAGTAATACACTTTATTTCCACAGCCAAGGACTGATTTTGACCAAAAAAAAAACCGTAATACTCACTCGACCCGGCTTATGTGTGTCGAGACCGTCAAAAAGGGATACACGACGACGAGGACGACAAAATGAAACATTTGTATCTCTCAATTGAATGGATTTTGTTGAACAATACAAGGACAAGCCACCCCCACCCCATCCCAGCCATCGATAGAGAATCAAATCTGCACAACTGGTGAAATTTTTCTCTTTCTGTCGCTGTAAGTGTAGTGGTGGGTGGGGGAGAGGGGGGGGGGGGGGGGGGGGGGGGGGGGTGGCGGTTAGTTTAGGAATGTCCTGCTGGAACACATGTTATGAATTGAAGGAACTAATCTGGAACGAAATAGGGATGCGAACGACATAAGGACACGCCAATTGTGGTGTATTAGTGTGCGCGCAACTGGTGATGGTATTTATGAGGTTGGAGGATGTTTTCTGCAAACTAGTGCGGTTATTTCGCCGATTTAAGGATAATAGATACAATATCTGACGAAGTGAACTGTTGAGAGTAATACTTCCTCAATCTAGCCTAGATACGTCGAAGTGGATTCGGAGGGGATGTAGCAGACCGAATGGCAATTGCCTCGAGAATCCTTCAAACTTATCCAGTTGAGCTAGTCGTCTATCTATGTATCCAAACCCCGATGAATGCTGCCGAATCGAGGCATAAGCTGGTGCAGCTCTATACAGATTCCGATGGCTCTGCACTCAAATAGAGTATCACGGCCTCGAACTTGGAGGCAATTGGCTAAAGCCCGAGCTAAATGGAGAGGATTGTTGGTTGAGACCCAGGTTCACCCCCCCCGAACTGTAGCGCCACCTAGGTTAGGTTAGGTTAGGTATGTGGGCTGGCAGGGAGCGACGCTCTCTAAGTGAAGTCAGACCTAGTGAAGGGCACCTTCCATGGATCGATAGCAGTAGACATTCCATGGTTTGCAAGGACAAATGATGTCAAGCTGATTGAACGGTAAGATTCGGGTAGCTCACTGGGTTTGTTACTTGACTTAGGGAGTGGTTGAAGCTTGTTGCTAAGAAAAAGCTACCAAAGCGGGTAGGATGTAACCAGGATCTCTCTACACAAGAGCTGGGAAAATACCATCTAGGTCTGGTGCTTTGAAGGGTTCAAATGAAGACTCAACAGATGTCCAGACAAGCTGTTGCTCTGAGTCTAGCATGACTCCGACACACCTAGCGCTGGCGGATAAAGGAAGAAGTTTGTGCATCCAAAGTGCTTGAGTGTTTGATGCCTGGGAGCGGAGAGGGCCTGGAACGTACAAAGAAGGTGCAGTATGGTTTCCTTCTCGTCATAAATACCAAACCCCTCCGCTCATAGCATAGGTAGAACCACTACACATGGAACTTCTGATTGCATACCTACCAATGAGGCAGTGCCCCGTAATGACACCTACTGGAGTTGCGATGAGCGACCTTGTCAGGCAGTTGGAGCGTTTCTGATCCAGCCTAGGGCAGATTTGTGTAGTAATGAAGCACGCAGTGTCGCTAGCCGACCTACGATTAGGTAGATGTGTGCCTTCTGACAAAAGAGTCACCACTGCTCACTCAGACCAACAGTTCGGGTCCAATTACTCAACTCTGGAGGCACTCTACAGTGCCCGCTGTTAGAACCACCCAGGCAGTGATATGAATCTCAGGAGATCCATTAGCTCACCATTACCACAGTCCCCCTGCTCCGAGAAGAAGAAACTACCAAGGGTCCTCATTCATCTGACGGATAGAGCAGGACAATCACACAGCAGGTGGCGAACAAATTCAATTTCTTCGTCGTCCCTGTAACTTCTACAATATTCCGAGTCCTGGAGTACTTCAGCGTCCAGAGTGTGTGGTTTCCATCTCCTTTTCGGTGGCTGCCTTCTCAGCTCTCTTCTACTTTCAATGGGACTGGATCGTGCTCCCTGCAGCTTCTGCAATAGTCGTTGTGCAGTACCCCAAGTCCTGGAGTACTTCAGCGTCCAGAGTGTGTGGTTTCCATCCCCTTTTCGGTGGCTGCCTTCGCTGCTCTCTTCTATTTTCAATTGAACTGGGTTACGTGGTGATCGCTTAGTGCTCCCTGCAGCTGCTGCAATAGTCCTTGTGCTGTACACCAAGGCATTCCGCATGAATTCCAATGGTACAGAGCCCCCAGTAATTATGCGGCAAAGATTCCCAAGAGAAATGAATCTCTTCTTGCTAAGGACATGTCATCGTCGTTGTACACGCGTCCAGATGAGCCCTTGCTCGACCGTTGGCTTCATCCTCCTTAAAATCGGAAAGCCCGCGATGCATGCAGTATTGCCAGCTCGTCAGCCCTTTCGCTTCCTTTGATATCCATACGCCCTGGTTCTCAGTAGAGAGTCACCGTATTGGCTCCTAGATATCTCGTTTAAAAGTGATTTGCAGATACCTACAAGCAGAGTCCAGAGCCTTAACGACTGCCTGGCTATCTATACAGACAGTGCTGATCTCGCGTATAATTTCCGCAGCCCGTACTTGTATAAAACGCGTGATTTCGGGGCTAGGGTCTTCCCAATATACTCCGGCTTTCGTGGCGATGTCCATGATAGAGCCCTGTCGGCCACAGTTCCTGTTTGCATATGATTCCTTGGTTCCTCCAGGAATCTCTGTCCGGAATGGTTAGAGCGGATCTTCTTTCAAATGCTATCATCGGTTTCCTTCGATCTGATGGTTGCCTGGGCTCGATGACGATGACGGCCTGTATGATGAGACCAAGTCAGAGGTTTGGAGTGGTGATCATATGTCAACATGGTCAGGAGTAAGGCAGAGATGTGCTCTGAGTCCAAAACTGTTCGCGTTGTCTATCGGAGACATACTGGTCGTGCACTTCTTCTTGTTCTCCAGAATCCCTTCAACAAATGATCAATAGACTGCATGAGTACCTACTGTGTCCGGCGGAACTTGATCGTCAACCGTTCAAAATCAAAGATCATGGTCACATCCTATCCAAGAAATGAGGAGGAAACTACAGCAGAAGGGAGGGAGTTGCCACTACGACGTGTTCTTGTGGAATACAAATGCCTTGGAGAGACACTTAAGCAAAGAGACCGTTCCATCTTCCACTGAATACACCAAACAGGCTGCGCACCACTTGCTACCAAAACCATGAAAAGTTCTAAAGATGCAGGCTACCCATGGGGTCAAAACAGTGGTTGGAGCTTGCAAGGGAGTTCTGTGAATAGATCCCAAGCCAAGTCAATGGCATCCACGTCAACGGAAAAACCCACTCGTTAGAGAATTCATCAAAATTCGAAACAACCAGAGCCTTCCACTCCACACCAACTCCAACAAAGGACGCATATCGGAGGAAATGGCGAAATCCACTTGCGAGCACAGCAACAAGGCTGCGGGTGTCAAAGAGACTGAAGGTATGGTGATCCCAAATACCAGCAGTACACTAGTTCACCCTGCTGTTGGCGTAACAGGATCCAACCTACCCCGCCACAACTAAATAGGATAGAGACTCAGCACGGCCGCTGCAGACCTTCTGCTTAAATGGGGACCAGCAACATCTAGCACATGCGTAGCTGCACCGCAACGGCAATGCAACAGCTCCGCAGAGACAAGGCACCCACACCGCAGGGACACCGCAACCGCACCGCAGTGACACCGCAGGCACACCGCAGGGACACCGCAGCTGCACCGCAGCCGCACCGCAGAGACACCGCAGCCGCACCGCAGGGACACCGCAGCTGCACCGCAGCTGCACCGCAGCCGCACCGCAGGGACACCGCAACCGCACCGCAGGGACACCGCAACTGCACCGCAGCCGCACCGCAGGCGCACCGCAGCCGCACCGCAGCCGCACCGCAGCCGCACCGCAGGGACACCGCAGCCGCACCGCAGCCACACCGCAGGGACACCGCAGCCACACCGCAGCAACACCGCAGGGACACCGCAGCCGCACCGCAGGGACACCGCAGCTGCACCGCAGCCGCACCGCAGGGACACCGCAACTGCACCGCAGCCGCACCGCAGGGACACCGCAGCCGCACCGCAGCCGCACCGCAGGGACACCGCAGCTGCACCGCAGCCGCACCGCAGGGACACCGCAGCCGCACCGCAGCCGCACCGCAGCCGCACCGCAGCCGCACCGCAGCCGCACCGCAGGCGCACCGCAGCCGCACCGCAGCCGCACCGCAGCCGCACCGCAGGGACACCGCAGCCGCACCGCAGCCGCACCGCAGCCGCACCGCAGGGACACCGCAGCTGCATCGCAGCCGCACCGCAGCCGCACCGCAGGGACACCGCAGGGACACCGCAGGGACACCGCAGGGACACCGCAACTGCACCGCAGCCGCACCGCAGGGACACCGCAGCTGCACCGCAGGGACACCGCAGCCGCACCGCAGCCGCACCGCAGGGACACCGCAGCCGCACTCCAGCCGCACCGCAGGGACACCGCAGCCGCACCGCAGGGACACCGCAGCCGCACCGCAGCCGCACCGCAGCTGCACCGCAGCCGCACCGCAGGGACACCGCAACTGCACCGCAGCCGCACCGCAGCCGCACCGCAGGGACACCGCAGGGACACCGCAGGGACACCGCAGGGACACCGCAGGGACACCGCAGGGACACCGCAACTGCACCGCAGCCGCACCGCAGCCGCACCGCAGCTGCACCGCAGGGACACCGCAGCCGCACCGCAGCCGCACCGCAGGGACACCGCAGGGACACCGCAGCCGCACCGCAGCCGCACCGCAGGGACACCGCAGCTGCACCGCAGCCGCACCGCAGCCGCACCGCAGGGACACCGCAGGGACACCGCAGGGACACCGCAACTGCACCGCAGCCGCACCGCAGGGACACCGCAGCTGCACCGCAGGGACACCGCAGCCGCACCGCAGCCGCACCGCAGGGACACCGCAGCCGCACCGCAGCCGCACCGCAGCCGCACCGCAGCCGCACCGCAGGGACACCGCAACCGCACCGCAGTGACACCGCAGGCACACCGCAGGGACACCGCAGCTGCACCGCAGCCGCACCGCAGGGACACCGCAGCCGCACCGCAGGGACACCGCAGGCACACTGCAGGGACACCGCAGCTGCACCGCAGCCGCACCGCAGAGACACCGCAGCCGCACCGCAGCCGCACCGCAGGGACACCGCAGCCGCACCGCAGGGATACCGCAGCCGCACCGCAGTGACACCGCAGCCGCACCGCAGGGACACCGCAGCTGCACCGTAGCCGCACCGCAGCTGCACCGCAGCTGCACCGCAGGGACACCGCAGCCGCACCGCAGCCACACCGCAGGGACACCGCAGCCGCACCGCAGCCGCACCGCAGGGACACCGCAGCTGCACCGCAGCCGCACCGCAGGGACACCGCAGCCGCACCGCAGCCGCACCGCAGCCGCACCGCAGGGACACCGCAGCCGCACCGCAGCCGCACCGCAGGCGCACCGCAGCCGCACCGCAGCTGCACCGCAGGGACACCGCAGCCGCATCGCAGCCGCATCGCAGCCGCACCGCAGGGACACCGCAGGGACACCGCAGCCGCACCGCAGCCGCACCGCAGGGACACCGCAGCCGCACCGCAGGGACACCGCAGCCGCACCGCAGCCGCACCGCAGCCGCACCGCAGCCACACCGCAGGGACACCGCAGCCACACCGCAGGGACACCGCAGCCGCACCGCAGGGACACCGCAGCCGCACCGCAGCCGCACCGCAGCCGCACCGCAGCCGCACCGCAGGGACACCGCAGCCGCACCGCAGGGACACCGCAGCCGCACCGCAGGGACACCGCAACCGCACCGCAGGGACACCGCAACTGCACCGCAGCCGCACCGCAGGCGCACCGCAGGGACACCGCAGCCGCACCGCAGCCGCACCGCAGGGACACCGCAGGGACACCGCAGCCGCACCGCAGGGACACCGCAGCGGCACCGCAGGGACACCGCAGGGACACCGCAGCCGCACCGCAGCCGCACCGCAGCCGCACCGCAGGGACACCGCAGCCGCAGGCGCACCGCAGCCGCACCGCAGCCGCACCGCAGGGACACCGCAACCGCACCGCAGTGACACCGCAGGCACACCGCAGGGACACCGCAGCTGCACCGCAGCCGCACCGCAGAGACACCGCAGCCGCACCGCAGGGACACCGCAGCCGCACCGCAGGGACACCGCAACCGCACCGCAGGGACACCGCAACTGCACCGCAGCCGCACCGCAGGCGCACCGCAGCCGCACCGCAGCCGCACCGCAGCCGCACCGCAGGGACACCGCAGCCGCACCGCAGCCACACCGCAGGGACACCGCAGCCACACCGCAGCAACACCGCAGGGACACCGCAGCCGCACCGCAGGGACACCGCAGCTGCACCGCAGCCGCACCGCAGGGACACCGCAACTGCACCGCAGCCGCACCGCAGGGACACCGCAGCCGCACCGCAGCCACACCGCAGGGACACCGCAGCCGCACCGCAGCCGCACCGCAGGGACACCGCAGCTGCACCGCAGCCGCACCGCAGGGACACCGCAGCCGCACCGCAGCCGCACCGCAGCCGCACCGCAGCCGCACCGCAGCCGCACCGCAGGCGCACCGCAGCCGCACCGCAGCCGCACCGCAGGGACACCGCAGCCGCACCGCAGCCGCACCGCAGCCGCACCGCAGCCGCACCGCAGGGACACCGCAGCTGCACCGCAGCCGCACCGCAGCCGCACCGCAGGGACACCGCAGGGACACCGCAGGGACACCGCAGGGACACCGCAACTGCACCGCAGCCGCACCGCAGGGACACCGCAGCTGCACCGCAGGGACACCGCAGCCGCACCGCAGCCGCACCGCAGCCGCACCGCAGGGACACCGCAGCCGCACTCCAGCCGCACCGCAGGGACACCGCAGCCGCACCGCAGGGACACCGCAGCCGCACCGCAGCCGCACCGCAGGGACACCGCAACTGCACCGCAGCCGCACCGCAGCCGCACCGCAGGGACACCGCAGGGACACCGCAGGGACACCGCAGGGACACCGCAACTGCACCGCAGCCGCACCGCAGCCGCACCGCAGCTGCACCGCAGGGACACCGCAGCCGCACCGCAGCCGCACCGCAGGGACACCGCAGGGACACCGCAGGGACACCGCAACTGCACCGCAGCCGCACCGCAGGGACACCGCAGCTGCACCGCAGGGACACCGCAGCCGCACCGCAGCCGCACCGCAGGGACACCGCAGCCGCACCGCAGCCGCACCGCAGGGACACCGCAGCCGCACCGCAGGGACACCGCAGCCGCACCGCAGCCGCACCGCAGCTGCACCGCAGCCGCACCGCAGGGACACCGCAACCGCACCGCAGGGACACCGCAACTGCACCGCAGCCGCACCGCAGGCGCACCGCAGCCGCACCGCAGGGACACCGCAGCCGCACCGCAGCCGCACCGCAGCCGCACCGCAGGGACACCGCAGCCGCACCGCAGCCGCACCGTAGCCGCACCGCAGCCCCACCGCAGGGACACCGCAGGGACACCGCAGCCGCACCGCAGCCGCACCGCAGGGACACCGCAGGGACACCGCAGCCGCACCGCAGCCGCACCGCAGGTACACCGCAGCTGCACCGCAGCCGCACCGCAGGGACACCGCAACTGCACCGCAGCCGCACCGCAGTCGCACCGCAGGGACACCGCATCCGCACCGCAACTGCACCGCAGGGACACCGCAGCCGCACCGCAGGGACACCGCAGGGACACCGCAGCCGCACCGCAGCCGCACCGCAGCCGCACCGCAGCCGCACCGCAGCCGCACCGCAGGGACACCGCAGGGACACCGCAGCCGCACCGCAGCCGCACCGCAGGGACACCGCAGGGACACCGCAGCTGCACCGCAGCCGCACCGCAGCCGCACCGCAGGGACACCGCAGGGACACCGCAGGGACACCGCAGGGACACCGCAACTGCACCGCAGCCGCACCGCAGGGACACCGCAGCTGCACCGCAGGGACACCGCAGCCGCACCGCAGCCGCACCGCAGGGACACCGCAGCCGCACCGCAGCCGCACCGCAGGGACACCGCAGCCGCACCGCAGGGACACCGCAGCCGCACCGCAGCCGCACCGCAGCTGCACCGCAGCCGCACCGCAGGGACACCGCAGCTGCACCGCAGCCGCACCGCAGCCGCACCGCAGGGACACCGCAGGGACACCGCAGGGACACCGCAGGGACACCGCAACTGCACCGCAGCCGCACCGCAGCCGCACCGCAGCTGCACCGCAGGGACACCGCAGCCGCACCGCAGCCGCACTGCAGCCGCACCGCAGGGACACCGCAGGGACACCGCAGCCGCACCGCAGCCGCACCGCAGGGACACCGCAGCTGCACCGCAGCCGCACCGCAGCCGCACCGCAGGGACACCGCAGGGACACCGCAGGGACACCGCAACTGCACCGCAGCCGCACCGCAGGGACACCGCAGCTGCACCGCAGCCGCACCGCAGGGACACCGCAGGGACACCGCAGCCGCACCGCAGGGACACCGCAACTGCACCGCAGCCGCACCGCAGTCGCACCGCAGGGACACCGCATCCGCACCGCAACTGCACCGGCTGCGGTGCGCCTGCGGTGCGGCTGCGGTGTCAATGCGGTGCGGCTGCGGTGCGGCTGCGGTGCGGCTGCGGTGCGGCTGCGGTGCGGCTGCGGTGGCCCTGCGGTGCGGCTGCGGTGTGCCTGCGGTGTCCCTGCGGTGCGGCTGCGGTGTCCCTGCGGTGTGGCTGCGGTGCGGCTACGGTGTCCCTGCGGTGCGGCTGCGGTGCGGCTGCGGTGCGGCTGCGGTGCGGCTGCGGTGCGGCTGCGGTGTCCCTGCGGTGCGGCTGCGGTGCAGCTGCGGTGTCCCTGCGGTGCGGCTGCGGTGCGGCTGCGGTGCGCCTGCGGTGCGGCTGCGGTGTCCCTGCGGTGCGGCTGCGGTGCAGTTGCGGTGTCCCTGCGGTGCGGTTGCGGTGTCCCTGCGGTGCGGCTGCGGTGCAGATGCGGTGTCCCTGCGGTGCGGCTGCGGTGCGGCTGCGGTGCGGCTGCGGTGCGCCTGCGGTGTCCCTGCGGTGCGGCTGCGGTGTCCCTGCGGTGTCCCTGCGGTGCGGCTGCGGTGCAGCTGCGGTGCAGTTGCGGTGCGGCTGCGGTGTCCCTGCTGTGCGGCTGCGGTGCGGCTGCGGTGTCCCTGCGGTGCGGCTGCGGTGTCCCTGCGGTGCAGTTGCGGTGCGGCTGCGGTGCAGCTGCGGTGTCCCTGCGGTGCGTCTGCGGTGCGGCTGCGGTGTTCCTGCGGTGTGGCTGCGGTGCGGCTGCGGTGTCCCTGCGGTGCGGCTGCGGTGCGGCTGCGGTGCGGCTGCGGTGCGGCTGCGGTGCGGCTGCGGTGCGGCTGCGGTGTCCCTGCGGTGCGGCTGCGGTGCAGCTGCGGTGTCCCTGCGGTGCGGCTGCGGTGCGGCTGCGGTGCGCCTGCGGTGCGGCTGCGGTGTCCCTGCGGTGCGGCTGCGGTGCAGTTGCGGTGTCCCTGCGGTGCGGTTGCGGTGTCCCTGCGGTGCGGCTGCGGTGCGCTGCGGTGCAGCTGCGGTGTCCCTGCGGTGCGGCTGCGGTGCGGCTGCGGTGCGGCTGCGGTGCGGCTGCGGTGCGGCTGCGGTGTCCCTGCGGTGCGGCTGCGGTGTGCCTGCGGTGTCCCTGCGGTGCGGTGCAGTTGCGGTGCGGCTGCGGTGCAGCTGCGGTGTCCCTGCGGTGCGTCTGCGGTGCGGCTGCGGTGTCCCTGCGGTGTGGCTGCGGTGCGGCTGCGGTGTCCCTGCGGTGCGGCTGCGGTGTCCCTGCGGTGCGGCTGCGGTGCGGCTGCGGTGCGGCTGCGGTGCGGCTGCGGTGCGGCTGCGGTGCGGCTGCGGTGTCCCTGCGGTGCGGCTGCGGTGCGGCTGCGGTGCAGCTGCGGTGTCCCTGCGGTGCGGCTGCGGTGCGGCTGCGGTGCGCCTGCGGTGCGGCTGCGGTGTCCCTGCCGTGCGGCTGCGGTGCGGCTGCGGTGTCCCTGCGGTGTCCCTGCGGTGCGGCTGCGATGCGGCTGCGGTGTCCCTGCGGTGCAGCTGCGGTGCGGCTGCGGTGCGCCTGCGGTGCGGCTGCGGTGCGGCTGCGGTGTCCCTGCGGTGCGGCTGCGGTGCGGCTGCGGTGCGGCTGCGGTGTCCCTGCGGTGCGGCTGCGGTGCAGCTGCGGTGCAGCTGCGGTGTCCCTGCGGTGCGGCTGCGGTGCGGCTGCGGTGTCCCTGCGGTGTGGCTGCGGTGCGGCTGCGGTGTCCCTGCGGTGCAGCTGCGGTGCAGCTGCGGTGCGGCTACGGTGCAGCTGCGGTGTCCCTGCGGTGCGGCTGCGGTGTCACTGCGGTGCGGCTGCGGTATCCCTGCGGTGCGGCTGCAGTGTCCCTGCGGTGCGGCTGCGGTGTCCCTGCGGTGCGGCTGCGGTGCGGCTGCGGTGTCCCTGCGGTGCGGCTGCGGTGCGGCTGCGGTGCGGCTGCGGTGCGGCTGCGGTGCGGCTGCGGTGCGGCTGCGGTGCAGCTGCGGTGTCCCTGCGGTGCAGCTGCGGTGCGGCTGCGGTGCGCCTGCGGTGCGGCTGCGGTGCGGCTGCGGTGCGGCTGCGGTGTCCCTGCGGTGCGGCTGCGGTGCGGCTGCGGTGCGGCTGCGGTGCGGCTGCGGTGCGGCTGCGGTGCGGCTGCGGTGTCCCTGCGGTGCGGCTGCGGTGTCCCTGCGGTGTGGCTGCGGTGTCCCTGCGGTGTGGCTGCGGTGCGGCTGCGGTGCGGCTGCGGTGCGGCTGCGGTGTCCCTGCGGTGCGGCTGCGGTGCGGCTGCGGTGTCCCTGCGGTGCGGCTGCGGTGCAGTTGCGGTGTCCCTGCGGTGCGGTTGCGGTGTCCCTGCGGTGCAGCTGCGGTGCGGCTGTGGTGCAGCTGCGGTGTCCCTGCGGTGCGGCTGCGGTGCCGCTGCGGTGCGGCTGCGGTGCGGCTGCGGTGCGGCTGCGGTGCGGCTGCGGTGTCCCTGCGGTGCGGCTGCGGTGCGGCTGCGGTGCGGCTGCGGTGCGGCTGCGGTGTCCCTGCGGTGCGGCTGCGGTGTGCCTGCGGTGTCCCTGCGGTGCGGCTGCGGTGCAGTTGCGGTGTCCCTGCGGTGCGGCTGCGGTGTCCCTGCGGTGCGGCTGCGGTGTCCCTGCGGTGCGGCTGCGGTGTCCCTGCGGTGCGCCTGCGGTGTCCCTGCGGTGCGGCTGGTAGGTAGGAGGACTCCGCAACAACTCCAGTGTGACTCTAGGAACACTTATGGAAACTAGGTAGAAGGACTCCGCAACGACTCCACTTTCGAAAGAAACTAACGCCAGACAGTCAGCCAGCCATCATGGCACGTCCATGCCGTCAAGTCCAGCCTTGGACCTCTATTGGATACCGGGTGATGTTGGAATAGAAGCAGCAGACTTGCTAGCAAGACAAGGTGCAGCAGATCCCTTCAATAACCTACGCAACAGGACTCAGGGAAGAAGAATTCTGCAGATTCTGCAACGACGAGTCCAGTCCAGACTCCGGAGCACACATTCTGAAACCTTGTGCGGCACTAGAGTAATCAAGCAAAGCGTTGGTCTGGTGGAAGAACCTAGAGACGCTCATACCATCTTTCGAAGCCTCCACCAAGATTCAGAGGTCAGCCTGCATCGGGATCATGGGATCGTTACGTACAACCCCCACGGCGGCTATGGCAGTCTCATACCACAGACTCTATTCTGCAGAAGTACGGCGACCAAATCGGCATTCAGACAGAGGGAAGCAGGACTCTGGTCTGTACGGTCATGCCTCCATCCTATCCAGATGGGAGGTCACAGGACTGATGGAAGCAGACTGAGGAAAGCAGGGGTCTTGACTGAGAGAAGCAGACTGAGGAAATCAGGACTCTGGTCATCAGCACTGTACGGTCATGCCTCCATCCTATCCAGATGAGAGGTCACAGGACTGATGGAAGCAGACTGAGGAAAGCAGGGGTCTTGACTGAGAGAAGCAGACTGAGGAAAGCAGGACTCTGGTCATCAGCACTGTACGGTCATGCCTCCATCCTATCCAGATGAGAGGTCACAGGACTGATGGAAGCAGACTGAGGAAAGCAGGACTATGGTCATCAGCACTGTACGGTCATGCCTCCATCCTATCCAGATGAGAGGCCACAGAACTGATGGAAGCAGACTGAGGAAAGCAGGACTCTGGTCATCAGCACTGTACGGTCATGCCTCCATCCTATCCAGATGAGAGGCCACAGAACTGATGGAAGCAGACTGAGGAAAGCAGGACTCTGGTCATCAGCACTGTACGGTCATGCATCCATCCTATCCAGATGGGAGGTCGCAGGAAGCAAACCGATTACATGACTCCGATGGTGACATTCGACAGGAGATTCACTAAGTCACTGGGAAGGGGGGAATCGGCCTTCTATACTGATGGTTGTCGGTATAGGGGCTGGAGTCAACCGCTCGTTTAGAATCAACAACGAATGCAGCGTCTGTCAGGCTGAAGTCACAGCCGTCCTCCAGGCTAAATCAACTACTGTCAGGCAGCCGTGAAGGATCTGGATTCCATCTCTGGATCAGATAGAAGCTCGTTAGAATCTGCAAACGACATCTGGTTGAGGTATCACAAGGCAACAAGGTACCAGGACACATAGGCACGCTGGGCAATGAAAGAGCAGACGAACTCACTAGAATGGGGTCGGCGTTGCACATCTCGCGTGCACTCCTTGTGTGAAGCTCGTCAGAGATGAAGCCACTAGCGAAGGTAACAGACGATGGATCCATCTGGATACGTGCGTCAGTGCCAGAACGCTGTGGCTGGCATATAGTTTGAGGAGAATACGTTCTCTGGTTGGGCTAAGTCCATAACAGGCATAATGACGGGACAACGTGCCATTGGGGTTCAATGGTATCGGCTTACCTCACAACGACTACAGGGCTGAGGGAGAAAATCAATCTCTCCGACGAACTGCCTGCTCGGCTGCAGAAGAATGACGACTCTCTTCCTTGAGTTGGACGACTAACGTCATATTGAGTGGAAAGACCTCCTGAGGCCGACGTCGCGGTGGGTCGCGCAGACAAGTGGAAGGTGACCTCAACCAACTTGGAGTGCGCAACTGAAGGCAACTGGCTCGTAACTGGGTTGGCTGGAGCGGTTTGTTAATTGAGGCCCACGTCCACCTCGGACTGTAGCGCTACCTAAGTAAGTCAGTTAGACCCCCTGAGATACATAGCCCCATCTTACTTACTTAGGTGGTGCTGCAGTCCGAGGTGGACCTGTGTCGATTTAGCGACGCCACCATAACCCCATCTAGGTGATTCGAAACCGGTGGTTTCCCTTTCTGAGCAGATACCCTTTGAGATTCACACCCCCATCCAGGTGAGTTCCAATTCGGCAGATTCCCAGGGTACATGGGACGCTTTTTGATCCAAGTGAGCGCAGTGGCTTACTGTCGCAAGGCACCCATATACCTAACCTACCACCTAGCGGGTGCTGTCATAGTCCTTGCTTCAACTGTTTGGGCTGTGCCTTCATATGCAAAGCCGAGTGTGCGTCTCCCAGTCAATTGAATGTAAAATGAACAAAAACTGTTGTTCAGGGGGCGCCTGGGGCCCGCGTAAATTCGAATACACCTCTGTATACCACCCAAACTCGTCTCGTCTGAATAAATTACCCAGAAGCCACCTTCATCCCTTGTTGTCGCTCCTGCAGGATCGAACGAACAGAAAATAGGTTCAATTGAAATTCCACTTGAGCGCAAACAATGAAACTCTTCGGAATTAATTCCGATTAGTGTACGGGATGCGTCCCCAAGGAGAAATCATTGTAACAGCAAAACGACATAGTTAACAGGAGCAAGGAGCAGTAGCAGTAGCAGTGGCAGAGGCAGTAGCAGTGGCAGGAGAAGGAGCAGTGGCAGGAGCAGGACCAACGAAAAAAAACGAAGGAAGACGTTAAAGTTTTATTGGATAACTCATGGAATTATGTGCTCGGAGAGCGGGGGGGTTGAGGGTTGAGGGTTGGGGGTGGGGGTTCGAGCTGACAAACATTTAATTGGTATTTTGGTACTCAGTCGGGAGATTGATTGTTGTTGTTGCCACACATTTGTGAAACAGACAGGCATAGTCTAAGCATTCGCTGGGAGCATCGTACTCTTCGATTGATGTCCTAGTCCAGCCTATATGAACTACAACCAATGCGGGGGGTTATTGGTGATTCCCTGCTGTGTCTCTAGTGTGAAGTTCGAGGGGGATCAGGTGCAGGATCACACTTAGAGCCTCAGTTGGACAAGATATCCTGTGATGGCTACACACGCCGATTTTTGTATATGATCCGATCCGGGTATGATCCGAAAACAAGGGATCACAGCCCTCCCACCTCACCGCATTTCTACTGATCCGCCTGTGGGGTTCGCCTCCATCCACAGGGTCATCCTTGGTAGGAATCCCCATTGATTTGGATACTCCATCAGCGTATATGCCACTGTGTATGCAGGACACCGCAACTTTTAGAAAAGATGTTGAATCCGCGACTTGCTGCTGCCATTCAGGGGACAGGCGACCTATCCGATGAGCAGTACGGATTCAGAAAGGACCGCTCTACAATGAGAGCAGTGGTGGAGGTAATTAGGGCAGTCCAAGCGGCCCAGCAGTCCCTGAGTGGTCTAATGGTAGATCCCTGGCATCACAATGGACCTTTACTGGTCTAAGTGTGTCTGCATCGTGGTGCAGACAGCCAATCTAACCTAACCTAAGCGGCCCAGCAGAGGAGTCGCCATTCAAGAAGGATCGATATGCTGAATGCCCTAGAAAAGCGCTCTTCAAGCTTCGCAGTATCGCCTGCACCTAGCGAACAGTGTCGAAACCAGCTGTCCTTGTAGCAGCAGGAGTGAACCCCATCGACCTACTACCAGCGGAGAGAAAGTACATCTACGAGAGGAAAGCAGAAGTGGGAAAGGAAGCGGCTACAGTGGACGCCAAGGAGCTCACCAAGCAACGCTGGCATTATAGATGGAACACGGACTCCAGGGGAAGGTGGACCGCGAGACCGATCAGGAACGTGGCTGAGTGGACGGAGTGTGAGCAAGGTGAAGTGAACTACTACCTCACACACTTCATCACAGGGAATGGGTACTTCAATGGTTACCTTCACAAGATGGGGAAAGTGGAGAGTCCAGGTTGTCAGTATGGTGAGCTCCCAGTTGATGACGCAAACCACAGGTGGCTGTTGGAGGCTCCTTCTATGTCAGAAAGTGCTTCTGTAGGCTGTCTTCAGTTTGAGTAGACCCCACACCTAGGCCGGTGAGAGACTTCTGAATAGAATCAGAAGGGATGCTGGTGGAGGCACCTTCTATGTCAGAAAGTGCCTCTGTAGGCTGTCTTCAGTTTGAGTAGACCCCATAGAATCAGAAGGGATGCTGGTGGAGGCACCTTCTATGTCAAGAAGTGGCGTCTTGTGTGCTGGGCTATGTAGGCTGTCTTCAGTTTGAGTTGACCCCACACCTAGCTCGGTGAGAGGCTCCTGAATAGAATCAGAAGGGATGTTGTCGGAGGCTCCTTCTATGTCAGAAAGTGCCTCTGTAGGCTGTCTTCAGTTTGAGTAGACCCCACACCTAGCTCGATGAGAGACTCCTAATAGAATCAGAAGGCATGCTGGTGGAGGCACCTTCTATGTCAAGAAGCGGCGTCTTGTGTGCTGGGCTATGTAGGCTGTCTTCAGTTTGAGTTGACCCCACACCTAGGCCGGTGAGAGACTTCTGAATAGAATCAGAAGGGATGTTGTCGGAGGCTCCTTCTGTGTCAAGAAGTGCCTCTGTAGGCTGTCTTCAGTTTGAGTGGACCCCACACCTAGGCCGGTGAGAGACTCCTGAAGAGAATCAGAAGGGATACTGGTGGAGGCACCTTCTATGTCAAGAAGTGGCGTCTTGTGTGCTGGGCTATGTAGGCTGTCTTCAGTTTGAGTAGACCCCACACCTAGCTCGGTGAGAGACTCCTGAATAGAATCAGAAGGGATGTTGTCGGAGGCTCCTTCTGTGTCAAGAAGTGCCTCTGTAGGCTGTCTTCAGTTTGAGTAGACCCCACACCTAGGCCGGTGAGAGACTTCTGAATAGAATCAGAAGGGATGCTGGTGGAGGCACCTTCTATGTCAAAAAGTGGCGTCTTGTGTGCTGGGCTATGTAGGCTGTCTTCAGTTTGAGTGGTCCCCACACCTAGCTCGGTGAGAGACTTCTGAATAGAATCAGAAGGGATGTTGTCGGAGGCTCCTTCTGTGTCAAGAAGTGCCTCTGTAGGCTGTCTTCAGTTTGAGTAGACCCCACACCTAGGCCGGTGAGAGACTTCTAAATAGAATCAGAAGGGATGCTGGTGGAGGCACCTTCTATGTCAAGAAGTGGCGTCTTGTGTGCTGGGCTATGTAGGCTGTCTTCAGTTTGAGTGGTCCCCACACCTAGCTCGGTGAGAGACTCCTGAATAGAATCAGAAGGGATGTTGTCGGAGGCTCCTTCTGTGTCAAGAAGTGCCTCTGTAGGCTGTCTTCAGTTTGAGTAGACCCCACACCTAGGCCGGTGAGAGACTTCTGAATAGAATCAGAAGGGATGCTGGTGGAGGCACCTTCTATGTCAAGAAGTGGCGTCTTGTGTGCTGGGCTATGTAGGCTGTCTTCAGTTTGAGTAGACCCCACACCTAGCTCGGTGAGAGACTCCTGAATAGAATCAGAAGGGATGTTGTCGGAGGCTCCTTCTGTGTCAAGAAGTGCCTCTGTAGGCTGTCTTCAGTTTGAGTAGACCCCACACCTAGGCCGGTGAGAGACTTCTGAATAGAATCAGAAGGGATGCTGGTGGAGGCACCTTCTATGTCAAAAAGTGGCGTCTTGTGTGCTGGGCTATGTAGGCTGTCTTCGGTTTGAGTTGACCCCACACCTAGGCCGGTGAGAGACTCCTGAATAGAATCAGAAAGGATGCTGTTGGAGGCTCCTTCTATGTCAAAAAGTGGCGTCTTGTGTGCTGGGCTATGTAGGCTGTCTTCAGTTTGAGTGGTCCCCACACCTAGCTCGGTGAGAGGCTCCTGAATAGAATCAGAAGGGATGTTGTCGGAGGCTCCTTCTATGTCAGAAAGTGCCTCTGTAGGCTGTCTTCAGTTTGAGTAGACCCCACACCTAGCTCGATGAGAGACTCCTAATAGAATCAGAAGGCATGCTGGTGGACGCACCTTCTATGTCAAGAAGCGGCGTCTTGTGTGCTGGGCTATGTAGGCTGTCTTCAGTTTGAGTTGACCCCACACCTAGGCCGGTGAGAGACTTCTGAATAGAATCAGAAGGGATGTTGTCGGAGGCTCCTTCTGTGTCAAGAAGTGCCTCTGTAGGCTGTCTTCAGTTTGAGTGGACCCCACACCTAGGCCGGTGAGAGACTCCTGAAGAGAATCAGAAGGGATGCTGGTGGAGGCACCTTCTATGTCAAGAAGTGGCGTCTTGTGTGCTGGGCTATGTAGGCTGTCTTCAGTTTGAGTAGACCCCACACCTAGCTCGGTGAGAGACTCCTGAATAGAATCAGAAGGGATGTTGTCGGAGGCTCCTTCTGTGTCAAGAAGTGCCTCTGTAGGCTGTCTTCAGTTTGAGTAGACCCCACACCTAGGCCGGTGAGAGACTTCTGAATAGAATCAGAAGGGATGCTGGTGGAGGCACCTTCTATGTCAAAAAGTGGCGTCTTGTGTGCTGGGCTATGTAGGCTGTCTTCGGTTTGAGTTGACCCCACACCTAGGCCGGTGAGAGACTCCTGAATAGAATCAGAAAGGATGCTGTTGGAGGCTCCTTCTATGTCAAAAAGTGGCGTCTTGTGTGCTGGGCTATGTAGGCTGTCTTCAGTTTGAGTGGTCCCCACACCTAGCTCGGTGAGAGACTTCTGAATAGAATCAGAAGGGATGTTGTCGGAGGCTCCTTCTGTGTCAAGAAGTGCCTCTGTAGGCTGTCTTCAGTTTGAGTAGACCCCACACCTAGGCCGGTGAGAGACTTCTGAATAGAATCAGAAGGGATGCTGGTGGAGGCACCTTCTATGTCAAGAAGTGGCGTCTTGTGTGCTGGGCTATGTAGGCTGTCTTCAGTTTGAGTAGACCCCACACCTAGCTCGGTGAGAGACTCCTGAATAGAATCAGAAGGGATGTTGTCGGAGGCTCCTTCTGTGTCAAGAAGTGCCTCTGTAGGCTGTCTTCAGTTTGAGTAGACCCCACACCTAGGCCGGTGAGAGACTTCTGAATAGAATCAGAAGGGATGCTGGTGGAGGCACCTTCTATGTCAAAAAGTGGCGTCTTGTGTGCTGGGCTATGTAGGCTGTCTTCGGTTTGAGTTGACCCCACACCTAGGCCGGTGAGAGACTCCTGAATAGAATCAGAAAGGATGCTGTTGGAGGCTCCTTCTATGTCAAAAAGTGGCGTCTTGTGTGCTGGGCTATGTAGGCTGTCTTCAGTTTGAGTGGTCCCCACACCTAGCTCGGTGAGAGACTTCTGAATAGAATCAGAAGGGATGTTGTCGGAGGCTCCTTCTGTGTCAAGAAGTGCCTCTGTAGGCTGTCTTCAGTTTGAGTAGACCCCACACCTAGGCCGGTGAGAGACTTCTGAATAGAATCAGAAGGGATGCTGGTGGAGGCACCTTCTATGTCAAAAAGTGGCGCCTTGTGTGCTGGGCTATGTAGGCTGTCTTCAGTTTGAGTGGTCCCCACACCTAGCTCGGTGAGAGACTCCTGAATAGAATCAGAAAGGATGCTGTTGGAGGCTCCTTCTATGTCAAAAAGTGGCGTCTTGTGTGCTGGGCTATGTAGGCTGTCTTCAGTTTGAGTGGTCCCCACACCTAGCTCGGTGAGAGACTTCTGAATAGAATCAGAAGGGATGTTGTCGGAGGCTCCTTCTGTGTCAAGAAGTGCCTCTGTAGGCTGTCTTCAGTTTGAGTAGACCCCACACCTAGGCCGGTGAGAGACTTCTGAATAAAATCAGAAGGGATGCTGGTGGAGGCACCTTCTATGTCAAAAAGTGGCGCCTTGTGTGCTGGGCTATGTAGGCTGTCTTCAGTTTGAGTGGTCCCCACACCTAGCTCGGTGAGAGACTTCTGAATAGAATCAGAAGGGATGTTGTCGGAGGCTCCTTCTATGTCAAAAAGTGGCGTCTTGTGTGCTTAGCTATGTAGGCTGTCTTCAGTTTGAGTGGTCCCCACACCTAGCTCGGTGAGAGACTCCTGAATAGAATCAGAAGGGATGTTGTCGGAGGCTCCTTCTATGTCAGAAAGTGCCTCTGTAGGCTGTCTTCAGTTTGAGTAGACCCCACACCTAGCTCGATGAGAGACTCCTAATAGAATCAGAAGGCATGCTGGTGGAGGCACCTTCTATGTCAAGAAGTGGCGTCTTGTGTGCTGGGCTATGTACGCTGTCTTCAGTTTGAGTTGACCCCACACCTAGCTCGGTGAGAGGCTCCTGAATAGAATCAGAAGGGATGTTGTCGGAGGCTCCTTCTATGTCAGAAAGTGCCTCTGTAGGCTGTCTTCAGTTTGAGTAGACCCCACACCTAGCTCGATGAGAGACTCCTAATAGAATCAGAAGGGATGCTGGTGGAGGCACCTTCTATGTCAAAAAGTGGCGCCTTGTGTGCTGGGCTATGTAGGCTGTCTTCAGTTTGAGTGGTCCCCACACCTAGGCCGGTGAGAGACTTCTGAATAGAATCAGAAGGGATGCTGGTGGAGGCACCTTCTATGTCAAAAAGTGGCGTCTTGTGTGCTGGGCTATGTAGGCTGTCTTCGGTTTGAGTTGACCCCACACCTAGGCCGGTGAGAGACTCCTGAATAGAATCAGAAAGGATGCTGTTGGAGGCTCCTTCTATGTCAAAAAGTGGCGTCTTGTGTGCTGGGCTATGTAGGCTGTCTTCAGTTTGAGTGGTCCCCACACCTAGCTCGGTGAGAGACTTCTGAATAGAATCAGAAGGGATGCTGGTGGAGGCACCTTCTATGTCAAGAAGTGGCGTCTTGTGTGCTGGGCTATGTAGGCTGTCTTCAGTTTGAGTAGACCCCACACCTAGCTCGGTGAGAGACTCCTGAATAGAATCAGAAGGGATGTTGTCGGAGGCTCCTTCTGTGTCAAGAAGTGCCTCTGTAGGCTGTCTTCAGTTTGAGTAGACCCCACACCTAGGCCGGTGAGAGACTTCTGAATAGAATCAGAAGGGATGCTGGTGGAGGCACCTTCTATGTCAAAAAGTGGCGTCTTGTGTGCTGGGCTATGTAGGCTGTCTTCGGTTTGAGTTGACCCCACACCTAGGCCGGTGAGAGACTCCTGAATAGAATCAGAAAGGATGCTGTTGGAGGCTCCTTCTATGTCAAAAAGTGGCGTCTTGTGTGCTGGGCTATGTAGGCTGTCTTCAGTTTGAGTGGTCCCCACACCTAGCTCGGTGAGAGGCTCCTGAATAGAATCAGAAGGGATGTTGTCGGAGGCTCCTTCTATGTCAGAAAGTGCCTCTGTAGGCTGTCTTCAGTTTGAGTAGACCCCACACCTAGCTCGATGAGAGACTCCTAATAGAATCAGAAGGCATGCTGGTGGAGGCACCTTCTATGTCAAGAAGCGGCGTCTTGTGTGCTGGGCTATGTAGGCTGTCTTCAGTTTGAGTTGACCCCACACCTAGGCCGGTGAGAGACTTCTGAATAGAATCAGAAGGGATGTTGTCGGAGGCTCCTTCTGTGTCAAGAAGTGCCTCTGTAGGCTGTCTTCAGTTTGAGTGGACCCCACACCTAGGCCGGTGAGAGACTCCTGAAGAGAATCAGAAGGGATGCTGGTGGAGGCACCTTCTATGTCAAGAAGTGGCGTCTTGTGTGCTGGGCTATGTAGGCTGTCTTCAGTTTGAGTAGACCCCACACCTAGCTCGGTGAGAGACTCCTGAATAGAATCAGAAGGGATGTTGTCGGAGGCTCCTTCTGTGTCAAGAAGTGCCTCTGTAGGCTGTCTTCAGTTTGAGTAGACCCCACACCTAGGCCGGTGAGAGACTTCTGAATAGAATCAGAAGGGATGCTGGTGGAGGCACCTTCTATGTCAAAAAGTGGCGTCTTGTGTGCTGGGCTATGTAGGCTGTCTTCGGTTTGAGTTGACCCCACACCTAGGCCGGTGAGAGACTCCTGAATAGAATCAGAAAGGATGCTGTTGGAGGCTCCTTCTATGTCAAAAAGTGGCGTCTTGTGTGCTGGGCTATGTAGGCTGTCTTCAGTTTGAGTGGTCCCCACACCTAGCTCGGTGAGAGACTTCTGAATAGAATCAGAAGGGATGTTGTCGGAGGCTCCTTCTGTGTCAAGAAGTGCCTCTGTAGGCTGTCTTCAGTTTGAGTAGACCCCACACCTAGGCCGGTGAGAGACTTCTGAATAGAATCAGAAGGGATGCTGGTGGAGGCACCTTCTATGTCAAGAAGTGGCGTCTTGTGTGCTGGGCTATGTAGGCTGTCTTCAGTTTGAGTAGACCCCACACCTAGCTCGGTGAGAGACTCCTGAATAGAATCAGAAGGGATGTTGTCGGAGGCTCCTTCTGTGTCAAGAAGTGCCTCTGTAGGCTGTCTTCAGTTTGAGTAGACCCCACACCTAGGCCGGTGAGAGACTTCTGAATAGAATCAGAAGGGATGCTGGTGGAGGCACCTTCTATGTCAAAAAGTGGCGTCTTGTGTGCTGGGCTATGTAGGCTGTCTTCGGTTTGAGTTGACCCCACACCTAGGCCGGTGAGAGACTCCTGAATAGAATCAGAAAGGATGCTGTTGGAGGCTCCTTCTATGTCAAAAAGTGGCGTCTTGTGTGCTGGGCTATGTAGGCTGTCTTCAGTTTGAGTGGTCCCCACACCTAGCTCGGTGAGAGACTTCTGAATAGAATCAGAAGGGATGTTGTCGGAGGCTCCTTCTGTGTCAAGAAGTGCCTCTGTAGGCTGTCTTCAGTTTGAGTAGACCCCACACCTAGGCCGGTGAGAGACTTCTGAATAGAATCAGAAGGGATGCTGGTGGAGGCACCTTCTATGTCAAAAAGTGGCGCCTTGTGTGCTGGGCTATGTAGGCTGTCTTCAGTTTGAGTGGTCCCCACACCTAGCTCGGTGAGAGACTCCTGAATAGAATCAGAAAGGATGCTGTTGGAGGCTCCTTCTATGTCAAAAAGTGGCGTCTTGTGTGCTGGGCTATGTAGGCTGTCTTCAGTTTGAGTGGTCCCCACACCTAGCTCGGTGAGAGACTTCTGAATAGAATCAGAAGGGATGTTGTCGGAGGCTCCTTCTGTGTCAAGAAGTGCCTCTGTAGGCTGTCTTCAGTTTGAGTAGACCCCACACCTAGGCCGGTGAGAGACTTCTGAATAAAATCAGAAGGGATGCTGGTGGAGGCACCTTCTATGTCAAAAAGTGGCGCCTTGTGTGCTGGGCTATGTAGGCTGTCTTCAGTTTGAGTGGTCCCCACACCTAGCTCGGTGAGAGACTTCTGAATAGAATCAGAAGGGATGTTGTCGGAGGCTCCTTCTATGTCAAAAAGTGGCGTCTTGTGTGCTTAGCTATGTAGGCTGTCTTCAGTTTGAGTGGTCCCCACACCTAGCTCGGTGAGAGACTCCTGAATAGAATCAGAAGGGATGTTGTCGGAGGCTCCTTCTATGTCAGAAAGTGCCTCTGTAGGCTGTCTTCAGTTTGAGTAGACCCCACACCTAGCTCGATGAGAGACTCCTAATAGAATCAGAAGGCATGCTGGTGGAGGCACCTTCTATGTCAAGAAGTGGCGTCTTGTGTGCTGGGCTATGTACGCTGTCTTCAGTTTGAGTTGACCCCACACCTAGCTCGGTGAGAGGCTCCTGAATAGAATCAGAAGGGATGTTGTCGGAGGCTCCTTCTGTGTCAAGAAGTGCCTCTGTAGGCTGTCTTCAGTTTGAGTAGACCCCACACCTAGGCCGGTGAGAGACTTCTGAATAGAATCAGAAGGGATGCTGGTGGAGGCACCTTCTATGTCAAAAAGTGGCGCCTTGTGTGCTGGGCTATGTAGGCTGTCTTCAGTTTGAGTGGTCCCCACACCTAGCTCGGTGAGAGACTCCTGAATAGAATCAGAAAGGATGCTGTTGGAGGCTCCTTCTATGTCAAAAAGTGGCGTCTTGTGTGCTGGGCTATGTAGGCTGTCTTCAGTTTGAGTGGTCCCCACACCTAGCTCGGTGAGAGACTTCTGAATAGAATCAGAAGGGATGTTGTCGGAGGCTCCTTCTGTGTCAAGAAGTGCCTCTGTAGGCTGTCTTCAGTTTGAGTAGACCCCACACCTAGGCCGGTGAGAGACTTCTGAATAAAATCAGAAGGGATGCTGGTGGAGGCACCTTCTATGTCAAAAAGTGGCGCCTTGTGTGCTGGGCTATGTAGGCTGTCTTCAGTTTGAGTGGTCCCCACACCTAGCTCGGTGAGAGACTTCTGAATAGAATCAGAAGGGATGCTGGTGGAGGCACCTTCTATGTCAAGAAGTGGCGTCTTGTGTGCTGGGCTATGTAGGCTGTCTTCAGTTTGAGTAGACCCCACACCTAGCTCGATGAGAGACTCCTAATAGAATCAGAAGGCATGCTGGTGGAGGCACCTTCTATGTCAAGAAGTGGCGTCTTGTGTGCTGGGCTATGTAGGCTGTCTTCAGTTTGAGTGGTCCCCACACCTAGCTCGGTGAGAGACTCCTGAATAGAATCAGAAAGGATGCTGTTGGAGGCTCCTTCTATGTCAAGACTGTCTTCAGTTTGAGTAGATTGTCCAGTGACCATGATTGATTGGAGTCCTCTCATACATACTACGTCCGCGGTGTGCTTCATCCCTCAAACGAGTACCATAGCCACCCACACTGTGAGCCCCATTTACATCGAAATAGTTGCAATTATCTGAATTATTCCAAAGCTTACATCAGCGCGCATTATGAATTCTATTTAAAGCAACGCAGAGCGCCGAGGACATGTGTAAATATAATTAACACTGTAACGGCCGGTGCCATCCCCGCGCCAGGACGTCAGGACGTTGTGTGTGCTGATGACGATCAAATATTAAACATACCCTCGTCCTGTTTACACAAATTAAACGAACCATGAATTCTTAATTAGATGGAATTGGTGATTACACACTTTTAATTGAATTTAAATTACAACGCGCGCCCCCAGCCCACCCTTGTAGATTGTTTTGGATTAGAGGGTGGGTGGTTGGGTGGGTGGTTGGTCTGCATGTATTGATGATGCCGCTCCTCTTACGAGCAGAAGTACAAATGGCAAACACTTTAGAATGTCTTTCGTTTCTTTTCTTCCACAGGACACCATCAACCCTAAGTGACTGGTACCCACCCCCGCACCCCCGCACCGCCTCAACCCCAACCCATGAGCATCGTTTAACAAAAGTCAAGCAAGACTGAGGGATAATGGAGCTCGCATCGGGTACAGTAGCAGCAGCAGCTGGTTCGGGTGCCTTGTCTACCATAAACAACAAAACGAACAATACATGTTCTTCAGACGCTACTGTCACCTCGCACAATCATCACTTCATGAAGAGGATCAATGAATCGTCAAAGGGGCAACAACCACAACAGCAAACCCAACACATTCTGCAGGCCCATATCGAACACCATCAGCAGCAGCAGCAGGAGCAGAGGCAACAGGAAATTGATGGTTTGCCGTCGGTAGCTTCCCCGAAACCTAATCAGGTGAGTGATTGAGATATAGGGATACGGATACGGTGTTGAACTGTCGCAACTAAGGGAGTGGATCAAGTAGGTGATGGGGGGAGGGAGATTGGATGGGTAGTATTCAGCCTGTTGTGCTGAAAGTTGTGACAAACATTGTCCATTTGGATCGATTCGAGCATAATTGCATCCTCATGGGATTTCTAGGACTCTGGCAGTCCCTTATGGAACTCAACTTCACGCCATGAAGTCCATTCGGCATGGAGCGTAACAAATGGTAATCCGACGGTGCAAGGTCCGGACCATATGATGAATGCATCAACACTTCCCAGTCAAGCTCTCTCAGTTGTTGGCTGGTTGCTAGAGATATACGTAGTCTGGCATTGTCCTGGTGGAAGATAACGCCCCTTTCGGTTGCTTTTCCCAAATCGGAAAGGATGCTGTTGAAGGCTCCTTCTGTGTCAAGAAGTGCCTCTGTAGGCTGTCTTCTGTTTGAGTAGACTCCACACCTAGCTCCATGAGAGACTCCTGAATAGAATCAGAAAGGATGCTGTTGGAGGCTCCTTCTGTGTCAAGAAGTGCCTCTGTAGGCTGTCTTCTGTTTGAGTAGACTCCACACCTAGCTCCATGAGTGACTCCTGAATAGAATCAGAAGGGATGCTGTTGGAGGCTCCTTCTGTGTCAAGAAGTGCCTCTGTAGGCTGTCTTCAGTTTGAGTAGACCCCACACCTAGCTCGATGAGAGACTCCTGAATAGAATCAGAAAGGATGCTGTTGGAGGCTACTTCTGTGTCAAGAAGTGCCTCTGTAGGCTGTCTTCAGTTTGAGTAGACCCCACACCTATCTCGACGAGAGACTCCTGAATAGAATCAGAAAGGATGCTGTTGGAGGCTCCTTCTGTGTCAAGAAGTGCTGTCTTCAGTTTGACTAGACCCCACACCTAGCTCGATGAGAGACTCCTGAATAGAATCAGAAGGGATGCTGTTGGAGGCTCCTTCTGTGTCAAGAAGTGCCTCTGTAGGCTGTCTTCAGTTTGAGTAGACCCCACACCTAGCTCGATGAGAGACTCCTGAATAGAATCAGAAAGGATGCTGTTGGAGGCTACTTCTGTGGCAAGAAGTGCCTCTGTAGGCTGTCTTCAGTTTGAGTAGACCCCACACCTATCTCGACGAGAGACTCCTGAATAGAATCAGAAAGGATGCTGTTGGAGGCTCCTTCTGTGTCAAGAAGTGCTGTCTTCAGTTTGAGTAGACCCCACACCTAGCTCGATGAGAGACTCCTGAATAGAATCAGAAAGGATGCTGTTGGAGGCTCCTTCTGTGTCAAGAAGTGCCTCTGTAGGCTGTCTTCAGTTTGAGTAGACCCCACACCTAGCTCGATGAGAGACTCCTGAATAGAATCAGAAAGGAAGCTGTTGGAGGCTCCTTCTGCGTCAAGAAGTGCTGTCTTCAGTTTGACTAGACCCCACGCCTACTTTTCCTGTTGCTTTTCCTGAATCGCTTCATTGAATCTTATGTCCTGGATCCTCTTGTCGGTCCTAGAACCAGAACTATGCCTAAGCACCATCGTGTGCGGTTTCTAGAAATGTGCCTCAGCTCTCTCCCCAACTTCTCCACAAGCGTGCCATGCCTCCTTGTCGACTGTTTCGCGCCGTATTCTCCTCAGACTGCCATCCTGGGTTAAGGGGTTCCATTGCATTGCACGGCTAGCTATGGACCTGTCACCTTATCGGAACATGTGACCAATCTTCCGTCATTGCATGGTTGTGCCTATGCGTTCCTGACTCGTTCTCTGGTAAAGGTGTTCATTAGAGACACGCTTGGGCCAGAAAAGCCTTAAGATGCTGCGCAGGCACCTGTTTAGTCTCCAAGTGCTGCATCCATGTAACAGCACAGATTCAACGTTAGAGGAACAGTCCTAGCTTGGTGTTCAAACTGATTGCATTGCTCCGCCATATTCTTGATAACATCCCCTTGGCTATATCCTGTTCGATTCCACAATCAGTCGGAACAATACTCCCAAGAAGCTGAGAATCCTCCACGCTCTCTACCGGCTGTCCAGGTTAGGTTAGGTTGGCTGTCCACACGAGAGTGCAGACACACTTAGACCAGTGAAGGTCCTTTGTGACAAATGGACCGGCTGTCCAGCAATGTATACAGTTCGGTTCCACCATCGGTCGAGACAATACTCCCAAGTTGCTGGAAAGCTCCTACCTTGGAGCCCCCTACCTATCTCTTGATGTGCTCCTCATCTGAGGAATGAGCAAGGAACCGTCTAGGCTTTGGCTGTAGCTGCGACCACCTGTCAGCTCTCTGTGATTCTGTAGATAGTCCTGCTGTCTACGAACCCCACAGGCAGATCAGTAGAAATGCTGTGAAGTGGTAGGGTTGTGATCCCTTGTTTTCGGATCATAACCTCGCTGATAAAAGGAAGAAGAAGAGAAGAAGAAGTTGTCGTTGCCTACCTCGGCATTCAAATCCCCCATCACACTATGACAATGTCTCCATTTGGTGTTCTATTGAAGACGGCGCCTAAGTGATTGTAGAAGCTCTCCTACTTGTCCTCAGACGAGTCACCCGTTGAGGAGTAACACTGTATAATGATGAGGCGTCGTACTCTAGTCCGGAATCTGGCAGTCGTAACCACGAGGGTGGACTTCATCCTCAGATACTCGGTTCATTCGTGTTGGCAGCCTCCTGCGCTGCATTTTAGTGTCGCTCCTGCCTTCGTAGCTTCTTCATACTGGTTGCCACAGTGTCGCTAACTACTTCTCAGGCATGCTCAGTGCTCATCATTTGACTGATGATGTTGCCAGGGGTTAGGTCCACACCAGTTTGTTCACCAGCAGGTGCCGTTCTTCATAGTATCGTGGACAATGCTGCTTTCGTGCACGTAGTCGAGTCCAAACCTGTGGAAGTATTCTCTGAAGCAACCATGGTCAGTAAGCATCTGAGTCAGGTAGAAACTCAGCTCACATTCGTCTTCCTTCTGAATGGCTTCGCCTTCCTTCTGTTTGGCTTCGCCTTCCTTCTGTACGATATCGTCTTCCTTCTGTATGGCTTCGCCTTCCTTCTGTACGACATCGTCTTCCTTCTGAATGGCTTCGCCTTCCATCTGTACGACATCGTCTTCCTTCTGAATGGCTTCGCCTTCCATCTGTACGACATCGTCTTCCTTCTGAATGGCTTCGCCTTCCATCTGTACGACATCGTCTTCCTTCTGAATGGCTTCGCCTTCCTTCTGTACGATATCGTCTTCCTTCTGTGTGACTGGGCCTTCCTTCTGTATCACTTCGTCTTCATGGCACTGACCCCTGTTTGGGAGCAGTAGAACACAGTCGTTGCCGCAACTCTTCCTAAGAGCCGTCTCCTCCTGTGCTTTGGTCCGCCGATATCTGGCATGATCCTCGCCCTCTCTCAGCTGCATACTGCGGATGTTGCTTACAAGTTAGCCTTGCATCTATAGTAATGGCAAGGTACCTCAGCTCTAGTTTGGAAACTACAACGTGATCGCCAACAGTTGCTCTTATAGTCTCCATGACTCGCCTGCTGCTGATGAGCACTCTACTTCTATCTTTTCCTCTGCAAGTTGTAGGCCCATTCATACTAGCCAGTCCTGAACCACCCTGAGAGCTTCATTGCAGTCATGCTCCTATTCTTCACGGAGTCTGGCCACTACAACGATTGCTATGTCGTCGATGAAGCCCATTCATTTGGAAGACTTCGTCTGTCTGAGGACAGCATCATACATTAGATTCCACAATAGCGGACCTAGTATGGAGCCTTGGGGAACACCACCAATCGCGCTATACTGCCTCATTCCATCGTCTGTCCGTCATTATCATCTGCGGGTAGTCTGGCACTCTCTTGGTACCGCCAGTGTCTCTCCAGTTTGCGATGTTGAAGGCGTCATTCCTGCCATCCAGCGTGGTGATTCTGAGAGGACTCCTGCCTGTCCAATCTGTCTCCAGTATATGCCCCACGGCGCGCTGTGGTGACTGCCTTGGCGTAGGTAGGTAGGTAGATCCCATTAGCTCCATAATTACCTACCGCACAGCATGTATCTCACAAGCCATCGATTCGAAATCGAATAACATGACCACCACCTGGCGCTGGCCGCTTTCTCTTTTTTATTGTCCAACCCAACGACCTTAGACAGACAAAATGATTCCAAAGGATACCCAGAAGGCGTTGATAATGTCCTTAAAAAGGGAAACCCACGCCAAGCAAATATTATCTCTTTTGAATGAATCGCACCCCTGGGACGCTGTGAGAGTTCCCAACTTGAAGTCAATCGCAAAGGGGTTGCTACCTCCCCCCGCCCTCCCCGAACACAAAAGAACTTCACAGATTGTTTCCACAAGTTCTACGTCAGTTTGATTGCACAATTTGTCGAAAATAATTGAGAACGTGAGCAGATTAACAAGAGAACACGTAGTTACATGTGATTTATGGGTTGGCCCCCCGGGTTTATTGATTCCTTCCATGTTGGGAGCAGAGGTGCAATGATTTTGTTGTTTGTTTCGTTCTAGGTGAGCACCGTTCTGCTGTATGGGATTCCCATTGTGTCGCTGTACATAGAGTCGCAGGAACGCTTGTGTTTGGCACAAATCTCGAATACACTGCTGAAGCAGTTCAGCTACAATGAGATACACAATCGACGGGTTGCACTGGGAATCACGTGCGTCCAGTGTACACCGGTACAGCTGGAGATTCTGCGTCGAGCTGGAGCAATGCCGGTGAGTTCAAGGCGTTGTGGTATGATAACCAGACGGGAAGCCGAACGGCTGTGTAAGTCATTTCTTGGGGACAATGCACCACCACGGCTGCCGGATGACTTTGCGTTCAGTGTGCATCACAAGTGTGCTTGGGGATGCCGTGGATCGTTCCTGCCATCGCGGTATAACTCATCTCGGGCTAAATGCATTAAGTGCTCCTACTGCGGTTTGTTCTTCTCGCCGAACAAGTTCATATTCCATTCGCATCGGATTGGTCCGGGTGACAAGTATGTGCAGCCGGATGCAGCGAATTTCAACTCTTGGCGGCGTCACATGAAGTTGAGTGGCAATCCACCGGAGGAGATCACTCACGCGTGGGAGGATGTTAAGGCGATGTTCAACGGCGGAACACGAAAACGTCTGATGACAACGGCGTCCAATTCATCGTCAAGTTCCCTTACAGCAGCAGTAGCAGCGGCGGCAGCAACGACAGTAGCCACAGGCTCTGCATCGTCTTCATCGTCGTCTTCGTCATCATCAATAGCTGCACGGTCGCCAAAGCGTTTGAAAGAGAGTTCACCGGGTAGAACCGGCGGCCCAGTGCCCGCACCAGTTGGACAATTTCCCTTGCGTCCACTCAACATCCATCATCCTGGCTCACAATCAGTGCCAGCATCTGGAGGAACAGCAACCACGGAGATTACGTTGCCATTTTCCAGAAATTTCATGATGGACTACATGTGGCATGCACACGCGCAAAACAAAGCCTCCAACAGTCACTTTCACTTTCCCAATTGCACATTGCCTTGGATCAAGGGCAGCGCTGGATCCTTCATTTTCGGCAATGGCAGCTCGAGCACATCCGTGACCAACACAAGTCCCACTCAAGACCAAACCCTAACGAGTTCGACTAACCCAGAGCCGGCGGCTACCCGCAACAATACATCCCCCAATGGAGCGCTCGAGAGATTCGGTTCACCATCTCACACATATCCGACTTCTACGGCAGCATCCGATGTAAAGGCTCTTTCCGGATTCTACAACAACTCGGCGTTCAAGCCTGTCATCCAGGTTAACCGTTCGGCATCCTCATACACCACAGCCACAACAACATTAGCCTTAGAGACGGTGGCAGCCGTAGCAGCAGCTGCCGCTGCTGCAGCTACGTCCTACGACAATGACCAGAAAGCGATAAGTCGAGCCCCAACAACAGACTCAATATCACCACCACCTCCGGGTACACCTCTCATCAAGGAATCCTTCTCATCTGACGACGAAATGGTAGACATCGAAACGACCGAAGAGGAAGAGAAGCCACCCTCATCCTTCAAGTTCGACAACCATCGGATGCGGCTGATGAAACGGGACGAACACAACGAAATCCGACATCAAATCAACAACACCCTAGACGCTCCCATAGAGGTGGACAACTCCAGCGACGAGCTAACCTGGAGGGGACTCATGAAGAAAGAGGTAAGTACATCCAACCCCCTACTTCCAACCAACACTCACTCGAATCTGTTTTGATATCAAAAACATCCACTCACGGGGAGTACAAGATACATTCTGGGATGGGGATGGGAACAAGGGGAGGGGTACCACGTTTTAATTCCTCGCAAAGTAATTAATTAGAAAGGATACTCGCCTCAGATGTGTGGTGAAGCCTTTGAGAGGCTTAGTCGGATTAATGTGCTTTAAGGTGGCCTGGGGGCCTGCTGGGCAGTGGTGGGATGTGTATCGTGGGATTCCACTGAATGCGCAGACGAGAGATAGGAATGAACGGTTCATGAGGTTGTCATATGACACTAGACACCATACTGGGCGCGTGGGGAACCCTAACTGCAGCAAAGCTTAACCAATCCGTCACAATGCAACTTCAGAAGGGTCAACAGCTGGTTTTGTCTGTTTACGGTAAGCGTCCTTCACTATCTCGTCAATGTGCATTCCTTGGCATAGAGGGTCCTCTGGACAACATCGGCTATGAGTCCATCACCAGTGCTATGGATCACAGGGCAACCAGATGGGTTAGGGCTATGCTCGATAGCCGACTGCATAACTAGGGCCATGAGACAGAGGGCGACCAGATGGGTTGGGACTATGCTCCATCACTAGTGCCATGGGACAGAGGGCAACCAGATAGGTTAGGACTATGCTCCATCACTAGTGCCATGAGACAGAGGGCGACCAGATGGGTTGGGACTATGCTCGATAGCCGACTCCATGACTAGGGCCATGAGACAGACGTCGACCCGATAGGTTAGGACTATGCTCCATCACTAGTGCCATGGGACAGAGGGCCACCAGATGAGTTAGGACTATGCTCGATAGCCGACTCCATGTCTAGTGCCATGAGACAGAGGGCAACCAGATAGGTTAGGACTATGCTCCATCACTAGTGCCATGACACAGAGGGCAACCAGATGAGTTAGGACTATGCTTCATAGCCGACTCCATCCCTAGTGCTATGAGACAGAAGGCAACCAGATAGGTTAGGACTATGGTCGATAGCCGCATCATCCTGACATCTTCGTTAGGAGAGCTCTCTGCGATGGTCTCCGCAGCAAAAGGCTGCCGCCAAGGCGTCGTCTTCTCGCCTCTCTTATAGTCTCTCGTAGTGAGTGACTTACTGAATAGCTGCTTCATCCAAAGGGAATCCTGTAGCATACCGATGAATCACAAATGGATTCAGGAGTTGGTGCCGATGTGGATGCAGTTTCGAAACCACTTGCACAGAGTCCAAGTGCTTTCCAAGCCAAGCTGTACGCTATTGAGTGAGAGTCTTCGAATCTAACCCCGAGGGACGACGCAGTAGAGGGAATCATCGCCGTAGGTCGCGCGCACAAGTTCAAGGGGACCTCGACCAACTTGGAGTGCGCAACTGGAGGCAATTAGCTAAATACCGAGCTAAATGGAGAGGATTGTTGGTTGAGGCCCAGGTTCACCCCGAACTGTAGCGCCACCTAAGTAAGTAAGTGTACGCTATTGAGACTTGCGCTAGCACAACCTTGGACAAGGTGCCACCATCTACACATCCACCTATAGCCAAGCAGCGCTCGAAGCACAACATCTAAGGTATATCCTGTCCCTGAGTGGTCAAATGGTAGATCCATGGCATCACAGTGGACCTTCACTGGTCCAAGTGTGTCTGCCAATCTAACCTAACCCAACACCCAAGGTCTTTGACAAGCTGTCCGACACTTTCAGCAGAAATGATAGGAGAAGGGTTGTGAGCTTCCTTACCCGTAACTGGCACCTCAACGAAATGAGAATCTCGGAGGATATCACCTCGGATATGCCGCCTTTGTCTAGAAGAGGACGAAACCGCCGAACCCCACAGGCGGATCAGTAGAAATGCGGTGAAGTGGGAGGGTTGTGATTCCTTATTTTCACATCATAACCTCGCTGATAAAAGGAAGAAGAAGAGCCTTCCTAGGAATGCTTTCAAAAACATCGAAGGGAGTGTGCCCTGCTCTTACTTACAGTTCAGGATGAATCTGTGCCTCAACCAACAGGCCTCTCCATTTAGCTCGATCTTTAGCCAATTGCCTCCAGTTATGCACTCCAAGTTAGTCGAAGTTCCCTTGAACTTGTGCGTGCCACCTATGGCGAGGAAGCCATCTACTGCGTCGTCCCTCCAGGTTGGATTCGAAGACTGTGCCCCTGCTCTAGCTCTGCAAGATGCTCGTTGTCACAAGAAACATCGACTTCACTCTCGGATACAGTTCAATAGAGAAATCTGTTAGCATAGGCACTCGTCAGGGAGGCGTTATATCTCCCTCCTTCTATGGCTACCAGTCATCTATGGTACACAGGTATAGGTGTCACTGCTTATGCGGCTCGAAGGACCAGAACTAGATGCGATCTTTGACCTCCCATTTCGGAGGCAAAAGGCTCAGGGAAAATTCCTAGACACACAATGATGGCATCAGCTCTGGGTTAGGTTAGGTTACGGTGGCTGTAGTCTTCTTCTTCCTTTTATCAGCGAGGTTATGATCCAAAAATAAAGGATCACAACCCTCCCACTTCACTGCATTTCTACTGATCCGCCTGTGGGGTTCGCCAAGAGTAGCTGTAGTACCACATGGATCTATCATCCCCGGGGAGAACTACCCTTGGCACCAGCTGCCTGGCTGTCGATGAAAAAGGTGGTGTCCTCCTGTGGTATTGCCCTCATCGCAGTCTTCCTTAGGTTAGGTTAGAATGGCAGCATCACTTAGGCCGGACTAGGCTCATTGTGGTACCACATGGATCAACCACCCCCGGAAGATCTACTCCTAGAACAGGTGTTGAGGGGTAACAGGCAGCCTTAGGCTACCGATGCTGACGTAGCTCGCCTAAATTGTCGAAGAGGTAAGCTCCTAAGTGTAGTCTTCTGCGAGCGGTAAGAGCCTGCCACGTACAAAGAAGGTGTAGCATGGTTGCCTCCTCGTCCTCGTCTTCTTCTTCTTCCTTTTTTTCAGAGAGGCCATGATCCGAAAATAAGGGTTCGAAACCGGGAGGGAGAGCAGAGACTTCCTAAGAGAATTATTCTCGATAGAATCATCGACATGGCTAACGTAAGTCACAGCCCACTTAGACCAACAAGGGTCTTAGGTGGCGCTACAGTCCGAGGTGGTCCTAGGCGAACCCTACAGGCGGATCAGTAGAAATGCGGTGAAGTGGGAGGGTTGTGATCCCTTGTTTTCGGATCATAGCCACGCTGATGAAAGGAAGAAGAAGAAGACGAGGACGAGGAGGCAACCATGCTACACTGTACTTTGTAGACAGTCCGAGGTGGACCTGGTTCTCAACTGACAAACCTCTCCAGCCAGCTGCACACGCCAAGTTGGTTGAGGTCACCTTCCACTTGTTTGCGCCTGGTCGTCCTCAGGAGGTCTTTCAGCTCAATATGCGTTAGTCCTCCAACTCAGTGAAGCAGTAGCTAGCGAGAGTCCTCATTCTTCTGTCGGCGATAGCAGGGAAGCAGGTTTCGGACAGATTCAATTTCTTCCTCGTCCCTGTAGTCGTTGTGAGGTAAGCCGATACCATTGAACCCTGATGGCACATTGTCCCGTGATTATGCCTGCTATGGACTAAGCCCAACCAGAGAACGTATTCTCCTCATTCTGGTATCCAGATGGATCCATCGTCTGTTACCTTCGCTAGCGGCTTCATCTCCGATGAGCTGATAGGAACCTTCACGCAAGAGAGGGCCTGCAAGATGTGCAACGCTGACTCCATTCTAGCGAGTTCGTCTGCTCTTTCATTACCCAGCGTACCCATGTGTACTGGTACCCAACATAGGGTCACCTTGTTGCCTTGTGATACCTCATCCAGATGTCATTTGCAGATTCTAACGAGCTTCGATCTGATTCAGAGATGGAATCCAGAGCCTTCACGGCTGCCTGACAGTAGTTGATTTAGCCTGGATGACGGCTGTGATTTCAGCTTGACAGACGCTGCATTCGTTGTTGATTCTGAATGAGCGGTTGACCCCAGACCCTACACCGACAACCATCAGTATAGAAGGCCGGTTCCACCCTTCCCAGTGACTTGTTCGTTCTTCTAGTCACTTCTGTCAGGAATGCTGACAGGGAATCTCCTGTCGAATGTCACCATCGGAGTCATGTAATCGGTTTGGATCATGTGACCTCCCATCTGGATAGGATGGATCCATGACCATGCAGTGCCGATGACCAGAGTCCTGCTTTCCTCAGTCTGCTTCCCTCAGTCTTGTAACCTCCCATCTGGATAAGATGGAGGCTTGACCATGTAGTGCTGATGACCAGAGTCTTGCTTCCCCCAGTCTGCTTCCCTTAGGCCTGTGTCCTCCCATCTGGATAGGATGGAGCCATGACCGTGCAGTGCTGATGACCAGAGTCCTGCTTTCCTCAGTCTGCTTCCTTCAGTCTTGTGACATCCCATCTGGATAGGATGGAGGCTTGACCGTGTAGTGCTGATGACCAGAGTCTTGCTTCCCCCAGTCTGCTTCCCTCAGGCCTGTGTCCTCCCATCTGGATAGGATGGAGGCATGACTGTTCAGTACTGATGACCAGAGTTCTGCTTCCCTTAGTCTGCTTCTCTTCGTCTTGTGACCTCCCATCTGGATGGGATGGAGGCATCAGTGTATAGTGCTGATGATCAGAGTTCTGCTTCAGAATAGATTGAGCGCATGAGACTTACCATGATCTCCATTGCCGCCGTGGCGGTTGTACATAACGATTCCATGATCCCGATGCAGACTGACATCTGAATCTTGGTGGAGGCTTGAATGCTGGTGTTGCTTCTCCAGTGCCTTCCACCAGACTTAGGAAGCATTGGAACTTGTTTAGCTCTTTGTCTCCTTCGAGAGGCGTTGGACTCCTCGTCTGCGAATCTACGCCTTTTGGGCGCAGATTCTGTCGCAACTACGGACTGGGCTTCATGTCTACTATCGCAACGATGAGGTTGTCCTTGACCGTCTCGGAGAAGGGTTTGGAACTTGTTAAGCTCTTTATCTCCTTCGAGAGGCGTTGGACTCCTCGTCTGCGAATCTACGCCTTTTGGGCGCAGATTCTGTCGCAACTACGGACTGGTCTCCATGTCCACTATCGCAACGACGAGGTTGTCCTTGACCGTCTCGGAGAAGGGTTTGGAACTTGTTAAGCTCTTTGTCTCCTTCGAGAGGCGTTGGACTCCTCGTCTGCGGATCTACGTCCGCAGATTCTGTCGCAACTACGGACTGGTCTCCATGTCCACTATCGCAACGACGAGGTTGTCCTCGGCCGTCTCGGAGATGGATTTGGAACTTGTTAGTCTTCTTCGTGGCGTTGGGCTCCTCGTCTGCGGATCTACGTCCCCAGATTCTGTCGCAACTACGGACTACGACCGCCAGCTTCTTTCGGTAAACCAAATCGACTCGATGAGTCGTCAGCATGGGAGCATAGGTCGCAGGGCAGTTGGGCCCCAATCATCGTATCGTATCCTAGCATAGGAGCGATAGATAGGTCGCACAATCGCTGTGTATAACCAAAAGCCCACTCATTGCCGAACGCTTACAAGTGTGGACGGCTACACATGGTTCTCAATAGTTCACCTTTCGTTCAGGAGGGGTCGCGGGGGTAGGATGCTCAGGTAGACCCTCCACCCTTCTTGGTGCTCCACTATGGACTGCAACTCATCAGGAGTCATCAGGAGGAATCCCCAGACGGCTCCACGAGAGATGTCGGACTTGATCCAATCATCTATTTCTAGACCTCATCGAGGGGTTGCCTACCTTCTTCTTCTTCCTATTTCAGCCAGGTTATGATCCGAAAGCAAGGGATCATAACCCTCCCACTTCACCGCCTACCTGGTGGCATATTATCCTTCAAATTCAATTTAGAATCTAGAACCGCGCCCAGGTATCGTGCTGACTTTGAGAGGCTTAGTATCACACCACCGATCCTAGGAGGTTTGAGTTTAGAAATTGACCTCTTCCTCATGAAGAGGACAATCTCCGTCCTTGAGGAGTTGACTCTCAGACAGTGAGAGTGCCTAATTGAGACCTATCGCTTGGGAGCGGAAGGAATTTCCACCTTGAAGTGTCCCTCTGTCTATGATGGTCGAACGTAGAAGGGCATATTGCTCTAGACAGTGGTCACGATTGAGAGCAGCGATAGGGATACTATCTGGTCACTGCGCTGGTATGAGATGAGGATGTAGGCATTGCCCGGAGCAGACAAAAATACCTCAAAAGCGGTTTGTTCTCTCTGAATCGGAACAAGGATTCATAGAAATTCTGTTGAAGTGGTACGCCAGCAACACATCCATAGACACCAAGGAAGGTCCGTCGTTGTGGTACCATGAAGTATCATGTAATCCGTGGCTACTTGAGCGCCAAATGAAGTGTAGGAGTCTATCCAATAGAATGCTCCCGACTGAAGCTGTCCTCTGTGAAAGCGAAACTAAGTACATTAAGGCTCCCGCGCACCCACTGCGCTGTCTAGCCTACTCAACCGAACCCAAGTCTGATGTGATCTGCCTCCAGATACTGTGCACCGAAACACTATGAATTGGCCAATTTGCTTCTCATAATTTCCCACTTGAATTGTGGTCTGTCTGACACTCCATCCACTCCGACTTCGACTTCGTTATTTACGCTTCAGGTGGTCGGGCGGGCGGGCGGGCGTATCGTCCTTTGCCGCGCGCGCCTTACATTCAATTTAATTTGCAATTGTAATCCAATTTTTACTTGCAATCAAAACACACACCAAGCGGTTAATTAATTTAACCGGGCAGCGTAAAACCACAAAGTCCTTGTCGTCCTTCCTGCTGCTGGTACCTTTTCCTTTTCACAACGCAAAATCTCCTTTTTGCGGATTTTCTATACCACGTCGTCGTCCGGGGTGGGTGGGGGGGAGGGGGAAAGGAATGAATAACCCAATTGGTGTTGCGCCAGCAAGGACCTTTTGCGGTGTGGGTGGGGGTGGGGTGTTTCCCTTTTAGAGAAACAAAATGAGACAACAGTAGGTACAGCGAGCTGGGAAAGAAGTGTGTCTATACAGAAGCGACTGGGGGTGTGTTCTTTCGACACAATCGCCACATCCTTCCTCTCCATGGATGTGTGTGTGTATGTGTGTGTGTGTGTATGTGAGAGCACTTGAATGACAATATAGAGATTTAGTGGAGCATTCCATAGAAAAAATTGAGGAACAAAAGGAATCAGGACATCCTGAAGAGGGAGGTATCATTGAGCTCGCCTCCCTTACACAAAAAAGGGGATAATCACGCTCTCGATGGGGGCGTACAAACCGCGCGGTAAATGAGAAAATTGAGAGCTCGTACACGGGGGTGGGTTCCGGGGGTTGATGAGTTCAATAATGCTGATGGTGATGGTGAATTTAAATTGAATGCGGGTGTCAATGCGAATGATTTTAAATGAGACTATAATTATGATGTTTCCCTATGCTGGTCCTCCGCCTCTCTCTCCCTCTCTCTCCCCTGTCGCCTCTCGCCTCTTGGTCCTTGTATCCTTTTTAATTGAATTTTCGTTTCCTTTCGTTGTGGCCCTTTGGAATGAATGAGGATTGGCGGTATCGCTCAATGTGCTGCTCACTGAAAGAGTAAACCAAAAATTGAATTACCTTAATCTCAATTTACATAGTAAATTGAATTGCTCTGTGCGATGGGATGTCGGTTGTCCTTGGGATGTGGCAGGAGCGAGCTGCCTGCACAGACATTTTGTATAATTTAGCAATAATGCTGTTTGTGATTTCAATTATTTTACAGTCGGGTGGATGATTTCTTTCCGCCATATTACACGCCAAGGTAATCATGTGCGCAAGGATGTCTTATTTAATCGGATCCATCGTGTAGTGGGATGTGTGGGGGGTATGTACGAGCGGGAATGGGGAGTTTAAGGACGTTGAATGGGATTAAGGGATTGATACATATTTCGTGGCTGGATTGCCCCGACAATATGGCTCTTGGCTTTTGTTGCTTTTGCAACTCGACACCTGTGAATCTGTTAAGTGAGATCACTAACTATGCTGGACGGGACGTGGCTCTAAAGGCAACATGTATTGGTTGCTTCTTCTTCCGACTTCGGCGAGATTATGATTTGAACTCAAGGGATCATAACGCACTCCCACTTCACTATATTTCTACTGATCCTCTACTGATCCGCCTGTGGAGTTCGCCTGTTCGACTCAAGGGATCGTAACGCGGTCCCACCTTACTGCATTTCTACTGATCCTCCACTGATCTTCTACTGATCTGCCAGTGAAACTCGCCTGTTGAACTCAAGGGATCGTAACGCGCTCCCACTTCACTGCATTTCTACTGATCGTCTACTGATCTGCCTGTGGAGTTCGCCTGTTCGACTCAAAGGTCGTAACGCGCTCCCACTTCACCGCATTTCTACTGATCCTCTAGTGATCCTCTACTGATCCTCTACTGATCCGCCTGTAGGGTTTGCCTTGAATGAATTCCAACTGTTCCATCGAATGTTGAGGAAGAAAGGCAGCTGGTTCGGAACAGCGGTCATTGCCTCTGTGATGAGATGTTTGTGGAGTGAAGCGGCTTGGTGTGGCGACTAGGTTAGATTAGGTAGATGGGTGACTTGTGCCAAAAGAGTCACTGCTCACTTAGACGAACAGTTCGGGTCCATTGTGTCCAAAGAGGGTTGGAATGAATTCCAAGTAAGGCTGCTAAAGACAAGAGTTCTGAACAGCTGTCATTGCCTCTGCGGGAGATGTTTGTGGAATGAAGCGGCTTGGCTTAAAACACCCGGAGTTCAAGAAGCCATCAGCGCGAAGAAGAGAGCCTATAAGGCGGAGGACTCACTTGGGGTACTTCGATTCTGGAAATCGGTACCCCGAGGCGTGAAGAACTTGCAAATTTGCTGTGAAAACAGCGAAGGAACAGTCTTCGAAGGAGTTGTGGCGACAAATTGGAATGTGACCACTGATCTGCACATAGAATGCTCTGCCAGATCATCCGTCAACGCAGAGAAAGAAGTTGAACATTGTGAAAGGAGTCGAATCCAAAGACGGTGGTACACTTCCTTCCAATGAGGATGACATCTTACACAGATGGAGCTAGGAACTTGCAGAGCTGCTCTCAATCGCGAACAGGACAACGAAGATGACTGGCAGCTACTTCTCCGAACAGAACGATCTATACTTCGATGGATTGCTGACGTAGTGCGTATGTTCCCAAACCGACTTCCAAGACGTGTCAGGTTTGCCGTACCATCAGGTGAGAGACCCCATGGTAGGCCTAGAAATAGGTGGTTGAACCAAGTGCTACATCTCTTCTGGAACCATCTACGGATTCCTTCTGATGAGTTTGAGTCAATGTCCGAAGATCTAGAAGGATGGCGCGTCTATCTGAGCATTTTTTTCCCGCCACCCTCATGAAGAATAAGCGGGCAATTGACAATGTATGCACGAGTGGAAGGTTTTCAATTGGGATGCCCCATTACTCCAATAGGGTTCCTCGGCTATGCGTGAAGGTAGCCGCCGGTTTGCTTGGCCTTTCAAATCGTCCATACCAGCCAGTTGGTTGTGGAAAGAGATTATGTTGGTTACCTAGACACTGCGATATAGATGGCAATGAAAGTCTGGCCAAAGAAAGAGCCAGAGCTCCCACAAAGTAGCGCAATTGGAGCCATAAAGCCACACAGCTTGGACCCACATGCTAGTGGGTGACTTAATTGCTGTACGCTGCAGATGGCTCTTCTTATGAAAAGCAAGTCCAAGGATAAACCCCCAGATAGCAGGGGAAAACAACTCTTAGAGCTGTGCTGCAACTGCGGACGCTCCACTGCTAAATTTTCGAAGCAGAGGTGGCAAATGTGCTGAGTTAACCTCTATTGGTGGGAATGGTCCCTCTGCCTTTGCATCGGAATCTCTTCTAGCCCAAGTTACTGATCCGAAAATTGGCTTTCGGATCATCTTTCTCTGGTCCTAGATGCCTCACTTATCTCCAAGGATGCGGGAGCTAACTCTTGCCAAAATCAGGGCTTATTGCCCTCTTAGCCTATAGGCGAACCCCACAGACGGATCAGTAGAAATGCAGTGAAGTGGGGGGGTTATGTTCCCTTATTTCCGGATCATAACCTCGCTGATAAGAGGAAGAAGAAGAAGCCTATAGAAACAGCGATTGGCAAGAGTACATCTTGGTTTGATCCCCCCATTGTGGTGTCATTTGCGGAGCTGCCCATAGAACATAGGTTTCCTTTTTTTTTTTTGCTTCCATACCAACGTGACGAGATGATGAATGGTTGGATGGCATACTGACCATCACATCTGGACCAACATGAGGAACGTAATGATGAGAGTACCTGTCCAGACACTAATTGATTACAGTGGGAACCGGGCAAGAAGTTTCATCCGCTATTCCTTTTATTCTGTTCCCCGATCCGAGTGATGGCCATTACCTTGGGTAAGATTGATTGGATCTCGGCTCTAGTATTGCCAGAGGCGTCACTGTGGTAATTAACACCAGCTACAACGGACAGATACATTTCGTGTGAAATTCATTTCCCCTTTGGAATGGAATGCAAATCAGGGAAGGAAGGGAGAAAGGTTTGTCGGGGTAAAGTGCCAGCTGAGCCCAGTTTTCCATGACTTTTTTGCATTTGATGTTGGAACTGAGGTCTTCCAAAGTCTCTGGCTTGTTGGCATAGACCGTAGCCTCAAAGAAGTAACTCCAGAGGCGTCAAACCAAATGAACGAGTCGCCCAATTGACTAGTCCATCTCTGGAGGTAACACGGTCACTGAACTTTGACTTCAAATAGCTCGATTGTTTGGCCAGCTGTGTGGCATGTTGAAACGACATGTGTTCCAAGTCATCCTCTTCCAATTTGTCCCAAAAATAGTCAGTCAACATGGTGCGGTAGCGATCTCCATGCATTATTGAAGGAGAAGACCACTCCAGCATGAAACCCGCACGAAACAGTCGACTTTTGTGGATGCAGCTGCATTTCGTGAATGGCTTCGGGTTGCTGACTTGTCCAAATGTGACAACGAAGCAGTTGGGGGCCGGAAATGGACTTCATCGCTGAGAATGAACGTAAAGTTGTTGCAGCCGAACGCGAGCTTTGATACAAAATTTGGAGCGTTGCTGAAGCGTGCACATTTCCACGACCAACTGGCTGATATGAACGATTTGAAAGGCTCCAATTGCGCTACTTTGTGGGAGCTCTGGCTCCTTCTTTGGCCAGACTTTCATTGCCATCTATATCGCAGTGTCTAGGTAACCAACATAATCTCTTTCCACGATCAAATGGCAAGTATGGATGAGTTGAAAGGCCAAACAAACCGGCGGCTAGCTTCACGCATAGTCGAGGTTCCCTATTGGAAAAAATGGGGCGTCCCAATTGAAAAGCTTGCACTCATGTACACATTGTCAATGGCCCGCTTATTCTTCATGAGGGTAGCGGGGGTAAGATGCTCAATCCTCCGCCATTGACTCGAACTCATCAAGAAGAATTCGTAGACGGCTCCAGAAGAGATGTATGTCTTGGTCCAACCACCTATTTCTAGGCCTATTCACTGATGGTGCGGCAATCATGACACGTCTTGGAAGCCGGTTTTGGGACATACGCACTACGTCAGCAATCCGTCGAAGTATAGATCGTTCTGTTCGGAGAAGTAGTTGCTCAAAGCAATCGAAGCTATGGACTGATGGACTCTTCATCCTTCTAGATCCTCCGCCATTGATTCCAACTCATCAGGAGGAATCCCTAGACGGTTCCAGAACACATGTAGGACTTGGTCCAACCATCTATTTCTAGGTCGCTCACCTGATGGCACGGCAACCATGGCAGATCATGGAAGCCGATGCATTCCATCGAGTTATAGATCGTTCTGTTCGGAGAACTAGCTGTTCAACATTGAGCGCCCCACGTACTCTGGCGTACTCGATCTCTACGAGTTATTCCAGAAACACCGCGTAGGAACCTCATCTCGGCAGCTTGTACGCGCGATCTTACCCTTTCAGTCTTTACCCAAACTACATGACCATAGGTGAGAGTTGGGACATAGACCGAGCTACCTTATAACAGACAGACCAAGCTCTCTCAAAACTGATAGCGAGTAGGACCCATCCACCTGCTGATTCAGTGGAACTCCAGTAACATGCCGAGGGGCGTTCTGGAAACGACCATTACTTCAGAGTGTAAGGTACGACTGAGTACCGGTTCCTATTGTACAGATAGTTTCCTAACTAGGCAGGGCACGAATGCCATAGGTATTTGCCAGAGAGAATTTTGTTCGTAGGGCAGGGCACGAATGCCATTAATTCCAGCATCATCACAAATAGCTACAAACCTCTCGAGTAGGCGCTTAAGTTCGGCTTGAGAGGATCCAATCATGACCAAATCCTATGCACAGAGCGACGAGTCGAAGTGCTACTGAGGCACCACCAAGGACAAGTCTGGATGAATGCCAGGAGAGATGGTAACACTCTGATGCAGAGATTGATCTTCAATATAGAGGACTGGATCAATAGGAAGCAGCTATTGATCCAGTCCCTGCTTCATTCAGATTCAGATAGAAAGATGGCTGACTTTCTATCTGACTCTGACTTTCGTGCTGCCCATGGTTGCTTCAGAGACAGCAGTCGAGGATGCAGAACACATTATGTTCCACTGACACGATACTATGCGTCTATAGAACAGTTGACATGGTGTCCATCGATATTCTGGTCGACGAAATGAAACCAGCACGAAGGAGCTATCGATGGAATGACGATACAATAGGAAGATGGACACACAAACTCATCCTCGACTTAGAAATCTGGTCTTCTTCTTCTTCTTCCGTTTATCAGCGAGGTTATGATCCGAAAACAAGAGATCATAACCCTCCCACTTCACCATATTTCTACTGATCCGCCTGTGGGGTTTGACTTAGAGATCTGGTCATGAAGGATAAAGAAAGTACCTGCTTGTAGCCTGATGTGATGTTCCAATGTCCGAGCTCTATACAATGTCCGGACCCGATACAAGTGTAAAACCCCCTAAAGCGAGGTAAACAACAAAAGTTAAGTAGCAACCAAAAAAATGCTTACAAACCAATGTCCGGACCCCATGCAGCTCATTGGATACCATCAGATGATACAGTCGGAAGGAGACCTGGCATTCTGGACGAACTCAAAAGAATCTCTGCGAAGAGCAGAGTAGAGTCTACAAGGCCAACCGCCCCAAAGGAAGTAATACCTAATGGCAGTCTCGTGGGAGTATTGGTATGTAGTCTGTTAGTCTTCCACCGTGAAATATTCTCCGCCACAGCTGCGCTGTAACACCCAGTCCAGGTATACAATGGAGAAGAGAGGTGACAAGACGCACCCTTGGCGGAGTTTGATGCCAAGTTTGCCTGAGCACAGCTTCTGCAGTTTGTATAGAAAGACTGACTCAATCCCATACTCCATGCAGAGTCTTTGAATCTAACCCACAAGGACGACGCAGTAGATGAACGACGCGGTACATGAACGACGCGGTAGATGCATGACGCAGTAGATGAACGACGCAGTAGAGGGCCTCCTCGCTGTAGGTGGCACGCACAAATTCAATGGGACCTCGACCAACTGGAGGCAAAGACCGAGCTAAATGGAGAGGCTATTGGTTGAGGTCCAGTTTCACCCCGAACTGTAGCGCCACCAGTAAGTAAACCCATACTCCTCCAGAACACTCTAGAGTTTGCCTCGAGTGTGGAGATATGTCTTTCAAATCCTCAAACCAGCTGTCGACATGTTTAGCACACTCCCAGACCTGCTCAAGTACCATTCTGAGAGTCGAAAACCGCACTGCTCACAGCTCAAAGTGGTTCAACAAGTCGAGTATGGAGATATGCCTTCTCCAAACCCACCGAACAGCTGTAGACAGGTTCAGCACACTCCCAGACCCGCTCAAGAACCATTCTGAGAGTCGAAAACCGCACTGCTCATCCCTCAAACTATCCACACAGGGATTACATGATCCTTCGTGGTACCACAACGGACCTTCATTGATCTATGAGTCTTGGCGTGCCAGCCACCCACCTCAACCTAACGTAACCTAACCATCCTCAGGCACAGAACGGGTTTCTAACGACTTTTCCAGGACTAAGACTATATCTCGTCGACAGAAGCAAGAAAGACTGACGTAGGTCAGAGGAATTCCAATGAATGCCCAGGTAGGTGCACCTACTCCAGAGTCTGTCTGGACGAAGGGTTAGTTTCTTGTATTGCTTTCGCTTCTGAGACGTGATCCATAGGTTGCACTCATGTGATGGGCAAGACGCCACGGCTTCTGAATTAGCCTGACACTCGTAGACAAAGCTCTCATTCTTGAGAGCTAGCTACTCAAGATCCTAGAACGTGTAAGCAAAGCTACTATAGCTCTGTACTGCTGTGAGGAAGCAAATAGAAAGTCCCCTTGGACCCCAAGAGAAGCACTTAGGTTCAGTTCCCTTTAACCTTACCTAACCACGTATCCATCATCAGGCGTGATCATCTGGTGGACAGCCTTGCGTCCGTGGAGCACTAAGAACTACTCCAACAGTGGCTCTAAAAATTCTGTTTCACTGGCCACCTTTGGATCCTGATAGCAAAGAAGTGGCAGCTTGTGCAGCCACTGGCAAGAAGGGCATATTTCAGTGGTCTAGTCCAGATACTGGACCGTCCTCGACTTCCACAGCTTCTGTTCGATGAAAGTGTTGAAATGAGTCATGAGGTTTAGTTGGACTTTCGGCAGATCTGTCCAGCTCTTCCTCTCTAAATCGCGCACCCAGTACCTCGTCCTGGGTTTAGTTGGAGTTTTGACAGATCTGTCCAGCTCGTCCTGGGTTTAGTTGGGCTTTCGACAGATCTGTCCAGCTCTTCCTCTCTAAATCGCGCACCCAGTACCTCGTCCTGGGTTTAGTTGGACTTTTGACAGATCTGTCCAGCTCTTCCTCCCTTAATCGCGCACCCAGTACCTCGTCCTGGGTTTAGTTGGACTTTTGACAGATCTGTCCAGCTCTTCCTCCCTAAATCGCGCACCCAATACCTCGTCCTGGGTTTAGTTGGACTTTTGACAGATCTGTCCAGCTCTTAGGCTTGGTATCACCACTGTGAGGCAGTTCGGCACAACTTGACAAGCTCTCAGTCGTTTGGATCGCTCGTCGCATAGCACCGTGACTCTCCGAAGCCATAAATGTGCTCCTTTGGCCCGTGAAGCTCCTGAATAGATGCCATTTGGGGGGTTTTGTGCGCACACTACGGAAAGTCAGTTTATTTGCGAAGAGAAAGCCATAAACTGTTCATGGTCAGGGGCTTTGCCCGCCCGCCAGCACCCATTTGGATCAGATTTTGTTTCCAGCAGAAGATCGCGCTCCAGATGGGTACACGTTCCCACTGAGAGAGTGCACGAGGGCAGCTTCTTCCATTTGAACCTGTTCAAGGTAACATATGTGGAGGCAACGTTGGGTCCTGTTGGAGTACCTTCTGCCGACCTAAGAGCTTTCTTCTTCGCCCACTACAGGACGCAGATTTTTGGCGGTTTTTGGCGATCGCCGCCTTCCTTCTTTTCCTCTTCTGTTGATTCTTAGTCAGGAGCATGTCGGAGTACGCAACTTCAGGTGCCCGTTCAGCCTTATTGGCTTTCCGAGTCAAGTCGTCACCAGTTCCACTTCGATCAGCGGTCTGTCTCTTAGAGCAGAGATTAGACGTTCCAGCTGAGACCTTTCCATCATTTTCTCCATCATTCCAGCACAATCTACCGAGAGTGTCGCAGATAGGGAGAGAGCTGCAAGGATCTATGGATGCAAGCATCACTACTACTTCAGGGTCAATGCCAGAGGCGGTGGGTAATATGTATGTTGGTTGGGGCGGCCTCTACAATCGCTATCCCAGCCGTAGTCGAAATGACCAGCAGTGCCACCTGGAGTTGCCGAATCCTTATGGTTTGCCGCCACACCGACCATAAGGATTCAGCAACTCCAGGTGGTACTCCTGGTCCTCTCGACTACGGCTTGGATAGCGATAGGCCGCCCCATGTTGCCAGGTTTAGCTTCATTCTCAACCTTGCCCTAGAACTCCTTTCGCACTCCCATTTTCGATATCAAAACAGATTCGACATCAAATATAAACTCAGTCCTACCCCCCCTCTTACATTCTTTTGCAGTCAACACATCACATAGAGAACGGTCGAATGCAGACGCCCACATCATCGTTACTATCCCATTCGCCGGCATCGTCGATCAACAGCGATCAGCATGTTTCCTTTCAACTGGCCAGCAAGTCCACTTCCAGTACACCCGAGGTAGTCCTCGCCAGATCACCCGTGCCAGCAGGTCTAACCAGCCTCGATCAAGGACAAAACTGCAGCCCCGATCAGCATAGGAATGTGGCAGCAGTCATTGCATCCGCATTCAGTCATCATCATCATCGGCATCATCACTTGCATCAGCACCAGCAACATCCCGCATCGCAGTCAACGCAACTGCCACCACCGCTGCACTCCGTTGCTGCTGTCAATGGATCACCAGCGTCATTGGTAAGTGGACGTTTAACGGCTGACGTCAACAGCAACCATAGCATGTTGTTTGGTGCCATATCCAACCCCAACAGCAGCACTCCTGTCGCAAATGGTAGCACAACAGTCCCGCCGTGTGTAAACAACGAATTTTGGTCTGTAGCCCGATTGTCGTTCAATCGGCCAACATCCAACGAATACAACAACAATCACCATCGTCTGCCCCTAACCGCAGCATTTCACCGACATCACCACGACATCACGAAACACTTTCAAGCATTCCGCCATCATGGACACGAAACACCAACCCAAACGAATGGCGTCGGTTAAGGTGTATCCGTATCCGTATCTGTATCTCAAATGGTACAAAAATTCTTGCAATATTGTTATCAGTAGGAAATCCTAGATATAAGAGTAGTTTATGTGGGCAGAGGAGGTGAGTTCACTATCAACAGGACGACCCACCTCATCGAAAGCAATAGCGCATCCGCACATCGTCAACTGTCATCCATCACACAGGTCAGCAGGTGAGTACAAACTACCTGTGTCCATCGAGATTGTAGGTGTAATCATTTATTTTACATATTCCTAAGCAATTTAGGGTGGACTGCATTCCATCATAGTGTAGTTGTTGCCATGACGCGCCGCGCCGCCCGCCCTCAGATGATTTACGCATGCGCGCGCCGAGGAAACGTTTGTTGACAACCATCGGACAGTGTGGAACGATGTGCCTTAAATATTTTCGGCTCCCTCTTAGCGAATTTAAGTTGAAACCTTTATGCGGATCCCTATCTCTCTATGGCTGACCACGCCCACTTAAAGTAGGCGTGGAGTTGCTTTTGAAAGCAACAGGAGTTGAAAGCTTTCTACTCAGCACGATGTACATTCTTTGACTTCCCCCGGAGATCGTCTTTCAAATCTTTTCTTTTCAAAGAGAGATGCCCAAAAAGTGGGCGTGGCTTTACTTGTTGCCACGTACTTGCATACATAGGTGGCGCTACAGTTCGGGGTGAACCTGGACCTCAACCAACGAGACTCTCCATATAGCTCGGTCTTTAGCTGATTGCCTCAAGTTGCGCGCACTTCGAGTTGATCGAGGTCCTCTTGAAGTTGTGCATGCCTACACCTACCCTCTACTGCGTCGTCCCTCTGGATTAGATTCAAAGACTCTGCGGGCCGCAGCGTTGGTGTCCATTCGCTCTACATACCATAGCCATCTCACATGTCTAATACGATGTTGACGTTCGTAGAGTTCGTTATTGAATCTTCTTCTCCGAAACCCACGACCAAACTCGAAGGATCAAGGATACCCCCACCCACCTTTGATAAAGTCCAGGTTTCAGCGCCGCCATATGCCAGGAGTTGTACGGACTTTTGATAGATTGTGCCTCTGGTGTTGGCTTGTGAGTTCCGTACAATCCATTCAAGCGCGTTACCTTGTCTGAAACCTTTTTTGACATCAGAGGTCCCGGTGAGCTCATTACCGACGTTGATGGAGCAGCGAGCCTTCTCCATCGTCATCCTGCACAGACGGGCAAGTTTGGCTGAGATGTCAAAGCTAGACATGGCTCTATCCAGGTCCCGGTGAGCTCATTACCGACGTTGATGGAGCAGCGAGCCTTCTCCATCGTCATCCTGCACAGACGGGCAAGTTTGGCTGAGATGTCAAAGCTAGACATGGCTCTATCCAGGTCCCGGTGAGCTCATTACCGACATTGATGGAGCAGCGAGCCTTCTCCATCGTCATCCTGCACAGACGGGCAAGTTTAGCTGAGATGTCAAAGCTAGACATGGCTCTATCCAGGTCCCGGTGAGCTCATTACCGACGTTGATGGAGCAGCGAGCCTTCTCCATCGTCATCCTGCACAGACGGGCAAGTTTAGCTGAGATGTCAAAGCTAGACATGGCTCTATCCAGCTCCTCTCTATACGAGCAGATGCTGTCATAGGCGGTCTTGAAATCGATGAAGGGATGGTGAGTATCGATTAAGACCCAAATCTGTGTGAAGATTTGATCGATGGTATACCAAATACCCTGCACTGCCGTGGTCATCGCGAGAGGGGACTTCAGCCTCAGGTACTCGGCTCATTCGTATTGGCAGCCTCATGCACTGCCTTTCGCTGTCGCTCCTGCCTTCGTTGCTCCTTCGTAATGATTGCCATAGTGTCGCTAACTGCTTCCCAGCCATATCCCATCTGCTCATTGTCTGTTTGATGGTGTTGCCTGGGGTTACTTTAATTTACTTTACTAGGGCCTTGTACGCACTGCGACCTATTAGATCTATTGTGCCTGGGGTTCGGTCCACACCCAGTTTGCTCACCAACAGATGCTTCATAGTATCGTGGACAATGGTACAGCATGTGTTCTGCTTCATCGATTGCTTTCGTGCTTCTTCTTCCTTTCATCAGCGAGGCTATGATCCGAAAACAAGGGATCACAACCCTCCCACTTCACCGCATTTCTAGTGATACGCCTGTGGGGTTCGCCTATCGACTGCTTTCATTCTGTCGAGTCCAAACCTGTGGAAGTACCCTCTGAAGCAACCATGGCCAGTTAGCGTCTGAGTCTGGTAGGAGTTCAGCTCCCAATGCTTCCTATTGAGCCAAGCGCCTATATTGAGGACCAATCTCTGCCTCTACCAGAGTGATACCATCTCCTCTGTCATTCTTCCAGACTTGTCCTTGGTGGTACCTCAGTGACACTTTGACTCGTCGTTGTTGATGCCGCTGTCTGGTATTTCTGTTGGGCATCCTTACCATGAAGGTCTATTGGTACCATGCCAGCCACTAGGAAGGCGTTGCATGCTCTCAACGCGTTGATTATGTAAGCTGCCTCCGTCTTCCCTCTGTATGACTTCATCATCCTTTTGGATGACATCGTCTTCCTTCTGTATGGCTTCGCCTTCCTTCTGTACGACATCGTCTTCCTTCTGTGTGACTGGGCCTTCCTTTGTATGACTTCATCTTCCTTCTGTATGACGTCGTCCTCCTTCTGTGTGACTGCGCCTTTCTTCTGTATGACTTCGTCTTCATGGCACAGACCATTGTTTGGGAGCCGTAGAGCACTGTCGATGCCGCAACTCTTCCTAAGAGCAGTCTCCTCCTGAGCTTCGGTCCGCCGATATCTGACATGATCCTCGCCCTCTCAGCTGCATACTGCGGATGTTGCTTACAAGTTAGCCTTGCCTCTATAGTAATGCCAAGGTACCTCAGCTCTGGTTTGGAAACTACAACGTGATTGCCACAGTTGTTCTTATGGTCTCCATGAGTCGCCTGCTGCTGATGAGTGCCCTACTTCTGTCTTTTCCTCTGCAAGTTGTAGACTAATGCGTACTAGCCAGTCCTGAACCATCCTGAACCAGTCACGCTCCAATTCCTCAAGGAGTTTGGAAACTACAACGATTGCTATGTCGCCGATGAAGCCCAATCATTTCGAAGACTTCGTCTGTCTGAGGACAGCATCATACAATACATTCCACAGTAGCGGACCTAGTACGGAGCCTTGGGGCACATCGCCTGCGACGTTGTACTGCCGCCTCGTTCTATCGTCCATCCGTCATTATCATCTGCGGGTAGTCTGGCACTCTCTTGGCGGTAAGTGCTCGCAGAGTGTCTCTCCAGTTTGCGGTGTTGAAGGCGTTCTCCACTGTTTACTCCCGCCTTTCCAGAGTCTTCCTTCGATGGCTGTTTTTTCCGTAATCACGACTTCGCCGATGGACGTGCCTTACGGAACCCGTACTGGCGATCTGCGAGGCCATCACTTATGATGCGTTCTATTCCCCGCGGTGTCTAACATGCATGAAGGCCTATACGATGAGGGATCCTGCGATGGCTTATTACCTTATGAGAGGAGGACCATACCGACATACTGACGGATCCAAAATGGCATATGACATGGGAACAGGAGTCTTTAGCAGCAGTCTGGCTTTCTATGAATACAACAGATGACCTTGCATACATAGACATCCAGGCAGCAATTGAAGCCTTGGAACCGACAACGATTGGATCTGAGTTGGTTAAGCAATGCCGCAGGTTTCTAAACGAGATCTTGAGTGCCAGTATGGATGAGCTAGCGAAAGAGGGTGCCAGTCGATATGTAGTTAAGTTCCATCAGCCCCTATTGGTGCGACCACATTCCAACTAAGCCTTGAAGCGGTAAGAACTACCAATGTCAGGAGTGGAGCGACATCATAGGAAGACAACCAGATCAACGTCAAGGGATAGGAAAACATTAGTTCTACAATCCGCATTGCTAGACAACTGAGTGCTTCCTTCAGCGACTTCTGTAGCAGCTGTAGAGACGAGGAAGAGGAAGAGTCGATAGTGCATCTTCTGCGCATCTGTCTTCCTCTATCCACATTGAGAAGGGAAGCCTTGGGAGAGAACTTCTATAACGTCCTAGGCGACCTCTCGAGTCGAGGAAGAGGAAGAGTCGATAGTGCATCTTCTGCGCATCTGTCTTCCTCTATCCACATTGAGAAGGGAAGCCTTGGGAGAGAGCTTCTATAACGTCCTAGACGACCTCTCGAGTCGAGGAAGAGGAAGAGTCGATAGTGCATCTTCTGCGCATCTGTCTTCCTCTATCCACATTGAGAAGGGAAGCCTTGGGAGAGAACTTCTATAACGTCCTAGACGACCTCTCGAGTCGAGGAAGAGGAAGAGTCGATAGTGCATCTTCTGCGCATCTGTCTTCCTCTATCCACATTGAGAAGGGAAGCCTTGGGAGAGAACTTCTATAACGTCCTAGACGACCTCTCGAGTCGAGGAAGAGGAAGACTCAATAGCCCATCTTCTGCGCATCTGTCTTGCGCTATCCATGTTGAGGGAGGAAGCCTTGGGAGAGAACTTCTATAACGTCCCAGGCGACCTCTCGGGTCGAGGAAGAGGAAGAGTAGATAGCACATCCTCTGCGTATCTGTCTTGCACTATCCACGTTGAAGAGGGAAGCAAGCCTTGGGAGAGTACTTTTTTAACGTCCTATACGACCTCTCGAGTCGAGGAAGAGGAAGAGTCGATAGCCCATCTTCTGCGCATCTGTCTTGCGTTATCCACGTTTAGAAGGGAAGCCTTGCGAGAGAACTTCTATAACGTCCTAGACGACCTCTGGAGTCGAGGAAGAGGAAGAGTCGATAGACCATCTTCCGCGCATCTGTCTTGCGCTATCCACGTTGAGAAGGGAAGCCAGCCTCGGCAGAGTACTTCTTTAACGTCCTAGGCGACCTCTCGAGCCGATAGCTGCTATGCTTGTAGGACAGTCTAGGATAGGGAATACTCCTTCCTTGAGGCAGGAATTGTGAACTTCTGCAGAGATGTTTGGGCGCCAATTGATTAGCGCTTTCAAGACAATATTGAGGATTCCATCGACACTAGGCTGGTCCTTGGTTCCTGATCTTTGTGCAAACTTGCAGGACATCTTCTGCGGTGACGAGGGGTATTGCTGATGCCTTCTTCTCTCCGTTTATTCCTCTATAGCATGTCTTGGACTAGGCTATATCTCAGTGGGCTTCTCAGTGGCCTAGTCTAGGTTAGGTTAGGTAAGTGGCTTGATGAAGAAGTTCATTCTTCGTGTAGACCCATTGCGATGCCCATAGAGGTTTTGTTCCAATCATCTTGGTCTGGAGTTTGTTCCTTCTCACACTTGTGGCTCCCTGTCGGGTGCTCTTAACCAGCCTGATGTCCTCGAGGATTAGAGAGTGAAACACCAGATAGCTCTTCAATGTCTTGGAAGTGGTATCTTCCTAGAATTTTGTTTCTTAGGTGACAGAGGTTCTGTCTTCGTTGCTGCACCCTCTGCACAAATCGTCATCGGTTAGCTTCGTTTCTAAAGTGTCACTTTCGTTTTATGTCTTAAAAAAGTCTCATTGTCCACACAAACTAGACCCTCAACGATGTTAGAGGTCCATGGCCTCGTAAGCTTCTTAGTAGACAGTGACCAGTGACCAGTGAGAGTACGTTTATTAGTAAGGAGTGGGATCCATTGCTCATTTGTTAGCTTTGTATCTATCATAATGCCTTCGTCGTCCTTCTGTACGATATCGTCCTCCTTCTGTATGGCTTCGCCTTCCTTCTGTACGACATCGTCTTCCTTCTGTATGGCTTCGCCTTCCTTCTGTACGATATCGTCCTCCTTCTGTATGGCTTCGCCTTCCTTCTGTACGATATCGCCTTCCTTCTGTATGGCTTCGCCTTCCTTCTGCACGATATCGTCTTCCTTCTGTATGGCTTCGCCTTCCTTCTGTACGACATCGTTTTCCTTCTGTATGACATCGTCTTCATGGCACAAACCCATTGTTGGAAGTCGTAGACACTTTGACTCGTCGTTGTTGATGCCGCTGTCTGGTATTTCTGTTGGGCATCCTTAGCAAGAAGGTCTATTGGTACCATGCTAGCCACTAGGAAGGCGCTGCATACTCTCAACGCGTTGATTTTGTAAGCTGCCACCGTCTTCCCTCTGTATGACTTCATCATCCTTTTGGATGACATCGTCTTCCTTCTGTATGGCTTCGCCTTCCTTCTGTACGACATCGTCTTCCTTCTGTGTGACTGGGCCTTCCTCTGTATGACTTCATCTTCCTTTTGTATGACGTCGTCCTCCTTCTGTGTGACTGGGCCTTCCTCTGTATGACTTCATCTTCCTTCTGTATGACGTCGTCCTCCTTCTGTGTGACTGGGCCTTCCTTCTGTATCACTTCGTCTTCATGGCACAGACCCCTGTTTGGGAGCCGTAGAGCACACTCGATGCCGCAACTCTTGCTAAGAGCAGTCTCCTACTGTGCTTTGGTCCGCCGATATCTGGCATGATCCTCGCCCTCTCTCAGTTGCATACTGCGAATGTTGCTTACAAGTTAGCCTTGCCTCTATAGCAATGCCGAGGTACCTCAGCTCTGGTTTGGAAACTACCACATGATCGCCCACAATTGCTCTCATATAGTCTCCATGACTCGCCTGTTGGGTGCTCTTAGCCAGCCTAATGTCATCAAAAAGCCCGTAACTAGCTGTAGGCTGGCCTAGTCTAAGTACCGGACACTCCTCTATTCCCAGCGATCTTAAGTTCCTTCCCTGACCTTCACTTAGTCTCCTTCCCCATGGCGAGGTAGGAGTGATAACCAATTCCACATCTATTACGAACGGTTTCCAAAATCCACTTGTAACGTTGCGCGTTGTAAACCATCTAGCGGGCGACGCGACAACTTCAAGGCACAAATTCCAAATAAATTGTTAGTCCACGTAGTTAAGTAGGCGTAACCCAGTTGATAGCAAACTCTGCAGACTGCTTTCTTAATAAATATCGAAAAATTCTTAAAAAAAAAAAACACTTAACCGCACATTACATACATATATATATAAATAAATGGAATAAGCAAATAATACATAAGACAAACAATTAAATTTGTCCCACTATTGTGATTAAATAAAAAAATAAAAAAAAATAAAAATAAATTATAAAACGAATTGTTACACAATTTCTATAGAGCGCTTGTGAGCTAAATCGCATTTGTTTCGTTCTCTCTCGCTCCCCCTCTTTTCTCTCTCTCTCTCACCCAATATACAGTAAACTGAATACTACCTTGTAACAGCTAAAAACTATTTATTAACAACTTAACCGATAGACATACGCTTAAAGCTAAATTTTAAATATTAAGAACGCCATTGTACAGTCTCAAGTATTTTACACAAATTTCTTTTGGTTTTAACAAATCTTACGTATAACAGCAAATTCCTTAAGTAGAACTGTTTCACAATATATTGTATATAGTCGAAGTATATAAAATAATTATTTATTGAATTAAAATTAACTTTAACGTAAAGTGTGTGTGTGTTGGCTTATTCTTGTGGACGTGGAAGGCGGGTAAGTACTACAGGTGGGGGTTCCTTCTTTGGACAGAGTCTCTCCTATGTGGAGAGTAGTACAACGCCGGAAGTGGCAATGGACCGGTCACACGTTCCGTAAGATTGACAGTTCCATAGCGAACCATGCTATGCAATGAAACCTTCTAGCTCAGGATGGCAGAAGACCTGGCGGTCCGAGGAGAACATGGCGCAGAACAGTCGAGAAGGAGGCACGGTAGTTAGGGAAAAGTTGGGGAGAACTCAGACCAGAAACCGTACACGATGGCGAGTAGGCGTAGTAGAGGCCCTAGGACCCACAAAGGATACAGGACAAAAGTAAGTACGATGCGAAGAAGGACGAGAATTCACGATGCTGCCACCCCTAGTGATACTGAAAACTATCTCTTATATCGTATGGCGAGATGGGTTGTGACTCATCATTGATATCCTTTGACTGTGGTCTGCAACGCACCATAAATCCAGATTCCATTGTGTAGATACTATTTAATTGACCAACAAAATGTTTAAGGAGCAACTACGAGTATGTATCTCTCTAGGCACACAGACAGACACCTGCTCGATTTAACCCTCTCAAAGCACAGTCTTAACTCTTCAATCCGTTTCACCAGCCATGTCATGTTTACAACACAAAAATCCGCAATTATCCACGCATATGCTTCATATCAAAACAATTGCTTAACCCTTAAACAATTTACAATCATAAACAATCCATGAGCCCTTCCTCTCTCTGTGTGTGTGGAACAAATTGACATGAGCCTAAGCTGACGTAGTAGTATCCTTCCACCCATTACGAGCACTTTTTTCAAATTCAAATCAGTGTAACAGATATGAGTTGAAATTATCGCTATGCGCGCGGTAATAAACTTTATTATCGTCCTTCGGCGGAAGGGGGAAGGAAATTAAATCAACCCCTAGGCAAGGAGGCGAGCAACAATAATATCAACATCTGTGAGTTGATTCGGCGAGTACACCCCTCATGATGATTGTTATTTCCTCATGATAATCGTGATTTTCATTTCACGTTATTTGCACATCGAATTATCCTTGCTGCTACTCCTGCTGCTGGTGGTGGTGGAATTCCTGCATAACCAGCCCTAGGGGATGGTGCAAGACTCCACTCCAAGCAAATAGATTTGATTCGGATGTGAATTCAATTAATGTGACGCGTTAAGCACTTTGTTATCCTGGCCAAGGACTCTTCAGATAGTTGAGGCCTTTTTTTTGCATCTCTGTCGGTAGATGGAGGACAGGATCCCCAATGCCTTAGAGACGCCATATTGTTCAAGGGACAGAGCACAGAGCAGCATTGGAATGCTGTCGGTAGTGTACTCATTACCGGAACAGAAGGTCTTGTCGGAGGATCACGGAGAGACCATGTCACGGTTCGAAGAGCGTCTAACCCCATCAGAGGGCAGAAGCAAGCTAGAGTCCAAGTACCACATGAAGGTGAGAGAAGTCCAGCGATACCTGGAGACGAATCGAAGCCACCCAAGTTGAAGGTAGAAGCGAGCTAGAGTCCCAGCGATACCTGGAGACGAATCGAAGTCACCCCAATAGGGGGTAGAAGCGAGCTAGAGTCCCTGTACCGCATGAAGATGAGAGAAGTCCAGCGATACCTGAAGACGAATCGAAGCCACCCCAGTAGGAGGTAGAAGCGAGCTAGAGTCGCAGCGATACCTGGACACGAATCGAAGCCACCCCAGTAGGTGGTAGAAGCGAGCTAGAGTCCCAGCGATACCTGGAGATGAATCGAAGCCACCCCAGTAGAGGGTAGAAGCGAGCTAGAGTCCCAGCGATACCTGGAGACGAATCGAAGTCACCCCAGTAGGGGGTAGAAGCGAGCTAGAGTCCCAGCGATACTTGGAGACGAATCGAAGCCACCCCAGTAGTTGGTAGAAGCGAGCTAGAGTCCATGCACCGCATGAAGATGAGAGAAGTCCAGCGATACCTGGAGACGAATCGAAGCCACCCCAGTAGAGGGTAGAAGCGAGCTAGAGTCCCAGCGATACCTGTAGACGAATCGAAGCCACCCCAGTAGAGGGTAGAAGCGAGCTAGAGTCCCAGCGATACCTGGAGGCGAAGCGAAGCCACCCCAGTAGAGGGTAGAAGCGAGCTAGAGTCCAAGCGATACTTGCAGACGAATCGAAGCCACCCCAGTAGAGGGTAGAAGCGAGCTAGAGTCCCAGCGATACCTGTAGACGAATCGAAGCCACCCCAGTAGAGGGTAGAAGCGAGCTAGAGTCCAAGCGATACTTGGAGACGAATCGAAGCCACCCCAGTAGTTGGTAGAAGCGAGCTAGGGTTCATGCACCGCATGAAGATGAGAGAAGTCCAGCGATACCTGGAGACGAATCGAAGCCACCCCAGTAGAGGGTAGAAGCGGGCTAGAGTCCCTGTACCGCATGAAGATGAGAGAAGTCCAGCGATACCTGGAGACGAATCGAAGCCACCCCAGTAGAGGGTAGAAGCGAGCTAGAGTCCCAGCGATACCTGTAGACGAATCGAAGCCACCCCAGTAGAGGGTAGAAGCGAGCTAGAGTCCCAGCGATACCTGGAGGCGAAGCGAAGCCACCCCAGTAGAGGGTAGAAGCGAGCTAGAGTCCAAGCGATACTTGCAGACGAATCGAAGCCACCCCAGTAGAGGGTAGAAGCAAGCTAGAGTCCCAGCGATACCTGTAGACGAATCGAAGCCACCCCAGTAGAGGGTAGAAGCGAGCTAGAGTCCCAGCGATACCTGGAGGCGAATCGAAGCCACCCCAGTAGAAGGTAGAAGCGAGCTAGAGTCCAAGCGATACTTGGAGACGAATCGAAGCCACCCCAGTAGTTGGTAGAAGCGAGCTAGAGTCCATGCACCGCATGAAGATGAGAGAAGTCCAGCGATACCTGGAGACGAATCGAAGCCACTCCAGTAGAGGGTAGAAGCGAGCTAGAGTCCCTGTACCGCATGAAGATGAGAGAAGTCCAGCGATACCTGGAGACGAATCGAAGCCACCCCAGTAGAGGGTAGAAGCGAGCTAGAGTCCCTGTACCGCATGAAGATGAGAGAAGTCCAGCGATACCTGGAGACGAATCGAAGCCACCCCAGTAGAGGGTAGAAGCGAGCTAGAGTCCCAGCGATACCTGTAGACGAATCGAAGCCACCCCAGTAGAGGGTAGAAGCGAGCTAGAGTCCCAGCGATACCTGGAGGCGAATCGAAGCCACCCCAGTAGAGGGTAGAAGCGAGCTAGAGTCCAAGCGATACTTGGAGACGAATCGAAGCCACCCCAGTAGAGGGTAGAAGCGAGCTAGAGTCCCAACGATACCTGTAGACGAATCGAAGCCACCCCAGTAGAGGGTAGAAGCGAGCTAGAGTCCCAGCGATACCTGTAGACGAATCGAAGCCACCCCAGTAGAGGGTAGAAGCGAGCTAGAGTCCCAGCGATACCTGGAGGCGAATCGAAGCCACCCCAGTAGAGGGTAGAAGCGAGCTAGAGTCCCTATACCACATGAAGATGAGAGAAGTCCAGCGACAAATGAAACACCACCAACGCAGTGTGACTGAACAAGTAGCAAGTGGGATGCGATAGCAGAATCGTGCACAGAATCACCATAGAGCCGGTGAAGAGTTTGGACGGATCTCTGTTGATTTCTGATGAGAACCACCCAAGGGAGATGGAGGGAACACTTTTCCGCTGTTTGAAACAGCATGATGGACGAAGATTTGCCGCGCAGAATCAAAACCAGTTGTCCGGCACCCAAAACTCCAGGAATCGCATCTCACCGTCCAATAAGGACGAAAACGTGCGATTGAAGCACTCAAACCAAACAAGGCGGCAGGACGTAGGCCAAATAGGACACTCGCCGACAATTTGCTCCATTTCAGCAGGGCACAGGACATGTAGGACACTCGCCGACAATTTGCTGCATTTCAGAAGGGCACAGGACATGTAGGACACTCGCCGACAACGTACTCCATTTCAGCAGGGCACAGGACATGTAGGACACTCGCCGACAATGTACTCCATTCCATTCGGGGCCTGGGACTACTCCTCACTTGTAAGGCAAACTGCTGCATTCATGTGGTTTTCAGGATTTTATTTTTTTTTTATTGTTCTGTGGGATATAACAGTTGCAAAAGGACATTTGAGTGAGCTTTCGTCATGCCATGATGTAAATGAGTCAAAGTTGGGTGTGAGGCAGTGGGTGGTCGCCCAGACACCACAGACGCCCTCACACCCAAAGAGGCCTCACCTATCTGCGGTTTCACGTAGCTTTGATGCATGTTAAGCTTTTAGCCAGGACAAGTGCCATTATTTATACAAAAGCTTTCCACGAGACATAAAAGTTTAGTAAGAAGCATGTACGGGGGCAAGAAATTCCTGATAGATGGCGTGGAAGAGCTACATTTGCTGGTAAGTGGCACGGGGATTCCCCATTTCATTTGCGCTTCCTCTACAATCAAACGAGATGTTCTCGTCTCAAATGCGTGTGATGCTACTTTTCACTTTTCAATTTGCAGTTCGATTGACATGAATACACATCTGGACTGGCACTGGCACTAGGCGAACCTCACAGGTGGATCAGTAGAAATGCGGTGAAGTGGGAGGGTTGTGATTCCTGGTTTTCGGATCATAACCTCGCCGAAATTGGAAGAAGAAGCACCTCTGGCTGGCACCCAGCAGAGATAGAGATGTTGGAAGCAAGAATGAGGATCTGGTTCATCGAAATGAAAAGGAAAAACTGGACAAGTTGTATCGAATGAAGCTTTAATCTTCGATTTCGTCTTCCATTAAAAGTATAGCCACGCCCGAGAATCCGTTGAGTTTGGAAAGTACTTCAGATGAATTGGATACCGAGGTAGGATACCTAACCACCTGGTTGGTTGAGGTTGCGGTTCAAGAAGAACCATATCATCGGAGGGGTTTATTCACAGGGAAGCCCTGAAACGACTTAGAACATGAACGCTGTACACAATGCTCTAAGAGCCTTCTTCACCACCGACTCTAGGGAGGGATTCATCCTCAGAAAAGCCCTGAAACGACACACAACATGAATGCTGTACACCATACTCTAGGAGTTTTCTCCACCACCGACTCTAGGGAGGGATTCATCCCACAAAGCTCATGTACACCTGGTTGTATGATGGAGTATTCGGTTGATGAAGATGAATATGCTAGACCCAGTCTGTCGGGTTTAGCTAAAGGATGAGGGCTCCAATCCTTTTGTTAGATATATCTTCCAGGTCGTCGAAGGGTTTACCCAGTGTACGCTAGGGCCTAGGATACCTATCAGACTCAGGGCAATCTGGTTCCGACTCTTCTCTGTGAAATACAAGCAGAATTCGCGAAGAACAGATAGGTTCTCCAGTAGCTAGCACTGGGTGCAGTTAAGCTAGGAATAGAACAGAATGATGCTCTCTTCGGCTTCCTACTTCGGCGAGGTTATGATCTGGAAACAAGGGAGCATAACCCTCCTACTTCACTGCATTTCTACAGATCCGCCTGTGGGCATCGCCTTCTCCCAACAGAAATATGCTCTAATAGAACCATTCGCTAGATTTGATCCGAGAATGTGGAGGTTTCCCATATCGGATTCTCAGCGCCGTGATATAGCTTAAAGCTGCCCTTCCCAGAAGTTTAATGTCAGTAAGCGAGCCCACCGATTTCCTCTAGCAATGGGAATCTTGGCATGCCTCCCGCTACAGTGAAACTGCTACTTAAGCTCAAAACCCCTAGCACGACCAATCGCAGGTGGGCTAGCGGCCTCATTACTAGACAGATCTGGCCCAAGCTAGATCAGAAAGGATTCAACTCATCGCTCATCGCAACTACAGTAGGTGTCATTACGGAGCACTGCATCATCAGTAGGAATGCCATCAGGCTAGGCATCTTAGCAAATGCCATCTGTAGAAGTTGCATGGACGACGAGGAGGAGGAAACCAAACTACAGCTTCTTTGTACGGGCCAGGCCCTCTCCGCTCGCAGAAGACTACACTTAGGAGTCTACCGGTTCGACAATTTAGGCGAGTTAGCTAACGCCAGCATCGGCAGCTTCCGCCGCTTCATAACAAGCTCCAACTGGTTCCAGGGGTAACTCATCGTCTTAGGGATGATGGATCCATGTGGCACCACAATGGGCCTAGTCTGGCCTAAGTGAGGCTGCCACTCTAACCTAACCTAAGGGAGACTGCGATGAGGGCAATACCACACGGTGACAACATATTTTTCATCGACAGCCAGGCAGAAATAAAGTTGAAGCTTGCCAAGTGTTGTCGAGAAAAGTTGAAGGTTCTTGGAACACAGCACAAAGGCCACTGGACATGACAGCATGCCAGGGAACAAGAAAGCCGACGAACTGGCACCAGGAGGCTCGGGACTAAACTCAGATCACAGACCTTTGTAGAAGCTGTACTGTGGTGAGGAGGTTCAGGAGGACACTACCAACTTTGGTTGCCACTACGGAGGCCTCTGCCTCCTAAGAAACAAGTTCCTCGGACGGACACAAACCTTTGTAGAGGCTGTGCTGTGGTGAGGAGGTTCAGGAGGACACTACCCAGGCCTCTGCCTTCTAAGAAACAAGTTCCTCGGGCCGACGAAGACCTTTGAAGAGGCTGTGCTGTGGTGAGGAGGTTCAGGAGGACACTACCCAGGCCTCTGCCTTCTAAGAAACAAGTTCCTCGGACGGACACAAACCTTTGTAGAGGCTGTGCTGTGGTGAGGAGGTTCAGGAGGACACTATTCACTTTCGTTGCCACTACCCAGGCCTCTGTCTTCTAAGAAACAAGTTCCTCGGACGGACGAAGACCTTTGTAGAGGCTGTGCTGTTGTGAGGTTCAGGAGGACACTACTCACTTTCGTTGCCACTACCCAGGGCTCTGCCTTCTAAGAAACAAGTTCCTCGGACGAACGAAGACCTTTGTAGAGGCTGTGCTATGGTGAGGAGGATCAGGAGGACACTACCCACTTTCGTTGCCACTACCCAGGCCTCTGCCTTCTAAGAAACAAGTTCCTCGGACGGACGAATACCTTTGTATAGGCTGTGCTGTTGTGAGGAGGTTCAGGTGGACACTACCCACTTTCGTTGCCACTACCCAGGCCTCTGCCTTCTAAGAAACAAGTTCCTCGGACGGACGAATACCTTTGTATAGGCTGTGCTGTTGTGAGGAGGTTCAGGTGGACACTACCCACTTTCGTTGCCACTACCCAGGCCTCTGCCTTCTAAGAAACAAGTTCCTCGGACGAACGAAGACCTTTGTAGAGGCTGTGCTATGGTGAGGAGGATCAGGAGGACACTACTCACTTTCGTTGCCACTATCCAGGCCTCTGCCTTCTAAGAAACAAGTTCCTCGGACGAACGAAGACCTTTGTAGAGGCTGTGCTGTGGTGAGGAGGATCAGGAGGACACTACCCACTTTCGTTGCCACTACCCAGGCCTCTGCCTTCTAAGAAACAAGTTCCTCGGACGGACGAATACCTTTGTATAGGCTGTGCTGTTGTGAGGAGGTTCAGGTGGACACTACCCACTTTCGTTGCCACTACCCAGGCCTCTGCCTTCTAAGAAACAAGTTCCTCGGACGAACGAAGACCTTTGTAGAGGCTGTGCTATGGTGAGGAGGATCAGGAGGACACTACCCACTTTCGTTGCCACTACCCAGGCCTCTGCCTTCTAAGAAACAAGTTCCTCGGACGGACGAATACCTTTGTATAGGCTGTGCTGTTGTGAGGAGGTTCAGGTGGACACTACCCACTTTCGTTGCCACTACCCAGGCCTCTGCCTTCTAAGAAACAAGTTCCTCGGACGAACGAAGACCTTTGTATAGGCTGTGCCGTGGTGAGGAGGTTCAGGAGGACACTACCCACTTTCGTTCCCACTACCCAGGCCTCTGTCTTCTAAGAAACAAGTTCCTCGGACGGACGAAGACCTTTGTATAGGCTGTGCCGTGGTGAGGAGGTTCAGGAGGACACTACCCACTTTCGTTGCCACCACCCAGGCCTCTGTCTTCTAAGAAACAAGTTCCTCGGAAGGACACAGACCTTTGTATAGGCTGTGCTGTGGTGAGGAGGTTCAGGAGGACACTACCCACTTTCGTTGCCACTACCCAGGCCTCTGCCTTCTAAGAAACAAGTTCCTTCTCTACATGGTTTGTATCTCGGACACGGTAAGTACTAAGGATTGGATTGGAGTGGATTCCTTCTTTCCCTCTTTGACCTGAGTGTCGTGAAGAGGACTTCCACCCCTCCTACGCCAACCCACTTACCTAATCCTTACCCTAAATGGAGAGGCTTGTTAGTTGAGTCCCAGGTTCATCCCGAACGGTAGCGCTGTCTAAGTAACTAAGTAAGCTCCTTCCTTGGAACCTAGCGTGGAACTGCATTGCATCTAATGCTGAAAGGGAAAAGCTGTAAGGTTGGACAAACACCTCAAGAGGTTGAAAGATCCTTTGCGAAACGCTCTCCCTCCTAAGCTCTTGGAATGAACTAAAGGACGTCGTCTCGGTGTGAGCCCGCAGAAAACAGAACTGGTCCTCCCAACAAGGAAATTGTGGTGGCACTAGCCTGCCTCCTTTTGGACAAGAAACTTAGCTGGAAGCTCAGTATAGGAAAGGAAAGCCACTACAGCTCTGTACTGCTGTAAGAGGGAAGACCTCATCTGTACGTGCTAGACTCTCTCTCCCCTCGTAGTAGATTGCACTTAGGAGACTATTGCTTCGACGATTTTGGGTGAAGTGGCTAATACTAACGACAGCAACCTCCAGCACCCTATAGCAAGGTGCCTCTGGTCTAGCCTACTTACATACTGACTTAGGAGGTACTACATTTCGGGATGAACCTGAGCCTCAACCAACAAACTTCTCCATTTAGCTCGGTCTTTAGCTAATTGCCACCAGTTGCGCACTCCAAGTTGGTCGAGGTTTCATTGAACTTGTCCGCGCCACATATGGGGAGGAGATCCTCTATGCCTTCAGTTGTGTCCTCCAAGTTGGTCGAGGTTCCCTTGAACTTGTCCACGCCACCTACGGCGAGGAGATCCTCTATGCCTTCAGTTGTGTCCTCGAAGTTGGTCGAGGTTCCCTTGAACTTGTCCGCGCCACCTACGGCGAGGAGATCCTCTATACCTTCAGTTGTATCCTCCAAGTTGCTCAAGGTTCAGATCCTCTATGCCTTCAGTTGTGTCCTCCAAGTTGGTCGAGGTTCCCTTGAACTTGTCCACGCCACCTACGGCGAGGAGATCCTCTATGCCTTCAGTTGTGTCCTCCAAGTTGGTCGAGGTTCCCTTGAACTTGTCCTGGCCACCTACGGCGAGGAGATCCTCTATGCCTTCAGTTGAGTCCTCCAAGTTGGTCGAGGTACCCTTGAACTTGTCCTGGCCACCTACGGCGATGAGATCCTCTATGCCTTCAGTTGCGCAATCTAAGTTGGTCGAGGTCCCTTTGAACTTGTGCGCGCCACCTACGGCGAGGAGGTCCTCTACTGCGTCGTCCCTCCGGGTTCGACTCAAAGACGAAGACGGTCTAGCCTCGCACATATATTTGCATATCGTCAACATACAAGTGCACCGATGATGACTTAGCGTGGAAGATCATCACTGAAGAGCAGTGGACTCAAAACAGAACCTTGTGGTACCTCTGCCTTAGTTCAATCAGTTTTGAGCTTCTGAAGTAGCATTGCCATGATTGAGTGTATCAAAGGCGTTGGAGTGATCCAGAAGGGTTGTCCTTGTCCATAGTCTCACGAATGTATCCAGTTACCTTCAGCGGAGCTGCTATAGAGCAGTGTTCTGCCTAAAGCCAGATAGGTAGCCTGACAGCTGCAGGTGGGTCTATTTTCTACAAAACTCTTGATAGGTCGGTATTCCCGTGGAGAAAGCTTCGCTGGTGGGACAAAGTGAAGCAAGAATAGTCGAATTGAGTAAGTGTGTTGAGACCAGGGAGCAGGTGGAATGGTATGGCCTACGAGTTGAGTAAGTGGTTGAGCACAGGGGTACTCGTAGGCCTTCACAAATCGGAGATATATCTCATCAATGCCAGCGGATTTGGGGCATCCATCCAGGTGGTTCTGGTTCATTGGTGCTTGATCTGGATGCGAGATGTTTGCGACTACCTCCTACGACTTCACAAATCACAGAACAGGGTTCGACCTCCGCCAATACAGAACCAAAGCCTCTGCTTGTGCGAGTGCTTCTTACTTACTTACAGTTCGGGACGAACCCGGGCTTCAATCAGAAGTTCATTGTTCGTTTGAAAGGCGGCCTGCGCTCACACTGTATTGAATCCTAAGTACACAATGGATCCGAACTGTTGGTCTGCGTGAGTAGTGACTCATTTGTCACAAGACACCCATCTACCTACACCCATTCCCCATTCCACTTGGTGGCACTGCACAAACCTCAACGACCAGAGGTTCAAGTACAAAAAAAAAGTGCACACGCTGGCGTTCTTTAGGTACAACGTCCGCGAATAAGTAAACAAATCGCAAGCAGAATACGGAAATGCAAGCCGCACACCTGGCCAGAATGCTGACGCTTCAGAATGCCCATCACTGACCTACAGTACTTCTCCATACCAAACGCTGGGCGTTTGCCACACTGAGTAGCGTCAGTGTATCGTCAGTCTGTTGCGAAATGTATTCCAATCGATGGCTTAGCATTCTGGTGCCAGTCATGTTGGGTCACCTAGCCATGGGGTTCCTTGAAGAAGATGGACGCGTGATCGAATACGACGACTTCGATGAATTCAAAGTAAGTACCCTCCTCTGACCTACTCGTCTGTATATAGTTCTGACTCTTGGCTGATGCAGCGGCATGTGAGCAAAAGTTATTCGCACTTTTTCGAGGAATTTCGCAGTCGGGTCGCTTACGAGAACAATGTACGAACCATACGGGAGCACAATCGTGAATATAAACGCGGCAAGCGTTCCTATCGTCTAAGGGCCAACTCTCTATCTGACTTGGTAAGTGCATCTGAATCTTCTCAGACAAAACTCATCTCCCCTCCTCACGTGTGTGTGTGTGTGTAGAACAACCAAGTGTACTCGAAGAAACTCCTTCGTCTCGTGCGAAGTAAGCGATTTGACGCCCTCGACTTGGTATCCGAAATTGTCGGCTCAAGTCTGATGAATTCGTTGCCAGAGAGCTTGGACTGGAGAGAGAAGGGTTTCGTCACGAAACCAAATAATCAAGGAACTTGTGGATCATGCTATGCGTACAGCATAGCGCAGAGCATTGAAGGGCAGGTCTTCAAGAGGACTGGCAAGATTCTAAATTTGAGGTTGGAACTCGTTTCCGTTGTGATTTTCTGTTCTAATTTGTGTGATCTAGTCCTCAGCAGATTGTCGACTGTAGTGTGGCGTCTGGTAACCAAGGATGCACTGGTGGATCGCTTAGGAGTACGCTGAAGTACCTTCAGGCTTGTGGGGGCATTATGAGAGACAAGGACTATCCATATGCGGGAAGGGTAAGACCATTTGTAACCATATTGGAGGGAACGTGTGTCCTTAGAGATGTGTAATCCTTAGAAAGGCAAATGCCAATTCGTTCCGGAACTGGCTGTGGTGAATGTGACATCTTGGGCAATTCTACCCGCAAAGGATGAAGTGGCTATTCAAGCTGCCGTCGCACATATTGGACCGGTTGCAGTGTCCATAAATGCTACGCCAAGGACGTTCCAGCTTTATAGGTACGTAGTAACCCTAGCCCTAAGTGGAGAGGCTTGTTAGTTGAGACCCAGGTTCATACCGAATGGTAGTGCTATCTGAGGAAGTAAGTAAGCTCCTTCTTTGGAACCTGCACTGCATCTAATCCTGGAAGGGGAAGGCTGTAGATTGGACGAACACCTCGCGGACGTTGTACATAAAGAAAGTTCAAAGAAGGCTGCTATGCGATTCTCCATCATTTGAGGCCCGAAGAGAGACGGCAGAAACCGCACGGTTTCCTCCACTCAACCGCGCCTCAGGCGTGCCTAGAGAGTGTTCAGTTGCTTTGCGGTAATCTCCGATAGATTCTAGTAGCTCGATGCCAGCAATACTCCTCCGAACTACTTACAATCACTCACTTATGTCCTGTGTCCCCTTGTGGGTCGTAGGGCCTCGGTTTCTGGCAATATTCCTCAGCTCTCTCCCTAAGTTTTCCACAACCGTGCTGTGCCTCGTTGTCGACTGTTCTGCGCCATGTTCTCCTGTGTCCCCTTGTGGTTTCTGGCAATATTCCTCAGCTCTCTCCCTAAGTTTTCCACAACCGTGCTGTGCCTCGTTGTCGACTGTTCTGCGCCATGTTCTCCTGTGTCCCCTTGTGGGTCCTAGGGCCTCGGTTTCTGGCAATATTCCTCAGCTCTCTCCCCAAGTTCCACAACCGTGCTGTGCCTCCTTGTCGACTGTTCTGCGCCATGTTCTCCTCGTACTGCCATCCTGGGTTAAAGGATCCCATTGCATAGCATGGTTAGCTTTAGAACTGTCACCTTTTCGGAATGAGTGACCAATCTTCGGTCGTTGGATGGCTGTGCCTATGGGTTCCTGACTCGTCCTCTGGTAGAGGTGTTCGTTAGAGACATCGTTGAGCCAGAAATTCCTTAAGATGTTGCGCAGGCACCTACTAATAGTAATGGTCACCCTCCAAGTGCTGCATCCATGTAACATCATGGATTCAACGTTGGAGCGGAAGAGCCTTAGCTTGGTGCTCAAACTGATTGTCTTGCTTTGTCATATTTTGGACAACAACCTGTTGGCTTCTATATCCTGTTCGATTCCACCATCAGTCGGAACAATACTCCCAAGACGCTGAGAATCCTCTTCTCTCTCTAGCGGCTGTCCAGCAAGGCATAGTTGAGCCGAATCCAGTTCGGATGCACCCTCAGTCGGAACAATACTCCCAAGACACTGAGAATCCTCTTCCCTCTCTAGCGGCTGTCCAACAACGTATACTTGAGCTGATGAGTTGTTCCAAGGCCGACAACGCCTGCCTTTCCTTCTCCACATCTGCTGCCATTTGGTGGAGGTCCAAGGCCGACGACGCCTGCCTTTCCTTCTCCACATCTGCTGTCATTTGGTGGAGGTCCAAGGCCGACGACGCCTGCCTTTCCGTCTCCACATCTGCTGCCATTTGGTGGAGGACCAAGGCCGACGACGCCTGCCTTTCCTTCTCCACATCTGCTGTCATTTGGTGGAGGTCCAAGGCCGACGACGCCTGCCTTTCCTTCTCCACATCTGCTGTCATTTAGTGGAGATCCAAGGCCGACGATTCCTGCCTTTCCTTCTCCACATCTGCTGTCATTTGGTGGAGGTCCAAGGCCGACGACGCCTGCCTTTCCGTCTCCACATCTGCTGTCATTTGGTGGAGGTCCAAGGCCGACGACGCCTGCCTTTCCGTCTCCACATCTGCTGCCATTTGGTGGAGGACCAAGGCCGACGACGCCTGCCTTTCCTTCTCCACATCTGCTGTCATTTGGTGGAGGTCCAAGGCCGATGATGCCTGCCTTCCCCTCTCCACATCTGCTGGTGCAGGTCCACAATTCTGAGGGAGTAAGCACGTATCGTCAGCGTAGTCGAGATGTTTCAGTTTGAGATGGCAGGAGTCCATTGAATCCCTCCATTTCCCGTCGACAAAGCTACACGAGGCACATCGCTAATCACCAAAAGGAATAGTATTGGTGAAAGCATGCAGCCTTGTCTTACCCCACTTTAGACGTCGAATTCCTCAGACAGCCTTCCTCTGTGCAGAATGGAACAATTGGATCCTAGGTACTAACCCAAGCCCTACGTAGTCCTCGCGGGACTACTGCTAAGCATGACTGGTGTGCCTTTTAGGCTTTGCTCCCCTCTTCGTTCGATTCTCCTGAGATCGACCTGAAAGCAGGTCACATGTCCATTTACTTCGAGCCAGGTCTGTGAAGAACGTGACCTTTGGACCCGCCGTATGTAGCAACTAATTTATCGGGAACACCTCTCCTGCGTAAGAGGAGGAACTCCCTGTTGACACTATCGAACGCCTTCTCAAAATCGATGCTTCTTCTCCATTACCGCAGTGTCCCTAGTGGTGGTGCTGGTGAGCTTCCTCTGTATCGCCTTCTGGGGACCTTATCTGCTTGCCTGGGCGGTGCTGGTTGTCCAGGTACGCGCAGAGTGGCGATCGATATACTCGTACTATACTAGCGCCCTTGTACGCGCTGCGACTTGTGAGATCTATTGTGGCAGCCCGGAGGTTAGCCGAGAACTTAGTTAAGGCTCGTGACAAACCTCAACAAAGCTCCAGGCTTCAGGGTTTTCCAGAAGTCAGAGGGGCTCAATAGAGCCCACCCGAGATGGAGAAGTCTTTTTCTTGCGGCAATGGGGCATTCACCCATCGATATTCAACTCACTGCTCGATGATGATCCGCACGGTGTTGGTGTGGTCGATACAGGAGGTTCCAGAGCGGTTGTTCAGCATTGAGTGTGTCATCGAGATTTTGCTTGACTAGCTCCAGAATGATACTGCTCATCTCTTGCACTGCATTCAGTTTCCTTTCTTAGGAAGCTGCACGACCATTCCCTTCTTCCATTCGTCAGGAAGTTGGAAAATCATTCCCTTCTTCCATTCGTCAGGAAGCTGAACGATCACTTCCTTGTTCCATTCATCAGCAAGCTGGACGATCATTCCCTTCTTCCATTCGTCAGGAAGTTTGAAGATCACTCCCTTCCTCCATTCATCAGGAAGTTTGAAGATCACTCCCTTCACCCATTCGTCAGCAAGCTGGACGATCATTCCCTTCTTCCATTCGTCAGGAAGTTTGAAGATCACTCCCTTCTTCCATTCGTCAGGAAGTTGGACGATCACTCCCTTCTTCCATTCGTCAGGAAGTTGGAAGATCATTGCCTTCTTCCATTCGTCAGGAAGTTGGACGATCACTCCCTTCTTCCATTCGTCAGGAAGTTGGACGATCACTCCCTTCCTCCATTCGTCAGCAAGCTGGACGATCATTTCTTCTTCCATTCGTCAGGAAGTTGGACGATCATTGCCTTCTTCCATTCGTCAGGAAGTTGGACGATCACTCCCTTCCTCCATTCATCAGGAAGTTTGAAGATCACTCCCTTCTTCCATTCGTCAGGAAGTTTGAAGATCACTCCCTACTTCCATTCATCAGGAAGTTGGACGATCATTGCCTTCTTCCATTCGTCAGGAAGTTGGACGATCACTCCCTTCCTCCATTCATCAGGAAGTTTGAAGATCACTCCCTTCTTCCATTCGTCAGGAAGTTGGACGATCATTGCCTTCTTCCATTCGTCAGGAAGTTGGACGATCACTCCCTTCCTCCATTCATCAGGAAGTTTGAAGATCACTCCCTTCACCCATTCGTCAGCAAGCTGGACGATCATTCCCTTCTTCCATTCGTCAGGAACGCTCTTAGCGTCCCATGCTCTCTCTTTAAGTGGAAGCCTCAGCTTTGTCGATGTGGTTGGCGTTGCCTGTTGGAGCTCCGAGCGGGAATACTGTCAGCCTTGTTGGTTTTCAGTGCTTTGATCGCGATAATTATCTCATCCTTACCCATCCAGACAGGGTAGTACTCTAAGGATTCTGGGTGTGCCCCTCACTACATGTAAGCATCTACTAAAGTTGGACGCTATTAGCATAACCAACCACAGATGGGAGAACGGCTCAATGTGTCATATTTCGAGACAGATCTGGCCTAAGCTGAACCAGAAACGTAGCGCTGAGTTGGTTGGTTGGTGTCCTCATTGGACATTGTCTTATAGGCCAGCATGCCAAAAGGCTTGGCCTCTTCTTAAACAGACTTCTGCAGGAGCTATAGGGACGAGGAGGAGGAGGAAATCGATCTTTACCTCCTAGGCACATGTCCAGCCCTATCGTGTAAAAGAATGATCCATCTAGGGACTCCCTTCTTTGACGGCCTCGGCGATTTGACGGTGGGTTTCAATTAGCCTCCTAGTGGTCTAATGGTAGAACCATGGAATCACAATGGAGCTTTACTATGGACCCCTAATGGACCCATCTAACCTGACCTCATCTGCTGAGGATCATGGCGCATATTCAGGCATTTCTTACCTCGGGCATCTCAGTATGACGGCCCACTGTTCGAAGCAATAGCAAAATGCTTCTTCCATCTCTTGAGCCGGTCCCCATTCCACCATCGAAAGGTCGAGACAATAATCCCAAAAAACTGAAAATCCCCCCCACTCTCCCTACAACCGGTAGGTCCAGCAATGCATACTTGAACTCCTATATCTTGAGCTGGTCCCCATCCGAAACAAGCAAGGAACCGTCTAGGCTCTGGCTGGAGCTGCTCTTTGGAGATGCAACTGCTTGCAGCTTCTTCTGCTTCTGTAACCAACGCATGTTACGCGGAACTTCTCTCATTTTCGTGCGATATAGGCACTCTAGCTCGCTCCTCCCTGCTGCTGGAGTAGCTGGAATCATTTTTGTTCGTCGATTCGTCTCCAGGTATCCTCCAAAAGCCACGTCCTATGTCTTCCCTGCGATCGACCAACAATTCTTTCAGCATCAGATGTAGCATAGCAATGGTCCTAGATGGTTGCGGGCAGTGAGCCATTGCCTATTTCGAACGTCCAGGAGAGTACTCCAAAAGCGGCAGATGAAGGCCTGTCTCATTGGACACACAGCTGGAAACCCTGCCTGTTTCGGACGACCAGGAGGTTAATCCTAAAGCGACGGCTGGTGGCAAAATGATCAATTGCTTGCCTGTTTCAGCTGACTTTGTGGCAGGTCTTGCGCTCAAACATGGTGCCACCTATCACAAGGCGGTTGGCATTGCGGAAATCTACAAACCTTTCGCCGTTGTCATTGTGGTTTCTTAGTCCAAACACACAGTGCAACAGCCCCCTGTGGAAGTATTCTCTGAAGCAACCATGTCCAGTTAGCGTCTGAGTTAGGTAGAAACTCAGCTCCCAATTGCTTCCTATATATCGAAGTGTCTGTATTGAGGATCAGTCTCTGCCTGTGATCCCATTTCTCCTGCCATTCTTCCAGACTTGTCCTTGGTAGTACCTCAGTGGCACTTTGACTCGTCGTTGTTGATGCCACTGTCCTGCTGGTATGGTGTTCCTGTTGGACTTCACTATGACAATAGTTTTCTGTTGAAGTGATTGCAGGCACTCTCCTGCCCGTCCATTTGGTTTCGTCCTGCTCTATGCTATCCCATGTCTGTTGGTTGGAACTTGCTCCTTAGGTCTTCTTCGACTGGGTGTCCTGATTTACTGTCTGAATGTGTCATTAACTTGTCATTTTGTCTCTCCAACAGCGACGGTATCTACGACGATGAGGCATGCTCATCCAATTCAGTGAACCATGCCATGTTAGTCATCGGCTACGGCCCAGACTATTGGATCCTCAAGAACTGGTGGGGTGACCTATGGGGCGAGGACGGCTACATGCGATTACGAAAAGGCAAGAACCTCTGCGGCATCTCCAACTATGCCGCCTACTCCGTCGTCTAAACTCAAATCAAACACACACACGCTCAACGTTTGGAAATTATAATTTATTTTGATTTGTGCAACATCAGCGACACTAATACTTAAGAAACCGGCTGGGGGATTGTCGCCCCTCGCTCGCTCTGTCTCTCTCTCCATCTCAGTTCGAATATTTACAATAAAATATTTATTTACTTCATAAACATATGTATAGGTTGGTGTATGTGTATATAGGGAAGCGCGCCGTCCACTTTGACGCGTTTCGCTCTCATTTGGATAAAAAAAGAAAAAAAAAAGGACTCGTCCTCGCTTGACTATCCGCGAAGCGCAACGTATGCGTTCGGATGTATAAATTAAACTAGTATCTACAAGAAAACATGGCAATCACTTGAAGAATGTGGATGGGAAGTTTATTTGCTGTTGGTCGTCTTCAGAATGTCCTTGAGACTGGCTGAGGCGTCACGGAGGATCTGCAATTGATGCTCTAGGCTGCGAGTTTGTGCATCGGATAGGGAGTCTTCTTGATCATGCGAATGGCCAGCATGGGAATGTGGGCTAAGTGACTTAGCTGAGTCTGTAGATGTTGCCGAGGTGTCGGCACTGCATGCTCCATGGCTGTGCTCGTGTCCAGCAGCTGGAAAGATAGGAAAAGATGGATTGGATTAGTTTTTTGCGTAAGAAAGGAGGAGTACTCATTCAGAAGTGTATCTACGAACGAAATTTATAAAATGTAGGACTTGCAGCCAAAGTAGGGACAGCACAAGTCACCGATCAGTCTGTCATCATTTTCGCTGAAAGCATTGGAGCGTTGCGGTGGATACAGCCCCTGTACAGGATCATAGATCGTATCAACCATAGAAAGATCTCTCTACATCTCGAGGAATTCACTCTTGGGACAGAGAAGGGGCGGTGTTCAACAGCCTACACAGAGCATAACTAAACACCGGCCGCTGTAGCTGGATCACACTGATGCTGAACGCTAGGAGACAACCAACCATCCGGAAGAGGGTCCCAAGGTGGAGTTCTCTCTCCACCTAGAATCAGGGTTCGATTGCATCAGTCACCCTACTCAGTCACACCAGGTAACAACGTGGAGCACCGAAGTAATCCTGAACAGCCTACACAGAGCTGGATCTGGATCACACTGATGCTCAAATCGAGAATCATGTACTCAGTGCTAGGAGACGCAACCATCCGGAAGAAAGTCTGCAGAGAAACCTACTAAGGCTCCTTGTAGTGGAGGAGATCTTGGTAATACTGAAGGGAAACGGCTTCAACATGACAACGGCCTACGCCGATGACGTGGTCCCCCTGGCTTCGGGAAAACTTCCTCCGGTCCTAAGTGAAAGACTCAGCTCTCTTCCATACAAGGAAGCTTACTACGTTACTTATGTCCTGTATCCCCTTTTGGGTCCCCCACAGGCGGATCAGTAGAACTGCGGTGAAGTGGGAGGGTTATGATCCCTTGTTTTCGGATCGTAACCTCGCTGATAAAAGGAAGAAGAATCCCCTTGTAGGTCCTAGGGCCACTACTACGCCTACGCGCCATCGTGCACGGATTCTGGCAATGTGCTTGAGCTCTCCCCGTTCTAGGCGAACCCCACAGGCGGATCAGTAGAAATGCGGTAAAGTGAGAGGGTTGTGATCCCTTGTTTTCGGATCGTAACCTCGCTGATAAAAGGAAGAAGAATCCCCTTGTAGGTCCTAGGGCCACTACTACGCCTACGCGCCATCGTGCACGGATTCTGGCAATGTGCTTGAGCTCCCCCGTTCTAGGCGAACCCCACAGGCGGAGCAGTAGAAATGTGGTAAAGTGAGAGGGTTGTGATCCCTTGTTTTCGGATCGTAACCTCGCTGATAAAAGGAAGAAGAATCCCCTTGTAGGTCCTAGGGCCACTACTACGCCTACGCGCCATCGTGCACGGATTCTGGCAATGTGCTTGAGCTCTCCCCGTTCTAGGCGAACCCCACAGGCGGATCAGTAGAACTGCGGTGAAGTGGGAGGGTTATGATCCCTTGTTTTCGCATCATAACCTCGCTGATAAAAGGAAGAAGAATCCCCTTGTAGGTCCTAGGGCCACTACTACGCCTACGCGCCATCGTGCACGGATTCTGGCAATGTGCTTGAGCTCCCCCGTTCTAGGCGAACCCCACAGGCGGAGCAGTAGAAATGTGGTAAAGTGAGAGGGTTGTGATCCCTTGTTTTCGGATCGTAACCTCGCTGATAAAAGGAAGAAGAATCCCCTTGTAGGTCCTAGGGCCACTACTACGCCTACGCGCCATCGTGCACGGATTCTGGCAATGTGCTTGAGCTCTCCCCGTTCTAGGCGAACCCCACAGGCGGATCAGTAGAAATGTGGTAAAGTGAGAGGGTTGTGATCCCTTGTTTTCGGATCGTAACCTCGCTGATAAAAGGAAGAAGAAGAAGAAGTGTCTGAGTTCTCCCCAACTTTTCCCTAACTGCCGTGCCTCCTTCTCGACTTCTTCTTCTTCTTCTCCTTGCTTCACTAGGAACGATTTAGGCGATCTGATAGACTCGGACATCAGGAGCCTCCTTCGCTTCATTAGAAGCTCAAAGTGGTTCTAACAAGTAGGCACAGAGATTACAAGATCCTTCGGGCCTTCCTTGATCTACGCGTGCTGGCGTAAGCTGGCAGCCACCTCAACCTAACCTAACCTAAGTGACAGACTCAACTTCGCACCATAGCTAGGCTGGGAGTCAACTACACTCATGGACGGAGGTGGTTCCCTTCACTAAGAAGAGATCGATACCTACCATCAGACGATGGTGTTGAACTCAGTATCTCAAGCTCAGCATGATACCTCCTGGACTCCAAACCAAACGATGGAAGGATCGAGGTGGAAGGACGGACTCATGAAGAAAGCAAGCGTAATGCCCGCTGTGGTCTACTAGTTGGCGGTTGTAAGATCCATAGTTTGGTGGAAGGTACTTGAGAAGCAATGCATCGGAGTCATGGTAATCCCATCATCTTCTTCCTTTTATCAGCGAGGCTATGATCCGAAAACAAGGGATAACAACCCTCTCACTTCACCGCATTTCTACTGATCCGCCTGTGGGGTTCGCCTAGAACGGGGAGAACTCAGACATATTGGCAGAAATCGTACACAATGGCGCGTAGGCGTAGTATAGGCCGTAGGACCCACAAGGGGATACAGGACATAAGTAAGTTTCGGACCAAAGCCTCGCCGAAATAGAAAGAAGAAGAGCGACGAGGAAGAAATTGAATCTGTTCGCCAACTGCTCTGTGATTGTCCGGTCCTATCCGTCGGATGAATGAGCACTCTTGGCAGCTACTTCTTCTCAGAGTTGGAGGACGTAGGTAATATTGACCTGATGGACCCCCTGAGATTCATGTCACTATCTGAGTATTCCTAGCACAGTGCACGTTCCTGGAGATTGTTCTGCGATAGCAGAAGCTTCTAGGTTGCGAAAATCATCTCCAAAAACCCTTCAACACCCAGCTACCTGATGAATTTAGATAGCCACTGGACCACCTCTAGCAAGGACTCCATCGGTATCTCACTGGATTTGCTCTGTTCTGGTGGATCCCCCTCAAACTGAATGGACCACCTCTGGCAAGGAGTCCCTTGATTTCTCACTGGATTCACTCTGTTCTGGTAGATCCACTTCAAACTGAACACTGGACCGCCTCTGGCAAGGAGTCCCTTGATCTCTCACTGGATTCACTCTGTTCTGGTAGATCCACTTCAAACTGAACACTGGACCGCCTCTGGCAAGGAATCCCTTGATTTCTCACTGGATTCACTCTGTTCTGGTAGATCCACTTCAAACTGAACACTGGACCGCCTCTGGCAAGGAGTCCCTTGATCTCTCACTGGATTCACTCTGTTCTGGTAGATCCACTTCAAACTGAACACTGGACCGAATCTGGCAAGGAGTCCCTTGATCTCTCACTGGATTCACTCTGTTCTGGTAGATCCACTTCAAACTGAACACTGGACCACATATAGGAGTCCATCGGTCTCTCACTGGATTTGCTCTTTTCTAGTGGATCCCCCTCAAACTGAATGGACCACCTCTACCAAGGAGTCCATCGGTCTCTCACTGGATTCCCTCTGCTGTGGTGGATCCCCTTCAAACTGAAAATACTTTCTCTCCACCTGGTTACAGATCCTTTGGGCGATGCCCAGCGCTTCGAGCCCTTCAAGTCCCCAGGACCTAATGGTATGATTCCTTCTGAGATTCAGTATTCTGAAGATATAGTGCCTCCATATCCAAACCGTGGACCGAGGTTGAAGTCGTCTTTATACTTAAGGACCTCCGACCTATCCTTTCGACTGAAAACGCTAGAGGGACTGATTGATGTCCACCTCTATTGTGGAATCTAGTAGTCAATGGGTTGCTAGTTGGACAAGATGTAGAGTGAATGCCTATGCAGATGACATTGCCATGCTACCTCAGGCAAACACCCAGATACGCTCAGGGAAATCCTCCAACATGCTCTCCTTCGGTTCACCAGATGGGTCCTCGCAAAGCAGAATTTATTCACTTCACGAGAATGTTCCCTTCATTGACCCTCCTGAGGTGAATGCCACCAGTCTCTCCTTCACAGGACAGGAACTCAAACTGGAAAGCCCTTCTACTAGAAATGTAGCTCCCTGTCCCTGTAAGAAGGCAGCTGGGGTATACAACCTCGAATCACTCACTGGCTGCACGTGTCCACTATCAGGCCTTTGGGTTGCTGTCTGCCCTGTCACCCCATCAGGCCATCATTACTGCCTGGCATGATCGTTTGGTGACCGACTCTTGATCGCGCTAAGGTCTGCCTGTATGCGGTGCACTAAGAACTGCTCCCTCTGCGGAGCATCTGCTGCCCTTAGATAGTTTCGACTAAAAGTCTCCTCGTAGTGGTCCAGTTTTCACGTTGGCCACTCCTCGATCCTGAATCTTCTTAACTTTATCCAACTGTACCCATGAACCCTCCGACTACTTACTTACTTACTTGCTTACTTAGATGGCGCTACGATCCGGGGTGGACCTGGGCCTCAACCAACAAACCTCTCCAGCTAGCACGATTACGAGCCAGCTGCCTCCAGTTGCGCACCCCAAGTTGTTCCGACTACACCCCGCCGAAACTGAGATATGACCGCAACTTTCGGACGAGCATCTCTGATCACAACGAATGGGATAATGCTTCCTCTGCGGATAGCAGTTCATTTTGTTCACTTCTACACAGACAGCTTGGTGTGTCCGCCTCCCAGCGTATTTCACGTGGAAATCATGGCGATCAAGGAAGCCTTGTCCTGGTTGAAAGGTAATCCACTGACAGTCAAGCGGCAATCAAGTCCATGGAACCGTGCTCTTCGCCTTAAGCTGCCGTTTGTCTCTCATGGAGAGAACGGAGTAGTTCAACATTCACCTATGCTGGGTACTATGCCATGATGAGCTCGCCAAACAGGGTAGGACGGTGAGGATTCTGCCCTCGCTGCATGTTAGCCAATCGAAAATGGGATAATGGCTCATTTTCTGAGACAGATCTAGCCTAGGTTGGATCAGAAACGTAGTGCTAAGGCGATCACAGATCAGCCTCGCTAGACACTGTCTGACATGGTTAGTTCCTTGGTTAGGATCGGCCCTCGACCAGAAATAGGGCCATTGTACTGCCGATGTGTAAGGTGGCATCTTACTCTAGGAACCATCTACTTCGTTGTATGAAGGAATAGCCGTGCAGGCGAACCCCACAGGCGGATCAGTAGAAATGCGGTGAAGTGGGAGGGTTGTGATCCTTTGTGTTCGGATCATAACCTCGCTGATAAAAGGAAGAAGAAGCCGTGCAGGCGTTGCCCAACTCATTTAGATCGTTAGCGAGCGTAGGACAAGCGCATAGGAGGTGACTGATGGTCTCTTCTTCCTCTTCATCTCTAGAGCAGTCGTTGTAGGGGATGCCTAGTCTCTGGACATGTCTTCCTATGGCGCAGTGTCCGACAAGAACGTCTTGGAGAGGGTGCCTCTCTTGTGTTTCAGGAGTCCGATGGACCCGATTTGTTCAGTATTGGCCAAAGTTGTCTGGTGGTATTGCATTGGCCTAGATGTTGCCATCGGTGTCTGACCCGGGTCTGGTCGGGATAAGGTATTTAACATAAGAACCCGGGCGCCTCGATGTCGGTAATGCTTATGCTATTTGTGCCAGAGGAGGCTGTCTATCTAGCTTGTCAGCTGCACAATTCCCCGGTATGTCACAGTGACTTGGTACCCTGCTACGCGGTAGACTTTCACTGCCTTAGATCTCGTAGTGCTGGATGCGAGGGATTTAATGGTTGCGTGACTGTCGATGTAAGTAGCAATATCCGATGTTGAGGCTGTAGTACCCGCTAGCCAGTCAGCGGTAGCTTCGGCTTGAAAGGCGTGAGTTGTACATCCAGGTTAAGGCATCGACTCCGTGCTTGGTTTTGGACCCGTCCGTCAAAATTGACAGCACTTTGTTGTACAGGACATCGTGTGCATCCAGTTTTGAGTGCATTCAGCTCCTTGAATGTCTTCTGTAGGAGCTGTAGAGACGACGAAGAAGAGGAAACCATCCTTCACCTCCAACTGGGCTCTTGAACATGAAGTTCAATTAGACCCTGCAGCCCATGAGTCTGCAGTTTTGGTCCCTACGTGACCCGGTACCCACCAGATATTGTAAGCCAAGGTCTGTAAGCTGTCGAAGCAGCTTAAAATGGATTTTGAATCAGTTGGAGATGAGTGCCTTGAGCGCCGGCCGGTTGACTGCCGGTGGGTATGTGGACGGTGGCACCTTTGATTGCTGAGTGCAGGTTTATGGTGGCGCAGAGCTCAACAGCGTTAAGCTCGGAGCCTGTAGAACACCGGGAATCTTTCCAAGTGATTTCGAAACTTTATGATTGAGTCCATGCACACCGGCATCCACTCCTGAATCAACATTTCATCCATCGGATTGCCTTTGGCTTAAGCAGCGCTTAGCCATAATTCCATGAATCACGACTTAGGATCTCAGTCTCAAGGCGTTTGTCGAATTGGAGTGATTGAGGCTTAAAGTCAGAAACCGTCAGAAGGCGGCAGATTGACTGCACTGCAAACTGCCACTTTCTTGAGGAATATATGCAGCGGTGAGGTATGTCGCTGCATAGGTCAGGTACTTGGGATTCCGAAAGAAGCTAGTCTCTGAAGCGGATTGGGCTTGTTGATGGTTGTGACTTCCTTTGTCGTTGTCCACCACCAGACAATGGACGAGTGCATTGGGATGGGTCTAGCCGCCATGTGGTTTGTAGCTAGAGCGGAGGACATTTCGGGAAAGACCTCAAGTTTTATCATACTTTCGGCAACAGGCCTTGAAGATTTTCTACTCAATATGGGAGTGCCAGTCAAGTTTTGCATCAACGACAGTTCACTTCGTCGGACCAGTGGTTGCACCATGGCTTAGGGTCAATATGTTGATCCAGTCTACTTACTTACGTGGCGCTACACCCCCTACAATGCACCTTCACTACCCTAAGTGTATCTCTAGTGTCATGCTCTAAAGAAATTCAAAAGGTTTACCTCTCCCATTGCGCAAATTACACATCCAACGCGACGACGGACGTCAACAATCTCATAAACAAGTTATCCACTGGATCAATATTTATTGCAAAGCAATTCATTAAATAAGCAAACGGCATTCATCGTTTGACATAAATATCACATTCGAGTGCTTATTGACAGCATCCACCATCCCAGCATCCGAAAGATGTCGCAAATTAAACAAATCAAAATGTATCTCACACCTCGCATCTAATGAAGACATCTCTCACCGCCGCGCCGCAAATAGATTGTTCAAACAATTAGCAACAAAATCGAAAAATGTTTTCCATCATTTTCTAGATGAATTCGCCCGAAAAAAACACGAACACAACGTCACCAATGACAGCTGGCAGATACAATGCAACGCTCAAGAGAGGGCACTGTTCTGCGGCTGTCAAATCGGCCAATCTCCGTTGGGATTTATAATTTTTGCACATGACAGTCGGGCGTGAGCATTCCATTATCCACCCTTAATTGCATTTTTTTATAGACTTCGTGAGCCGCTCATTACCACCGCCATACAGACGGTGCGGTGCGGTGCGGTGCGGTGCGGTGCGGCGCAATTAATTGAAACAAAATTGTTTGCTAATTGAAAAAATGTGCTGGGATCTAGGTATCTGAGGGGTATTGTAGGCGAACCGGATTAATAATTAGAATCATCGATTATTCGGATGAAAAATTGTGTAGGAAAAGTTCGCATCGCATCGCATAGCACGTGGTTTCCAGCGAAATGTTATTAACTGCTAGCGACGTAAATATTTTCAATTAACCGAGAATTTTATTTACGAAATTTATTTCGAGAACGTTGTGCGTGTGTGTGTGTGGATTGGAATTATCACGAGAACGTCGTTAGATAGGTCAATAGCCATGTTGACGGTGAAAAGTTGTGTGTGCCGCTAGGGGTGGTTTGTTTGGGTAAATTCGCTTCGCATTTTGTAAATTGGTGGTCGGACTTCTGAAACACAAGAGAGGGAACCTCTCCTAAATAGCAATAACGTCCTCCCCGGACACTATAGGAAGACACGGCCTGAGATTTCTGCAGAAATTGTAGGGCTGAAGGGACCATCAGTCACTTTTCAAGGTGGACAACCACTTATGGCAACATCTAGGCCAATGCAATATCACCAGACAACTTTGGCCAACACTGAACAAATCGGGTCCATCGGACTCCTGAAACACAAGAGAGGAACCCTCTCCAAGACGTTCTTGTCGGACACTGCGCCATAGGAAGACATGTCCAGAGACTAGGCATCCCCTACAACGACTGCTCTAGAGATGAAGAGGAAGAAGAGACCATCAGTCACCTCCTATGCGCTTGTCCTACGCTCGCTAACGATCTAAATGAGTTGGGCAACGCCTGCACGGCTTCTTCTTCCTTTTATCAGCGAGGTTATGATCCGAACACAAAGGATCACAACCCTCCCACTTCACCGCATTTCTACTGATCCGCCTGTGGGGTTAGCCTGCACGGCTATTCCTTCATACAACGAAGTAGATGGTTCCTACAGTAAGATGCCACCTTACACATCGGCAGTACAATGGGCCTATTTCTGGTCCAAGTGTATCCTCGTCTAGCGAGGCTGATCTGTGATCGCCTTAGCGCCGTTTCTGATCCAACCTAGGCTCGAAAAATGAGACACATTGAGCCATTATCCCATCTTCGATTGGCTAACATGCAGCGAGGGCAGAATCCTCACCGTCCTACCCTGTTTGGCGAGCTTATCATGGCATGGTACCCAGCATAGGTGAATGTTGAACTACTCCGTCCTCTCCATGAGAGACAAACGGCAGCTTAAGGCGAAGAGCACGGTTCCATGGACTTGATTGCCGCTTGACTGTCAGTGGATTACCTTTCAACCAGGACAAGGCCACCTTGATCGCAATGATTTCCACGTGAAATACGCTGGGAGGCGGACACACCAAGCTGTCTGTGCAGAAGTGAACTGAATGAACTGCTATCCGCAGAGGAAGCATTATCCCATTCGTTGTGATCAGAGATGCTCGTCCGAAAGTTGCGGTCATATCTCAGTTTCGGCGGGGTGTAGTCGGACCAACTTGGGGTGCGCAACTGGAGGCAGCTGGCTCGTAATCGTGCTAGCTGGAGAGGTTTGTTGGTTGAGGCCCAGGTCCACCCCGGACCGTAGCGCCATCTAAGTAAGCAAGTAAGTAAGTAAGTAGTCGGAGGGTTCATGGGTAAAGTTGGATAAAGTTAAGAAGATCCAGGATCGAGGAGTGGCCAACGTGAAAACCGGACCACTACGAGGAAACTTTTAGTCGAAACTATCTAAGGGCAGCAGATGCTCCGCAGAGGGAGCAGTTCTTAGTGCACCGCATACAGGCAGACCTTAGCGCGATCAAGAGTCGGCCACCAAACGATCATGCCAGGCAGTAATGATGGCCTGATGGGGTGACAGGGCAGACAGCAACCCAAAGGCCTGATAGTGGACACCACGTGCAGTCAGTGAGTGATTCGAGGTTGTATACCCCAGCTGCCTTCCTACAGGGACAGGGAGCTACATTTCTAGTAGAAGGGCTTTCCAGTTTGAGTTCCTGTCCTGTGAAGGAGAGACTGGTGGCATTCACCTTAGGAGGGTCAATGAAGGGAATTTTCTCGTGAAGTGGACAAATTCTGCTTTGCGAGGATTCATCTCGTGAACCGAAGGAGAGCATGTTGGAGGATTTCCCTGAGCGTATCTGGGTGTTTGCTGAGGTAGCATGGCAATGTCATCTGCATAGGCAATCACTCTACATCTTGTCCAGCTAGCAACCCATTGACTACTAGATTCAACAATAGAGGTGGACATCAATCAGTCCCTCTAGCGTTTTCAGTCGAAAGGATAGGTCGGAGGTCCTTAAGTATAAAGACGACTTCAACCTCGGTCCACGGTTTGGATATGGAGGCACTATATCTTCAGAATACTGAATCTCAGAAGGAATCATACCATTAGGTCCTGGGGACTTCAAGGGCTCGAAGCGCTGCGCATCGCCCAAAGGATCTGTAACCAATTGGAGAGAAAGTATTTTCAGTTTGAAGGGGATCCACCAGAACAGTGCGAATCCAGTGACAGGTCAATGAAGTCCTTGCTAGAGGTGGTCCATTCAGTTTGAAGGGGATCCACCAGAACAGAGCGAATCCAGTGAGAGATCAAGGGACTCCTTGCCAGAGGTGGTCCAGTGTTCAGTTTGAAGTGGATCCACCAGAACAGAGCGAATTCAGTGACAGGTCAATGGAGTCCTTGCTAGAGGTGGTCGATTCAGTTTGAAGGAGATCCACCAGAACAGAGCGAATCCAGTGAGAGATCAAGGGACTCCTTGCCAGAGGTGGTCCTGTGTTCAGTTTGAAGGGGATCCACCAGAACAGAGCGAATCCAGTGAGAGATCAAGGGACTCCTTGCCAGAGGTGGTCCAGTGTTCAGTTTGAAGTGGATCCACCAGAACAGTGCGAATTCAGTGACAGGTCAATGGAGTCCTTGCTAGAGGTGGTCGATTCAGTTTGAAGGGGATCCACCAGAACAGAGCGAATCCAGTGAGAGATCAAGGGACTCCTTGCCAGAGGTGGTCCTGTGTTCAGTTTGAAGGGGATCCACCAGAACAGAGCGAATCCAGTGAGAGATCAAGGGACTCCTTGCCAGAGGTAGTCCATTGGCTATCTAGATTAATCGGGTAGCTGGGTGTTGAAGGGTTTTTGGAGATGATTTTCGCAACCTAGAAGCTTCCGAGAGAAATGCTATCGCAGAACAATCTCCAGGAAGGTCCACTGTGTTAGGAACACTCAGATAGTGACATGAGTCTCAGGAGGTCCATCAGCTCAACATTACCTAAATCCTCCAACTGCTAGAAGAAGTAGCTGTCAAGGGTCCTCATTCATTTGACGGATAGAGCTGTCTAGGAAGAGAGATAGACTCAGACATCAGGAGCCTCCTACGCTTCATTAGAAGCTAAAAGTGGTTCTAACAAGTAGGCACAGGGATTAGATGATCCTTCGTGGTATCACAACGGACCTTCCTTGGTATGTACGTGTGTGTTGGCGTAAGCTGGCAGCCACTTCAACCTAACCTAACCTAGGGTTAGAGTCCAGCTCTCTCCAACAGAAGGAAGCTTCACTTAAGATCATTCTATTACAACGATTCAGGCAATCTGATAGATAGACTGATAGACTCAGACATTAGGAGCATCCGACGATTCATTAGCTCAAGCCCAAGCTCCAGCTCAAGATGGTTCTAACAAGTAGGCGCAGGGAATACATAATCCTTCGTGGTACCACGAACATACCTTCCTTGGTCTATGTGTGTTGTCTAACCTAGGGATACACGACAGTCTTGAGATACATAGGTCTATAGCTTTTTTTTTTTTTTTAAATAGGTATGTGGCCACGCCCAAATGGCGTGTAGGCACTGCGACCAAGGAGATCTATTGTGCCATTAGGTCTATAGTTACTGGTGCCGACCCTTTCCTTTCTTTTTCTTGAAAACTTGTCGTTTTCCAATAACTATGACGTCTCCCTGTGGCTATAGCCAGCTTGAGCGGCAGACCCAAAGAAGCGATGTATCTTTCCAGGACTATTGGCTACCTTAAGCTTAAGGCGAACCCCACAGGCGGATCAGTAGAAATGCTGTGAAGTGGGAGGGTTATGATCCCTTGTTTTCGGATCATAACCTCGCTGATAAAAAAAAAAAGGAAGAAGAAAGATTGGCGACTTTAAGCTCCTTGGTGTGGGTACCAGGGATGGGAAGAATGTGAGCTCATCATCCATTCAACTGCGTCATCAACAGCGAAATCTACATCCCTTCTGAAGGTCATATGAGTGACAACTCAGCTCAAGGGCTGTAAGTCCTACGAGATGCCTACGAGATACCCCGATCAGTGATTCAATTCAAATGGCTGCATCCGTTCATCTGTTCCCCTTGTATCGCATTGTGTACTTCATTCTGCAGCCGAGTGTATGTAAAGGTTAAGGCTCCAATCTGGGCAATCTATTGCAACTGATACCGGAGAAGTGGAAAACAAAAAATTAATAATTATCTGATTCATGCCCTCACAGTCAGACAATAAGATGACGCATCCGGTATCGGCAATTACGAGTAAATGTACTTCATATCACCTTATCGTGGAAAAGAAGACGAAAACAGGAAAAGATATGTGAAACGCGCACTTGCTGTCAAAATATTATTGACGCGACGACGCATTTGTGTACTGATATCGCAACACGATGACAATATCCGCAGTTCATCATGTTATTGAGCAATGTAACGAGATACAGTTGAAATTGGGTTAAAGATACTTAATCTGTGGGATACTGTCCAACGTTCTGGAACAGACATGAAGTCTCTTTGTAGAAGTCTTCTTCGTCTTCCTTTTATCAGCGAGGCCATGATCCGAAAACAAGGGATCACAACCCTCCCACTTCACCGCATTTCTACTGATCCGCCTGTGGGGTTCGCCTGTCCCTTTGTAGAAGTCAACCGACTTTTGTCGTATCACCTTCGGAAGCAGCTGGCTTTCCGTGCTCAAATTGTTTTGGAGGAAGCGGAAGAGGTGGTATTCAGAAGGCGCAACGTCTCTCTGCTGCATACCTTCCCAGCCAGTTGTCGTGGCGGACAATAACGCCCTAGTCTGACCGATTCCACTTCCACTGTCTGCTCAAATGATCTGACTGCAACCCGACCCAAACCCACCAAACGCTCAACATGACCTTATTGGGATGCAAATCCTCACAGTATTTCGTTGGATATCCGCACCCGCACCGTGGCTACAACTAGGTAGTGATCCACGTCACCCAGCTTGCCTTGCAGCGAACGCAATGTGATCGATTTGTTTGACGTTTTCTCGATCAAAGGAGAGCCATGTCCTCTTCTGAATATCGAGCTACAACAACGTTTTGTCCCGTGTCGCATAGTCGACTAGTCTGAAACCATTGTCGGATGTGGTGTCTTGCAGGCTGTCCTTTCCGAGCACTCTACCAAGACGCCCTCTTCTCCTAGCTTTGTGTAAAAACCGCATTTTAACGCCGTGGCTAGGACGTTGCCCATACGTCTTCTCCAACAGCTGGTAGAAGTCATCCTTCCATCTTCTCGTGAGGGGTGTGACCTAATGTTGACGAATGTAGCCTTGATACGGATAGCCACGAGTCTTCGAATCTAATCCGGAGGAAGGACGAAGTAGAGGGAAGGTTGCACGCACTAGTTCAAGAGGCCCTCGACCAACTTGGAGTGCACAACTGGAGGCAATTAGCTAAAGACCGAGCTAAATGGAGAGGCTCGTCGTTGAAGTCCAGATTAACCCCGAATTGGACAGTCAGGAGGCGCTCATTCACATCCCTGAAACTCAAGACTTCCTGCCTAAGTCTGCAGTGGAACTACTACATAAGCTCAAAACCCCTAGCACAACCAATCGCAAGTGGGCTAGCGGCCTCATTACCAGATAGATCTAGCCCGAGCTGAATCAGAAACGCTCCAACTGCATGAGAAGGTCGCTCATCGCAACGACAGTAGGTGTCATTACGGGGCACTGCATCCTCTTCTTCCTTTTATCAGCGAGGCTATGATCCGAAAACAAAGGATCATAACCCTCCCACTTCATCGCATTTCCACTGATCCTCTACTGATCCTCTACTGATCCTCCACTGATTCTCTACTGATTCTCTACTGATCCGCCTGTGGGGTTCGCCTACGGGGCACTGCATCATCGGTAGGAATGCCATCAGACTAGGCAACTTAGAAAATGGTTTCAGCAGAAGTTGCATGGATGAATAGGAGAAGGAAACCCTACTACACATTCTTTGTACATTCCAGGCCCTCTACTCGCAGAAGACTACACTCAGGAGTCTACCTCTTCAACAATTTAGATGAGCTACGTCAGCATCGACAGCCTTCAAGCTCCAACTGATCCTAGGGATAGTTCTCCTTGGGGATGATAGATCCATGTAGTACCACAATGGGCCTAGTCTGGCCTAAGTGAGGCTGCATTCTGCGGCCTGCCACTCTAACCTAACCTAACCTGACTCAGTTTGCCTCTAATAACAAATCCGTACCCGAATAGACGCTGCCCTTGTTGTCTGTAGCAATCGCCGGGGTAGATGTCTTCTTCCTTTTGCGCGGCCCATCCCATCAGTAGAGAATCAATACAGGACCAGTAGAGGACCAGTAGATGATCAGCAGAGAATCAGTAGAGGATCAGTAGAGGACCAGTAGAGGATCAGTAGAGGATCAGTGGAAATGTGGTCAAGTGGGAGGGTTATGATCCCTAGAGTCAAATAGGCGAACGCCACAGGCGGATCAGTAGAGGACCAGTAGAGGACCAGTCGAGGATCAGTAGAGGATCAGTAGAGGATCAGTAGAGGTTCAGTGGAAATGCGGTGAAGTGGGCGCGTTATGATCCCTAGAGTCAAATAGGCGAACGTCACAGGCGGATCAGTAGAGGACCAGTAGAGGACCAGTCGAGGATCAGTAGAGGATCAGTAGAGGATCAGTAGAGGATCAGTAGAGGTTCAGTGGAAATGCGGTGAAGTGGGCGCGTTATGATCTCTAGAGTCAATAGGCGAACGCCACAGGCGGATCAGTAGAGAATCAGTAGAGAATCAGTAGAGGATCAGTAGAGGATCAGTGGAAATGTAGTAAAGTGGGAGAGTTTTGGTTCCTTGTTTTCGGATCATAGCCTCGCCGAAATAGGAAGAAGAAGAAGTAGCGAAGAAGTCGATTCTCCGTTTATTACGTCCTGGATTGAACAATAACTGGCAAGTTCCTTGGCCTACCAGGAGTCGATGATGGGCAAGATCGATGAAGTCAAGGCCACGCTGTCGGTTGCCATTGGAGACGTGGATATGAAGCCCGATGAGTTGGTCCACAACATCCACTTGTTCATCAATTTCTGGGTTACCCTGTTGAAGCACTGGCAGAACGTGCACTCCCTATACATCAAGTCATCCATGGGACCACACACAGCGCTTGGACTAAAGCTTTATAGAGGAAAATACAAAACCTGACGGCACAATCGCCCGTGCTGGAGGACCAGTTCCTTATGTTCCCAGGAACTTATGAACCTAATGAACCCAGGAACCGCCCCAGTCCCAGTTCCCTAGGACGCAAAGTCTAGTACACCGGTGCCAGTAGTCTACTACGGGAGTATGAGCGCTGCCTTTGGCTCATTAAGAGCCTGACTAACCTTCCTTACCAACCTGCGATCGGAATGCGTTGAAACAGCTCGCGCAAGGTGATTCACTAGGTTAGGTTAGGTAGATGGGGCGAACCCCACAGGCGGATCAGTAGAAATGCTGTGAAGTGGGAGGGTTATGATCCCCAGAGGCAAATAGGCGAACACAACAGGCGGATCAGTAGAGGATCAGTAGAGGATCAGTGGAAATGCTTTGAATTAGGCGCGTTGTGATCCCTAGAGTCAAATAGGCGAACCCCACAGGCGGATCAGTAGAGAATCAGTAGAGGATCAGTAGAAGATCACTAGAGGATCAGTGGAAATGCGATGAAGTGGGAGGGTTATGATCCCTAGAGGCAAATAGGCGAACGCCCCAGGCAGATCAGTAGAGAATCAGTAAAGAATCAGTAGAGGATCAGTAGAGGATCAGTAGAGGATCAGTGGAAATGCGATGAAGTGGGAGGGTTATGATCCTTTGTTTTCGGATCATAACCTCGCTGATAAAAGGAAGAAGAAGAAGGTTAGGTAGATGGGTGCCCTGTGACAAAGAGTCACTGCTCACTCAGACCAACAGTATGGGTCCATTGAAGGTGATTCACTGAGTACCAACCTAACTGGAACTGTAGACGCCACTGTTGACTCCATCTAGGAAATTTGTCCGCTGCCGTCTGGAACAAGAAGAAGTGCTCCCCCCTCTCTAGGGGTTGGCTACCAAATCTGGGTGCCAAGGTACTAGGCACCTAGTTGGCACCAACGTGTAGGTTGAGAGTAGGAGTTGGTAGGCCTAGACTAAGTGCTTTCGCATGCACTACCGTTTGACCACAAGGCTTAGTTCACTATCAAATGGCTATCCAGCGAGCACTATGGTAGTGCTGTCGTCTCTAGATACCTTAGGAGCCGGAGAAATTGGCTTAAACTTTTGCCTGCATCGATTTCCACGGATTCAAGGCGACCCCCACAGGCGGATCAGTAGAAATGCGGTGAAGTGGCCGCGTTATGAGCCCTAGAGGCAAAAAGGCGAACACCACAGGCGGATCAGTAGAGAATCAGTAGAGGATCAGTGGAAATGCGATGAAGTGGGACGGTTATGATCCCTTGTTTTCGGATCATAGCCTCGCTGATAAAAGGAAGAAGAAGAAGAAGATGTCCACGGATTCAAGGCGAAAGGGGGAGACATTGAGGGAAAAAACTGGGCGTGCCACCAACCCCCGAGAACATAGTTGGAGAAATGCTTACAGTAGCCTTGCGCTGCTGTACTGTGAGAGTACTGGAACATGAGTCAATGCTTAGACACAAAACCTCTCCCCGAAGGCGGTACCGCACTGAGAAACGGCAACAAATAGGAAGAAGAAGGAGAAGCATAGACGCCCAGTGAGAGCCTAGAGCCTGGAAGCTGAACAAGAACAAGAAACTGGTCAAGAAGCTAGTCAAGTCGTACGACTCTTTCTTTACATCACAATCGCTTAAACTGCAACACGGGAGAAGGTGTTAGTGGGTACAACCCTCCCCCCAGAGGGAAAATCTAACATTTAACGATGCTTCCCATTCTGTACACCTCGTTTCTAATTTGGTTTCCTCCTAACCTCAACCGTTTAGCGATAAAAAATTTCACAAAACACTCTCCGCCGTGTTAATTGGAATTCGTAAAACGCCTTTACGAGCTTGTTTGCACATCGTTCAATCTTTTACGATGCTCGGCTCGTTATGTGTTAAACTTTTCCCCTCCGATTATCTATAAGCAAACAGCGAACGTCTAGTTAAGCATCTGTAAACCCATTAAGCCCCCGCTGCCACTACTTAGCTACAAACTAACATCTAACGTGCAGATGACAACGACTGACAGTCTGTGGCTTTCCTTGGAATGGCCAATAAAACCCCGGGGGCTTTCCAAAATTAAACTAAAAATCTTAATTGCAAAACAAAGCCCTTGTATCTGGATACATCAGCAGCATCCATCCAATCGATGTGATTTACAAAAAATAAAAAAATAAAACCACCGCAAGTGGTATTGACAAACCAAATTTGAGGGCAACATTGGTATTTCCCAAGCCATAGAGATACGACGTGTATCCATACATATTCATCAGCATTACTCATCGGTGCGCGGCGCCCAGAAGAAGATGCTAACCAGAGAGTTGTGTGTGCATTTGTTCGATCCGAATGGGGCATGCATATAGAATTAATCTCGAAATGGGAACACAAAGATACAACTTGAGATACATCTCGAGGTGTGCTACCTGGAACTCTGTTCTTCCCCCTGCCCCAAGTGCGCGGGTTATGAGATACTTAACCTGAAACTTGGAGATTTTAATGGAACCGTAGATAGCTTGCACAGTCGAAGCATTCCATGAGTCATGCTCGTGCGTCGTCAAAAAGGTAAAAATTAATTTTTGAATAACAAAAGTCGAAGCTTTCGCAATTCAATGCTGTTCTGGCCGTAACCTACTACACTCGATCACAAAAGTACGTAGACACGTAGATGTGGGTGAGTTGTGAGGGAAGAGGATGGTCGTAGTTAGACTAGACGTCGAGAGCGCTCATGTAGAATGGACTCTCTTGGGACATCAAGCTACTAGAGGAATAGAAAGCTAGCAAACCATATGTGCCCGCAGGGGCATTCCACAAGGATCCGTACTAGGTCCCCTTCTGTGGAGCCATCATGCCATCAAGAGCGAAAGTCATGGATTTCACGGACGACGCATTCCACAAGGATCAGTACTTTTGTGTAGAATAGACTCTCTTAAGACACCAAGCTACTTCAGGGATAGACTGAGCACTAGGTCCCCTTTTGTGTAGAATGGACTCTCTTGAGACACCAAGCTACTTCAGGAATAGGATGAGCACTAGGTCCCCTTTTGTGTAGAATGGACTCTCTTGAGACACCAAACTACTTCAGGAATAGGATGAGCACTAGGTCCCCTTTGGTGTACAATGGACTCTCTTGAGACACCAAGCTACTTCAGGAATAGGATGAGCACTAGGTCCCCTTTTGTGTACAATGGACTCTCTTGAGACACCAAGCTACTTCAGGAATAGGATGAGCACTAGGTCCCCTTTGGTGTACAATGGACTCTCTTGAGATACCAAGCTACTTCAGGAATAGGATGAGCACTAGGTCCCCTTTTGTGTACAATGGACTCTCTTGAGACACCAAGCTACTTCAGGAATAGGATGAGCACTAGGTCCCCTTTTGTGTACAATGGACTCTCTTGAGACACCAAGCTACTTCAGGAATAGGATGAGCACTAGGTCCGCTTTTGTGTACAATGGGCTCTCTTGAGACACCAAGCTACTACAGGAATAGGAAGCTAGCAAACAATATGTGCCCGCAGAAGCATTCCATAAGTATCCGTACTAGGTCCCCTTCTGTGGCGCCATCATGCCATCAAGAGCGAAAGTCTTGGATTTCATGGACGAGGCATTCCACAAAGATCAGTACTAGGTCCCCTTCTGTGGAGCCATCATGCCATCAAGAGCGAAAGTCATGGACTTCACGGACGACATCGCTGTTGTGACTGACGTTTACCAGGTAGAGTCAGCTGGAATCGACCTGACTGGAGACAGCAGACATGGACGTAGCAAAGCAGAAGACGGAAGCAGTTCCAATCACCAGCCGCAAAGCGGTGGAATATATGATCGTGCAGGCAGGAGACCAAGTGATTCTATCTCAACAGGTATAGTGAACTTTAAGCCGCTTCTAGAGTACGGCGTCGCTACTACATTCACCGCTAGCATTCCGAAAAGGTGTCAGTTCCATAGCTAGCCATGCTACCCTTTCACCCAGAATGACAGAATGCCTTGCGGTCTAAGGAGAACATGACGCCTGCTCTAGAAGGAAGCACAACAGTTGGGGAAACATTGGAGAAAGCTGAAGGAAATTGCCAGAAACCGTACACGATGGCGCGTAGGCGTAGTAGAGGCCCTAGGAGCTACAAGGGGATACAGGACATAACAAGCAATAATCATAGCTAGCGAGGATTCTGCCAAACGTCGTCGGTGGGCAGTCGTAGAGTCCATTGTCCAGAGTAGTAAGCTCAGAACTACTATACGCATCCCACGCCGTCCATGAGCCCAGATATATGGTAGTCGCAGATTCCCACTGTCCAGAGTAGTAAGCTCAGAACTACTATACGCATCCCACGTCGTCGGTGAGCCCAGATAGAGTCGCAGATTCCCACTGTCCAGGGTAGAAAGCTCAGAACTACTATGGCAACAAAGGAATCCAGACGGAAGCTATCAACTGTCTATAGACTCAGCGCCCTAAGGACAATTTGCGTAGGACGGTGCCCATTGATATGCTGGCCGACGATATGAAACGAGTATAGCACAGGAAACTGGCAAATCGACAGTATGGAGGAGCTACTGGCAAAATAGCAAAGGAAGATGCACAGACCAACATCACCCTGGTCACGGAAGATACCCTTCGTCCACGAGTCGTCAGATTTTACTAATGAAAGTGGGAACAACCACATCTGGAAGCTTCACTAGTACTATCCGCGATAGATTGCCTGATTGAGTATCTAAAGACACTCCTGCGCTCCTTCTTCTTCTTCTTCTTCCCATTTCGGTGAGTTTATGATCCGAAAACAAGGGATCATAGCCCTCCCATTTCACTGCATTTCTACTGATCCTCTACTGATCCTCTACTGTGGAGTTCGCCTGTTTGACTCTAGGGATCGTAGCCCTCCCACTTCACTGGCTTTCTACTGATCCTCTGCTGATCCGCCTGTGGTGTTCGCCTGTTCGACTCGAGGGATCATAACGCGCCCACCGCATTTCCACTGATCCTCTAGTGATCCTCTACTGATCCTCTACTGATTCTCTACTGATCCGCCTGTGGCGTTCGCCTATTTGAATCTAGGGATCATAACGCGCCCACTTCACCACATTTCTACTGATCCTCTACTGATCTTCTACTGGATTCTCTACTGATCCGCCTGTGGGGCTCGCCTATTTAACTCTAGCGATCATCACCCTCCCACTTCACCACATTTCTACTGATCCTCTAGTGATCCTCTACTGATCCTCTACTGATTCTCTACTGATCCGCCTGTGGCGTTCGCCTATTTGACTCTAGGGATCATAACGCGCCCACTTCACCGCATTTCCACTGATCCTCTAGTGATCTTCTACTGATTCTCTACTGATCCTCTACTGATCCGCCTGTGCAGTTCGCCTGTTTGACTCTAGGGATCATAACGCGCCCACTTCACCGCATTTCCACTGATCCTCTAGTGATCCTCTACTGATCTTGCACTGATCCTCTACTGATTCTCTACTGATCCGCCTGTGGCGTTCGCCTATTTGACTCTAGGGATCATAACGCGCCCACTTCACCGCATTTCCACTGATCCTCTAGTGATCCTCTACTGATCCTCTACAGATTCTCTACTGATCCGCCTGTGGCGTTCGCCTATTTGATTCTAGGGATCATAACGCGCCCACTTCACCGCATTTCCCCTGATCCTCTAGTGATCCTCTACTGATCTTCTACTGATTCTCTACCGATTCTCTACCGATCCGCCTGTGGTGTTTGCCTGTTCGATTTAAGGGATCCTAACGCCCTCCCATTTCACTGGATTTCTACTGATCCTCTACTGATCCACCTGTGGAGTTCGCCTGTTTGACTCTAGGGATCGTAGCCCTCCCACTTCACTGGCTTTCTACTGATCCTCTACTGATCCTCTACTGATCCGCCTGTGGGTTCGCCTCCAGCCCTCCATATGGGTAAACATTTAGGCGAAGCACGCGTCACCAGTCAATCAGTTTTATTTGATCCAACAAATGTGGGTTTTACCCAAACGATAAAAAGATTTATGACCTCGGGAAGAGTTTGTTGTATTGCTTCCGAAAGAAACCCAAAATGATTCCATACAGTGTGTTCGGGAAGTAAGCAAACTGGGACACCAACATTAGGAGACTAGTATGGCATTCGGGGGCTTCGAATGAGGGTAGATGGTCGTCTCACCATCTATCGGAATGTGATGACAGTTGTCTCGTTAAACTCCACAGGTTGGATGTAGATACATCCCACTAACACCCTTCACATCCAGGTTGCATGAGTTTGTGGTATCAAGACGGGATCTAGTGCTTATTGGGTTCCTCCTTTCCAAGAAGAACCACCACACCTACCTCCCTACCAAGCAGTTTTCTAAGCCAGATCGGTGTCAGTTGATGTGAGCTGGCCAAATACAGCGTCTTGTACGCGACAGTTGGCATGGAACTTCCTCGGATCGCTCGCTCGAGTTGATGATCCATTCATCAGGCAATAGACCGGACATCTTCCACTTCCAGGTGGGACCAGTCGGTAACCAGCACTAGTTGACATGCATCCTAATGGTCTCATTGAGATTTCGAAACAACCTTAGGTTAGGTTGAAGTGGCTGCTAGCTTAAGCCAACACACGTAGACCAAGGAAGGTCCCTTGTGGTACTACGAAGGAGCATGTAATCCCTGCCAACTTGTTAGAATCAGCTTCTAAGCGTAGGAGGCTCCAGCTGTCTAATTCTATGAGATCGCCTATATCGTTGTAATAGGAAGCTCCTAGGTGAAGCATCCTTCTATGGAAGAGAGCTGGGCACGCAAAAAATACTTCTTCGTCCATGCAGCCCTAAACAAAATTCAATTCAGTTGGCGGCGATGGTGTAATGGTAGCGTCATCGACTGCCACGCTTACGGTTCATGGTTCACGACCTGATGTTAGTCCAATCCACGATCTATTGCGAAGGCATGGCACTGGCAGTAGGATGATCGTATGGTGAGACAAACTATTCGATGATTGACACTAGGTGGTCGGGGAAATGAATACTGTGAATCAGAAGCAAAGACAAAATAGCAAAACAAGTCGCCCCACTTATCTGGACACCAACCAACTACACCAATCTTTCTCTTTCTCTCTCTCTCTCTGTGTGTCCATCCCTTCCGCACTCTTTAATACACTTTAAGGGTACTCAACCCCCTATTCGTGCTGCGAAACTGCATTCAATTTAAAAAACACTTCAAACCTTGTTCGATTGGGAATGTTTGCATATCTCTCAACGAGTACTGTGCCTCAAGTAGGTACTCACTGAGTGTGGTGTGCGGAATATTTATTTACGAAACACACTGTCTGCTGGACGATAGGCGCTATTAGAACTTGTGTAGGGGTTTCCTCAGTCTGCTTGGAATTTAAGTCACGTTTCGAGAAATATTCACAAATCACCATGGAACTGTGCGCACATGGAAGACGAGACTTGGACATAGGCGCGGGGGGGGATGTCCATTGAGAAAGTTGTTAATAGCATGGAATCGGATATATATGGCATTCTTTGGGTGTAGGAGATGAATGTGTCTATTAAGTGTTTCTGTCATCGAGCGGGCGTTACAAATGCCATGCCATCTGGATCTTATGGTGTCAAGGCATTTTGAACAACAATGCGGTGGAGCTGTGCGACTCTTTTCCATGGACCGACATATGTTTGAAAGGAACCAATGCCAACGAATGTACAGAAGCCGCCAGTGAAGCAATTCTTCTTGGGATGGAGCTAGCTCCTAGGAAGAGAGACTGTGAGCAAGCTGTCGCCTCAAAAGGCAGAGCCACATGGACCGACATATGTTCGAAAGGAACCAATGCCAACGAATGTACAGAAGCCGCCAGTGAAACAATTCTTCTTGGAATGGAGCTAGCTCCTGGGAAGCCATGGGTCAACAGAGACTGTGAGCAAGCTGTCGCCTCGAAAGGCAGAGCCTACAGGTAGTGCCCGCAAGTGAAGCAATTCTTCTCGGAATGGAGCTAGCTCCCAGGAAGAGAGACTGTGAGCAAGCTGTCGCCTCAAAAGGCAGAGCCACATGGACCGACATATGTTTGAAAGGAACCAATGCCAACGAATGTACAGAAGCCGCCGATGAACCTATTCTTCTTGAGATGGAGCTAGCTCCTGAGAAGCCATGGTTCAACAGTGACTGCGAGCACAAGCTGTCGCCTCACAAGGCAGAGCCTATAGGTAGTGCTGGCTTCTGAAGCAATTCTTCTCGGAATGGGGCTAGCTCCTGGGAAGCCATGGTTCAACAGAGACAGTGAGCTTAAGCTGTCGCCTCACAAGGCAGAGCCTATAGATAGTGCCCTGCTCTGCGAGTTCATCAGCCGAGTAGTTCCCTGGAATGCCCCTGTGTTCCTGCGTTGAACTGTTTGGTCATCTCGTTAGAAGACAAGCGACAGTTCAGAGCTGTTTTTGAGTTCAAGATGACCGATTCCAGGGACTTGATCGCAGCTTGAATGTCAGTATAGATGGTAATATCCCGCCAGGATATCACATTGTACTGCAGCCACGACAAGGCTTCTTTAATTGCCACGATCCCCGCTTGGAGGACGATGAAAGCCGCTCCAGACTATTACTTCCGAATCCGTTTCTGTATAGAATAACCTGCGATTCACTAAGCCAAATGCCTTTGTGAGATGTGAATGAGAGTGCAGCCCTACCCAGTTCCACGTAAGTATTTTCCAGAAATTTTCAAATCGCATCTGCAGGTCTTGGAACCATCTGTACGTATTGCAACTCCCAATCAAGTAAGTCATGCTGAACGTGCAATTTGTCGATTTTCCACAACAACACCTCTCGCATTTCACTGGATTTTGATGGAAAAACAGTATCTTATCCGAGATCGATCGCACTTCTCGATAAAAAGAGGAAAACATCTGCTTCTGTGTTACACAGCATTCCAGCACGTAGAGCGGGGACTTGGAGTCACCCCAGCAGCGCGCGCAAGCTAATATGGCGAAATGTTTACTACCTAGTCACGCTCTGTAACAATAGACCCTCCTACGAGTCGTATGCTTTCGCCGAATACAACAATGAAACCTCAACTGATTCCAAGCCAGAGGCCTTGGCCATTGGATTCGGATTCGTGCACACGTTACACACCGCAAAACGTATTATTTTCAATCCGAACCGCGGGTTTTCCATTGCATTTCCCAAGCTCTCTTCCCCGAAAAAAAATGTAAAGAAGGGCAACCATCAGGCAATGTATCTTTCAGATGAGAAAGTATCTTTTCCTCATGCAATCGGCCGCAGATCGCGCGTAAAAGAAAGGAAAAGCCCACCATAGCCGGTTGCTTGCAATTGGAACTTGTTTGAGTCGAGTATTGGAGGAGGCTGCGGCGTGAAGGAGGGAGGTCTGTCTGATGGATGCGAGGTGAGTAAGGTTTCCGCATCTAGTTCGCGGCTTGAATTGTATATTGTTCCAAGAACGAGGGCGCGTACAACCATCAAACATGTTGACCTTACCCGCTGAATGGTCGACTTCAAGTAGCAGAAGTCAATGTTGTTGCCATACCGGTTTTTTGAGCACCGATTCGCTTCGTCTAACATGATTCATCATGGCGAATGGTACTCGTATCCATAAGTACGACTTTTGTTAAACAATTGCACAACTCAACGTGCACTGCTTGCACTACTTACGTAAGCCGCACTCTCGCAGCCACAACTTAATGATTCGAAGAAAAACTGATGATAACAGCTAATGAAGTGCAAACCACAAGATACAGATACTCGTACGTGCATGCACGATGAAAGGTGAATTATTAAAGAATTGCATTGGAGGGGATTTTTCTTTATCTTAAGCAACAGACGTTTGTGTATCCAGCGGATACTGTCCATCGTGGTCTATTGGTTTCTTCCAAGGCAGTGCGTTCTGAAAGAGATACGATGTCTCTTTTGTAGAAGTCAACCGACTTTTGTCATGTCATCTTCGGAATTAGCTGGCTTTGCGTGTCAAAAATGATTTGGAGGAAGCGGAAGAGGTGGTATTCAGAAGGCGTAAGGCCTCTCTACTGCATACCTTCCCAGCCAGTTGGTGGACAATAACGCCCTAGTCTGACCAATTCCACTTCCACTGTCTGCTTCAAATGATCGAGCTGCATGGAAGCAACCCGACCCAAACCCATCAAACGCTCAACATGACCTTATTGGGATGCAAATCCTCACAGTATTTCGTTGGATATCCGCATCCGCACCGTGGCTACAACTAGGTAGTGATCCGAGTCACCCAGCTTGCCTTGCATCAATCGCAATGTGATCGATTTGTTTGACGGCTTCTCTATCAGAAGAGAGCCACGTCCTCTTCTAAATATGAAGCTACAACAACGTTTCGTCCCGTGTCACATAGTCGACTAGTCTAAAACCATTGCCGGATGTGGTGTCTTGCAGGCTATACTTGCCGAGCACTCTGCCAAGACGCTCGCTTCTCCTAGCTTTGCGTAAAAATTGCGTTTGTAGCCGTCCGACGTCAAACTTCCTCAGCTTCGCTCCGTTCTGGATATTCGCACATGCAATTTGGCTACAACTAGATAGTGATCCGAGTCCACATAGGCTGGGACACCCAGCTTACTGGAGGAGTGCCTTGCGTCAATGGCATTTGGTAAACGTTTTCTCGATCAAAAGAGAGCCACGTCCTCTTCTACTGAATATCGTTTCGTCCCGTGTCGCATAGCCGACTAGTCTGAAACCATTGCCGGATGTGGTGTCTTGCAGGCTGTCCTTTCCGAGCACTCTACCAAGACGCCGTCTTCTCCTAGCTTTGCGTAAAAATCGCATTTTAACGTCGTGGCTAGGACATTGCCCATACGTCTTCTCCAACAGCTGGTAGAAGTCATCCTTCCATCTTCTCGTGAGGGGTGTGAGCTAATGTTGACGAATGTAGCCTTGATACGGATAGCCACGAGTCTTCGAATCTAATCCGGAGGAAGGACGAAGTAGAGGGAAGGTTGCACGCACTAGTTCAAGAGGCCCTCGACCAACTTGGAGTGCACAACTGGAGGCAATTAGCTAAAGACCGAGCTAAATGGAGAGGCTCGTCGTTGAAGTCCAGATTAACCCCGAATTGGACAGTCAGGAGGCGCTCATTCACATCCCTGAAACTCAAGACTTCCTGCCTAAGTCTGCAGTGGAACTACTACATAAGCTCAAAACCCCTAGCACAACCAATCGCAAGTGGGCTAGCGGCCTCATTACCAGATAGATCTAGCCCGAGCTGAATCAGAAACGCTCCAACTGCATGAGAAGGTCGCTCATTGCAACGATAGTATCATTACGGGGCACTGCATCCTCTTCTTCCTTTTATCAGCGAGGCTATGATCCGAAAACAAGGGATCACAACCCTTCCAATTCACCGCATTTCTACTGATCCGCCTGTGGGGTTCGCCTACGGGGCACTGCATCATCGGTAGGAATGCCATCAGACTAGGCAACTTAGAAAATGGTTCCTGCAGAAGTTGCATGGATGAATAGGAGAAGGAAACCCTACTACACCTCCTTTGTACGTGCCAGGCCCTTTCCGTCCGCAGAAGACTACACTCAGGAGTCTACCTCTTCAACAATTTAGGCGAGCTTCGTCAGCATCGACAGCCTTCAAGCTCCAACTGATCCTAGGGATAGTTCTCCTTGGGGATGATAGATCCATGTAGTACCACAATGGGCCTAGTCTGGCCTAAGTGAGGCTGCATTCTGCGGCCTGCCACTCTAACCTAACCTAGCCTGCCTCATTTTGCCTCTAATAACAAATCTGTACCCGAATAGACGCTGCCCTTGTTGTCTGTAGCAATCGCCGGGGTAGATGTCTTCCTCCTTCTGCGCGGCACATCCCATCAGGGATCAGAAGAGAATCAGTAGAGAATCAGTAGAGGATCAGTAGAGGATCAGTAGAGGATCAGTGGAAATGCGAAGTGGGCGCGTTATGATCCCTAGATTCAAATAGGCGAACGCCACAGGCGGATCAGTAGAGAATCAGTAGAAGACCAGTAGAGGATCAGTAGAGGATCAGTAGAAATGTGGTGAAGTGGGCGCGTTATGATCCCTAGATTCAAATAGGCGAACCCCACAGGCGGATCAGTAGAAAATCAGTAGAAGACCAGTAGAGGATCAGTAGAAGATCAGTAGAGGATCAGTAGAAATGTGGTGAAGTGGGAGGGTGATGATCGCTAGAGTTAAATAGGCGAGCCCCACAGGCGGATCAGTAGAGAATCCAGTAGAAGATCAGTAGAGGATCAGTAGAAATGTGGTGAAGTGGGCGCGTTATGATCCCTAGATTCAAATAGGCGAACCCCACAGGCGGATCAGTAGAAAATCAGTAGAAGACCAGTAGAGGATCAGTAGAGGATCAGTAGAGGATCAGTGGAAATGTGGTGAAGTGGGAGGGTTATGATTCCTAGAGGCAAATAGGCGAACGTCACAGGCGGATCAGTAGAGAATCAGTAGAGGACCAGTAGAGGATCAGTAGAAGATCAGTAGAGGATCAGTAGAAATGTGGTGAAGTGGGAGGGTGATGATCGCTAGAGTTAAATAGGCGAGCCCCACAGGCGGATCAGTAGAGAATCCAGTAGAAGATCAGTAGAGGATCAGTAGAAATGTGGTGAAGTGGGCGCGTTATGATCCCTAGATTCAAATAGGCGAACCCCACAGGCGAATCAGTAGAAAATCAGTAGAAGACCAGTAGAGGATCAGTAGAGGATCAGTAGAGGATCAGTGGAAATGTGGTGAAGTGGGAGGGTTATGATTCCTAGAGGCAAATAGGCGAACGTCACAGGCGGATCAGTAGAGAATCAGTAGAGGACCAGTAGAGGATCAGTAGAAGATCAGTAGAGGATCAGTAGAAATGTGGTGAAGTGGGAGGGTGATGATCGCTAGAGCTAAATAGGCGAACCCCACAGGCGGATCAGTAGAGAATCCAGTAGAAGATCAGTAGAGGATCAGTAGAGGATCAGTGGAAATGTGGTGGTGAAGTGGGAGGGTTATGATCCCTAGAGTCAAATAGGCGAACGTCACTGGCGGATCAGTAGAGAATCAGTAGAGGACCAGTAGAGGATCAGTAGAAATGTGGTGAAGTGGGAGGGTGATGATCGCTAGAGCTAAATAGGCGAGCCCCACAGGCGGATCAGTAGAGAATCCAGTAGAAGATCAGTAGAGGATCAGTAGGGCATCAGTGGAAATGCGGTGAAGTGCGAGGCCTACGATTCCTAGAGTCAAACAGACGAACTCCACAGGCAGATCAGTAGAGGATCATTAGAGGACACTTTGCCAATCGCACCAAACACTCAACATGACCTTATTGGGATGGCAACCCCATAAGCGCACCACGATAGGATAAGCTCCATGCTAAGTAGCGAGATCATCTCTCCAAGATTGGGCAACTCTCGATCTCCATTTGAACTACCAAGGGCTTGTCCTCAAAGTGGTGTAGGAGTGGAGCAGACACACTAGCAACAAACGGCTCAGTCACCCCGTTCCTTGGGGCGGAACCTTTCTGTGGCAAACTTGGGCAACTCTCAATCTCCATTTGAACTACCAAAGGCTGTCCTCAAGGTGGTGTAGGAGTGGAGCAGACACACTAGCAACAAACGGCTCAGTCACCCCGTTCCTTGGGGCGGAACCTTTCTATGGCATAGGACCACACAAAATGCGGGAAAAACTGAGAAAAGAAGGAAAGAGTATTGGGATGTAGAGGCAGGCGATAGAAATTCTGGGAAACTGCAACCAGAAAGGAAGCAGAACCTGCCTAGAAGTCAGCAAGAATTGAGGCATGCTAACCGCTTACTGCAGACACAAGAGGAACCTTGGGAAACTGGCAATTGAAGGAAATGGAAACCAGTTCACCTTCATATTGAATGTGAAGCACTAGTCCACAGAAGAAGACGTCGGTGATCTCCTATCAGAGATGGGATCTACCTTCGCTGGAGATCCACTTCATCAAAGCAATTGGACTGGAGAAAGTGCTCTATGTCATGCACGCCATCGATTAGAGCCCTAGTTTGGGGTTCGCACCAGTCATACATCTACATCTTGGGTACGGGGACATGGGGAAATTGTTAGACAGCTGATACTACTCGTACACTCCCTCCTTCTTCCTTTTATCAGCGAGGTTATGATCCGAAAATAAGGGCTCATAATCCTCCCACTTCACCGCATTTCTACTGATCCGCCTGTGGGATTCGCCTACTACTCGTACAATCCCATTGCTCCCATTGCGCTGCACTTCGAGTTGTATCGGCTTATAGGACAACTGCGGATGAGGCGGCGTGCCTCATCATGGGTATGATCCCATGGTGGACGGAAGACCGGACTCTAAAGAACTAAGAAGGCAAGAGAGAACAATATCACGTAGAATGTGGCAACAAAGATGGGACGCCTTACACAAGGGAAGGCGGACATACAGACTAGTTAGTCCCCAGGATAGAACTATGAAGTAATGGCGAAGTAAACTATCAACTGACCTCCATCGCCTTAGACTTGACGATTCGCCTAAGTGGCCTCAACCCGGAATATCATAATCACCATCATTCGCTTCCCTAGAAGAGCTAAGCTGAATCTCCAAACCACTTGACAACTCGCCTGAATGGCCAGCATGTCCTGGATGCGAAGAAAACCCCGCACATCATCATCACCTTCATTCCATTCCCTAGAGGAGCTAAAATGAATTTCCAAGCGCTGTTTCCAACTGGCGTCCAATTTAGCTTCTCAAAGGGAATAGGGCAGCTTAGCTATCAAGTTGAGAGTTGGGAGGGCAATTCAGTATGCAGCAAGCCTCACGAATTGCGAGAAGCTCCATCCATCTCCATTGTCATACTGTACAGACAGACAAGTTTGGCAGCGATGTCAAAACTAGACATGATGCTGTCATAGGTGGAGCCTTGAAATTGCTAAAAGGATGATGGGTATCGATTTGGATCAGGATCTGGCAGAGTGTGAAGGTTTAACTGCCCTGAAACCGCACAGATACGAATGGCTAATCAGGCTGTTGATGGATTGCAATGATTTGGAAGACTGTGACTACCTCCACCTACTCCATCGTTAGTTCTTGACCCCTCGGTGGTATCTGGTAGATAGGTGTGGTGGTTCTACTTAGAAAAGAAGAACCCAACTAGTACTAGGTGCCGTTTAGATACCACAACCTGGTGTGTTGATAGGCGAACCCCACATGTGGATCAGTAGAAATGCGGTGAAGTGGGAGGGTTATGATCCCTTATTTTCGGATCATAACCTCGCTGATAAAAGGAAGAAGAAGGAGAAGAATCTGGTGTGTTGATGGGCAGTCTCTAGATCCAACCTGTGGAGTTAAGGAACAAGTATCTGGTAACACTCTCACAGAAAATTTCCGCATCTACAAGGTTAATCAGACACTTTGCTCGTAAACTAGATTCAAATCGAACTGCACAATGCTTTGATTTGATTTGATTTGATTTGATTTGATTTGATTTGATGTGTATCCAAGAGATACTCTGAATTCCAGCTGCCAACAGGTTTTCGATTCAAAATTATTCAAAAATCTCTATAAGGGTCTCCCTATAGAACGAAGAAAAAAAAAAAAGAAAAGAAGACAATCGATCCGGCAATTGATATTCAAATCCAAAATCCATAATGAATCGTTGACACGATCGTACTTCATCGTTTCGTCGTTTTGTCGTTTCGTTGTTTCGTCAATCGTCGATCGTCGACCGGCTTGCGATCTTAGATACTTTTAAAATGCACACAATGTCTGAATCACTGATTTGTGGCGAATAACTTAACATAATGGCAACACGTGTGGGTGTGATCTGTATTTAGCAGCAGCAAATCGCTATCGACTTCCTGTCATGATTTGTGTATCTTCTCCTCGTGGTGTCTTGTAGTGGATACCCAACTACTATTCTGGGTTGTGACCCGCACACACACATACCCACCCATGATCGTCAAATCAAATCGACCTTGATCGAGACCGTGTGAGATACAAAGAATCGTTCTTCTTCGAAATAAGTTGACGTATCAGTTGTGTGTGCAGGCTGTACAAATAGTTTATGAATTGCGATACATTTGGCATCTATCTGTTGCATGGGGGGTGGGCTAGAGAGTGCTATCAGCCGCAGAGAAAGTGGATCTTATCACTTTTATTCGTTTATAATCCCACTTCTAGGCTAAGTAAGCTCTACACCATGAGCTATAGCTCAGCTGTAATGGTTGTAGATACTTGTATCTGTAGTGTGCTTTTCTGTTTTATTGTTTACAACAATGCTAGCACGCATAAACAGAAGATGTTGTTGTCAAACGTGTTCTATTTATATCAAGAAGGTCTTGTGCGCGCGCGATCATCTCACTTATATAGGTTCAGAGGAAAAAAAAAAAATTCTATTTCCGGGATGTAAAGCATGCACTTGTCTGACGTCACTCGGTGTGGAATGTTGAGCTAAATATAAACACATTTGGATGGAAAGTTGTTTGTCCTCTTATTGTCCGCAATTAGACGACGAGGGGCTGGGAATGAGAAACAACCATTGGAGAGGACAACTGATCGCTTGTTACTGTGACATGCCGGGGAATTGTGGTTCGACAAGGCTCCTCTGGTAGAAATAGAATAAGCAAGGCGGCAACGTCTCATGTTAAGTACCTTATCCAGACCGGCACTTCTGTTCTGTATCCCCTTGTGGGTCCTACTTACTTACTTCTGTCCTGTTTCCCCTTATGGATCCTAGGGCTTCTACTACGCCTACGCGCCATCGTGTATGGTTTCTGGCAATGTGTCTGAGTTCTCCTCAACTTTTCTCTAACTGCCGTGCCTCCTTCTCGACTGTTCTACGCCATGTTCCCCTCGAACCGCCAGGTCTCCTGCCATGCTGAGTTAAAAGGTTCCATTGCATAGTATAGTTCGCAATGGAACGCAAGGCGAACCCCACTGGCGGATCAGTAGAAATGCGGTGAAGTGGGATGGTTATGATTCCCAGAGTCAAATAGGCGAACCCCACAGGCGGATCAGTAGAAAATCAGTAGAGGATCAGTAGAAATGTGATGAGGAGGGTTGTGATCCCTTATTTTCGGATCATAACCTCGCTGATAAAAGGAAAAAGAAGAAGAAGTTCGCAATGGAACCGTCACCCTTTTGGAACGTGTGACCAATCCACTGCCACTTCCGCCGTTGGATGGTTGTGCCTATTGGTTCCTGACCCGTTCTCTCATGAAGGTGTTCGTTAGAGATACGATTGGGCCAGGACATCCTTAAGATATTAAGCCGGCACCCATTAACGAACGTTTGCAGCTTCCTGGTGATAGTAGTGGTCACTCTCCACATGCTGCATCCATATCACAGTACGGATTCAACATTGGAGCGAAACAGTCTTATCTTGGTGTTCAAATTGATTGCATTGCTTCGCCATATTTTGGACAACATGCCGAGCGCGGACTTTGCTTTTGTGATCCTATTGGCTATATCCAGACCAACGCAACATCTAGTCCAATACAACACCACCATACAAACTTTAGCCAACACTGGACAAATCTAGATCCATCGGACTCCTGAAACACAAGAGAGGAACCCTCTCCAAAGTAACAAACATTCTCGTCGGACAACATTCTGCGCCATAGGAAGACATGCTAGGCATCCCCTACAACGACTTCTGCAGAAGCTGTAAGGATGAAGAGGATGAAGATGCCATCAGTCACCTCATGCGATCGCCAACGATCCAAATGATCTTAGCAACGCCTGCACGGCTAAGATCAACTCTTTCATACAACGAAGCAGATGGTTCCAAGGGTATGAGACCGCCTTACACAATGGACCTATTTCTGGTCTAAGTGCATCCTCATCGAGGACCGATCCTAACCAACCCACCAACTATGGGTAGGCTGAAGTTGAAGCTTTTGAGCGATAATATACGAGATCTTGTCCATTAGATAGTGCTCATGGAAAATGGCTTCAAATCCGTCCTGTGGCATTCAGGAAACCGATCGACCCTGTGAGACACTTCTTCCTGAAATTTCCTGAAGACTGTCGAAAGAGAGTTTGCCTAGGGTTCGATGCCGAGCTCTACTTAGAGCCAGATACCCGCAGACGACAGTGGAGGAGAGTTTCCTTCTTACAACTGCACCAGTGTATGTTGAAAGAGATGCCTTACTGGCTTACCGCTACAATTCTTGCAGTGCGTCTGCTGGAGTCCTTTTCTCAACTTCTTGTCCTCTGGCCCAGTTTTAGATCGACCAGATACCACAAAAGGCTTCGAGGTCAATGAACGGAGATTGATTTGACAGTCAGCAGCCAGTGAGTGTGATTTTGCTGTGAATAGCTGCAGAAGCTAGCTAGGAGGCGAACCACACAGGCGGATCAGTAGAGGATCAGTAGAAATGCAGAGAGTTGGAGGGCTACGATCCCTTGAGTCCAGCAGGCAGACTCCACAGGCGGATCAGTAGAGGATCAGTAGAAATGCGGTGAACAAGCGAACTCCACAGGTGGATCAGTAAAGGATCAGTGGAAATGCGGAGAGTTGGAGGGCTACGATCCCTTGAGTCCAGCAGGCAGACTCCACAGGCGGATCAGTAGAGGATCAGTAGAAATGCGGTGAACAAGCGAACTCCACAGGTGGATCAGTAGAGGATCAGTAGAAATGCGGTGAACAAGCGAACTCCACAGGTGGATCAGTAGAGGATCAGTGGAAATGCGGTGAACAAGCGAACTCCACAGGCGGATCAGTAGAGGATCAGTAGAAATGCAGAGAAGTGCAGCGTTACGATCCCTTGAGTCCAGCAGGCAGACTCCACAGGCGGATCGGTAGAAGATCAGTAGAAATGCGGTGAACAAGCGAACTCCACAGGCGGATCAGTAGAGGATCAGTAAAAATGCAGAGAAGTGCAGCGTTACGATCCCTTGAGTCCAGCAGGCAGACTCCACAGGCGGATCAGTAGAGGATCAGTGGAAATGCAGAAAGTTGGAGGGCTACGATCCCTTGAGTCCAGCAGGCAGACTCCACAGGCGGATCAGTAGAGGATCAGTAGAAATGCGGTGAACAAGCGAACTCCACAGGTGGATCAGTAGAGGATCAGTGGAAATGCGGTGAACAAGCGAACTCCACAGGCGGATCAGTAGAGGATCAGTAGAAATCCAGAGAAGTGCAGCGTTACGATCCCTTGAGTCCAGCAGGCAGACTCCACAGGCGGATCGGTAGAAGATCAGTAGAAATGCGGTGAACAAGCGAACTCCACAGGCGGATCAGTAGAGGATCAGTAGAAATGCAGAGAGTTGGAGGGCTACGATCCCTTGAGTCCAGCAGGCAGACTCCACAGGCGGATCAGTAGAGGATCAGTAGAAATGCGGTGAACAAGCGAACTCCACAGGTGGATCAGTAGAGGATCAGTAGAAATGCGGTGAACAAGCGAACTCCACAGGTGGATCAGTAGAGGATCAGTGGAAATGCGGTGAACAAGCGAACTCCACAGGCGGATCAGTAGAGGATCAGTAGAAATGCAGAGAAGTGCAGCGTTACGATCCCTTGAGTCCAGCAGGCAGACTCCACAGGCGGATCGGTAGAAGATCAGTAGAAATGCGGTGAACAAGCGAACTCCACAGGCGGATCAGTAGAGGATCAGTAAAAATGCAGAGAAGTGCAGCGTTACGATCCCTTGAGTCCAGCAGGCAGACTCCACAGGCGGATCAGTAGAGGATCAGTGGAAATGCAGAAAGTTGGAGGGCTACGATCCCTTGAGTCCAGCAGGCAGACTCCACAGGCGGATCAGTAGAGGATCAGTAGAAATGCGGTGAACAAGCGAACTCCACAGGTGGATCAGTAGAGGATCAGTGGAAATGCGGTGAACAAGCGAACTCCACAGGCGGATCAGTAGAGGATCAGTAGAAATCCAGAGAAGTGCAGCGTTACGATCCCTTGAGTCCAGCAGGCAGACTCCACAGGCGGATCGGTAGAAGATCAGTAGAAATGCGGTGAACAAGCGAACTCCACAGGCGGATCAGTAGAGGATCAGTAGAAATGCAGAGAGTTGGAGGGCTACGATCCCTTGAGTCCAGCAGGCAGACTCCACAGGCGGATCAGTAGAGGATCAGTAGAAATGCGGTGAACAAGCGAACTCCACAGGTGGATCAGTAGAGGATCAGTAGAAATGCGGTGAACAAGCGAACTCCACAGGTGGATCAGTAGAGTATCAGTGGAAATGCGGTGAACAAGCGAACTCCACAGGCGGATCAGTAGAGGATCAGTAGAAATGCAGAGAAGTGCAGCGTTACGATCCCTTGAGTCCAGCAGGCAGACTCCACAGGCGGATCGGTAGAAGATCAGTAGAAATGCGGTGAACAAGCGAACTCCACAGGTGGATCAGTAGAGGATCAGTAGAAATGCCGAGAGTTGGAGGGCTACGACCCCTTGAGTCCAGCAGGCAGACTCCACAGGCGGATTAGTAGAGGATCAGTAGAAATGCAATGAAGTGGAAGGCTTGCGATCCCTTGGGTCAAACAGGCAGACTCCACAGATCAGTAGAAATCAGTTGAAGACCAGTAGAAATGCAGTGAAGTAGGAGGGCTATGATCTCTTGTTTTCGGATCATAACCTCGCCAAAATAGTAAGAAGCGGCTTTCATGGAAAGGGCTGCTCAATCCGGGAGTACCAGTACATCTAGAGTTCTGAATCACACCTTTGAGGAGAGAAACTAGTTCAAATACGATACAACAGAGGAGAGAGTAAATTTTTTGCTCTGAAGGAGCGGGAGGATGTATACGATGCCCTATTCTGCAGGACCTGGGAAGACTCCATTGGAATCAGTCTGTGCTATCGTAGGATGAAGTAATTCAAATCTCAGACCCTCTGTCTACCATGACTCAATGGAGACTTTGAACTCAAAATGCTAGATCTTGGCCTACATGCACAGTGTGTGCAAATATTTAACCGCAGACTCATACGCTACGCACGAACATAGCCAGCTCTGATATGTAAAATTCCGAATTCCAGTGAAGAATTGGATTAAGATCTGTCACAGTAGTAATCCCACCCATAAACCTTCCCGAAGTTCGCATGAATTCTCGAGATAACCCACTGTCTGCTTGACAGACACAACACAACCCCCAAACCAATAAGAAAATGAAAATATAACTCACCAACTTGTTGTAGTCCAAACATGACGCCAAATCCGATGAACAGAGCCAAGAAAGCCAATAGGCCAGCGCGGTTCTTGGACAAAATCTCAAAGAACACCACATAGAGGAGAGTGCCACAAGCCAGACCCTGTAGTATCGCCGATGGAATGCTAGATGCAGTACTGTCCTCCTTGCTAATCAGTATCCCGATGCCGATTCCAATGGGACTCACGATCGCAAATGTCAGCACATAGACAATGGCAAGACACATTCGTGTACGCGCGACAATTAGCTCGACTCCAACGCAGAATGCCAAAACCAATTTATGCGCTGAAACAGCGGCAAACATGAACCAAACGGTGCTGGCCGATCCCTCCAGTCCAATGGCCAGCCCTTCGAAGAGTTCATGCAATGATAGGGCCAACACGATCAGCAGGCCACGCAAGGATGATGCTATCAAATCGTCGCCATTGTCCAGCGGCAAGTGACTATGGCCAGTTGGATGATCATGATGGTGATCATGATGGTGATCGTGATGGTGTTCATGGGAGTGATCATGATAGTGCGAGTGATCGTAGTACTGATCGGCAGCTGCTGGTGCCGTTGGCTGATACTTTTGATTTTCCATGTCATTCGAGAGGAGATCCTGTGCCGATAGTTTGGCTACCGTCTTGCCACTGTCCACGATGCCAAAGTTTTCCTTCTCCTGCTGACTGCTGGTGTCATCCTTCTGTTGATCCCTGTCATTGTTGCGCATTAGATAGCTATTGCGTATGCTATGTCCTCGCTCAAAGGCAGCTGCTGTCTCATCCTCCAAAGTCTGTCGATGGCTATGAATATACGCATGAATGAGCTCCTCGATCAGGAACATTGCAAAGAACCCGACACACATCAACAGCTCAGCCAGTGGGAACGATAGCTCTGGCAGTGTTCCGCACTCCTGTAAGCTCTCCACTGTCTCCTGCACCTCGGGCAGCAGGTGCATAAAAGTCGTGCACAACAGCACTCCTCCGCCAAAGTACAACAGACACTTGACCACAGTTGCCGATCTTGCATTCGTATTGTTGTCCGTCCATTTGAAGAAGCGATTCAAGAGGAATGGGATCGCTCCGCATATGGTCGTGGCACAGAAGAGCACTGCCATCGCAGTTGCCTTTGCCACCAACACACTATGGGCATCGGAGTCCTCTTCATCATGGTCATGATCACTATCTCTGATCATTGCACGGGATGTCAGATTTAGTCCATCATCATCGTGATGCTGATGGTGATGGTCATTGTCCGCCGCTGCCACACGTGACAGGCACAGCAGGAAGCTGTTCACTTCTGATTGATTCATTTCGTTATACACACGTCTTTCGCGTTTTTTTTGTTTTTTTTTTTTTGTTTAAATCGAAACCGTTAACCGAAAAAAGCCCGCAAATATAGAAAATTCCAACACGTCCTCCTTCTCTTTTCCTTCCAACAGACGACACAATCGCACACGATCACAGAGCCAAGACGACAAGAAACCAAAGCGAACTGCATGCGGATATTCGAAATTCGGTTTTGCACTACACCTAGACTACGCACCCCACCACGCCTCTTTTTTGCTTTTTTTTTGTTTTTTTCTAGTAAATCTGGATCTCAGACTTTTACTTTACACAGTCTTGGAGTACAGAGCCACATACATGGGGGAGAACAGGTTCAAAATTCAGCACTTCAACGAAACGACAGACAGACGTATGCGATACATTCAGACCGACCGGCACTGGCAAACTCATTTAAGCGCAGAATGGCATCGTTACACAGGTGTATCTAGCCTTTATAGTGGGGTAGAGAGCGGCGGCGACGACGACATGTCACTAGAGAGTGGCGCGCGCGGCCAACTCACATGTTCGATCGAACTTAGGCCGCACGCGTATTCCAGGCCGAACCGAGTGCAGTTGAGAGAGAGCGGCAGCTACCCAGGGCCGCACCGGACCTGGTCAGCGGTTGTGGAGCGCCCCTTTCTATCCGTCATTGTCGTAAATAGGAGGAAAGACATGTTCGCAGTTATTGAGGAAAGAGAACGCGAAGAACGCATCCAGCACTACGATATCTAGGGCAGTGATGGACTGCCGCGTAGCTCTTAATGAAAAGCTAACACAGTGTTACGACATTCCACTGGCGTCCAGCTCTGGAGTGGCTCCGAATCAACCGCGACAATTGGCATTCCATTGGCGTCCATACCTCGTACACTTCCGGAGATCTTCAGAGGAGCAGCTCTGGAGTGGCTCCGAATCAACCGTGACAATTGGCATTCCATTGACGTCCATACCTCGTACACCTCTGGAGATCTTCAGAGGTGAAGCTCTGGAGTGGCTCCGAATCAACCGCGACAATTGACGTTTCATTGACGTCCATACCTCGTACATTTCCGCAGATATTGCGAGGAGTAGCTCTGGAGTGGCTCCGAATCAACCGTAACAATTGGCATTCCATTGGCGTCCATACCTCGTACATTTCCTGAGATATTGCGAGGAGTAGCTCTGGAGTGGCTCCGAATCAACCGTGACAATTGGCATTCCATTGGCGTCCATACCTCGTACATTTCCTGAGATATTGCGAGGAGTAGCTCTGGAGTGGCTCCGAATCAACCGTGACAATTGGCATTCCATTGGCGTCCATACCTCGTACACTTCCGGAGATCTTCCGATGAGTAGCTCTGGAGTGGCTCCGCATCAACCGCAACAATAGGCATTCCATTGGCGTCGATACCTCGTACAGTTCCTGAGATCTGTCGAGGAGTAGCTCTGGAGTAGCTCCGAATCAACCGCGACAATTGGCATTCCACTGGCGTCCATACCTCGTACACTTCTGGAGATCTTCCGAGGAGTAGCTCTGGAGTGGCTCCGAATCAACCGTGACAATTGGCATTCCATTGGCGTCCATACCTCGTACAGTTCCCGAGATATTCCGAGGAGTAGCTCTGGAGTGACTCCGAATCAACCGTGACAATTGGCATTCCATTGGCGTCCATACCTCGTACAGTTCCCGAGATATTCCGAGGAGTAGCTCTGGAGTAGCTCCGAATCAACCGCGACAATTGGCATTCCACTGGCGTCCATACCTCGTACACTTCTGGAGATCTTCCGAGGAGTAGCTCTGGAGTGGCTCCGAATAAACCGTGACAATTGGCATTCTATTGGCGTCCATACCTCGTACAGTTCCCGAGATCTTACAACGAGTAGCTCTCGAGTGACTCCGAATCAACCGTGACAATAGGCATTCCATTGGCGTCCATACCTAGTACAGTTCCCGAGATATTGCGAGGAGTAGCTCTGAAGTGGCTCCGAATCAACCATGACAATTGGCATTCCATTGGTGTCCATACCTCGCACAGTTCCTGAGATATTGCGAGGAGTAGCTCTGGAGTGGCTCCGAATCAACCGTGACAATTGGCATTCCATTGGCGTCCATACCTCGTACACTTCTAAAGATCTTCCGAGGAGTAGCTCTGGAGTGGCTCCGAATCAACCGTGACTATTGGCATTCCATTGGCGTCCATACCTCGTACACTTCCGGAGATCTTCCGAGGAGTAGCTCTAGAGTGGCTCCGAATCAACCGCGATAATTGGCATTCGATTGGCGTCCATACCTCGTACAGTTCCTGAGATATTGCGAGGAGTAGCTCTGGAGTGTCTCCGAATCAACCGTGACAATTGGCATTCCATTGGTGTCCATACCTCGTACAGTTTCGGAGATATTGCGAGGAGTAGCTCTGGAGTGGCTCCGAATCAACCGTGACAATTGGCATTCCATTGGCGTCCATACCTCGTACAGTTCCGGAGATATTGCGAGGAGTAGCTCTGGAGTGGCTCCGAATCAACCGTGATAATTGGAAGATTTCCGCTGGGTCTTCCTCCGATACTACCTCCCGGCCCGATTCATACACAAGTTGGTAGACAAGAAACGACAAGATCCACGGGCCAAGGCCAAAGAGTACATCCAGGTTTACCACTGCCTAATCCGGCAACATTCTCGAATAGATGGCACTAGCAGCGTAAACCGAATGTATGATAACCTGCGGCTCGAGTACCACTTGAGCATCAAGCGGTGAGTCTGCGAAACACGGGAAGAGCTCCTGGAGCTTACCGAAGAGTGTGAGTTCTTCCGGAACGAGGAGACCGACTGCCGTTCTAAATTCGTCGACCGGTAGACCTCCACCCAGAAATTGAATCTATTCGTCACCTGCAGTGCGATTGTCCTGCTCCTTCCATCAGAAGAATGAGGACTCTTGGTAGTTATTCCTTCTCGGAGCTGGATGACTTAGGTTATCTTGAGTGGAGGGACCTGCTTCTGATTGTCCTGCCCCTTCCATCAGAAGAATGATGACTCTTGGTAGTTACTTCTTCTCGGAGCTGGAGGACTTAGGTTATGTTGAGTGGAGGGACCTGCTTCTGATTGTCCCGGCCCTTCCATCAGAAGAATGAGGACTCTTGGTAGTTACTTCTTCTCGGAGCTGGAGGACTTCGGTTATCTTGAGTGGAGGGACCTGCTTCTGATTGTCCTGTCCCTTCCATCAGAAGAATGAGGACTCTTGGTAGTCACTTCTTCTCGAAGGTGGAGGCCTTAGGTTATGTTGAGTGGATGGACCTGCTGTGTGATTGTCCTGCCCCTTCCATCAGAGGAATGAGGACTCTTGGTAGTTACTTCTTCTCGGAGCTGGATGACTTAGGTTATCTTGAGTGGAGGGACCTGCTGTGTGATTGTCCTGCCCCTTCCATCAGAAGAATGAGGACTCTCGGTAGTTACTTCTTCTCGGAGCTGGATGACTTAGGTTATCTTGAGTGGAGGGACCTGCTGTGTGATTGTCCTGCCCCTTCCATCAGAAGAATGAGGACTCTTGGTAGTTACTTCTCCTCGGATCTGGAGGACTTAGGCAATGTAGAGCTGACAAACCTTCTGAGATTCATAACACTATGTGGGTGGTTCTAACAGCGGACCATCTCTACAGCGTTTCCAGGGCACAATGGACCCGAACTGCTGGTCTAACTGAGCAGTGCCTCTTTTCGTCACAAGGCACCCATCTACCTAATCCTAACCTAGACCTCCGCCGGTTCAGACTAGCTACGAGCGCAACACCCATTGCTGGAACTGCAAACAACAGAAACATCGCCAGCAGGAGTGCCGACGAGCATTCCACCTCTTCTCTTCCCATTGCGGAGAAGACGGGAGACTGACAAAAGACTGATCATGTCATCAAAGTAAGGTACCCATTCTCCCCAAGTCCGTATGGGAAGATCCGTGTTATTCCATTCCCATCTCCGTCCAGGGTACGTGTTTCAAGCATTACTCGACACCGGGGCCACTTAATCCTTTATAGGCACCGCCATGCGGAACAGACTCCCATTGCTGGATACAAGGTCACTGTGACATACCGTGGAATTGGGCAGCTAACTCGATAAGGCTCCTGTGGTACAAAATAGCATACATAGTACCTTATCCGAACTATACGGCCTAGGTAAGGACATCGACTTAGCTAGAAGAGTTCATATGCAGTGACTAGGATGGCTGGGTCATGTAGAGCAGATGGGACCGGAAAATCTTCGAATCCATCCACGGCACAGTGGAGGACAACCTCGCGATAGGTGGCGCAAATAAATAGAGGGGGACCTCAATCAACTTGGCGTGCGCAACTGAAGGCAGCTGGCTGGAGAGGTTTATTGACTGAGGCCTAGGTCCACCCCGGACTGTAGCGGCACCTAAGTAAGGAAGTACCTTATCCTAGCCGACGCTCTGAGTGGAACCAATCGTCGACGGTAGCATCAATGCCAGTGTAACACCGCTAGACTAGAGTAAAAGCAGGTCCATTGGACTCCTGAAACACAAGAGAGGAACCCTCTTCAAAATAACCAACCTTCGCACTGCATACTGCTGCACCATAGGAAGATATGCCCAGAGTCTTGCCATCCCTTACAACGACTGCTGTAGGGATGACGAGGAAGAGGAAACCATCAGTCAACTCCTATGAGCTTGTCCTGCGATCGCCAACGATCTAAATGATCTCGGCAATGCCTCGGCTCTTTCTTCCATACAACGAAGCAGATGGTTCCAAGAGTAAGAACCCATCTTACACATCGGCAGTACAGTGGACCTAAGTGCATCATCATCGCGGGCCCTGTTACTAACCAACCAACGTTGCTAGAGGTCAAATCCGGGCCATACGCTGGATGATGATCTACTTGTGAGAATCCACATTAGCGTATGGCGTTGCGGTGTGAACGCCACATTATCGTGTAGCAGAAGGACACCTCTTGTCATTGACGGATTCTACTATCCAGAGTTGTCAGCTCGATTCTCCTATAAGCTGCCGCGGTTTGGGCGGCTACGTTAGGAACAGTTGAAACACGGAGAAGACTTTCGGCAACATACAGGCTCTGCGCGATCAGCGATTTCCGAACAATATCGAACGAAGCAGCCTGTGTCATAGCCGGAAGGATCCCTATTCTCCCGAATGAGATGGTAAGACGAAGCCGCCTGTGTCATACCCGGAATGATCCATATCCTCCCGGATGAGATGGTAAGACGAAGCCGCCTGTATCATAGCCGGAATGATCCCTATCCTTCCGAATGAGATGGTAAGACGAAGCAGTCTGTGTCATAGCCGGAAGGATCTCCATCCTCCCGAATGAGATGGTAAGACGAAGCAGCCTGTGTCATACCCGGAGCGATCCCTATCCTCCCGAATGAGATGGTAAGACGAAGCAGCCTGTGTCATACCCGGAATGATCCCTATCCTCCCGAATGAGATGGTAAGACGAAGCAGCCTGTGTCATACCCGGAGCGATCCCTATCCTCCCGAATGAGATGGTAAGACGAAGCAGCCTGTGTCATACCCGGAATGATCCCTATCCTTCCGAATGAGATGGTAAGACGAAGCAGCCTGTGTCATAGCCGGAATGATCCCCATCCTCCCGAATGAGATGGTAAGACGAAGCAGCCTGTGTCATACCCGGAATGATCCCCATCCTCCCGAATGAGATGGTAAGACGAAGCAGTCTGTGTCATAGCCGGAATGATCCCTATTCTCCCGAATGAGATGGTAAGACGAAGTAACCTGTGTCATAGCCGGAATGATCCCCATCCTCCCGAATGAGATGGTAAGACGAAGCAGCCTGTGTCATACCCGGAGCGATCCCTATCCTCCCGAATGAGATGGTAAGACGAAGCAGCCTGTGTCATAGCCGGAATGATCCCCATCCTTCCGAATGAGATGGTAAGACGAAGCAACCTGTGTCCTAGCCGGAGTGATCCCCATCCTCCCGAATGAGATGGTAAGACGAAGCAGCCTGTGTCATAGCCGGAATGATCCCCATCCTCCCGAATGAGATGGTAAGACGAAGCAGCCTGTGTCATAGCCGGAATGATCCCCATCCTCCCGAATGAGATGGTAAGACGAAGCAGCCTGTGTCATAGCCGGAATGATCCCCATCCTCCCGAAAGAGATGGTAATACGAAGCAGCCTGTGTCATAGCCGGAATGATCCCTATCCACGAAAGGAGCACATTGAGCCACCAAGAAGCAGGTATTGTCAAAGGAATGAAGGATGAGGAGCTATGCGACAAGTAGATGGACCTACAAGCTGATCCCCACCATCGAGCTCTGGACAAAACGCCTGTACGGAGACTGCAACTGCTAACTTACACTGTTCCTATCGGGTCACGGTAGCTATCGCAAAGTTTTCCACAGATCTGGACAGGATAGCTCACATCTCTGTTCAGATTGTCCTAGATCAAGAGGAAGACACAGAACAAGCAGTATTCCATTGCAGGTCGCTTCGCTGAATGAAGCAATGACCTGCTGAGTCCACCGTTCCTTATAGAGCCCATGTTAGGTTAGGTTAGGCGAACCCCACAGGCGGATCAGTACAAATGCGTTGAAGTGGGAGGGTTATGATGCCTTATTTTCGGATCATAACTTCGTCGAAATAGGAAGAATGAGAAGTTGAGTTAGGTTAGGTTGATGAGTGCCTTGTAACAATAGAGTCACTGCTTGCTTAGACCAACAGTTTGAGCACCATAATAAGACTGTTCCGCTCCAACGTTGAATCCGTGCTGCTATATGGTTGCAGAACGTGGAGAGTGACCACTACTATCACCAAAAAGCTGCAAACGTTCGTTAATAGGTGTCTGCGCAATATCTTAAGGATTTTCCGGCCCAATCGTATCTCTAACGAACACCTTTACGAGAGAACGGGTCAGGAACCAATAGGCACAATTATCCAACGGCGGAAGTGGCAGTGGATTGGTCACACGTTCCTAAAGGGTGACAGCTCCATAGCGAACCATGCTATGCAATGGAACCCTCTAACTCAGGATGGCAGAAGACCTGGCGGTCCGAGGAGAACATGGCGCAGAACAGTCGAGAAGGAGGCACGGCAGTTAGGGAAAAGTTGGGGAGAACTCAGACACATTGCCAGAAACCGTACACGATGGCGCGTTGGCGTAGTAGAGGCCCTAGGACCCACAAGGGGATACAGGACATAAGTAAGTAAGTAGACCAACAGTGCGGGTCCATTGTTCCTAGAGTACATGTCGCGATCAGAGGAGAATTGCGTGGAAATTTGCATACTCCTAACAAGTTCACAGAAATCCAGACGTATAGCATGAACTGCTAACCAACTTCGCGTAGAGTAATGCCTAATGGCAGTTATGCGGGGTGTCGATTGGTACGTAGACGCATTCTTCTCCTTTGTCCAAGCCTTAGTCCGATTTTGGATCGACTCTCCCTGTGCGATATCGCCAAGCTTTTCTGTCCTGGGCTGTCGGAGCGTTCACATCCCTCTCCCGCATGTCGTTCTTTATAGTCTTGCTCCAGGTTTTGGGTGGTCTTCCCAAACTGTTCTGTCCTCGGCTGTCGGAGCGTTCACATCCCTCTCCCGCCTTGCTCCAGGTTTTGCGTGGTCCTCTCAAGCTGTCCTGTCCTGAGCTATCGGAGCGTTCACATCCGTCTCCCGCATGTCGTTCTTTATAGTCTTGCTCCAGATTTTGGGTGGTCTTCCCAAGCTGTTCTGTCCTGGGCTATCGGAGCGTTCACATCAATCTCCTACATGTCGTCCTTTATGGTGTTGCTCCAGGTTTTGGCTAGTCTTCCCGGACTCTTTCTCGTCTCTGGCAGATCCAACACTTGCCTTGATGCATGGTCGTCCGTACTATCGAAGGAGGTTTACCTCGCTTTAGGGGACTTACACTTGTATCGATCCCACAATTAAGGAATGCAGTCAGCCTATGAGGTGTGGGATATCAGACCGCCCTGTTCTCTTGAAGCTTTTCGTAGACAGGTGTTGCTTTGCTACTGCCTCGTGTATGCTTCTTGCTGACTTTGTCAAGCAACGTGACTCCGCTGGCCCACCTTAGCATTTACATTACGTAGACGCATCCCTAGCATCGATTATCTGTGTTTTTCGAATCGTGCATGCTGTTAGTCCGGGCTGCTAGAACCTTTGGAAGATTACCATATCCCTTGTCCCATATAGGATCCTGGGAACCCTTGCTTTTGATAAACCTGTTTGCGCTGCAATTTATTGCTTTTCAGTAGTTGGAACCTTCCATGAGGACGTCTTCCACTGCACAGTTTCGAAGATTTATCAGGCTCTCCATCCGCGCTCAGCATGACACAGCCATCTTAGTCGTGAAATCTTCTGTCTAACTCATCGTACCTTCTTCTCCAATCAAAGGACGGCATATCTGATGGCTTCTTGGCAGCATTAGTACTTACTTACTTACTTAAGTGGCGCTACAGTTCGGGGTGAACCTGGACCTCAACCAACAAGCCTCTTCATTTAGCTCGGTCTTTAGCTAATTGCCTCCAGTTGCGCACTGCAAGTTGGTCGAGGTCCCCTTGAACTTGTGCGCGCCACCTACGACGAGGAGGTCCACTACTGCGTCGTCCCTCGGGGTTAGATTCGAAGACTCTGCGAGACGGAGCGTTACTTACTTACTTTACTTATGTCCTGTATCCCCTTGTGGGTCCTAGGGCCTCTATTACGCCTACGCGCCATCATGTACGGTTTCTGACAATGTGTCTGAGTTCTCCCCAACTTTTCCCTAACTGCCGTGCCTCCTTCTCGACTGTTCTGCGCCATGTTCTCCTCGGACAACCAGGTCTTCTGCCATCCATTCGCTCTACATATCCTAGCCATCTCAGACGTCACTCAGAACAGTGGTCGCTCGCAGTTGATGGTGGTCTACCTTCACGAGGCTCATCTTCAAAAGACTCCTGTCTTCTTCTTCTTCTTCTTCTTCTTCTTCTTCTTCTTCTTCTTCTTCTTGTTCTTCTTCTTCTCCTTCTTCTTGTTCTTCTTCTTCTTCTTTTTCTTCTTCTTCCTATTTCGGCGAGGTTATGATCTGAAAACAAGGGATCATAACCCTCCCACTTCACCGCATTTCTACCGATCCGCCTGTGGGGTTCGCCTTTAAGAGACTCCTGTCCTCCAACCAAAGCACCTAGAGGAGTCCTTAATGACTGTATATGATGGTGAAGATCCCTACTAAGCAAACATTCATTAGGACAAAGGAGGTAAAGCTATTTCACGCTGTGAGGGGAACTATCTACAGCTATTCTTCTCAAGTTTGGGGAAAATTTGATAGAATGCAGCGTCACACATAAAAAAATGATCTGGCCTGCCAGTCCTTATAGAAACAGGAGTTCCCGATATGCATTTGCATACGCTAAGGCTTCACATGGAGTGCTCTCAAAACAAATTATGGAGAAAGGAGTATACTGAGTGGATGACTGGTAGAAGCTGGATGGATCTGCACTTAAATGAAGACGTTTGGCAGATCCTGAGAAGCAGACAAATCCAATCGAACCTGCAAGATTCAAAAATGAGCTCAAATGGAATAAATGGAAAGCTAGATCCTTCAATAGGACACTCATATACTGAGCGGATGACTGGTGTAACCTGGGTGAATCTGGAATAGAAATCTAGATCCTTCATCATATTTTGATGACGTAAATGACAGACGAACTGACAATGTGGACTTTTAAAGCACGGGCTGTCCTCTTAGGACTAAATGCGAACAAGTATCAGGATGATCTTCTTCCTTTTTATCAGCGAGGCTATGATCCGAAAACAAGGGATCACAACCCTCCCACTTCACCGCATTTCTACTGATCCGCCTGTGGGGTTCGCCTTCATCATCATCGCCAAGCATCCGGATGATGAACGCACAAACTGCACTCTTTGCAAAGTGAAGCCTTCTCAACAGAGAAACAGAAAGTTGCTTGCGAGCTTTACACACTCTACCTCCCACCGTGTCGTCATCCTAATCAAAACTCTTTCCAGTCTTAGGACGTCATAGGGAAGTCTGAACGTTTCAAATTCACTCGCACTAGGGGCGCCCGCTTATGTGCGCCGCACACTTGGCACACACTGGCCGATGCGGCCCTGCCGATTGTTTAACTGTTGGCTGCAATCGCTCCATACTCCATGTAGATACCGGCAAGAGAGCACGCTCTCTCACTCTCATACCACAACAGGTTGTGTATGACTGTGTCACACTGGCGCTTATCTTCGGGGTTTCATATTAATTTATTGCATTGATACCATTGCAAATACAGTGGCAGTGGAAAGTCTTCCGACGGAGAAAGAGAATTCGGGAATTTTCACAGATTCCATCGGTTGGTAGTGGGATAGTTTGCACTTTCCCCGAGGAGGCAATTAAATTGTAATTTTGTGCAGAGTTGAGGTACAGTTCGCTGATGCGACATCGATGTGCATGGTATCTCCTAAGCTAGTGCAACTGGTTTCCTCTGTACCTGGCCGGGCCAATCCAAAAGAAAACTATTCTATCTTGGAGCACTTCTCTGCGATAATCTTGGCGAATACAGACGTCAGAGGCATCCTTCGCTAAGTAAAGCCAGATCCAGTGGTAAGTGTGTCTCCCTAATCTAACCCAACCCAAGCCTACAGATGTATCTGATCATTCTGCCGAACTCTGTACAGATTTTCCATCTCAAAATGTATTTGTATCTGCAAACCTATAGGGCTTTCGGTACGTCTATACGAATCAATCTCCTATTTCGTGTCAAAATGAAATCAAACCCCCCATGTGCCCTAATCAGTTGGAACCAGCTATCTACTCGCATCCAAAAGATATGCCCATGGATGAGGGGGGAGATGGAGAACAATCTAGATCTAGTGTCATTGTACCTAGTTGACATGACTTTATCTGATTACAAGTTTGATTGCGCTGCTCTCTGGCCAACAGTCCGATAAGATTACCTTTGCGCTTCACCTTGGTGTCGGTGGTATTGCACTCCAACGATAGTGCTACCATTTCACACCAAAACAAGTCGGCATTCCACATTCTGTTTGGACGTTGAATAGGGCGGTGTCTGTTATTTATTGCTCAACGCTGCTGGCCTAGTAACTACTTGAAGACGCAGATTGCAAAGAGGGAGAACGTTCCAATTGATGGGGTTGCGGGAAGCCTCCAATCTGCCTATTTGGGAGGGAAAACATCTAAATTTAGCACCTATCCGCGGCGACGAGTTTGATTAGCAAATTTAAAGTGTGAACAGCGGCTAACAACAGAACAGGTTGGATGGCTGATGTTCTAATTTTCTTTTTTTGGTTTCAAATGCGCAGATAGTAGCATTTGGACGTAAGCAATGGGAGGTATCTTGCTGGCCAGTAACCTTGGTTTCTCGCTACAATTCCACGTCTGCTTGGGTTCTTTTCTCAAGTTCTTGTGCACTGGCTCAGTTGTAGTTCGACCACATCTGCCTAGAAGTGACACAACTTTGCAGACTGTACCACCTTTCGTTTGCCAGTAGTGCGAACAGATTTCGCTCTTGACAGCGAGAACTTCCTCTGGAAGGGACTTGTCAAGGGCGGACCCCTTTCCTCGCCAGCTCATCGGCCCGTTCATTCCCCTTTATCTTGCTATGACCAGGAACACAGAGAAGACTGCTTTTAGTCCGACAACCTAGCGACTGCCCTACACTGTTCCACCAGCTTTGGTAGACAATGTCATTGAAGTCAGAGCCTTGACAGTACAGCCGCAGTGGACTACCGGAGGCTGAAGTCCCCAAGATTGCACGATATCGCCATTTTCATTGACATGGCGATATCATGCTATCAGTCGCCCTGTGCACCTGTAGATAGGCTCTTGGCGACTTCAACCTCCGGTAGTCCGTCCACTGGGTGTACACGGCTATTGTCAGACCTATCCTCATATACGAGTCTGGTAGCCGGCAATGGACAAAATTCTGCTCTCTAGAACGACTGCTGCAATCAGAACAGGCCCAACTGCCGCTCTCTAGAACGACTGATGCAATCAGAACAGTCCCAACTGCCGCTCTCTAGAACGACTGATGCAATTAGAACAGGCCCAACTGCTGCTCTCTAGAACGACTGCTGCAATCAGAACAGTCCCAACTGCCGCTCTCTAGAACGACTGATGCAATTAGAACAGGCCCAACTGCTGCTCTCTAGAACGACTGCTGCAATCAGAACAGTCCCAACTGCCGCTCTCTAGAACGACTGATGCAATCAGAACAGTCCCAACTGCTGCTCTCTAGAACGACTGCTGCAATCAGAACAGTCCCAACTGCCGCTCTCTAGAACGACTGATGCAATTAGAACAGTCCCAACTGCTGCTTCATCTCGTACCGCTGATAGATTTGGGAAGCTTCTAGCTGCAAATGCAGCACTAGGAGAATTCGGGTCAAGGAACAGGGACTACATGATTCCACACTACGACTTCGACATACGACTACTCCAAACGGAGTGGGAATCAAAGAGAACTCTAAGTTCCTCTGCGATAGGGATACATACAGACGGATTCCAATTGACATATGACATGGGAGCAGGAGCCTTTAGCAGCAGCCTGGCTTTCTGAGAATACAACAGAGGACCTTGCTTTCATAGACAGCCAGGCAGCAATTGAAGCCTTGGAATCGACAAGGACAGGATCTGAGTTGGTTAAGCAATGCCGCAGGGGACCAGGAGTCCTTAGACGCAGCCTGGCTTTCTGAGAATACAACAGAGGACCTTGCTTTCATAGACAGCCAGGCAGCAATTGAAGCCTTGGAATCGACAAGGACAGGATCTGAGTTGGTTAAGCAATGCCGCAGGGGACCAGGAGTCCTTAGACGCAGCCTGGCTTTCTGAGAATACAACAGAGGACCTTGCTTTCATAGACAGCCAGGCGGCAATTGAAGCCTTGGAATCGACAAGGACAGGATCTGAGTTGGTTAAGCAATGCCGCAGGGGACCAGGGGTCTTTAGACGCAGCCTGGCCTTCTGAGAATACAACAGAGGACCTTGCTTACATAGACAGCCAGGCAGCAATTGAAGCCTTGGAATCGACGACGATTGGATCTGAGTTGGTTAAGCAATGCCGCAGGGGACCAGGAGTCCTTAGACGCAGCCTGGCTTTCTGAGAATACAACAGAGCACCTTGCTTACATAGACAGCCAGGCAGCAATTGAAGCCTTGGAATCGACAACGACAGGATCTGAGTTGGTTAAGCAATGCCGCAGGGGACCAGGGGTCTTTAGACGCAGCCGGGCCTTCTGAGAATACAACAGAGGACCTTGCTTACATAGACAGCCAGGCAGCAATTGAAGCCTTGGAATCGACAACGACAGGATCTGAGTTGGTTAAGCAATGCCGCAGGGGACCAGGAGTCTTTAGACGCAGCCTGGCTTTCTGAGAATACAACAGAGGACCTTGCTTACATAGACAGCCAGGCAGCAATTGAAGCCTTGGAATCGACAAGGACAGGATCTGAGTTGGTTAAGCAATGCCGCAGGGGACCAGGAGTCCTTAGACGCAGCCTGGCTTTCTGAGAATACAACAGAGGACCTTGCTTACATAGACAGCCAGGCAGCAATTGAAGCCTTGGAATCGACAACGACAGGATCTGAGTTGGTTAAGCAATGCCGCAGGGGACCAGGAGTCTTTAGACGCAGCCTGGCTTTCTGAGAATACAACAGAGGACCTTGCTTACATAGACAGCCAGGCAGCAATTGAAGCCTTGGAATCGACAAGGACAGGATCTGAGTTGGTTAAGCAATGCCGCAGGGGACCAGGAGTCCTTAGACGCAGCCTGGCTTTCTGAGAATACAACAGAGCACCTTGCTTACATAGACAGCCAGGCAGCAATTGAAGCCTTGGAATCGACGACGATTGGATCTGAGTTGGTTAAGCAATGCCGCAGGGGACCAGGAGTCCTTAGACGCAGCCTGGCTTTCTGAGAATACAACAGAGGACCTTGCTTTCATAGACAGCCAGGCAGCAATTGAAGCCTTGGAATCGACAAGGACAGGATCTGAGTTGGTTAAGCAATGCCGCAGGGGACCAGGGGTCTTTAGACGCAGCCTGGCCTTCTGAGAATACAACAGAGGACCTTGCTTTCATAGACAGCCAGGCAGCAATTGAAGCCTTGGAATCGACAAGGACAGGATCTGAGTTGGTTAAGCAATGCCGCAGGGGACCAGGAGTCCTTAGACGCAGCCTGGCTTTCTGAGAATACAACAGAGGACCTTGCTTTCATAGACAGCCAGGCAGCAATTGAAGCCTTGGAATCGACAAGGACAGGATCTGAGTTGGTTAAGCAATGCCGCAGGGGACCAGGGGTCTTTAGACGCAGCCTGGCCTTCTGAGAATACAACAGAGGACCTTGCTTACATAGACAGCCAGGCAGCAATTGAAGCCTTGGAATCGACAACGATTGGATCTGAGTTGGTTAAGCAATGCCGCAGGGGACCAGGGGTCTTTAGACGCAGCCTGGCCTTCTGAGAATACAACAGAGGACCTTGCTTTCATAGACAGCCAGGCAGCAATTGAAGCCTTGGAATCGACAAGGACAGGATCTGAGTTGGTTAAGCAATGCCGCAGGGGACCAGGAGTCCTTAGACGTAGCCTGGCTTTCTGAGAATACAACAGAGGACCTTGCTTACATAGACAGCCAGGCAGCAATTGAAGCCTTGGAATCGACGACGATTGGATCTGAGTTGGTAAAGCAATGCCGCAGGTCTCTAAACGAGATCTTGGAAGCCAGGATGGATGAGCTAGCGAAGAGGGTGCCAGTCGATATGTAGTTAAGCTCCATCAGCCCCTATTGATGTGACCACATTCGAACTAAGCACTGAAGCGACTAGAACTACCAATGTCAGGTGTGGAGCGACATCCTAGGAAGACAACCAGATCAACGTCAATGGATAAGAAGAACATTAGTTCTACAATCCGCATTGCTAGACGACTGAGTGCTCCCTTCAGCGACTTCTGTAGAAGCTGTAGAGACGAGGAAGTTGAAGAGTCGATAGCCCATCTTCTGCGCATCTGTCTTGCGCTATCCACATTGAGGTGGAAAGCAGCCTTGGGAGAGTACTTCTATAACGTCCTAGACGACCTCTCGAGTCGACGAAGTGGAAGAGTCGATAGCCCATCTTCTGCGCATCTGTCTTACGCTATCCACGTTGAGAAGGAAAGCCTTGGGAGAGAACTTCTATAACGTCCTAGACGACTTCTCGAGTCAAGGAAGAGGAAGAGTCGATAGCCCATCTTCTGCGCATCTGTCTTGCGCTATCCACGTTGAGACGGGAAGCCTTGGGAGAGTACTTCTACAACGTCCCAGACGACCTCTCGAGTCGAGGAAGAGGAACAGTCGATAGCCCATCTTCTGCGCATCTGTCTTGCGCTATCCATGTTGAAGGAGGAAGCCTTGGGAGAGTACTTCTATAACGTCCTAGACGACCTCTCGAGTCGACGAAGAGGAAGAGTCGATAGCCCATCTTCTGCGCATCTGTCTTGCGCTATCCACGTTGAGACGGGAAGCCTTGGGAGAGTACTTCTACAACGTCCCAGACGACCTCTCGAGTCGAGGAAGAGGAACAGTCGATAGCCCATCTTCTGCGCATCTGTCTTGCGCTATCCATGTTGAAGGAGGAAGCCTTGGGAGAGTACTTCTATAACGTCCTAGACGACCTCTCGAGTCGACGAAGAGGAAGAGTCGATAGCCCATCTTCTGCGTATCTGTCTTGTGCTATCCACGCTGAGGAGGAAAGCAAGCCTTGGCAGAGTACTTCTATGACATCTCGCGTCTTGTCCTCTGCAAGACTAGCAGCTTAGTCTCTAGATCACATTGGTTCGCTTGATCGTAGTGAACGTAGGCTCTGGACTACAATGAACCTGCTTTAGCTTGGGGCAACCATTCTAAGCTATGTCTTCGGATCCACTGTGGAATACTTATAAGCCTTCTGTAGAATATCGGAATCGGAACCTGTTGTGACCACTGTTGTCTTGTTTCCAGCTCGACTTAGTTCTATCACAGTTGACCCATAAGGAAGGCAAATTTCAAGGCAATCTGGGGTGATAGGCAAGTGGATGACCATACGGAGCACCTCGGCATCATTGAAATCGCTTGTGCTGTCCCCTTTAGAGGCTTCCAACTTCCAACTAGTTGTAATCAAGTTCAGTTGAGGAAGAGACAAGGTCAGATGGGAAAGGGTTCACCCCTTTCTGGTCCGAGCATTGGCGGGACTGATTCGGTGTTCCCAAGACAAAGCCTGCACGTTTCAGAGTGACTGATGCCGATTCTCTTGAGCTGGTGTTTGAGACACCAATGACCAGGAAGGAAGTCAGTCGAGATCTTGGCTAGAATCTCTTTCTTGGCATGCTCCAGGCCAGTTTGTGAGTCCCAATACTATACCAAGGCCTTGTTGCCACTGCGACCTATAAGATCTATTGTGCCAGCCTAGTGTTTAGCCAAGTACTAGGTTAAGACTCTTGATAAGCCTCGACAGAGCTCCAGGCCCGAGTACTGGGTTAAGACGCTTGATAAGCCTGGACAGAGCTTCAGGCCCGAGTACTGGGTTAAGACTCTTGATAAGCCTCGACAGAGCTCCAGGCCCGAGTACTGGGTTAAGACTCTTGATAAGCCTCGACAGGGCTTCACGCCCGAGTACTGGGTTTAGACTCTTGATAAGCCTCGACAGGGCTTCAGGCCCGAGTACTGGATTAGACTCTTGATAAGCCTCGACAGAGCTTCAGGCGCGAATACTGGGTTAAGACTCTTGATAAGCCTCGACAGAGCTTCAGGCCCGAGTACTGGGTTAAGACTCTTGATAAGCCTCGACAGAGCTCCAGGCCCGAGTACTGGGTTAAGACTCTTGATAAGCCTCGACAGAGCTCCAGGCCCGAGTACTGGGTTAAGACGCTTGATAAGCCTGGACAGAGCTTCAGGCCCGAGTACTGGGTTAAGACTCTTGATAAGCCTCGACAGAGCTTCAGGCCCGAGTACTGGGTTAAGACTCTTGATAAGCCTCGACAGAGCTCCAGGCCCGAGTACTGGGTTAAGACTCTTGATAAGCCTCGACAGAGCTCCAGGCCCGAGTACTGGGTTAAGACTCTTGATAAGCCTCGACAGAGCTTCAGGCCCGAGTACTGGGTTAAGACTCTTGAAAAACCACGACAGAGCTTCGGGCTCAATGTTCCAAATGTCTAAGGTGAGTCCCAATGAGTGGGCTTTTCCTTCTTTTCCCACAAAAGAGTTCGGAGCCAATGAACGGAGATTGGGCGCTAGATTAGGTTAGGTTAGGTTGAGTATGGTTATGAGGTTATCATTAGACGCTAGGCACCAAGGAGCGCGATCCCTAGATCGAGCACTAGATCTGGCTAGTTCGTCAGTAGCCAGTGATACATCCAATCACATTCCTTGTAAAAGAAGAAGGAGGCAATTGAACCTCTAGTAGCGCAGGGACATCAGAAAAACCTGCTTAAGCTACCAGCAGCGTCAGTCGAAACACCGTCTCAGCGGAGAGGAGATGCAGAGTAGAGCCAGGCACAGTCTGAAACTTGCGAGTGGTTGTCCTCCGAAAAGTTTACCCGATGGCAACGCTAAGCAAATGCCGCTTGAGGACGCTATTGTTGAAGAGGTAGCCCTAGGCTGGAAGAGCAAGCTTCAGTATGAAGGTATCCATTTCAGACTAGGCTGACTACTCGTTGACTACTACGGCTCAGTGGGTGCTACCAACAGCAGTACGACTAAGTGCGTGGAAGGGAGCGAAATTGATGGCATGTTTGGGAGACGATGTCCCGAGGAGCTCTGGGTAGGACCAGAAGTCGGTAGATCTTGATGCACGGAGGGGCTGAACACCCGCCTGTGGAGAGCGACCAGCAGTAGAGATGAAGGCAAGGGAAGAGTGATAATAGACGGTCAATCGGCAGAGACGATTGTCCAGCAAGGCCACATGATCCGGTATAGCCTCGGCACGATCAATGTCGTGTCGTTGCCATCTATCAGTTTTTTGTAGTAGCTCGTGGCTCCTCATTAATGGCGATAGTACTCCCCCGTGTGAGCCCTCTAATAGTGCTTATGGGGTGATGATTCAGCAGACTCTGTAATGAGAAACAACAGAACACATTCTTTGTGAACGCTCAGGGGGCGCATAGGAACGTTTACTCCATCAAATGCGTGTCTAGATGAGAACCTGGCACCTGAGATGTATCAAAAGCCTCCCTCCTGCTTCTGGTGAACCATTGGCACAGCACAACAGATCTTACAGGTGCTCTTGAGCCCCAAACATCGTATCATGTCGTATAACACTAGTTAACGTATTTACCCAGCAGATCTGGCAGATTCAAGACTATTGACTCAGACATTATGGAATGCCGCTGATGACAAACATTGGTTTACCTTTTTTGTCTCCAAATGTAGTTCCCACAGCACATGGCTTCCCCTTGATTACAAAAAGATACACAATTCCCGATGTAAGATTGAATACGTGGATGCAATCCATTCACTCCACTTGTAGGCGGTTTGCACGAAGAAAAAAAGAAGAAAAACCCACAAACGACGCTATACTGATGTCATGCATACTTGTACGAGTATCTATGAGTTAATACGAACCGCAAATATGCCTTTTAATGAACGTGTTAAGATTCAGATACAAAATTAGTACCTCCGGACTGTTTGCATATCTAATACAGTCTTCCGCTGGAGTTATTTTATTTTTTTAATTAAAACTTGGACTAGTTGGACAAATAATCGCCGCCAGCTATAAGATATTGAATTTCTTTTATACTTGGACGTTCGAGATACAAAAGAAGTTGCTATCACCACACTAAAGCTCGTATTCTCCATGCGACGCAGAATTTTCAATCGATGACCATGATGGTACTACGTGCTGCTGTTTCTGTATAATTGGCGCAATGAGCTGCGGCATTCTTCGCATTGAGAGTACGAGGCTTAAGCGCGTGTGTACAGTAGATACCAAGAATCGACTCACACTTTGTACATCGGAAACCAATCAGATCACTTCGAATCTAACGCGCGGAGGGACGTACTGCATCGTAGTAGGGCAAGTGGTGCGCACAAGGTCAAGCCGACCTCAAGCAACTTAGAGTACGAGCAGCTGGAGGCAATTAGCTTAACGCCGAGCTAAATGGAGATGGCAGTTGGTTGAGGGGCAGGTTCACCCCGGACTGCAGCGCCACCTAGGTGAGTAAGTAACATAGTTTCAGGCTTTCCAGTCAATTCTCTTTTTTTTTTTATAGCTTCGCGCACTCTATGGGTTATGAGTTCCATTTAACATGTTTAACACAGTGCGGGCGTTGGAGAGGTTAGAGAGATCAAGAGAGAGAGAGAGAGATCAAGAGAGAGAGAGATCTCGAGAGAGATCGAGAGGTAGATCGAGAGAGACCAAGAGAGAGAAAGATTGGTGAATTGGTTTGATCTTCCTTTTATCAGCGAGGTTATGATCCGAAAATAAGGGATCACAACCCTCCCACTTCACCGCATTTCTACTGATCCGCCTGTGGGGCTCGCCTGGTGAATTAGTTTGAAACTTAGATATTAAGTTTCAGAAAAACTCCACGACATGATACGATGTTTGGGGCTCAAGAGCACCTGTAAGATCTGTTGTGCTGTGGCAATGGTGGTGTCCAGACAACCGGAGAGATTTCTTTTGTAATTTCGTTTCTCGTCATAAAACGCATCCTAACCATGCTGAGAAGCAGGAAGATAACAATCGAACAGCTACTAGAGATTGTCGGCAAGAGCCTACAACTTGCAGAGGAAAAGACAGAAGTAGAGTGCTCATCAGCAGCAGGCGAGTCATGGAGACTATAAGAGCAATTGTGGGCGCTCACGTTGTAGTTTCCAAACCAGAGCTGAAGTACCTTGGCATTACTATAGAGGCAAGGCTAACTTGTAAGCAACATCCACAGTATGCAGTTGAGAGAGGACGAGGATCATGCCAAATATTGGCGGACCAAAACACAGGAGCAGTCGGCTCTTAGCAAGAGTTACGGCATCGACTGTGCTCTACGGCTCCCAAACAGGGGTCTGTGCCATGAAGACGAAGTGATACAGAAGGAAGGCCCCGAAGTGATACAGAAGGAAGGCCCACAGAAGGAAGCCGATGTCGTACAGAAGGAAAACGATGTCGTACAGAAGAAAGGCGAAGCCATACAGAAGGCAGACGATGTCGTACAGAAGGAAGGCGAAGCCATACAGAAGGAAGACGATATCGTACAGAGGGAAGTCCCAGTCACACAGAAGGAAGACTATGTCGTATAGAAGGAAGGCGAAGCCATACAGAAGGAAGACGATATCGTACAGAGGGAAGTCCCAGTCACACAGAAGGAAGACTATGTCGTACAGAAGGAAGGCGAAGCCATACAGAAGGAAGACGAAGGCATTATAATAGATGCAAAGCTAACTAATGAGCAATGGATCCCACTCCTTGCTAATAAACGTACTCTCACTGATCACTGTCTACTAGGAAGCTTACGAGGCCATGGACCTCTAACATCGTTCAGGGTCTAGTTTGTGTGGACAACGAGACTTTTTTAAGAAGAAACGAAGCTAACCGATGACGACTTGTGCAGAGGGTGCAGCAATGAAGACAGAGCCTCTGTCACCTAAGAAACAAAATTCTAGGAAGATACCACTTCCAAAACATTGAAGAGCTATCTGGTGTTTTATTCTCTAATCATCGAGGACATCAGGCTGGTTAAGAGCACCCGACAGGGACCCACAAGTGTGAGAAGGAACAAACTCCAGACCAAGATGATTGAAACAAAACCTCTATGGGCATCGCAATAGGTCTACACGAAGAATGAACTTCTTTATCAAGCCACTTACCTAACCTAACCTAGACTAGGCCACTGAGAAGCCCACTGAGATATAGCCTAGTCCAAGACATGCTATAGAGGAATAAACGGAGAGAAGAAGGCATCAGCAATACCCCTCGTCACCGCAGAAGATGTCCTGCAAGTTTGCACAAAGATCAGGAACCAAGGACCAGCCTAGTGTCGATGGAATCCTCAATATTGTCTTGAAAGCGCTAATCAATTGGCGCCCACACATCTCTGCAGAAGTTCACAATTCCTGCCTCAAGGAAGGAGTATTCCCTATCCTAGACTGTCCTACAAGCATAGCAGCTATCGGCTCGAGAGGTCGCCTAGGACGTTAAAGAAGTACTCTGCCGAGGCTGGCTTCCCTTCTCAACGTGGATAGCGCAAGACAGATGCGCGGAAGATGGGCTATCGACTCTTCCTCTTCCTCGACTCGAGAGGTCGTCTAGGACGTTACAGAAGTTCTCTCCCAAGGCTTGCCCCCCTTCTCTACGTGGATAGTGCAAGACAGATGCGCGGAAGATGGGCTATCGACTCTTCTTCTTCCTCGACTCGAGAGGTCGTCTAGGACGTTACAGAAGTTCTCTCCCAAGGCTTGCCCCCCTTCTCTACGTGGATAGTGCAAGACGGATGCGCGGAAGATGGGCTATCGACTCTTCCTCTTCCTCGACTCGAGAGGTCGTCTAGGACGTTATAGGAGTAGTCTCCCAAGGCTTGCTTCCCTTCTCAACGTGGATAGTGCAAGACAGATACGCAGAAGATGGACTATCGACTCTTCCTCTTCCTCGACTCGAGAGGTCGTCTAGGACGTTATAGGAGTAGTCTCCCAAGGCTTGCTTCCCTTCTCAACGTGGATAGTGCAAGACAGATGCGCAGAAGATGGGCTATTGAGTCTTCCTCCTTCCTCGACTCGAGAGGTCGTCTAGGACGTTATAGAAGTTCTCTCCCAAGGCTTCCCTTCTCAATGTGGATAGAGGAAGACAGATGCGCAGAAGATGCACTATCGACTCTTCCTCTTCCTCGACTCGAGAGGTCGTCTAGGACGTTATAGAAGTTCTCTCCCAAGGCTTCCCTTCTCAATGTGGATAGAGGAAGACAGATGCGCAGAAGATGCACTATCGACTCTTCCTCTTCCTCGTCTCTACAGCTTCTACAGAAGTCGCTGAAGGAAGCACTCAGTCGTCTAGCAATGCGGATTGTAGAACTAATGTTTTCCTATCCCTTGACTTTGATCTGGTTGTCTTCCTATGATGTCGCTCCACTCCTGACATTGGTAGTTCTTACCGCGGAGTATTCCCTGGTCAGTGGAAGAAGCAAAGACTATCCTAGCCTGTCCTACAAGCATAGGAGCTATCGACCCGAGAGGTCGTCTAGGACGTTATAGAAGTACTCGGACGTATCGACTCTTCCTCGTCCTTGACTCGAGAGGTCATCTAGGACCTTCTCAACGCGGATAGCGCAAGACAGATGCGCAGAAGATGGGCTATCGACTCTTCCTCTTCCACGACTCGAGAGGTCGTCTAGGACCTTCTCAACGTGGATAGCGCAAGACAGATGCGCAGAAGGTGGGCTATCGACTCTTCCTCGTTCTTGACTCGAGACGTCGTCGTCTAGGACCTTCTCAACGTGGATAGCGCAAGACAGATGCGCAGAAGATGGGCTATCGACTCTTCCTCTTCCACGACTCGAGAGGTCGTCTAGGACCTTCTCAACGTGGATAGCGCAAGACAGATGCGCAGAAGGTGGGCTATCGACTCTCCCTCTTCCTCGACTCGAGAGGTCGTCTAGGACCTTCTCAACGCGGATAGCACAAGACAGATACGCAGAAGATGGGCTATCGACTCTTCCTCGTCCTTGACTCGAGACGTCGTCGTCTAGGACCTTCTCAACGTGGATAGCGCAAGACAGATACGCAGAAGATGGGCTATCGACTCTTCCTCTTCCTTGACTCGAGAGGTCGTCTAGGACCTTCTCAACGTGGATAGCGCAAGACAGATGCGCAGAAGGTGGGCTATCGACTCTTCCTCGTTCTTGACTCGAGACGTCGTCGTCTAGGACCTTCTCAACGTGGATAGCGCAAGACAGATGCGCAGAAGATGGGCTATCGACTCTTCCTCTTCCACGACTCGAGAGGTCGTCTAGGACCTTCTCAACGTGGATAGCGCAAGACAGATGCGCAGAAGATGGGCTATCGACTCTCCCTCTTCCTCGACTCGAGAGGTCGTCTAGGACCTTCTCAACGCGGATAGCACAAGACAGATACGCAGAAGATGGGCTATCGACTCTTCCTCGTCCTTGACTCGAGACGTCGTCGTCTAGGACCTTCTCAACGTGGATAGCGCAAGACAGATACGCAGAAGATGGGCTATCGACTCTTCCTCTTCCTTGACTCGAGAGGTCGTCTAGGACCTTCTCAACGTGGATAGCGCAAGACAGATGCGCAGAAGGTGGGCTATCGACTCTCCCTCTTCCTCGACTCGAGAGGTCGTCTAGGACCTTCTCAACGCGGATAGAGGAAGACAGATACGCAGAAGATGGGCTATCGACTCTTCCTCGTCCTTGACTCGAGAGGTCGTCGTCTAGGACCTTCTCAACGTGGATAGCGCAAGACAGATGCGCAGAAGGTGGGCTATCGACTCTTCCTCTTCCTTGACTCGAGAGGTCGTCTAGGACCTTCTCAACGTGGATAGCGCAAGACAGATGCGCAGAAGGTGGGCTATCGGCTCTCCCTCTTCCTCGACTCGAGAGGTCGTCTAGGACCTTCTCAACGCGGATAGCACAAGACAGATACGCAGAAGATGGGCTATCGACTCTTCCTCGTCCTTGACTCGAGAGGTCGTCGTCTAGGACCTTCTCAACGTGGATAGCGCAAGACAGATGCGCAGAAGATGCACTATCGACTCTCCCTCTTCCTCGACTCGAGAGGTCGTCTAGGACCTTCTCAACGCGGATAGAGGAAGACAGATACGCAGAAGATGGGCTATCGACTCTTCCTCGTCCTTGACTCGAGAGGTCGTCGTCTAGGACCTTCTCAACGTGGATAGCGCAAGACAGATGCGCAGAAGATGCACTATCGACTCTTCCACTTCCTCTTTTCTACAGCTTCTACAGAAGTCGCTGAAGGGAGCACTCAGTCGTCTAGCAATGCGGATTGTAGAACTAATGTTCTTCCTATCCATTGACGTTGATCTGGTTGTCTTCCTCGCTCCACAGCTGACATTGGTAGTTCTTACCGCTTCAGGGCTTAGTTGGAATGTGGTCACACCAATAGGGACTGATGGAACTTAACTACATATCGACTGGCAGCCTCTTTCGTTAGCTCATCCATCCTGGCATTCAAGATCTCGTTTAGAGACCTGCGGCATTGCTTAACCAACTCAGATCCTATCATTGTCGATTCCAAGGCTTCAATTGCTGCCTGGCTGTCTATGTAAGCAAGGTCCTCTGTTGTATTCTCAGAAGGCCAGGCTGCGTCTGAAGACCCCTGGTCCCCTGCGGCATTGCTTAACCAACTCAGATCCTGTCGTTGTCGATTCCAAGGCTTCAATTGCTGCCTGGCTATCTATGTAAGCAAGGTCCTCTGTTGTATTCTCAGAAAGCCAGGCTGCGTCTAAAGACTCCTAGTCTCCTGCGGCATTGCTTAACCAACTCAGATCCTATCATTGTCGATTCCAAGGCTTCAATTGCTGCCTGGCTGTCTATGTAAGCCAGGTCCTCTGTTGTATTCTCAGAAAGCCAGGCTGCGTCTAAAGACTCCTAGTCTCCTGCGGCATTGCTTAACCAACTCAGATCCTATCATTGTCGATTCCAAGGCTTCAATTGCTGCCTGGCTGTCTATGTAAGCAAGGTCCTCTGTTGTATTCTCAGAAGGCCAGGCTGCGTCTGAAGACCCCTGGTCCCCTGCGGCATTGCTTAACCAACTCAGATCCTGTCGTTGTCGATTCCAAGGCTTCAATTGCTGCCTGGCTATCTATGTAAGCAAGATCCTCTGTTGTATTCTCAGAAAGCCAGGCTGCGTCTAAAGACTCCTAGTCTCCTGCGGCATTGCTTAACCAACTCAGATCCTATCATTGTCGATTCCAAGGCTTCAATTGCTGCCTGGCTGTCTATGTAAGCCAGGTCCTCTGTTGTATTCTCAGAAAGCCAGGCTGCGTCTAAAGACTCCTAGTCTCCTGCGGCATTGCTTAATCAGCTCAGATCCTATCATTGTCGATTCCAAGGCTTCAATTGCTGCCTGGCTGTCTATGTAAGCAAGGTCCTCTGTTGTATTCATAGAAAGCCAGGCTGCTGCCAAAGACTCCTGCTCCCATGTGGTATGCCAGTTTAAATCCGTCAGTATGTCGGTATGGTCCTCCTCTCAAAAGGTAATAAGCCATCGCAGGATCCCTCATCGTATAGGCCTTCATGCATGTTAGACACCGCGGGGAATAGAACGCATCATAAGTGATGGCCTCGCAGATCGCCAGTGTGGGTTCCGTAAGGCACGTCCATCGACGAAGTCATGATTACGGCAAGAACACTCATCGAAGGAAGATGCTGGAAAGGCGGGAGTAAACAGTGAAGAACGCCTTCAACACCGCAAACTGGAGAGGCACTCTACGAGCACTTACCGCCAGGAGAGTGCCAGACTACCTACAGATGATAATGACGGACGGACGATAGAACGAGGCGGCAGTACTACATCGCAGGCGATGTGCCCCAAGGCGTCGTACTAGGTCCGCTACTGTGGAATGTATTGTATGATGCTGTCCTCAGACAGACGAAGTCTTCGAAATGATTGGGCTTCATCGACGACATAGCAATCGTTGTACTGGCCAAACTCCTTGAGGGACTGGAGCATGATTGCATCGAGGTGGTTCAGGACTGGTTAGTAAGCATTAGCCTACAACTTGCAGAGGAAAAGACAGAAGTAGAGCGCTCATCAGCAGCAGGCGAGTCATGGAGACTATAAGAGCAATTGTGGGCGATCACGTTAAATTTTTCAAACCAGAGTTGAAGTACCTTGGCACTGCTATGGAGGCAAGGCTAACTTGTAAGCAATATCTGCAGTATGCAGCTGAGAGGGCGAGGATCGTGCCAAATGTCGGCGGACGAAGGCACAAGAAGAGGCTGCTCTCAGCAAGAGTTGCGGCATCAACCGTGCTCTACGGCTCCCAAACAGGGGTCTGTGCCATGAAGACGAAGTCACACAGAAGGAAGGCGCAGTCACACAGAAGGAGGACGATGTCATACAGAAGGAAGACGGAGTCAGACAGAAGGAAGGCGCAGTCACACAGAAGGAGGACGATGTCATACAGAAGGAAGACGGAGTCAGACAGAAGGAAGGCGCAGTCACATAGAAGGAGGACGATGTCATACAGAAAGAAGATGAAGTCATACAGAGGGAAGACGGATGCAGCTTACATAATCAACGCGTTGAGAGCATGCAGCGCATTCCTAGTGGCTGGCATGGTACCAATAGACCTTCATGCTAACAATGCCCAACAGAAATACCAGACAGCGGCATCAACAACGACGAGTCAAAGTGTTACTGAGGTACCACCAAGGACAAGTCTGGAAGAATAACAGAGGAGATGGTATCACTCTGGTAGAGGCAGAGATTGATCATCAATATAGACGCTTGGATCAATAGGAAGCACGGAGCTAAATGGAGAGTAGCAATCATAAGATGGTGATCTCGTACTATCTCCACATCCGCCCCTCGCCTGTGTCGGACGCACAGGCGCGTATGCCCCCCGAGGGGTTCAAGGACTTAAGGAAAGCAAGTAACTCAAATGAATTACATAATCTAATCAATGGACGGCCGAGATAGAGTGAGGTTTGGTAAACGATCGCTGTCCAATGTACTAACAAGGGCAGCACTTTTGAACTCTACTGTTCTAAGCGTGGTATTCACCAGTTTTCTAATAAATACAGTTAAATCTAGTGTGACGCAAATCGCCATTTTACTTATCATTTCTATGCAAGCATGCCGTCAACCTTATATCAGATTGCTATGCAAGCTTTCAGCTGTCACCATGGTGACACTGCGTGATTGTACTGACAATGGCGACCAAAACAGAGTGTCAGACTTATTGACAATTTGAGACCTTAAGGTGCGCGAATTGCGTATGGAATTCGTTTAGCCTTAGAGTGGTATTCACAATGTGGTAGATCAACTTGCACTCATGTGATTGCTACTTTGATCGGTATAAGCTTACTTTGGAGGATTTTGATTTATACATCTGTCTCATGGCACCGTTCAAACTAATAGAGATAATGAACCACCCCTTGTACCTAAGAACAGGCGGGAAGTTATAGACGAAACTTTAGAACAAAACTGGATGCGGACTGGGAACAATACAAGCGCAGTCCAGAGAAACTTCAAGAATGAGACACAGAAAGCTAAACGGCATTCTTATTATGTCCTATATCCCCATGTGGGTCCTATGCCCTCTACTACGCCTATGCGCCATCGTGTACGGTTTCTGGCAATGTGTCTGAGTTCTCCTCAACTTTTGCCCAACTATCGTGCCTCCTTCTCGACTGTTCTGCGCCATGTTCTCTTCGGACCGCTAGAACTTCTGCCATTTTGAGTTAAAGGGTTCCATTGCGTACTATAGTTCGCAATGGAACGCAAGGCGAACCCCACAGGAGGCTCAGTAAAGGATCAGTAGAAATGCGATGAAGTGGGATGGTTATGATCCCCAGAGTCAAATAGGCAAACCCCACAGGCGGATCAGTAGAGAATCAGTAGAGGATCAATAGAAATGCGGTGAAGTGGGAGGGTTGTGATCCCTTATTTTCGGATCATAACCTCGCTGATAAAAGGAAGAAGAAGAAGAAGTTCGCAATGGAACCGTCACCCTTTCGGAACGCGTGACCAATTCACTGCCACTTCCGCCGTTGGATGGTTGTACCTATTGGTTCCTGACCCGTTCTCTCGTAAAGGTGTTCGTTAGAGATACGATTGGGCCAGAAACTCCTTAAGATATTGCGCAGGCATATATTAACAAACGTTTGCAGCTTTCTGGTGATAGTAGTGATCACTCTCCACGCGCTGCAACCATCTAACGTCACGGATTCAACACTGAAGCGGAACAGTCTTATCTTGGTGTTCATACTGATTGCATTGCTTCGCCATATTTTGGATAACATCCCGTTGGCTATATGCTGTTCGATTCCGTCAGCAGTCGGAACAATACTCCCAAGACACTGAGAATCCCCTTCTTACTCTATCGGTTGTCCAGCAATGCATACTGGTGCCGATGAGTTTATTCCAAGACCGACAACGTTTGCCTTCCGCTCTCCACATTTGCTGTCATTTGGTGGAGGTCCAAGGCCGACGATTCCTGCCTTTCCTTCTCCACATCTGCTGTCATTTGGTGGAAGTCCATGGCCGACGATGCCTGCCTTTCCTTCTAAACATCTGCTGTCATTTGGTGGAGGTCCATGGTCGACGATGCCTGCCTTCCCCTCCCCACATCTGCTGGTGCAGGTACACAATTCTGAGAAAGTAAGAACCTATCGTCAGCATAGTCGAGATGTTTCAGTTTGGGATGTGGCAAGAGTCCATCGAATCCCTCCATTTCCCGTCGACAAAGCTGGACAAAGCACATCGCTAATCGCCAAAAGGAATAGTATTGGTGGAAGAATGCAGCCTTGTCTTACCCCACTTTGGACCTCGAATTCTTTAGACAACCTTCCTCTGTGCAGAACAGGACACTTGGATCCTACGTACTAGTCCAAGGCCTATGTAGTCCTCGCGGGACAACTGTTAGGTATGACTGGTGTGCCTTTCAGGCCTTGCTCCCTTCTTCGCTGTTTTTTATTCTTAAACGCTCGATTCCACTGAGTTCGACTTGAATCCTGGTCACATGTCCATTTACTTCGAGCCAGGTCTGTGCAGGACGTAACATTTGGACTCACCGTCTGTAGCAACTATTGCATCGGGAACATCTCTCCTGCGTAAGGTACGCTTTCACAAAATCGATGAACAGCAGGTGCTTCTTGTCCATTACCGCAGTGTCCCTAGTGGTGGTGGAGGGCTCCATCTGTATTGACCTTATCTGCCTCCCTGGGCTGTGCCGGTTGTCTAGGCAAACGCAGAGTGGCGACCGATATTCAATGCACTGTTCAATGATAATCCGCAGAGTGTTGATGTGGTCGACAGAGAAGGATCCAATCTGCTTGTTCGGCATCGAGTGTGTCTTCAAGATGTTGTTTGATTCGCTCCAGGATGATTTTATCTATTACCTTAGCTACAGCAGGCAGCACGCAGATACCCCTCCAGTTTCCGCACTCCATTCAATTTCGTTTCTTAGGAAGCTTGACGATCATTCCCTTTTTCCACTCGTTAGAAAAACTCTCTGCTTCCCAAGCTCTTCCTATAAATGGAAGCAGAACTTACTTAGATGGCGCTACGGTCCAGGGTGGACCCGGGCCTCAAACAACAAACCTCTCCAGCTAGCACGGTTACGAGCCAGCTGCCTCCAGTTGCACACGCCAAGTTGGTTGAGGTCCCCCTCCACTTGTTTGCGCCACCTACCGCGAGGTCGTCCTCTACTGCGTCGTCCATCCGGGGTGGATTCGAAGACTTTCTTGGCGGAAACGTTGGGCTCCATCCGCTCTAAATGACCCAGCCATCTTAGTCGCTGTATGTGAACTCTTCTGACTAAGTCGAAGCAGAAGCTGCTCGTAAGAGCTCTGCTGGAATACCGTCAAGTCCTACAGCCTTGTTGGTTTTGAGCGCCTTGATCGCGGTAGTGATCTCATCATTACTGGGAATCGTAGTGCGTATTTGGGAACCTCTCACCTCGGACATCTCAGTCTGATTGGGGAGCATATCATTCAAAACCATAGCAAAATGCTCCCTCCATCTCTTGAGCTGGTCCTCATCCGAGGACTTAGCTTTTCACTGGGTGTTGGCTGGAGCTGCGACCACCTGTCAGCTCTTTGGTGATTCTGTAGACGGTTCTGCTGTCACACCTCCCTGCAGCTTCTTCTGCTTCTGTGGCCAGGGCGTTGATGTAGTTGCGCCTGTCACGTCGTACGCTACGCTGAACTTCTCTCATCTTCATGCGATATAGGGACTCTAGCTCGCTTCTCCCTGCTGCTGTGGTAGCTGCAACGCGAGCTTTCAGCTGTTTTCGTTCGTTAATCCGTCTCCAGGTATCCTCGGAAGCCACGCGCTATGTCTTCCCTGCGATCGACCGACAATTCTTTCAGCACCAGATGTAAAAACATTTGTCACAGCAGGCCAATGGTCTTGGACGGTTCCGGGCATAGAGCTGCTGATTGCTTCCAAACCTTGCGAAAGGTGTTCCCTTAATTGTTGACGCACTGAGGGATCACTGAGTCTATCGATGTTGAACCTGGGAATTCATGTGTTGTCCTGGGATCTTCGAACTGCAGCGGTGCGTAGTTGGAGAGTAGCTATCATAAGATGGTGATCTCGTACTATTCCCACATCTGCCCCTCGCCTGTTTCGGACGTCCAGGAGACTACTTCTAAGGCGGCGGCTGATGGCAAAAAGGGCAATTTGATTGGAGGTTGCTTGCCTGTCATTGGAAACCAAGCTGACTTTGTGGCAGGTCTTGTGCTCAAATATGGTGCCACCTATCACAAGGCGGTTGGCATTGCAAAAATCCACAAATCCTTCGCCGTTGTCATTGTGGTTTCTTAGTCCAAACACACAGCGCAACAGCCCACGAAGACCCTAGGCCTAGCGTCTCGCAACCACTCGTGTTGTGTTGGTTTTCCTAGTCCCTGCTTCCCGATTACATGTTTGAGCCCTTCGTTGTCGTTGCCTACCTAGGCGAACCCCACAGGCAGATCAGTAGAAATGCGGTGAAGTGGTAGGGCTGTGATCCCTTGTTTTCAGATCATAACCTCGCTGATAAAAGGAAGAAGAAGAGAAGAAGAAGTTGTCGTTGCCTACCTTGGCATTCAAATCCCCCATCACACTATGACAATGTCTCCATTTGGTGTTGTTTTGAACACGGCACTTAAGAGATTGTAGGAGCTTTCCTTTTCGTCCTCAGATGAACTATTCGTTGGGGCGTAACACTGTATGATAGTGAAGAGTACGACGCCTCTAGTTCGGAATCTGGCCGTCAAAATCCTATCACCATGAGGTTGCCAGGAAATTAGGCCCTTGCGTGCTGTTGTTGTTAGCAGTAGTCCGACTCGTTATTCCCACGAACTTCCGGATTGTCTTCCAGAATAGAGTACAGTGTTAGGCGTTGGGAACTGGTACTCGCCCGCTTCTAACCATCTTACTTCACTTCCCCCAAAAGGTCCAGTTTCTATCGTATGAATCGTAAGAATGCTCCATCTAGGAGCTCCCTTCCTTGACGACCGCAGCGATTTGGCGCCCTTAGACGGCATGAACATCCATCGCTTCATCAAAAGCTCCGGTTGGTTTTATTAGTCCCTGAGTGGTCTAATGGTAGATCTCTAGCATCACAATGGACCTTAACTGGTCTAAGTGTGTCTGCATCGTGGTGCAGACAGCCAATCTAACCTAACCTAACCATCGTATGAATTCGTTTTCCAATTGGAGGAGTCTGGCATTGTAAGGACTTTCTCTTCCCGACTCGAGGAGCGTCTTTACATTCCAGAAACCTACCTTTGTCCGGGTACAATAGCTAAAAGTCGTCAACATGTGATCATTCCTTATCCGAGGCATAGTGTCGGTTTCTGTAGCGAGCTGGTTTCAGTAACGCAGGTTGCTGGCCCACGTTACCTAGCCTAGAATCAAGGCCCTAGACAACCCGCACTTACAATTTTAGCCTACACGTCTAAGGGCTTATACGCATAGTTGCCCGGGGACCACCACTAGGAGGTAAAGTAAGCACTTCATCACGAACTTGATTGTTGCGCTACTGGCCCAAGCCAAGTTTTGGGCAGTCAGTAGTTTCCCGATCAATCGCAATGCAGGTCTCTCTGCAGTACCGTTTCTACCGATCCCCAGCAGGCTTGGATTGATGCTGCAGCGAATGGGCGTCTATCAGTCTCTCCAGAGTCATCATGATAGAGTTAGTGGTCTGAGATCCTTGGGATATGCCTGACCTACCTTTTCTTGGAGGTAGGGACCTCTTGGACTTTCTCCTCATTGGACAGGCCCTTTCGAATGCCAGATTCATTAGATTATCGACTGCCCTATCTACCTATGTATCTTGAGGATCGCCGTTGCGAATAGGCCAATCTTTAAGATGTTTCCCTACCATCTCTGTATACCTGTTCCAGTCTGTCCTCTTGGGGTTTCTGTAGCTATCACTAGCCCTGAGTTGAAAGTCTACACGAAATCATATCCAAACTTGGTAGGGTTGGTTGATCTGCCCTCAAAGCTCTCTCGATATCGAGAAATGCCATCCCTTTCAATCTAAAGAAGACTTTTCCAATAATGCAGTGCAGGATCGTTTCTACCGATCCCCAGCAGGCTTGGATTGATGCTGCAGCGAATGGGCGTCTATCAGTCTCTCCAGGGTCATCATGATAGAGTTAGTGGTCTGAGATCCTTGGGATATGCCTGACCTACCTTTTCTTGGAGGTAGGGACCTCTTGGACTTTCTCCTCATTGGACAGGCCCTTTCGAATGCCAGATTCATTGGATTATCGACTGCCCTATCTACCTATGTATCTTGAGGATCGCCGTTGCGAATAGGCCTATCTTTAAGATGTTTCCCTACCATCTCTGTATACCTGTTCCAGTCTGTCCTCTTGGGGTTTCTGTAGCTATCACTAGCCCTGAGTTGAAAGTCTACAAGAAATCATATCCAAACTTGGTAGGGTTGGTTGATCTGCCCTCAAAGCTCTCTCGATATCGAGAAATGCCATCCCTTTCAATCTAAAGAAGACTTTTCCAATAATGCAGTGCAGGATCGTTTCTACCGATCCCAGCAGTCTTGGATTGATGCAGCAGCAAATGCCCTCTCCAGACTCATCATCATCGACTTGTTGGTCTGAGATCCTTGGCATTCGCATGACTACCACACAGAATTTCAATTTCATACACAGAAGCGCCAACCGAAAGGTGTGTTGCATAACACTTAACGCAGTATTCGCCAAGCACCTGGAAACAATAAAAAAAAATAAAAATTATCAGCGTGATGTGTCCATGGCAAGTCTGCGTGACTTAACTCATAAACAACGCTAAACGACTTGTTGACACTACGACACTTAAACCGAAGCACTTGCACCTGAGTCTCGAATGCTTTATGGTCTAGCCTTAGATTGGTGTTCACCACATGGGCGCGCGCGATAAAAAAAGTATATTCCGTGCCACGATAGCTTTTATCATGTTGATTGTTGCGGACGTGCTGGCGAATACGGTCTTTAAATAGAAATGATGTCAGTGTTGTTTGTTTGGAATGGATCCCCTAATCGGCATGCGGGTGTCGTTATTATTTATGATGGCTGGTTGCTTATAGAAGCCACTGTATGATTGGATGGAGTTGGTGGGTCTTAGCGTCGTACGCACCAAAGGGGCGTTTGAAGCGGTTTTTCATGCGCGAACCTTGTTGCCAAGACGGTTGTTCTTTAGATATCACGCAGTATCTGGTCGTAAGATTGTATTGATTTGCCAATGAGGATGTCGATTTATGGATGAAGGTTATGATGGTGTTGGAGAACGTTATTGTATCTGCTTGGATTCGTCCATAATTAGGAGTGAGATGCTGGCTGAATTTGGCGCGTGGCAATGGTAAGCCTAGCCTGTAGAGTGTGTGCCTGATGAATGGAATCTGAGGATCGTTTGACCAAAGTAGAAGCGGTCTGCCAGGGTTGTTCTTCGTCGGATCTCCACGAAGGTGTCATTTGTAGGATTAATGTTTACTCCGAGGTAGGTAAACCATCAGCAGTGACGTTCTTTCCAAGGATTCGAGCATGTACTTGGTCTTGCCCTCATTTCCTTCAAGACCACCTCGTTTCGCTTGCTCTTCAGCTGCTGTAAATGCCTCCATAACGGCTTGCCGGGATCTTGCTATGATGTCAATATCGTCCGCGTATCCCAGCAGTTTGACGGATTTGTGAAAGATAGTGCCTTCCGTGTTTACGCCTGCACTACGCACTATCTGCCGCAGAACAGTCACATGACAGCCGCATCTCTTTGTCACATCTCCTCGCAGATTTGGAAGAGCTGTTTCCAAGTGGCACAGAGCATTGCGTGTTTTCCAGCATTACGCGACGGTATTCCGAATTGGGTCATTCTCCAAGTTGGGGAGAGCTCAGACACATTGCCAGAAACCGTACACGGTGACACATAGGCGTAGTAGAGGCCCTAGGACCCGAATGAACGAAACAGATCGGGCCATCGCTTGGTAGAGTTCAGGACGATGAATGCTGTCGTAAGTGTCTTTACAATCGATGAAGCCACGTTCACACAATACGCTGGATAGCATCTTATCTGCGACATTTAGCAGGGCTATGCCTGGATAGCTCTTATAAGACATAGGATCGCCTTTTTTGAAGATGGGCTATACAGAACTGGGCGAACCCCATAGGCGGATCAGTAGAAACGCGGTGAAGTGGGAGGGTTATGATCCCTTGTTTTCGGATCATAACCTTGCCGAAATAGGAAGAAGAAGAAGCGGCATACAGAGCTGGTACTCCAGTCGCCGGGCATGCTTTCTTCCAACCATACTTGGCTGATGACTTGGTATATGCGTCCTACCAAGGCATCACCTCCGTATTTGAAAAGTTCAGCTTGACTGAAAGCGCCTTCTCTTCCTGCGCTATCACTCTCTCTCTCTCTCTGATTGCTGCCCGTTAAGCAACTGCTGGATGTGTTGCCTAAACACATCAACAGTTCCCTGTGACTAGGTTGCCTTCGCTGTTAGGAGAGTGCACGACAATGATTTCTGGACGTGGAACATCTCCCTCGTCCACAGCTTCACTTTGGGCACTGTCGCCTTGAGCCAGTCTGCTGTAAGTCTGTTCTTGCAGTTGAAAGAAGCCAACGGGGTTTGACGATGCAGCCTAGGAACTGAGGTTTCGTGGAACTCTCCCTCTGCTGCAGGATGATGTCCGGGAATCCTAGTGGTAAGACACTGAATTTAGCGCTCTTCGCTGCATCTCGGTATGCTTTTGTTGGGCTTTATCGTCCGAGTCTGACTTTGGATGTGGTGGCCATCCTCTAGCGCTGTCTCCTCTTGGACGTTTTGCGGGGCCTTCTTGTCCGCTCAGTGGAACCTTTGCTCTCTCCAGGCTGTGGGCCTTTCCTCAGAAACTCTTTCTGGCGGTTGCGTCCAGCACCATGCAGCTTGAGCTTATCTGAGAAGAGTTGTTGGACGCCATCGACATGAGCGTCAGTCAATGTTTTAGAAGAGCCAGGTAATGCTGGGAGGGTCACTTCGTCCTTATGGTGTCGATGGTAACTGAAGCCCCACCGTCCACTATGAAATCCATTTGCTCTACGAGAAGTGGAGAAATGAGGAACGTCGACTTTTCAGAAAGAAGCGCTCAATCGAGGAGATTGAGAGACTCTATTACAGGAAGGATGTTCGGACACATCGCAGGGTTTCAAAGCCGGAACCAGAAGCCTGCAGGGACGAAAATGGTGCTCAGTCGGTGCTGAGCATATGGAAGGAACACTTCGGCAGACTGCTAAACGACCACAATGACCAATATTCCGCTGTCAGGCCGAATGAACCATTCAACAGAGACGATGATAGGTAAGATTCCCGACAACCCGATCAGAATAAACTGAAGATAGCGAGATCCAAGCTGAAATCCAACAAGGCTGCTGGAGCTGACTATTCAAAGCAGCTGGTGATGAACTGGTAGAGAGCATACACCAGCTGGTCTCTAAGATTTGGTTAGACGAGTGTATGACGGATGAATGGAATCTCAGCATGGAGACCCCCTCAACTGCATCAGTCTCCTCAACTTTGCATACAAGATCTTTTCTCCCTCAAACCGTCCATCTAACAGCCTGGTTAGCCCCAGGCAGCGCAGTTTCAGGCCAGGAAAGTCCACCATCGATCAAAAGTTCACATTTTCTGGGGAAAATCCAACAAGTCCACATCCGTACTCACCACCTCTTCATCGATTTCAAGGTCGCCTAGGACAGCATCTATAGAGAGGAGCTATACAGGGCCACGGCTAGCTTTGACATCCTTGGCAAACTTCTTCATCTGTGCTGGATGGCGATGGAGAACGTTCGCTGCTCCATCAAGGTCGGTAATGACCTCACCGAGACCTTCGATGTCAAAAAAGCTTTTAGACAAGGCGGCGCTCCTGAACGGATTGCGCGGAAGCCACAAGCCAACACCAGGGCCGCAATCTACCAAAAGTCCGTACAACTGCTTGCACACGCCGACGAGATTGGAAGAACTCAGCGGGCGCTGTCACCGGTGCGTTTGCAAGCATTGCAGCAGAGGGGGCCAAAATGGGCTTAGCGGGTCAAACGAAGGCAAGACCAAGTATATGCTGTCAACAAGAACGGACTGCCACCACCGATGGATAAAACGTCACAGTGGGCAGTTACAACTTCGAGGTAGTAAGGGACCTTGTCTACATTTGCTTTGCCCTGAAAATGACATCAGTATCTTGCCAATCGCTGCTCGTTGGGCTAATAAGGCAATTCACCGGCGAAGCCCTATCTCGAACAGCTAAGGAGACTCTATATGAGACCCTGATCCCAGCCCTGCTTTACGGCGACGAAACATGCGAATTTATTGAAAGTGGATGGGGATATCCTTGGTCGGTTCGAGAGAAAAGTTCTTCGGAAGGTATTCGGTCCAGTTTGCGTTGACGCGCCTTGGAGGAGAAAATTCAGTGACGAAGTATATGAGGTGTACAGCGACATAGACCTAGTATTGGATGTTTGAGATGGCTAGGACATGTAGAGCGAATGGACACCAACGCTCCGGCCCGCAGTCTTCGAAACTAACCCAGAGCGACGACATAATAGACTGACGTCGCAGTAGATGGACGACGTAGTAGAAGGACGACGCAGTTGACGGCCTCCTCGCCGTAAGTGACGCGAGCTAAATGAAGAGGCTTACTGGTTGAGGCCCAGATTCACCCCGAACTGTAGCGCCACTTAAGTAATTAAGTAAGTAGAACGCCAGCTAGGTCGGGGACATTTTGTTTAAAACTCACACGGAAGACGATCTAGCCGACGACGATCGACAGACGCTGTTTTTGATTTCTGCCTGGCCACGTACTCGTACAGTTGTGCAAGATTCTGGGCAAGCAATTTGAGCAATACCTGCCGCTGGTTAGTGGACCATAATTTGTGCACAACTGAAGGCAGCTGGTTCTGGTAATCGGCCTGGCTGGAGGTGTGTTAGTTGAGCCGCTGGTCCACCCCGGACAGTAGCGCCACCTAGGTAAGTAACTAAGCAATAGGGATCAAGAAAAACCAAAACCGTTCTCTGTTTTCTTATTTTTTTATTTACATAGTTTGTTTGTTTGTTTTCTTAACGACCAATTTCAGACATATTAACCTTTTTTGTTTTTGAAATTTATTTCTTAGCTTCAGCATGCTGCCATACGCATTCTGTTTTCCAATTAAGTTTGCTTGTTAATAATATTTTATTTTATTTAAATTTTACTTTAAATGAAAGTACATTTGAGTTTGTTTAACAATCTCTCTGTCTCTCTCTCTCTCTCTCTGTCTCTCGAGAACATTCTGTTAAATACGAGCATTTCTGCTGGCAGAGAACACACGTTTTTGAATCTTTTTCTATATTTTAGCGCAGAATATATATATATATATATATATACCTGTGCGTAGTTGTAGTTTTAACCTTTACCTTGTCGGTAGATCGTAGATCTCGATTTTCAATTTCGAATATCTCCGAGACTCTTGAAACGAATCTAGAACCGCTTATACCCAGTGACTACCGGGAAATGCAATCTTTTTCGAAAAATAAATAAAATTTTGAAAATATTTTCGATACTTTTCACTATCTTTCGACGAGCTTAACGGTATACACACCCCAGGGTGTAGAAATTATTTTTTTCATGTTTTCTATAGAAACTCTTTCTGATCATTGTAGCGCTTTTCAGGCGGTTCAGGAAGCCCAGGCCTGGATGAAGTGTCACTGACAGCCAGGCGGCAATCACGTCCATGGAATCGTGGTCCACTTACTCCAAAGGCCGTCTTAAACTAGCGTGTATCTCTCATGGAGATGGCAGAACAGTTCACCACTCACCTATACAGGGTGCCAGACCACAGGGACATTCTAGGGAACTGCAGGGCGGGCGAGCTCGCAAGACAGGCTGTTACTCTAAGGATTCTGCCTAATAGGTAAGCCTTGGGTATGCCCCTCGCTACATGTAAGCATCTACTAAAGCTGAACGCTATTAGCAAGACCAAGATGGGAAAACGGCTCAACGTGTCACATTTCGAGACAAATCTGGCCAAGGCTGGACCAAAGAGATAATGCCGAGTTGGGGAATCTGCATTGCGATTGATCGGGAAACTACTGACTGCCCAAAACATGGCTTGGCCCAGTAGCGCAACAATCAAGTTCGTGATGAAGTGCTTACTTTACCTCCTAGTGGTGGTCCCCGGGCAACTATACGTATAAGCCCGTGTAGGCTAAAATTGTAAGTGCGGGTTGTCTAGGGCCTTGATTCTAGGCTAGGTAACGTGGCCCAGCAACCTGCGTTACCGAATATTGCCCGCTACAGAAACCGACACTATGCCTCGGATAAGGAAGGATCACACGTTGACGACCTTTGGCTATTGTACCCATAGGTTTCTGAAATGTAAAGACGCTCCTGAACGCAGGAAGCGAAGGACCTTACAATGCCCGATTCCTTCAATTGGAAAATGAATTCATGCGATATAGGTTGGACATTTTGGAGGTAAATGAAATAAGATGGTTAGAAGCGGGTACCAATCCCCAACGCGTAACACTCTACTCTATTCTGGAAGACAATCCGGAAGTTCGTGGGAATAACGAGTCGGACTACTGCTAACAACAACAGCACGCAAGGGCCTAATTTCCTGGCAGCCTCATGGTGATAGGATTTTGACGGCCAGATTCCGAACTAGAGGCGTCGTACTCTTCAGTATCATACAGTGTTACGCCCCAACGAATAGTTCATCTGAGGACGAAAAGGAAAGCTCCTACAATCTCTTAAGCGCCGTCTTCAACACAACAACAAATGGAGACATTGTCATAGTGTGATGGGGGATTTGAATGCCAAGATAGGCAACGACAACTTCTTCTTCTCTTCTTCTTCCTTTTATCAGCGAGGTTATGATCCGAAAACAAGGGATCACAGCCCTACCACTTCACCGCATTTCTACTGATCTGCCTGTGGGGTTCGCCTAGGTAGGCAACGACAACGAAGGGCTCAAACATGTAATCGAGAAGCAGGGACTAGGAAAACCAACACAACACGAGTGGTTGCGAGACCTAGGGAGGGCTAGGGTCTTCGTGGGCTGTTGCGCTGTGTGTTTGGACTAAGAAACCACAATGACAACGGCGAAGGATTTGTGGATTTCTGCAATGCCAACCGCCTTGTGATAGGTGGCACCATATTTGAGCACAAGACCTGCCACAAAGTCAGCTTGGTTTCCAATGACAGGCAAGCAACCTCCAACCAAATTGCCCTTTTTGCCATCAGCCGCCGCCTTAGAAGTAGTCTCCTGGACGTCCGAAACAGGCGAGGGGCAGATGTGGGAATAGTACAAGATCACCATCTTATGATAGCTACTCTCCAACTACGCACCGCTGCAGTTCGAAGATCCCAGGACAACACATGAATTCCCAGGTTCAACATCGATAGACTCAGTGATCCCTCAGTGCGTCAACAATTAAGGGAACACCTTTCGCAAGGTTTGGAAGCAATCAGCAGCTCTATGCCCGGAACCGTCCAAGACCATTGGCCTGCTGTGACAAATGTTTTTACATCTGGTGCTGAAAGAATTGTCGGTCGATCGCAGGGAAGACATAGCGCGTGGCTTCCGAGGATACCTGGAGACGGATTGACGAACGAAAACAGCTGAAAGCTCGCGATGCAGCTACCCCAGCAGCAGGGAGAAGCGAGCTAGAGTCCCTATATCGCATGAAGATGAGAGAAGTTCAGCGTAGCGTACGACGTGACAGGCGCAACTACATCAACGCCCTGGCCACAGAAGCAGAAGATGCTGCAGGGAGGTGTGACAGCAGAACCGTCTACAGAATCACCAAAGAGCTGACAGGTGGTCGCAGCTCCAGCCAACACCCAGTGAAAAGCTAAGTCCTCGGATGAGGACCAGCTCAAGAGATGGAGGGAGCATTTTGCTATGGTTTTGAATGATATGCTCCCCAATCAGACTGAGATGTCCGAGGTGAGAGGTTCCCAAATACGCACTACGATTCCCAGTAATGATGAGATCACTACCGCGATCAAGGCGCTCAAAACCAACAAGGCGGTAGGACTTGACGGTATTTCAGCTGAGTTCTTACGAGCAGCGCCCACAACATCGGCTGAGCTTCTGCTTCGACTTAGTCAGAAGAGTTCACATACAGCGACTAAGATGGCTGGGTCATTTAGAGCGGATGGAGCCCAACGTTTCCGCCAAGAAAGTCTTCGAATCCACCCCGGATGGACGACGCAGTAGAGGACGACCTCGCGGTAGGTGGCGCAAACAAGTGGAGGGGGACCTCAACCAACTTGGCGTGTGCAACTGGAGGCAGCTGGCTCGTAACCGTGCTAGCTGGAGAGGTTTGTTGTTTGAGGCCCGGGTCCACCCTGGACCGTAGCGCCATCTAAGTAAGTTCTGCTTCCATTTATAGGAAGAGCTTGGGAAGCAGAGAGTTTTTCTAACGAGTGGAAAAAGGGAATGATCGTCAAGCTTCCTAAGAAACGAAATTGAATGGAGTGCGGAAACTGGAGGGGTATCTGCGTGCTGCCTGCTGTAGCTAAGGTAATAGATAAAATCATCCTGGAGCGAATCAAACAACATCTTGAAGACACACTCGATGCCGAACAAGCAGATTGGATCCTTCTCTGTCGACCACATCAACACTCTGCGGATTATCATTGAACAGTGCATTGAATATCGGTCGCCACTCTGCGTTTGCCTAGACAACCGGCACAGCCCAGGGAGGCAGATAAGGTCAATACAGATGGAGCCCTCCACCACCACTAGGGACACTGCGGTAATGGACAAGAAGCACCTGCTGTTCATCGATTTTGTGAAAGCGTACCTTACGCAGGAGAGATGTTCCCGATGCAATAGTTGCTACAGACGGTGAGTCCAAATGTTACGTCCTGCACAGACCTGGCTCGAAGTAAATGGACATGTGACCAGGATTCAAGTCGAACTCAGGGGAATCGAGCGTTTAAGAATAAAAAACAGCGAAGAAGGGAGCAAGGCCTGAAAGGCACACCAGTCATACCTAACAGTTGTCCCGCGAGGACTACATAGGCCTTGGACTAGTACGTAGGATCCAAGTGTCCCGCTCTGCACAGAGGAAGGTTGTCTGAAGAATTCGAGATCCAAAGTGGGGTACGACAAGGCTGCATTATTTCACCAATACTATTCCTTTCGGTGATTAGCGATGTGCTTCGTGCAGCTTTGTCGACGGGAAATGGAGGGATTCGATGGACTCTGGCCACATCCCAAACTGAAACATATCGACTACGCTGACGATAGGTGCTTTCTCTCTCAGAATTGTGGACCTGCACCAGCAGATGTGGAGAGGGTAAGGCAGGCATCGTCGGCCTTGGACCTCCACCAAATGACAGCAGATGTGGAGAGGGTAAGGCAGGCATCGTCGGCCTTGGACCTCCACCAAATGACAGCAGATGTGGAGACGGAAAGGCAGGCGTCGTCGGCCATGGACCTCCACCAAATGACAGCAGATGTGGAGACGGAAAGGCAGGCGTCGTCGGCCATGGACCTCGACCAAATGACAGCAGATGTGGAGACGGAAAGGCAGGCATCGTCGGCCATGGACTTCCACCAAATGACAGCAGATGTGGAGACGGAAAGGCAGGCATCGTCGGCCACGGACCTCCACCAAATGACAGCAGATGTGGAGAAGAAAAGGCAGGCATCCTCGGCCATGGACTTCCACCAAATGACAGCAGATGTGGAGAAGGAAAGGCAGGAATCGTCGGCCTTGGACCTCCACCAAATGACAGCAGATGTGGAGACGGAAAGGCAGGCATCGTCGGCCATGGACTTCCACCAAATGACAGCAGATGTGGAGACGGAAAGGCAGGCATCGTCGGCCACGGACCTCCACCAAATGACAGCAGATGTGGAGAAGAAAAGGCAGGCATCCTCGGCCATGGACTTCCACCAAATGACAGCAGATGTGGAGAAGGAAAGGCAGGAATCGTCGGCCTTGGACCTCCACCAAATGACAGCAAATGTGGAGAGGGGAAGGCAAACGTTGTCGGTCTTGGAATAAACTCATCGGCACCAGTATGCATTGCTGGACAACCGATAGAGTAAGAAGGGGATTCTCAGTGTCTTGGGAGTATTGTTTCGACTGATGGTGGATCCGAACTGGATTCGGCTCAACTATACCTTGCTGGACAGCCGATAGAGAGAGAAGAGGATTCTCAGTGTCTTGGGAGTATTGTTCCGACTGCTGACGGAATCGAACAGCATATAGCCAACGGGATGTTATCCAAAATATGGCGAAGCAATGCAATAAGTTTGAACACCAAGCTAAGACTGTTCCGCTCGAGTGTTGAATCCGTGACGTTAGATGGTTGCAGCACGTGTAGAGTGACCACTAATATCACCAGAAAGCTGCAAACGTTTGTTAATAGGTGCACGCGCACAATCTTAAGGATTTTCTGGCCAAATCGTATCTCTAACGAACACCTTTACGAGAGAACGGGTCAGGAACCAATAGGCACAACCATCCAACGACGGAAGTGATAGTGGATTGGTCACACGTTTCGAAAGGGTGATGGTTCCATTGCGAACTTCTTATTCTTTTTCCTTTTATCCGCGAGCTTATGATCCGAAAATAAGGGATCACAACCATCCCACTTCACCGCATTTCTACTGATCCTCTACTGATCTTCTACTGATCCGCCTGTGGGGTTCGCCTATTTGACTCTGGGGAGCACAACCCTCCCACTTCACCGCATTTCTACTGATCCTCTACTGATCTTCTACTGATCCGCCTGTGGGGTTCGCCTTGCGTTCCATTGCGAACCATACTATGCAATGGAACCCTTTAACTCAGGACGGCAGAAGACCTGGCGGTCCGAAGAGAACATGACGCAGAACAGTCGAGAAGGAGGCACGACAGTTGGGCAAAAGTTGAGGAGAGCTCAGACACATTGCCAGACACCGTACACGATGGCGCGTAGGCGTAGTAGAAGCCCTAGGACCCGCAAGGAGATACAGGACATAAGTAAGTAGACCAACAGTTCGGGTCAATTGTGCCCAAAGAGGGTTTGAATGAATTCCAAGAGAGGCAGCTAAAGGAAGTGTTCTGAACAGCGGTCATTGCCTCTGTGGCAGATGTTTGTGGAATGAAGCTGTGAGCTGATCATCACAGAGTGGTGGAATGCCTCCCCTGCCAAGGATGGTTACACGCATATGATGGGGGAAGCTACAGGAGGAAGGTTTAAATGAATTCCAACTTCTTCGTCTTCTTTCTATTTTATTTCGGCGAGGCTGTGATCTGGACTCAGGGGATCATAACCATCTCACTTCACCGCATTTCTACTGACTCTCTACTGATCTTCTACTGATTCTCTACCGATCCGCCTGTGGGGTTCGCCTATTTGACTCTGGGGATCATAACCATCCCACTTCACCGCATTTCTACTGGTCCTCTACTGATCTTCTACTGATTCTCTACTGATTCTCTACTGATCCTCTACTGATTCTCTACTGATCCGCCTGTGGGGTTCGCCTATTTGACTCTGGGGATCATAACCATCCCACTTCACCGCATTTCTACCGATCCGCCTGTGGGGTTCGCCTATTTGACTCTGGGGATCATAACCATCCCACTTCACCGCATTTCTACTGGTCCTCTACTGATCTTCTACTGATTCTCTACTGATTCTCTACTGATCCTCTACTGATTCTCTACTGATCCGCCTGTGGGGTTCGCCTATTTAACTCTAGGGATCATAGCCATCACACTTCACCGCATTTCTACTGATCGTCTACTGATCCTCTACAGATCCGCCTGTGGGGTTCGCCTATTTGACTCTGGGGATCATAACCATCACACTTCACCGCATTTCTACTGATTCTCTACTGATCCGCCTGTGGGGTTCGCCTATTTGACTCTGGGGATCATAACCATCCCACTTCACCGCATTTCTACTGATCCTCTACTGATCCTCTACTAATCCTCTACTGATTCTCTACTGATCCGCCTATGGGGTTCGCCTATTTGACTCTAGGGATCATAACCATCCCACTTCACCGCATTTCTACTGATCCTCTACTAATCCTCTACTGATTCTCTACTGATCCGCCTGTTGGGTTCGCCTATTTGACTCTAGGGATCATAACCATCACACTTCATCGCATTTCTACTGATCGTCTACTGATCCTCTACTAATCCTCTACTGATTCTCTACTGATCCGCCTGTGGGGTTCGCCTATTTGACTCTAGGGATCATAACCATCCCACTTCACCGCATTTCTACTGATCCTCTACTAATCCTCTACTGATTCTCTACTGATCCGCCTGTGGGGTTCGCCTATTTGACTCTAGGGATCATAACCATCCCACTTCACCGCATTTCTACTGATCCTCTACTGATCCTCTACTAATCCTCTACTGATTCTCTACTGATCCGCCTGTGGGGTTCGCCTATTTGACTCTGGGGATCATAACCATCACACTTCACCGCATTTCTACTGATCGTCTACTGATCCTCTACTGATTCTCTACTGATCCGCCTGTGGGGTTCGCCTATTTGACTCTGGGGATCATAACCATCACACTTCACCGCATTTCTACTGATCGTCTACTGATCCTCTACTGATTCTCTACTGATCCGCCTGTGGGGTTCGCCTATTTGACTCTGGGGATCATAACCATCCCACTTCACCGCATTTCTACTGATCGTCTACTGATCCTCTACTGATTCTCTACTGATCCGCCTGTGGGGTTCGCCTATTTGACTCTGGGGATCATAACCATCCCACTTCACCGCATTTCTACTGATCGTCTACTGATCCTCTACTGATTCTCTACTGATCCGCCTGTGGGGTTCGCCTATTTGACTCTAGGGATCATAACCATCACACTTCATCGCATTTCTACTGATCGTCTACTGATCCTCTACTGATTCTCTACTGATCCGCCTGTGGGGTTCGCCTATTTGACTCTGGGGATCATAACCATCCCACTTCACCGCATTTCTACTGATCGTCTACTGATCCTCTACAGATCCGCCTGTGGGGTTCGCCTATTTGACTCTCGGGATCATAACCATCCCACTTCACCGCATTTCTACTGATCCTCTACTAATCCTCTACTGATTCTCTACTGATCCGCCTGTGGGGTTCGCCTATTTGACTCTAGGGATCATAACCATCACACTTCATCGCATTTCTACTGATCGTCTACTGATCCTCTACTGATTCTCTACTGATCGGCCTGTGGGGCTCGCCTATTTGACTCTCGGGATCATAACCATCCCACTTCACCGCATTTTTACTGATCGTCTACTGATCCTCTACTGATCCGCCTGTGGGGTTCGCCTTGAATGAATTCCAACTGTTCCATCAGATGTTGAGGAAGAAAGGTAGTTGGTTCGGAACAGCAGTCATTGCCTCTGCGGGAGATATTGTAGAATGAAACTGTCAACTGATCACCACAGAGTAATGGAGTGCCTCCCCTACCAAAGCGCAAACCAAGGATGATTAGAGGATCAACGTTCGAATGAATTCTACACCCCCGGGTGTCGCCGAGTCCACCCCGGATGGACGGTGCAGTAGAGGACGACCTCGCGGTACGTGGCGCAACCAACTTGGCGTGCGCAACTGGAGGCAGCTGGCTCGTAACCGTGCTGACTGGAGAGGTTTGTTGGCTGAGGCCCAGGTCCACCCCGGACTGTAGCGCCACCTAAGTTGGTTGGTTGGTTTAGGATCGGCCCTCGATAAGGATGTACTTAGACCAGAAAGTAAGTCCATTGTACTACCGATGTGTAAGGCGGGTGGGTCACCCTCTTACTCTTGGAACCATTTGCTTCGTTGAATGAAGGCGTGAATTTTAGCCGTGCAGGCTTTGCCGAGATCATTAAGATCATTGTAGAAGTATTCACCCAGAGTGGCCTGCCTAATGCTGGCGAGCGCAGGACAGGCGCACAGGAGATGACTGATGGTCTCTTCTTCCTCTTCAGCTCTGCAGCTTCTGCAGAAGTTATTATGAGGAATACCTAATCTTTGAGCATGTCTTCCTATGACGCAGTGTCCAGTGAGGACATTTGTTATTTTTGAGAGTGTTCCTCTCTTGTGCTTCAAGAGTCAGATGGACCTGGATTTGTTGAGTGTCGGCCACAGCTGTCTGGCGGTATAACATTTGTCTAGATGTTGCCATCGAGGATTGGCTACTTTCTGCCACCCAAGTAAGTAAGTAAGTAAGTAAGTAGCCCCGGGTGTTTGCCGTCAGTATTGAGGGTTTCTTGTATTTCTTATCGCCGACAAGGTAAAGGTTAAGATTGAGTACTCGCATCAGTGTCCTTGGTTTTGGTTTTATTCAAAAAGAATATGTTTCGCTCGTGTTTTTTGCTTCTGCTTACTGTTCTCGTTAATTTAACTGTTAGGGCTCAGAGCTTTTTAATTTTTTTAATTTTTATTTCTTAAGTTGTAAAGTATTTAGCAAAAGATTTATTTTTTTTATTTTTTTGTTTCCTGACGGAGTTAATTATAATTAATTCCTTAAGACCAACCACAAAGCTTTTAGTTTTATTTTTATTTTTTTGTTTTTGTATACAGTGGCCAAGGTCAGTTTATATATTTTGTATATGCATGCACGTATATAGGGCTTTGTTTGTTAAATATAAATATTATACATACTCTCTTCCTCGTCGTGCTTTTTTCCATTTTCCTATATTTAATTTATTGCTAACGCGTTATGTTATATTTTTTAGTTTTAAGAGTTTAAGTTTAAGTTTAAGTTTAAGTAATTAGTTTTCTTAGTTAAATTCGCTAAATAAAGAGAAAAACATGTTATATGCGTGTGTAGATGTATTCCGCTTGAAGAAAGAAAGGAAAAAAGTTATTTTTTTGATTTAAATTATAATTAAGAAGGATTGAGTGCTATAGAGTGAGCTGCATAGATGTGTAGTTAAATGTATTTCTTGTATTGCTTTGGTTTGTTTTTGTTTTTTTGTTTAAGGCAGATATGAGTTGTACATTTTGAATATAGTGAAGCTTTAGAACAGTTATTCGTTGTTTAGGTTATGTCTGATGACGTACTCGTGTGTATTGAAAGTTTGTGTGCTTTTCGGTGCTGTGAACTAAATTGGAAATGATTCTGAATGTTGCTCCTCATCGGGAAGAGTTTATGCGACGGAGGACAGACAATCGAGCACATGGAAGCAAAGCACCTCCAAAGTGCTCCGCCTTTTGAGAAGGCGTTCGAGAGTGTCAACAGGGAGTTCATTTGGCGCCTTAAAATGAGAGAGAGCGTAGCATGTGCTGGATACAGAAGCAGAAGAAGCTGCAAGCAGTTGCATGACCAAATAGCTGACAGGTGATCGCAGCTCCAGCCAGAGCCTAGACGGTTCCTTGCTCGTTTCGGATGGGGACCAGCTCAAGAGATAGGAGTTCAAGTATGCATTGCTGGACCTACCGGTTGTAGGGAGAGTGGGAGGGGATTTCCAGTTTCTTGGGATTATTGTCTCGACCGATGGTGCTCAAGAGATGGAAGAAGCATTTTGCTATTGTTTCGAACAGTGAGCCGTCATACTGAGATGCCCGAGGTAAGAAATGCCTGAATATGCACCATGTTCCTCAGTAGATGAGGCCAGGTTAGAAGGGTCCATTAGGGGTCATTAGTAAAGGTCCATTATGATGCCATGGATCTACCATTAGACCACTCAGAGACTAATTGAAGCCCACCGTCAAATCGCCGAGGCCGTCAAAGAAGGGAGTCCCTAGATGGAGCAGTCTTTTACACGATAGGGCTGGACATGTGCATAGGAGGTAAAGAATGATTTCCTCCTCCTCGTCGTCCCTACACCACCTGCAGAAGTCTGTTTAAGAAGAGGCCAAGCCTTTTGGCATGCTGGCCTATAAGACAATGTCCAATGAGGACACCAACCAACCAACTCAGCGCTACGTTTCTGGTTCAGCTTAGGCCAGATCTGTCTCGAAATATGACACATTGAGCCGTTCTCCCGTCTGTGGTTGGTTATGCTAATAGCGTCCAACTTTAGTAGATGCTTACATGTAGCGAGGGGCACACCCAGGGCTTGCCTATCAGCCAGAATCCTTAGAGTTGTACCCTGTCTGGATGGGTAAGGATGAGATCATTATCGCGATCAAAGCACTGAAAACAAACAAGGCTGACGGTAGTCCCGCTCGGAGCTCCTACAGGCAACGCCAACCACATCGCCTAAGCTATTGCTTCCACTTAAAGAGAGAGCATGGGAAGCTAAGAGCATTCCTGACGAATGGAAGAAGGGAATGGTTGTCCAACTTCCTGACGAATGGAAGAAGGGAATGATCGTCCAACTTCCTGACGAATGGAAGAAGAAATGATCTTCCAGCTTCCTGACGAATGGAAGAAGGGAATGATCGTCCAGCTTCCTGGCGAATGGAAGAAGTGAGTGATCTTCAAACTTCCCGATGAATGGAAGAAGGGAATGATCATCCCGCTTCCTGACGAATGGAAGAAGGGAGTGATCTTCAAACATCCTGACGAATGGAAGAAGGGAATGATCGTCCAACTTGCTGAGGAATGGAAGAAGGGAATGATCGTCCAGCTTGCTGACGAATGGAAGAAGGGAATAATCGTCCAGCTTCCTGACGAATGGAAGAAGGGAGTGGTCTTCAAACTTCCTGACGAATGGAAGAAGGGAATGGTCGTCCAGCTTCCTGACGAATGGAAGAAGGGAATGATCGTCCAGCTTCCTGACGAATGGAAGAAGGGAATGATCGTCCAGCTTCCTGACGAATGGAAGAAGGGAGTGATCTTCAAACATCCTGACGAATGGAAGAAAGGAATGATCGTCCAGCTTCCTGACGAATGGAAGAAGAAATGATCTTCCAGCTTCCTGACGAATGGAAGAAGGGAATGATCGTCCAGCTTCCTGGCGAATGGAAGAAGTGAGTGATCTTCAAACTTCCTGACGAATGGAAGAAGGGAATGATCGTCCAGCTTCCTGGCGAATGGAAGAAGTGAGTGATCTTCAAACTTCCCGATGAATGGAAGAAGGGAATGATCATCCCGCTTCCTGACGAATGGAAGAAGGGAGTGATCTTCAAACATCCTGACGAATGGAAGAAGGGAATGATCGTCCAACTTGCTGAGGAATGGAAGAAGGAAATGATCGTCCAGCTTGCTGACGAATGGAAGAAGGGAATAATCGTCCAGCTTCCTGACGAATGGAAGAAGGGAGTGGTCTTCAAACTTCCTGACGAATGGAAGAAGGGAATGGTCGTCCAGCTTCCTGACGAATGGAAGAAGGGAGTGATCTTCAAACTTCCCGATGAATGGAAGAAGGGAATGATCGTCCAACTTGCTGAGGAATGGAAGAAGGGAATGATCGTCCAGCTTCCTGGCGAATAGAAGAAGGGAGTGGTCTTCAAACTTCCTGACGAATGGAAGAAGAGAATGATCGTCCAACTTCCTGACGAATGGGAGAAGGGAATGATCGTCCAGCTTCCTGGCGAATGGAAGAAGTGAGTGATCTTCAAACTTCCTGACGAATGAAAGAAGGGAATGATCGTCCAGCTTCCTGGCGAATGGAAGAAGTGAGTGATCTTCAAACTTCCCGATGAATGGAAGAAGGGAATGATCGTCCAGGGGTGGAATCCTCTAAGGTGATAGTTGATAGTCACACTTTTGACAGTCAAAATTGATGATCACACTTTGTTAGCTCTCCGTAAAACGATCGCAAAAAAGTTGAATATCGTTGAAGGAGTCAAATCCAAAGATGGTACACTCCTTTCCAATGAGGAGGACATCTTACGCAGATGGAGCGAGCACTTTTCAGAATTGCTCAATCCCGAACAGGGCACCGAAGATGACAGACCTATGGTCGAGAGTTGGGCGGAAAGTAGTGCTACGGTAGAGGAAGTAACTTTGTCGATCAAAGCGCTAAAGGTTGGCAAATCTGCTGGTGTGGATGGAATTCGGCCAGAAATGCTCAAGGCTTTAGGTAAAGAGGGAGTGCAATGGCTCTCGCGTGTCATTAAAGTGGCCTGGGAATGCGGTGAAACACCTGGTGATTGGCAAATGGGGGTGATAGTTCCTCTTTTTAAAAAAGGGGACAAAAGAGATTGCGCCAACTACAGGGGTATATCTCTTTTAAGTCTCCCTGGAAAAGTCTTCGCTAAGGTGCTAGAAGTGCGTTCCAGAGCTGTGGTTGAGGACAGTTTGGGGGATGAGCAGTGCGGTTTACGTCCCGGTAGAAACACAACCGACCAGTTGTTCACTCTCAGAATGCTTCTTGAGAAGGCCTGGGAATATGCCAAACCTGTCTACACTTGTTTTGTGGATTTGGAAAAACCATATGATAGGGTTCCTCGAGGCAAACTCTGGAGTGTTCTGCAGGAGTATGGGATTGCTGGTTCCCTGTTAAGGGCGATTCAGTCTTTATATACAAACTGTAGAAGCTGTGTTCGGATAAACGGTGTTAAGTCAATACCTTTCATTGTGGGCGTTGGACTCCGGCAGGGGTGCGTTTTGTCACCTCTCCTCTTCATTGTATATATGGATTGGATGTTACAGCGCAGCTGTGGCGGGGAATGTTTCAAAGTGGAAGACCTAAGCATTAGTCATCTGCTCTTTGCGGATGATTTGGTCATCCTTGAGTCCTCCCAAACCCCCGAAAGTTTTGTAGCCGTTTGTGATGATGCTGGAATGAAGATCAACGTGAACAAATCGGAAGTAATGGTCGTATCCAAAAAAAAAACCCATTCAGTGCACTGGGCATGTTAGTGGAGTTTCGCTGAAGCAGGTGGATAAGTTTAATGATCATAGCCTCGCTGATAAAAGGAAGAAGAAGAAGAAGAAGAAGGTGGATAAGTTTAAGTACCTCGGGGTCTTATTCACGAATGATGAGAAGAGCAAGCCCGAGTTAACCTGTAGAATTGGCCAGGCTGGATCAACTTTGAGAGAGCTTGGCCAATCTGTTGTAAGGAAGGCTGAACTTAGTGTTAAAGCTAAGCTATCGGTTTTTAACTCAGTGTATGTTCCAACTCTCACCTATGGCCGTGAAATTTGGGTAGTGACCGAAAGAATAAGATCGCGGATACAAGCTGCTGAAATGAGGTTCCTTCGCGGTGTTGTTGGAATAACTCGTAGGCATCGAGTGCGCAACACCAGAGTACGCGAGGCGCTCAACGTTGAGCAGCTACTTCTCCGAACGGAACGATCTATGCTTCGATGGTTTGGTCACGTAGTGCGTATGCCCCCAGACCGGCTTCCAAGACGCGCCATGGTTGCCGTGCCATCAGGTAGGCGACTTCGCGGAAGGCCTAGAAATAGATGGTTGGATCAAGTCCGACATCTCTCCTGGAGCCGCTTAGGGATTCCCCCTGATGAATTGGAGTCAATGGCGGAGGATCGAGAAGGATGGAGAGTCCACCTGAGCATCCTACCCCCGCGACCCTCATGAAGGATTAGCGGGCCATTGAAAATGAATGAATGAATCGTATCTCTAACGAACACCTTTACGAGAGAACGGGTCAGGAACCAATAGGAATAACCCATCCAACGACGGCAGTGGCAGTGGATTCGTCACACGTTCCGAAAGGGTGACAGTTCCATAGCGAACCATGCTATGCAATAGAACCCTCTAACTCAGGATGGCAGAAGACTTGGCGGTCCGAGGAGAACATGGCGCAGAACAGTCGAGAAGGAGGCACGGCAGTTAGGGAAAAGTTGGTTAGAACTCAGACACATAGGCGTAGTAGAGGCCCTAGGACCCACAAGGGGATACAAGGGGATTAATGGTCATGTACTACCAGTGGTAGGTAAGATAGTGGTGAGTGCGAGCCACAAACGGATGGTTACAGGAGTGTCAATTGCCATTTGAAAATAGTAAATCAGCTTTATCCGGAAAAAGTCATTTAACCTTCTACGATCCAACAAAGCAGATTTTGTTGGCATGTGATGCCAGTTGCAAAGGAGTGGGAGCTGTTTTAAGTCACCTTGAAGGAACTAATCGGGAAATTCCTATTGCTTTCGCGTCAATGACCTTGTCTGCAGCTGAAAAAAATTACTCTCAAGTCGAGAAAGAGGCATTAGCCATTATATTTGGCGTCCGACGATTTCACAAATACTTGTTCGCTATACAAATTATCTTGTTTACTGATAATCAGCCACTTCGTGCGATATTTGAGCCAAGTAAGCGTATACCGGTTTTGGTGTCTTCGAGACTTCAGCGGTGGGCGATAATATTGTCAGCGTATGATTATATAATTCGGTTCAGGAAGAGTAAGGATATGTCTAGTTGCGACGCTTTATCGAGATTGCCGCTTTCAACTCCAGTTTCGCATGATGTGTCAGCCAGCCTTGTCAGTGCCCTGTCGGAGGATTGTGTGGTACCTTACAACTATAAAGATGTTGCAGCAGCGACGAAGAAAGATGTGGTCTTGCTCAAGGTGAGTCAAATGGTTACTATTGGGTGGGCTGCGCAAAAAAACGATCCGCCCCTTCAGCCATATTTCTGTCGTCTAGTGTGGGGTATTCGAGTAATCATTCCGAGAAGTCTGCAGGCATACCTACTCTCAAAACTTCATAATAATCACCCTGGAATAGTTAAGATTAAAATGTTAGCGAGATCACTTTGTTGGTGGCCCAATATTGACAGCGACCTGGAATCAACAGTCAGGTCGTGCGTAGTATGCAATAGAATGCAGGCGGCTAACCCTTCCGAGAAATGTTACGAAGGATGGCCACAAAATAGAACCCCCTGGACCAGATTGCACGCAGATTTTTTTCGTATCTATGGGAGGAAAATATTACTGGTGGTCGACGCAACTTCTAAATGGATCGACCTTTGCCTTATGAGAAACACTTCAGCGCGGGATGTCATTAAATTTTTTAGAACGATTATTTGCTATTTTTGGATTACCAGAGATAATTGTGACGGATAATGGACCTCCGTGTACCAGCACCGAAATTATTTGCTTTTTGGCTCATCTTGGGATTGAAGCCAAGAAGAGTCCCCCGTATTATCCCAGAGCAAATGGATTAGCAGAGACTGAGGTTCGCGTAGTCAAACATGCACTCCAAAAGGATATTCAAGGGGAAGGGCGAATAGTGTCGAATGATGAGCTGGAACGAGCTATTGAAAAGTTCCTCTTCTACTATCGGTCACCTGGGTGACTACACTGCAACATCGCGAAGCCCTTCTCATTTCTTGCTTAAGTATTCTCCAAGAACTTTAATGATTCAACTGCGCCCAAATTTTGGTCAAACTCCCACTGGTAAAAACCAAATAACATTTCCTAATGCTTCGTATTTTCCAGAGAAGTTGTTCAATTGCGGTGATAAGGCGCTGCTGAGAACGAGTGATCAGTGGACCCCGGCTAGTATTCTGCAAATTCTATCGAAGAGTCGATATCTAGTAAGGTGTAATGGGCGAGTAAGGGTAGCTCATTGTCAACAACTAAGATTATCAGGCATCGACGTTGAAGAGGTGAGAAGAAATACGACGGAATCGGTATGGCTTCCAAGTCAAGACGAGGTCGCACCACGAGAGAACACTGAAGAAAATAAAGAAGAATTTATTCAATTGCGGTGATAAGGCGCTGCTGAGAACGAGTGATCAGTGGACCCCGGCTAGTATTCTGCAAATTCTATCGAAGAGTCGATATCTAGTAAGGTGTAATGGGCGAGTAAGGGTAGCTCATTGTCAACAACTAAGATTATCAGGCATCGACGTTGAAGAGGTGAGAAGAAATACGACGGAATCGGTATGGCTTCCAAGTCAAGACGAGGTCGCACCACGACAGAACACTGAAGAAAATAAAGAAGAAGCTGCACCCATAACTCCAGCCGAAGAAGCCCAGACATTCCCAAACTGTAGGCCAAAACGCCATCAGAAATTGGCTACGCCATTTCATTACGCAGAGTTAGGCAAGCCTACATATTAAAGGAGGGAAGAGTGGGCTATATTGACTACATATAAAATGTATTTGTACTACCTTACTACTATTAACACATTGGAAATAAACTCAGTTGATTGTATGCTCTCAATCGGTTCGGTTGTTCTTATTTATCTTCCGTTATAGGTCACTAACAAATAGAGAATAAAACAGTCTTTACTTTGCACTCATTCGGTATAGTTGTCCTCATTTCGCTCTCGCGGTTAACAGAAGGCAGGCGGACACAGAACAATATGTATGGCAAATCTGAGGGAATGGCTCGATCTCTCAACACCGGAGTTACAAACGTTAAGAACGATCATTTCCAATCTCCCAAACGGAGAGGAGCCTTCAGAAGAAGACAACGAGTGTCAAGTGATGCAAAAGAAAAGGCTTTTGGACTCTTCTTCTTCTTCTTCTTCTTATCGCTTCTTCTTCTTCCTTTTATCAGCGAGGTTATGATCCGAAAATAAGGGATAATAACCCTCCCACTTTACCGCATTTCTACTGATCCGCCTGTGGGGTTCGCCTTCTTCTCCCTATATCGGTGAAGTTATGATTCGCAGCTGATGAACTAGCTAGAAACGGATCAGACACGCCGTTCCTTGGACCAGAACCCTTCTGTGGGATAGGATTCCACAAAATAAGGGAAGACTTAATGAAAGAAGAAGAAGAGAACAAATGGTCCAAACATTGGCACGATATCCCCCAAATAAGACAGGCAAAGGAACTTCTGGGGAAATACAACCAGAAAAGAAGCAGAGTCTGCCTAAGAGTTAGTAAGAATCGGCTTCGCATCTTGGCGGACATGTTAACAGCTCACTGCAGACTTAAGGAGCACCTTATTAAAATAAATAAATATTTGGCGGAACTTTTTGGTGTTTTCTGCGATTCAAACTTGGATCCTCATGCGTAGTGATTCGACACACTAACCACTTACGCCACGGCACCCACCTTAGGAAACTGGGAATAGAAGGAGACAGACACTGCAGATTCTGCCGGGCTTCGCAGAAACACCAGCGCACCTTCTTATGGAATGCGAAGCACTGATCCACAAAAGAAGGAATCACCTCCTATCAGAAACGGATTTACCTTCGCTGGATCCACTGAAGATACTCCGGTTTGCTGTAGCAGCTGGACTGAAGGAAGTGCTCTAGACCGAGTATATCATTGGCTAGAGCCTTAGTAAGGAGGGCACAATAGATCTTTTATAGGTCGCAGTGCACTATCTATCTATCTAACGTTAAGAACGATCATTTTCAATTTCCCAAACGGAGAGGTACCTTCAGAAGAAGACAACGAGTGTCAAGTGATACAACAGAAAAGGCTTATGGACTCTTCTTCTCCCTATTTCGGCGAAGTTATGATCCGCATATCTATTGATCCGCCTGTGGGGTTCGCCTCATGGCTTATGGACTAAATATTGAAACACAAACTTTATCCCGAAATGGGCAAAATTGGCCAAATCCAAGTATTCATTTCTTTTTCTCAGCATAATGTAATATTTTCTTATAAATTCAATTAAACGAAACAAATATTCGTTGATCGATTTCTTTGTGGTACCATCGTGTCTGAAGAGAATGGTTTGTGATGTTCGCGTATTGAGAGGGGCCGAACTGTCAACTGATCATCACGTAGTGCTGTGCAAATTGTATCTTAGCGAGAGAGTGCCTCCCCTACCAAAGCGTAAACCAAGGATGGTTACACGCATACGATGGGAGAGGTTACAGGACGATGAGATACGGGAGACATTTGCACGGCAAATATCTGAAAGGTTTGAACGAATTCCAACTGTTCCATCAAATGTAGAGGAAGAATGGCAACTGTTTTCAACAGCATTGCCTCTGCGGGAGATGTTTGTGGAGGTGAGTGGCTTGGCGGTATGAAAAGAACTGCTTGACTCAGAACTCCCGGAATTCAAGAAGCCATCAGAGAGAAGAAGAGAGCCTTTAAGGTGTGGATTCACTTGGGGAACTCCGATTCTCGAAATCGGTACACTGAGGCGCAAAGAACTTGCAAATTAGCTGTGAAAACAGCGAAAGAACAGTCTTGGAAGGAGTTTGGCGAGAAATTGGAACGTGACCACAGATCTGTAAATAAGATGTTCTGGCAGACCGTCCGCCGACTCAGAGGAAAAAAGTTGAATATCGTTGAAGGAGTCAAATCCAAAGACGGTAGACTTCTTTCCAATGAGGAGGACATCTTACGCAGATGGAGCGAGCACTTTTCAGAATTGCTCAATCCCGAACAGGGCACCGAAGATGACAGACCTATAGTCGAGAGTTGGGCGGAAAGTAGTCCTACGGTAGAGGAAGTAATTTTGGCAATCAAAGCGCTATAAGTTGGCAAATCTGCTGGTGTGGATGAAATTCGGCCAGAAATGCTCAAGGCTTTAGGTAAAGGGGGAGTGCAATGGCTCACGCGTATCATTAAAGTGGCCTGGGAATGCGGTGAAACACCTGGTGATTGGCAAATGGGGGTGATAGTTCCTCTTTTTAAAAAAGGGGACAAAAGAGATTGCGCCAACTACAGGGGTATATCTCTTTTAAGTCTCCCTGGAAAAGTCTTCGCTAAGGTGCTAGAAAAGCGTTCCAGAGCTGTGGTTGAGGACAGTTTGGGGGATGAGCAGTGCGGTTTTCGTCCCGGTAGAAACACAACCGACCAGTTGTTCACTCTCAGAATGGTTCTTGAGAAGGCCTGGGAATATGCCAAACCTGTCTATACTTGTTTTGTGGATTTGGAAAAACCATATGATAGGGTTCCTCGAGGCAAACTCTGGAGTGTTCTGCAGGAGTATGGGATTGATGGTTCCCTGTTAAGGGCGATTCAGTCTTTATATAAAAACTGTAAAAGCTGTGTTCGGATAAACGGTGTTAAGTCAATACCTTTCATTGTGGGCGTTGGACTCCGGCAGGGGTGCGTTTTGTCACCTCTCCTTTTCATTGTATATATGGATTGGATGTTGCAGCGCAGCCGTGGCGGGGAATGTTTCAAAGTGGAAGACCTAAGCATTAGTCATCTGCTCTTTGCGGATGATTTGGTCATCCTTGAGTCCTCCCAAACCCCCGAAAGTTTTGTAGCCGTTTGTGATGATGCTGGAATGAAGATCAACGTGAACAAATCGGAAGTAATGGTCGTATCCAAAAGAAAAACCAATTCAGTGCACTGGGCATGTTAGTGGAGTTTCGCTGAAGCAGGTGGATAAGTTTAATGATCATAGCCTCGCTGATAAAAGGAAGAAGAAGAAGAAGAAGAAGGTGGATAAGTTTAAGTACCTCGGGGTCTTATTCACGAATGATGAGAAGAGCAAGCCCGAGTTAACCTGTAGAATTGGCCAGGCTGGATCAATTTTGAGAGAGCTTGGCCAATCTGTTATAAGGAAGGCCGAACTTAGTATTCAAGCCAAGCTATCGGTTTTTAACTTGGTGTATGTTCCAACTCTCACCTATGGTCATGAAATTTGGGTAGTGACCGAAAGAATAAGATCGCGGATACAAGCTGCCGAAATGAGGTTCCTTCGCAGTGTTGTTGGAATAACTCGTAGGGATCGAGTGCGCAACACCAGAGTACGCGAGGCGCTCAACGTTGAGCAGCTACTTCTCCGAACGGAACGATCTATGCTTCGATGGTTTGGTCACGTAGTGCGTATGCCCCCAGACCGGCTTCCAAGACGCGCCATGGTTGCCGTGCCATCAGGTAGGCGACTTCGCGAAAGGCCCAGAAATAGATGGTTGGATCAAGTCCGACATCTCTCTTGGAGCCGCTTAGGGATTCTCCCTGATGAATTGGAGTCAATGGCGGAGGATCGAGAAGGATGGAGAGTCCACCTGAGCATCCTACCCCCGCGACCCTCATGAAGGATTAGCGGGCCATTGAAAATGAATGAATGAAATATTCGTTAAGATACACAAAATTAAAACAAAAAAAAAATAAAATAAAAATGATTTCCTCTCTCTGTTTGCAACGCGCAAAGTTTTTTTTAATCAAAAACATTTGTCCACTTTTGCTCGTCACTGTACACGAGTATATATATGTATAAGCCTTAAATTAGAATTACTTAAAAACTGTTTACTGTTTATCCTGTAATCGGCGAGCGCGTGTATCATATTTCTAAATTGTTTGTTTAAGATAAAAAAAAAAAAAAAAAAAAAACAAAAAAATTAAAAATTAAAAAGTATTTTACAAAAATATATATAAATGTATATTGTTTGTGGGTTACAAGGGAAATTGTTTTATCTGTATCAACGGTATGCGTTGACGTGCGCATTTCAAAAGCATTTCTTTCACCAATTTCGCTGCTGCTTTCTTGTGTAACAACACTTCTCTTCTCTCCTCTACAACAAAAGGAAAATTAAATAAAAAATAAAAAAAAAAAAAAAAAAAAACAATTTTCTACAAAACTATCAGCTATATACAAAATGGGATAAAATATTTTAATTGCATCTACAATTTTGTTTAATTTAAAATACATATATATATATATATATATATATATATGTCTTCCATATACCTTAAGATTAATAATTAATTTTTAATTTTTGTTTCTGTCCCGATAAACCACAAAAAAAAAAAAAAAAAATAAAAAAAAAATAAGAAAAAAGCAAAACAAATGCAAATAACTTAGCATTCTGGCTTAAATATTCAACAAATTATTATCTCATTAGTTGGGTTTCTCATTTGCTTTTATTAATTTTACTCTAAATCTAACGGTTTTTATTTTTATTCACTAAATCTAAAGAGGAAACCAAAGATTAGAAATTAAATTTAAATTTAAGAAAAAAGTCAGCAAAATCTATATATATATTAGAAAACGATCAACTTAATGTATAAAAATTGTAACAACGTGTATGTGTGTATGTGTAAAAAAATTCTCCTCCAGCAAATAATAGTTTTAAACAAATTTTTAAGGAAAAAACAAAAAACAAAAAAATCCACCAAAAATCAGTTTCTATTCCTAGTAATTATTTTATTTTTACTTTTTTTTTTTTTTTCTGTTATTTACAATTTATGTGTAAGAACACACATTTTTTTTTTTTTTTTTTAATTTTTATTAAAAAATTTTTTAATTTTTATTTTTTTTTTTTTTTTTTAATTTTTTTTCAATTATTATTTATTTAATACATTTTCCCTAACTAGAAAAATAAAAAAAAAAAAATTAAATATCAAGAAATGTGTAAGCAAATAATAAAAAAAAAAAAAAAATAAAATTAGTTTATCCATATTGTAACAAGAAAAATGTATTTTTTATAACAAAAAACAAATTTAATAAGAAAAACAGTGAACTGCCGGGTGTAGAGCGTGTGTTGTGTTACCTTTTTGTAATTAAATCTCTTTTCCAGCTTTTTGTCTACTTATAAGGAGGAGGAGGGGCGCGGCGGCGGTAGGTCCTTGTTCTCCTATACATGCTTTGCTTTGCTTTGTGTTTGTTTCTTTCTTTGTTTTTCATTTTTGTTAGAATATTTATATTTTTAAAAATAAAAACAAATACATATAATAGTAATAATTGCAATGATACAGTTTTTTTTTCCTTTTTCTTTTGTTTTTTGTTGTTTTTTTTTGTATACGTATAACAAAATTCATTAATTTTTTTACATAATTCAATAAGTTTTCCATTGTATAAGAGGATGGTAGTATAATTTGCTGTAAGGAAATGGAGATATTTACGATATATGAAAAGAGTCCGCTTGCGGAACTATATATATATAAAAAAAGAAAAACAAATTCTTAGCAAACATTGCGTGTTTCTGCTTCTTGTTCGTCTCTCTCTTTGTCTGCGCGTGGAGGTTGGTGTTTGTTTTTTTTTGTTTTTTGCTTTTTTTTTTTTTTCTTTTCGTTTTCTTTTAGTAAAAATACAAGAGACTGTATCTCAATTGGATTTCATGTTAATTAGTTTCATCGCTCGTTTCGCCGCTAAGTAATTGATTAAAGAATGGATTCAATCCCTTCACAGCAACACCTATGAATGAAAAAAATAAAAAAATTAAATTAAAACGATTTATACAGAAGAGAGTAACATAGTCCCTGCTCGTGCAGGGACGGGTTAAGAATATCACTGCAGCGCCCCCCAACAACTAGCGCTTGTCGTAAAAGGCGACTAAGGGGACAAATCAGATCTAGGCAATATAACACCCAAGTGAGCCTAGCGACACATATACTACCATAAAAACCCTCCCACAAGTGTGCATGCGAGTCCGTGGGTTGACACGACTGGAGATCACCGGTGTCATAAAAGAAAGATCAAACAATACTAAAACAGGAGCATGCACGTGTCAAACAACAAACACCATCGCAATATGGTGCAAAAATTGTATTGCAAAACTGTATCATTATGATAATACTTGCAAAAAGGAAAGGCACTACCCCGCCAGGCACTACCACTGCTGTGCATGGTACTGATCCTGGACCGAGCAGAAATGTTCGGGTCAGAGCTATACGGATTCCGGGGGCTAGCAACATAATGAAACAGTTTGGATGCAATTTAAGGGTCGCGAGTTGGAACGTTGGAAGCATGACCGGTCGAAGTTACGAGCTGGAAGAGATGATGAATAGAAGGCGGGTGGACATCTTGTGTGTCCAAGAGACGAAATGGAAAAACACCGGGAATCGGGCGCGTTTCTTGGACGTTAGGACAAAAGATTACAAGATGTTCTACTACGGAACGGAAAAGGCTAGGAACGGAAAAGGCTAGGAACGGAATCGGTATCATCCTTGCGGCAGAGCTACTTGGAAACGTCTTGAGCATTTCGAAGTCCAGCGACCGTTTGATGTCTCTCAAACTAGTAATACAAGGAGAGGTGTGGAATATTGTCAGTGCATATGCTCCCCACAATGGGTGCAATCAGATAGATAAGGATGCATTTTGGCTAGATTTCCACAATCTCCTTAAGAACATCCCAAAGGAAGAATTTCTGTTTGTGGGAGGAGATTTGAATGGACATGTCGGGAAATCAAACGAAGACTATGAAGACTGCCATTGAGGACTAGGATATGGCACCAGGAACCTTCCTGGTGAAGACATCCTAAGCATGTGCAAATCACTCGGTCTTATCGTGTTAAATACCATGTTCATCAAACAAAGCCGACACCTGATCACTTACAGCAGTGGTGGAGATGAAACTCAGATTGACTACCATTTGGTAGCCAGTTTCATGAAGCCTCGGGTAAAAGATTGCAAAGTGATCCTGGGAGAGGCAATCGCTCGGCAACACCGTCTCCTGCTAACAGAAATTTTTATGAAAACACCAAAGAAAAGCAAACAAACAAGGGTCTCTGAGAAAATCAAGTGGTACAATCTGGACAAAGAAAAAGGCGAAGCTTTTGTTTTCGTAATGCAAAATTACCTCTCTCACACCATCAACGGAGCTGAGGATGAAGAGTGCAGAGCACAAAATATGTGGGATTCCCTACAGCGAACTTGCTTAAAGAAGGCCAAATCACTGCTAGGAGCTTCAAAAGGCCACCGTCAACACGCCAAAGAAACATGGTGGTGGAGTGATGAAGCTAAGAAAGTGATAAATGAGAAGAAAGCGGCTTTCAAAGCTTGGTCAAAGTGCCCCTCTAATAATAGTGACGAAAAAGCTCGCCTCGAAATGGAATACAGATGCTGCAAGAAAAAAGCGAAGAAGAAGTGCGCTCAGCTTCAAGCAGAGAGTACGGAGGGCCTGTATCGGGAGCTGGAGAAAATATTTTCCCCGGTTGCTGATGCAAACCAGGCTATCCAGGAGCTGCGAAGACACAATATGAACAAGAGTGCCACTATCTTCAAAATAGCCGCCCAAAGAAGGAAGAATGCTCAGGAGATTCGTTCGCCAAAGTTCATTAGCAATGCTCATGGCCAGCTTCTTGTGGATGACGACAAAATTCTGCAGAGGTGGCGGCAGTATTGTGAAGAGCTTTTGAATGAACAGTTTCCCCGGCTATACTTTCCAAGAGCCACCCCTAACTGTGAAGAAATACCCGACATTACAGTCGAAGAAGTTAGTGAGGCGGTCAAATACTCCAAAAAACGAAAAGCGATTGGGCCAGACGAAATACCCTCTGAGTTCTGGAAAAAGATGGGAGATATCGGGTTCAGATGGCTCAGAATTCTCATCTCCAAATTCGTGAGAGGTGATCCAATGCCGAATGAATGGAGGGAAAGTTACCTTCTCCCTGTATACAAAGGGAAGGGTGATACGCGAAACTGTGATAACTACCGTTCGATCAAGCTGATGTCACGCACCATGAAGATCGTTGAGCGGGTATTAGGTGGCCGACTGCGAAAAATAATACGGCTATCTGATGATCAGTGCGGGTTTGTCTCGGGTAAATCAACCACAGATGCAATCCAAAGTATAAGAATCATAATGGAAAAACATCGTGATTCCTTAAGGGATTTGCATATTGTATTGGTTGACTTTGAAAAGGCATTCGACAGACAACCACGAGATCTGATATGGGTGGCGCTAAGACATCGAGGGGTTCCAGAAACCTATGTACAGATGATTATGGACATGTACGAAGGAGCAAAGACAAAAGTAAGATGCCCCGCTGGAGTAACCGAAGAGTTCCGAATCAAAGTCGGGGTGCACCAGGGAAGCGTTTTAAGTCCTTTGCTCTTTATTACAGTCCTTGATTATCTGCTTGAAGGTAAAGTGATGGACCCCAAGGTACATCAGTTATTCTTTGCTGACGATGGAGCCATCATAAGTGAGGATCCTACATCCCTGCAACGAGCACTTGATGTGTGGGTGGACGTTTTGGAGGGAAATGGGTATCGCATTAGTTCAAAAAAGACAGAGTACTTGTGCTGCCCGTTCTCTGATCCACTCAGGCCTATTCCAGACATTCTCATTTGAATGGAACAGTGCTTTCCAAGTGCGAAAAGTTCAAATATCTGGGATCTACGATCAATAGCAAAGCAACTTGTGATGACGACATCAATCATCGTGTAAGCGTAGGGTGGATGAAGTGGCGAGAAAATTCCGCTATCTTCTGTGACAGAAAAATGCCCCCTAAGTTGAAAGGAAGGCTCTACACCGCAGTTGTACGTCCAGCGCTCACATACGGTTCACAATGTTGGACGATGTACAAAAAGTATGAGAGTTAATTAACGGCAGCTGAGATGAAGATGCTTCGCATGACAGCAGGAGTGACAAAGCTTGATCGAATAAGAAGTTCGAAGATCCGTGGAAGCTTTCACATCAAGGAAACCATCGTACAAAAAATAGAGCGTGACCGGCTCAGTTGGCATTGCCACGTTCAAAGAAGAGATCATTTGAACCCTGTTAAAAAGGCAATATCAATGCACGTTCCAAAGACATCGCGATGTAGGAAAGGCAGGCCTATAAACGCCTGGATCAGACAAATGCGACGACATCGGCATTTCATTGGCCTCAGTAACCGAGTGATCCAAAATCGGCAGGCCTGCCAATATTTTCTGAGGTCAAATAGGCGAACCCCACATGCGGATCAGTAGAAATGCGGTGAAGTGGGAGGGTTGTGATCCCTTGTTTTCGGATCATAGCCTCGCTGATAAAAGGAAGAAGAAGAAGAAGTAACATAGACACCTTGTGCAGCAAAAAGAAAGTAGTCGAGAAAAAATAAATACTGTGAATCAGGAGCAAAGGCAAAAGAATAAAACAAATCTGCCCACTTATCCAGACACCCTACTCGTGGAGTTTGTTGTATTGTTTCCGAAAGAAACGCAAAATTATTCCATACAGAAGGAAAACCGGGAATCTCCTTGTCAGTCAGGCTTTTCCGAACTATAGCAGGAGTGGAATCCTCTAAGGTGATAGTTGATTGTTGACGATCACAATCATCCCTTTTGCTCTCTCTCAGGTGACCATCAGCGTGATTATCACCTTTTTGCGATCGTATTTGTGTGGCTTTGCGATCGTTTTACGGAGAGCTAACAAAGTGTGATCATCAATTTTGACTGTCAAAAGTGTGACTATCAACTATCACCTTAGAGGATTCCACTCCAGCGTTTTCCAGGCGGAGGTCCTAGCAGTGACAATAGCGGCCCGTAAGACTGCGATGAGGGCAATACCACGTGAGGATATCACGTTTTTCATCGACAGCCAGGCAGCGATAAAAGAAATATCTGCTACAGAACAAGAAGAAGAAGTATTATAGAGAAGAGCTCAAGGTTCTTGGAACACAGCAGAAGGTAAAGCTCTACTGGGTCCCTGGACATGAAGGCATATCCGGGAATAAGAAAGCCAGACGAACTGGCTAGAGGAGGCTCAGCACTGCTACAGAAGTAAAATCGAAGCTTGTGAAGTATTGTAGAGAAGAGCTCAAGGTTGTTGAAACACAGCACAAGGTAGAACTCTCTGCTGGGTCCCTGGACATGAAGGCATACCAGGGAATAAAAAAGCCGGACGAACTGGCTAGAGGAAGCTCAGCACTCAGCTCAGTGGGCGCCGTGGCGTAAGTGGTTTGTGTGTCGGATCACTACGCATGAGGTTCCAAGTTCAAATCCCAGAAAATACCAAAAAGTTTTTTCACGGTCCCACCTCTCGCGAGCGTCTGACAAACATCCGAGAGTATTGTTGTCACGAAAAAGCTTCTCAAATCGCCGTTCGGATTCCGCACTAAACTGTAGGTCCCTTTCATTCGTGTGAAAAATATAACGCACACAACATGAGTGGTTGCGAGAAGCTAGGCCCTGGCACTTAAAGAGCTGTTGCGCCAAATATTTATTTATTTATTTTAAGCTCAGCACTAAACTCGTAACAATCTGACCCCTCAGCGTACATCCCGACTTGCACACTCAAACTTGAGGCAGGAAAAAAAAGCCCTAACGGATGCAAACAACAGGTGGTCCTCTTTAGATACTTATGTCACCACGAGGAAGCTGTGGCCTGCATTTGACAGAGTAAGAACCAATAAACTCATACAGAGGCATAGAAAATCCCTCTCAACTCTAATAGGAGTCATTACAGGACATAATACCATGCGGTACCATATGAAAAAACTAAGTGTGACTAACGAAACCTTTGTAGAGGCTGCGGCGACAAGGAGGCTCAGAAAGACACCGCCCACTTTCTCTGTCATTGCCCAGGCCTCTATCATTTGAGAAATAAGCTCCTTGGACAACACTTCTTTGAGCATCTAGAAGAGTTATCCAACAGACCAATAAATGACATCGCAAACTTCAGCAAATCCTCTGGATGGTTTGTATCTCGGGCACGGTAAGTACTAAATGGTTTCTTTGGAATATGTACTGCTTTTCACGAGGAAGGGATTCTCTAATCTATCTCCGTTCCACCCCATGAATATCACAATGGGTCTATATTGACCTGAATGTGGTGTGGAGGTATTCTATCCACCTACACCAGCCCACTTACCTAACCTAACCTAAGGAAAAGACGACGAATGCCAAGGCGTTGCTTAAGAGTGATAAGAAGAAAAGGCTTGTGAACCACTTAGCTCATATACTCAGGAACAGCAAGGAAAGATGGAAAGAGGACACAGAACAACATGGATAACAAATCTGAAAGAATTTCTCGATCTCTCAACACGGGTGTTTCTAAGAGGAGTAACGAACAAAACGAAGAGGAGATTTATGCAGAAGAGATGCATATACACCCTGTGCAGCAAAAAGAAAGCCTATAACATCAGGTTGTTGAGAAAAAATAAATACTGTGAATCAGGAGCAAAGGCAAAAGAATAAAACAAATCTCCCCACTTATCCGGACACCCTGTTAAGAAATCAGCCGCGATTAGTGCCCTACGCCTAAAAGAATCCAACCTATGGAGAAAGTGCCACACGGGCCACCGTAGCATCTCAAGATGGGCTCACTTAGACACCACCACAGACTAACTGTAAAATGCTGCTACGATGCTTTACAAGATCTTGCCAAACACAACAGAGTAATGCTCGGTTGGGTCCCTGGATACCAGGAAATTGTGGGCAACGAATCTGCAGATGAGCTTGCTAGGGCCAGCTCAGAATCTGCGTTTATAGGTCCCGAACCTTATTGTAGCGTCAACTGGACAACAGCTACAGCGTTGATTAACGAATGGGAGAACAAACTTCGTCTAGATCACTAAACTAATGGGCCAGGTTTAAGACAATCCAAACGTTTAATCAATCCTTACTCCTATAAGGAAATCCTTAACTTAGGTAGGGAAAGCATTATGAAGCTAGTGAGCTTTCTAACTGGCCATTGCGGCCTAAGATACCACCTTAACAAATTGAACCTGTGCCAAGAGAAGGGCTGTCGGCTATGCCTAGAGGAGGATGAAACATCCGAACACATTCTTTGTGAAAGCCCGGCACTACACTGGTTAAGGAAACGTATTTTCCACAAGGAGATACTCATTTCAGTGGAACTAAAATGCTCCGCTACTAAAGACATACTCACTTTTATAAGGGAGGTAGTACGTCTGTTAGATTAACTCCAACCCTCCGATACAATAGATCTTTCAGGTCGCAGTGTCGTTGCCACGCGGGCATGGGTAGTACAAGAGAAAAAAAAAAATGTGCCGCCACCGCCCGACTTCAGCCTAAACGTCAAAACGGTCATCCCATTAAGGGAATACTGGGAAGACGATGGGGCCATTAACCCGCATAGTATTTCAGTCTTCACTGACGGGTCCAAAACAAACGAAGGAGTGGGTTCGGGTATCTACTCATTGGAAACGGATATTGCTATATCACTAAGACTTCCGAACCATCACTTGGTTATCTACCTTGTCGTGGTGTGATGGCTTATACTAGAGCTCAAGACGCTTAGAATCAACATCGGGGACGTATCACGTCCCAAGCGGTATCGCCGCAACGATGAGCGATTCACTTGAAGAGGCTCGAAGTAAAACTAAAAGATAATCATCCTACCTAGTCTCTCCTATCCTTCTTCCCCCTGGGCTGGATCAAGGTGTCAAAAATACCGTGCCGAGGATGAGCCTGACTGAGGGCCAGGACAACCAAAAATACCTCAGTCGCGAACGGTGTATCCAGAGACAGCGGGCGCGCTCTGGTATCAACCGCCTTATCTGCATAATGCGGGGTTCTATGCAGACTGACCACCCTTTCCCTAGCTACTCGTGGGACCAACATTTCAAACAAAAATAAAAAACCAGACCTTGAGGCCGGACCTCAACAAAAAAAAAAAACAAAAAACAAAAACCCGGAAATAGCCGACATCGCCGGCAGCTCTAAAAGCACTACACGTGTGGAAGAGCATCTGCAGAATCTCTGCATTCACGATTACGTCAGCGAATGCTCCGTGCTGTCGGACGAACTGAACAGTGCTACACCCACGTACAGTTCAGCTCCTCCATCTCTTCCCAAGCTCACTGACCGAGAGAAGAAGTCGCTAAGTCGTGAGACTAAAGCGGCTTACATCCTTGACCGACTGGGTAAAAAGGTGAAAAAGGAGTGGAGTCAGCAAGAGCGGGAGTCTCACGTCTAGGCAAACGACATTGCCAGCATTGCCAGACAGTTCAGCGAGCTAATGAAGCTAAAACCTCTACGGCACTTCGCTACCCGTGGGCAACGCCACCCTTCCACCCGTGGCACTCGCCAACCCACGAATCGAAGAGTAAATCCATCTCCTCGAAAGAATCGCTTTCACGCTAACGACACATCGAGACGATCTGGTTTACCAAACCAAGCTGGGGGCCAGTCCGTAGACGCGATAGACTCTGCGCCCAAGAGACGCAGGTCCGTAGACGAGAAGTCTAACGCCTCGAAGAAGACAAAGAGCTCAGTGAGCTCCAAACCCTTCTCCGAGACGGTCAAAGACAGCCTCGTCGTCGTGATAGTAGACTTGTCTGACGAAGAAAGGAGGATCTCCTACGATAAAGTGGAGGCTCATTGAAGGCAGAGTGATGAACTGCCTTTACAAGCGTATCCTAACTCATCCCAACTCTCCACCCACCTTTCAGGACGCTGGCTAGCATCAAGGCTTTGTCAAGCTGATCGCATGCGACGATCAGAACTCGGTCGACTTCATCGCCGATGCCATTAGCAGCATAGGTGAAATCTGGCTAGGAGCCAAGCTCAAGGCGGTGGAACGGAGCGAAATCCCCCACAGGCCGAAAGCAAGGGTCTGTGTTCCACTCGAACCGCCCGAGCCAGCAAAAATCCTTAGCCTTATCGCCTATCAAAATCCGGACCTACAGGCATTTGAGGAGCCACCGAGTTCTAAAAAGACGGAAAATGACACCAAGAGATCTGGCCGCTCGCTAATCATCTCTCTAACCGCCGAATCACTACCTTTACACCGCGCGAATGAGTTTAAGATCCATTGTGGTCTGAAGGTGATAGATTATTACGATTTTATTGGTTTGTTTTGTAAGCATTTTTTTTTTGGTTGCTACTTAACTTATGTTGTTTACCTCGCTTTAGGGGGTTTTGCACTTGGATCGTATTGACAACACGTCTCAATCCTCTAGACTGTGAAAAGTCCTCTCCAAAACACCAACTATACCTAGTGTCCTCATGAATTCCAATGGATCCTGGGCGGAATCGGACGAAGCATCGCTCAACCTGCTCATGGACACTCACTTCCCCGGCTGCACGCCTACCCCCAACGATGATCGCGCCCTGGTAAATGTTGCACGCCCACAGGCACCTCCTCATCTTATCAGCGAAGATAAGCTGAAATGGGCAGTAAACAGTTTCGAACCATTCAAATCCCCGGGACCGGACGGTATTTTTCCCGGCCCAGATTCAGACGGCCTTCAACATAGTATGGCAGTATCTTTCCTGCATTCTGAAGGCTTGTCTTGAGCTCGGAAGAACACCAACTGCCTGAACCGAGGTTAGAGTGGTCTTTTTACCCAAAGCAGGCAAGACATCGCACACCCTCCCAAAGCCCCTTAGACCTATTAGTCTAACGTCCTTCCTTCTCAAGATTGTGGGAAGAATCCTGGACCTACACATCAAGGCCACTATTGATAGCACCCTACTATCCATGTCACAGCACGCCTACCAAAAAGGTAAATCTGTCGAAACGGCTTTGTACTCCATCATCCACCCTATCGAAAAATCACTCTCAACCAAAGAGTTCACCCTAGTGTCATTTCTAGACATAGAGGGAGCCTTCAATAACGTTGAAACAAATTCGATTACCAGTACCTTACGCAGGCTCAACATCTGCGAACCCATCTGTTGTTTCGTAGAACACATTCTAAAGAACAGGGTAATAACAGTAAGTAGTACTGTCAAGCGACATGCACATCGAGGCACCCCTCAAGGGGGTGTACTGTCTCCATTATTGTGGAACTTGGTGCTCAACGAGGCCCTTCTAAAGATCGAAAAAACTGGATGCAATGTTATTGCCTATGCAGACGATGTCGCTATTCTAATAACAGGCAAATACCCGCAGACACTGGCCGATTTCATGCAGTCTGCTCTTAATGAACTGCTCAGATGGACCGATAAATGCGGCCTCTCCATTAACCCGACGAAGATCGAGCTAGTTCTATTCACAAGAAAACACAAGCTCCCTGTCTTCACTCCGCCCAAGATAAGGGGATCCACCCTCAAGCTTTCAAAAAGTGCTAGCTATTTAGGCCTAAAGCTTGACCGCAAGCTAATTTGGAAAGAGAATGTCGTCGAACGGGCCAAGAAATCGCTGGCCGCCCTATACATCTGCAAGAAAGCAGTAGGCTCCACTTGGGACCTTAAACCAAGCATCATGCACTGGCTATACACGTCGGTCACTAAACCGATTCTCATGTATGGAGTATTGGTATGGTGGCCGGCCTTGGAGAAGAAATCCAACCTATCCATAATGGAAAAAACTCAGCTAGTTGCATGTCTCAACATTACCGGTGCACTGAAAACTTCTCCCACAGCGGCGCTCGAAACCATGCTCCACCTGCTTCCGATTGACACCATCAGTAAACAATTGGCTGCCAGCTCGGCAATAAGACTGAGAGGCTCCAAGCAGTGGAAAGAGCAACACACGGGACACGCCAATATACTTTCGATGCACCGTCATCTTCCCAATTCCACTGACCATCTGCCCACTGAATATGATTTTAACAAGGGCTACACGCACTCGATACCGGACACAAGTGAGTGGACGCAATGTAATGTCCTTTACAACGAATCGCTGTCAATTTTTACGGTCGGGTCCAAAACACGGAGTCGGTGCCGGAATTTTCTCGGAAGATCTGGACATACACCTCTCCTTTAACCTTCCAGACCACTGTAGCGTTTTTCAAGCCGAAATCACCGCAGTTCGCAAAGCCGCTGACTGGCTAGCGGCTAGCACACTATCAACAACTGATATTGTTATTTACGTCGACAGTCAGGCTCGAGATCTATCGCATATCTCTTAACGAGATAGCTCCGCAAATGACATCAGTAGGGAGATCACACGAAGAATTCCTCTTGCCAATCGTTGTTTCTATGGGCTAAGACGGCAATTGAGTAGCAAAGCCCTATCTCGATCTACCAAGGTAACTCTTTATAAGACACTAATCATCCCAATCCTGCTGTATGGCGCAGAGGCATGGGCTTTGACAAAACCGGATGAGGATGGCCTTGGTTATTTCGAGAGAAAAGTTCTTCGAGCGATTTATGGTCGCGTCTGCATAGACGGTGAGTGGAGGAGAAGGTACAATGCCGAACTATACGACCTGTACAAGGACATCGACTTAACCAGAGGAGTTCACATACAGCGACTAAGATGGCTGGGTCATGTAGAACGGATGGAACCCGGAAAACCTTCGAATCCATCCACAGCGCAGTAGAGGATGACCTCGCGGTAGATGGCGCAAACAAGTGGAAGGAGACATTAACCAGCTTGGCGTGTGCAACTGTAGGAAGCTGGCTGGAGAGGTTTGTTGGTTCAAGTCCACCCGGGCTGTAGCGCCAAGAAGAAGAGGTTTTCTTCCAATTTTTTGCTGTGCTGGGTGTAGTACATCTTCTTCTTCCTATTTCGGCGAGGTTATGATCCGAAAACAAGTGGTCATAACGCTGTGGGGATCGCTGCGCTGGGTCTAGTACATACATATTCAAAAGAGCGATGTCACTTCGACTGGGAAATATGGAAGGTTAGGTTAGGTTAGGTTGGCTGTCCACACGTGAGTGCAGACACACACTTAGACCAGTGAAGGCCCTTTGTCCTTTTGAAACATGGAAACTTTTTACTGAAACTGAAACTGTAACTGTTTGATGTGAAACAGCACAAACTCCTCATTCCACAGCCGGCTACTGCTACTGCTGCTGGTTCATAATGGTGAAAGAAAATCTATCAACGACTTACCTTTACCAGCAAGTGGCTCTTCTTTAGAATCACGCCATTTCAAGAACGTCTCCTGTGGTATGACATCGGCGTCATATAGTTCACCAAATAGTTCACTTAACAGACCTGTGTGTGTGTGTGGAAAAATGAATACATGAGCATTTGATGAGCAGATGAATCAATATGTGTGTATGTACCTCGAGGATGTTCCAAGCTATTGCACAGCAATTGCATTGCATACAGACACTCCAATTCACGTTGTTCCTTTGAATCCATGAATCGTGTCATTATTGGTATGCAAACCTTTTGGAACGTTGTTGCTTCTAATTTATACGTTGCATCCTTATACGTGATTGCATAGTCACATACGGTTGTTGTTAGTGAACGTATAAACTGTTTGTCCGGATCGACAATGTTGCCCTGAAAAACCAAGAACGAGAGAGATTAGGAATCGAATGTGGAAAGAGGACAAATGAATAGAAAAGCCGGAGGAGAACTTACATTAATATAATCAATAACGGATTCAGCTTGAGCGCCATCCTTCAGCATATGCTCAACACGTTCCACAACTCTTTCAACAAGTCGACCACCCTTCTCGTCAGTCTGGACAATTTGTGGCTTTATTGAATCGCTATCAACAAATTCGAATTTCTAAAGAAAAAAACAAGCAATCAGCGATGTGGACAGTAGAAGAGAGAGGGAGAGGGTCATCTTACATTTGTTTTAATAAAATTAGCAACATCTTCTTCGGCCACAAAGTCGGTCCAATTCAATTTCGAATTCTTCCACATGTCACGAGTGAAATCTGGACCAATCTCACGGGTGCAGTACACGAGGAACGTTTTAAGGAACTTTGCTCCAAGTGATGGCCCTACTGCGGCCAACTCTTTGTTCCATAAGTCTTTCACGGTAATTATCTTTTTGGTAATCAGTGGACCTGGAGAATTAAGAAGAAAAAAACCTTTAAACCCATTCGAGGGGCGTGTGTGTTTATGGTACTTACCAGCAAATTCAAAGATATACGTCCACAGGTCGGGTACATCTAGTATCAGTTCAGAAGCCAGTTCACAGAAATGTTCGTAGGACAATTTGAAATGGTCTAAGGTTATGTAGTTACGCTTAAAGTAGAATGCAACTATGTTGGCTGCATAGCGACGCTGCACTTGACCAACATTGGCCAAATGCAAGTATTCGGCTAGTATCATGAATAAGAAGTACGAACGTAGGTTCTCTTTGAATTTAGTTAGACACGGCACCACCTGGTTGAGAGTCTTTGAATTGGCTGCAATCTCTACCATTTCCGAGATTGCCGATCTGATTAGATTCTGTTCAGCATCGGTGGGTTCATCGAATACAGCTAATGGCGCTACAGCTGGTGATTCGTACTCAGTTGGTGTTGCATTTGTTGTTGCTATTGTTGTTGTCGACAACGATGATGATGACGAGACATTGGAATTAGTATTGTTATGTGACTGCTGCTGTTGTTGCTGTGAGGATGATGATGATGATGACGACATTGGCAGACCAGACTAGAATGAATAAATTGTATAAATTGTATACGGGAGCCGTTTCAGAGAATGGAATACTTACTTTGCCTTGCATTCTGGGAGCCGGCATTGATTGGTATTGATTCTTATTATGACTAGCTGATTTTTGCATTGTGGAGGCGTTCATCATGCCGCGACCTTGATTATTGCGAGATGAGGAACTTTCACGTGAGCCATGCGCTGAACCACCACGAGAGTGAACACCTTTGAATGGGAAAAAATTAGATTTTCTTGCTCCACATGGAGGAAGGAGAAACTTACCTCGATCATATCGATCCCTCTCCATGGAGCTCTTATTATAAGAACCCTTGTTCCTTGGTCCACCATGATCATTGCGATCATTACGATCGTTGCGATCGTTCCTGTCGTTGCGATCGTTATAACTCTTGGAATCCGTTAGTGATGATAGTGCGGCAAATGAATTCGATGCCGTTGTCGTCGTTCGTGACTGGCCTCCACTGCTGTTCCATAGGAACTGCTGCAGACCACCCATCTTCTTCGTTCCCATATCTATATCGTGGTTAAGCTAAAGGAGAGAAAAAAAAAAAAAAAGATTAAGAACCCGACAAAGGTATAGAGACATCTCTCCTGGTCTTACCATTGGTTCGAGTTTATTTGTATCGACGGCACCAATCGAGCGGTTGCCCTTGCCCGTCTGTACATGATGCCATGTGTCGTCGCCATTATTTGTGCCGCCACCATTGCCGCCCATACTATTACCACCGCCGCCTTGATTCTGTTGACGACGCATCGATCCGCCATCATCGCCACGTCCACCACCTCGGCTGCCATCGCGATTATTGCCATAATTATTGTTACCACCGCCGCCATACCGGCGATCGTCCTTTTTCATGTTATTACCCATGCCACCACCTCCGCCTCCGCCACTGCCACCCATATTACCACCACCGCCGCCACCACCGCCGCCGCCGCCACCGCCACCGCCGCTCGACAACATATTGTTATAGTTCATGTACTGCGTCGACATTTGTTCGGTCTTGGCCTGCTTTTGAATCTCGCCCATAGTCTTGGGCGTCTCACCACGCGTTGATACCCACTTGTCCTTGCGCAAGTCGATCACATTTTGCAACATGAAACGCACCCGACTGGACACCTTTGCTCCATCTTTGTCCGACTTTGAGGCAATCGCCTGCATACGCTTGATTGTATTATCAAGATTGTAGCACCTGTTGGGCTCCTTCCCACTGATGGCTGTCTTCTCGAATTTCTCACCAACTGTCGTCAGCAGCTTGCACAGACACTCCAATTTGTCCTCGGATTTCACATCCAACAGTAGATCTATACACGAATGTATAATCTTTCCCGTCAGCATGGAGATTTTGAAGAGTTCACCAATAAATCGTACAGTACCACCGGAACGACGACGAATTTTTCGCTCCTCCTCCTCCAGCTGGGCTTGCAGTTCCAACTTTTCAGTTTGATCTTTGCATTCACGAATTTTGTCCAGAATTGGTTGGAGTTTCTTCTCCTTGGCGGCACGTTTGGTAACATTCTCACTGAATTCATTTTCGGTCTTGTCCAGCAGTGAAGTACGGAATTGCTTGAGATTGGCACGAGTGCCACTCTCCATTGAGCGTTCGTCGCGAGCTTTCACTTCATCGACCAATCGCTGACATAGACGTGCATAGCACACTGAGAAGTTGGGCTCATCGATTGCCTTCTCGAAGACCAATTCCATAACATCGTTCACCTTCTCATTGGTGTCGATCTTTAGTTTGATTATTTGCTCAACTAGGGTATCGAATTTCTCTGGTGTCAGCTTGTTGAGGATACCACGTACGCGACGTTTTAAGTCCTCACTATCGTGTGCACTGACCTCAACCGGTTCGGAGACTAGGACGCGAGGTCGCCACGCGTTGTCTGTCTCATTTAGTTTCACATCTTGATTGAGAGACAAATTAACATGAATCATTGCTGTTTTGCTGCCCTTGGCACTGTTGCGTTGATTCACTCCAGACATAGAGGCTTGTTTGTTGATGTAGCCGGGACCGCTACCGCCGCCGCCACCACCGGCTCCGCCACTCATGCCGCCACCCATTCCCATGCCGGAACGATCGCCCATTGAGCCAATGCCGCTCATGGACTGGACACGTTTGTTGTTATTATTGCCACGCATGAACGATGGCAATAGATTGGGCTGTGGCAGGATCGATGCATTGATCGTACTCACATCGGGCGATATTTGTGATGCCTTAGCGTCACGCAGTTGCAACAACTGATCGCGATCATATTGTTTCTTACCTGTGGGATTCTGTGGTGACCATTGTCCTTCGTTGTAGTTGATTAGGGATTGAATTGCAGCTTGGATTGCTGCCGACTGTTCAGGTGTGGGTTTCGCCTTACCGGGCGCTATTACTTCGGGTGACTCCAGTGGATCGGCAACAATGGCGGCGGTCGCATCGATCTCACCATTTAGGGTTTGTGTTGCTGCTGCTGCTGCTGGTACTGGAACTGGTCCAGCTGCTGCTGCTGCTGTGGTTGTTGTTTCCGTTGGTACTGCTGTTTGATTGTTGTTGCTACTATTCTCTGTGTCATTTGCGTTTACTGTGTCTATTGCGTTCGAGTTGTTGTTATTGACCAGATCTATCGTTGGCTGAACAACTGTTGGTTGTTGTTTTGCTGGTAGAACACTGTCGCTGCTGTTTGGTGTGGTAGTGACGGCTATTGTTTCGGCAGCGCTACGATCGGTCTCATCCAGCGATGCTGCTGCTGTTGTCTTTTTACTTTCGCTAATGTTGTTATTTATATTGCTACCACTGCTAACGGTAGTGCTATTGTTGTTTAAGTTGTTATCTATGCTATCGGCCAGTTTGTTGATTTTATTATTATTGTTGAGGTTGTGGTTTTCTGCTGCCGCTGTGCTTGGTGTTGTTGCCTCGGCGGCGGCGGCATCGTCCTTACCATTCACTATAGCCACCACTGGTGATGGTGGTGGTGTTGACGAAGCTTTCACCAGATCCTCGGGTAAAGTTTGCGTATTAGCATGGACGACATTCATTTCGTTTTCGCTTAGTTTCATGCTATCGAAAGTTTCTTGTAGATTTTCTGTTGCAGCAGTTGTTGCAATTTCGTTGCTACTGCTGCTGGTGTTGCTGCCTGCTGCTGCTGATGGTGTAACCAGATCATTGGCGACAGTAATATCCTGCGCTTCGGCAGTTATATCTTTTGGTCTTGCTGCTGTTACTGATGCCGCTGTTGGTGGTGATGATGATGTTTGTTGCGGCAATGATGCTACTGATGAAGGCGATGATGCGGACGATAATGTGGATAGTGTTGATGTTGGAGACGATGATGCGGTTGTGGGTAAACTACTACTACTGTTGTTGTTGGACGATGTTGTCGTTTCCTCAGGTGTTGTTTCTGTTCCTACCGATACTCCTGAAATGGATTTGTTATTAGTTTTCTGTGGAACAACATCTATTGATTCGGTGTTAGTACTTGAATTTTCTAATGCTACATCTACTGTTGCTGCCACCGGTACTACTTCTGGGATTGATGGTGTTGTCGTTACAGCTGTTGATTGGTTGCGCGTTGATGTATCCGTTACTGTAGAGATCACAGATAAAGTTTCAGTTGAAGTACTAAATACTTCGGGTTTTATTGCTTTACTAAGGATATCTTCAGCAGTCTTTGCTGCAAATTAGAAATAAAAATACAACAGACGCACATTAGTTGAGATTTTAAGAGAATTCTTAGTAAAACATTGGAAAAGTGGAAACGTGTCTTCGTAGATTCAAGCAATACAAAGGAGACAACAGCAAAAAAATATATATAATACACTACAACTGGAAAGGTTTAGATAGGATAGCTGCTCAAGGTCACGTTTCTAATAAAAGAGAGGAAAACACAGCCGCCTTGATGTGGAATAGAGACGTTGCAAGAGACAAGTGAACAAGAAAAGCGCCCAGCTTTATGCAGAGAGTACACGGAGGGACTGTATCGAGAGCTGAAAGAAATATTTTCCTAGCTGTGAGGACATAATATGAACAAGGGCTCATATATCATTCATCACTCAAAGGAGGAATGCTCAGGACATTCGTTCGCCAAAATTCATTAACAATAAAGGTAGTCCGCGTCTGTCATATTGCATTCGGAATGACGCCACATTGCTTGTGGTATTCTACTCGTCGAACCCTTTCATTTGATACCCATCTCAAGGGATTAGGAAGAGAAAGGGTATCCGCCATTTTGAATTCGGAATGACGCCCCATAGTTTGCGGCATTCTACTCGTCGAACCCTTTCATTTGATACCCATGTCAAGGGATTATGAAGAAAAAGGTAATCCGCCATTTTGAATTCGAAATGACGCCACATAGCTTAGCGTAATCTACTCGTCGAACCCTTTCATTTGATACCCATGTCAAGGGAATTATGAAGAAATAGGTAATCTGCCATCTTGGGGCGTCCGCCATTTTGAATACGGAATGACGCCACACAGCTTAGCGTATTCTACTTGTCGACCTCTATCATTCGATACCCATGTCAAGGGGATTATGAAGAAAAAGGTCATCCGCCATTTTGGGGCGTCCGCCATATTGAATTCGAAATGACGCCACATAGCTTATCGTAGTCTACTCATCAAACCCTTTCTTTTGACACCCAAATCAAGAGGTTTATGAAGAAAAAGGTAATCCGCCATTTTGGGGCGTCCACCATTTTGAATACGGAATGACGCCACACAGCTTAACGTATTCTACTCGTCAAACTCTTTCATTTCTTCGAGACCTTGGAAGAGACATGCGAGAAGACAGCGTCGAACCGGGAGTCGAGTTCCGTGCTGCAGACGACGACGAGAGCTGGCAAGTCACATTCATACGAAGAGGAGGGCGAAGCCCTGCGGTGTCTCCTGAACCGAGAAAACGTTCCAATTGATTGCATGGATTCAAATGATTGTTTGTGGATTCCTGACTCAAGGAGTAGAATACTCAACAGACGGAACAGAGGCGAACCCCACAGGCGGAGCATCTGAGATGGCCCTTCGCCATCTCAGATGCTCTCGTCTACGATCACCCCGAAGACAGTGGTTGCCAAGCCGAAGCCAGGGAATAGATTCGCATTGGACATCAAGCCATTCCTGAACGAGTTGAACGTAGAGAATCGTTTGAGGGAGAAGACGCCTTGTAACGGCACCCAATTGGACGACATCGAAGCTCCGTCTAGGTTCTGGGAAAATACACTTACGGCTGAGACGCTTTAGGCCATTTCCCCTCGTAGAGATGCTTGGGTTGAAGGCGAGCGCCACGGGCGGATCAATAGAAATGCGGTGAAGTGGGAGGGTTACAATCCCTTCTTTTCGGATCATAACCTAGCCGAAATAGGAAGAAGAAGAAGAGATGCTTGGGTTGGATGCGTCAATTGACAATTATGAAGGAGCGCTCCGTCTCTGAGTCGGAAGAAAGCTCTTCAAGCTTCAACCAGAGTGCCATGAAGACTGGTAACTCCAGTGAGGCCACTGGATGCTTTGATAAGGTGACCTAATCCCACCTCTTCAACAATCAACTGGATGCTACGAGATAGAAACGTGCAGCGAGAAGGTTTCCATAAATTCCTCAGTAGCGTCATCAACATCGTCGTCCGAACTATTCCAGCAGCGTCAAGCCGACGGAAGGCTGAAATCGCCGAGAAAACTTTCCAATTGATTGCATGAATTCAAATGATTGTTGTGGATTCCTGGACTCACCAGAACGAGTAGGATGCTCAACAGCCGGTACAGAGACGAACCCCACAGGCGGATCAGTAGAAATGCGGTGAAGTGGGAGGGTTATGATTCCTTGTTTTCGGATCATAACCTCGCTGATAAAAGGAAGAAGAAGAAGAAGAAGAAGACGGAACAGATGACTCCTTGGAACCGCTCAAGCCATCGCCAGAGTCCACATAAGTAACAGAAACAGAAGAATCCTCTGCAGAATCCACCCAACTGATGTGAACTGAAGATGGATCCAGCTGAGTCCGCGGGATGCAGTATAATTCTTCAGAAAATCGGGAAAAACTCGAAGAGGAAGCGAGTGTCCTAAACCGAACCCCAAGGGAAGTCCCTCCAATTCAATGACAAAACGGAGGAAGTCGAATACATGATGAAGAAGGAAATGCAGTACATTGAAGCAGCTAAGGACGATAAAGAAAGCCGTTCGCCATCTCAGATGCTCTCGTCACCGAAGACAGTGGAGTGGTTGCCAAGCCGGAGCCAGGGAATAGATTCGCGTTGGACATGAAGCCATTCTCGGAGTTGGAACTATTTAAGAAGCCACAAGCCCGGAGTCAAGCCGGACACAGTGAATAGATTCGCGCTGGACATCAAGCCATTCCCCAAGGTGGAACTATTTAAGAAGCCACAAGCCTGGAGTCAAGCCGGAGCCAGTGAATAGATTCGCGCTGGACATCAAGCCATTCCCGAAGGTGGAACTATTTAAGAATCCACAAGCCTGGAGTCAAGCCGGAGCCAGTGAATAGATTCGCGCTGGACATCAAGCCATTCCCCAAGGTGGAACTATTTAAGAAGCCACAAGCCTGGAGTCAAGCCGGAGCCAGTGAATAGATTCGCGCTGGACATCAAGCCATTCCCCAAGGTGGAACTATTTAAGAAGCCACAAGCCGGAGCCAAGCCGGAGCCAGTGAATAGATTCGCGCTGGACATCAAGCCATTCCCGAAGGTGGAACTATTTAAGAAGCCACAAGCCTGGAGTCAAGCCGGAGCCAGTGAATAGATTCGCGCTGGACATCAAGCCATTCCCCAAGGTGGAACTATTTAAGAAGCCACAAGCCTGGAGTCAAGCCGGAGCCAGTGAATAGATTCGCGCTGGACATCAAGCCATTCCCCAAGGTGGAACTATTTAAGAAGCCACAAGCCTGGAGTCAAGCCGGAGCCAGTGAATAGATTCGCGCTGGACATCAAGCCATTCCCCAAGGTGGAACTATTTAAGAAGCCACAAGCCTGGAGTCAAGCCGGAGCCAGTGAATAGATTCGCGCTGGACATCAAGCCATTCCCCAAGGTGGAACTATTTAAGAAGCCACAAGCCTGGAGTCAAGCCGGAGCCAGTGAATAGATTCGCGCTGGACATCAAGCCATTCCCCAAGGTGGAACTATTTAAGAAGCCACAAGCCGGAGCCAGTGAATAGATTCGCGCTGGACATCAAGCCATTCCCGAAGGTGGAACTATTTAAGAAGCCACAAGCCGGAGCCAAGCCGGAGCCAGTTAATAGATTCGCGCTGGACATCAAGCCATTCCCGAAGGTGGAACTATTTAAGAAGCCACAAGCCGGAGCCAAGCCGGAGCCAGTGAATAGATTCGCGCTGAACATCAAGCCATTGGCGAAGTTGGAACTATTTAAGAACAGACGATCTTGAGACGATCTTGAATGGATAACTTGCCTAGAGTTTGATGTCGGGCGCCACTTAAAGCTAGACACCCGCAGACGACAGTGGGAGAGAGTTTCCTTCTCATTGACATTCTTACAACAATCCTCTATAGATCCCAAATATGGACGGAGGCCATGAAAGTTAGACCTACAACCGGATGACCAAGGCGGTACACACGGATCAAGACACTACCAAAGCGGTATACAGGATCAAGACACTACCAAAGCGGTATACAGGATCAAGACGGTATACAGTACCAAAGCGCTGAGAGCAATCAGCGCCTTTCAAACAACACCATATGAAGCGGCTTGTGTTGGGGCTGCCGTGATGCCGATTGACATTTTGGAAAATGAAGCTCGAGACGGAAGGCGAACCCCACAGGCGGATCAGTAGAAATGCAGTGAAGTGGGAGGGCTATGATCCCTTATTTTCGGATCATAACCTCGCTGATAAGAGGAAGAAGAAGAAGAAGAAGCTCGGGACGGAAGAATATGGGGATGACCAGTCTAATCGAAGATGGGGGAGTGCTCGGAAAAAGGCAGATGGAGTCGTGAATAAGCCGACAACAAGGAGAGCTGCATTTCTACACAACCCAGGGATGCTTCAGGGCGTATTTAGACAAGTTCGGGGGCACAACAGTATTCTACACTCCCCGAGCTGCACAGAACCCAATGAAGACGTGGAACATGCCATATTCCATTGCCTGCGCGCGGTATAGAACCGAAAGACATCAACTGGAGGAGAATTAAGTGAAGCCGTCTCCCTGGAGAATATCACCAGACAGATGGTGAAATCTAAGGAAAACTGAGACACAATCAGCGAGACTGTTGCAATGAAGAAGCAGCGCCATGAAGGTTGAGACCCAGGTTCACCTCGTAGCGCCATGAAGAAAGACTGAGAGCAGAGCAACAGCAATGATATAAGGCTGGAGCCCTCGCGCTAAAATGTTCGACGGTAGTGTCGCGAGGACAAAGGACAGAAGGCGAGGTGGGTGGAAATCCCACACTGCTACCTTCGTCCTTAAAAGATTCTCACTTGCGGTTCAAAGGGACCTGTCGCCACAATCTGTCCGCAGCATCTGCCCGAGTCCTTTTCTCAAGTTTTTGTGTTCTGGCTCAGTTGTCGTTTGCCCAGATCTATCTAGAAATGAGACAACTCTACAAACTGTTCCACGTTTTGTTGGCCACTGATAGAAAGTGTGAACTTGACGACAACTACCTCTACATAGGACCTATCAAAGGCGGACCAATTCTTCACCAGCCCCTCTGGCCGTTCATTCCCCTCTATATGTTGCTAGGACCTGGTACCCTGAGAAGACTGATTTTGGTCCGACAACCCAGCGTTCAGAGCTCTGCCCTACACTGTTCCATCACCACTGGGGAAGACGATGTTGTTGAAGTTAGGGGTCGAGTCGCGTCCTTCTTGAATGGATAACTCGTCACGTAATTTGTATGAATGTTGTTGCTAGATCTACCAACAACACAATACAAATTACGTTACCAGTCATACGTTGACGGAGGACGCGATTCGACCCCAGTTCAAAAGAAATTCGTCTCCTCCCCGTCAAGATCAGTCCCATTGGAGCGTACATTCACAAGACATCGACAACTCCATTGGTTTTCACAATCAAATCAGGATGTGAGTCCTCTACCACCTCCAAGGCATTCCAAACAGTTGGGAGTAGGCATGATAGTCGTGTAACACCTAAAATTTCGACGACAACAAGTCACACAGCGGGAGCAACTCAGATGCCATGCTCTCGTATGGGTTGAAACATATTACACGGATGAACGTACCGAGATCGACCTAGGCGAACCCCACAAGCGGATCAGTAGAAATGCGGTGAAGTGGGACGGTTGTGATCCCTTGTTTTCGGATCATAACCTCGCTGATAAAAGGAAGAAGAAGAAGAACATACCGAGATCGACCCAAAGATCCCGCTTTACCTCCTAAACTCGATGATACCCGCTGTGGTGCATCGCGAAGGGAAAGTAAAGACTCCAACGAAACCGGAGAAAAGGTTATATGGAACGACGTAGGACGGGTAATACTATTGGCCAATCTGAGCATATGTCGGGTGATCAGGGATGTTCAACAGAAGATTTGATTCGAAATTGGTATCAGCTGACACTTTAGTTTGTTCTTCGGGGCTCTTGGATTAGTTGCGTTTGGTCCTATAGCTGCCACTGCACATGCACCTCACAAACAATACATCTGCATCTACAACTAGATACTCCCAAGAAGAAAACGTTCGAAAATATCTGCATCTAGAGAGTGGGTTTCCCCCTTAAAAATATATTTCAAAGCCTCAGAGGAAGAGCGATTTTAGTCCATTAATGATGCCATCTAGTGGAGTGTTCAAACACCTTTCAGATCCGCAAAGCCCGTGGCTCAAAAAACCCCATTTTCGCAAAACGTCATCTGCATCGTAGCGAATTGCTTTCCCGATCATTCATGACGATCATTCTGACGTTTTCGAAAGTTGAACTTTGAAAAACCATGACCTGGGGGACCTGTTCTCCTCCGAATCTACTAAAATCGTTCTTCCCCTGGACCCTTGTTGTACCATACCTTTTCGTGTATTAAGTCAATTTCAATATACAGTTTGTGTATACTTTTGTTTAATTAAAATGAAAATAGTTGCATTTGAGGTTGGTTTCGATTTAGTATTGCATTTATGGCCCCCTTGAGAATTTTAAGTTACTTATAAGCGTATTGAGTGAGTGTGTGTTTTTCTTTTTTGGCAATTTGTTTCGTTTTCTTGTTTCAAAATTGTTTATTGTTGCAAATATCACAAATTGGTTTCCTAAAATAATACGAGAACGCATTTGTTATCAGTTTTGTTGTTGTTTGTTTACGCAGAGGCGAAGCGATTAAGGCGCACGAATCGCATTTATTTATGAAACACGACCGCAAAAGATTAGTGACTCGGACTGATAAGAAGTTCTGACGACGACAAAGATCGTAGGTTTCACGCTCGTCCGTGTAAAGTTCTGGCTAAGATCGGAAATCGAATTGAAATTGTATTTTAGAGACAGGAGCTACACTTAGTTACGCTTAGTCACGCACGTATTCCTACAGCACCTGCCTAAACAAAAAAAGCAGATGTCCACGACCTAGGTAAGAAGTTTCACGCTCGTTTCGTGTAAGGTTCTGGCTCACTCGTAGATCAGAATTTGAATTGAAATTGTAGAAATTTTATTATTTCTTTCGATGTGACAGGAGTGCTTTAAGATTAGGCAGGAAACAAGCTACACTTAGTTACACTTAGTCAAATAGGGGAACCCCACAGGTAAATCAGTACAAATGCGGTGAAGTGGGAGGGTTATGATCCCTTGTTTTCGGATCATAACCTCGCCGAAATAGGAAAAAGAAGACGAAGCTACACTTAGTTACACTTAGCCACGCACGTATTCCTACAGCTACCTGAGCAAAAACACAGCTGTCCACGAGCTAGGTAAGAAGTTTCACGCTCGTTTGGTGTAAACTTCTGGCTTAGGTTAGGTTAGGTCTGGTTCTGGCTTAAATCAGACTTTGTTCTCAGGAGCTGCTTACTGAACAACCACGTATCCCAATCATGGAGACGAATGAGAGTGGTTTTCATTCCAAAGGCAGGCAGACACAGACACGAAAACTCGAAAGATTTCAAACCAATCAGTCTAGCTTCCTTTGCACTGAAGACTCTCGAACAACCAATAGAAGAGCCATCCCTCTCCAAAGAACAGCACGCATACCTCAAAGGTAGATCGACAGAGGCAGCTCTTTCCGAGGTAGTGCGAACTAGCTACCTCTCTAGACATAGAACAAGCTGCTTTCAATAACGTACACACTGAAGCAGTCCTAGAGTCCCTTGCGGAGCTAGAGACCTCTCTAGACGTAGAACGAGCTGCTTTCAATAACGTACACACTGAAGCATTCCTAGAGTCCCTTGCGGAGCTGGAGACCTCTCTAGGCATAGAACGAGCTGCTTTCAATAACGTACACACTGAAGCAGTCCTAGAGTCCCTTGCGGAGCTGGAGACCTCTCTAGACATAGAACAAGCTGCTTTCAATAACGTACACACTGAAGCAGTCCTAGAGTCCCTTGCAGAGCTAGAGACCTCTCTAGACATAGAACGAGCTGCTTTCAATAACGTACACACTGAAGCTGTCCTAGAGTCCCTTGCGGAGCTAGAGACCTCTCTAGACGTAGAACGAGCTGCTTTCAATAACGTACACACTGAAGCAGTCCTAGAGTCCCTTGCGGAGCTGGAGACCTCTCTAGGCATAGAACGAGCTGCTTTCAATAACGTACACACTGAAGCAGTCCTAGAGTCCCTTGCGGAGCTGAAGACCTCTCTAGACATAGAACAAGCTGCTTTCAATAACGTACCCACTGAAGCAGTTCTAGAGTCCCTTGCGGAGCTAGAGACCTCTCTAGACATAGAACGAGCTGCTTTCAATAACGTACACACTGAAGCAGTTCTAGAGTCCCTTGCGGAGCTGGAGACCTCTCTAGACATAGAAAGAGCTGCTTTCAATAACGTACACACTGAAGCAGTTCTAGAGTCCCTTGCGGAGCTGGAGACCTCTCTAGACATAGAACGAGCTGCTTTCAATAACGTACACACTGAAGCAGTTCTAGAGTCCCTTGCGGAGCTGGAGACCTCTCTAGACATAGAACGAGCTGCTTTCAATAACGTACACACTGAAGCAGTTCTAGAGTCCCTTGCGGAGCTGGAGACCTCTCTAGACGTAGAACGAGCTGCTTTCAATAACGTACACACTGAAGCAGTTCTAGAGTCCCTTGCGGAGCTGGAGACCTCTCTAGACATAGAACGAGCTGCTTTCAATAACGTACACACTGAAGCAGTTCTAGAGTCCCTTGCGGAGCTGGAGACCTCTCTAGACATAGAACGAGCTGCTTTCAATAACGTACACACTGAAGCAGTTCTAGAGTCCCTTGCGGAGCTGGAGACCTCTCTAGACGTAGAACGAGCTGCTTTCAATAACGTACACACTGAAGCAGTTCTAGAGTCCCTTGCGGAGCTGGAGACCTCTCTAGACATAGAACGAGCTGCTTTCAATAACGTACACACTGAAGCAGTTCTAGAGTCCCTTGCGGAGCTGGAGACCTCTCTAGATATAGAACGAGCTGCTTTCAATAAAGTACACACTGAAGCAGTTCTAGAGTCCCTTGCGGAGCTGGAGACTGGCAAGCTATCTAAGACAATGGATTGGTTCTATGGTTAGCACTAGAACTATTCAGGCAACACTAGGAACACCCCAAGGTGGTTCCTACTATGGCTTACAGTCTCCTAACATTACGCAAACAGAGAATGAATCAAGGGAGTTGGGTATGCAGACGACATGGTGATACAAGTGTCAGGAAAGTTCTCTTCTCTTCTTCTTCTTCCTTTTATCAGCAAGGCTATGATCCGAAAACAAGGGATCACAACCCTCCCACTTCACCGCATTTCTACTGATCCGCCTGTGGGGTTCGCCAGGAAAGTTCTCCTCCGTGCTAAGTGAAATCACAGTAAATGCTCTGAGTAGGGTAAGCACTTGTGCCAAAAAGTGTGGTCTTGGTGTCACCTCGAGCTCTTCAAATACAAATATTTGGCGCAACAGCTCTTTAAAGTGCCAGGGCCTAGCTTCCTATCATCTAGTGTGCTAGGTATTTAGATCCTAAACTCAACTGCGAGCTAAACATCGAACAACATAGCCTGCGACAAAACCTTCGGCAAAAAATGGGATTTGCAACCAAAGCAAGACGTAGTACGTCCAATTCTCACATAAGGGTCAATAGTATGGTGGCCAGACGTAAGAAAAAGAGTACCAGGTACCACAGGAGTAGCAGGTACCACAGGAGTAGCAGATACCACAGGAGTGTCAGTTACCACAAGAGTACCGGCTACCACAGGAGTACCAGGTACCACAGGAGTACCAGGTACCACAAGAGTACCGGGTACCACAGAGTAACAGGTTCCACAGGAGTGCCAGTTACCACAGCAGTATCAGGTACCACAGGAGTAACAGGTACCACAAGAGTACCAGGTACCACAAGAGTACCAGGTACCACAGAAGTACCAGGTACCACAGGAGTAGCAGACACCACATGAGTACCAGGTACCACAGGAGTACCAGGTACCACAGGAGTAACAGGTACCACAGGAGTAACAGGTACCACAGGAGTGCCAGTTACCACAGCAGTACCAGGTACCACAAGAGTACCGGGTACCACAGAGTAACAGGTTCCACAGGAGTGCCAGTTACCACAGAAGTACCAGGTACCACAGGAGTAGCAAATACCACAAGAGTACCAGATTCCACAGGAGTACCAGGTACCACAGAAGTGCCAGTTACCACAGCAGTACCAGGTACCACAAGAGTACCAGGTACCACAGAAGTACCAGGTACCACAGGAGTAGCAGACACCACAGGAGTACCAGGTACCACAAGAGTACCAGATACCACAAGAGTACCGGGTACCACAGGAGTGCCAGTTACTACAGCAGTACCAGGTACCACAAGAGTGCCAGTTACCACAGCAGTACCAGGTACTACAGGAGTACCAGGTACCACAGAAGCACAAGTCACTACAGGAGTACCAGGTACCACAAGAGTACCGGGTACCACAGGAGTACCAAGTACCACAGGAGTGCCAGTTACCACAGCAGTACCAGGTACCACAGAAGCACAAGGTACCACAGGAGTAGCAGATACCACAAGAGTACCGGGTACCACAGGAGAACCAACTACCAAAGGAGTACCAGATACCACAAGAGTACCGAGTACCACAGGAGTACCAGATACCACAGGAGTACCAGGTACCACAGCAATACCAGGTACCACAGGAGTACCAACTAGCAAAGGAGTAGCAGATACCACAAGAGTACCAACTACCACAGGAGTACCAGGTACCACAAACGCTATACGCTCAATCGTGACAAATGCTCTAATGGTCTACCTGAATCCTTTACCTCTAGATCTCCACATAACAAGCATCAGACTCAGGGAGTCTGGGTGCTGCATAACGAAACCCTAAAAGACTCTCTGCCGGGAGAAACTCGTTTTGTCCGCGACGATTACAACCCAAAATCGGCGTTCAATTCCCCACAAGATCAGAATGGCAAGATGGACAGCTGATTAAGGATAGTGACGCAACAATCTACACATACGGTTCAAGGATGGACTGTTGAGACATCTCGAAATCATATAGACTTCCGGACTTTGCCTATGTCGATCAAATTACACAAAACTATAACGCCAAGGCAATCTTCTTCTTCTTCTTCTTCCTTTTATCAGCGAGGTTATGATAGGAAAACAAGGGATCATACCCTCCCACTTCAGGGCATTTCTATTGATCCGCCTGTGGGGTTCGCCTGGATCGCCATATTCATTAACAGCCCAAGCTGCCATCAAAGCCATTGCCTCCGGTTGGATCTACCTTCGTTGGATCCACTCAAGATACTCCGGTTCATAGCAGCAGCTGGACTGAAGGAAGTGCTCATATGCTCATGCACTTGCACCTCACAACAATTTATCTATCTATCTATCTCGGTTGCAACATCATCCAAGCTGGTTCTAGAATGCCGAAATGAGTTAGCCTTACCAGATGGCCAATGCAAGGTAACCCTGAATTGGGTTCCAGGGCACCGTAACGTTCATGGAAACGAACTTGCCGATGAACTGGCTAGGCAAGGCTCAGCCCTTTACCACTCACTCGCGGAATCAGGTCCAGCAATTCTGCCAAGCACCAGGCTCCTCGAGCCTGTTACGCATTGGAATTCCAAGCATCAAACAGTTGGCAACTCAACTAGCTAGGCTCGACAATCGGAAGAGAGTTAGGATATGTAGATTAGAGCACGATGAGGCAAACCCCACAGGCGGATCAGTAGAAATGCGGTGAAGTGGGAGGGTTATGATCCCCTGTTTTCGGATCATGGCCTCGCTGATAAAGGGAAGAAGAAGATTAGAGCACGACGAGGGTTGTATTTAGTGGACAGCCGAGGGGAGTCACGATTCACAGCCCTTTGGGTGTGCCACTGCATGCTTTTTCAACCGCTTAACCCACCAAAACTACTCTGGTCAGAGCTGTAGCATGCGTACGTTTCCACTTTCCCACCACCAGGGGCTACGACCACAGAATGACCATGCCAGTGATACGCTTTCAAGCAATACCCTTTATCTTCCATCAGCTTTGAGCAGTCAAAAAAAAAAAAAGACGAGGACCAGCTGGCTGACCGTGTCCCGTGAAATGCGAATTCCTCGGTATAACTACAGATTATCGATAAGGTCCCACCGACCCCACAGGCGGATCAGTAGAAATGCGGTGAAGTGGGAGGGTTATGATCACTTGTTTTCGGATCATGGCCTCGCTGATAAAAGGAAGAAGAACACCACCGACCTTGCTTGGGGTTTGACGCGATTGTGTAACTGCACTGCCAGTTGGACTTTGTAAAGCCTTCTTGGCATACCGTTTGCAGTTCTTGATATTTCTGTTGATTGCATGCACTGCATCGTCAATCAGTTCTCGCAACACCTTTGGTGTATGGGTTGTGCTTCAATTGAGCCTGAACAAGCGAATTCAATAGACGCAATCCCTGGCTAATAGCTTTCAATTGTACGCACCTAGTGGGCAAACCTACTAACCCCGCCTCTGACAACAAATGTAAACCCTACTCCAAGCGAAACGTGCAGAAATTTCTTCCCAAGAGTGTCACCAAGGACCTCCTTAGCTGAGTGGAATCTTACTCTACTGTTCGTATGGGAGGGATTCATCCACAGGAAAACGCTGAAAGGAACTAGAACAGTGATTCGCTACAAAACGCTCTAAGAGCCTTCTCCACCATCGTCCGTAGGTAGGGATTCATTCACAGAGAAGCGCTGAAAGGATCTAGAACAGAGATTCGCTACAAAACGCTCTAAGAGCCTTCTCCACCACCGTCCGTAGGTAGGGATTCATTAACAGGGAAGCCCTGAAAGGAACTAGAACAGAGATTCGCTACAAAACGCTCTAAGAGCCTTCTCCACCATCGTCCGTAGGTAGGGATTCATCCACAGGGAAGCACTGAAAGGAACTAGAACAGAGATTCGCTACAAAACGCTCTAAGAGCCTTCTCCACCACCGTCCGTAGGTAGGGATTCATCCACAGGGAAGCCCTGAAAGGAACTAGAACAGAGATTCGCTACAAAACGCTCTAAGAGCCTTCTCCACCACCGTCCGTAGGTAGGGATTCATCCACAGGGAAGCGCTGAAAGGAACTAGAACAGTGATTCGCTACTAAACGCTCTAAGAGCCTTCTCCACCACCGTCCGTAGGTAGGGTTTCATCCAGAGGGAAGCGCTGAAAGGAACTAGAACAGTGATTCGCTACTAAACGCTCTAAGAACCTTCTCCACCACCGTCCGTAGGTAGGGATTCATCCACAGGGAAGCGCTGAAAGGAACTAGAACAGAGATTCGCTACAAAACGCTCTAAGAGCCTCTCCACCACCGTCCTTAGGTAGGGATTCACCCACAGGGAAGCGCTGAAACGCTACAAAACGCTCTAAGAGCCTTTTCCACCACCGTCCGTTGGGAGGGATTCATCCACAGGGAAGCGCTGAAAGGAACTAGAACAGAGATTCGCTACAAAACGCTCTGAGAGCCTTCTCCACCACCGTCCGTTGGGAGGGATTCATCCACAGGGAAGCGCTGAAAGGAACTAGAACAGAGATTCGCTACAAAACGCTCTAAGAGCCTTCTCCACCATCGTCCGTAGGTAGGGATTCATCCACAGGGAAGCGCTGAAAGGAAATAGAACGTGAATGCGGTACGGTATGCTCTAAGAGTCTTGTCCACCACTGCCCGTAGGGAAATTCATCCACAGCTACAAAACGTTCTAAGAGGCTTCTCCACCACCGTCCGTTGGGAAGGATCCATCCTCAGAGAATAGCCAGGGCCATGAGACCATGTACAACTGCAGCCATAGAAGTACACCTAGAGCTAAGTCCGCTCCATCTCGCAGTGGAGCAAAATGCAAAGCGGACGGTTTCTAACGATGGCAAAAGAAGGTATTGGAAGGGAGAAGGGAGCAATTCTTAAGAAACTTCCCCTTCTGGCAGTCTCCAGGGACGACAGTACGCAGTTAAGTAACAAGAAAGAGTGGAGCAACGAATCTACACTGGGCAGCCACTCGATAAAGTCGTATACAAGATGATTCAAGAACTGAGGAAGGAACAGGGGCAGGCACTCAGAGCCCATGGGCAAGAGTACCAGCGTCTTTCAAGCTGAAGTATGCGCTGTAGATAGACGTATCCAACTCAATCTCGAAAGAAGATACAGCAACTGCGACATAGCAATACTGTCAGATAGTCAAGCAGCTATCACAAGTGGGAGGGTTGTGATCCCTTCTCTTCGGATCATAGCCTTGCTGATAAAAGGAAGAAGAAGAAGTCAAGCAGCTATCACAGTACTAGACTCCTAAACTTGTGTGGGAATGGCTACACAAACTTACTGAACTGAACAGAAACCGGTGGATATCCGGTCATGTTGGGATAAAAGGTAATGAAGCAGAGACTCCTTGGCAACACAAGGAGCCTTCATTGGACTTGAACCATTCTGCGGAGTAGGGGAACACACCACACGCAAAGAATTCAGGGAAATGGAGAAAGAAGACAGGGCCAAGAACCCACAGGTCTGAGGCAAGCTAAGAAACTACTGGGATGGCACAACTAGAAAAGATTCGAGGCCTGAATCTCCCTTAACAAGAATAACTTACGCATCCTAACAGACTTCCTAACGAGACACTGCATTCTCAAGGAGCATCTACGGAAACAAGGTGTAACAGATGAAGGCCTATGAGTCAAGCGGGGTTGGGTTAAGTTAGATGATGGGTGCCTTGTGTCACAGGAGTCATTGCTCACTTAGACCAACAGTTTGGGTTCATTGTGCGCTGGAAGCACTGTCAAGATTGTCCGTTGTTAGAACATAGTGATATGAATCTCAGGAGGTCCATCAGCTCAACATAATCTAAGTCCACCAGTTCTGAGAAGAAGTACATAATTACCAAGCGTCCTCACTTTTCTGACGGGTAGGGCAGGACAATCACACAGCAGGTGAGACGAACAGATTCGACTCCTTCTTCTTCGAGTCAAGAGAGACTCCGGAGCATCTTTTGGAATCTTGGGCACTGAGCCACAAAAGATAGTTCTGACGGGTAGAGCAGGACAATCACACAGCAGGTGACGAACAGATTCAATTTCTTCTTCTTCGAGTCAAGAGAGACTCCGGAGCATCTTCTGGAATCTTGTGGGAGCACTGACCCACAAAAGACTGAAATACTTGGGCAAGTAGCAAATATCAGATGAGGATATGCCAACCATGGACCCACTTCTCATTCTCAGATTCTCAAATGAAGTTGGTTTGGAGAGAGAGAGAGAGCTCTGGCGAACCCCACAGGTGGATCAGTAGAAATGTCGTCTTGGACAGAACGCCACAATAGACAGATATCCTTTTGGGTAGGTAGTCTACCCAGGCTCTATGATGAGCATCGCAAATGACACCACAGTGGGGTGATCAAACGAAGAATTACTCCTGCCAATCGCTGGGCGAACTTGTGAAGTGGGAGGGCAACGATCCCAAGAGTAAAACAGGCGAACTTCACAGGCGGATCACAGGCGGATGCCCGCCAGCGTAGCAAAGGGAGACTGTGAGCAAGCTGTCGCCTCAAAAGGCAGAGCCACATGGACCGACATATGCTTGAAAGGAACCAATGCCAACGAATGTACTGAAGCCACCAGTGAAGCTATTCTTCTTGGAATGGAGCTAGCTCCTAGGAAGAGAGACTGTGAGCAAGCTGTCGCCTCAAAAGGCAGAGCCACATGGACCGACATATGCTTGAAAGGAACCAATGCCAACGAATGTACTGAAGCCACCAGTGAAGCTATTCTTCTCGGAATGGAGCTAGCTATAGGTAGTGCCCGCTTGTGAAGCAATTCTTCTTGGGATGGAGCTAGCTCCTGAGAAGCCATGGTTCAACAGAGACTGTAAGCACAAGCTGTCGCCTCACTAGGCAGAGCCTATAGGTAGTGCCCACAAGTGAAGCAATTCTTCTTGGAATGGAGCTAGCTCCTGGGAAGCCATGGTTCGACAGAGACTGTAAGCACAAGCTTTCGCCTCACAAGGCAGAGCCTATAGGTAGTGCCCGCAAGTGAAGCAATTCTTCTTGGAATGGAGCTAGCTCCTGGGAAGCTATGGTTCAACAGAGACTGTAAGCACAAGCTGTCGCCTCACAAGGCAGAGGCTATAGGTAGTGCCCGCTTGTGCAGCAATTCTTCTCGGAATGGAGCTAGCTCCTGGGAAGCCATGGTTCAACAGAGACTGTGAGCACAAGCTGTCGCCTCACAAGGCAGAGCCTATAGGCAGTGCCCGCAAGTGAAGCAATTCTTCTCGGAATGGAGCTAGCTCCTGGGAAGCCATGGTTCAACAGAGACTGTGAGCACAAGCTGTCGCCTCACAAGGCAGAGCCGATAGGTAGTGCCCGCTTGTGAAGCAATTCTTCTTGGAATGGAGCTAGCTCCTGGGAAGCCGTGGTTCAACAGAGACTGTGAGCACAAGCTGCCGCCTCACGAGGCAGAATCTATAGGTAGTGCCCGCTTGTGAAGCAATTCTTCTCGGAATGGAGCTAGCTCCTGGGAAGCCGTGGTTCAACAGAGACTGTGAGCACAAGCTGCCGCCTCACGAGGCAGAATCTATAGGTAGTGCCCGCTTGTGAAGCAATTCTTCTCGGAATGGAGCTAGCTCCTGGGAAGCCATGGTTCAACAGAGACTGTGAGCACAAGCTGTCGCCTCACAAGACAGAGCCTATAAGTAGTGCCGGCAAGTGAAGCAATTCTTCTCGGAATGGAGCTAGCTCCTGGGAAGCCATGGTTCAACAGAGACTGTAAGCACAAGCTTCCGCTTCAAAAGGCAGAGCCACATCAAAATCGGATGAGGATTACTTTGAGAGAAAGGTTCTTCGAGTGATCTGCATAGATGGTGAGCGCAGAAGAAGGTACAATGCCCAACTATACGGTCTATACAAAAAAATCGACTTAACCAGAGGAGTTCACATACAGCGATTAAGATGGCTGGGTTATGTAGAGCGCATGGAGCCCGGAAAACCTTCGAATCCGTCCACGGCGCAGTAGAGAACGACCTCGCGGTAGGTTAGGTTAGGTTAGGTTAGGTTGGCTGTCCACACGAGAGTGTAGACACACTTAGACCAGTGAAGGTTGTGATACCATGGATCAAACCATTAGGCCACTCAGGAACTAACAAAACCAACCGGAACTTTTGACAAAGCGATGGATGCGATTGATACTTTTGATCGAGGTCGTCAAGGAAGGCGGACCCTAGATGGAGCATTCTTTTATGCGACAGGGCTGGACATGTGCATAGGAGGTGAAGGATGGTTTCCTCCTCCTCCTCGTCCGTACAGCTTCTGCAGAAGTCGTTGGAGAAGAGACCAAGTCTTTTGACGTGTTGGCCTATAAGACAGTGTCCAGTGAGAACACCGACAAAGCAGCTGATCTGTGATCGCTTCAGCTTGACAAACTCGGCACTATCTCTTTGGTCCAGCCTAGGCCAGATTTGTCTCGAAATGTGACACGTTGAGCCGTTTTCCCATCTTGGTCTTGCTAATAGCGTTCAGCTTTAGTAGATGCTTACATGTAGCGAGGGGCATACCCAGGGCTTGCCTGTCAGGCAGAATTCTTAGAGTGGTACCCTGTCTAGCGAGGTTGTCAGCCCTGCAGTTTCACGGAATGTTCCTGTGGCCTGGCGAACCCCACAGGAGGCAAACCCCACAGGCGGATAAGTAGAAATGCGGTGAAGTGGGAGGGTTATGATCCCTTGTTCTCGGATCATAACCTCGCCGAAATAGGAAGAAGAAGAAGAAGAAGATGAAAATGAAGATGAAGAAGAAGAAGAAGAAGAAGAAGAAGAAGAAGAAGAAGAAGAAGAAGAAGAAGAAGAACAAGAAGAAGAAGAAGAAGAACAAGAAGAACAAGAAGAACAAAAAGAACAAGAAGAACAAGAAGAACAAGAAGAACAAGAAGAACAAGAAGAACAAGAAGAACAAGAAGAACAAGAAGAACAAGAAGAAGAAGACAGAGAACAATTTAAGCTGCACTAACCCCACATTGCAGCGAGCCTGTGAGTGACTTGGACGTAAAAAAGACGTACCTCGGAGTTTCGAAAACCCTTGTCGCAGACTGAGCTTGCGCGATTGACTCACATATCAACTTTTGCCTCAATAAAAACAGATTTATGGTCGTTGTTCAGTTTTGTGCGTTTGCCACTCGAACTTTCAACCTTTCAAGGCGAACCCCACAGGCGGATCAGTAGAAATGCGGTGAAATGGGAGGGCTATGATCCCTTGTTTTCGGATCATAACCTCGTTGAAAAACGAAGAAGAAGCCACTCGAACTTTCAACCTCTACACCTTCACCGATTGTCAGTCACAGCACCAATGCTTCATATAGTTCCCAAGACAAATACATACGAAGGTGGGGGCATCAATTGTATTCAAAAAGAAAACAAGAGAAAAAAAAATATATAACATCTCTGCGAATGTATAACCGCAACCAATGGCGTAGTACGGAGAGATGACAGCTTCTCAGCAAACACAGGTATGTATGTGGACAACATACAGAAATAAAAATTCCTCCACAACTGATCTCATCACTTTGACTCATCATCCATCCGAATGTGACCGGCCGACCACTCTCACTCCATAAAAAGAAATCTATCTTCGTCGTATCTTCGACGAGGTGTACTCTCAAAAATGGAGCGAATTGCGCGAAAATCGACGGCGAATGGCAACATTTTTGAACTCTTTACGCCGAAAAGGTTATCTCGAAGCCAGAAATTACTATTTTTCGATTCGATTCGATTATGGATTGTCCAGAATCTACAGGAGAGCCGACCGTTCTATTGCAATTGCACGTGGTAACCCGCAAAACCAAAAAAAAAAATCTCGTTTCGGGTCAAAATTTGATCAAAAAATCAAAAAAAAAAAATTCACACACGTCAAACTTTCTATACAATGATCGGAGAGTTCATTTGGAGAGCGAGGGGGGGTGTGTGTGGTGCACAGCGGTATTATGCGAAGTTCGATCGTATTTCGGGAATGATGCATACGCACACGCGGCAGCGGCACCACCAGAATAACTGACATTCCAATTGCCTGGCCTGCCTCTGCGGATGTATCTTCTGAATTAGACCAGAGTTGAGGTTTTTTTTTTCTTTTTTCAACAACTGATCGCGCGGAGGTGGGCCAAAAAAAAAAAAAAAAACGCAACGCAACACGCACACTATATATTTTTTTTTTTCGCGCAGTGAGTAGGCCAGCGGCAGTGCTTAGCATTTTTTTTTTTTTTTTTTTACTACGCGGACAGGGTTTTATTTTTTATTTAATCCATATGCGGTGCGATGGATATATGTAGTCACAGCGGTTTTTTTGAGTTTATTTGGTTTTAAATTACATAATGTGCGCGCACCGAGTAAAAATGCGGCTAAAATCGACTAGCGCTCGCTATCCGCGAATAAGTTTAGTCCCGCAGCAACGGCGTATTATTATCCCACAACCATATGCACATACATCCACACACATACACTGCACATATTTTTTTTTCCTCTTCTTCTTCCTCGTCTTCTATAGCAAAGCCCCCCCCTTGCGAGTTTTTTGATTAAATTTATACGCGCAGCGCCAAACATATATGAATTTGTTTAGTAAAAATGGAAAAAAACTAATTTTTTTCCACAAGAAACTAATTAAATTAAAATTAAGAATAAAATTAAATTTAAGAGAAAAACAAAAAAAAAAAAAAGAAATTAATAATGAAAGCAATACACTGAGAGAGCAACTGTATTAGACGGCCATGCCGTCGGTCGTCGTCGCCTCTCGCGCACAACGTAACAATTTTGATACACAATCACTGTACTGAAGCGGCGGTGGCGGCGGTGGCGGCGGGGGAGCATGGGGGGTCACACTAATATCATATTGCCGCTACTAAAGCGACAAAAAAAAATATAAGAGAGGAGAGGAGATCACTGTTGCTACATGCAAATCACATTGAAAGCGCAGACAGACAGACAAGAGATCCAGAAGATTTTCGAAAGCAAGGAGAGCGTGGTGAAGAGGGTTCAAGCCGCCCGCCCCCTCGCTCTCGTGGCCACTGGTATGATGCGAGAGACAACGATGAATGAGTGTGAATGAATGAATCGATTAAAAACAGTGCAATGAGTGAGAGACCACACAGCACAGCACAGCACAGCACAGTACAGTACACAATTTCATTTTCGTATTATTTCGAAATTTGTTCGTAGGGTAGGCATCGTGTGTTTGGATTTGATTACCTCTCTTTACACTTGCCCTGTTTAACGTGTGTAGGATAAGCAAAGGTACGAAGGAGCAAAGACAAGGGTAAGATGCCCCGCTGGAGTAACCAAAGAGTTCCCAATTAAGGCCGAGATACAGCAGGGAAGCGTCTTAGGCTCTTGGCTCTTTATTGTAAGATCTGATACGGATGACGCTAAGACATCAAGGGATTCCGGAAACCTGCATATGAACATCTACCAGGGAGCAGAGACTAAAGTATTATAAGATGCTCCGCTGGGGTAACCGCAGAGTTCCCAATCAAAGTCGAGATACAGCAGGGAAGCGTCTTAGGCTCTTGGCTCTTTATTGTAAGATCTGATACGGATGACGCTAAGACATCAAGGGATTCCGGAAACCTGCATATGGACATCTACCAGGGAGCAGAGACTAAAGTATTATAAGATGCTCCGCCGGGGTACCCGCAGACTTCCCAATCAAAATCGAGATACAACAGGGAAGCGTCTTAGGCCCATACTATGAAATACTGAAAATGAATCCAACAATCGGCTCAACTATGCATTGCTGGACAACCGGTAGAGAGAGTAGAGGATTTCCAGTATTTTGGGAGTATTGTCTCGACAGATGGTGGAACCGAACTGGATATAGCCAACAGGATCGCCAAAGCAAAGTCCGCGTTCGGGATGTTGTCCAAAATATGGCGAAGCAATGCAATCAGTTTGAGCACCAAAATAAGACTGTTCCGCTTCAATGTTGAATCCGTGCTGTTATATGGTTGCAACACGTGGAGAGTGACCACTACTATCACCAGAAAGCTGCAAACGTTCGTTAATAGGTGTCTGCGCAATATCTTAAGGATTTTCTGGCCCAAACGTATCTCTAATCAACACCTTTACGAGAAAACGGGTCAGGAACCAATAGGCACAACCATCCAACGGCGGAAGTGGCAATGGATTGGTCACACGTTCCGAAAGGGTGACGGTTCCATTGCGAACTTCTTCTTCTTCTTCCTTTTATCAGCGAGGTTATGATCCGAAAATAAGGGATCACAACCCTCCCACTTCACCGCATTTCTACTGATCCTCTACTGATTCTCTACAGATCCGCCTGTGGGGTTCGCCTATTTGACTCTGGGGATCATAACCATCCCACTTCATCGCATTTCTACTGATTCTCTACTGATTTTCTACTGATTCTCTACAGATCCGCCTGTGGGGTTCGCCTATTTGACTCTGGGGATCATAACCATCCCACTTCATCGCATTTCCACTGATCCTCTACTGATCCTCTACTGATCCTCTACTGATTCTCTACTGATCCGCCTGTGGCGTTCGACTATTTACCTCTAGGGATCATAACGCGCCCACTTCACCTCATCTCTACTGATCCTCTACTGATCCTCTACTGATTCTCTATTGATTCTCTACTGTTCCGCCTGTGGGGTTCGCCTATTTGACTCTAGGGATCATAGCCATCCCACTTCATCGCATTTCTACTGATCCTCTACTGATCCTCTACTGATTCTCTACTGATTCTCTACAGATCCGCCTGTGGGGTTCGCCTATTTGACTCTGGGGATCATAACCATCCCACTTCATCGCATTTCTACTGATTCTCTACTGATTTTCTACTGATTCTCTACAGATCCGCCTGTGGGGTTCGCCTATTTGACTCTGGGGATCATAACCATCCCACTTCATCGCATTTCCACTGATCCTCTACTGATCCTCTACTGATTCTCTACTGATCCGCCTGTGGCGTTCGACTATTTACCTCTAGGGATCATAACGCGCCCACTTCACCTCATCTCTACTGATCCTCTACTGATCCTCTACTGATTCTCTATTGATTCTCTACTGTTCCGCCTGTGGGGTTCGCCTATTTGACTCTAGGGATCATAGCCATCCCACTTCATCGCATTTCTACTGATCCTCTACTGATCCTCTACTGATTCTCTACTGATTCTCTACAGATCCGCCTGTGGGGTTCGCCTATTTGACTCTGGGGATCATAACCATCCCACTTCATCGCATTTCTACTGATCCTCTACTGATTCTCTACTGATTTTCTACTGATTCTCTACAGATCCGCCTGTGGGGTTCGCCTATTTGACTCTGGGGATCATAACCATCCCACTTCATCGCATTTCCACTGATCCTCTACTGATCCTCTACTGATTCTCTACTGATCCTCTACTGATTCTCTACTGATCCTCTACTGATCCTCTACAGATCCGCCTGTGGGGTTCGCCTATTTGACTCTGGGGATCATAACCATCCCACTTCATCGCATTTCCACTGATCCTCTACTGATCCTCTACTGATTCTCTACTGATTTTCTACTGATTCTCTACAGATCCGCCTGTAGGGTTCGCCTATTTGACTCTGGGGATCATAACCATCCCACTTCATCGCATTTCCACTGATCCTCTACTGATTCTCTACTGATCCTCTACTGATCCTCTACAGATCCGCCTGTGGGGTTCGCCTATTTGACTCTGGGGATCATAACCATCCCATTTCATCGCATTTCTACTGATCCTCTACTGATTCTCTACTGATCCGCCTGTGGGGTTCGCCTTGCGTTCCATTGCGAACTATACTATGCAATGGAACCCTTTAACTCAGGATGGCACAAGACGTGGCGGTCTGAGGAGAATATGGCGCAGAACAGTCGAGAAGGAGGCACGGCAGTTAGGGAAAAGTTGGGGAGAGCTCAGACACATTGCCAGAAACCGTACACGATGGCGCGTAGGCGTAGTAGAAGCCCTAGGACCCACAAGGGTATACAGGACATAAGTAAGTAAGTAAGTATGGAGCCATCATAAGTGAGGCCTGATGTGTGGGTGGTCGTTTTGGAGCGAAATGGATATCGCATTAGTTCAAAAAAGACAGAGTACTTGTGCCGCCCGTTTTATCACAATGGACCCAAGTGGTCTAAGTGTGTCTTGACCCTGTCAGGACAGCCACCTTACCTTACCTGTGCCGCCCGTTCTCTGAGGAAAATGAGTTGATTCACTTATTCCAGTGGCATTGCAAGTTCATCCATTTGATTCTCCTTCATTGCCCGTCCTCTGATCCACCCATTCTAGACATTTATTTGCATGGAACAGTGCTTCCCAAGTGCGAAAAGTTCAAATACCTGGGCAAAGCAACCTGTGATGACGAGATCAAGCATCGCGTAAGCGAAGGGTTGATGAAGTGGCTACCTTCTGTGACCGAAAAATTCTCCCTAAGCTGAAGCGAAGCCTCTACACCGCAGTTGTGCGTCCAGCGTTCACATACGGTTCACAATGTTGGACAAAGTACAAAAGGTTTGGGAGTACCTGAGATGAAGATGCTTCGCATGACAGCAGGAGTGACAAGGCTCGATTGAATAAGAAGTTCGAAGATCCGTGGAAGAATTCACGTCAAGGAAGCCATTTAAGGAAAAAATAGAGAGCGCAACCAACTCCTCTGGTATTGCCACGTTCAAAGAAGAGATCATTTGAACCCAGAGGTTGGCCTAAGAACTCCTGGTTCAGATTATAACAACACTAGCATTTGGTTTGCCTCAGTAATGAAGTGATCCAAAATCGGGAGGGCTTTTAGAAGAGGGAGGGTTACGATCCCTAGAGTCAAACAGGCGAGCTCCACAGGCTGATCAGTAGAGGATCAGTAGAAATCTAGCGAAGAGGGGGGGGTTACGATCCCTAGAGTCAAATAGGCCAACTCCACGGGCGGATGAGTAGAGGATCAGTAGAAATCTAGTGAAGGCTACGACCCATAGAGTCGAACAGGCGAACTCCACAGGCTGATCGGTAGAGGATCAGTAGGAATCTAGTGAAGTGAGGAGGGTTACGATCCCTAGAGTCAAATAGGCCAACTCCACAGGCTGATCAGTAGAGGATCAGTAGAAATCTAGTAAAGGCTACGATCCACAGAGTCGAACAGGCGAACTCCACAGGCTGATCAGCAGAGGATAAGTAGAAATCTAGTGAAGTGGGAGGGTTACGATCCCTAGAGTCAAACAGGCGAACTCCACAGGCTGATCAGTAGAGGATCAGTAAAAATCTAGTGAAGTCGGAGAGCTACCATCCCTAGAGTCAAACAGTCCAACGCCACGGGCGGATCAGTAAAAATCTAGTGAAGTGTGGAGGATTACGATTTCTAGAGTCAAACAGGCGAGCTCCACAGGCTGATCAGTAGAGGATCAGTCGAAATCTAGTGAAGTCGGAGAGCTACCATCCCTAGAGTCAAATAGGCGAACTCCACAGGCTGATCAGTAGAGGATCAGTCGAAATCTAGTGAAGTGTGGAGGGTTACGATTCCTAGAGTCAAACAGGCGAACTCCACAGGCTGATCAGTAGAGGATCAGTAGAAATCTAGTGAAATGTGGAGGGTTACGATCCCTAGAGTCAAATAGGCCAACTTCACGGGCGGCTGAGTAGAGGATCAGTAGAAATCTAGTGAAGGCTACGATCCATAGAGTCAAACAGGCGAACTCCACAGGCTGATCAGTAGAGGATCAGTAGGAATCTACTGAAGTGGGAGGGTTATGATCCCTTGTTTTCGGATCATAACCTCCCTAAAATATGAAGAAGAAGAAGAACGTGTGTAGGGTAAATTCTGTTAAGAACGTGTTAAGCAACAATTAGATTCAACTCTCGGTGTCGAACAGGCAGGTTTTCGAGCTGGATCCTTACGGATCATAATCAAGCAATAAGTCGAGTATAGGTCTCTGCTACATCTTTCTAACAACGATGCAAAGGTGCATAGAGGAGGAGGTATTCCATACACCCTGGAAATTACAGCATAAAGTGCTGCTCCAAAGGGCGATAAACCGCCCGGAGAACCCATAATCGTATCGCCCAATATGACTGCTTGATACGCTAGGAAAGATCCTAGAGGAAGAAGGAAAACGGAGCCCTCTCAGACTACCAGTAGGGCTTCAGAAAATCACGTTCTATCGTCGATGCCATAGTAGATACAGCAACTGAAGCAATATAGGGGGGGAAAGGTGGAGATGGGGGAAGATGGAGATGGGGGAAGATGGAGATGGGGGGAAATGTGGAGATGGGGGGGAAGGTGGAGATTGGGGGAAAGGTGGATATGGGGGGGGACAAAGAGATACTGCGCAGTAGCAACACTCGACGTCAAAAATATGTTCAACTCGGCACGCTGCTCGTTCATTAGGAGATCCTGGCCAGGATGGATACACCATACTACCTGCTGAGGATAGTCACGGACTACTTCAGCAATCGGAAGCTAAGATACCATGGCGTTAAACACTACAGCGTTTCCGTGGGAGTCCCGCAAGGATCGGTCTCCTATGGAACATTATGTACGACGGAGTTCTGCGACCTACACTGCCCGAGGGAGTCAAAGTGATTTTTTTTTAAACAGGTGTGTGGCTACGCCCAAATGGGGTATAGGCACTGCGACCAAGGAGATCTATTGTGCCATCGTCAAAGTGATTGGCTTCGCTGACCATATCGCAGTAGTTGCAGTATCCAAGCACGAACACGAGGTGGAGTCTGCCACGGATGAGGCAGTTATAAGAATAAAGGAATGGCTGGAGTATACTGGTCTGGAACTAGCTGCCCACAAGACCGAAGCTTTCCTAATAACCAGCCGCAAGACGGTGGAATGTGCGAACTTTCGGGTCGGAAACCAGAGTCCAAGGAATCCTTGGAGTAATTTTTAATTTTTTTTTTAAGGAAACCCAAATCCCAGAGCAGTCAGACTCTCCGGTCCATTGCACTACCAGGCAGGTACCTTTCTTTGGCACAGTGGTTGGAAACACGTAGATGTAATTCGTTTTCCTTTATTTATACTCGGGTGGCCCATGACTGCTGTTCCCCGTTGGGGCTTAAACCTGCACACATCGCTTAGCGACCCATTGCACCATTGCCACCCCCCTACCTTGGAGTCATCTTCTTCTTCTTCTTCCTTTTATCAGCGAGGTTATGATCCGAAAACAAGGGATCATAACCCTCCTACTTCACCGCATTTCTACTGATCCGCTTGTGCGGTTCGCCTTCTGCTCATCTGTGATCTGCTCATTCATAGTGTGTCTGCAGAACGCACTGCGAAGAGCAGAAGCCCTAAGAACAGCCCACGTGGCGGCCTCGAAGATGCAAAAGTGTATAGAGGACGGAGTCCCTGGGCCATTGGAAGCTTCAACTTTTGGTACCAAAAGGAAACAAACCGCCTGGAGAACCATCGTCATATCGTTGAATATGTTTACTCGACACTCTGGGAAAGATACTTGAACGAATAATATGCAACAGACTGCTCGTGGTAGCAGCATAGGAAGGAGCACTGTCAGACCATCAGCAGTTCGAATTTAGAAAATCGCAGCAACTGAAGCGATCCAAGGAGAAAGATGGCGAGGGGGGACAAAGAAATGCTGTGCAGTAGTGACTTTGGACATCAAAAACGCCTTTAACTCGGCAAATTGGTCGTTCATAAGGAGATCATTAGCCAGAGAGGATACCCCATACTACCCAAACTACTTCACCAACAGGAAGTTGAGGTACCAAAGCGACGCGACGAGGGGATAAAGTACTACAACGTTACGATAGGTGTCCCGCAAGAATCGCTACTAGGCCCTCTCTTATGAAATATCATGTACGACGGAGTCCTGCGACTAGCAAGAAGGCTTCACTACTGCAAGCAGCCCTTTCTCCAATACTGCCAAACATCGGTGGACCTGGATATGCTAGACGGATTCTACTATCCAGAGTGGAAAGCCCGGTTCTTCTATATGCTGCACCAGTTTGGGCGGCGACGATAGAAACACGGAGAAAACGATCGTCAACATACAGGTAATGCGCGATAAGAACAATCAGACTGTGTCATAGCCGGAATGATCCCCATCGACATCCTCGCAAATGAGTTGGTAAGGATCAACGAAAGGAGAACCTGGAGTCATCAAGTAGGTATTGTCAAGAGAATAAAGGAGGAGGAGAAGGCAACATCACTAGCTATGTGGCAAGCTAGGTGGGATAAGAGTACAAAAGGTAGATGGACCTAGACAAGCTGATCCCCACCATTGAGGTCTGGATCAAGTGAGTGTATGCGGACTGCAACTACCACCTTACGTAGTTCCTATTGGGTCACGGCGACTATCGCAAATATTTACACATTTACCTCTTAACTCTGTCAACTCTGTCCACATTGTACCATACCAGGGATGGTCAGATTCGGACCATCAAGCCCTATAAGAACGTACAGGGATGCCGCGAAAAGCGCTAAGATTGGTGTCTTACCATCAGACTTCCCGGACACCATCTGGACGACAGACCAGCTCAGGCGGTCTGTAGGTCTTCTGCAGCAGAGGAAGAGTTCCTCTAGGCTGCAACCTTCAAACCCGATTGGCTTCTTTTCAGCTACAAGAACAGAGCTACAGCAGACTGGCTCAAGGCGACACTGCTCAAGATGAAGCCGTGAGAAGATGCTCAGCTGAAAGCTGTGGACTAGTTAGAAGTTCCGCATCCGAACCTTCCTGCCAAGGATACACCAAATGAACGTATGCTGGGGCGCCTATAAAAATTTGTTTTAAATTCTTAATCCCCAGTGTGGTAATAATTTTGTCCGTCACTGTACGACTGGTTTTTATTGTTAAGTGCACACGTAGGCAAAAGTCACAGCAAGAGAGTGCAATGCTCGAATTGCGCAAAAGAAACCAACCGCACGCACATGGACAAGGCCAACGCAACAGACATGGTTGGCGGCGTTCACTGCAGAATTATGCATCAATGGCGGCCGGAGGCCTCACCCATTGCGGTTTCTTCGAAAGTATGTCGCTATGCGAATACCTTCGCAACAAAACCAAAAATAAATGAATAATCAAACAAAAGAGAGAGACAGAGAGAGGGAGAGAGGGTAAAATAAAAACAAATTCCGTCACCAATTGGCCTTCACATTCGGTTTTCGTTTTGCCATTGCCACTCAACCACACACACCGCCTCGTCGACGCAACAACCTACGATCATTTGGAGATTCATAGATACACACATATGTAGTCTAGCGACAGCCAAAATACATAAGTAATGGGAGTATCCGCCACAGTTGAGAAGGAGAATGAATGGTGTCGCTGTTCAGTGCTGCCACTTGGACTCTTTTGGCCAAACAGAGGTGTGGACAGTGCGGAGTAGCATTCAAAAGTAGTCCACAATCCCATAGTCTGGTTGTAATGGGACGCTTGGTCCTACAATGAGTCGTGGATAGAGCGGAGTTTCTTTCAAAAGTAGTCCAAGACCTCATCGTCTGGTAGTAATGGGACGCCTGGTCCTACAATGAGTCGTGGACAGAGCGGATTTTCATTCGAAAGTAGTCCACGATCCCATAGTCTGGTTGTAATGGGACACCTGGTCCTACAATGAGTCGTGGACAGAGCGGAGTTTCATTCGAAAGTAGTCCACGATCCCATAGTCTGGTTGTAATGGGACGCCTGGTCCTACAATGAGTCGTGGACAGAGCGGAGTTTCATTCGAAAGTAATCCAAGACCTCATCGTCTGGTTGTAATGGGACGCCTGGTCCTACAATGAGTCGTGGACAGAGCGGAGTTTCATTCGAAAGTAATCCAAGACCTCATCGTCTGGTTGTAATGGGACGCCTGGTCCTACAATGAGTCGTGGACAGAGCGGAGTTTCATTCGAAGTAGTAGGGACGGGCTGGACAAATGCTGTTCTCCAGCTTCTCGGCAAGAGCCCAGAAGAGTAAGACTGACAGAGAGGAGGAGGATTCGCCTTTTTTTAGGGACGGGCTGGACAAATGCCGTTCTCCAGATTCTCGGCAAGAGCCCAGAAGAGTAAGACTGACAGAAAGGAGGAGGATTCGCCTTTTTTTAGGGACGAGCTGGACAAATGCTGTTCTCCAGCTTCTCGGCAAGAGCACAGAAGAGTAAGACTGACAGAATGGAGGAGGATTCGCCTTTTTTTAGGGGCGGGCTGGACAAATGCTGTTCTCCAGCTTCTCGGCAAGAGCCCAGAAGAGTAAGACTGACAGAGAGGAGGAGAATTCGCCTTTTTTTCGGGACGGGCTGGACAAATGCTGTTCTCCAACTTCTCGGCAAGAGCCCAGCAGACTAAGACTGACAGAAAGGAGGAGGATTCGCCTTTTTTTAGGGACGGGCTGGACGAATGCTGTTCTCCAGCTTCTCGGCAAGAACACAGACGAGCAAGACTGACAGAAAGGAGGAAGATTCGCCTTTTTTAGGGACGGGCTGGACAAATGCTGTTCTCCAGCTTCTCGGCAAGAGCCCAGAAGAGTAAGACTGACAGAAAGGAGGAGGATTCGCCTTTTTTTAGGGACGGGCTGGACAAATGCTGTTCTCCAGCTTCTCGGCAAGAGCCCAGAAGAGTAAGAATGACAGATAGGAGGAGGATTGGCCTTTTTTTAGGGACAGGCTGGACAAATGCTGTTCTCTAGCTTCTCGGCAAGAGCCCAGAAGAGTAAGACTGACAGAAAGGAGGAGAATTCGCCTTTTTTTCGGGACGGGCTGGACAAATGCTGTTCTCCAGCTTCTCGGCAAGAGCCCAGCAGACTAAGACTGACAGAAAGGAGGAGGATTCGCCTTTTTTTAGGGACGGGCTAGACAAATGCTGTTCTCCAGCTTCTCGGCAAGAACCCAGAAGAGTAAGACTGACAGAGAGGAGGAAGATTCGCCTTTTTTCGGGACGGGCTGGACAAATGCTGTTCTCCAGCTTCTCGGCAAGAGCCCAGAAGAGTAAGACTGACAGAAAGGAGGAGGATTCGCCTTTTTTTAGGGACGGGCAGAACAAATGCTGTTCTCCAGCTTCTCGACAAGAGCCCAGAACACCTTTGAGTACTCCTCTGCAACTGTACGAGTGCGAAAATGAACTTGACCCATGGAAAGTTTGGTGACAAAGCATTATTGGACATTGGGGAGTTCGCTACACGGTACTACCTTTGGGACCTCTTTGCAACTCTGGTCAAACCACGAGTTTGCCTCAAGATCGATGCTGTTTATTCAAACGTACGAGGATGGTGTCAGTAAACACATCACCGGCGGCACCCACGTCACTATCGATGAAACATTAGCGATCAGTTACATCTCCAAAAGAAACTATTGAGGCCGGCTCAGCTGGCTTCCTTGTAACTTTTGATATCCCTACCAAACTTATCCGTTTGCGCAGGATGAAGATGGAGAACTGCTGATCCAACAACGTCTGTAATGACCTCACCGAGACTTTTGAGGCACAAAAATGTTCCAAGAAACTCGTCAGTAAAGCAGTATTCTACGTAAGACCCTGGTCATCCCAGTCCTGCTTTATGGTGTTGAAACACGGATGTCCTTGGTTGTTTCGAGAGAAAAATTCTTCGCAAGATATTCGGTCCTGTTTTGCCGTGACGGGTTCTGGAGGAGAAGATTCAATGACGAACGATACGATCTATACAGCTTCTTCTTCTTCTTCCTTTTATCAGCGAGGCTATGATCCGAAAACAAGGGATCACAACCCTCCCACTTCATTGCATTTCTACTGATCCGCCTGTGGGGTTCGCCTATACGATACGATCTATACAGCGTCATCGACTTAATCAAAGAAACTACGAATTGGGACGTTTGAGATGGCTAGGACGTGTAGAACTAATGGACACCAACGCTCCAACTCGCAGAGCCTTCGAAACTAGATTGTTTCGAATGTGGATTGTTGAAGAGGTGGGATTAGGTCACCTTATCACTGCGGCCACATTGGGCCTAAAAACTAGCCCAGAGGGACGACGCAGTAGATGGACGACGCAGTAGAGGGCATCTTCATCGTAGGTGGCGCGCACAGGTTCAAGTGGACTTTGACCAAATTGAAATGCGCAACTTGACCAAATTAGTTAAAGACCGAGCTAAAGGGGGGAGAGGCTTGTTTAGACGTTTAGATGGCTAGGACATGTAGAACAAATGAACACCAACACTTCGGTCTGCAGAGACTTCGAAACTAACCCAGAGGGACGACTCAGTAGATGGACGACGCAGTAGAGGAGAGCAACACTTCGGCCTGCAGAGTCTTTAAATTTAACCGAGAGGAACGACAAAGGAAAGGGACGACATAATAGATGGACGCGCAGTAGATGGACGACGCAGTAGAGGGCCTCTTCACCATAGGTGGCGCTCACAAGTTCAAGGGTACCCCAACCAACTTGAAGTGCGCAACTGCAACCAATTAGCTACAGACTTAGCTAAAGATGGGAGAGGCTTGTTTAGACGTTTAGAATGAAGTTTGAACTCTTAACAACTAATAGACACTCAACGGCTGCTTCTAGCCGAATACGAGGACATAGAAGGACACAAATACAACTGAAAATGTAATACCAAAGAGCTCATGTGCTACAAATATGATATAAAGTTTGGAAGGATGCGGGAGCATAGTAATAATAATGAAACTAGAATCTGTATCAACTTTATACGAGAGAAATGCAAAGGATAAGACTTAACCATCATGGGTTGCTCTAGCCTTTGAAGCTCTATATCCACGCAAACTCTCATGCAAATGGTCTTAATCGAACAATCAACAGCTTTTCTGATAACACGCTTAAAATTCCATTTGGACGTATTGCCAAAGTAGTCTCTAATTCGTCCCATGAAGCGTGAATACGAGTAATATCTACCCAACCACCACCAAATTGTTACCACAACAACAATGATATCAGAGATTTTAGTATTGGGTGCTAAACTTAATTTTCAAATTACACGATAGATGGCGTAACTGGTCAGCGATCCATACTTCTTCTTCGTCTTCCTATATCGGCGGGGTTATGATCCGAAGACAAGGGATCATAACCCTCCCATTTCACCGAATTTCTACTGATCCTCTTGTGGGGTCATTGATCCATACTGAAAGCTCTGTTTTAGCTTTAAGCTTTAAGAATCACTCAATGAATGTGTCTTTGCGTCGAAGTACTGGGGTCGAATCGCGTCCTCCGTGAATGGGTACCTCGTCACGTAATTTGTATGCATGTTGTTGCTAGATCTACCAACAACACAATACAAATTACGTTACCAGTCATCCGTTGACGGAGGACGCGATTCGACCCCTGGTTTAGAGGATTTAGAGATGGAAGATTTTGATTTGGAAGACAAGGAGCGCGCCCTTTGAAGGCAAAGAATTGGAGGCATTTGCTGAACGAAAATCAATGTCAAACGGTTAAAGAACTGCCAAAACCATTAAATGTGACGGAAATGGCCGTCTCTAAGTGCTTGAAGTCGAAGGTATACTTCGAAAAAAGCAGGGAATTTGGGTGCCATACGAATTGACACCAAGAGACACACGTTTTACGTGTGAATTGCTGCTTCTATGGCAGAGAGTGAAGAGCTTTTTGCATCGCATCCATCACTGGCGATGCCAAATGGATACATTATGACAAGCCCAAGCGCAAAAGACCACGTTCGGAAGCCAGGGGTCGAATCGCGTCCTCCGTGGACGGGATAACTCGTCACGTAATTTGTATGCTGCTAAATCTACCGACAACACAATACAAATTACGTCGCCAGTCATCCGTTGACGAAGGACGTGATTCGACCCCAGATCAACCATCAACATCAATGGCAAAGCGGAATATCCGTCTTCTTTTTCTTCTTCTTCCTTTTATCGGCGAGGTTATGATCCGAAAACAAGGGATCATAACCCTCCCACTTCACCGCATTTCTACTGATCCGCCTGTGGGGTTCGCCTATTTCGTTCGAAGGTTTTGATGGAATCAGAAGGGTATGGTCTACAATGAGCTACTGAAACATGGAGTCGAATCGCCACACTGCTGTTGGTAGATCTAGCAGCAAATCACATGTAAATTACGTGACAAGTCAGTTCAGTTCACGGACACGGCAATTCGACGCTTGAGATCGTTACCAACAGCAGCTGAAGCGAGCACTGAAAAACAATCGACCGTAATACGATAAAAGACATGAGAACGCTCGGTTCCATGTCGCTAAACCGGTCAAGGTCAACTCTAGAACTGCCCGAATGGGATGTTCTACTCCACCACTTGTTTCGATCCATTCAGAACCAATTCTCTCCGACCAGCACTGAACAAAAGTGCCTCATTTCATGGATAGCCTCCAAAAGACGAGTTGTTCTTCTGCCAAGGAATCCATCTTCTACCAGAGAACGATGGTTCATCATCATTTTGTGTCCAAATAAACTCGTTTATCATTAAGTTTAGCATCCAATACAATACTAATCGTCGTCAACATGTTGTTAGGTGCTATGCGCGGCCACTGTTAGTGACCGAATCTAAATGAATATTTCTAAGTTGAAAATAAATGAAAGTCACTCACCGGTTTGTGATTTGTTATCCTTGTGATCCGGTGGCGCAACTATAGGTATGGATTTGCTGCAAAGAAAAAGAGAACACACAAGTCATTAGTAAATGGTTTGTCCAAACGGTTGGCATCTGCCGGAACAGTAACATCAAACAGGATACGTTAGCTGTGAACACGGAAATAGCAGGAGGAACCTAAGGCAATGAAAGACCGTCACGTGTCTCTTATAACGCGATAGCTGGACAGTACGTCATCCATTGCTGGGTAACAGGTCACTGTTACATACCGGGGAGTTGCGCAGCTGACTCCTCTGGTACTAATAGCATAAGCATCACCAACATCGAGGCGCCAATGTCTAATGTTGAATACCTTATCCACACTGACGCGGTGAATGAAGCCGATTACCGATGGCAGCATCTAGGCCAGAGTACTATACTATACTAAACTAGGGCCGTTGTACGCACTGCGACCAGATACCACCCTTCAAACTGCCTAAGCTATCAGGGGTGGAGCTTTCCCTTTCGGATCGCGCTAGATATCTTGGTATAATGCTGAATAGGAAACTCCTAAGGAAGCATGCTACTTTACTTTACTTTACTAGGGCCTTGTACGCACTGCGACCTATAAGATCTATTGCGCCAGCCCAGTGTTTAGCTGAGAACTTGGTTAAGGCTCTTGATAAACCTCAACAAAGCTCCAAGCTCAATCTTCCAGAAGTCAGAGGAACTCAATAAAGCCCTCCCGAGATGGAGAAGTCTTTTTCTTGCTGCCATAGGGCATTCACAAAGAATATGTCCTCCCGTCTCTTTTTGCTCTCCACATAGCCGGCATTCGTCTGTATCTGCTACTCCTATTTTGTCCAGATGGTACCTGAGTGGGCAATGACCAGTCAAGTAGCCTGTTAAGGTTCTTAAGTCTGCTTTCCTAAGCTCGTGTAGCTTTTAAGCCTTGCAACAGTTGAGATTAATGAACTTCTCACCAGAGTTACACCGCTAAACCGAGTAAAACCAGGGCTATCGGACTCCTGAAACACAAGGAGGAACCCTCTCCAAAATAACAAACAAACTGTGCTAAAGGAAGACACACGCCGAGATTAGGCATCCCTTATAGTGATTTCTGCAGAAGCTGTAGGAACGAAGAGATCATCAGTCACTTTGTACTTGTCCTTCTTCTGAATGCTTTTCCAACGATCTCAGCAACGCCTGCGTAGCTAAAACTAGCAGAGAAGAGTAGGAAGCGACCTTACATATCGGCAGCACAATGGACCTTCTGGTCTAAGTGCATCCTCATCGAGGGCCTTGTTACTAACCAACCAATCTACTTAATTAGCACGCAGTGAGTTGCCCTTCTTCCTATTTCGGCGAGGCTATGAACCGAAAACAAGAGATCATAACCCTCCCACTTCAGCGCATTTCTACTGATCCGCCTATGGGGTTCGCCTAGTTGATTGCCCACAACTCTCAATTGTGTGATCCTCTGTAAGTGCCTTGATAGGAGGCTCATCTTTACGTCTCCATTTACAGCGACACTGCATGGAATCCACACTGCAGGCGAACCCCACAGGCGGATCAGTTGAAATGCTGTTAAGTGGGAGGGTTATGATTCCTTGTTTTTGGATCATAACTTCGCCGAAATAGGAAGAAGAAGGAGATGACTACATGGAATCGACAAACTGCTGACAACGATCGGTATTCTGTACCATATTCCACAGTTGAGCATTATTTTTGGGTGGTTTGCGGTGTGGACAGCACCCTTTAAGGCTCCCAAATGACGTTTAATGAGATTCAGGTCGAGATATTGAACCCATAACCTGAGCTCCATTGACCCTAAGCCACTCTTCTGCCTTCCGACTTGTCAACGTAAGCCTTTTGGTAGATTAGGGCATCACATGGCATAATCTCCGAACCATCGGGCTTGACTGGTTTTTGTGGTGCATTTTCGACGATACTCTGCATTTGGGGGGGTGTTCTGGGTACTGACGTTAGCCAATGGTGTTCATCAATCCACACAATGTTTCCTCAATCGTGAGCAGGTACATAGGTCCAAGACTCAAGAGGTATTCTGCGTACTGGCGCCAACCAATGGTGCTCATCCATCTACAAAATGTTTCCTCAATCGTGAGCAGGTACATAGGTCCAAGACTCAAGAGGTATTCTGCGTACTGGCGCCAACCAATGGTGCTCATTAATCCACACAATAATTCCTCAATCGTGAGCAGGTACATAGGTCCAAGACTCAAGAGGTGTTCTGCGTACTGGACCCAACGAATGGTGCTCATCCATCCACAAAATGTGTCCTCAATCGTGAGCAGGTACATAGGTCCAAGACTCAAGAGGTGTTCCGCGTACTGGCGCCAACCAATGGTGCTCATCCATCCACCAAATTTTTCCTCAATCGTGAGCAGGTACATAAGTCCAAGACTCAAGAGGTGTTCTGCGTACTGGCACCAACCAATGGTGCTCATCCATCCACAAAATCTTTCCTCAATCGTGAGCAGGTACATAGGTCGAAGACTCAAGAGGTGTTCTGCGTACTGGCGTCAGCCAATGTTTCCTCAATCGTGAGCAGGTACATAGGTCCAGCATGTGTTTTGGTGGCGAACTCAAGACGTTTCTCTCTGTTTCGTTATGGGAAGCGCGCTTCTTGCGTGGGCAGACTGCTTTTAGCCGTTCTGACTGGTAATCAATCCACAGAATGGTATTGGTGTCATAAGGTTTAATCCAACTCCATCCACGGTCATGATAGCTTTTAGTCAGATTGTACCGCTTTTAGCCGTACTCACCCTGGTAATACCCATAATGGTCTTGGGAGCAGGTGAATGCTTGATTCAACTTCTGTTCTGGCTAGCAGATGGTCAGCTTTCATTTCCTTCATGGTCCTGGCCTGTCCTGGGTGCTGGCCAACGTTATGAGTAGTTGAAGGCAATCTCAGACTAGTACTTACTTGCTTAGGTGGCGCTACAGTTCGGGGTGAACCTGGGCCTTAACCAACAAGCCTCTCCATTTAGCTCGGTCTTTAGCTAATTGCCTTCAGTTGCGCACTTAAAGTTGGTCAAGGTCCCTTTGAACTTGTGCGCGCCACCTACGGCGAGGAGGTCCTCTACTGTGTGGTACCTCCGGGTTAGATTCGAAGACTCAAGCTAGAAGTCTCAGACTAGCTTGGATGTTATTTCGTAGATCTAAGGTACTATGTAGCGAAACCAGCGATTGCTGAATACGGTCTTGCCGTCTGACAAGACGAAGCGCTGGGTTGAAGGGTTCGGATCGTGAGGACACGATCATTTGAGGATGGCGGGGCAGACTAGATTCAACTGGAGCTGGCTAGCGTTATGAGTAGTTCAAGGCAATCTCAGACTAGCTTGGATGTTAGCCAGCGAATGCTGAATACGGTCTTGCCGTCTGACAAGACGAAGTACTGGTTTGAAGGGTTCGGATCGTGAAGGCACGATCATCTGAGGATGGCGGGGCAGTCTAGATTCAACTGGAGCTGGCTAGCGTTATGAGTAGTTCAAGGCAATCTCAGACTAGCTTGGATGTTATTTCGTAGATCTAAGGTACTATACAGCGAAACCAGCGAATGCTGAATACGGTCTTGCCGTCTGACAAGACGAAGCACTGGTTTGAAAGGCTCGGATCGTGAGGACACGATCATTTGAGGGTGGCGGGGCAGACTAGATTCAACTGGAGCTGGCTAGCGTTATGAGTAGTTCAAGGCAATCTCAGACTAGCTTGGATGTTAGCCAGCGAATGCTGAATACAGTATTGGCGTCTGACAAGACGAAGCGCTGGTTTCAAGGGTTCGGATCGTGAGGACATGATCATTTGAGGATGGCGGGGCAGACTAGATTCAACTGGAGTTGGCTAGAGTTATGAGTAGTTCAAGGCAATCTCAGCCTAGCTTGGAAGTTATTTCGTAGATCTAAGGTACTATCCAACGAAAGCTGAATACGGTCTTGGCGTCTGACAAGACGAAGCGTTGGTTTGAAGGGTGCGGATCGTGAGGACACGATCATCTAAGGATGAGAGGCAGAGGCAGACTAGATTCAACTGGATCAGGGGACAATCACCGACATTTCGTGACAGTGTTTCAAGCTTACGGCTGCATGAAGTACATTGTTGTTCCTCTCTCGCTACTATTTCCGTGTTCACTCTGTAAATGGATGCAGATACTTACTTCTTTCGTTTTTGCTGCTGGTTAGTTGGCCGAATCTCTACGGACGGCCCATCGGACATCGCTGAAACAATAGGCGTCTGTCCCATGATATCGCTCATTTGACACGTCGGGATAGCACGCTGCATCATATCTACAAAACAGAAAAACAAAACAAAATGTAAGGAAGCACTTTTAACAGATGAATGTTCGAATGTCATACCTATGTTGCAGGCAATTCCCGGCATCGTCTTACTGAAGTCACTCAAATCCTGTGTAGCCACTGCCGCAACCATTGCCAGATCAGCCACGGGCGCATTCATTGCCAACTGATCTTGATAGTCTAAATCGGAATTTGGTCCAGACTAAGACACGCACAGAGAAAGACAGAAAATGATTAGAAAACCGTAACCACCGCATGGAAGCAGCGCTCACCTTTGGGATATCTAATTCGTCTAAAATATTCTTATTTGTCTCAGGATCAATAATATCTAATGCATGTCGACGCTTTTTTCTCGTATTACTACCGCCCATTGTTGTGACTGTTTGTTGCCCACCGGGGGCAACACCGAGTACAGTCGTCGAACCGGGCACCGTGGCAGTGAGTACAGTACCAGGTGCCAATGGGATTTGTGCCTGTGCACCATTTGGACCACCCAATGAAACATTGGGACCGGCCTGTACCGGTATACCGGCACTAGTCACACCCGATGGACCACGCTGATGTGGTTGTGCCGCTGTCGGTATCATCGAATTCGGTGTGAAATATTGATATGATTGATAACTGTGATAGCTCGCCTGTAACGGTTGTGTAAAGGAGAATGAAGGCGCCTGCTGATACGTTGGTTGTCGCGGTCCAAACGTCTGAAATGTCGGCAATACAACCGATTGATGGATTTGTTGTGGAAACATTTGCGGTATTGCAGTTGATAATTGTCTGGCTGTACCACGTGGTGCTGATGTTGCAGCAGCACCACGATAGATGCCGCTCTGTTGATTCGAACGTGCATTGCCGGTTGAATTATTAACGGTTGCAGGCACAAACTAAAAATAAAAATCAAAATCAAAAATAAAAAAACGCACGCCCAAGCGCGAACAAAATGCGACAAATATTCCACAAAAGAAATTCTCTTAAAGTAAAAATCATAAACTTATACCAATAACTAGACCATTAAGGAACCGTTAATCGAAATCGAAATCGAAATCGAAATCGAAATCGAAACTAAACGAAACGAAGAAGAAGCTCTGTGAAAAACCAAACGAAACTCAACGAAAAATCGAAAGATGAAGAAAAACTCACTCAAAAGAGAGAACGGAAAAAATGTACAAAAAAACCAAAAAAAAAAAAGGAATTTTAACGGTATTTTGTGACCCAGTTTACCTCGGTTGACTTTTGATATGTACTGCTATTGATTAGTTTACTTTTGATTTGAATATCATATTTTCTATCAATAACGGTACTTTTTAGAAGACCAGCAGCAGCACTTGCACCACCAACACCACCATTGACATTGCCATTAGCACCACCAGCGCCAACGGCACCGCTAGTACCATTCAAAGTTCGGCCGCCGCCGCCGCCGCCACTGTTCACACCACCACCACCACCACCACCAGCACTGCCACCGTATATGGCGACCGTTGCACTAGTCGCATTTATTTGACAGCTATTGGTGTGATTGGTAATAGTGTAGCCGCCATTTGGATTTGTAACGGATGCGGCACTTTTTAAAATGGACATTGTACCGTAAGTCTTATGGTATTGATGTTGTTGGACTGCCGCCGCCGCTGCTTGATGATGCTGCTGCTGCTGTTGCTGCTGCTGTTGTTGCTGTTGCTGTTGGTGCTGCTGCTGAGATGGATGCGTCTGTTGTTGTTGCTGCTGCTGCTGCGACTGTTGCTGTGGATACTTCTTCTTTTTATTCGTTGACGACATTATCTACAACACACACATAGTTAACGACAGTGGGACAGTTGACTGATGATTTTTTTTTTTTTTTTTTCGAATTTTGAATTTGGCAGGCTTTCTCCAAAAAAAAAAAAAAAACCAAAAACTTGACAAAAAAAAAAAAAAATAAAAAATACAAATACAACGAAATTTTGAATTATCCTCCAACACAAAAGGGTACACCGTGTAATTGTGTAGACGTGCGTGTGTGTGTGTATGTGGATATTGAACAGAAACCTAGCAGCATACAACAAACGCCATACTACCTGCGAAACCGACGAGGGGTTGACATATAACAACGTATCTACGGGCGTTCCACAAGGTTCCGTACTTGGCCCCCTTCTATGGAACATCATGTACGATGAAGTTCTGCGACAATTTTTTATTTTTTTTCCTCTTGTACAACCCATGCCCGCGTGGCAACGACACTGCGACCTGAAAGATCTATTGTATCGGAGGGTTGGAGTTAATCTGCGACTAGCTCTGCCGCAAGGAGTAACAATTATTGGATTCCCCGATGATATTCGCTGTGGTTACTGTTGCGAAATATACCCACGAGATAAGCTACCCCCAAAGAAGGTTCTAGCTTCTGCAAAAATCAAATCACCAAGTGACAAAGGAGAGTATGTCATGAGAACTTGGCGGCGTAGTGAAACCCTTATGAGCCTTCGAAGTTTGTGAAGTGCTGTCGAGAAGAACTCAAGGTGCTTAGAACACAGGACAAGGTAAAATTCTACTGGATTCCTGGACATAAGGGAATGAGAAAGCTGACAAAGAGGCTCAGCACTAAACTCAGATCAACCTGAACCCTCGGTCAGATTGCACATTCAAGCTGGAAACAGAGAGTAAAGCTCTAACGGAGGAGAACAATAGGTGGACCTCTGCAGATAGTATCACCACAAGGAAGCTATTGCCTATGTTCGACAAAGCAAGGAGGGATTACTGGGCATAACACTATGATGTACCACGTGAAAAAGTCACACGCGACGCAAGAGACCTCTGTAGGGGCTGTGGTGACAAGGAGGTTCAGGAGGACTCAATCCACTTTCTTTGCGACTGCCCATGCCCCTGCCTTCTAAGAAACAAGTTCCTCGGACGAACGCAAACCTCTGTAGGAACTGTGGTGACAAGGAGGTTCAGGAGGACTAAATCCACTTTCTTTGCTACTGCCCATGCCTCTGCCTTCTAAGAAACGAGTTCCCCGGACGAACGAAGGCCTTTGGAGAAGCTCTGGTGACAAGGAGGTTCAGGAGGACTAAATCCACTTTCTTTGCTACTGCCCATGCCTCTGCCTTCTAAGAAACCAAGTTCCTCGGACGAACGCAAACCTCTGTAGGAACTGTGGTAACAAGGAGGTTCAGGAGGACTCAATCCACTTTCTTTGCCACCGCCCATGCCTCTGCCTTCTAAGAAACAAGTTCCTCGGACGAACGCAAACCTCTGTAGGAACTGTGGTGACAAGGAGGTTCAGGAGGACTCAATCCACTTTCTTTGAGACTGCCCATGCCTCTGCCTTCTAAGAAACGAGTTCCTCGGAGGAACGAAGGCATTTGTAGAAGCTGTGGTGACAAGGATGTTTAGGAGGACTCAATCCACTTTCTTTGCCAATGGCCAGGCTTCTGCCTTCTAAGAAACGAGTTCCTCGGACGAACGCAAACCTCTGTAGGAGCTGTGGTGACAAGGAGGTTCAGGAGGACACTATCTACTTTCTTTGCCACTGTCCAGGCCTCTGCCTTCTAAGAAACGAGTTCCTCGGAGGAACGAAGGCATTTGTAGAAGCTGTGGTGACAAGGAGGTTCAGGAGGACACTATCTACTTTCTTTGCCACTGTCCAGGCCTCCTCCAGCATCTAAGAAACGAGTTCCTCGGAGGAACGAAGGCCTTTATAGAAGCTGTGGTGACAAGGATGTTTAGGAGGACTCAATCCACTTTCTTTGCGACTGCCCATGCCTCTGCCTTCTAAGAAACGAGTTCCTCGGACGAACGCAAACCTCTGTAGGAACTGTGGTGACAAGCAGGTTCAGGAGGACTCAATCCACTTTCTTTGCCACTGTCCAGGCCTCTGCCTTCTAAGAAACGAGTTCCTCGGACGAACGCAAACCTCTGTAGGGGCTGTGGTGACAAGGAGGTTCAGGAGGACTAAATCCACTTTCTTTGCTACTGCCCATGCCTCTGCCTTCTAAGAAACAAGTTCCTCGGACGAACGCAAACCTCTGTAGGAACTGTGGTGACAAGGAGGTTCAGGAGGACTCAATCCACTTTCTTTGCGACTGCCCATGCCTCTGCCTTCTAAGAAACCAAGTTCCTCGGACGAACGCAAACCTCTGTAGGAACTGTGGTAACAAGGAGGTTCAGGAGGACTCAATCCACTTTCTTTGCCACCGCCCATGCCTCTGCCTTCTAAGAAACAAGTTCCTCGGACGAACGCAAACCTCTGTAGGAACTGTGGTGACAAGGAGGTTCAGGAGGACTCAATCCACTTTCTTTGAGACTGCCCATGCCTCTGCCTTCTAAGAAACGAGTTCCTCGGAGGAACGAAGGCATTTGTAGAAGCTGTGGTGACAAGGATGTTTAGGAGGACTCAATCCACTTTCTTTGCCAATGGCCAGGCCTCTGCCTTCTAAGAAACAAGTTCCTCGGACGAACGCAAGCCTCTGTAGGAACTGTGGTAACAAGGAGGTTCAGGAGGACTCAATCCACTTTCTTTGCGACTGCCCATGCCTCTGCCTTCTAAGAAACGAGTTCCTCGGACGAACGCAAACCTCTGTAGGAGCTGTGGTGACAAGGAGGTTCAGGAGGACACTATCTACTTTCTTTGCCACCGTCCAGGCCTCTGCCTTCTAAGAAACGAGTTCCTCGGAGGAACGAAGGCATTTGTAGAAGCTGTGGTGACAAGGAGGTTCAGGAGGACACTATCTACTTTCTTTGCCACTGTCCAGGCCTCCTCCAGCATCTAAGAAACGAGTTCCTCGGAGGAACGAAGGCCTTTATAGAAGCTGTGGTGACAAGGATGTTTAGGAGGACTCAATCCACTTTCTTTGCGACTGCCCATGCCTCTGCCTTCTAAGAAACGAGTTCCTCGGACGAACGCAAACCTCTGTAGGAGCTGTGGTGACAAGGAGGTTCAGGAGGACACTATCTACTTTCTTTGCCACCGTCCAGGCCTCTGCCTTCTAAGAAACGAGTTCCTCGGAGGAACGAAGGCATTTGTAGAAGCTGTGGTGACAAGGAGGGTCAGGAGGACACTATCTACTTTCTTTGCCACTGTCCAGGCCTCCTCCAGCATCTAAGAAACGAGTTCCTCGGAGGAACGAAGGCCTTTATAGAAGCTGTGGTGACAAGGATGTTTAGGAGGACTCAATCCACTTTCTTTGAGACTGCCCATGCCTCTGCCTTCTAAGAAACAAGTTCCTCGGACGAACGCAAACCTCTGTAGGAGCTGTGGTGACAAGGATGTTTAGGAGGACTCAATCCACTGTCTTTGCGACTGCCCATGCCTCTGCCTTCTAAGAAACGAGTTCCTCGGAGGAACGAAGGCATTTGTAGAAGCTGTGGTGACAAGGAGGATCAGGAGGACACTATCTACTTTCTTTGCCACTGTCCAGGCCTCCTCCAGCATCTAAGAAACGAGTTTCTCGTTCTTTACCGCGCGAAAACGTGAAATTCGTGATTTCGCGTGCGAAAGAGTGCACGTGTAATGGCACGAATTGTGCAACGGAATGCGCGTGTGCTCAGTACCGAGCGATGGCGCGCGCTCCCCGTTAGGTTAGGTAAGGTTAGATAAGGTGGCTGTCCTGACAGGGTCAAGACTCACTTAGACCACTTGGGTCCATTGTGATACCACGTAGAGTTGGGACCGGAGAATCACCGGTTACCGGGGTACCTTAACCTTTCTCAGGAGGGTGTTGGGTGAGAATAACTACGCCTAAAGTGGCTAGAGACGGCGACTGACTCAATCAACTCTAAGTCGGTGTGTACCGGGAAGGTATATTGTACAAACAAGTATTGGGGGTGACTGATTCAATCGAGCCCCCAGTACTGTTTTGTAAGTTGTATTGGGAAGTCTGAGTAAACCGTGTAGGTGTAGAGATGCATACGCGTAAAAGAGTGACTGATTCAATCGAACTCTAAGTACTGCTATGCAAGGCGTTCACTAAGTGGGGTGACTGTTTCAATCAAACCCTTCATATGTCTATGTTAGACAGGTCACTTAGGTAGGTAGGTAGGAGTGGTTGTGTCAGCAAACTATGCCGACACTTAATTAGCGCAGAAGCGCCGTTTTATTACCACAACTCAAGTGACCTAACGGATGTAATAAGGACGTTAACTACTAGGGACAAGAAGAAGAAAAAGGGGGAAGGATTATTCAAATCCACCCCGTAGCATTGAGGAAGCTGATAATATCCCCAATGCTTATCTCCGCTAGCTCTATAAGGTTGTCGAAAAAGAGTTTACCTAAGGTGCGCTGTCTGGCCTTGCCTAAAGCCGGACACTTGCAGAGGAAGTGTAAGATTGTTCCTATCTCATCAGCAATATTGCAGCTGCGACAATGTGCATTAAATGCAATGCCTATTCTGGCCGCAGAAACCCCGATGGGCCAGTGGCCAGTACTACTTGCCAGAATTCTTGCGATATCTGCACGGTTTCTGTTTAGTACAATCTTGCGTTCTTTTCCGGGAGTATTTGGGCCACATCTGCCTGGAGATGACACAGTTCCGCACTCCCTGCCGCCTACTATCCGCCTTTAGCAGATAGTGCGCGAAGATGCCTCCCTTAAGGACCCCCAACGGGACGTTTACCTCCTTTGCTAGGGAATCATCAAGGGCAGATCCTTGCCTCGCGAGTTCATCAGCTCGCTCATTCCCCTCAATGTTGCTGTGACCCGGAACTCAAAGAAGACAGATCCTTAGCCGGTGACCAAGCGAGGCGAGTTCTTTTTTGCACTGTTCTACTAGCCTTGAGGATGTAGTGGCAGATACTATAGCCTTGATAGCCGTCTGGCTGTCAATGAGGATGGCAATGGTATTTAGGGGTGTAGAGGGTTTGCTTAAGTATGCGGCAGGCCTCACGTACAGCAAAAACTTCCGCCTGGAAGACACTGCACGAATCAGGCAGCCGGTAGGACCTGCAAATATTGATGGAATCAGATAATATCCCCGCGCCCTACCCCACAGTCCATTTTTGAACCGTCGGTGAAGATTGTTGTTTCGAACTCATTTGTCAGTTTGCCAGTTGCCCATTCCGCCCTGGTTGGGAATCTGACCGTAACGTCATTTCTAAAGTTCACTGCGGGAGTTATATAGTCGGCCAGATTAGCTACCAGATCCTGCGGTAGCAAAATCCAGGATACTGCTGTGACCATACGGATTGGTGCACCAGCATCCCGTTTCCCTTAGCCTAACCGCACTACATGCTGATAGCTGCATAATGTGAAGATCGAGTGGTAAAAGGTGCAGAATAACGTTCAAGGCATCGGTTGGACATGTCCTCATGGCACCCGTTGCGCCTATAGCCGTAGTTCTTTGTACCCTGTTGATAAGTTTGATGTTATAAGCTTTCCCTAGCGCTGGCCACCAGACTGGCGGTCCATAGGAAAGAATGGGACGCACCACGGCAGTGTACATCCATAAGACCATCCCCCACTTCTTGCCAAAGGTCTTGCTGCAGGCATAGAAAGCCGTACAGGCCTTCTTTACCCGTTGCTCAATATTAGGCTTTCAGCTTAGTTTTGCATCAAGTACCACACCTAGGTACTTGGCACTGGAGGATAGGGAGAGAAGATGTTTTTTTTAGCCGTGGAAGCGTAAACGTCGGTATTTTGGTTTTAGTGGTAAAGAGCAACAGTTCAGTTTTGCTTGGGTTGACGCTGAGTCTACATCGAGTGGCCAATGAACTAATCTTGTCCAAGGCACCTTTCATAATCACACTGATTACGGATGGAAACATCCCCGATACCAGTATTACCACGTCATCCGCATACGCGACAACCTTAACTCCATTCCTGTCAAGTCTACACAAGATTTTGTTGATGACCATAAGCCATAAGCCAGACCTATTGCTGGTCTAAGTGTGTTGGCGACTGTCCGCTGGCAGCCACTACAACCTAGCCTAACGTAACCTTATGCCAAACGGAAATCTGATAGCTATCGATCTACTTTGATAATAAATCTTCAGCAGACCCTAAAACAAATGACATTCCAGCTGTCAGCTCTTTAGACAAGGCCGATCTGCTTGCTGCTCACTTTGAGGAGTTCCTCTAACAACAGATATGGAGGAGCTGCTGTTGCCGAGATTCGATTGAATGATTCTGGTTTTTAGCAATGTCAATATCCATTTGCTAATAAACTCTTCCACACCCAGTTGGATCAGAGCTTCCTGAATCGATTCCGTACTGACGTTATTGAAGGCACCTTCAATGTCTAAGAAGGTAGCAAAGGTATATTGTTTGAAATGGATTGTCTTTTCTATCGTTCGCACAACTTCGTGGAGCGCCGTCTCTGTCGATCGCCCTTTAGTGTACGCATGTTGAGATTTCGATATGTATACCTAAGATGCGTTCCAACGTCTTTAAAAGAAAAGAGGATAAGCTAATGGGTCTGAAATCCTTTGCGGATCCATGACCCCGCTTCTCAGCTTTCGGGAGAAACACAACACGAACACGTCTCCAGCTCAGGGGAACGTGATTTAGGAGAATACAGCTTCGGTAGATCGGAACTAGCCACGGGACCACCTGGTCCAATGTTTTTTTGCAGCATAATAGGGAGAATGCCGTCGAGGCCGGCCGATTTATAGGGAGAGAAGCTGTTAAAAGCCCAGGAGGTGTTACCTGCTGTAATTGTTGTCTTAATGTCATTCCACGAAGAAGATTGCGCGACCTGAGCTACTGGTGGGAGGGCAATCTCATTACTACATCCTGGAAAGTGTGTTTGCATTAAAAGTTCCAGTGACTCGCTAGAGGAGTCCGTCCAAGTCCCATCCGGCCGTTTAATAAAGGACGGGCTAAAATGCTCCTTGGACAGAATTTTGCCCAGCCTAGCAGAGTCTTTCCATCATCAACAGAGCGAACAATTTTTCCAGCCGCATGACCAAGCTACTGCCAGTGTTATGCCTTCGCAGTAGTGTTCACACAAGCTTTTGCAAATGATCGGACTGACTTTATATATTTCCTGAGAAATAAATAAATGCTTGCTGACATCAGGATTTGATCCATGAACCAACCATTAGCGTGGCAATTGACGACGTTACCACTACACCTTTGCCACCCCAAATTTGACGATAAACGCCACCACCACTCAGCTGTCTGTTCGTTAGGTGTTGTCTGAAGGTGAACCCCACAGGCGGATCAGTAGAAATGCGGTGAAGTGGGAGGGTTATGATTCCTTGTTTTCGGGTCATAACCTCGCCGAAATAGGAAGAAGAAGGTGTTATCAGAAGGCGCGATCACATTGTTGCTTCTATTATATAAATCGTTACTAGCCACGGGATTACGGGATCAATGGGAATCATGGCCGTCTGATTTGTAGGAGCGAAGCTATACTTCTCAAACTTTTCGAATGTATAGAGACCTTTCATTTTAATATCTTAATCCCCTCGAGGATAATCGTGATAATTCCAATTGGAGATTGGAACCAACCCTCTAAGGTATAGAATGGCAAAGTTTTACTAAAGTCTGTCGAGTAGTTTCTGTGTGATGCCTGCGCAAATACGACCCTAGTATGCATAGATGTAGTAGTTCATGTCATTCTTCAACTTTTAGTTTGGATTCTAGTGACTGTTATCGCTGCTATATAGAAAGACAGAGAAAGCTACGATATATGGAAAAATTAAACAACAACGGAATGTGGATTGTGATTTGTGAGTGTACGCATGGCTGGACGCGCGTTTATCTGTGTGGGTTACATACATGCATTATAGTCAAAACCAAACAATACCAAACAAATATATTATGTACACATATGTATGAAAAATATAATTAAACCTTACGTGCGCCGATAAGTCAGTTTTTAACGAACCCTAAAGTTCTTTTAATGGTCTAGGCATTAAATTAAAAAAAAAAAAAAAAAATAATAATAAAACAGACTTAATAGCTAAACTTAATATTAAATATATACAATATACATGGATAGTTCGGAGAATGGGTGCGACACGATGTGAGCGAAATCTAACCCAGTAGAGGGCCTTCTCGCGCAGGTATCGCGCACAAGTTCAAGGAGACCTCTACCAACTTGGAGTACGCCCAACTGGAGACAATTAGCTAGAGACCGAGCTAGATGGAGAGGGTTGTTGGTTGAGACCCAGGTTCGCCCCGAACTGTAGAGTAAGTGAGACAGAGAGAGAGGACACAGGCAAAAGAGACAGAGTTGGCTTAAAATGTCTGAAGGTTGTAAAGATTAGGAAATACAAGAACTGGTATCTACCATTCCACACAGACGTGTTGTTCGACAGTACGTCCAAAGGGACATGAGTAAGTAACATCGTTTATGGCGAGTATAAAAAGGATGGGACCTAGTTGACTTCCCTGAGGAACACCAGAATCAGTTGAAAGAGTTGGATAATGAACGACAAAATTTGACTTTGTTGGGCTTGCGGGTGGAACTTATGTGCATTCGAAGCATGCAATTCCTATTTCGGCGAGGCTATGATCCGAAAACAAGGGATCATAATCCGCCTGTGAGGTTCGCCTGCGATGCAAGTACCATTCATAGATAATGGCTGAGGGTCCTGGTTTCCCTTGAGAGGCATGGAAGACATTAAATTCCACTCTATTGGTTGATTTCCATTTGATTATGATGTCCAGGTTGGTTCGACTTCTACGACCGAAGAGCAGGGACGTAAGTTAATGAACGAGGGCACTACCACCAGCGAAGGAATAGATTGGATTCGAAGTTGCAGACAAGACGTAATTTATAAAAAAAAAAATGAGAAAGAGAGTCGGAGACAACACGGAACCTTGGGGGACACCAGCATTTGTATGGTGGATTGCAGACTTGGAGCCGTCCAAGACAGCTTATATTGAACGGCCTGAATGCCTGATGCCATATGCACGCACAAGAGAGACTTGATTGGTTCCACTTCTCGGTGAGATACAAACGTCATCCAATCACCAGTGGACCTGTTGCTACGGAGACCATACTGTCGTCGGTGTTTCCATGAATCAAGATATTTCATAAGCTGACGATTTATCAGAGCTCCCATGACCTTGGAAAGAAGGGACGTATGTGCAATGGGTTGGTAATTGGACGGAGAGGAAGATTCGCCTTTTTTTTAGGGACGGGCTGGACAAATGCTGTTCTCCAGCTTCTCGGCAAGAGCCCAGCAGACTAAGACTGACAGAAAGGAGGAGGATTCGCCTTTTTTTAGGGACGGGCTGGACAAATGCTGTTCTCCAGCTTCTCGGCAAGAGCCCAGAAGAGTAAGACTGGCAGAAAGGAGGAGGATTCGCCTTTTTTTAGGGACGGGCTGGACAAATGCTGTTCTCCAGCTTCTCGGTAAGAACCCAGAAGAGTAAGTCAGACAGAAAGGAGGTGGATTCGCCTTTTTTTTAGGGACGGGCTGGACAAATGCTGTTCTCCAGATTCTCGGCAAGAACACAGAAGAGTAAGACTGGCAGAAAGGAGGAGGATTCGCCTTCTTTAGGGACGGGCTAGACAAATGCTGTTCTTCAGCTTCTCGGTAAGAACCCAGAAGAGTAAGTCAGACAGAAAGGAGGTGGATTCGCCTTTTTTTTAGGGACGGGCTGGACAAATGCTGTTCTCCAGATTCTCGGCAAGAACACAGAAGAGTAAGACTGGCAGAAAGGAGGAGGATTCGCCTTTTTTTAGGGACCGGCTGGACAAATGCTGTTCTCCAGCTTCTCGGCAAGAGCCCAGCAGACTAAGACTGACAGAAAGGAGGAAGATTCGCCTTTTTTAGGGACGGGCTGGACAAATGCTGTTCTCCAGCTTCTCAGCGAGAGCCCAGAAGAGTAAGACTGGCAGAAAGGAGGAGGATTCGCCTTTTTTTAGGGACGGGCTGGACAAATGCTGTTCTCCAGCTTCTCGGTAAGAACCCAGAAGAGTAAGTCAGACAGAAAGGAGGTGGATTCGCCTTCTTTAGGGACGGGCTAGACAAATGCTGTTCTTCAGCTTCTCGGTAAGAACCCAGAAGAGTAAGTCAGACAGAAAGGAGGTGGATTCGCCTTTTTTTTAGGGACGGGCTGGACAAATGCTGTTCTCCAGATTCTCGGCAAGAACACAGAAGAGTAAGACTGGCAGAAAGGAGGAGGATTCGCCTTTTTTTAGGGACCGGCTGGACAAATGCTGTTCTTCAGCTTCTCGGCAAGAGCCCAGAAGAGTAAGACTGACAGAAAGGAGGAAGATTCGCCTTTTTTAGGGACGGGCTGGACAAATGCTGTTCTTCAGCTTCTCGGTAAGAACCCAGAAGAGTAAGACTGGCAGAAAGGAGGAGGATTCGCCTTTTTTAGGGACGGGCTGGACAAATGCTGTTCTCCAGATTCTCGGCAAGAGCCCAGAAGAGTAAGACTGGCAGAAAGGAGGAGGATTCGCCTTTTTTTAGGGACGGGCTGGACAAATGCTGTTCTTCAGCTTCTCGGTAAGAACCCAGAAGAGTAAGTCAGACAGAAAGGAGGTGGATTCGCCTTTTTTTAGGGACGGGCTGGACAAATGCTGTTCTCCAGCTTCTCGGCAAGAGCCCAGAAGAGTAAGACTGACAGAAAGGAGGTAGATTCGCCTTTTTTAGGGACGGGCTGGACAAATACTGTTCTCCAGCTTCTCGGCAAGAGCCCAGAAGAGTAAGACTGACAGAGAGGAGGAGGATTCGCCTTTTTTTAGGGACGAGCTGGACAAATGCTGTTCTCCAGCTTCTCGGCAAGAGCCCAGAAGAGTAAGACTGACAGAAAGGAGGAAGATTCGCCTTTTTTATGGACGGGCTGGACAAATACTGTTTTTCAGCTTCTCGGAAAGAACCCAGAAGAGTAAGTCAGACAGAAAGGAGGTGGATTCGCCTTCTTTAGGGACGGGCTGGACAAATGCTGTTCTTCAGCTTCTCGGTAAGAACCCAGAAGAGTAAGACTGACAGAAAGGAGGAGGATTCACCTTTTTTTAGGGACGAGCTGGACAAATGCTGTTCTCCAGCTTCTCGGCAAGAGCCCAGAAGAGTAAGACTGACAGAAAGGAGGAAGATTCGCCTTTTTTAGGGACGGGCTGGACAAATGCTGTTCTCCAGCTTCTCGGTAAGAACCCAGAAGAGTAAGTCAGACAGAAAGGAGGTGGATTCGCCTTCTTTAGGGACGGGCTGGACAAATGCTGTTCTCCAGATTCTCGGCAAGAGCCCAGAAGAGTAAGACTGACAGAAAGGAGGAGGATTCGCCTTTTTTTAGGGACGAGCTGGACAAATGCTGTTCTTCAGCTTCTCGGTAAGAACCCAGAAGAGTAAGTCAGACAGAAAGGAGGTGGATTCGCCTTTTTTTAGGGACGGGCTGGACAAATGCTGTTCTCCAGCTTCTCAGCGAGAGCCCAGAAGAGTAAGACTGACAGAAAGGAGGAAGATTCGCCTTTTTTATGGACGGGCTGGACAAATACTGTTTTTCAGCTTCTCGGTAAGAACCCAGAAGAGTAAGTCAGACAGAAAGGAGGTGGATTCGCCTTCTTTAGGGACGGGCTGGACAAATGCTGTTCTTCAGTTTCTCGGTAAGAACCCAGAAGAGTAAGTCAGACAGAAAGGAGGTGGATTCGCCTTTTTTTAGGGACGGGCTGGACAAATGCTGTTCTCCAGCTTCTCAGCGAGAGCCCAGAAGAGTAAGACTGACAGAAAGGAGGAAGATTCGCATTTTTTTACGGTGCCAAACTCTGTCCTCTTTTTGGTCAACAAAATATGACCGCTCATGGGCCATGTTTGCCTTGATCTTGTCAAGATTCTGCTGTAAATCGATCGAAAAAAAAATCGGTTCTGCACAAAGGAAGGTTGTCTGAGGAATTTGTGATCCAAAATGGAGTAAGACAAGGCTGTGTTCTTCCACCAATACTATTCCTTCTGGTGATTAACGATGTGCTTCGAGCAGGTTTGTCGACGAGAAATGGAGGAATTCGATTGAGTCCTACATTCCAAGTGGAACGTCTTGTTTGTATGGTTTTTCTCTCTCAGAATTATGGACCTCCACCTAATGATAGCATATGTGCATGCGTCGTCGACCTTGGACCTCCACCAAATGACAACAGATATGGAGAGAAGGTGGATCAGGGGGCGTCGACCATGGACCTCCACCAAATGACAACAGATGTGGAGAGAGGGAGGCAGGCGTCGTCGACCTTGGACCTCCACCAAATGACAACAGATATGGAGAGAAGGTGGGGCAGGGGGCGTCGACCATGGACCTCCACCAAATGACAACAGATGTGGAGAGAGGGAGGCAGGCGTCGTCGACCTTGGACCTCCACCAAATGACAACAGATATGGAGAGAAGGTGGGGCAGGGGGCGTCGACCATGGACCTCCACCAAATGACAACAGATGTGGAGAGAGGGAGGCAAGCGTCGTCGACCTTGGACCTCCACCAAATGACAACAGATATGGAGAGAAGGTGGGGCAGGGGGCGTCGACCATGGACCTCCACCAAATGACAACAGATGTGGAGAGAGGGAGGCAAGCGTCGTCGACATTGGACCTCCACCAAATGATAACAAATGTGGAGAGAGGGAGGCAGGCGTCGTCGGCCTTGGAACAACGTCATCGTATCCAGTATGCATTGCTGGACATTCGGTAGAGAGAGTAGAGGATTTCCAGTATCTTGGGAGTATTGTCTCAACCGATGGTGGAACCGAACTGCATACAGCCAACAGGATCGCAAAAGCAAACCCCACAGGCGGATCAGTAGAAATGCGGTGAAGTGGGAGGGTTGTGATCCCTTGTTTTCGGATCATAACCTCGCTGATAAAACAGGAAGAAGAAGAAAGATCGCAAAAGCAAAGACTGCGTTCAGAATGTTGTCCAAAATACGGAGAAGCAATAAGTTTGAACAGCAAGCTAATACTATTTTGCTCCAAGGTTGAATCTGTGGCATTGTATGGATGCAGTACGTGGAGAGTGAGCATTTCTATCACGGGAAAGCTGCAAATAGGCGCCTGCGTAACTGAATCACATTTTTGCGGAATCAATAGACACAACTATCCAACGACGAAAGAGGCAGCGGATTGGTCACACGTTCCGAAAACCACAGAACCCTTTAACACAGGATGTTAGAATGCCTGGCAGTCTGAGGAGAATATTGCACAGAACGGTCGAAAAGGAGGCATAGTAGAGGTCATAGGACCCACAAGGAAATACAGGACATAAATAAGTAAGTAGGTAAGTAAGTAACATCGTTTACGGCAAGTATAAACGGGATGGGGCCTAGGTGACTTCCCTGAGGATCACCAGAATGAGCTGCGAAAGAGCTGGATAATGAAGCACAAAATTTGACTTTTTAGGGCCTCATGCTTCTTCTTCCTTTTATCAGCGAGGTTATGATCCGAAAACAAGGGATCACAACCCCTCTCACTTCATCGCATTTCTACTGATCCGCCTGTGGGGTTCGCCTCATGCTAAGGCTAAGAACTAACCCATGCAGCAAAGACTGGGAGGGGAAGCCAAGTACTTTAAGTTGAAAGACAATTAAATTGTGAAAGAGCTGGAGATGTCTGTTGGGGATGGCCAACAGCCAACTTCTTGCTCACTTTCCAAAGCGCATTAGAACACTTTTTGTAAGAAAATGTGACGATCAGTTGGAGCACCAAGCTTAGACTGGTTCCAAAGAGCTAAGACTCTCTACCAAGGAACAGATCAGGAACCAATAAGCAGTGGATTGATCATAAATTCCGAATTGGTGACAATTGAATGGAAAACATAGCGCCGAACTGTCGAAAAGGAGGAAGAGCTGAGACGCATTGCTCTAGGACCAACAAGTGGATCGTTTATAACGAGTATGGAAAGAATGCGGCCTAAGTGACTTCCCTGAGGAACACCAGAGTCGATTTTTATCGAATTGGTGGCAGTTCAATGGAAAACATGGCGCCGAACAGTCAAAAAGGAGGCACGGTAGTTGAGGAGAGCTGAGACACATTGCTCTAGAGGCTCTGGGACCAACAAGTGGATCGTTTATAGCGAGTATGGAAAGAATGCGGCCTAAGTGACTTCCCTGAGGAACACCAGAGTCGATTTTTTTTCGAATTGGTGGCAGTTCAATGGAAAACATGGCGCCGAACAGTCAAAAAGGAGGAAGAGCTGAGACACATTGCTCTAGGACCAACAAGTGGATCGTTTATAACGAGTATGGAAAGAATGCGGCCTAAGTGACTTCCCTGAGGAACACCAGAGTCGATTTTTATCGAATTGGTGGCAGTTCAATGGAAAACATGGCGCCGAACAGTCAAAAAGGAGGCACGGTAGTTGAGGAGAGCTGAGACACATTGCTCTAGAGGCTCTGGGACCAACAAGTGGATCGTTTATAGCGAGTATGGAAAGAATGGGGCCTAGGTGACTTCCCTGAGGAACACCAGAGTCGATTTTTTTTCGAATTGGTGGCAGTTCAATGGAAAACATGGCGCCGAACAGTCAAAAAGGAGGAAGAGCTGAGACACATTGCTCTAGGACCAACAAGTGGATCGTTTATAACGAGTATAGAAAGAATGCGGCCTAAGTGACTTCCCTGAGGAACACCAGAGTCGATTTTTTTTCGAATTGGTGGCAGTTCAATGGAAAATATGACGCCGAACAGTCGAAAAGGAGGAAGAGCTCAGACACATTGCTCCAAGACCAACAAGAGGATCGTTAATAGCGAGTATAGAAAGAATGGGGCCTAGGTGACTTCCCTGAGGAGCACCAGAGTCGATTTTTTTTTCGAATTGGTGGCAGTTCAATGGAAAACATGGCGCCGAACAGTCAAAAAGGAGGCACGGTAGTTGAGGAGACCTGAGACACATTGCTCTAGAGGCTCTGGGACCAACAAGTGGATCGTTTATAGCGAGTATGGAAAGAATGGGGCCTAGGTGACTTCCCTGAGGAGCACCAGGGTCGATTTTTTTCGAATTGATGACGGTTTAATGGAAAGCATGGCGCCGAACATGGCACCAGAGTCGATTTTTTTTTCGAATTGGTGGCAGTTCAATGGAAAACATGACGCCGAACAGTCAAAAAGGAGGCACGGTAGTTGAGGAGAGCTGAGACATATTGCTCTAGAGGCTCTGGGACCAACAAGTGGATCGTTTATAGCGAGTATAGAAAGAATGAGACCTAGGTAACTTCCCAGTTCAATGGAAAACATGGCGCCGAACAGTCAAAAAGGAGGCACGATAGTTGGAGAAGGCTGAGACACATTGGTCTAGGATCGTTTATAGCGAGTATAGAAAGAATGGGGCCTAGGTGACATCCCTGAGGAACTCCAGAGTCGTTTGTTTTTTTTTTCTTTTTTATAAAAATAATAATTTAAATTTAAAACTAAACTTATGCAACATAGAGGAAAACATTATATCTATACGGATGGCATGTACAAAGAGTGGCGGTGGGCACTTACCAATGGTTGTTGCGGAGGTGGTTGCATCTTGCTTAAATCTGGTTGTGGTGGCGTTGGCGGTGCCGTTGATTGCATACCGCGTAAAACTGTTGGACCTTGGTGTGGTGATGGCCCACTCTGTGGGGGTGCTTGAAAGCCCGCCGATGATGCTGCTACATAACCATCTGATCCTGCAATGAAATTTCAATGGGAGAAGAGAAGAAGAAAAAAAAACAAAAATGGAGAAAAAGAAAAGAAACGAAAAGAATGCCTCATTAGTTGATTTCTTGTTTTAGATTTAGGGGCGGGGGTGGGGGGCGGAGTAGTTCTTAGATTTTTGCAAAAATTTATAATGGGAATGGTGGGTGTTAGAAGAAAAAATAAATAAAAAATAGAAAGAAAGGGGGACTCACGCGGGTGAAATAAGCGATAATGTGGAATCTGTCCTGGACCCGGCTGTCCAGGAGGTCCTGCAGCAGCTGCGGCGGCAGCTGCCGCTGCTGCTACGGCTGCTGCCGCTGCAGGATGCATTAGGCACTGTTGCTGTACAATTGGATGGAAATCAGCTTGCTGTTGATGCGGCGAATGTGACAATTGCACTTGCGCCTGATGTTGTCCACCAGCGGACACTTGACCGCCTCCACCGTTCAGTACTAGCTGTTGGTGTGTTCCGGAGGAGGTTACTATTTGTTGTTGTTGTTGTTGCTGCTGCTGTTGTTGTTGTTGGTGGTGATGAGCAGCTTGTTGCTGCTGTTGTTGTTGCTGCTGCTGCTGCTGCTGTTGCTGCTGTTGGTGCTGCTGGTGCTGTTGATGCTGTTGGTGTTGCTGGTGTTGCTGATGTTGTTGGTGTTGTTGCTGTTGGTGCTGTTGTTGTTGCTGTTGTTGTTGCTGTTGTTGTTGTTGTTGGTGTTGTTGTTGTTGTTGTTGTATCACAGTCAGTTGAGGTACTGTTGCAGCCATGGCCACACTAAGTGGCATTGGCGCACCCACCGGATGCCCCTGATTTGTACCATTTCCGCCGCCCGATGCAGCAGCAATACTGGAGATGTTATAATTCGACATATAACGGGAGACCATCGTGTTTCGTGCGTTTTGGAATTATTTACTTGGAATTACTTTTATTTTTTTATTTTTTTTTTTTTGTTTTGTTTTGAAAATATTGCTTTGAAGAAGGCTTCTTGATTCAGAATTGATTCTAACGACTATAACGTTATTTTCTTATATAAAAAAAAAACACAAAAAAAAAATAATAAAACAAAATTGCTACGTTATCGATTGATTCGCTTACTACTACTACGAGCTACTAAATTATTTATTTGAACACATTCGAGTCCTCATAAACTGTTTGTTTTGTATTAATTCACTATATGTTGTATAATTATAAATAAATACACGCGGCACACATAAAAAATTCCCTTTTTGTTGAAAAGTTTCTCTTTTTCCGATGAAAATAATAAAAATTTTCTTTTTTTTTTTTACGAAAGTGGGCAAGGGAAGCGTCTGTCTGTCTGTCTGCTTGTTTGTTTTTCTTCTTTTTTTTTGTTTTTTTTTGTTGTCTCTAACTTCGTTTATGAATATAAAATATGCGAAGTAGAGTTGTTGTTGCAGAACCCACACGAATTGTTTTTTTTTTTTTTACAAAAAGATTTAAAAAAAAACTTTTTTTTTTTTATAATAATTTGTTGTATGTATAAGTTTTAAGTTTAAAAATTTACTTTAAGCTAAGGATTTAGTTATTTTTTGTTTTGCTCTTGAATTGGAATTGATTTATATATAGATTTATAGGTTTTTTTTTTTTTTTTTTATTATTGCATTGCAGCCTTTAGGGCTGTTTCACTTTTTATAACTTTTGTTTGTAATTTTTTGAATAAGAAATAGTTTCGATATTTATGGCTATGTTTGCCTCTAAAAAGCTGCGTTGTTGTGTTGAATATTTTACTATTTATACTAGTGGCGAGATTAATTGAAATTTCATTGATTTTAGGCAGATGATGGTTTAGTTCTTCGTTTTGTTGTTGATTTTGATTTTTATTCAAAATTGTTGTGTTAATGCACTTGTAGTTGTTGTTGTTGTTGAATTCAGCTAACATTTTTTGATATTATTTGCAAGTTAGACTTTGGCTTGGATCCGCATTAAATTGTTGTGTTTTGCTGGTGGCCAGTTTCTTAAGAAGAAAAGGTTTATCCCTCCACTACTCTTGCGCGGATGCTCTCTCTCTCTCTCTCTCTCTTTCTCACTTATAGTTCTTGTATTACTTTTGTTTTTTTTTTTCTCACTAAGTCTTCTATTTTATTTTTGTTTAATTTATTTCTAGAATAACGATAAAGAACACACAAATTTGAACTGTTTGCAGTTATTTAAGGGAATAACAACGGGGAGACCTTCAGCGAAGGCTGTTGCCGACGGAATAACACAATGAATCCTTGCAAATTCTTAAGACTCTCGAAAGAGGGTGATTAGCAGATCCCAATACATTCAGAGATGTTTATTCAAAAACAAGCAAAAACAAGAAGAAAAAAGGGCCACAGGTAGATAAACGTGACAAAAAGATACGATTGACAGATGTTTTGATGAACTATTCAGTGGGTTCGTCAGGTAGCCGAAGGATAGACTAGATCCCAAGGTCATTTCAGGTAGCAAAACACAACATACAACAAATCTCTACAACCCAAGTGTTAGTTTAAATGATACAAAGATTGAAAATCTACCGCGCGCGTATTCCTATCCCAAAAACAATTAAAAAGCAATTAGTAGATGCCCTTTCTTAAGGGTATGCCTGCACCCAAGTGGGTCAAATAAAAAAATCTTCGTATTCTACAATCTTCTAGGTGTATACCCTGAAAATTTCATTGGAAATTTAATGAAATTGACAAAGTTAAAGCCATTTTAAGGGGCTACTTCCACTTATGCGTAGTTTTCATTTATTTTTTCTTTTTCACAAAACAATTTTATTTTTTATTAAAAATTTAATGAATACATCTCAAAGTATATACTTTCACGTACATTGTATAAAAATTTCATGAAAAAATATAGAAAATTGTGACGTGGAGAGAGGTTCCATTTTTTAATTTTTTTTTTTTTTTTTGAGAAATACATTTTTTAGTACAAAATCACAAAAATACGTTCCGCCAATTTAAAAAAAAAAGTAAAATTTTTATTAAAAATCCAATGACTACATCTCAAAGTATATACATCCAAGTACATTATATAAAAATTTCATGAAAAAATATAGAAAATTGTGGCGTAGAGAGAGGTTCCATTTTTTTTTTTTTTTTTGAGAAATTCATTTTTTAGTACAAAATCACAAAAATACGTTCAAATGACCGCCGATTAAAAAAAAAAGTAAAATTTTTATTAAAAGTCAAATGACTACATTCCAAAGTATATACTTCCACGTACATTGTATAAAAATTTCATGAAAAACTATAGAAAATTGTGGCGTGGAGAGAGGTTTCTCTGAAAGTTTCTGAAAATTCTTTTCAAATTTCTGCATTATTTAAAAACGGGAACCCATTTTATAACTCGAAAACTAACAAACCGATTTAGTTCAAATTTTAACCAGAGCTTCCTTATACCATTATCTAATTTTTGTCGTTCCTAATTTTTTTTTAAACTTACTAATTTTCTTTTAAAAATTAATAAAGAACAATTTTCGAGTACAAAATCACATATACACGTTCAAATGACCGCCAATTTTGAAAAAAATGCAATTTTTTACTAAAAATCCAATGACTACATCTCAAAGTATATACATCCAAGTACATTATATAAAAATTTCATGAAAAAATATAGAAAATTGTGGCGTAGAGAGGTTCCATTTTTTTTTTTTTTTTTTTTGAGAAACTCATTTTTTAGTACAAAATCACAAAAATACGTTCAAATGACCGCCAATTAAAAAAAAAAGTAAAATTTTTATTAAAAGTCAAATGACTACATTCCAAAGTATATACTTCCACGTACATTGTATAAAAATTTCATGAAAAACTATAGAAAATTGTGGCGTGGAGAGAGGTTTCTCTGAAAGTTTCTGAAAATTATTTTCAAATTTCTGCATTATTTAAAAACGGGAACCCATTTTATAACTCGAAAACTAACAAACCGATTTAGTTCAAATTTTAACCAGAGCTTCCTTATACCATTATCTAATTTTTGTCGTTCCTATTTTTTTTTAAAACTTACTAATTTTCTTTTAACAATTAATAAAGAACAATTTTCGAGTACAAAATCACATATACACGTTCAAATGACCGCCAATTTTGAAAAAAATGCAATTTTTTACTAAAAATCCAATGACTACATCTCAAAGTATATACATCCAAGTACATTATATAAAAATTTCATGAAAAAATATAGAAAATTGTGGCGTAGAGAGGTTCCATTTTTTTTTTTTTTTTTTTTTGAGAAACTCATTTTTTAGTACAAAATCACAAAAATACGTTCAAATGACCGCCAATTAAAAAAAAAAGTAAAATTTTTATTAAAAGTCAAATGACTACATTCCAAAGTATATACTTCCACGTACATTGTATAAAAATTTCATGAAAAACTATAGAAAATTGTGGCGTGGAGAGAGGTTTCTCTGAAAGTTTCTGAAAATTATTTTCAAATTTCTGCATTATTTAAAAACGGGAACCCATTTTATAACTCGAAAACTAACAAACCGATTTAGTTCAAATTTTAACCAGAGCTTCCTTATACCATTATCTAATTTTTGTCGTTCCTATTTTTTTTTAAAACTTACTAATTTTCTTTTAACAATTAATAAAGAACAATTTTCGAGTACAAAATCACATATACACGTTCAAATGACCGCCAATTTTGAAAAAAATGCAATTTTTTACTAAAAATCCAATGACTACATCTCAAAGTATATACATTCAAGTACATTATATAAAAATTTCATGAAAAAATATAGAAAATTGTGGCGTAGAGAGAGGTTCCATTTTTTTTTTTTTTTTTTTTGAGAAATTCATTTTTTAGTACAAAATCACAAAAATACGTTCAAATGACCGCCGATTAAAAAAAAAAGTAAAATTTTTATTAAAAGTCAAATGACTACATTCCAAAGTATATACTTCCACGTACATTGTATAAAAATTTCATGAAAAACTATAGAAAATTGTGGCGTGGAGAGAGGTTTCTCTGAAAGTTTCTGAAAATTCTTTTCAAATTTCTGCATTATTTAAAAACGGGAACCCATTTTATAACTCGAAAACTAACAAACCGATTTAGTTCAAATTTTAACCAGAGCTTCCTTATACCATTATCTAATTTTTGTCGTTCCTAATTTTTTTTTAAACTTACTAATTTTCTTTTAAAAATTAATAAAGAACAATTTTCGAGTACAAAATCACATATACACGTTCAAATGACCGCCAATTTTGAAAAAAAAATGCAATTTTTTACTAAAAATCCAATGACTACATCTCAAAGTATATACATCCAAGTACATTATATAAAAATTTCATGAAAAAATATAGAAAATTGTGGCGTAGAGAGAGGTTCCATTTTTTTTTTTTTTTTGAGGAATTCATTTTTTAGTACAAAATCACAAAAATACGTTCCGCTAATTTAAAAAAAAAGTAAAATTTTTATTAAAAGTCAAATGACTACATCCCAAAGTATATACTTCCACGTACATTGTATACAAATTTTATAAAAAACTATGGAACACTGTGGCGTGGAGAGAGGTTTCTGTGAAAGTTTATGAAAATTTTCTCAACTTTCGAGTAGTCTTCGACAGCACCTTGGCCCTTTTATATTCGGCACAATCCGCGCAATGGCGGCACCTACGCGAGAGGATTTATTGCTTACGTACTTCAGATGTTTTAATTTTAGATGTAGGTTCAGTTAGGTTAGGTTGGCTGTCCGCACGAGAGTGCAGACACACTTAGACCAGTGAATGTCCTTTGTGATACCATGGATCAACAATAAGGCCACTCAGGGACTAATCAAAACCAACCGGAGCTTCTGACAAAGCGATGGATGCTCATGACGCCTAAGGACACCAAATCGGCGAAGTCGTCAAGGAATGGAGCCCGTAGATGGAGCAGTCTTTTATGCGACAGGGCTTGACAAGTGCCTAGGAGGTCCCTCCTCGTCCCTACAGCTCCTGCAGAAGTCCTTGGAAAAGAGGCCAAGTCTTTCGTCCAGTGAGGACACCGATAACGCAGCTGATCTGTTACGCTTTAGCTTAACCAGCTTGGCACTACGTTTCTGGTCCAGCTTAGGCCAGATCTGCCTCAAAATGTGACACGTTGAGCCAATTTCCCATCTGACGTTCTTCTTCTTCTTCCTTTTATCAGCGAGGTTATGATCCGAAAACAAGGGATCACAACCCTCCCACTTCACCGCATTTCTACTGATCCGCCTGTGGGGTTCGCCAATTTCCCATCTGACGTTGGTCTTGCTAATAGCGCTCAGCTTTAGCAGATGCTTACATGTAGCGAGGGACATACGCAGGGCTTAGAATCCTTAGAGTAGTAGCCTGTCTGGCGAGCTCGTCCACCCTGCAGTTTCCTGAAATGTCCCTCTGGCCTGGCACCCAGCATAGGTGAATGTTGAACTGCTTTGTCATCTCCATAAGAGATAAATGACAGTTTAAGGCGGCATTTGAAGTGAAGGAGCACGATTCCGGGTACTTGATTGCCGCTTAACTGTCAGTGAACATGCTAATATCCCTGACAGACGGTACATTACACCTTAGCCAGGACAGGGCGTCCTTAATCGCCATAATTTCCGCCTGAAAAACGCTACAATGATCAGGGAGGCGGAACGAGGTTGAGCTTTTCGGAGAAAATACCACAGCCCACCCCACCTTCGGTCTTAGAGCCATCTGCGTAGAAGTGCACCGAACTACCATCATCAGGAGGAGAGTTATCCTATTTATCCCGTTCAGGGGTACTCGTACGGCGAACCCTACAGGCGGATCACTAGAAATGCGGTGAAGTGGGAGGGTTGTGATCCCTCGTTTTCGGATCATAACCTCGCTGATAAAAGGAAGAAGAAGAAGAAGAAGAAGAAGAAGAAGAAGGGATACTCGTACGGAAGTTACGGTCAAATCTTAGTTTCGGCGGAATATAGTCCGTGTTTTCGTGCTTGAAGTTGAGACGATCAAGGATCGAGAAGTGGCCAAAGCGATATCTAGACCACAGATAGGAGGCTTTTAGACAAATGGCCGCACAGGCAGCAATCTGTCTGCCGAAAATATCTAAGGGTAGCAGGCGTGCCAAAATCGCATCATCACCTCCTCGCGGTGCTCGCTGAATAGCTATCTGATAGCGAACTAACGATGAGCGTATGCTGAGTCTGACGATATATATGTAGCTGAACACTCGGACCTGCGTTAGCACATCTGGGTGAACTTCAGCGCGCATATGTTTAACCGGACGAGGCATCTTTTGTTGACCTGATTGGCTGAAATATACGTCTCAGAAGTCTAGCAAGAGGTCCTCAGAAGGAGGACGTGCAGCGGATGAATTCTCTCGATGGAATCAACGGTGACGTCCACAGACCAGCGGATACCTTACTTGAGCTACTTCGACACATTTGAAGCTGAGGTCTGTAAGGATTTTCAATACTACGTCAGGGTGTTGAAAAAGAGATGGTGGCGGATGAACACTTAATGGGCCAACGGCAGCGCTCATATCCCCGAAGTGGGTTACTGGCATCGGTGTATCCGGTCTCTCGTCCTAGGGGTTGCAAAAAAAAAAAGAATCTGGTCCTCCAGGTTGGGGGTTGTGCCGTCGGGTTAACTTCCTTACTTACTTACTTAGGTGGCGCTACAGTTCGGGGTGAACCTGGGCGTCAACCAACAAGCCTCTCCATTTAGCTCGGTCTTTAGCTAATTGCCTCCAGTTGCGCACTGCAAGTTGGTCGAGGTCCCACTGAACTTGTGCGCGCCACCTACGGCGATGATTCCCTCTACTGCGTCGTCCCTCGGGGTTAGATTCGAAGACTTACGAAGGGTTAACTTCCCCACCACGTAAAAAACCTTCGGTTACGAAGCAACTAACAGGCTCGGATACGAATGATTCTACTGTTGACGGCCCAAGCAAACGTAAAAGGGTCCCTCCACAAACCACGTGCAGTCGAACAACTTGCGGAGGCCCTAGACTGTCTCAAAGCAAACATTACCGCCATTCAGGAAGTGCGATGGGATGGACCTGGCAAAAGGAGGATGAAAATCTACTCCGGCGATTGCTACAGACAACAAGGACAGCGTCTATTCGGGTGGGGATTCGCCATTGGAGGCAGACTTAGGCAAGAAGTCTTGAGTTTCCGGCATGTGAACGAGCGCCTTATGACTATCCGTATCAAGGCTAAATTTGCCAACATTAGCCTAATATGCGTTCACGCCCTCACGAGGAGAAGGACGACGCGACAAAGGATGACTTCTACCAGCTCTTGGACAAGACGTATGAGCAATGCCCTAGCCACGACGTTAAAATTATCCTAGGCGACTTTAACGCAAAGCTAGGAAGAGAGGAAGTCTTTAGTAGCGTGGTCGGAAAGCACAGCCTGCACGACATCACATCCGACAACGGACTCAGGCCAGTAGACTTTGCAGCGGGGCGAAACCTTGTCGTAGCTAGTACGCGGTTCCCACGTCTCGACATTCACAAAGGAACATGGCTCTCCTTTGATCGAAAAACTGTCAACCAAATCGTTCACATTGCGATCGACGCAAGGCACTCTTCCAGTATTCTGGGTGTCCAGACTTTCCGAGAAGTCAACGTAGACTCGGATCACTACCTAATACGGATGCGGATATCCAAAACGGAGCGAAATCAACGAAATACTGTGAGGAAATTTGACACCGAAATGCTACAATCGCAAGAGTCCGCCAGAGCCTTTGCCGATCGAGTTTCTCTTAATCTTAACCTAAGTGCTATGCCGCCAGCAGCAAATGCGGAAGACCAGTGGCAGCGTTGCCAACAAGCCGCCTCTGATGTACTGGGTTTCTCTCGGCCACCACAACGAAACCCCTGGTTTGATGAGGAATGCCAGCAAGCACATGCAGCTAAACAAGAGGCGTACAAAGCGGCGCTGCATAGAAGGACTAGAGCTGCTTACGAGCTCTACGTGCGCAGGAGAAAAGAGGAACATCGTCTTCTCAGGAAGAAGAAAAAGGAACATGAGAAGCGCTCGATCGAGGAGATTGAGAGCAGGAATGATAATGGTGATGATGGGTTTCAAAGCCAGGACAGAAGCCTGCAGGAACGAAAATGGCAATATAGTAGTAGAATTGCAGTCGGTGCTGAGGATATGGAAGGAACACATCTGCAGACTGTTAAACGGCGATGATGACCGAGCCAAAGGCGAAGGCTGAATGAGCCAAAGGCGAACCCCACAGGCGGATCAGTAGAAATGCGGTGGAGTGGGAGGGTTGTGATCCCTTGTTTTCGGATCATAACCTCGCTGATAAAAGGAAGAAGAAGGCTGAATGAGCCATTCAACATTGACGATGACAGTCAAGATTCCCGTTAACCTAATCAGAATGAAGTGAAGATAGCGATATCCAAGCTGAAATCCAACAAGGCTGCTGGAGTTGAAGAGATGAGTTGGTAAGGAGCATGCACCAGCTCATCTGTAAAATCTGGTCGAACGAAAGTATACCCGGTGAATGGAACCTCAGCGTCGTTTGCTTGATCCTGAAGAAAGGAGACCCTCTGAACTGCGCCAACTACAGAGGTATAAGTCTCCTCAACATCGCATATAAGATCCTGTCTGCCGTACTATGTGAACGCCTAAAACCGATCGTCAACATCCTGATAGGTCGTTATCAGTGCGATTTCAGGCCGGAAAAGTCCACAATTGACCAAATATTCACACTACGGCAGATCTTGGAAGAAACCGATGAATACAAAATCGATACGCACCACCTCTTCATCGATTTCAAAGTTGCCTATGATAGCATGTATAGAGACGAGGTATACACAGCCATGTCTAGTCTTGGCTCGCCCGTTTGTGCAGAATGACGATGGAGAACTCTCGCTGCTCCATCAAAGTCGGTAACAACATCACCGAACCGTTCGATGTCAGGAAAGGTCTTAGACAAGGTGACGCGCTATCATGCGATCTCTTTAACATAATACTTGAGAGAATTGTACGAAACTTACAAGCCAACACCGGAGGTACAATCTTTTAGAAGTCTGTACAACTACTCGCTAACGCCGATGACATTGACATAATCGAAAGAACTCAGCGGGCAGTCAGTCAGTGGGGCATTTACGATTATTGAGATCGAGGCAGCAAAGATAGGTCTAGCGGTCAATGAAAGCAAAATAAAATATATGCTGTCTACAAAAAAGGACACCCAACATCGGCGTCTTGGACAGAACGTCACAAAGTATATACTTCCACGTATATTGTGTACAAATTTCATGAAAAAATATACAAAATTGTGGCGTAGAGAGAGGTTTCTCTGAAAGTTTCTCAGAAATTTCTCAAAAAGAGAGAGGTTTCTCCAAAAGATTCTGAAAACTTGCTCAACTTTCTGCATTATTTAAAAACGGTACCCATTGTATATCTCGAAAACTGACGAACTGATTTGATTCAAATTTTTACCACAGCTTCCTTATACCATTACCTAATATTTGTCGTTCCTATTTTTTTTTTTAAACTTACCAATTTTCCTTCATAAATTAATAAAGGACAATTTTTGACTACAAAATCACAAATACGCGTTCAAATGACCGCCAATTTTGAAAAAATACTGGCACCGGTGTACCCGGCCCCTCGTCCTAGGGGAATAATTAAGGAACTGGCCCTCCAGGTTGGGGGTTGTGCCGTCGGGGTAACTTCCCTACCACGTAAAAAACGCATGGTTCCGAAACAACCAAAAGCCTCGGATATGGATGACCCAACTAATGACGACCCCAGCAAACGAAATAAGGACAACGACCTTCGGATCTGTACGTGGAATGTTCTGTCCCTTTACAGACCACGTGCAGCCGAACAACTAGCAGAGGCCCTAGACTGCTATAAAGCAGATATTACCGCCATCCAGGAAGTGCGATGGGATGGGCCGGGCAAAAAGAGGATGAAAAACTGTGACATCTACTACGGTGATTGCTACAGAGGCAACAGGCAACGCTTATTCGGATGCGGATTTGTCATACGCGGCAGACTTAGGCAAGAAGTCTTAAGCTTCCGACACGTGAGCGAGCGTATTATGACTATCCGGATCAAGGCTAAATTCGCTAACATAAGCCTAATATGTGTTCATGCCCCCACGGAAGAAAAGGACCCTGCCACCAAAGAGTGTTTCTACGAGCTCCTCGACAAAACATACGAGCAATGTCCTAAATACGACGTTAAGATCGTATTGGGCGATTTTAACGCCAAAATAGGAAAGGAGGACGTCTTTGGTAGGGCAGTCGGTAAGCGACACCACGTCTGATAACGGACTAAGGCTAATTGATTTCGCTGTGGAGCGAAATGGCACCATAGCAAGCACATGGTTTCCTCATCTCGATATTCATAAGCAGACATGGCGGTCCAATGATCATGTAACGATCAACCAAATTGATCATATTGCGATCGACGCAAGGCATGCCTCCAGTATTCTGGATGTCCGGACCTTCCGAGCGGCCAACATAGACTCGGATCATTACCTTGTTGTAGCCAAGGTACGAATGCGGATATCCCAATCTGAGCAACAAAGAAGAATTACTGTGAGAAAATTTAACGTCGAAAAGCTACAATCGCAAGAGACCGCCAGACTCTTCGCTGAACGCGTATCCCGAAATCTCTCAATCACCCCTATACCGTCAGCATCAAGTGCCGAAGACCAGTGGCAACGCTGCCAACATGCCATCAGAAACGCCGCGACTGATGTGCTGGGTCTCGCTCGCCCACCACCGCGAAACCCCTGGTTTGACGAAGAATGCCGGCGAGTGCATGCAGCAAAACAAGAGGCATACAAAGCGGCGCTGCAAGGGAAGACGAGAGCTGCTCGTGAGCTCTACGAGCAAAAGAGACGGGAAGAACATCGGCTTCTCCAAAAGAAGAAGCAAGAGCATGAGAAGCGCGCGTTTGAGAATATCGAGAGTCTATACTCCAGGAACAATGTACGGAAGTTTTACCAAAAGGTTAGGTTAAGGGTGTTAGCTGCATCGAATGGGTGCAGCTTGTACTCGGTTCTCACAAGGACCCACTGTGCTCTACCGAAAGGTAAGGGAACGTGTCAGAGAAGTAATACCCGTACAGAAACCTGTAGAGATGAGAATGGAAACCTCGTAGTAGAATCACAGTCGGTGCTGAGAATATGGAAAAACTACTTCTGCAGACTGTATAACGGCGACGAAGACCAACATCCCGCTGTCAGGCAGAATGAACCATTCAACATGGACGATGATAGTCAAAATTTCCGTCCACCTGACCAAAACGAAGTGAGGATAGCAATATCCAAGCTAAAATCGAACAAGGCTGCTGGACCTGACGGTTTACCGGCCGAACTTTTCAAGGCAGCTGGGGATGAATTGGTAGAGTGCATACACCAACTCATTTCTAATATTTGGTCAGAGGAGTGTATGCCTGATGAATGGAATCTCAGCATCGTTTGCCCGATCCACAAGAAAGGAGACCCCCTCAACTGCGCCAATTATAGAGGCATCAGTCTCCTCAACATCGCGTACAAGATCTTTTCTGCGATATTGTGTGAACGCCTGAAACCTTTTATCAACAGCCTGATTGGACCCTATCAGTGCGGTTTCAGGCCAGGAAAGTCCACCATCGATCAAATCTTCACACTTCGCCAGATCCTGGAGAAAACCCAAGAATTCCAAATCGATACTCACCACCTCTTTATCGATTTTAAGGCCGCCTATGTCAGCATCTATAGAGAAGAGCTTTATAGAGCCATGTCTAGTTTTGACATCCCTGCCAAACTTGTCCGTCTGTGCAGGCTGACGATGGAGAACGCTCGCTGCTCCATCAAGGTCGGTCGGCTTTAGACAAGGTGACGCGCTGTCATGTGACTTCTTCAATATTGTACTTGAACGGATTGTGCGGAACTCACAAGCCAACACCGGAGGCACAATCTATTACAAGTCTGTACAACTGCTTGCATACGCCGACGATATAGACATTATCGGAAGATCTCAGCGGGCTGTCACCGGTGCTTTTGCAAGCATTGAGGCGGAAGCGGCCAAAATGGGTTTGGCGATAAACGAGGGCAAAACCAAGTATATGCTGTCAACTAGAAGGGAAAACCAACATCGACGAATTGGACAAAACGTCACAGTGGGCAGCTATAACTTCGAGGTAGTAAGGGACTTTGTCTACCTTGGCTCTGCTATAAATTCAGCAAACAAAATCAGCGCAGAAATCAAGCGAAGAATAACTCTTGCCAATCGCTGTTTTTTTGGGCTTATAAGGCAATTCAACAGTAAAGCCCTCTCTCGAACAACTAAGGAGACTCTATATAAGACCTTGATCATCCCAGTCCTGCTTTACGGCGCTGAAACATGGACTTTGACCTTGATCATCCCAGTCCTACTTTATTAAAAGAGGATGAAGATATCCTTGGTCGCTTCGAGAGAAAAATTCTTCGTTAGATTTTCGGTCCCGTTTGCGTTGACGGGTTTTGGAGGAGAAGATTCAATCACGAACTATACGAGCTGTATAGCGACATCGACCTAGTCAAAAAACTGCGTATTGGACGTCTGAGATGGCTAGGACATGTAGAGCGAATGGACACCAACGCTCCGGCCCGCAGAGTCTTCGAATCTAACCCCGAGGGACGACGCAGTAGAGGGAATTATCGCCGTAGGTGGCGCGCACAAGTTCAAGGGGACCTCGACCAACTTGGAGTGCGCAACTGGAGGCAATTAGCTAAAGACCGAGCTAAATGGAGAGGCTTGTTGGTTGAGGCCCAGGTTCACCCCGAACTGTAGCGCCACCTAAGTAAATAAGTAAGATGCCATATGCACGGATTTTCGACAAAAGAGCCTGATGCCAAACTCTGTCAAATGCCTTAGAAATATCGAGCGCAACCATCTTTGTTTCGCCGAAGTGATGGAGAGATTGGTTCCACTTCTCGGTGAGATATGCCATCAAATCACCAGTGGACCTGTTGCTACGAAAACCATACTGCCGGACATTGAGGAGTTTTCGTGAATCAAGATAGATTTCATAAGCTGACGATTTATCAGCGTTTCCATGGCCTTGGAAAGGAGGGACGTTAGTGCAATGGGTCGGTAATTATCGGGGAGGAGATTCGCCTTTTTTAGGGACGGGCTGGATGAATGCTGTTTTCCATCTTCTCGGAAAGAGCCCAGAAGAGTAGGATAGACAGAATAGCATACGCAGAGGTTTTGCCAGCGTGGAAGAACACCTCTTCAGAACTATGGGGGAGATACCATCTGGACCAGCGGATTTGTATATGTTGAGACCTTTGAGAACTTCTGCAACTGTACGAGTGCGAAAGTGAACTTGTCCCATGGAAAATTCGACGCTCTCAAGTACAGATGGAGACAAAGTACTATCTGGCATTGTGGAGTTCGCTGCGAAGTGAGCAGCAAGCAGATTGGCTTTGTCTAAGGAGCTGACAGCTGGAATGTCATTATAAATGAGCGTTGGGATGGCGGGCGAGGCAGAATTCTTAATTTTTTTGACGAATGACCTTTGGGACATTGTATATATATCTTGAGGATCGCCGTTGCGAATGGGCCCATCCTTAAGATGTTTCCTTACTAACTCTGTGTACCTACCCCAGTCTGTTCTTTTAGGGTTTCTGTAGCTGTTGCTAGCCCTAGTTTGGAAATTAATTTGAAAGCGTATCCATCTGTGATCAGAAAGAGATGCCTCCTCCAAAACCCTCCATTTTTCTACTGTTAGGTGATCAGAAGAAGAAGCTAGAGTTATATCAATCACTTCAGTTCTCAGCTCCTGTGTTCTCGAAGCATGATGTTATATTTGCCACATTTAGCTTCCCCTGTGGTGGACTGCGCTTAAAATATACCTACCGAGATTTTAGAAACTTAAACACTCAAGCATTGGAGCATGATCTACAAAGAGTAAACTGCCAGCCTATATACTGTGAGAGTTCAAGTGAAAATCAGGTAAATTTTCTACATAGTGTTATACAGCATCTTTTTAATTGCCATGTTCCTCTTAAGACCAAGGTTACCAGGTACTCCTACTTGTGGTTTACTCCCGAAATACTCGACTTAAAAAACAAGCGCGATGCAGCTTATAAGAGATGGAAACAATTTAGACTTCCTGAATTTTATAACCTTTTCCGCCAGCTAAGGAATCTAGTTAATTCAAAAATCAAACAAGCCAAGCGCGACTATTACGATATGCACTTAAATCACAAGCTGCCAACTAAGACCCTCTTTGTTGGCAGACCCTTTAATGATCACACGTTGATGACTTTTGGCTATAGTACCCGGACAAAGATAGGTTTCTGGAATGTTAAGACGCTCCTCGACTCGGGAAGCGAAGGTCCTTACAATGCCAGACTCCTCCAATTGGAAAACGAGTTCATATGATATAAACTGGACATTTTGGGGGTAAGTGAAGTAAGATGGTTAGAAGCGGGCGAGTACCAGGAGTAGAATCCTCTAAGGTGATAGTTGATTAGTTAGTTTGTTAGCTCTCCGTAAAACGATCGCAAAGTCACACGAAAACGATCGCAAAAAGGTGATGATCACGCTGATGGTCACCTTAGAGAGAGCAAAAGGGATGATTGTGATCGTCAACAATCAACTATCACCTTAGAGGATTCCACTCCAGTCTCCAACGCGTAAGACTGTACTACTCTATTCTGGAAGACCATCCGGAAGTTCGCGGGAATATGGTGTCGGACTACTGCTAACAACAACAGCACGCAAGGCCTAATTTCCTGGCAGCCTCATGGTGATAGGATTTTGACGGCCAGATTCCGAACTAGAGGCGTCGTACTCTTCACTATCATACAGTGTTACGCCCCAACGAATAGTTCATCTGAGGACGAAAAGGAAAGCTCCTACAATCTCTTAAGCGCCGTCTTCAACACAACACCAAATAGAGACATTTGTCATAGTGATGGGGGATTTGAATGCCAAGGTAGGCAACGACAACTTCTTCTTCTTCTTCTTCTTCCTTTTATCAGCGAGGTTATGATCCGAAAACAAGGGATCACAACCCTACCACTTCACCGCATTTCTACTGATCTGCCTGTGGGGTTCGCCTAGGTAGGCAACGACAACGAAGGGCTCAAACATGTAATCGGGAAGCAGAGATTAGGAAAACCAACACAACACGAGTGGTTGCGAGACGCTACATACGGTGGATCCAAATGTCACGTTTTGGACACACCTGGCTCGAAGTAAATGGACATGTGACCAGGATTCAAGTCGAACTCAGGAGAATCGAGCGTTTAAGAATAGAAAACGGCGAAGAGGGGAGCAAAGCCTAAAAGGCACACCAGTCATGCTTAGCAGTAGTCCCGCGAGGACTACATAGGCCTTGGACTAGTACGTAGGATCCAAGTGTTCCATTCTGCACAGAGGAAGGTTGTCTGAAGAATTCGAGATCCAAAGGGGTAAGACAAGGCTGCATTCTTTCACCAATACTATTCATTTTGGTGATTAGCGATGTGCCTCGTGCAGCTTTGTCGACGGAAAATGGAGCGATTCGATAGACTCTTTCGATGTCAAACTGAAACATCTCGACTACGCTGACGATAGGTGTCTACTCTCTCAGAATTGTGGACCTGCACCAGCAGATGTGGAGCAGGAAAGGCAGGCGTTGTCGGTCTTGGAACAAACTCATCGGCACCAGTATGCGTTGCTGGACAACCAATAGAGAAAGAAGAGGATTCTCAGTGTCTTGGGTGTATTGTTCCGACTGATGGTCAATCCGAACTAGATTCGGCTCAACTATAGCTTGCTGGACAGCCGATAGAGAGAGAAGAGGATTCTCAGTGTCTTGGGAGTATTGTTCCGACTGATGATGGATCCGAACTGGATTCGGCTCAACTATACCTTGCTGGACAGCCGATAGAGAGAGAAGAGGATTCTCAGTGTCTTGGGAGTATTGTTCCGAGTTATGGTGGATCCGAACTGAATCGCGTTTGGAAAATTATCCAAAATATGGCAAAGCAATGCAATCAGTTGGAAGACCAAGCTAAGACTGTTCCGCTCCAACGTTGAATCCGTGCTGTTATATGGTTGCAGCACGTGGAGAGTGACCTTTACTATCACCAGAAACCTGTAAACGTTTGTTAATAGGTGCCTGCGCAATATCTTAAGGATTTTCTGGACCAATCGTATCATTAACGAACACCTTTACGAGAGAACGGTTCAGGAACCAATAGGAAAACCATTCAACGACGGAAGTGGTAGTGGATTGGTCACACGTTCCGAAAGGGTGACGGTTCCATTGCGAATTTCTTTTTCTTCTTCCTTTTATCGGCGCGGTTATGATCCGAAAATAAGGGATCACAACCCTCCCACTTCATCGCATTTCTACTGATCCTCTACCGATCCTCCTGTGAAGTTTGCCTATTTGACTCTGGGGATCATAACCATCCCACTTCACCGCATTTCTACTGTTCGGTTCGCCTTGCGTTCCATTGCGAACTATACTATGCAATGGAACCCTTTAACTCAGGATGGCAGAAGAACTGGCGGTCCGAAGAGAACATGGCGCAGAACAGTCGAGAAGGAGGCACGGCAGTTAGGGAAAAGTTGGAGAGAACTCAGACACATTGCCAGAAACCGTAGACGATGGCGCGTAGGCGTAGTAGAGGCCCTAGGACCCGCAAGGGGAAACAGGACATAAGTAAGTAGACCAACAGTTCGGGTCAATTGTGCCCAAAGAAGGTTTGAATGAATTCCAAGAGAGGCAGCTAAAGGGAAGAGTTCTGAACAGCGGTCATTGCCTCTGCGGGAGATGTTGTGGAATGAAGCTATCAACTGATCACCACATAGTGCTTAGAGTACTTCCCCTGTCAAGGATGGTTACACGCATATGATGGGGGAGGCTACAGGAGGAAGGTTTGAATGAATTCTAACTTCTTCGTCTTCTTTCTATTTTATTCCGGCGATGCTATGATCTGGACTCAAACGATCATAACCATCTCACTTCACCGCATCTCTACTGATCCTCTACTTATTCTCGACTGATCCGCCTGTGGGGTTCGCCTAAGGACATAAATAAGTAAGTAAATGATGTTACCAGTCATCCGTTGACGGAGGACGCGATTCGACCCCTGATTTGTATGTAAACTTGATTTCCTTACACTCTCGAGTCCCATTGGTAGGGATAGTATCTAAAATCCGTGGCACCACTTCTTCTTCTTCTTCTTTCTATTTCGGCGAGGTTCTGATTCGAAAACCCACTTCACCGCATTTCTACTGACCCACCTGTGGGGTTCGCCTCCACCGTGACACCACTTCTTGACCATATTTTCTGTCCTGTCCCGCTGGTGTCCGCCGAAGAGAAATTCCACTGTACAGTGAAAGTCGCTTAGAACGACGGTGTGAAAGGACCGACAAATGCGGTCGTTAAAAGCGGACGTCGTACTAAGCGACTTTCGCTGTATTTACCAAAAATCAGCTCCATTTCGAGCAAAAGCGATTGGGAACATACTTTGGGGGAAGAGTGGAACGAAATTCCGTCTTCCTTTGGCGAATAATTGGCACAGTCTATGCCAAAATATGGCAGGAGTACGATTTCCATCAGAAAATATCGCCAATAAGCGGTGCCACGAAGTAGTATCAACCAAAATTGGGTTACTGTGCACTGGAACGCAAATCAGGGGTCGAATCGCGTCCGCCGTCAACGGATGACTGGCGACGTAATTTGTATTGTGTTGTTGGTAGAGATCTAGCAACAACATACATACAAATTACGTGACGAGTTATCCGTTCACAGAGGACGCGATTCGACCCCAGGATTACCTTGGATTGACTGTCTAACGAGGCATTTGTGTACTAGTTTGGAGGATAACCGAGGCAATGGCTTTGACAGCAGCTTGGCTATCAGTGATTTGTGTGCAGTTTGATCTGGCGACAAGGTTCACACAAGACACCGGTAGTGTCCGGGAGTTTATATGATTTTGAGATGTTCAAAGAGCTGCCCGAATCCACAGTCTTTCTGTGAACTGCCTGTGTAGAATGTTGGATCGAAATTCTTAGTCACCTGTCCATCTTGCCATTCGGTTCTTGTGGGGAAATGAACGTCGAAATTTTTGTCGGGATAATGTAATCCGTTGGGAGTCGATACGAGGTCTCTCGGTAGAGAATTCAGAGATGGGGACTCGATACGAGGTCTCTCGGTATAGAGTCCAGAGATGGGGAGTTGATACGAGGTCTCTCGGTAGAGAATTCAGAGATGGGGAGTCGATACGAGGTCTGTCGGTAGAGAATCCAGAGATGGGGAGTCGATACGAGGTCTCTCGGTAGAGAATCCAGAGATGGGGAGTCGATACGAGGTCTCTCGGTAGAGAATCCAGAGATGGGGAGTCGATACGAGGTCTCTCGGTAGAGAATACAGAGATGGGGAGTCGATACGAGGTCTCTCGGTAGAGAATCCAGAGATGGGGAGTCGATACGAGGTCTCTCGGTAGAGAATCCAGAGATGGGGAGTCGATACGAGGTCTCTCGGTAGAGAATTCAGAGATGGGGAGTCGATACGAGGTCTCTCGGTAGAGAGTCCAGAGATGGGGAGTCGATACGAGGTCTCTCGGTAGAGAATACAGAGATGGGGAGTCGATACGAGGTCTCTCGGTATAGAGTCCAGAGATGGGGAGTTGATACGAGGTCTCTCGGTAGAGAATTCAGAGATGGGGAGTCGATACGAGGTCTCTCGGTATAGAGTCCAGAGATGGGGAGTTGATACGAGGTCTCTCGGTAGAGAATTCAGAGATGGGGAGTCGATACGAGGTCTCTCGGTAGAGAGTCCAGAGATGGGGAGTCGATACGAGGTCTCTCGGTAGAGAATCCAGAGATGGGGAGTCGATACGAGGTCTCTCGGTATAGAGTCCAGAGATGGGGAGTTGATACGAGGTCTCTCGGTAGAGAATTCAGAGATGGGGAGTCGATACGAGGTCTCTCGGTATAGAGTCCAGAGATGGGGAGTTGATACGAGGTCTCTCGGTAGAGAATCCAGAGATGGGGAGTCGATACGAGGTCTCTCGGTAGAGAATCCAGAGATGGGGAGTCGATACGAGGTCTCTCGGTAGAGAATCCAGAGATGGGGAGTCGATACGAGGTCTCTCGGTAGAGAATCCAGAGATGGGGAGTCGATACGAGGTCTCTCGGTAGAGAATCCAGAGATGGGGAGTCGATACGAGGTCTCTCGGTATAGAGTCCAGAGATGGGGAGTTGATACGAGGTCTCTCGGTAGAGAATTCAGAGATGGGGAGTCGATACGAGGTCTCTCGGTATAGAGTCCAGAGATGGGGAGTTGATACGAGGTCTCTCGGTAGAGAATTCAGAGATGGGGAGTCGATACGAGGTCTCTCGGTATAGAGTCCAGAGATGGGGAGTTGATACGAGGTCTCTCGGTAGAGAATCCAGAGATGGGGAGTCGATACGAGGTCTCTCGGTAGAGAATCCAGAGATGGGGAGTCGATACGAGGTCTCTCGGTAGAGAATCCAGAGATGGGGAGTTGATACGAGGTCTCTCGGTAGAGAATTCAGAGATGGGGAGTCGATACGAGGTCTCTCGGTAGAGAATCCAGAGATGGGGAGTCGATACGAGGTCTCTCGGTATAGAGTCCAGAGATGGGGAGTTGATACGAGGTCTCTCGGTAGAGAATTCAGAGATGGGGAGTCGATACGAGGTCTCTCGGTATAGAGTCCAGAGATGGGGAGTTGATACGAGGTCTCTCGGTAGAGAATTCAGAGATGGGGAGTCGATACGAGGTCTCTCGGTATAGAGTCCAGAGATGGGGAGTTGATACGAGGTCTCTCGGTAGAGAATCCAGAGATGGGGAGTCGATACGAGGTCTCTCGGTAGAGAATCCAGAGATGGGGAGTCGATACGAGGTCTCTCGGTAGAGAATCCAGAGATGGGGAGTTGATACGAGGTCTCTCGGTAGAGAGTCCAGAGATGGGGAGTCGATACGAGGTCTCTCGGTAGAGAATCCAGAGATGGGGAGTCGATACGAGGTCTCTCGGTATAGAGTCCAGAGATGGGGAGTTGATACGAGGTCTCTCGGTAGAGAATTCAGAGATGGGGAGTCGATACGAGGTCTCTCGGTATAGAGTCCAGAGATGGGGAGTTGATACGAGGTCTCTCGGTAGAGAATTCAGAGATGGGGAGTCGATACGAGGTCTCTCGGTATAGAGTCCAGAGATGGGGAGTTGATACGAGGTCTCTCGGTAGAGAATCCAGAGATGGGGAGTCGATACGAGGTCTCTCGGTAGAGAATACAGAGATGGGGAGTCGATACGAGGTCTCTCGGTAGAGAATCCAGAGATGGGGAGTCGATACGAGGTCTCTCGGTAGAGAATCCAGAGATGGGGAGTCGATACGAGGTCTCTCGGTAGAGAATCCAGAGATGGGGAGTTGATACGAGGTCTCTCGGTAGAGAGTCCAGAGATGGGGAGTCGATACGAGGTCTCTCGGTAGAGAATCCAGAGATGGGGAGTCGATACGAGGTCTCTCGGTATAGAGTCCAGAGATGGGGAGTTGATACGAGGTCTCTCGGTAGAGAATTCAGAGATGGGGAGTCGATACGAGGTCTCTCGGTATAGAGTCCAGAGATGGGGAGTTGATACGAGGTCTCTCGGTAGAGAATTCAGAGATGGGGAGTCGATACGAGGTCTCTCGGTATAGAGTCCAGAGATGGGGAGTTGATACGAGGTCTCTCGGTAGAGAATCCAGAGATGGGGAGTCGATACGAGGTCTCTCGGTAGAGAATACAGAGATGAGGAGTCGATACGAGGTCTCTCGGTAGAGAATCCAGAGATGGGGAGTCGATACGAGGTCTCTCGGTAGAGAATCCAGAGATGGGGAGTCGATACGAGGTCTCTCGGTAGAGAATTCAGAGATGGGGAGTCGATACGAGGTCTCTCGGTAGAGAGTCCAGAGATGGGGAGTCGATACGAGGTCTCTCGGTAGAGAATACAGAGATGGGGAGTCGATACGAGGTCTCTCGGTATAGAGTCCAGAGATGGGGAGTTGATACGAGGTCTCTCGGTAGAGAATTCAGAGATGGGGAGTCGATACGAGGTCTCTCGGTATAGAGTCCAGAGATGGGGAGTTGATACGAGGTCTCTCGGTAGAGAATCCAGAGATGGGGAGTCGATACGAGGTCTCTCGGTAGAGAATACAGAGATGGGGAGTCGATACGAGGTCTCTCGGTATAGAGTCCAGAGATGGGGAGTTGATACGAGGTCTCTCGGTAGAGAATCCAGAGATGGGGAGTCGATACGAGGTCTCTCGGTAGAGAATCCAGAGATGGGGAGTCGATACGAGGTCTCTCGGTAGAGAATTCAGAGATGGGGAGTCGATACGAGGTCTCTCGGTAGAGAGTCCAGAGATGGGGAGTCGATACGAGGTCTCTCGGTAGAGAATCCAGAGATGGGGAGTCGATACGAGGTCTCTCGGTAGAGAATCCAGAGATGGGGAGTCGATACGAGGTCTCTCGGTAGAGAATCCAGAGATGGGGAGTTGATACGAGGTCTCTCGGTAGAGAGTCCAGAGATGGGGAGTCGATACGAGGTCTCTCGGTAGAGAATCCAGAGATGGGGAGTCGATACGAGGTCTCTCGGTATAGAGTCCAGAGATGGGGAGTTGATACGAGGTCTCTCGGTAGAGAATTCAGAGATGGGGAGTCGATACGAGGTCTCTCGGTATAGAGTCCAGAGATGGGGAGTTGATACGAGGTCTCTCGGTAGAGAATCCAGAGATGGGGAGTCGATACGAGGTCTCTCGGTAGAGAATCCAGAGATGGGGAGTCGATACGAGGTCTCTCGGTAGAGAATCCAGAGATGGGGAGTTGATACGAGGTCTCTCGGTAGAGAGTCCAGAGATGGGGAGTCGATACGAGGTCTCTCGGTAGAGAATCCAGAGATGGGGAGTCGATACGAGGTCTCTCGGTATAGAGTCCAGAGATGGGGAGTTGATACGAGGTCTCTCGGTAGAGAATTCAGAGATGGGGAGTCGATACGAGGTCTCTCGGTATAGAGTCCAGAGATGGGGAGTTGATACGAGGTCTCTCGGTAGAGAATTCAGAGATGGGGAGTCGATACGAGGTCTCTCGGTATAGAGTCCAGAGATGGGGAGTTGATACGAGGTCTCTCGGTAGAGAATTCAGAGATGGGGAGTCGATACGAGGTCTCTCGGTAGAGAGTCCAGAGATGGGGAGTCGATACGAGGTCTCTCGGTAGAGAATCCAGAGATGGGGAGTTGATACGAGGTCTCTCGGTAGAGAATACAGAGATGGGGAGTCGATACGAGGTCTCTCGGTAGAGAATCCAGAGATGGGGAGTCGATACGAGGTCTCTCGGTAGAGAATCCAGAGATGGGGAGTCGATACGAGGTCTCTCGGTAGAGAATCCAGAGATGGGGAGTTGATACGAGGTCTCTCGGTAGAGAGTCCAGAGATGGGGAGTCGATACGAGGTCTCTCGGTAGAGAATCCAGAGATGGGGAGTCGATACGAGGTCTCTCGGTATAGAGTCCAGAGATGGGGAGTTGATACGAGGTCTCTCGGTAGAGAATTCAGAGATGGGGAGTCGATACGAGGTCTCTCGGTATAGAGTCCAGAGATGGGGAGTTGATACGAGGTCTCTCGGTAGAGAATTCAGAGATGGGGAGTCGATACGAGGTCTCTCGGTATAGAGTCCAGAGATGGGGAGTTGATACGAGGTCTCTCGGTAGAGAATCCAGAGATGGGGAGTCGATACGAGGTCTCTCGATAGAGAATACAGAGATGGGGAGTCGATACGAGGTCTCTCGGTAGAGAATCCAGAGATGGGGAGTCGATACGAGGTCTCTCGGTAGAGAATCCAGAGATGGGGAGTCGATACGAGGTCTCTCGGTAGAGAATTCAGAGATGGGGAGTCGATACGAGGTCTCTCGGTAGAGAGTCCAGAGATGGGGAGTCGATACGAGGTCTCTCGGTAGAGAATACAGAGATGGGGAGTCGATACGAGGTCTCTCGGTATAGAGTCCAGAGATGGGGAGTTGATACGAGGTCTCTCGGTAGAGAATTCAGAGATGGGGAGTCGATACGAGGTCTCTCGGTATAGAGTCCAGAGATGGGGAGTTGATACGAGGTCTCTCGGTAGAGAATTCAGAGATGGGGAGTCGATACGAGGTCTCTCGGTAGAGAGTCCAGAGATGGGGAGTCGATACGAGGTCTCTCGGTAGAGAATCCAGAGATGGGGAGTCGATACGAGGTCTCTCGGTATAGAGTCCAGAGATGGGGAGTTGATACGAGGTCTCTCGGTAGAGAATTCAGAGATGGGGAGTCGATACGAGGTCTCTCGGTATAGAGTCCAGAGATGGGGAGTTGATACGAGGTCTCTCGGTAGAGAATCCAGAGATGGGGAGTCGATACGAGGTCTCTCGGTAGAGAATCCAGAGATGGGGAGTCGATACGAGGTCTCTCGGTAGAGAATCCAGAGATGGGGAGTCGATACGAGGTCTCTCGGTAGAGAATCCAGAGATGGGGAGTCGATACGAGGTCTCTCGGTAGAGAATCCAGAGATGGGGAGTCGATACGAGGTCTCTCGGTATAGAGTCCAGAGATGGGGAGTTGATACGAGGTCTCTCGGTAGAGAATTCAGAGATGGGGAGTCGATACGAGGTCTCTCGGTATAGAGTCCAGAGATGGGGAGTTGATACGAGGTCTCTCGGTAGAGAATTCAGAGATGGGGAGTCGATACGAGGTCTCTCGGTATAGAGTCCAGAGATGGGGAGTTGATACGAGGTCTCTCGGTAGAGAATCCAGAGATGGGGAGTCGATACGAGGTCTCTCGGTAGAGAATCCAGAGATGGGGAGTCGATACGAGGTCTCTCGGTAGAGAATCCAGAGATGGGGAGTTGATACGAGGTCTCTCGGTAGAGAATTCAGAGATGGGGAGTCGATACGAGGTCTCTCGGTAGAGAATCCAGAGATGGGGAGTCGATACGAGGTCTCTCGGTATAGAGTCCAGAGATGGGGAGTTGATACGAGGTCTCTCGGTAGAGAATTCAGAGATGGGGAGTCGATACGAGGTCTCTCGGTATAGAGTCCAGAGATGGGGAGTTGATACGAGGTCTCTCGGTAGAGAATTCAGAGATGGGGAGTCGATACGAGGTCTCTCGGTATAGAGTCCAGAGATGGGGAGTTGATACGAGGTCTCTCGGTAGAGAATCCAGAGATGGGGAGTCGATACGAGGTCTCTCGGTAGAGAATCCAGAGATGGGGAGTCGATACGAGGTCTCTCGGTAGAGAATCCAGAGATGGGGAGTTGATACGAGGTCTCTCGGTAGAGAGTCCAGAGATGGGGAGTCGATACGAGGTCTCTCGGTAGAGAATCCAGAGATGGGGAGTCGATACGAGGTCTCTCGGTATAGAGTCCAGAGATGGGGAGTTGATACGAGGTCTCTCGGTAGAGAATTCAGAGATGGGGAGTCGATACGAGGTCTCTCGGTATAGAGTCCAGAGATGGGGAGTTGATACGAGGTCTCTCGGTAGAGAATTCAGAGATGGGGAGTCGATACGAGGTCTCTCGGTATAGAGTCCAGAGATGGGGAGTTGATACGAGGTCTCTCGGTAGAGAATCCAGAGATGGGGAGTCGATACGAGGTCTCTCGGTAGAGAATCCAGAGATGGGGAGTCGATACGAGGTCTCTCGGTAGAGAATCCAGAGATGGGGAGTCGATACGAGGTCTCTCGGTAGAGAATCCAGAGATGGGGAGTCGATACGAGGTCTCTCGGTAGAGAATACAGAGATGGGGAGTCGATACGAGGTCTGTCGGTAGAGAATCCAGAGATGGGGAGTTGATACGAGGTCTCTCGGTAGAGAATTCAGAGATGGGGAGTCGATACGAGGTCTCTCGGTAGAGAGTCCAGAGATGGGGAGTCGATACGAGGTCTCTCGGTAGAGAATTCAGAGATGGGGAGTCGATACGAGGTCTCTCGGTAGAGAGTCCAGAGATGGGGAGTCGATACGAGGTCTCTCGGTAGAGAGTCCAGAGATGGGGAGTCGATACGAGGTCTCTCGGTAGAGAATCCAGAGATGGGGAGTCGATACGAGGTCTCTCGGTAGAGAATACAGAGATGGGGAGTCGATACGAGGTCTCTCAGTAGAGAATTCAGAGATGGGGAGTCGATACGAGGTCTCTCGGTAGAGAATCCAGAGATGGGGAGTCGATACGAGGTCTCTCGGTAGAGAATTCAGAGATGGGGAGTCGATACGAGGTCTCTCGGTAGAGAGTCCAGAGATGGGGAGTCGATACGAGGTCTCTCGGTAGAGAGTCCAGAGATGGGGAGTCGATACGAGGTCTCTCGGTAGAGAATCCAGAGATGGGGAGTCGATACGAGGTCTCTCGGTAGAGAATTCAGAGATGGGGAGTCGATACGAGGTCTGTCGGTAGAGAATCCAGAGATGGGGAGTCGATACGAGGTCTCTCGGTAGAGAATTCAGAGATGGGGAGTCGATACGAGGTCTCTCGGTAGAGAATTCAGAGATGGGGAGTCGATACGAGGTCTCTCGGTAGAGAATTCAGAGATGGGGAGTCGATACGAGGTCTGTCGGTAGAGAATCCAGAGATGGGGAGTCGATACGAGGTCTCTCGGTAGAGAATTCAGAGATGGGGAGTCGATACGAGGTCTCTCGGTAGAGAATTCAGAGATGGGTTTCGCAGTTCAGCACCCAGACTCTCTGAGTTTGATCGCGCTGTGTGCTGTAATGTGCAGATCTAGAGGTGAAGGATACAGGAAGAGCATTAGAGCATTTGACGGAAACGTGGCGAACCCCAAAGGCGGATCAGTAGAAATGCGGTGAAGTGGGAGGGTTATGATCCCCAGAGTCAAATAGGCGAACCCCACAGGCGGATCAGTAGAGAATCAGTAGAGGATCAGTAGGAATGCGGTGAAGTGGGAGGGTTATGATCCCCTGTTTTCGAAATAGGAAGAAGAAGAAGACCATGGAGTGCGAAAGAGTAAAGTGTCCGACTTCTTTTTGACCAACTGTATGTATTTATTTGTTCACCCTCCCCCCACTGTATGTCGCTTCACTTTCGCCTTAGAAAGCCGTACACACATTCGAAAGTCTAAATGAAAAAAAAAAAAACCCTGACCAGCCTCTCAGCTCTCTCTCTCTCTCTCTCTCTCTCTCTCCCTCTCTATCTTTCTATCTCTGCCTCTGTTTCCATAGAATAAATCTAATTTCGAACTTACAACAAAAAAAAAAAAGCAAAAATGTCTCCAAAAATACGCACCCCCCACATTTGGAATATACTTGGTCAAGGCAAGTCACGAATACCTACTCACAAGGGAAACGACCACAATCCTGGTACAAAATTTACTCGAATACCAACAGAGAGAGAGTTCGTTGATCACCACCATCCTACCGGAACCACGAACCCTAGCCAAATGTGAATGTGTGTAGGAAAAAATCGATAAGGAGATACATATGTGTGTGCTAGGCACACTAGAGAGCGCTGACCACAAAAGAATTAATGTCTCCAAAGCGAATGCAATCTGTTCCTCCTCAACCTCCTAGAAACAGTCTCCAAAGCGAATGCAATCTGTTGTGAAGCCAACTCCTCAAAGCTCCTGGAAATTGTGAAGGCAACTCCTCAAACCTCCTGGAAACCGTCTTCAAAGCGAATTGACTCTGTTTTGAAGCAAACTCCTCAAGCCTCCTGGAAACGTGTCTCCAGATCGAATGCAATCTGTTGTGAAGCCAACTCCTCGAACCTCCTGCAAATTGTGAAGCCAACTCCTCAAACCTCTTAGAAACCGTCTTCAAAGCGAATTGACTGTTTTGAAGCAAACTCCTCAAGCCTCCTGGAAACGTGTCTCCAAATCGAATGCAATCTACTGTGAAGCCAACTCCTCAAACCACCTAGTAACAGTCCTAAGCGCGTGTCCTAGGGAACAGAAAAACTAAGAAAAACCTCAAAATCTATGTCGTTGCATCACATTCTATGACAACGACCGACCAAGGGGAGCAGGGTACCCACGTGAGCACACATAAACCCATCTACACATCCACATTCCTTTCTTTTACCGCAAACAGCAAAAAAATAAAAAAAAAAAAATTCCCACCGCCACCCTCGTCGAGTGATTGCAATTTTCCTATCGCTTTTCGCTTTCCTTCTCTCCTTCTCTCGTCTATTCCCTGCCAAGGGTTTCACCATCCTCACTCTCCCTCTCTCTCTCTTCCTTTCCATTTTAATCATCAACGTCACACACATTGCACTCTTTAGCTCTATTTCTACTTCTCATTCCGACGAGACTAGACTTTCTTAACACATAATGGATTCCTATTCCTATTCCTATTCCTATTCCTCCTCTTCCTCTCTTCCTTCTCTCATCGCCCCCTTCACCCACACACAATCCGAAGCCAAGACGAAGATACGGTACAAACGAAAGTGGGGTACATGACACGAAGAACGAGAAAATAAATTGCACGGCAATTCGGTTAAATAACTGCAAATCGAACATGAAAAACACACACAATCACATGGTGTGTCGCACACAGGCCCACCCCAAGCACAGTAGCCCACAAAAAATAATCGTCGTCCATCCTTTTCTTCTTTTTTTTCGTTTTTTTCGTTTTTTTCACATTTTTCACACTTTTATGGTTTTTATTTGTTTTTATTCACTGTACAGCCGTCTCACTCTTGTTTCTTTGCTTCGCGAATTGTACATATGTACATAATGTATGTACAGACGAACACGTACATGTAGTTTCTGTAAATTACACAAAATTTCTCCTTTTCTATGGGAAGGGGAGGGAGAGAGAAATTTTTCTTTTTTTTTTCACTTTCTGTTGTAAAATATTATGTTTTCCCCGAACATCGGCAAACAGAAAAACACTTTACACTCTCAGATACAAAAAAACAAAAAAAAAAACACAAAAATGGAATCCAAACAGGATATGGGAGACGAAAATTTTACTTCAATTCTCCGCTGAATCACATGTCCCTAAGCGTGTTCGTATCCAACTTGATGGCGAAAACTAGATTTTACTAATATAATCCACGACACACTTAAAAACACACACATCCCCCTCGCTTATGAGGGCAAAAAAAACATTGTTTCTTGGATTTTCTTTTGTTTTTCTTCTCCCCGAAAGCAATGTACTTCTGTACACGATTGTATGCGCGGTTGATTGGCCTCCTATTGTTCCACAAATTGTGTGGCGCGGAGTGGAGTCTTTTAATTAAGAATAAATCGCCAAACAATTTTGATAAAAGTACAAAAATTGTTTTCTCTGTTTTTTTTTACAGAAAAACACACAAAAGCAGAGAAGATGGGGGAACAAAAAAAAAAAAATAGAAAAAGAAGAAAAAAAAATACAAACGAGAAGAACACAACGATGATTATGAAGACAGCCACGGTAACGAAGACGGTGTCGACGATGACGACCAATGCACGAGTTCGTAGTGCAATGCAATTGGTGTATGGCTAGTTGTCTCTTTCAGTCGCTCCAATTGGGAGAAGGTTGAATTTCTATTTTTTTTTTGTTGAAATCTGTTGTCTCGTACATTTTTTTTTACATTCTACTGTATTGTGTGCTTTGTTGCCATTTAGACACATTTTATGCGTTGCTACTGTTTCTTCTTGTGGAAAAGAAATTGTATTGCTGTCTTAGTCTGAGTATGAGTATAAGTTTAGAAATTAACCGGCTATGCGTGACGGGTAAGATGAAGGGAGACAGAGGGATTACATTAAATCGATTAAATAGAAAACAGTGTAGCCACACTATGAATTTTGTATCAATCTAACCCTGAATCAGTGTTGCTACTTTGGTGATTTTTTTTTATCACATTTGGGAGCATTTTTATATGGTGGTAGGGTTATGAGGTTATCATAAAACACTAGTCACCAAAGTGGGCCCGGCCCGATCCCTAGGGAACCTTCACGCCAGAAGACCTAAACCATTTCTCCCAAGCAACTAAGCTCCCTACAGAATTTGAAGAGATCCTTGTTGTTATCCAATGACCTTACCTGTTCCAGGTTATCGAAGAAGTATCTACCAAGGTGCTTTAGCCTTGCCCTGGCAATTCCTTGGCACTCACAGAGTATATGATTTATGTCCTCTGAGGCATGTAGGTCATCGCAGTACCTACAAACATCCGTATCAGACAACCCTAGTCTCATAGCATGCTTCCTTTTACTAACATCATCCGCAATTGGAATTAGACAAGCTAAACACCGTTCTAACTTCTGCACTTCATCCAGCTTTCATCGAATCCTGTCCGATCACAAGAAGAAAGGTGGGCAATCGTCCCCCATGGTGGAATGCAGAACTTAACAGCCTTCGCTGCACAAGCAGGAAGCAATTCAATAAAGCCAAACGAACAAGGCTACCACTGGACTGGGAGATCTACAAAGAAGGTCTGAAGAACTTCAAAATAGAGGTTCGGAAAGCTAGACGCAGATCCTGGCGCGGTTTTTGTCAGAGTATTGACAACACGTCTCAATCCTCTAGACTGCGAAAAGTCTGTAAATGCTGCACGCCCACAGGCACCTCCTCATCTTATCAGCGAAGATAAGCTGAAATGGCGAACCCCACATGCGGATCAGTAGAAATGCGGTGAAGTGGGAGGGTTGTGATCCCTTGTTTTCGGATCATAGCCTCGCTGATAAAAGGAAGAAGATAAGCTGAAATGGGCAGTAAACAGTTTCGAACCATTCAAATCCCCGGGACCGGATGGTGTTTTTCCGGCCCAGATTCAGACGGCCTTCAATATAGTATGGCAGTATCTTTCCAGCATTCTGAAGGCTTGTCTTGAGCTCGGAACAACACCAACTGCCTGGACCGAGGTTAGAGTGGTCTTTTTACCCAAAGCAAGCAAGACATCGCACACCCTCCCAAAGGACCTAAGACCTATTAGTCTAACGTCCTTCCTTCTCAAGATTCTGGAAAGAATCCTGGACCTACACATCAAGGCCACTATTGATAGCACCCTACTATCCATGTCACAGCACGCCTACCAAAAAGGTAAATCTGTCGAAACGGGTTTGCACTCCATCATCCACCCTATCGAAAAATCACGCTCAATCAAAGAGTTCACCCTAGTGTCATTTCTAGACATAGAGGGAGCCTTCAACAACGTTGAAACAAATTCGATTACCAGTGCCTTATGTAGGCTCAACATCTGCGAACCCATCTGTTGTTTCATAGAACACATTCTAAAGAACAGGGTAATAACAACATCCTTCGGAAGTAGCACTGTCAAGCGACATGCACATCGAGGCACCCCTCAAGGGGGTGTACTGTCTCCATTATTGTGGAACTTGGTGCTCAACGAGGCCCTTCTAAAGATCGAAAAAACTGGATGCAATGTTATTGCCTATGCAGATGATGTCGCCATTCTAACAACAGGCAAATATACCCGCAGACGCTGGCCGATGTCATGCAGTCTGCTCTCAATGAACTGCTCAGATGGACCGATAAATGCGGCCTCTCCGTTAACTCGACGAAGACCGAGCTAGTTCTATTCACAAGAAAACACAAGCTACCTGACTTCACTCCGCCCAAGATAAGGGGATCCACCCTCAAGGTTTCAAATAGTGCCAGCTATTTAGGCCTAAAGCTTGACCGCAAGCTAATTTGGAAGAAGAATGTCGTCGAACGGGCCAGGAAATCGCTGGCCGCTCTATACATCTGCAAGAAAGCAGTAGGCTCCATTTGGGGCCTTAAACCAAGCATCATGCACTGGCTATATACGTCGGTCATTAAACCGATTCTCATGTATGGAGTATTGGTATGGTGGCCCGCCTTGGAGAAGAAATCCAAACCTATCCATAATGGAAAAAACTCAACGAGTTGCATGTCTCAGTATTACCGGTGCACTGAGAACTTCTCCCACAGCGGCGCTCCAAACCATGCTCCACCTGCTTCCGATTGACATCGTCAGTAAGCAATTGGCTGTCAGCTCGGCAATAAGACTGAGAGGCTCCAGGCAGTGGAAGGAGCAACACACGGGACATGCCAATATACTTTCGATGCACCGTCATCTTCACAATTCCACTGACCATCTGCCCACTGAATATGATTTTGACAGGGGCTACACGCACTCGATACCGGACAGAAGTGAGTGGACGCAACGCAATGTCATTTACAACGAATCTCTGTCAATCTTCACGGACGGGTCCAAAACCAAGGACGGAGTGGAGTCGGTGCCGGAATTTTCTCCGAAGATCTGGACATACACCTCTCCATTAACCTTCCAGACTACTGCAGCGTTTTTCAAAGCCGAAATCACCGCAGTTCGCAAAGCTGCTGACTGGCTGGCGGCTAGCACACTATCAACACCTGATATTGTTACTTACGTCGACAGTCAGGCAGCCATCAAATCCCTCGCATCTAGCACTACGAGATCTAAGGCAGTGAAAGACTGTCGCATATCTCTTAACGAGATAGCTGGTCAGTATAACCTCACCCTTTGCTGGGTACCAGGTCACTGTGACATACCGGGGAATTGTGCAGCCGACGAACTAGCACGACAAGGCTCCTCTAGTACAGATAGCATAAGCATTACCGCCAGCGTCTTATGTTAAGTACCTTATTCAAATTGGCGCCAAGAAAGTAGCCAATCATCGATGGCAACATCCAGACCAATGTCATACCGCCAGACAGCTCTGGCGGATACTCAATAAATCTAGGTCCATCGGACTCTTGAAGCACAAGAGAGGAACCCTCTCAAAAATAACAAATGTCCTCACCGGACACTGCGTCATAGGAAGACATGCCCAGAGATTAGGTATCCCTCACAACGACTTCTGCAGAAGCTGCAGAGATGAAGAGGAAGAAGAGACCATCAGTCATCTCCTGTGCGCCTGTTCTGCGCTCGCCAACATCAGGAAGGCCACTCTGGGTGAATACTTCTACAATGATCTTAATGATCTCGGCAAAGCCTGCACGGCTAAAATTCTCGACTTCATTCAACGAGGCAAATGGTTCCAAGAGTAAGAGGGCGATCCACCCGCCTTACACATCGGCAGTACAATGGACCTACTTTCTGGTCTAAGTACATCCTCATCGAGAGCCGATCCTTACCTAACCTAACCTACCTATCCTGCCGGGGTTGACAGCTTTATGTAGAGCCAGCTACAATTGGGGATACATACCACCCACCTGGAGGCAGGTTAATGTGGTTTTCATCCCCAAGCCGGGCAACAGGCCTAGCGAGCTGCCTAATCATACAGACCTATAAGTCTAACATCCTTCGTCCTTAAGACAATGGAGAGACTCATAGATATCCATATTAGAGACCGGTTAGATCTGTCCAACCCTCTGCACTCGAATCAGTACGCATACAGGAAAGGCAAATCTACAGTAGGTGCCCTTCACTATCTCGTCAAAAAGATAGAGGGAACACTCAGTTCAAGGGAGATAGCCTTGTGTGCATTTCTTGACATCGAGCGGGCGTTCGATAACCCTGGTTAGTACTCGATCGCAAGGGCGATCAGTAGCAGGGGTATCGAAGAATCGACCAGCCAATGGATCAGGGCCATACTGGTAAGTCGATTCATTACTTCCTCCTCTGGGGGAGTGTCGGTGTCCATAACTGCAGCCAAAGGCTGTCCTCAAGGAGGAGTTCTTTGCCCACTGTTATGGTCTATAGTCATCGACAACTTGTTAGTAGATCTTCACAGATCAGGCTACACCACCGTCGGTTATGCTGATGACTTGGCGGTTTTTATCAGAGGTAAACACAGCACCACAATTTCCAACGTCATGCAAAGTGCAATATCTCAAGTTGTAGAATGGTGTAACAAAGAAGGACTATCCATAAATCCTAGTAAAACCGTTCCGTTGCCTTTTACAAGGAAGACACAGGTCAGCATTGAACCTATCACAATCAAATGCCCCACACTAGTTTATTCCAGCGAGTGGAATTCACATATCAAGTCCGCCACAGAGGGTGCTACTAGAGCTTCTTCTTCTTCTTCCTTTCCTTTTTTTTTTCAGCGAGGTTATGATCCGAAAATAAGGGATCAGAACCCTCCTAGTTCACCGCATTTCTACTGGTCCGCCTGTGGGGTTCACCTACTACTAGAATACTGTGGGCCAGTAAACGCCTATACGGCAGAACTTGGGGTCTCTCTCCTAAGATGATACATTGGAATGATGGTTAGACCCATTATCATATACGCGGCCATCGTCTGGTGGCCAAAAACTCTCCACCAGACAACGGCAAACAAGTTGCAGAAGTTGCAAAAAAATTGCCTGTCTTGGCATTACAGGCTGCCCTACGACAGCTCTGGAAGCTATTGTTGGGCTTACAAACTTACCAATCTTCATTAGGAAGATGGCTGCTAGATATGCCATCAGGCTGCAGCTAGATCACGAGTATAAACCAGGTGACCTTGTGGGACATTTAAAGATACTCAACTCAATCCCTAAAAGAGACATGCTCTACACTTTACCAGATATTATGGTCAGGCAACATTGCCTGGTAGGTTAGGTTATTCGAGGTTGAAATATTGGACCGCAACAACTGGTCCAATGGTGCTCCAACACTGGACCCTAGAAGTCTGGTCTGGTTCACCGACGGTTCGAAAATGGATTCTGGAGTTGGAGCTGGGGTTTTTGAACCCAACACAAAGATTTCGGTACCTATGGGTACGACTCCCACTGTGTTTCAGGCTGAAATCCATGCCACTGAAATTTGCGCCAGACACAATCTCCGCAAGGGGATCAAAGGCGCTAGACTACATATCTTCTCAGACAGCCAAGCAGCACTTATGGCACTGTCGTCCAACTAAATAGACTCCAGAACCGTGAAATGCTGCTACGATGCATTACAAGACCTTGCCGAATACAACAGGGTAAAACTCGGTTGGGTACCTGGACACCAAGGGATTGTGGGCAACGAATCTGCAGATGAGCTTGCTAGGGCTGGCTCAGAATCTGTGTTCATAGGTCCTGAACCTTATTGTGGCGTCAATTGGGCGACAGCTACAACGCTGATTAACGAATGGGAAAACAAACTTCGTCTAGATCACTGTACTCGTGGGCCAGGTCAATCCAAACGATTAATCAAGCCTTACTCCTATAAGGAAATCCTTAACTTAGATAGGGAAAGCATTAAGAAGCTTGTGAGCTTTCTTACTGGCCATTGCGGCCTGAGATACCACCTTAACAAGATGAACCTGTGCCAAGAGAAGGGCTGTCGGCTGACTGGTTAAGGAACCGTATTCTCCACAAGGAGATACTTACTTCAGTGGAACTGAAATGCTCCGCTACTAAAGACAGTGAGTATGTCTTCATAAGAGAGGTAGTAGGTCTGTTATATTAACTCCAACCCTCCGATACAATAGATCTTTCAGGTCGCAGTGTCGTTGCCACGCGGGCATGGGTTGTACAAGAGGAACAAAAAAAAAAAAGTAAGTACGAGTAAGTGAGGCAATTAAGGCAAAGAGAGCTTCTTCTCCGCAGACAGCATAGAAGGGAGATATCTCGCGCTAAGTACATCTAGGATCAAACTTTTTATAAAACACTTAAAACCAAACCCGTATCATTCTTTATTCACTTTATACTTATTCTGTACGATTTATTGTACTCTGTAGAGCCTCGATGCTTATAGATAAATAATTTTAAGAATACAATTCGTCAAAACTATGACAACTACGATATAACAAAAGTTGGGCCTTGCTACTTAATAAAAAGTACTTAATTCTTATTCCAACTAATTGTATACCAAATTCACTATAAATAGACAGTGGCAGCACTGATCGTATACAAAATCATGACCGTTACAGGTGGGCAACTTACTCATAGATCCACGTCGAATAAAAGTGAGATCGAGATACAAACATGATGTTAGCAGCTGTTTCTATCATACTTACCCGGTAAATTACGAACTAACCTAAGATAGTGTAGTGTACAGGGTGACTCAACTTACAGATTGAAGTATTTTCAAGTTCAAGCATTTTCAGATGGTTTTAGGGACAAGCGGGACAAGTTTTTTTTGCAAAAATCTGAGGAGCAATCAGTTTTTTTTCGGATTAAATGAGTTTTTTTTTTTTAGTAAAAGTTTCAATGTGTCACTGTCAGTGACTGCCAGCGCCCTCTTCGAGTACTTACCTTAACCGTTTTTCTTTTTTAGCTCAGAGCGGAGTGTTCCTTTTGTAGCTCAGGCACATCGAAGCTTTGAATTTGGGTTTTCTTTTCATTCGGGGCATGATCGGAGGGCACTCTATGAGCACAGAATGAATTGACCGAGCAAAGCAATTTTGACAGCTAACTCTAATCATGTGACAGCCAAGTGCTCAAGAGTGTTTCATAAACAAAGTAGAGCGCGTTCCATTTAGAGCATACTCAGAGAGCAATCAGAATAAATTGACTGAACAGTCTGAGTAGAAAGCTGAGTTGAGCCATTTTGACAGCTAAGTGCTCAAGAGTGTTTCATAAACAAAGTAGAGCGCGTTCCATTTAGAGCATACTCAGAGAGCAATCAGAATAAATTGACTGAACAGTCTGAGTAGAAAGCTGAGTTGAGCCATTTTGACAGCCAAGTGCTCAAGAGTGTTTCATAAACAAAGTAGAGCGCTCTCAGTACGATCCAATCAGAGCATGTTCGACGTGCTCGAGCTCTACTCTGAACGAAAAATGAAGGAAACCCCTCTTGTCGTGGTGGAGATGATCCGTAAGTCCGAAAAGCTGTAGACAGTAAGATCACCGAACCTGTTTAGTCCTTGGAAGATGGTACGAAGCTAAAGAGCGATCAATCTTATTCGAATAATGGTAAACCATGACCGATGGTGCAAGGGGCTGAGGCAGCTTCTTCTGCTTTGCCGCTGTAGAATGGACTCTTCTTCTTCTTCTTCTTCTTCTTCTTCCTTTTATCAGCGAAGTTATGATCCGAAAACAAGGGATCACAAGGTTTTCTGGCAACCGCGACAGCTTGGTCTTTCTACAGAGGGTTTCGGTCTATTTCGCCGTCTCGCACCTAGGGGTGAAGATTCAAAGATTCTCTTGGCTGGAGCGTTGTTGTCCATTCGACATGTCTTGTCTCTATGTCATGGCACCCAACAAAGGTGAATAGTAAACAGTTCCGCCCTCCTCTCTATAAGAGACGATCGGCAATCAAGAGCCGCTTTTCAAGGATGCTGCTTGGCTGTCCGGAAAGACGCGGATAGGGCTAGACTAGCCTCGAATGGTTTTTTCTTTCCAATTTTGCTGTGAATTCCCAAGTAGGCCCACGAGTACATTCTAGGCGAACCCCACAGGTGGATTAGTAGAAATGCGGTGAAGTGGTAGGGTTGTGATCCCCTGTTTTCGGATCATAGCCTCGCTGATAAAAGGAAGAAGAAGATCCTACATCCCTGCAACGAGCAATTGACGTACGATACGATTATTGGGGCACAAGTTCACTGCGACTTATTGATCTATTGCGCTGGAGCACTTGACATAATGCTGGACGTTGACTTTTTGGATGGAAATGTGTACCGCATTGGGCCGTTCTCTAAGCCACTCAGGCCTATTATTTCAATGGAACAATGCTTCCCAAGTGCGAACAGATCAAATACCTGGGATCTCTCTGATCAATCGATCGTAGGGTGGATGAAGTGAGCTGTCTTCTGTGACCGAAAACTGCCCCCGGAAAGGAAGGCCCTACAACGCACTCACATACGGATCACACTGTTGGACAATATACAAAGAGTATGAGAGTAGACAGCTGGTAGTGGCAAAGCCTGATTGAATCAAAAGTTCGAAGATCCGTGGAAGAGTTCATGTCAAAGAAACGATTTCACGAAAAATAGATCGCGACTGGCCCAGCTGGTACTATCATGTTCAAAGAAGAGATCAGGGGTCGAATCGCGTCCTCCATGAAGGCCAACCCCACAGGCGGATCAGTAGAAATGCGGTGAAGTGGGAGGGTTATGATCCCTTGTTTTCGGATCATAGCCTCGCTGATAAAAGGAAGAAGTGTAGTAGAAATACCGTGAATCGTGTTTAGATTCACGATACACCCTGTAGTGCTCACTCCTTGGTAGATGGCGCTGCAGTCCGGGGTGGAACCGGGCATCAAACAACAAACATCTCCAACCGGATCGGTTATTAGCCAGCTGTCCCAGTTGCGCGCGCCAAGTTGGTTAAGGTCCCTTTCCCTAGGCCTTTCTTTATTGCGTCGTCAATTGGGAATGGATTTGAAGGCTTTTCGTGCCGGGGCTCGCTTTAGATGTCTTAGCCATCTCAATCTGATGTTGGATGGTTGGAATACGCAAATTGGAAGAGTTGTGTGCCGGACAGTGTAGGCGAATCAGTAGAAATGCAGTGTGAAGCGGGAGGGTTATCATCTCTTGAGTTCAGACTATGGTCGGTTGGTTAGGGTCGGCCGTGGATGAGGATGCACTAAATAGGTTCAAGGTGGGTTCGTCACCCTCTTACTCTACGAACCATTTGCTTTGCTATCATCTCTTGAGTTCAGGCCATAATTTCGAGATATCTAGAGCGAATGCGTATACCAGTGCATATGGGTATCGCAGGTAACGAAAGGGCTTAGGAGCTTGCTAGGAAGCGGGCTCTCCCATTTGTAGTGATCCCAGTAAGTTCCTTATAGAAGAAAATAAAAGATAAAGTAGCCACCGGTCGAACAAACAGACGCTGGGCTCATCTGGTCGGCCTTTAGCAAGAAGAGATCAACCTGTCTGGTGAAACTTAGTCGTCACGGGTTTAGCGCAAAAGATCCTTTCAGGTCGCGGTGTTCCGGTGGTCATTCTCTGCCCTTCCTCACCCTATACCTTAGTCGTCACGGGTCGAGCGCAAAAGATCTTTTTAGGTCGCGGTGCTCCGGTGGTCATTCTCTGCCCTTCCTCACCCTATATCTTAGTCGTCACGGGTCATTTCCGACATAACTACTGGTCACTCGGTGTACTGCACAACGACTATTGTAGAAGTTGCAGGGACGAAGAAGAAATTGAATCTGTTCGTCACCTGCTGTGTGATTGTCTTGGGAGTATCCGCCAGAAGTGGGCGGACTCTTGATTGTCCTGATTCGTCGTCCGTCAGAAGAATGACGACTCTTGGTAGTTACTTCTTCTCGCAGCTGGAGGACTTAGGTAATGTTGAGCTGATGAACCTTCTCAGATTCATATCACTATCTGTGTGGTTCTTACAGCGGACCATCTCTACAGTGTTTCTGAGGCACAATGGACCCAAACTGTTGGTCTAAGTGAGTAGTGACTCTTTTGTCACAAGGCCACCCATCTACCTTTGGATGTGATCCAAAATCGGGAGGCCTGTCTATATTTCCTGAGGTGAAACAGTCGAGCCCCACACAGGCGAATCAGTAGAAATGCAGTGTGAGGTGGGAGGGTTATCATCTCTTCGATTCTTTTTCTTCTTCTTCCTTTTAGCAGCGAGGGGTTATGATCCGAAAGTAAGGGATCACTGCATTTCTACTGATCCGCCTGTGGGGTTCGCCTTCATCTCATCGATTCAGACCCACAATTTCGCCGAAATACGAAGATGCGACGACTTTCTTTTCAGAATTTCAGGACGAATCGTGCTGTGTTTCATGAGAGAAGAACGAGTCCAATATGGTTTGGAAACGTGCTAAGATTGGTTGCTTGTTTGGTTAAGATCAGCACTCAATGAGACCAGAAATAGGTCCATTGTACTGCCGATGTGTAAGGTTTGTGGGTCACCCTCTTACTGTAGGAACCACTTGCCGCGTTGTATGAAGAAGTTGAGTTTAGCCGTGCAGGCGTTGCCGAGATCATTTAGAATATCATTCATTCAGGGTGGCCTGGGAGGTGACTGATGGTCTCCTCCTTCTCTTCATCCTAATTGCTTCTGGAGAAGTCATTATTGGGGATGCCTACCACTTGGACATGTCTCCTACGACGCAGTGTTCGGTGAGAATGTGCCAAGATTAGTCGCTTTCAGCTACAACCAAGGTTTAACCGAAACCTTTATCGAAAAGTGGTTGCCAGCTAAGGAACGCCAACACACTTAGACCACCAATAGGTCCATTGTGATACCACGTGAATCATAGAAGATCTCTACCCACTCGTTGAATCATTTCGATCTTCTGATGAAGCGTTAGACGCTCCTACTACCCATGTCTATCAGATCGCCTATATCGTTTCCAAGTAGAGGACTCCACAAAGTGAAGCTTCCTTCTGCGGAAGAGAGACAGAGCAACAAGACTCATTCGTGGCCATAAAAACTGATTGCTCCCAGTATATATATATGTATTACTTTGTATACTTACCGGCTATATAGTAGATCGGCGTTAAATATACTCCCCTCTCAGCTGGTAGATATCCTATTCGCCCTTCTTGCGCAACAATCGGTTGCTGTTGCTGCTTTTGATACAGATTGTTAAATTTGGACAACTTTGATGTCTTGAAAGGGGCTAGGCAATTGTTCTCTCTCACTCGGTGATCGTTGTTTGTTGTGCTTTTATGTACTGTTTGTTGCTCTTTTGATTTTTGCAATCAAAATGTTTTCTCTTATCAAAGTCGTTTGTAACTTCTCGTTAAAGTTGCGCAAACGTGACTCGTTTTGTAAACGTGAATGTGTATGTAGCGGTATATAGCTGTATATAGCGGTGATTTAAGCGCACTTTTTTTGTAGTATTTAGATTCTATCTTAAGTCTGCGAAAAGAAAAGAGCTTTTGTTAGGAAACTTTCGAAGGAAAAAATGCTTTTTTTTTTGTTTGTGCAACGTTACCTGCTTTAAGTACTAATTTTGATTTAATCTAGGTTTAGGGCTTCTTACGGATTAGTTGCTTTGTAGTTTATGTTTGATTTGATTTCGTTATCAGTTATATTGTGTTGTCTTTGTTGCTTTTGTTTTAATTATAGTTCTGTGGGAAACGAGAAAAAAGAAAGGAAATTCGTTAAATTTTATTCAAAATGTGACTACGAGTACAAGTTTTGGCAAAATAATAACAATATCCCCGGCAAGATCTTCCGGTTCGAGTCAAATTTCTTCTAAGACTGTCCATACGTGGTGAGGGGCCACATCTGCACGAGGTATCCCCTGCTATTAACAGAATATGGCGCCGGATCTGAAGAGAAAAACTCTACAAAAAGCTGGAAAAAGCTCTACAATGACTACAATGCCTACGGGATGAATGGCACTACTTCTAATAATGAACTCCAAATACTTAGGCACCTCTCTGGTTTAAGCGTAAGTCCCCTACGATGGCATGCGGGACTCTGTCATCGGTGATCCTCCTTTCACTAGCTTCTCGTGAAGCAAAAAGAGAATGATGCCACTTCCATGGACACAGATCTATCCTCAATCCCTAGCCCTCATCGGTGATCACGTTTTCCCTAATGAATGATGCCACTTCCATGGACACAGATCTATCCTCAATCCCTAGCCCTCATCGGTGATCACGTTTTCCCTAATGAATGATGCCACTTCCATGGACACAGATCTATCCTCAATCCCTAGCCCTCATCGGTGATCCTCCTTTCCCTAGCTTTTCGTGGAGAATGATGCCACTTCCATGGACACACAGATCTATTAGAAGATCTATCCTCAATCCCTAGCCCTCATCGGTGATCCTCCTTTTCCTAGCTTTTCGTGGAGAATGATGCCACTTCCATGGACACACAGATCTATTAGAAGATCTATCCTCAATCCCTAGCCCTCATCGGTGATCCTCCTTTCCCTAGCTTTTCGTGGAGAATGATGCCACTTCCATGGACACACAGATCTATTAGAAGATCTATCCTCAATCCCTAGCCCTCATCGGTGATCCTCCTTTGGCTAGCTTCTCGCGGAAACAAAAAGGGAATGATGCCACTTCCGTGGACACACAGATCTATTAGAAGATCTATCCTCAATCCCTAGCCCTCATCGGTGATCCTCCTTTCCCTAGCTTTTCGTGGAGAATGATGCCACTTCCATGGACACACAGATCTATTAGAAGATCTATCCTCAATCCCTAGCCCTCATCGGTGATCCTCCTTTTCCTAGCTTTTCGTGGAGAATGATGCCACTTCCATGGACACACAGATCTATTAGAAGATCTATCCTCAATCCCTAGCCCTCATCGGTGATCCTCCTTTTCCTAGCTTTTCGTGGAGAATGATGCCACTTCCATGGACACACAGATCTATTAGAAGATCTATCCTCAATCCCTAGCCCTCATCGGTGATCCTTCTTTTCCTAGCTTCTCGTGGAGAATGATGCCACTTCCATGGACACACAGATCTATTAGAAGATCTATCCTCAATCCCTAGCCCTCATCGGTGATCCTCCTTTCCCTAGCTTTTCGTGGAGAATGATGCCACTTCCATGGACACACAGATCTATTAGAAGATCTATCCTCAATCCCTAGCCCTCATCGGTGATCCTCCTTTTCCTAGCTTTTCGTGGAGAATGATGCCACTTCCATGGACACACAGATCTATTAGAAGATATATCCTCAATCCCTAGATCTCATCGGTGATCCTCCTTTCCCTAGCTTCTCGTGGAGAATGATGCCACTTCCATGGACACACAGATCTATTAGAAGATCTATCCTCAATCCCTAGCCCTCATCGGTGATCCTCCTTTCCTTAGCTTCTCGTGGAGAATGATGCCACTTCCATGGACGCACAGATCTATTAGAAGATCTATCCTCAATCCCTAGCCCTCATCGGTGATCCTCCTTTCCCTAGCTTCTCGTGGAGAATGATGCCACTTCCTTGGACACATAGATCTATTAGAAGATCTATCCTCAATCCCTAGCCCTCATCGGTGATCCTCCTTTGGCTAGCTTCTCGCGGAAACAAAAAGGGAATGATGCCACTTCCGTGGACACACTGATCTATTACAAGATCTATCCTCAATCCCTAGCCCTCATCGGTGATCCTCCTTTCCCTAGTTTTTCGCGGAAACAAAAAGAGAATGATGCCACTTCCATGGGCACATAGATCTATTAGAAGATCTATCCTCAATCCCTAGATCTCATTGGTGATCCTCCTTTCCCTAGCTTCTCGTGGAGAATGATGCCACTTCCATGGACACACAGATCTATTAGAAGATCTATCCTCAATCCCTAGCCCTCATCGGTGATCCTCCTTTTCCTAGCTTTTCGTGGAGAATGATGCCACTTCCATGGACACACAGATCTATTAGAAGATCTATCCTCAATCCCTAGCCCTCATCGGTGATCCTCCTTTTCCTAGCTTTTCGTGGAGAATGATGCCACTTCCATGGACACACAGATCTATTAGAAGATCTATCCTCAATCCCTAGCCCTCATCGGTGATCCTTCTTTTCCTAGCTTCTCGTGGAGAATGATGCCATTCCATGGACACACAGATCTATTAGAAGATCTATCCTCAATCCCTAGCCCTCATCGGTGATCCTCCTTTCCCTAGCTTTTCGTGGAGAATGATGCCACTTCCATGGACACACAGATCTATTAGAAGATCTATCCTCAATCCCTAGCCCTCATCGGTGATCCTCCTTTTCCTAGCTTTTCGTGGAGAATGATGCCACTTCCATGGACACACAGATCTATTAGAAGATATATCCTCAATCCCTAGATCTCATCGGTGATCCTCCTTTCCCTAGCTTCTCGTGGAGAATGATGCCACTTCCATGGACACACAGATCTATTAGAAGATCTATCCTCAATCCCTAGCCCTCATCGGTGATCCTCCTTTCCTTAGCTTCTCGTGGAGAATGATGCCACTTCCATGGACGCACAGATCTATTAGAAGATCTATCCTCAATCCCTAGCCCTCATCGGTGATCCTCCTTTCCCTAGCTTCTCGTGGAGAATGATGCCACTTCCTTGGACACATAGATCTATTAGAAGATCTATCCTCAATCCCTAGCCCTCATCGGTGATCCTCCTTTGGCTAGCTTCTCGCGGAAACAAAAAGGGAATGATGCCACTTCCGTGGACACACAGATCTATTAGAAGATCTATCCTCAATCCCTAGCCCTCATCGGTGATCCTCCTTTCCCTAGCTTCTCGTCGAGAATGATGCCACTTCCGTGGACACACAGATCTATTAGAAGATCTATCCTCAATCCCTAGCCCTCATCGGTGATCCTCCTTTCCCTAGTTTCTCGCGGAAACAAAAAGAGAATGATGGCACTTCCATGGACACACAGATCTATTAGAAGATCTATCCTCAATCCCTAGCCCTCATCGGTGATCCTCCTTTCCCTAGCTTTTCGTGGAGAATGATGCCACTTCCATGGACACACAGATCTATTAGAAGATCTATCCTCAATCCCTAGCCCTCATCGGTGATCCTCCTTTTCCTAGCTTTTCGTGGAGAATGATGCCACTTCCATGGACACACAGATCTATTAGAAGATATATCCTCAATCCCTAGATCTCATCGGTGATCCTCCTTTCCCTAGCTTCTCGTGGAGAATGATGCCACTTCCATGGACACACAGATCTATTAGAAGATCTATCCTCAATCCCTAGCCCTCATCGGTGATCCTCCTTTCCTTAGCTTCTCGTGGAGAATGATGCCACTTCCATGGACGCACAGATCTATTAGAAGATCTATCCTCAATCCCTAGCCCTCATCGGTGATCCTCCTTTCCCTAGCTTCTCGTGGAGAATGATGCCACTTCCTTGGACACATAGATCTATTAGAAGATCTATCCTCAATCCCTAGCCCTCATCGGTGATCCTCCTTTGGCTAGCTTCTCGCGGAAACAAAAAGGGAATGATGCCACTTCCGTGGACACACAGATCTATTAGAAGATCTATCCTCAATCCCTAGCCCTCATCGGTGATCCTTCTTTTCCTAGCTTCTCGTGGAGAATGATGCCACTTCCATGGACACACAGATCTATTAGAAGATCTATCCTCAATCCCTAGCCCTCATCGGTGATCCTCCTTTCCCTAGCTTTTCGTGGAGAATGATGCCACTTCCATGGACACACAGATCTATTAGAAGATCTATCCTCAATCCCTAGCCCTCATCGGTGATCCTCCTTTTCCTAGCTTTTCGTGGAGAATGATGCCACTTCCATGGACACACAGATCTATTAGAAGATATATCCTCAATCCCTAGATCTCATCGGTGATCCTCCTTTCCCTAGCTTCTCGTGGAGAATGATGCCACTTCCATGGACACACAGATCTATTAGAAGATCTATCCTCAATCCCTAGCCCTCATCGGTGATCCTCCTTTCCTTAGCTTCTCGTGGAGAATGATGCCACTTCCATGGACGCACAGATCTATTAGAAGATCTATCCTCAATCCCTAGCCCTCATCGGTGATCCTCCTTTCCCTAGCTTCTCGTGGAGAATGATGCCACTTCCTTGGACACATAGATCTATTAGAAGATCTATCCTCAATCCCTAGCCCTCATCGGTGATCCTCCTTTGGCTAGCTTCTCGCGGAAACAAAAAGGGAATGATGCCACTTCCGTGGACACACAGATCTATTAGAAGATCTATCCTCAATCCCTAGCCCTCATCGGTGATCCTCCTTTGGCTAGCTTCTCGCGGAAACAAAAAGGGAATGATGCCACTTCCGTGGACACACTGATCTATTAGAAGATCTATCCTCAATCCCTAGATCTCATCGGTGATCCTCCTTTCCCTAGCTTCTCGTGGAGAATGATGCCACTTCCATGGACACACAGATCTATTAGAAGATATATCCTCAATCCCTAGATCTCATCGGTGATCCTCCTTTGGCTAGCTTCTCGCGGAAACAAAAAGGGAATGATGCCACTTCCGTGGACACACTGATCTATTAGAAGATCTATCCTCAATCCCTAGCCCTCATCGGTGATCCTCCTTTCCCTAGCTTCTCGTCGAGAATGATGCCACTTCCGTGGACACACAGATCTATTAGAAGATCTATCCTCAATCCCTAGCCCTCATCGGTGATCCTCCTTTCCCTAGTTTCTCGCGGAAACAAAAAGAGAATGATGCCACTTCCATGGACACACAGATCTATTAGAAGATCTATCCTCAATCTCTAGCCCTCATCGGTGATCCTCCTTTCCCTAGCTTCTCGTGGAGAATGATGCCACTTCCGTTGACACACAGATCTATTAGAAGATCTATCCTCAATCCCTAGCCCTCATCGGTGATCCTCCTTTGGCTAGCTTCTCGCGGAAACAAAAAGGGAATGATGCCACTTCCGTGGACACACAGATCTATTAGAAGATCTATCCTCAATCTCAAGCCCTCATCGCTGATCCTCCTTTCCCTAGCTTCTCGTCGAGAATGATGCCACTTCCATGGACACACAGATCTATTAGAAGATCTATCCTCAATCCCTAGCCCTCATCGGTGATCCTCCTTTCCCTAGCTTCTCGTCGAGAATGATGCCACTTCCGTGGACACACAGATCTATTAGAAGATCTATCCTCAATCCCTAGCCCTCATCGGTGATCCTCCTTTGGCTAGCTTCTCGCGGAAACAAAAAGGGAATGATGCCACTTCCGTGGACACACAGATCTATTAGAAGATCTATCCTCAATCTCAAGCCCTCATCGGTGATCATGTTTTCCCTAGCTTCTCGTGGAGAATAATGCCACTTCCATGGACACACAGATCTATAAGAAGATCTATCCTCAGTCCCTAGCCCTGACTGGAAATAACTCAACGAGTTGCATGTCTCAGCATTGCCGGTGCACTGAGAACTTCTCCCACAGTGGCACTCCAAACCATGCTCCGTCTATTTCCGATTGACATCGTTAGTAAACAATTGGCCACCAGCTCGGCAATAAGACTGAGAGGTTCCAAGCAATGGTAAGAGCAAACACACGGGACACGCCAAAATAATTTCGATGCATTGTCATCGCCCCATTTCCACTGACCACCTGCCCACTGAGTATGACTTCAACAGAGGCTCCATGAACTCAATACAGTAGAGGACCTCCTCGCCGTAGGTAACGCGCACAAGTTGAAGGGGACCTCGACCAACTTGGAGTGCGCAACTGGAGGTAATTAGCTAAAGACCGAGCTAAATGGAGAGGCTTCTTGGTTAAAGTCCAGGTTCACCCCGAACTGTGTAGCGCCCCTAAGTAAGTAAGTACTTCTTAGTTGAGGTCCAGGGTCACCCCGAACTGTAGCGTCACGTAAGTAAGTATACCGGACAAAACTGAGTGGACGCAACGCGATGTCCCATATAACGAATCGCTGCCAATTTTCACGGACAGATCCAAAACCAAGGACAGAGTCGTTGAAGCCGGAATCTTCTCAGAAGACCGGGATACGCACCTCTCCCTTAACCTTCCAAGCCATTGCAGCGTTTTTCATGCGCTGTTTGTTAAGCCACTGACTGGCTGGCGGCTAATACACTATCAACGTCGGATATTGCTATTTACGGCGACAGTCAGGCGAACCCCACAGGCGGATCAGTAGAAATGCGGTGAAGTGGGAGGGTTATGATCCCTTGTTCTCGGATCATAACCTCGCTGATAAAAGGAAGAAGAAGAAGTCAGGCAGCCATCAAATCCCTCGCGATCTTCTTCTTCCTATTTCGGCGAGGTTATGATTCGAAAACAAGAGATCATAACCGCCCCACTTCCCCGCATTTCTACTGATCCGCCTGTGGGGTTCGCCTGATGGCTGCCTGACTGTCGCCGTAAATAGCAATATTCGCATTGATAGTGTATAATAACCGTCCCACTTCACTGCATTTCTAATGACCCGCCTGTGGGGTTCCCCTCGCGATCTAAGGCAGTGAAGGACTGGTGCGTATTTCTTAACGAGATGGCTGGACAATATAACCTCACCCTTTGCTGGGTACCAGGTCATTGTGCAGCTAACGGGCTGGTTCGACAAGGCTCCTCTGGTACAAATAGTATAAGCTTATGAAAAGTACCTTATCCAAACCACCGCGGAGAAGGTGGCCAATCACCGATGGTAACATCTAATCCAATGCAACACCGCCCGACAAATTTGGCCAACACTGAACAAAACTAGGTCCATCGGACTCCTGAAACACAAGACAGGAACCCCCTCCAAAAGAATAAACGTTCTCAGCCGACACAGCGCTATAGGAAGACATGCCCAGAGACTGGGCATTCCCTACAATGACTGCTGCAGGGATGAAGCGGAAGAAGAGATCATCAGTCATCTTCTACGCGTTTGTCCTGCGCTCGCCGCCAACATTAGGAAGGCCACCCTGGGTGATGCCTTTTTCGGCTAAAATCAACTCCTTCAAACGTAATTGGTTAGTGTGTCGGATCACTACACATGACGTTCCAAGTTCGAATCCTACAAAACACCAAAAAGTTTTTCACGGTCCCACCTCTCACGAGCGTCTGACAAACATCCGAGAGTATTGTTGTCACGAAAAAGCTTTCAAATCGCCGTTCGGATTCGGCATTAAACTGTAGGTCCCTTCCATTCGTGTGAAAAATATGACGCACACAACGTGAGTGGTTGCGAGAAGCTAGGCCCTGGCACTTTAAAGAGCTGTTGCGCCAAATATTTATTTATTTGCAAAGCAAATGGTTCCTAAAGTAAGAGGGTGGCTCATCCTCCTTACACATCGGCAGTACAATGGACTTGATTCTCGTCTAAGTGCATCCCCGAGGGCATTGAGGGCCGATCCTTACCAACCAACCGTAGTCTGAACTCAAGAGATGATAACCCTCCCGCTTCACACTGCATTTCTACTGATTCGCCTATGTGGGGTTCGACTGTTTCACCCCAGGAAATATAGACAGGCCTCCCGATTTTGGATCACATCCAAAGGTAGATGGGTGGCCTTGTGACAAAAAAGTCACTGCTCACTTAGACCAACAGTTTGGGTCCATTGTGTCCTGGAAACGCTGTAGAGATGGTCCGCTGTAAGAACCTCCCAGATAGTGATATGAATCTGAGATGGTCCATCAGCCCAACATCATTTAAGTCCTCTGGCTGGGAGAAGAAGTAACTACCAAGAGTCGTCATTCTTCTGACGGACGACGAATCAGGACAATCATGAGTCCGCCCACTTCTGGCGGATACTCCCAAGACAATCACACGACAGGTGACGAACAGATTCAATTTCTTCTTCGTCCCTGCAACTTCTACAATAGTCGCTGTGCAGTATACCGAGTGACCAGTAGTTATGTCGGAAATGACTCGTGACGACTAAGGTATAGGGTGAGGAAGGGCAGAGAATGACTACCGGAGCACCGCGACCTGAAATGATCTTTTGCGCTAGATCCGTGGCGACTAAGGTATAGGGTGAGGAAGGGCAGAGAATGACCACCGGAGCACAGCGACCTAAAAAGATCTTTTGCGCTAAACCCGTGACGACTAAGTTTCACCAGAGGGGTTGATCTCTTCTTGCTAAAGGCCGACCAGATGAGCCCAGCGTCTGTTTGCTCGACCTGTGGCTGCTCTATCTTTTATTTTCTTCCGTAAGGAACTTACTGGGATTACCACAAATGGGAGAGCCCCCTTCCTAGCAAGCTCGTAAGCCCTTTCGTTACCTTCGATACCCATATGCACTGGTATACGCATTCTTCTCCTTCTTCTTCCTTTTATCAGCGAGGTTATGATCCGAAAATAAGGGATCACAACCCTCCCATTTCACCGAATTTCTACTGATCCGCCTGTGGGGTTCGCCTGGTATACGCATTGGCTCTAGATATCTCGAGATTATGGCCTAAACTCAAGAGATGATAGCAAAGCAAATGGTTCGTAGAGTAAGAGGGTGACGCACCCACCTTGAACCTATTTCTGGCTAAAGTGCATCCTCATCCACGGCCGACCCTAACCAACCGACCATAGTCTGAAACTCAAGAGATGATAACCCTCCCGCTTCACACTGCATTTCTACTGATTCGCCTACACTGTCCGGCACACAACTCTTCCAATTCGCTTCTTCTTCTTCTTCTTCCTTTTATCAGCGAGGTAATGATCCGAAAATAAGGGATCACAACCTTCCCACTTCACCGCATTTCTACTGATCCGCCTCTCTTCTAACCATCCAACATCAGGGGTTCGCCCCGGCCCGAAAAGCCTTCAAATCCATTCCCGATTGACGACGCAATAGAGAAAGACCTAGGGAAAGGGACCTCAACCAACTTGGCGCGCGCAACTGGGGCAGCTGGCTAATAACCGATCCGGTTGGAGATGTTTGTTGGTTGAGGCCCGGCTACACCCCAGACTCTAGCGCCATCTACCAAGGAGTGAGAACTATAGGGTATATCGTGAATCTAAACACGATTCACGGTATTTCTACTACACTTCTTCTGCTTCTTCCTTTTACCAGCGAGGTTATGATCCGAAAACAAGGGATCACAACCCTCCCACTTCACCGCATTTCTACTGATCCGCCTGTTGGGGTATTTCTACTACACTGACCCAACAAAATGTACTAGAACCCAGTATATCCAACTATCGCTACGCGGCAACACTGCACGTGTTATACTTCACGCTAACGCCACACACTATCTCGCTTTTAAATCGTCATCGTCGCTGGGAATAGGTTATACCGCACGGCACTCAGTTAAAATTCGAATGTATGCACCATTTGCACGAAATGAGATAGGTAACCCCAATGGCCACTCGTCGCCACACATTGTTTGCAGGAAACTGAACGTTCCATGTGACGAGACGATAACGTCACGTCACATGGCATATGCATACCTATATCGTACACAGCACAGTAACACTGTTCGTTGCGACTATCTGTGGCACATATACACATGAATGGGGATGAACTAGTTTGCTCACTCACTCACTGCTAGTGTATCTATCGAACGATATGAACTGAACATGTGGCATCCGTGTATCTTGTCCGATTACAATGGGGCACACACGTAATACAGAAAAGATATACAGTTTCAACAGAGCAGCCATATTCAATTCAAAAATAGTTTCTTTTCCACGCAGATGGATGAGAGTCGTCTCCATCCAGTCTCCCATCATCGTTATGTACAATCGCACACGCGGCACATAACTCCCTCTCTCTGCCAGAGTGACACGCGGAGCTACCAAATAAATCTCGCAATAGACACCAGCAAGGTATGGGGTTGTGTAACATGTGTTACACTCACAGCTCGATAGTTTAAGATACATTACCATTCAAATAGATACACACACACACACACACACACCGACACTATGCGATGCGGGAGATATTCGTTTCACTATCGACACTTGACAGCCGTTGCTACTTTAATGCTGACACGACGAGACGACATTCACATGTCAACCGTCACACAATGGTGATGAAACCTTTTAGAATTCAGCGAAACACCAGTGGAATGGGGTAAAGGGTTTCGAAGAGGGGAAATTACATGCTGCTTTGTCAACTTTCTCCCTTCATTCTGCCTCGTGTGGTGAATTTGTACAACTTTCGCTGCATTGTAATGCGAGATGGGATGGCGAAAGGAAAGCAATTAACTTTGACAGTTAGTTCCGTTGCGTTTTACTTGCAAATTCGTATCTAACTGTCAAAAACAGAGGTAGTACGAGCTGTCAAATGGTGTGGCGCTGCACTCGCCACCCACAGTGGTGGTAGCGTCGTGTCTTATGTCAAATGAAGTCAGCTGATCGACTTCTTCTTTCTTTTATCAGCGAGGTTATGATCCGAAAATAAGGGATCACAACCCTCCCACTTCACCGCATTTCTACTGATCCGCCTACAGCCAGCTGATCGACATTTCTTATTTTTTTTTTAAAGATGGTGGTGGGTCTCTCACTTAGCCTAGGTCTACCAACTCCTGTTGCACATTGGTGACCGCTGGGTGCCTTGATCGGAACAACCAGAAGGAAAGCAGCATCAGTAGCGACGTGTCGAAGTGTTACTGAGGTACCACCCAACGACAAGTCTGGAAGAACGGCAGGAGAGATGGTATCGGTCGTCAATATAGAGGATTGCATCAGTAGGAAGCATGGAGAGCTGAATTTCTACCTGACCCAGACCTACCTCCACAGGTTTGGACTCGACGAAGCAGTTGAGGGGATGCGGAACAGATGACGTTCCATTGTCCACGATACTATGAAGAACCGCACCTAGGCGAACCCCACAGGCGGATCAGTAGAAATGCGGTGAAGTGGGAGGGTTGTGATCCCTTGTTTTCGGATCATAGTCTCGCTGATAAAAGGAAGAAGAAAGAAGACTATGAAGAACCGCACCTGCTGGTGAACAAACTGGATGAGGACCTAAGCCCAGAGAACATCACTAGAACCAGATGATGAGCAGGGAAGATGCCTGGGAAGCAGTTAGCGACACTGTGACAACCATTATGAAAGAGCAACCAAGACATGATCGACAACGAAATGCGGTGCAGGAGGCTGTCCTGTCCGCCCTCACGATTATGATGGCCAGATTCCGGACTAAAGTACGACGCGTCACCATTGTACAGTGTACAGCCTCAGTCTGAGGCCGAGAAGGAGAGCTTCTACAGTAACTTAGGCGCCGTCTTCAGTGCAACAGCAAATGGAGGCATTGCCATTGGCAACGGCAACGAAGGGCTCGGGAAATATGGACTAGACAACCGCAATGACAATGGCGAACGTTTTGAGGATTTCTGTAATGACAATCACCCTGCGATAGGTGCCACCATGTTTGAGCACAAGACCTGCCACAAAGTCAGCTGGGTTTCCAATGAGACAGGCAAGCAATCGATCATTTTGCCATCAGCCATCGCTTTAGAAGTAGTGTCCTGGACGTTCCCTAGCAGGCAAGGAGCAGATGTGGGGATAGTACGAGATCACCATCTTATGATAGCTACTCTCCAACTACAAGTGCGCGATGCTCCAGTTCGAAGATCCCACGATAGCACAAGAATGCCCAGATTCAACATCGACAGACTGAGTGAGTTTCCAACAAGACAGGCCACCAGCCGTCGCTTTAGAAGTAGTCTGGACGTTCCCTAGAAGGCAAGGAACAGATGCGGGGATAGAACGAGATCACCATCTTATGATAGCTACTCTCCAACTACAAGTACGGTTTGAAGATCCCACGATAACACAAGAATGCCCAGATTCAACATCGACAGACTGAGCGAGTTTCCAACACGACAGGCAAACAGCCGCCGCTTTAAAAGTAGTCTCTGGACGTTCCCTAGCCGGCAAGTAGCAGATGTGGGGATAGTACTAGATCACCATCTTACGATAGCTACTCTCGAACTACAAGTACGCGATGATCCAGTTCGAAGATCCCACGACAGCACAAGAATGCCCAGATTCAACATCGACATACTGAGTGAGTTTCCAACAAGTGATCCCTCAGTGCGCCAACAATTGAGGAACCATCTTTAGCAAGGTGTGCAAGCAAACAGTAGCTCACTGCGCGCCGCAACCGTCTAGGACCATTGGTGTGCTGTGAAAAATGTTTGCATACGACGTGGCTTTCGACAAGCCATTCCAGCTACTCCAGCAGCAGGATGGAACGAGCTAGAGTCCCTATATCAAGATCAGAGAAGTGTGACGTGATAAACGCGCAACTACATCAACACGCTAGCTACAGAAACAGAAGAAACTGCAAGCGGCAGTTGCGACAGCAAGACCGTCTACAAAATCACCAAAGAGCTGACAGGTGGTCGCAGCTACAGTCAAAGCCTAGACAGTTCCTTGCTCATTTCAAATGGGTTACCAGCTCAAGAGATGGAAGGAGCAGTTTGCTTTGATTTTGAACCGTGAGCCGTCAGACTGAGATGCCCGAACATGCATCACGACCCCTCAGTAAGGATGAGATCACTACCGCGATCAAAGCACTGAAAACCGACAAGACTGACGGTATTCCCGCTCAGAGCTCTTACAAGCAACGCCAACAACGTCGGCTAAGCTACTGCTTCCACTTATAGAGAGAGCATGGGAACTTCTTCTTCTTCCTTTTTATTAGCGAGGTTCTAATCCGAAAACAAGGAATCACAACCCTCCCACTTCACCGCATTTCTACTGATCCGCCTGTGGGGTTCGCCTAGAGAGCATGGGAACATTCCTGATGAATGGAAGAAGGGAATGATCGAACGGATCGTTCCTCCTATCTTGGGAGTATTGTCTCGACCGATGGCGGAACCGAACTGCATATAGCCAACAGGATTGGCAAAATAAAGTCCACGTACGGGATGTTGTCCAAATATGGGAAGGTGCACACTGCCCAGATTCCCACCTTCGAACGCAACAAAAAAAAACAGTCACCAACCCCTTTGCAAGGTTTTGGGGGCAGCCGAAGAGGGAGGAGGGGAAGAGTGCCTTCTCACTAGAGTATGTCTTCTTGTTCCAGATGGCAGAGGACGAATTCCCTAGATGGAGTCAACAGTGGCGTCTACAGTTCCAGTTTCGTTGAACTTAGTGAACTTAGTCGGTAAGGAATCTCCAAGATTAGTCAGGTACGTGGAATGGAAATGGTTGCAGAGGAGTCCTTAATGAGCCAACGACAGCGCTCATACTCCCGTAGTGGACTACTGACAACAGGGTACTCGGCGCCTCGTTCTAGGGGAATAACATGAGGAACTTGTTGCGGGTTGTGGCGTCGGGCTAACTTGCCTAACTTGAGAAAAATCTTTGGCTTCGAAGCAACCAACAGCCTCGGATACGGCTGATGATACTGTTGACGATCCTTGCAAACGTGAAAAGGACAACGATCTTCGTGTCTGTATGTGGAATGTTAAGTCGGAGGCCCTAGACAGACACTACAGCCATTCAGTACGTGCGATGGGATGGGTCGGGTAAAAGGCGGATGACATCTACCACAGACAACAAGGACAGCGTCTATTTGGATGCGGATTCATCATAACAAGCAGACTTAAGCAACAAGTCTCAAGTTTCCAGCATGCAAACGAACGCCTTATGACAGCCCGCATCAAGGCTAAATTCGGCAACATTACCCTCATATGCATCACAATGGACTGGTCTAAGTGTGTTGGCGATTCTCTGCTGGCAGCCACTTCAACCCAACCATCAACCTAACCCTCATATACACCCATGCCCTTCACGAGAAGATGGACGACGTGACGAAGGATGACTTCTACCAGCCCTTGGACAACGCAATGTCCTAGCTACGGGGTTAAAATTTTCTTGGACGATCTTAACGCAAAGCTAGTAGCGTGGTCGGAAAGCATAGCTTGCACGACACCTTATCCGACAACGGACTCAGGCTAGTCGACTTTGCCGCGGGACGAAACGTTGCCATAGCTAGTACGTGGTTTCCACGTCTTGATGTTCACAAGGGGACATGGCTCTCTTTTGATCGAAAAACCGTCAATCAAATCGATCACATGGAGCGAATGGACACCAACGATCCGGCTCGCAGAGTCTTCGAATCTAATCTGGAGGGACGACACTATAGAGGGATTCCTCGCCGTAGGTGACGTGCACAAGTTCAAGGAGACCTCTACCACCTTGGAGTGCGCAACTGGAGGCAATTAGCTAAAGACCGAGCTAAATCGAGAGGCTTGTTGGTTGAGGCCCAGGTTCACACCGAACTGTAGCGCCACCTAAGTAAGTAAGTAAATCGATCACATTGTGATCGACGCAAGGCTCTCTTCCAGTATTCTTGGTGTCCAGACTTTCCGAGGAGCCAACATGGACTCGGATCAGAACATAGTTGTACGGATGCGGATATCCAGAACGGAGTGAAATCAACGAAATACTGTGAGGAAGTTTGACGTCGGACGGCTACAGTCGCTAGAGACCACCAATCGAGTATCGCTCAATTCCCAAAGACGTCCTATGCCGCCAGCAGAAAGTGCAAATAGCCAGTGGAACGTTGCCACCAAGCCATAAGGAATGCCGCGTCTGATGTGCTGGGTTTCTCCAGACCCTTACCACAAAGAAATCGTTGGTTGAGCTGCTCACGAGCTCGACGAGCAGATGAGAAGGGAAGAGCATGGACTTCTCTGAAAAGTCAGAAGAATGCCAGTTTGATGAAGAATGCCGGCGAGCACATGCAACAGAAGGACCAGAGCTGCTTACGAGCTCGACGAGCAGATGAGAAGGGAAGAGCATCGACTTCTCTGAAAAGTCAGAAGAATGCCAGTTTGATGAAGAATGCCGGCGAGCACATGCAACAGAAGGACCAGAGCTGCTTACGAGCTCGACGAGCAGATGAGAAGGGAAGAGCATCGACTTCTCTGAAAAGTCAGAAGAATGCCAGTTTGATGAAGAATGCCGGCGAGCACATGCAACAGAAGGACCAGAGCTGCTTACGAGCTTGACGAGCAGAGGAGAAGGGAAAAGCATCGACTTCTCTGAAAAGTCAGAAGAATGTCAGTTTGATGAAGAATGCCGGCGAGCACATGCAACAGAAGGACCAGAGCTGCTTACGAGCTCGTCGAGCAGATGAGAAGGGAAGAGCATCGACTTCTCTGAAAAGTCAGACGAATGTCAGTTTGATGAAGAATGCCGACGAGCACATGCAACAGAAGGACCAGAGCTGCTTACGAGCTCGACGAACAGATAAATGCCGGCGAGCATATGCAAATTGCAAGGGAAGAGCATCGAATTCTCTAAAATGTCATATTCGTGCGTTCGCAGTTGGCAATTCGCCAGCTGTGGACACTCCTTTATGTAGTTGGATGCTGCTATCACAACCAATTGCCATTCACTCCTCTCTACGATTGCACACAACTACCACCTCCCAGTGTGATTCCTGCGAACGATGTCCCATCCACCCCAACCCTGAATCATTTCAACGCACTTTATTGTAGTCCACGGATACATTTAAGAATCTTTAAGGATACCACCCCCAGCTAGATATTGGTAGATGATTCTGTTGCATAATAGCCTGTGACATGCACATGAACTGCAACTGAAAACGCCGTACCCTTCCATCGACCTGTTGTTCTCCAGTCAATGCACTGTGGGGGCAGGGTAAAGGTTTTGTTTTTGTTTTTGGCGACGTTGTTCGCCAGCCTGCGCACTATCGATTGGCCGGTTCTCCATTGGATTGGCATGATGCGCAAGTCATAGAAAAAAATCAATTAACACGAGAAGCAGCATTTGGAAAATCCTAGAAAATCACGTGGTGGCAGGGATATCCTTCGAAATTTGTAAACAAATCGATAGAGGGCAAGTTTCATGAACGTTTAGGGTGGCGGCCACGAGGTGAAACGAACAGAAAACTTCAGAAATGTCTGCCTTGAGCAATGGAGTGAGTTGAAGCTGAGAATATGGAAGCCAACACTAAGCTGTCAGGCAGAATGAACGGAGTGGGGAGTCCAGCAGACGAGTTGAAATTCAACAAGGCTGCTGGACCTGACTTGGTAGAAAGCATACATCAACACACATCTCTAAGATTTGGTCAGGTGAGTGTATGTCTGATGAATGGAATCTCAGAATCGTTTGGACGATCTACAGGAATGGAGACACCTCAACTGAACGACGGAAACCTTCCACCAGCAGCCTGATTGCCCCCTGTCAGTGCGGTTTCAGGCCAGGAAGGTCTACCACCGATCAAATCTTCACACTTCAGCAGATCACGGTTAAAACCCAAGAACTCCACATCGATACTCATCATCTCTTCAAGGCCGCCTTCGACAGCGTCTATAGAGAGGAGCTACACCGAGCCATGCCTAGTTTTAAGATCCCTGCTAAACTCGCCCGTCTGTGCAGGATGATGCTCGCTGCTCTATCAACGTCGGTAATGACCTCACCGAGATTTTTGGCGTCAAAAAAGTTGCCGCGCTTGAACGGATTGTGCGGAACTCATAAGCCAACACCAGAGGCACAATCTATCAAAGGTCTGTACAACTGTTGGCATACGCCGACGACATTGGAAGAACTCAGCGGGCTGTCACCGGTGAGTTTGCAAGCATTAAAGCATAAGCGGCCAAGTAGGTGCTGTCAACAAGAAGGGACTGCCACCACCGACAAATTGACCAGAACGTCACAGCAGGCAACCACAACTTTGAGGTAGTAAGGGACTTTGCCTACTCTGGCTCTGCTTCCGATTTCAGCGCCTACAAGTAGCAAAGCTCTCAAACGACCAAGGAGACTCTATATGAGACCCTGATCATCCCAGTCCTGCTGAAACATGGACTTTATTGAAAGCGGATGACGATATCCTTGGTCGCTTCGAGAGAAAAATTCTTCGTAAGATATTCGGTCCCGTTTGCGCTGATGGGTTTTGGAGGAGAAGATTCAATGACCGAACTATGCGAGCTGTACAGCGTCTTCTTCTTCTTCCTTTTATCAGCGAGGTTGTGATCCGAAAACAAGGGATCACAACCCTCCCACTTCACCGCATTTCTACTGATCCGCCTGTGGGGTTCGCGAGCTGTAGAGCGCCATCGAATTAATCAAAGAAACTGCAAGTTCGACGCTTGAGATGTCTAGGACATGTAGAGCTAATGGAAAGCAATGCTCCGACCCGCAGAGACTTCGAATCAAACTCAGAGGGACGACGCAGTAGGTAGACGACGCAGTAGATAGACGACGCAATAGAGGAGAGCAACACTTCGGCCCGCAGTCTTCAAATTTAACCGAGAGGGACTACAAAGGAAAGGGACGATATAGCAGATGGACGACGCAGTAGATGGACGCGCAGTAGATGGACGACGCAGTAGATGGACGACGCAGTAGATGGACGCACAGTAGATGGACGCACAGTAGATGGACGCGCAGTACATGGACGGCGCAGTACATGGACGACGCAGTAGATGAACGATGCAGTAGAGGAGAGCAACACTTCGGCCCGCAGAGTCTTCAAATTTAACCGAGAGGGCCGACAAAGTAAAGGGACGACAAAGTAAAGGGACGACATAGTAGATGGACACGCAATAGATGGACGCGCAGTAGGTGGACGACGCAGTAGATGGACGCACAGTACATGGACGACGCAGTAGATGAACGATGCAGTAGAGGAGAGCAACACTTCGGCCCGCAGAGTCTTCAAATTTAACCGAGAGGGACGACATAGTAGATGGACGACGCAGTAGATGGAAGCGCAGTTGATGGACGACGCAGTAGAGGAAAGCAACACTCCGGTAGGCAGAGTCTTCGAATCTAACGCAGAGGGACGACGCAGTAGAGGATAGATTGCACGCACAAGTTTAAGGGGACCTCAACCAAATTGGAGTGCGCGCAACTGGAGGCAATTAGCCAAAAACCGAGCTGAATGGCTTGTTGGTTAAGGTCCACTGAACTGAAGTAAGTAAGTAACCAGACAACGAGCTTCAGACAAACCCTTCTTCAACTCACTCTTGCGGAGGTCTTAGGGAAAAACGTCAAGAGACTTCTCATCAGTACACCTTACCAGCCAGGATACATAAATGATGGCATCTAGCGCTTATTGGATTCTTTTTAACAGAAATGCCAACCCTACCTACCTAGCTACCAGTCCAATCAATTGTGACTGCTTACCCTGCGAAGACATAAGACAGGCATTAGGCTGGTATACCTATGACAACAGGTGGTTGGGGGACAAAAAATACTGTGAATCAGAAGCAAAGACAAAATAACAAAGCAAGTCTCCCCAATTATCTGGACACCAACCACCGGAGTTTGTCTAAAACCTAATAAGCCACTAAACCAATCTTTCTCTCCCTCTATCTATCCTTTCCCACGCCCGCACTGAGTAAAACATTTAAGGCGTATTCATAGGTGCGCGCAAGTAATAAAAAATTCGACATTCGATGCTCTAAATTGTCAAGGACAACGGAAACAGCTTCACTTTAGAGAGGAGACTGTCATACACATGTATTCGCAAAAAAAACCTGTTCCTGACCTCTACCTGGTCAGGATTCCTAGATTTTCCTTTCAATTCGCCGCAGTGACAGAGTTTTGTTCAATGTCACCCTAGAGGCATTTGCAACACACACTGAATCAATGCTGATGCCACATACCCAAAGAGATATTCAACTGACTATGCATACACGTTGTACCTCTGAGAGAGGGGCGCCGCACCGAACTCATCCACATTTCAAGTAATGCGTTGTGAAATTAATTTCAAATTAATTACCGGTATTACGAGATTTTCACGTCGTCGTCGTCGTCGTCGTCTCCATCGTCGTCGCCGCCTCCCTCTTGTGTAAGCATTTCCATACACACACACACACACACGGGTAGGTAGGAGGGAATTTTACATACCATGCTGGACGACGAGCAAAGGGCAACTTCCCCAGTCAGAGTTGGTACGAGTACTATACCAGTCCTACCACCTTTCACCAATCAAATGTCAGAAGATTGTGTGCTAGATTCTCTCGTGCGCACTGTTTACTCTTTGCACGGGGAACGTACTTCGCTTGACCAGTAGACCGACGACTGTGCAAAAGGTGTTGCCATTCGTAAGGTATTAAGGGAGCAAAAGTAGCATTTTTTTCAAATGAAAATGCTGCCTTCGAGGGGGCAGTGCAAGAATTCTCCCGAAGGAATTAACTGAGGAGCTAACACCATCGGACCATGAAATAAGGATAACGATGTTCGGACTCATCTTTGAGTGAAAGGTTGCTGGTTCAGAGCCCAACTACGCCTATTGGTGCATTTTTCAAATGAAAATGCTGCCTTCAGGTGGCAGTGCAAGAATTCTCCCGAAGGAATTAACTGAGGAGCTAACACCATCGGACCACGAAATAAAGATAACGATGTTCGGACTCATCTTTGAGTGAAAGGTTGCTAGTTCAGAGCCCAGCTACGCCTATTGGTGCATGACCAAGGAATTGACCATCAATCCAGGGAAAGCTACACTGGAAAACGTTAATTTTCTAGGAGTTAGGACAAAATACTCATCTGGAACTCACACCCGAACAAGGGGTATCAAGAAAGCGACAAGAGCGATGTTTATGGGCCAGCGGCTTCAAGGTGACGGCTTCTTCTTCTTCTTCCTTTTATCAGCGAAGTTATGATCCGAAAATAAGGGATCATAACCCTCCCACTTCACCGCATTTCTACTGATCCGCCTGTGGGGTTCAAGGTGAGGGCTAAAACCCAAGATAACATACTGGTCGTGCAGTGCCATTATCAAGCCCATGGTCACCAGTGCATCGTTAGCTTGGTGCCCAAGACCCTTCAGGTTATCGTCCCGCTTGTCTGGGCATCACAACGACAATAGAAGCACTGCTTAGCCTCACACAAGCTATGCTGAGTGCTCTTGGGATTTCAAAATCAACGACCTTACAGGCTATCTGAAGATTCTAGGGTAGAGAGATCCAGATACCATGCTCAAGAGACACCGGTTCTCCAGAAAATGCAAGGTGGTCATAGGCCATGAAGGAATGAAGCTCTTGTAGCATTACCTATGACCTATTTGGACCTTTTCAGACGACCATACATTCTTCGTTCAACCAGGACCTCCGGGTCCCTTGCAATGCTGCTGCTTTGCTACGTTTTCTTAGAAGCCCCTCGTGCGACCTATAAGATCTATTGTGCCAGCTCGGTGTTAAGCCAAGAACTGGGTTAAGGCTCTTGATAGGCCTCAACGTAGCTCTAGGTTTCGAATGTCGGCAGAGCTTAGTAAAACTCGCCTCAACGTAGCTCTAGATTCTTCTTCTTCCTATTTCGGCGAGGTTACGATCCGAAAACAACTGCATTTCACCGCATTTCTACTGATCCGCATGTGGGGTTCGCCAGGTTACACAGATGTTTCCAAATTGACAAATGGTAGCACTGGCGCAAGGGCTTATGGACCCAGGTTCCAGGCGGATGTTCATGCAATAGAACCCTGTGCACGAGAAGGGTCGATGGCTCTCAAATCCTACACGGTAGGATCCAAACTTGTATGGGGCTGTCTCAATCTACTCGGAGATCTTGCGTTCAAAAACACGTCGCTGTGGCCTGAATACCTGGACACGAAGGCTTCGAGAGCATTGAAGGAGGCGGACTGCTTAGCCGGACTGCTTAGCCGCCAGCCACTAGTCGGTCCTGAACCCTATTTTGGGGTAACACGGAGTAGTACAAACCCCAAATTCAATCAATGCGAAGCTGATGACCACCCCGAGTACTGGGCCAAATCTACGGGCCTGAGCCACGCATAAAAAAGTCCGACAACCTCAACCAATATAGGGCTTAGAAGCTCAGCAAAGATGGTTCAGCTTAACAGGCTAACTGACAGGACACATCTGTACAAAATAGGAGTAACAGGCACAGATACTACGGCGACACAGATCATCGCCGTAGGTGGCGCGCACAAGTTCAAGGGGACCTCGACCAACTTGGAGTGTGCAACTGGAGGCAATTAGCTAAAGACCGAGCTAAATTGAGAGGCTTGTTGGTTGAGGCCCAGGTTCACCCCGAACTGTAGCGCCACCTAAGTAAGTAAGTAAGACACAGATACTTGCCGGCTTTGTGGAGAGCAAAACCCCGTGGCCGCGAGAGAAGGACTTCTCCATCTTAGGCGGGCTTTACTGAACCCTGCAGACATTCGGAATATTGAACCTAGAGCTACAGGCGAACCCCACAGGCGGATCAGTAGAAATGCGGTGAAGTGGGAGGCCTATGATCCCTAGTTTTCGGATCATAGCCTCGCCGATATAGGAAGAAGAAGAAGAATCTAGAGCTACGTTGAGGCGAGTTTTACTGAGCTCTGCAGACATTCGAAACCTAGAGCTACGTTGAGGGCTATCAACAGCCTTAACCCAGTTCTTGGCTTAACACCGAGCTGGCACAATAGATCTTATAGGTCGGACGAGGGGCGAACCCCACAGGCGGATCAGTAGAAATGCGGTGGAGTTGGAGGGCTATGATCCCTAGTTTTCGGATCATAACCTCGCTGATAAAAGGAAGAAGAAGAAGAAGAAGGTCGCACGAGGGGCTTCTAAGAAAACGTAGCAAAGTAGCAGCATTGCAAGGGACGTAAGGTGCTCTAAGACCTAAGACCTAGACCAGTAGCTGGCAGCAGCAGCCAACAATAGGTTAGCGTGACAGGCTGCGTTAACTGCAGTCACATGTAGATCAGTAAAAGGTTCATTGTGGTACCCACATAGATGTATGATGTTTGGAAAGAACTACCCTTAGGACCAACTGTCCTCCGGTTCTAACTCTACGTGGTATCACAATGGACCCAAGTTGTCTAAGTGTGTCCAGACCTAACCTATTCTATGACCAACTGTAGCCCCTGGAAGCTGTTGGCGTTAGCTTCTTCTTCTTCCTTTTATCAGCGAGGTTATGTTGGCTGTTGGCGTTAGCTAATTAGTATAAATTGGTGAAGAAGTAGATTCCATCTTCTATGAGCGGAGAGAGTCTGCCTTTCCTCCTCTTCCTCATCCATACATAAGTCATTTGCGAGGTCTAGTCTAGTCTTCTAATGATGCAGTGTCGCGTAATGACACCTAACATGGTCGTAATGAGCGCTCTTTTCTGTCTAATAAGGCGATTCGAGCGTTTCTGATCCAGCTTAGACCACATCCGTCTAGTAATGAGGCCTACAGTTGGTTACGCTCGCTGGTAGCATTAAGCTTAAGCAGGAATCTCACTGTAGCGAGAGTCATGGAATGTCTCTGTGTCTTGGCATCCAAATGAGGTGAATATTGAATTGTTAAGCCATCAAGCTAAGGGGCAGGCGACAATTTAGGGCAGTTTTTGAGTTGATCCTGTGGATTGTCGGTAAAAGTGGTGATATCGCGATTAGATGTCACATTGTACCTTAGCCACGACAGGCGAACCCCACATGCGGATCAGTAGAAATGCGGTGAAGTGGGAGGAGTGTGATCCCTTGTTTTCGAATCATAGCCTCGCTGATAAAAGGAAGAAGAAGAAGCCCCGACAGGGATTCCTTTATCGATTGGAAGGCCGGGAAGAGATCACTGAAGAAGACACCCCCTCTAACTTTCGATTCTGTTTTGTAGAAGCCCTCTTGTCACCCCAGATCGCCCTCTCAATCAAGTCTGGAGGGGATGCGGGTTTCAAAGTTTTTTTATCAAACAGAAGTTGTGGACGTATCGGTGTCTAGCAGAAGGAATTCAAGGTCTCGTTGTAAATAGACGGGAGTGTCGAGTATGCAGAGTAAACCATTGTGATATGGCCCTCATGCGAGTGGCTGTACTAGCTGTCACTTGTTTGCTATAAATATCCAAACCTGGATAACAAAACCCCCGGATAGCAAAACCCCGTGGGCGCGAGAGAAGGACTTCTTCATCTTAGGCGGGCTTTACTGAGCGCTGCAGACATTTGGAATATTGATCGGAATATTGAACCTAGAGCTACAGGCGAACCCCACAGATGGATCAGTAGAAACGCTGTGAAGTGAGAGGGTTATGATCCCTTGTTTTCGGATCGTAACCTCACCGAAATCGGACGAAGAAAAAGATCCAAACCTGAAATTTTCAGACGGAAAGACTACAGTTCGAGGCCGACCTGGAGAACCTGGTTGAGCGAAGAATGTGTGGTCGTCTGAAAAGGTCCAAAGAAGTCATAGTGTACATCCATGTTCATGATATTTCTAAGACAAAATCAGATCAGTTACTAAAGTGGAGAGTGCCGAGGACACGAGCTTACGCTAAATGACGGAAAATCCCTTTTTTTCTGCTGATAGGGTACCAATTTAGGTCGAAAATCGTCTAGGAACCCTTTCATTTCCCAGGACAAAACGTATCCTTGACCCAGACTCAGGATATAAGCTATCACTGTGCCAAGTTTCATTAAGATCCGTTCAGTAGTTTCCGCGTGATACGTGCACAGACAGACAAAAAGTGGGAAAAATCGTATTTTTTGCTGCCTACATATGTATAGAACTTTGGGCATCATTCGCCTGGTGTGGGATTGGTTTGATAAGGTAAATCGGCATCTTTACCTTTGCCATTAGGGGTTTTTCTAAGAGTAAGCAGCCAACATTACACCAGCACGAATGGAGAATGATATCTTGGCTTATGCAGAGGATAGCAGAAGATAGCGATGGAGAAAGGCGAACAAATTCATTGAGGATCACAAGTTGGCAGTTATGTCTTCATCAGCTCCAATCAGCGGGCCTAAACCCATTTGGAAACTTATGGTAGGAACTTCTAGATTTCAGCTAGCAATACATTCTGCGTAAAGGCGAACCCCACATGCGGATCAGTAGAAATGCGGTGAAGTGGGAGGGTTGTGATCCCTTATTTTCGGATCATAACCTCGCCGAAATAGGAAGAAGACGGAGAAGAATACTCTGTCGTCAAATAATAGAATGGGAAGGAGAAGATAGACAGCAACTTTAGGGAATATCAGAAAAAAAATTAAAAAATGCTTCCCTCTCTCCCTCGTGCCTGGGAGAGCCCTTTGGATAGATAGACATACAGTTGCAATGAGGTGCAAACGCACTGCGACCTTTAACAGGTCTATTGTGCCCACCCGAAACTAAGGTTCTAGTCGATGATATACTCGCCGTTTCTTGCTAGTGTGTCTGCTCCACTCCTACACCAGCTTGGGGATAGCCTTTGGTAGTTCAAATGGAGATCGAGAGTTGCCCAAGTTTGCCACAGAAAGCTTCCGCTCCAAGTAACGGGGTGACTGAGTCGTTTCTTGCTAGTGTGTCTGCTCCACTCCTACACCACCTTGAGGACAGCCTTTGGTAGTTCAAATGGAGATCGAGAGTTGCCCAATCTTGGAGAGATGATCTCGCTACTTAGCATGGAGCATATCCTATCATGGTGCGCTTCTGGTTGCCATCCCAATAAGGTCATGTTGAGTGTTTGATGCGATTGGCAAGTGTCCTATACTTCGGGTTGCTTCCATGCAGTCAGACCATTAAATATTGCTCTCAGCTCGATCATTTGAAGCAGGTCCTCTTGAACTAGTGCGCACCACCTACGGTGAGGAGGCTCTCTACTGCGTCGTTTTTCCAGGTTAGATTCGAAGACTCATGACCATCCGAATCAAGGCTAGATTCGCCAACATTAGCTGACACCCCTCACGAGAAGATGGAAGGATGACTTCTACCAGCTCTTGGACAAGACGTATAAGTAATGTCCTAGCCACGACGTTAAAATGCGATTTTTACGCAAAGCTAGGAGAAGAGGGCGTCTTGGTAGAGTGGCTCTCTTTTGATCAGAGAAAACGTCAAACAAATCGATGCAAGGCAAGCTGAGTGACTCGGATAACTATACGAATGTTGTAGTTGAATTGTTGACAATCTTTGGCCAGGAAATTCCTGGGTCGATTCCGGGACGTAGACCCAATTGTCGTGGCTGGAGCTCCATGCTGAACAATTATATGTACCGGTAACGCGACAGTATCACTGATCAATGCCCAGACTGTGGCTCGTCACCACATAACACCTTATGGACTCACCCAGTCGAAGCTGCCGCTTTCCTGGGCCTCGACCTCACTGATGACAACCCACCGGCACCACCTTAACGTTTGAACCATACGAATCAACATAGTTGCTACAACAACAACAACTCGGATCACTACCTAGTTGTAGCCCCGGTGCGGATGCGAATCTTCTTCTTCCTTTTATCAGCGAGGTTATGATCCGAAAACAAGGGATCATAACCCTGCCACTTCACCGCATTTCTACTGATCCGCATGTCGGTGCGGATGCGAATATCTAACGAAATACTGTAAGGATTTGCATCCCAATAAGGTCATGTTGAGCGTTTGGTGGGTTTGGGTCGGGTTGCTTCCATGTAGCTCGATCATTTGAAGCAGAAAGTGGAAGTGGAATCGGTCAGAGTCAGGTCGTTATTGTCCACCACGACAACGCCAAACAAGGCTGGCTGGGAAGGTGTGCACTAGAGGGACCTTGCGCCATCTGAATACCACCTCTTCTGCTTCCTTCAAAGCAATTTGGAAACGAAAAGCTAGCTAACTCCGAAGATGACATGACAAAAGTCGGTTGACTTCTACAAAGAGTCGCGCTGCTGTGGATGAAACCAATAGACCACGATTTACAGTATCGGCTGGATACACAGACGTTTGTTGCTTAAGATAAAGAAAAATCCCCGCCAATGCAATTCTTCGATAAATCACCTTTCATCGTGTATGCACGTACGGTTATGATTCCCTGTTTTCGGATCGTAACAACGCCGAAATGGGAAGAAGAAGACAGTCGAACCTCACAGGCGGATCAGTACAATTGCAGTGAAGTGGGCTACGATCCCTTGTTTTCGGATCATATGCTCGCCGAAATGGGAAGGAGAAGACAGTCGAACCAGGCGGATCAGTACAATTCCAGTGAAGTGGGCTACGAACCCTTGTTTTCGGATCGTAACCTCGCGGAAATGGGAAGTAGACAGTCGAACCTCACAGGCGGTTCGGAGTAGAAATGCAGTGAAGTGGGAGGAGGGATTTTTCGGATCGTAACCTCGCCGAAATGGGAAGAAGAAGACAGTCGCACCAGGCGGATCAGTACAATTCCAGAGAAGTGGGCTACGATCCCTTGTTTTCGGATCGTAACCTTGCCGAAATGGGAAGAAGAAGACAGTCGAACCAGGCGGATCAGTACAATTCCAATGAAGTGGGCTACGAACCCTTGTTTTCGGATCGTAACCTCGCGGAAATGGAAAGAAGAAGACAGTCGAGCCTCACAGGCGGATCGGAGTAGAAATGCAGTGAAGTGGGAGGAGGGATTTTTCGGATCGTAACCTCGCCGAAATGGGAAGAAGAAGACAGTCGCACCAGGCGGATCAGTACAATTCCAGAGAAGTGGGCTACGATCCCTTGTTTTCGGATCGTAACCTTGCCGAAATGGGAAGAAGAAGACAGTCGAACCAGGCGGATCAGTACAATTCCAATGAAGTGGGCTACGATCCCTTGTTTTCGGATCGTATCCTCGCCGAAATGGGAAGAAGACAGTCGAGCCTCACAGGCGGATCGGAGTAGAAATGCAGTGAAGTGGGAGGAGGGATTTTTCGGATCGTAACCTCGCGGAAATGGAAAGAAGAAGACAGTCGCACCAGGCGGATCAGTACAATTCCAGAGAAGTGGGCTACGATCCCTTGTTTTCGGATCGTAACCTTGCCGAAATGGGAAGAAGAAGACAGTCGAACCAGGCGGATCAGTACAATTCCAATGAAGTGGGCTACGATCCCTTGTTTTCGGATCGTATCCTCGCCGAAATGGGAAGAAGACAGTCGAGCCTCACAGGCGGATCGGAGTAGAAATTCAGTGAAGTGGGAGGAGGGATTTTTCGGATCGTAACCTCGCGGAAATGGAAAGAAGAAGACAGTCGCACCAGGCGGATCAGTACAATTCCAGAGAAGTGGGCTACGATCCCTTGTTTTCGGATCGTAACCTTGCCGAAATGGGAAGAAGAAGACAGTCGAACCAGGCGGATCAGTACAATTCCAATGAAGTGGGCTACGAACCCTTGTTTTCGGATCGTAACCTCGCGGAAATGGGAAGTAGACAGTCGAACCTCACAGGCGGTTCGGAGTAGAAATGCAGTGAAGTGGGAGGAGGGATTTTTCGGATCGTAACCTCGCCGAAATGGGAAGAAGAAGACAGTCGCACCAGGCGGATCAGTACAATTCCAGAGAAGTGGGCTACGATCCCTTGTTTTCGGATCGTAACCTTGCCGAAATGGGAAGAAGAAGACAGTCGAACCAGGCGGATCAGTACAATTCCAATGAAGTGGGCTACGATCCCTTGTTTTCGGATCGTAACCTCGCCGAAATGGGAAGAAGAAGACAGTCGCACCAGGCGGATCAGTACAATTCCAGTGAAGTGGGCTACGATCCCTTGTTTTCGGATCGTAACCTCGCGGAAATGGAAAGAAGATGACAGTCGAACATCACAGGCGGATCGGAGTAGAAATGCAGTGAAGTGGGTTGTTTTCGGATCGTAACCTCGCCGAAATGGGAAGAAGAAGACCGCTTTGAAGCCTAAAAAAAAGTTTAGCAAACAACGGTAATTTTCAACAACGCTAGTAATGTCATTTAAAAAAAAAAAATAAATAAAAAATTACAAATAGTGGACCAAAATGGCTGCCTTGTGGTACACCTTCATTTGCTCATAAATGAGATGTAAGTCTCTATCTGGACGACTTGTTATCGGTTTTAGTGGGTGTGCACCTTCAAGAAACTGGAAATGGTACTTTTCTTTTGTTTTCCTCGTCGAATGGCTCCGTTTCAATGGTGGCAACCACTGTACAAGTCGCGATTATAGCAACTTTCGCATGGAATCTGCCTCCAGTCTAGTCGAGATCCCTTTCCAATTGAGTTACCACACGTTAGTACTACAATCACCAGCGCACCTTCTTATGAAATGCGAAGCACTGATCCACAAAAGAAGGAATCACCTTGGTGCCTACCTCCTATCAGAAACGGATTTACCTTCGCTGGATCCACTGAAAATACTCCGGTTTTCTGTAGCAGCTGGACTGGAGGAATTGCTCTAGACCGAGTATATCATCGGCTAGAACCTTAGTAAGGGGGGGCACAATAGATCTTTTATAGGTCGCAGTGCACTTGCACCTCTCAACAATATATACATCTCATCATCTCTAGTACTACAATAGTCCCCTCCTCCCGGCCAGGTAGTACGTACACTACTATACCAGTTCCACGACAGCACTGAATTGCCATGTGTGGCAATGGCAAACTTCATACGCATGAAACACGTTTTTCCCTCGCTGTATGGATGTGGTTGCTGGTCAGCCCTCAGCCACAAAAAAAGATTACACAAACCCCCCTCTCCTGCTCCATCACACCAAAGGAACAACGAAAACGAAAGTACAATGGAACAGCACACATTCCACGCCACCTAACCCTTACCTAATGGAAATTATTTTTCAAAAAAAAAAAAATAGAAAAAAACCCCCCAGAGGTACTCACCAAAAATTATGTGTTTTCCTTTCGAAAAGAAAAAGGGTTTCTCTCTCTCGATCTTGTCGACTCGACTCGACGGCGACGACGACGACGACGACGACGACGACGAATTATGATTACGTTCCACTGTAGCTCGCAAGTGGATTTCGGATTTCTTGTTTTCTGCGTTGGCTAGTTCCGGCCAAAGGAATTGGAAAAAAAAAAAAAAAAAAATAGAAAATCAAAAATTTTCCGTCGTGTATTTGAAAAACACGAGATATTGACCCTTGCCGACACACAGCGCACTACACCTCGGAGGAGTTTTCTCGATTTTCGCTTCACACACGGGGATACTCACGGATGCGTGAGGATTTCACTTTGAATTTTCGCTGCGAATTGTCTTTTGTTTTTTTTTTTCTTTTTGGATTCGCGTGGACGCGTGCTCTCTCAATCAGATATTTTCGATTTGATTTGGTTTTCTTTTTTGCTTTTCCGATCTTACAGTCTACTTTTGAGTTTTGGGGACTTTTTGGCCTTTGGGGCACGTAAATGGGGAAAACTTGTGAGAATTCGGAGACTGGAAGTCGCACGTCTCTTGTGGCTGGTTGGGTGGATTTAGTTTTACGATTCGATCACCATTTGTTGCTTTGTTTAGCGTGTTGGGTGCGGGTTATTTGAGTTTTTGAGTTTGAATTGAAAATTTTCGAGCAATTTACTAGTCAAATGTGACACAGCATTCGTGGCAGCTAATTTTGCGACCCACAGAGTGCAGAACTAAGATTAAAGAACCTCAACTCGACAAATGGTGAACTTCTATCTTTTTGGTCGATTCGCTGTCAAACAGCACACACGAGTGGGGTGCCTGTGTGTTGGGTCAGTTGACATTTACTAAAGTCAAATGTGCCGGTGTGTGTGTGTCGTACAGCCGGTTTGTCAGGCATTACGTGTGTGTATGTGTGTGTGTGTACTTGTGGTGGATTAAATTAAAAGTCATATGTACTCTGTGGGGTGGCAGCTGGGTGTTAGATAAGAAGGTAGACAGAGAGAGACATGGTGGATGGGGGCTTGAGTCGAACAGAGACAGATAGAGTTGTTTCCGTCGTCTTGAAGGGATGTGTTAAGCAAACACTAATGGCATTTGGTTTACCTACCGATGAATAGCGCTTCGGTACTAAATACACTTGACTTGTCATTTCACTTTCCAGCATTTACAGGGTGCAGCTAGGTAGGTCCGGTGATATTTTTAGAAAAACTAAGAAATACGTAGAAAATATATAATTTCTTTTTAAATACACGAAGCAGCTTAATCGCCCCCCTGGCAGCTGACCTCCTCGTGGTGGGGGGGGCAACGTGACAGGGATGTGCGGATGGGGTAACTTAAATAGTTATTCCCATCCATACAACCCAGTCACGGCTAACAAAGCGCACACCCCATGATGACACGAAGAAGACGACCGGCCTCGGATATTGCCAAGCCTGGTAAGCCAGGGCATCCTTTGGAGCCAGGCCTGAAGGGTGTCAGGATGCGAGCGTCTGGTGGTCGGCCTGTCCCGCTCGGCAGCCGGCCGGGTCAAACCCGAAATGGCTACGAGCTTCCTGTCAATGGTCTCGCGAACCATTACGGGGTTCAAGGGGTGAACGCGCTGTGCACCGATAGGGGCACAGATGGACTCTCTGAGATTCGACAACGGCATCGACTTAGGATAGGCACATGGAACGTCTCATCGCTCACAGGGAAGGATCTTGAACTGGTTGGGGTGGCTGTTAAAAGTCGACTAGATATAGTTGGCGTCTCTTCAACAAAGCAGAGAGGTTCTAAAACTGTGGACCTTTCGGGTGGGTGGAAGCTCTTCCTGTCAGGAGTCGCACCCTCAATGTCTGCTCGGGCGGGAGTGGCGATACTCACAAGTCCCAGGTTGACAGACAGAGTATTGGAGTGGATACCATTAGGAGGGAGAGTTGCGATCTTAAAGCTCAAGCTTGAAAGATCAACTCTGGCATTGGTGCAGGTGTATGCACCGAACCTTCTGTCAGAGTACGCAGCTTTCTTAGATGAAGTTGATGTTGCCCTTGAAAAGGTTGCAGATATGGATTCTTTTGTCCTGATGGGTGACTTCAATGCTCATGTGGGTGTAGATGTTATGACATGGGGGAGTGTGATTGGAAGGAACGGTGATCCTGATCAAAACGCGAACGGAGAGAGGATGTTGGATTTTTGTTGTGAAAATGGCTTATCCATCATGAACACCATCTTTCCACACAAAGACATTCACAAATACACGTGGTACCGTCAGAGTCTTCAGCAGAAGTCGCTGATCGATTTCTTTGTGGTACCATCGTGTCTGAAGAGAATGGTTTGTGATGTTCGCGTATTGAGAGGGGCCGAACTGTCAACTGATCATCACTTAGTGCTGTGCAAATTGTATCTTAGCGAGAGAGTGCCTCCCCTACCAAAGCGTAAACCAAGGATGGTTACACGCATACGATGGGAGAGGTTACAGGACGATAAGATACGGGAGACATTTGCGCGGCAAATATCTGAGAGATTTGAACGAATTCCAACTGTTCCATCAAATGTAGAGGAAGAATGGCAACTGTTTTCAACAGCATTGCCTCTGCGGGAGATGTTTGTGGAGGTGAGTGGCTTGGCGGTATGAAAAGAACTGCTTGACTCAGAACTCCCGGAATTCAAGAAGCCATCAGAGAGAAGAAGAGAGCCTTTAAGGTGTGGATTCACTTGGGGAACTCCGATTCTCGAAATCGGTACACTGAGGCGCGAAGAACTTGCAAATTAGCTGTGAAAACAGCGAAAGAACAGTCTTGGAAGGAGTTTGGCGAGAAATTGGAACGTGACCACAGATCTGCAAATAAGATGTTCTGGCAGACCGTCCGCCGACTCAGAGGAAAAAAGTTGAATATCGTTGAAGGAGTCAAATCCAAAGACGGTAGACTTCTTTCCAATGAGGAGGACATCTTACGCAGATGGAGCGAGCACTTTTCAGAATTGCTCAATCCCGAACAGGGCACCGAAGATGACAGACCTATAGTCGAGAGTTGGGCGGAAAGTAGTCCTACGGTAGAGGAAGTAACTTTGTCGATCAAAGCGCTAAAGGTTGGCAAATCTGCTGGTGTGGATGGAATTCGGCCAGAAATGCTCAAGGCTTTAGGTAAAGGGGGAGTGCAATGGCTCTCGCGCGTGTCATTAAAGTGGCCTGGGAATGCGGTGAAACACCTGGTGATTGGCAAATGGGGGTGATAGTTCCTCTTTTTAAAAAAGGGGACAAAAGAGATTGCGCCAACTACAGGGGTATATCTCTTTTAAGTCTCCCTGGAAAAGTCTTCGCTAAGGTGCTAGAAGTGCGTTCCAGAGCTGTGGTTGAGGACAGTTTGGGGGATGAGCAGTGCGGTTTCCGTCCCGATAGAAGCACAACCGACCAGTTGTTCACTCTCAGAATGGTTCTTGAGAAAGCCTGGGAATATGCCAAACCTGTCTACACTTGTTTTGTGGATTTGGAAAAACCATATGATAGGGTTCCTCGAGGCAAACTCTGGAGTGTTCTGCAGGAGTATGGGATTGATGGTTCCCTGTTAAGGGCAATTCAGTCTTTATATACAAACTGTAAAAGCTGTGTTCGGATAAACGGTGTTAAATCAATACCTTTCACTGTGGGCGTTGGACTCCGCCAGGGGTGCGTTTTGTCACCTCTCCTCTTCATTGTATATATGGATTGGATGTTGCAGCGCAGCCGTGGCGGGGAATGTTTCAAAGTGGGAGACCTAAGGATTAGTCATCTGCTCTTTGCGGATGATTTGGTCATCCTTGGGTCCTCTCAAACCGAACTTCAGCGCGCACTCGAAAGGTTTATAGCCGTTTGTGATGATGCTGGAATGAAGATCAACGTGAACAAATAGGAAGTAATGATCGTTTCCAAAAAACCCATTCAGTGCACTCTGTATGTTAGTGGAGTCCCACTGAAGCAGGTGGAGAAGTTTAAGTACCTCGGGGTTTTATTCACGAGTGATGGGAGGAGCAATGCCGAGTTATCCTGTAGAATTGGTCAGGCTGGATCAATTTTGAGAGAGCTTGGCCAATCTGTTATAAGGAAGGCCGAACTTAGTATTCAAGCTAAGCTATCGGTTTTTAACTTGGTGTATGTTCCAACTCTCACCTATGGTCATGAAATTTGGGTAGTGACCGAAAGAATAAGATCGCGGATACAAGCTGCCGAAATGAGGTTCCTTCGCGGTGTTGTTGGAATAACTCGTAGGGATCGAGTGCGCAACACCAGAGTACGCGAGGCGCTCAACGTTGAGCAGCTACTTCTCCGAACGGAACGATCTATGCTTCGATGGTTTGGTCACGTAGTGCGTATGCCCCCAGACCGGCTTCCAAGACGCGCCATGGTTGCCATGGCATCAGGTAGACGACTTCGCGGAAGGCCCAGAAATAGATGGTTGGATCAAGTCCGACATCTCTCTTGGAGCCGCTTAGGGATTCTCCCTGATGAATTGGAGTCAATGGCGGAGGACCGAGAAGGATGGAGAGTCCACCTGAGTAGGTGTAGTGTTGGATGAAACTGTTTTAGTTCTTATGGGAATGTGCCTATTATAGAGGTGCATTCTAGAGGAACATGCTAAAAGTATTAACTGGAACATGGTTTACAGCTTCCTTTCTCCTAATGACCAAGTTGAATTCCTTAATGCTAATACGTCATTGGGAGAAAGGAAGTTGTAAACCATGTTCCAGTTAATACTTGTAGCATGTTCCTCTAGAATGCACCTCTATAATAGGCACATTCCCATAAGAACTAAAACAGTTTCATCCAACACTACACCTTCGTTCACTACTCAAATCCGTCTACTTATGCTACAGCGCGATCTTGCATACAGACGTTGAAAGCGTTTTCGCCTGGAAGAACATCGACTTGTTTACTGTTTGCTCCGTAACAAAGTTGTATTGGAGATACGCGCAGCAAAATCACGTATCTATTCCAGTCGATTCAATGCTTCTATGGGTGGGGTTTGGGGACCTGCATTGCGATTGATCGGGAAACTACTGACTGCCCAAAACTTGGCTTGGGCCAGTAGCGCAACAATCAAGTTCGTGATGAAGTGCTTACTTTACCTCTTAGTGGTGGTCCCCGGGCAACTATACGTATAAACCCTTATACGTATAGGCCAAAATTGTAAGTGCGGGTTGTCTAGGGCCTTGATTCTAGGCTAGGTAACGTGGGCCAGCAACCTGCGTTACTGAAACCAGCTCGCTACTGAAACCGACACTATTCCTCGGATAAGGACTGATCACATGTTGACGACTTTTGGCTATTGTACCCGGACAAAGATAGGTTTCTGGAATGTAAAGACGCTCCTCGACTCGGGAAGAAAAGGTCCTTGCAATGCCAGATTCCTCCAACTGGAAAAGGAATTCATGCGATATAAACTGGACATTTTGGGGGTAAGTGAAGTAAGATGGTTAGAAGCGGGCGAGTACCAGTCTCCAACGCGTAACACTGTACTACTCTATTCTGGAAGACCATCCGGAAGTCCGCGGGAATATGGAGTCGGACTACTGCTAGCAACAACAGCACGCAAGGGCCTGATTTCCTGACAGCCTCATGGTGATAGGATTTTGACGGCCAGATTCCGGACTAGAGTACGACGCGTCACCATCATACAGTGTTACGCCCCAACGAATAGTTCGTCTGAGGACGAAAAGGAGAGCTTCTACAATCTCTTAAGCGCCGTCTTCAACACAACACCAAATGGAGACATTGTCATAGTGATGGGGGATTTGAATGCCAAGGTAGGCAGCGACAACGAAGGGCTCAAGCATGTAATCGGGAAACATGGTCTAGGCAACCGCAATGACAACGGCGAAAGGTTTGTGGATTTCTGCAATGCCAACCGCCTTGTGATAGGTGGCACCATGTTTGAGCACAAGACCTGCCACAAAGTCAGCTGGGTTTCCAACGACAGGCAAGCAACCTCCAACCAAATTGACCATTTTGCCATCAGCCGCCGCTTTAGAAGCAGTCTCCTGGACGTCCGAAACAGACGAGGGGCAGATGTGGGGATAGTACGTGATCACCATCTTATGATAGCTACTCTCCAACTACGCACTGCTGCAGTTCGAAGATCCCACGACAATACAACAATGCCCAGGTTCAACGTCGATAGACTTAGTGATCCCTCAGTGCGCCAACAATTAAGGAAGCACCATTCGCAAGGTGTGGAAGCAATCAACAGCTCACTGCCCGCAACCATCCAATACCAAATGTTTCGAGGGAAGACATAGGGCGTGGCTTTTGGAGGATACCTGGAGACGGATCTACGAACGGAAATAGCTGAAAGCTCGCATTACAGCAGTGAGAAGCGAGCTAGAGTCCCTATATCGAAAGAATTGTCGGTCAATCGCAGCGAGGACATAGGGCGTGGCTTTCCGAGGATACCTGGAGACGGATTGACGAACGAAAACAGCTAAAAGCTCGAGTTGCAGCTACCCCAGCAGCAGGGAGAAGCGAGCTAGAGTCCCTATATCGCATGAAGATGAGAGAAGTTCAGCGTAGCGTACGACGTGACAAACGCAACTACATCAACGCGCTGGCTACAGAAGCAGAAGAAGCTGCACGGAGGTGCGACAGCAGGACTGTCTACAGAATCACGAAAGAGCTGACAGGTGGTCGCAGCTCCAGCCAATACCTAGTGAAAAGCCTAGACGGCTCCTTGCTCATTTCGGATGAGGACCAGCTCAAGAGATGGAAAGAGCATTTTGCTACGGTTTTGAACCGTGTATTCGCTAGCGATATGCTCCCAAATCAGACTGAGATGCCCGAGATGAGAAGTTCCCGAATACGCACCACGACTCCCAGTAAAGATGAGATCATTACCGCGATCAAGGCACTCAAAACCAACAAGGCGGTAGGACTTGACGGTATTCCAGCAGAGCTCTTACGAGCAGCGTCCACAACATCGGCTGAGCTTCTGCTTCCACTTATAGATAGAGCTTGGGAAGCTGAGAGCTTTCCTAACGAGTGGAAAAAGGGAATGATCGTCAAGCTTCCTAAGAAAGGAAATTTAATGGAGTGCGAAAACTGGAGGGGTATCTGCGTGCTGCCTGCTGTCGCTAAGATAATAGCTAAAATCATCCTTGAGCGAATCAAACAACATCTCGAAGACACACTCGATGCCGAACAAGCAGGTTTCCGCTCTGGATCCTCCTGTGCCGACCACATCAACACTCTGCGGATTATCATCGAACAGTGTGTTGAATATCGATCGCCACTGCACCTGCTGTTCATCGATTTTGAGAAGGCGTTCGATAGTGTCAACAGGGAGTTTATTTGGCGTGCCTTACGCAGGAGAGGCATTCCCGATAAACTAACTGCTATTATCAAAGCTACATATGAAGGCTCCAAATGTCACGTTCTGCACAGGGGAAGGTTGTCTGAGGAATTTGAGATCCAAAGTGGGGTAAGACAAGGCTGTATCCTTTCACCAATATTATTCCTATTGGTGATTAGCGATGTGCTTCATGCAGCTTTGTCGATGGGAAACGGAGGAATTCGATGGACTCTTACATCTCAACTGAAACATCTTGACTACGCAGACGATGTATGCTTACTCTCCCACAGAATTATGGACCTCCACCAAATGACAGCAGATGTGGAGAGGGGAAGGCAGGCATTGACGGCAATGGACCTCCACCAAATGACAGCAGATGTGGAGAGGGAGGCAGGTGTCGTCGGGCTGAAAATTAATACGACAAAAACTAAAATCATCAGCCTTGGAACTAACTCATCGGCTCAAATATGCATTGCTGGACAACCGGTAGAGAGAGTAAAGGATTTCCAGTATCTTGGGAGTATTGTCTCGACCGATGGTGGAACCGAACTGGATATAGCCAACAGGATCGCCAAAGCAAAGTCCACGTTCGGGATGTTGTCCAAAATATGGCGAAGCAATGCAATCAGTTTGAGCATCAAAATAAGACTGTTCCGCTCCAACGTTGAATCCGTGCTGCTATATGGTTGCAGCACGTGGAAAGTGACCACTACTATCACCAGAAAGCTGCAAACGTTCGTTAATAGGTGTCTGCGCAATATCTTAAGGATTTTCTGGCCATATCTTATATCCTCACAGAGTGTTGGTGACAACAATCGTACTCCTCTATTGTTAGAAAACCTCTCTGCCTCTGCTAGTCATCTAAGTTTTTACTTTTCAGCTTTGAACAGCTCTGATGTAGTTGAAAGCTTACTCAGTGTCAAATCGCATGCTGTTGGCCTTGATGAGATAAATCCATCTTTTTTTAAAATTGCCTTGCCCGTTATATTGCCCTACATAGCGCATATTTTTAACTCAATATTAACCAAAGGGAAATTTCCGGTTCAGTGAAAATCGGCCAAAGTCATACCCATTCCCAAGACACTTAGAAGTGACGAATTCAGACCGATTTCCATACTGCCATTTTTGTCGAAGGTGTTTGAAAAAATAGAGATTACTCGGTATCTAACGATCAACAACATTCTGTCTTTCAAACAATCAGGCTTTCGACAAAAACATAGTTGTGTCACTGCAGTTATAGGTGTTTCTGACGACATACGGATGAAGGACATGTATCATTTTTAGTCCTACTAGACTTTTCTAAGGCGTTCGACACGGTTGACCATGCTATTTTATGTCAGAAGCTATCGCTGTTCCATAAATTTTCGCCCTGTGCTGTCAAGTTATTATCCTCTTACCTAACAAACAGAAAGCAAGCTGTGAAGATAAATGAAATTTTATCTGAATTTCTTCCTAATACCAGCGGCGTGCCTCAGGGATCTATACTAGGACCCTTACTTTTCTCCCTATACATTAACGATCTCCCAACTCATGTTAAACATTGCTCAATAAACATGTATGCTGATGATGTACAACTCGTTTTAAGTTGTCCCATCGGTTTAATAGAGCACGCTGTGACTTACATCAACAATGATCTTGCGGACATAGCGCAATGGTCGAATAGCAATGGTCTCCTTTTAAACCCCAAAAAATCAAAGTGCATTATTATTTCAAAAACGTCCTTAGATCTCTCATACTTTCCCCACATCATTATGAACAATGCACCTATTGAGTATGTTGAATCAGTCAAAAATCTCGGGGTGACGTTCAATCGAAATTTAACCCGGGACAATCACGTCAATCTGGCCGTAGGGAAGACGTACGATGTACTGTGGGCCAGCCACTCGTTTACCCCAATCAAAACGAGATCCCTACTCGCTAAAACTCTGGCTATCCCCATACCTACCTACGGTTGCGAAATATTTCACAACTGCAGCTACATCTCCAAAAGAAAACTCAATGTTGCTTTTAACAGCATAACACATTACGTCTTTGGATTGCGACGACAAGCTCCAATTTCAAATTACACTAAGTACTTTGATCGAAAAATCGTCAACCAAATCGATCACATTGCAATCGACGCAAGGCACTCTTCCAGTATTCTGGGTGTCCGGACTTTCCGAGGAGCCAACGTGGACTCGGATCACTACCTAGTTGTAGCCATGGTACGGATGCGAATATCCACAATGGAGCGAAATCAACGAAATGCTGTGAGGAAATTTGACGTCGAAAAGCTACAATCGCAAGAGACCGCCAGAACCTTTGCCGATCGTGTTTCTTCTAATCTCAATCTTAGTCCTATGCCGCCAGCAGCAAATGCGGAAGACCAGTGGCAGCGTTGCCAAAAAGCCATCAGAGATGCCGCCTCTGATGTACTGGGTTTCTCTCGCCCACCACAACGAAACCCCTGGTTTGATGAGGAATGCCGGCAAGCACATGCAGCAAAACAAGAGGCGTACAAAGCGGCGCTGCATAGAAGGACTAGAGCTGCTTACGAGCTCTACGTGCGCAGGAGAAAAGAGGAACATCGACTTCTCAGAAAGAAGAAACAAGAGCATGAGAAGCGCTCGATCGAGGAGATTGAGAGACTTTATTGCAGGAATAATGTTCGAAAATTTTACCAAAGGGTAAAAAGAACATGCCAGGGTTTCAAAGGCAGAACAGAAGCCTGCAGGGACGAAAATGGCAACATAGTAGTAGAATCGCAGTCGGTGCTGAGGATATGGAAGGAACACTTCTGCAGACTGTTAAACGGCGATGATGATCAATATTCCGCTGTCAGGCAGAATGAGCCATTCAACAGTGACGATGGCAGTCAAAATTCCCTACAACCCGATCAGAATGAAGCAAGGGTGTGTTAGGTTAGGCCAGGTTGGCTGTCCGCACAAGAGTACAGACACACTTAGACCACTGAAGGTCATTTGTGACACCATGGATCAACCATTAGGCCACGATGACAGTCAAGATTCCCGTCAACCCGATCCGAATGAAGTGAGGATAGTGATATCTAAACTGAAATCCAACAAAGCTGCTGGAGCCGACGGCCTTGCCGCTGAGTTGGTAAGGAGCATGCACCAGCTCATCTGTAAAATCTGGTCGGACGATAGTATGCCCGATGAATGGAACCTCAGCATCGTTTGCCCGATCCTGAAGAAAGGAGACCCTCTGAACTGCGCCAACTACAGAGGTATAAGTCTCCTAAATATCGCATATAAGATCCTGTCTGCCGTACTATGTGAACGCCTAAAACCGATCGTCAACAACCTGATAGGTCGTTATCAGTGCGGTTTCAGGCCTGGAAAGTCCACCATTGACCAAATATTCACACTACGGCAGATCTTGGAAAAAACCCATGAATATAAAATCGATACGCACCACCTTTTCATCGATTTCAAAGTTGCCTATGATAGCGTGTATAGAGACGAGTTATACAGAGCCATGTCTAGTCTTGGCATCGCTGCCAAGCTCGTCCGTTTGTGCAGAATGACGATGGAGAACTCTCGCTGCTCCATCAAAGTTGGTAAGAACATCACCGAACCATTCGATGTCAGGAAAGGTCTTAGACAAGGTGACGCGCTATCATGCGATCTCCTTAGCATCGTACTTGAGAGAATTGTACGAAACTCACAAGACAACACCGGAGGTACAATCTTCTTCAAGTCTGTACAACTACTCGCTTATGCCGATGACATTGGCATAATCGGAAGAACTCAGCGAGCCAGCAAAGGGGCATTTGCGAGTATTGAGGTCGAGGCAGCAAAGATGGGTCTAGCGGTCAATGAAAGCAAAACAAAATATATGCTGTCTACAAAAAAGGACACCCAACATCGGCGTCTTGGACAGAACGCCACAATAGATAGATATGATTTTGAGGTAGTAAAGGATTTTTCGGATCATAACCTCGCTGAAAAAAAAGGAAGAAGAAGAAGAAGAATAGAGTCACTGGTCGCTTGGACCAACAGTTTGGGTTCATTGTACCTGGAACACTGTAGAGATGGATCCATCATCTATGAAGCATCCAGATAGTGATATGAATCTCAGGAGGTCCATCAGCTCAACACAACTTAAGTCATCCAGTTGCTGGAAGAAGTAGCTACCGAGAGTTGTCATTCTTCTGATCGATGGACGTTTAAGATGGCTAGGACATGTAGAGCGAATGGATACCAACGCAGTAGAGGGCCTCCTCCTCACCCTAGGCCTAGGCTAGGAAGACCGAGCTTAATGGAGACGCTTGTTGGTTGAGTTCTGATTCTTCTGATGGATAGGGCAGGACAACAGATTCGTTTTCTTCCCCCTTCTTGCAGATTTTTTGTACACCGAGGCGTTCCGCATTACTTTACTTACTTATGTCCTGTATCCCCTTGTGGGTCCTAGGGCCTCTACTGCGCCTACGCGCCATCGTGTACGGTTTCTGGCAATGTGTCAGGCGTTCCGCATGAATATCAATGGCACAGGGCCCAGTAGTTATGCCGGAGATGGCCCTTGCGTCATGACGACTAAGTGCCGTCAGAGAAACAGATCTCTTCTTGCTAAGGGCTGGCCATAGCTACCTAGTCGTTGCAAATGTGTCCATATGAACCCTTGGCTTCATCTTCCATTTTTCTTCCTTAAAGAGCTAACTGGCATGCAGCGCCCACTCCTTCCTTGCAAGCTCATCAGCCCTTTTGTTTCCTTTGATATCCATATGCCTTGATACACAGTAGAGGGTCCCCGCATTAGCTCTAGACATCTCCCAAGCCTCGATCTAATTACAGCTGCCGGCTATCTGCACAGATAGCAATAGTTTTACCATCGTTGTACTATCTTGTATAATAGCCCTGATTTCGGCCTAAAGGACACTGGAGTCTTTTCAAAACTCCGACTCCCGTGCCAACGTCCATTTTAGAACCGTCGTCGGTATAGAAGGCCAGTTCATTCTTTTGTCTATCCCTTGTGTGCTGAAAAGCTCCTCTAGACTCTGGAAGAAGTGTCTGGAAGCCTGGGGTAGTGACACAGAAAGTGGATTGTGTCCTCATAGGCTTCCTCGTCATCTGAGAAACTTATTCCTGATGTAATAGAGGCCCGAGGCAGTGGCACAGAGAGTGGGTTGTGTCCTCATGGACTCCCCCGCCATCGCAGTCTTCTTCCGTTTGACGCAATTCCTTCATGTAGTACCGCAGAGTCTTCGAATTATACTGACTTACGGCAATCTAGTAGGTTGGGCAGCTGTCAACAAAACCACCAACTTAAGGGCTATCATCAAAGTCCAAGTACTGCAATGAGGACAACCCCTACCACAGGACTGGAGGCTATTCTCAACCTGGTACCGCTAGACATCTTTAAACGCACGTCAGCAGCCTATAAGAATCAGCCAGTCAGCAAACTGGAAACCTTCGAATCTAACCCGTATGGACGACGCAGTGGAGGACCTCCTCGCCATAAGTGGCGCGCACAAGTTCATGGCGACCTTGACCAACTTGGAATGCGCAACTGGAGGCAATTAGCTAAGGATCGCTGTACAACGACATCGACCTAGTCAAAGGAAACTGCGTATTGGACGTTTGAGATGGCTAGGACATGTAGAGTGAATAGACACCAACGCAGTAGGGGCCTCCTCCTCGCCCTAGGTGGCACGCACAAGATCAAGGGGACCTCAACGAACTTAGAGTGTGCAACTGGAGGCAATTACCTAAATACCGCTGTACAGCGACATCGACCTAGTAGAAGGAAACTGCGTAGTGGACATTTGAGATGGCTAGGACATGTAGAGTGAATGGACATCAACGCAGAAGAGGACCTCCTCTCCATAGGTCTCACGCACAAGTTCAAGGGGACCTCGACCAACTTGGAGTGCGTAACTTGAGGCAATTAGCTAAAAACCGAGCTAAATGGAGAGGCTTGTTGGTTGAGGCCCATTTTCACCGCGAACTGTAGCGCCACCTAAGTAAGTAAGTAAGTACCGCAGAGTGTAAAGGAATTCCCTGTGTTTCCATATAAATCTCTCGGTCCTGGCTTTGTCAAAAGTAGACCATAGCCACCTCGTGGCGTTATAAATTTCTATGGAGGTCCACCAGGCATCCTCCCCTTTTGTGGCTCTTTTCCTAGCTGCAAGCTAAAGTGTGCAAGGCGGGATATTCACAGAGGGGTCATCCTATTCGGATATAATTGTCGAGCTTCCTCTTGCTAATCCGTGTCAATCTTCTCATTGCCTGGTATGCCTTCATGTCCAGGGACCCAGCAGTCTGTTCAGATATAGATGTCGAGCCTCCTCTTGCTAATTCGTGTCAACCTTCTCATTGCCTGGTATGCCTTCATGTCCAGGGACCCAGCAGTCTGTTCAGATATAGATGTCGAGCTTCCTCTTGCTAATCCGTGTCAACCTTCTCATTGCCTGGTATGCCTTCATGTCCAGGGACCCAGCAGTCTGTTCAGATATAGATGTCGAGCCTCCTCTTGCTAATTCATGTCAACCTTCTCATTGCCTGGTATGCCTTCATGTCCAGGGACCCAGCAGTCTGTTCAGATATAGATGTCGAGCCTCCTCTTGCTAATTCGTGTCAACCTTCTCATTGCCTGGTATGCCTTCATGTCCAGGGACCCAGCAGTCTGTTCAGATATAGATGTCGAGCCTCCTCTTGCTAATTCGTGTCAACCTTCTCATTGCCTGGTATGCCTTCATGTCCAGGGACCCAGCAGTCTGTTCAGATATAGATGTCGCGCCTCCTCTTGCTAATTCGTGTCAACCTTCTCATTGCCTGGTATGCCTTCATGTCCAGGGACCCAGCAGTCTGTTCAGATATAGATGTCGAGCCTCCTCTTGCTAATTCGTGTCAACCTTCTCATTGCCTGGTATGCCTTCATGTCCAGGGACCCAGCAGTCTGTTCAGATATAGATGTCGAGCCTCCTCTTGCTAATTCATTGACATAATCGGACGAACACAGTGGGCACTCAATGGGGCATTTACGAGTATTGAGAGGCAATGGTGCAGTCGGTAGTGTGTTTGCTCGTTAACCGATGTGAGCAGGTTTAAGCCCCAGCGGGGAGCAGCAATCATTAGCCACCAGAGTATAAAGAAAAACGAATAACATCAAAGTTTTTCCAACCACTGCACTTAAGAAAGGTTCCTGCCTGGTAGTACAATGGACTCTCCGGGAGTCTGAGTGCTCTGGGATTTGGGTTTCCTTTAAAAAAAAAAAAAAACCAGTATTGAGACCGCGGTAGCAAAGATGGGTCTAGCGGTCAATGAAAGCAAAACAAAATATATGCTGTCTACAAAAAGGGACATACAACATCGGCGTCTTGGACAGAACGCCACAATAGACAGATACAATTTTGAGGTAGTAAAGGATTTTGTCTACCTAGGCGCTATGGTTAGCTCCGCAAATGGCATCAGTAGGGAGATCACACGAAGAATTACTCTTACCAATCGTTGTTTCTATGGGCTAAAACGGCAATTGAGTAGAAAAGCCCTATCTCGAACTACTAAGGTAACTCTCTATAAGACACTAATCATCCCAGTCCTGCTGTATGGCGCAGAGGCATGGGCTTTGACAAAACCGGATGAGGATGCCCTTGGTTATTTCGAGAGAAAAGTTCTTCGAGCGATCTTTGGTTCCGTCTGCATAGACGGTGAGTGGAGGAGGAGGTACAATGCCGAACTATACGGCCTGTACAAGGACATCGACTTAGCCAGAAGAGTTCGTATACAGCGACTAAGATGGCTGGGTCATTTGGAGCGGATGGAGCCCAACCTTCCCGCTAAGAAAGTCTTCGAATCCACCCCGGACGGACGGTGCAGTAGAGGACGACCTCGCGGTAGGTGACGCAAACAAGTGGAGGGGGACCTCAACCAACTTGGCGTGCGCAACTGGAGGCAGCTGGCTCGTAACCGTGCTGGCTGGAGAGGTTTGTTGGTTGAGGCCCAGGTCCACCCCGGACTGTAGCGCCATCTAAGTAAGATGGCGCTACAGTCCGGAGTGGACCTGGACCTCAACCAACAAACCTCTATAGCCGGCTAGGTCATTAGCCAGCTGTCTCCTGTTGGGCGCGCGAGCTATGAGTTGCTTTCGGGAGAAATAAGAACTTCAAGCTTGTTCTCTGGTAATCTGTGAAAATCGACTTCGGTGGTTATCCCTTGTGGCCAAGGAATGGGGACATGGAAATGGGAACGAAATGTTGCTGAGTTGTTGGAAAATTCTAGATGTGAACGATTAGTTGACTGCTGGGTCACAGGAAATGACCCAACTCTGTCGAAAACGTCAGAAATGCGAAAGCTTCTGGTTAACAATCCTCAGAAATGGGATTCTTAATATCCAGATCGGCACTTATAAGCTCAATCCAAAGCAGAGAAAGACCTGTAAAACGAAATACGCGGAACAATCAAGATCGAGCAGAAGACTGCATTAGAATCACATGAAATGTAGCGACGGTAGCTCCATCTATTAGTGCTAAGCCGAAGATAAGAAAAGTAAGACAGCACCTGTAGAACTTGTCCATATTTCTAGTCAAACTCCGAGATACTATGAAGTATATTACGCCAACTCAACCGACACAACATGGCGGACGAAAAAAACATTCAAACTGTGCTGTTGGATATCTAAGACACAACCCATCAGCTGGTTGCTCTTCTATTAGACAATCGGGAACTGAATCATCATTACGAGTATACCCGTACATCGCTCAAATTGTGCGGGGAGTTCTATTTCATTTAGTTTTCTAGTTGGACATAGTCAAAGAGATACGTACACTTACCATGAGGTCGTGTTACGTCCACTGAAGTTTCCAAGTAAGTAGAGCTCTCGTTCCACTCGCGATCGCGATCACGAACACATCACAGACAGGCAGATACACGAGACTGAAGGGCAACAGATTTTGGGACAAATTTAACCGAAAGAATGGACATTTTTGGCAAACAAAAAACACTTCAAGCACAAAACTACTTTAGAGGGGATTTGTATAGCAAGGCGTGTGCGAATGCAGATAGCTCGAGACAGGGGATCGCGTGCGCGCACCGACTTTACGTTCAACAGACTCATTAGGGAGGCGACGCGATAGAGGTGAGAGCACACTTTAAAGGGAAAGGACACTTAATTTTGGCACAATGAGACCAAGGGACAGAGGTGGATGGACCGCTAAACATGCATTTTGCTTAAACAAACCGAAAAACACTGGCACACCGATATTTGGAGAGGTAAACCCGCTCGCACTAGACACCTTAAGCGACCGAACTTTGTGTCTAATGGCGAAAGGGGACATATCACGATCTACTCACGTTTTGATGAATTTTTCTACATTTAAGCGAACTTTCTGAACAAAACTTTACTTATTCTGAAACGGATTCTGATTATAAGGAATTTTGTGTTCGAAATTGTATCGCAACGTGTTCGGATATTTCGAGATAAAAAGAAAAACGCGCGCTCTACCTACTACACTTCAAGTGGACGTAAGCTTGATGGACGTTGAAGCAGTCACTTGCAAGACTTCATCTGAAAAATAGAACGAAAAGCATTAGAAGTGGTTTCCCTTGTATGCGAGTGCATCTGTACTAAATTTGTGTTTTAAGAGGCAGCTGAGGGACCTGCGAACACGCGAACTGCCAACTGCCAACTGCGAACAAACGAATATACAATTGAAAGCTACACCATTCCCAAAGAACAGAGATTAACTTGTCAATCGGTTATCCGACAGATCCGACAAATGCGACAAATCAGACAAAACCGAGAGATCCGACTGATCCGAGGAATCCAACAGATCTGGCAGATCCGACAGATTGGACAGATCCCACAAACCCGACAAATCAGACAATACCCTAACGACGATCATCTGCAAAGTTGCGTGGTGAGATCCCTGCATTCAACCAGATGTGATGTCCTGGAGGCCTAGGCGAACGCCACAGGCGGATCAGTAGAAATCCAGTGAAGTGGGAGGGTTATGATCCCTTATTTTCGGATCATAACCTCGCTGATAAAGGGACGAAGAAGAAGTGATGTCCTGGAGAAGAGGGAGTATCAACCAGACTGGCCCACTGATGGACAACGGATCCATACCAGCGACAAAAGTCTAGGTCTACTCCTTTACTTTCTGCTTGCTACTTGCTGGCCTCTAGAAGTTTGTTCTGTTTCCTGCTTCTAAGAGAATCAAGAACGTCCTCTGGATAACAGCTATAGGGCAGTGGAGAGGCGAACCCCACAGGCAGATCAGTAGAATTGCAGTGAAGCGGGTAAAAGGAAGAAGAAGAAGAAGGGCAGTGGAGACAGTGGCTGGGGAGATAAAGGCTGTTCAGTGAAGATGCAATGGTACAGAGCTGTGCAGAATAGAAGAAGTTAGTGAATGCTGTCAGAACCATTTGGAACAAACAAGTACAGCCTTGTGTTCGAAGACTACTTGACTCAGCATCAGTGAAACCAAAGCTAGTTGTAGCGACAGTCAAATTGCTATCAGCACCAGCTGGCCAAGACCAGTGCACCATCTCCTCCTCACAACCAATACAGAACCGAACCGGAGGCTAACTGACACTCCAGCCCAGAAATGGTCCAAGTTCTTCTTCTCTGTCCTGCGCCTGCCACTCAAGAAATCTAAGTTTCTGATGAATCTGAGATCTCCATGCAATCACAGAATGCCCCGCTCTTGTCCAAGTTAGAAAGCGGACTCTGCGATACACCCCGAGAAGCTAATTCACTTTCTGAAAGTCTCTGGAGTGAACAATATGCTTTACAATCCAAAGGGTCGCCACAATAGGTCTCTGCAAGAGACCGCAGTGCCAAAGCGGTTCGGGATATTGGACTATCACTGGATAGAGAGGAAACAAATGCTAGGGACAACGCGGGAGATGGCCAAGGTAAACCCTGAAGAAATCCTGAAAGCATCTCAGACTGAGATCACTGTGATAGAGGGACGAGGAGGCACCCAACTAGGTGGTCTGTTTCAATAACCTTCCGAGCTGTTGAAGCCTTTTTCAGGCTGAAGTCACCACAGGCGGATCAGTAGAAATGCGGTGAAGTGGGAGGGTTATGATCCCTTATTTTCGGATCGTAACCTCGCTGATAGAAAGGAAGAAGAAGAAGTCACTACAGCTCGCCAAGCCGCTGAATGGCTGACGGTTAATACTGTATCACAGACGGACAGGCGAACCCCACAGGCGGATCAGTAGAAATGCGCCTCCCACGCGGTTGTGATCCCTTGTTTTCGGATCATAACCTCGCTGATAGAAAGGAAGAAGAAGACTGTATCACAGACGGATATCGTCATATGTGTGGACAGTTAAGCAGCTGTTGAATCTCACGCACCCAGCGTTATAAGATCGAAGACTGGAAGGAAGACTGCAGCGTGTCTGTGCTATAGTACAACCCTTGCTGGGTACGAGTACCAGATCACTGCGACGGTCCAGGCATTGCGAAGCTAATGAACTCGTTCGACATGCATTTCTCAGTTGCTTGCTCTTCAAACAGGCAATCAACTCTAGATTGTGGCTGGACATCGTCCACGTTGGACGGAGTGTACTACTTCACTCAGTTTCCTAGTTGACAGTGCAGAAGGAAATAATAAAAGATACTTGTTGCACTTACCATGAGATTGTGCGACGTCCACTGGAGTTCCCAAATGACTAGAGCTCTCGTTCCACTCGCGATCGCGAACACTTCACAATCAGACAGCTATTCTAGGATGAAGGGCAAGGGATTTTGGGACAGAAAGCCGAAATTTCGAATCAGGGAATCGCGTGCGCGCACCAACTTTACTTTCAACAGACTACTTAGGGAGACAACGCGACAGAGGTGGATGGGCCACTTAAGACGGGGGTGGATGGGCCACCTTAAGGCGAAAGGACACTTAAGATTAACTTTGCTTAAGACGAACTGGAAAACACTGACACACCCGCAGGCAAACCCGCACGCATTAGACACCTTTAGGGACCGCCTCGCACAGCATACGGACACGCTTTGACGGACTTTCTCGTTTTTTAAATGAAAAACCCGTGGGACTTATAAGGAATTCTATGATCGCACAGACTTTACATTCTATCGCAACGTATTCCGATATTTCGAGAACAAAAAACGGGCGCTCGTGCTTGTGATTGACGTCCAAACAGTCACTTGCAAGACTCCACCTGGAAGATAGAGAGATGATACATTTTAGAACGAAACCTGATAGATAATTTCATAAATAGACAATTCAACAAGTAAATATGGCAAACAGCTTGGTAGAGGTACATCCCAAGACACTCCTGATAGGCCTTGACTGAAGCCAGGAAAGCAGATAGACCAGGTCGCTCTCACTCCAGTCATCAGCCGCCAAAACACTCGAAGCACCCCTTACACTTCTTGAACACCTGCCACTAGCATATCACCAACACGGCTTTCGTTAACTCCACACCAGCACCTTGGCTCTCAACACTACAGCCGAGCAAATGACCAATGGCCTAAGCAAACCAAGGCCATGTCGTAGTAGCCCTGAACCTGTCAAAAGCATTCGATACACGACATACTTGAGTCTTTCCTACCAAACTGGAACAAACGTTGTGTTCTAAGCACAGAAAGCAGCCCTAGCATACCGGAACTATGCACATCTATGAACACTTACTTGAGCAACCTGCAACCTGCAGCTAACTTCTGAAAAATCAATCGCAACTCTGCTTACGTCATGGACGAAGGAGGTCAACATCAGAGGAGCAGACCAAAGCTACTGAGCGTCCACTTCGAAAACGTTCTAACTTTTGCAGCACACGCCAGAGCCAGTTAGTGCTGGGGAAAGGAAAAGGAAACCGTGCTTACCACCAGCAAGGTCTGCGATGAACTACGCTGCACCTACATGAACACCAAAGCCACAGGAGTCCTGCCATAGCACAGCAATGCGAGTTATCATTGGATGTCGCCAAATGTCACACCAAGACCATCTGCAGATCTCGAAGAACGGAACACTAATGGCGACGGCTCCAACGTCAGTAAGTCGAAACTGGGAATACCTACACAAACCTAGTGAATTGGATGGAAACAATCAAGCAACTCTCTACTGGACACCCGGTCATGTCGGTGTAACGGGTAACGAAGTAGCAGAACCCTTCACTGGACCTGAACCATTCTCTGGAACGAAGGAACATACCATTAAGAAGGAAGCCAGGGCAATACATTCCATGTGTGCGGCGAGCTAAGAAACTTCTGGAATGCTATTGAGGCATGCATCTGCCTTAACAAGAGCAACCTTCGCAACCTAACAAGGCATTACAATCTCAAGGAGGATGAAGGCCTTAACAGATTCTGCAATGACTCCAACAAGACTCCGGACCATCTTCTGGAGCACTGACCCACAAAAGACTCAAATATTTGAGCGCCAATCATTCTCAGATTCCTCAGAGGAATCAGATTGCAGAGGGAGCTCTAGGGTGAACTATTCTCGCCAAGGCAAAGCAAGAGTGTATGACACACTCACACAGTTCCGAAGGAATTTTAATGCGAAGGGAGCTCCAACGAGGGAATAAACCTCTTCGGGGTATTTGCAGGGCCTTTATGCTCCGAAGACAATTTTGACTGACCTGCCGTCTGCATCAACATCCATGGCACTTCCCCGAAACATCCGCAGGAGAGTCCTACACCACGAACAAGATATCGACCAGTACCTACCAACGAGGACGCTACTCCGACTTCAGTATCGAAACATACAAGGAAACCATAGTCGCCAACTCATATTCTCGGACGCTGTGGGCAACATTGTCGTTGGAGGCCATCCCCCTGCCATAGCTAACAAGGAACGGCGCCTCCCACGCCCAACAAGGACAACCCTATCCCAACTCCACTCAGATTGATGTCGTCTGCTGAACAATTACCAGACTCGCCTCGACCCAAACACCGAAGACAGATGGCCCGGCTGCAACGATGGTCCTCAGGATGTAAAGCACGTGCCCCAGCCAAACCCACAAACTAAACATGTGAACCCCTTCCATCGATGTGGCTCTGCTCCTTGGACTGCAGATCGTATGCTCACCCTAACCAACCGACATGCACCTCAAATAAAATGGAACCGAATGGCCCCCACCAAAGCACCCTCAGGGTGGGCTTTGGATGGAATTCCCCCCATATCCCGGAAAAATGGAAAAATATATTCGAAAACAAGAACTCACCGTGTTTGGAGGAATTCAAATTTCAAATTTGAAACGGCTCAACGTTTACCCACACGTAACGGCACTCTCGGCCATCATTCGCGAAGGAAACCATTTTCCACTGGACACGCTTATCTCGTGAAAAACGCACAATTTCGGCGAGTAAAACACACGAACCTCGTCTCCAAATGCACTCTGAGCATTTATTTCGAAGAAAATTACTATTTCCCACCGGAAAACATGGAAATTTACAAATTAAACGGAAAATCCCTTCGCGACACGAGCACCAACCGAACCGACGAGAACCGACACTACCTGTTCTCCTCGTCAGAGCTGTCAAATGACAGTAGATGGCACAGTGGCGTGCGAAACCATGCGAACTGCTTTCATCCAGTGCTGGTTATTTTTTTTTGCTTAAAGTTTTCAATTGTTTCTTATTCTTAATTAAATGACAAAATCATTTAAATTATGAGGAACAAAGCTTATAACTGAGTGAACAGTTAAAGGCACTGTTTCGGCCGTGCAGAACCAACCAGTTTTGTTCGCTTTTATACAAAAGTTTAGCAAACCCCTACTTCTTGGCGTCGGCGGGGCATGGACTGAATTAAATTGTCAGTTCTAGTGGTTGGAATCGAAGTTTTATCGAGTAGGAAGTTCGGTGATCCGTAAAAGAAACCATCTCAGGAAAAATGGAATGCGACTGGTTCAGCCGGTATTGGCATGTTCAAGGAAGAGAAGAGCGGCAGGCCTACGAACTCCCGGACCAGACGAGTGTAACAACATTTTCATTTGGTTTACCTCAGCAGCCTGCGGATATTTCCTGAGGTCAAACAGGCAAACCCCACAGGCCGTGGAAGGTAGATGGGAGGGTTATGGTCCCTTGAGTATAGATCCCAGCATCGTAAAAAATGAGAAGCAGAGGAAGTGGTTTGATTACTCTCCCAGTCATTCTTCAAAGCTGCAAAAAAGCCAATTAAAATGGCCCACAAGTTCTCAATCGAGCGTAAGTTGAGCGATTAGCTTGCCTCGGTACTATGCATACCTGTCTCGTAACAGCCAGAGAAGCTACAATCGGACTAACTCCGCTACAAACGAGTATATTCATCAAAAAGTGGCACTCCGCAGTGCAGTTAGTCTTCCAAAGTCGGTTGGTAATACAATAGTACATGGGATCATGAGGATCTCATGGAGTTATTAGGCGACTTCCCAAAGCTATTGCACAGATGGATTCTCTACAATGTGTGCCTCGAGGTTGAGGCTCCCAAGCCATTTAGAAACCCTAAGAGAATTGACTGGAAGAAGTTTGGTCAGATCATTAAATCAAAACTTCATAGAATACCCGACTTGAAAATTGAATCAGTCGAGGAACTAGACGCCAAAACAGGACCTGCAAAACAGCCATGGGTGCGGCTTTTAAGGTTTCGTGTCCTATTAAATATAGCAAGAAAAAATTCCCCCCTTGGTGGAACGAAGATCTTTCTAATCTGAGGAAAATAACTGGAGAAATCTTCAATGTCTGCTTTAAACACAAGTTCTGGCAACCTTATAAGGACTGTCCGTAGGAATACAAGAAATCCATTAAAAGTGCCAAGTCTCTTGCTTGGACAGACTACTGTCAGTCCATTGAGACCATAAAAGACTCTGCCAGGCTGATTAAAATTCAGTCCAATGAGCATTCTAGCCCGTCCTTTATTAAACGGCCGGATGGGACTTGGACGAACCCCTCTAGCGATTCACTGGAACTTTTAATGCAAACGCACTTTCCAGGATGTAGTAATGAGATTGCCCTCCCACCAGTAGCTCAGGTCGCGCAATCTTGTCCCTGGAATGACATTAAGACAACAATTACAGCAGGTAACACCTCCTGGGCTATTATCTGCTTCTCTCCCTATAAATCGGCCGGCCTTGACGGCATTCTCCCTATTATGCTGCAAAAAACATTGCACCAGGTGGTCCCGTGGCTAGTTCCGATCTACAGAAGCTGTATTCTCCTAAACGGCTATCAAGGCTATAGTATCTGCCACTACATCCTCAAGGCTAGTAGAACAGTGCAAAAAAGAACTCGCCCGCTTGGTCACCGGCTAAGGATCACAAGGTCACAGCAACATTGAGGGAAATGAGCGGGCTGATGAACTCGCGCGGCAAGGATCTGCCCTTGATGCTTCTCTAGCAAAGGAAGTGAACGTTCCATTGGGGGTCCTTAAGGGAGGCATCTTCGCGCACTATCTGCTAAAGGCGGATAGTAGATGGCAGGGGGTGCGGAACTGTGTCATCTGCAGGCAGATGTGGCCCAAATACTCCCAGAAAAGAACGCACGATCTACTAAACAGAAACTTTACAGATATCGCAAGAACTCTGGCAGTTAGTAGTGGCCACTGGCCCATCGGGGTTCATGCGGCCAGAATAGGCATTGCATTTAATGGACACTGTCACAGCTGCAATTCTGCTGACGAGATAGAAACAATCGTACACTTCCTCTGCAAGTGTCCGGCTTTAGGCAAGGCCGGACAGCGCACCTTAGGTAAACTCTTTTTCGACAACCTTATAGAGCTAACGGAGATTAGCATTGGGGATATTATCAGCTTCCTCAATACAACGGGGTGGATTTGAATAATCCTTACCCTTTTTCTTCTTCTTTTCCCTAGTAGTTAACGTCCTTATTATATCCGTTAGGTCACTTGAGTTGTGGTAATAAAACGGCGCTTCTGCGCTAATTAAGTGTCGGCAAGGTTTGCTGACACAACCACTCCTACCTACCTACCTAAAGCTATTGAGACTTGCACTAGTATGAACTTGCACTCAGGCTGTCCACATACACACCGATAGCCAAGCGGCGCTAAAAGCACTGATCTCTCACTTGATTCCGGTAAAACAAAGTAAAATTTTGGTGGCTACCAGGCCATGTAGGCGTTAACAGCAATGAAACAGCGGATCTGCTTGCCAGAGAAGACTCCTCTGAGTTGTTCACTGGACCTGAACTCTTTTGCGGAATATCTGATTCTGCTTTCAAATATACCCTAAACAGTTGGGAATGCAACATGTGCATTTCCCGCTGGACTAACTCCCAAGGTCTCAGGCAAATTATAAAGCTGTCCAACCCTTCCAAAAAAGCCAGATGAAATCCTTAAATACAACAGAAGCGACCTAAGAGGGCTCGTGAGCTACCTCACCGCTCACTGTCGATTACTAAGCCACCTCACCAAAATGAGAATCTTAAAGGATAACATCTGCCGGCCGTCTCTGCTTAAAAGAGGACGAACACATACTATGTAAGTGTACAGTTCTGTGCAGAATTAGGAGAAGCACATTTGTCGCGCGCATTTATCGAAACAATTGAAAACTTTAAGCAAAAAAAAAAAAATCAAAAAATAACCAGCATTGCATGAAAGCAGTTCGCATGGTTTCGCACGCCACTGTGCCATCTACTGTCATTTGACAGCTCTGACGAGGAGTACAGGTAGTGTCGGTTCTCGTCGGTTCGGTTGGTGCTCGTGTCGCGAAGGGATTTTCCGTTTAATTTGTAAATTTCCATGTTTTCCGGTGGGAAATAGTAATTTTCTTCGAAATAAATGCTCAGAGTGCATTTGGAGACGAGGTTCGTGTGTTTTACTCGCCGAAATTGTGCGTTTTTCACGAGATAAGCGTGTCCAGTGGCAAATGGTTTCTTTCGCGAATGATGGCCGAGAGTGCCGTTACGTGTGGGCAAACGTTGAGCCGTTTCAAATTTGAAATTTGAATTCCTCCAAACACGGTGAGTTCTTGTTTTCGAATATATTTTTCCATTTTTCCGGGATATGGGGGGAATTCCATCCAAAGCCCACCCTGAGGGTGCTTTGGTGGGGGCCATTCGGTTCCATTTTATTTGAGGTGCATGTCGGTTGGTTAGGGTGAGCATACGATCTGCAGTCCAAGGAGCAGAGCCACATCGATGGGAGGGGTTCACAAGTTTAGTTTGTGGGTTTGGCTGGTGCATGTGCTTTACATCCTGAGGACCATCGTTGCAGCCGGGGCATCTGTCTTCGGGGTTTGGGTCGTGGCGACACTGGTAAATTGTTTAGCAGACGACATCAATCTGAGTGGAGTTGGGATAGGGTTGTCCTTGTTGGGCGTGGGAGGCGCCGTTCCTTGTTAGCGATGGCAGGGGGATGGCCTCCAACGACAATGTTGCCCACAGCGTCCGAGAATATGAGTTGGCGACTATGGTTTCCTTGTATGTTTCAATACTGAAGTCGGAGTAGCGTCCTCGTTGGTAGGTACTGGTCGATATCTTGTTCGTGGTGTAGGACTCTCCTGCGGATGTTTCGGGGAAGTGCCATGGATGTTGATGCAGACGGCAGGTCAGTCAAAATTGTCTTCGGAGCATAAAGGCCCTGCAAATACCCCGAAGAGGTTTATTCCCTCGTTGGAGTTCCCTTCGCATTAAAATTCCTTCGGAACTGTGTGAGTGTGTCATACACTCTTGCTTTGCCTTGGCGAGAATAGTTCACCCTAGAGCTCCCTCTGCAATCTGATTCCTCTGAGGAATCTGAGAATGATTGGCGCTCAAATATTTGAGTCTTTTGTGGGTCAGTGCTCCAGAAGATGGTCCGGAGTCTTGTTGGAGTCATTGCAGAATCTGTTAAGGCCTTCATCCTCCTTGAGATTGTAATGCCTTGTTAGGTTGCGAAGGTTGCTCTTGTTAAGGCAGATGCATGCCTCAATAGCATTCCAGAAGTTTCTTAGCTCGCCGCACACATGGAATGTATTGCCCTGGCTTCCTTCTTAATGGTATGTTCCTTCGTTCCAGAGAATGGTTCAGGTCCAGTGAAGGTTTCTGCTGCTTTGTTACCAGTTACACCGACATGACCGTGTCCAGTAGAGAATTGCTTGCTCACTAGGTTTGTGTAGGTATTCACAGTTTCGACTTACTGACGTTGGAGCCAAGTATCTGACTGTATTGCTATGTCGCCATTAGTGTTCCGTCCTTCGAGATCTGCAGATGGTCTTGGTGTGACATTTGGCGACATCCAATGATAACTCGCATTGCTGTGCTATGGCAGGACTCCTGTGGCTTTGGTGTCCATGTACGTGGAGCGTAGTTCATCGCAGACCTTGCTGGTGGTTAGGTTAGGTTAGGTATGTGGGCTGGCAGGGAGGGACGCTCTCTGACACATTCTGGTCAGTGTTGACCCATTGTGGTACCCATGGGGGAAAAAGTAATCCCTTACCCAATGAAATTAAAAACTACTAACTGAGTCACTTACATCATTTCTGCATACAAACCACCCTGATGGTTTGATGAAGTTCAACATCTTTTCTGTTGAAACGCCGGAGAGTTCCTCGAGATCCTGGAAGAAATATTTACCAAGGAACTTTTTCCTGGAGTGTTGAAGACTCGGACAGTGGCACAGGAAGTGGGTTGTGTCCTCAAAAACTTCCTCGTCACCACAGCCTCTGCAGAGTTCCTCCTCCTTCAGGCGTAGTTTCTTCAAGTGGTACCGCAGAGTGTTGTGCCCCGTGATGATGGCCACGAGGGTGGAAAGGGATTTCCTATCTTTCCGGATGATTCTCTCGGTCTTTACTTTGTCGAAAGATGGCCATAGCTTCCTAGTGATGGCGCAAATTTCCATGGAGTTCCATCTTGTGTTCGCCTCCACAGTGGCTTTATTCCCTGCAGCGAGCTTGAGTGTGCAAGGCGGGATACACACAGGGGGGTCAACTTGTTTTGGTTGGGCTGCTGAGCCGATTCTCGCCAGCTCGTCGGCTTTCTCATTGCCTGGGATACCCTCGTGTCCAGGGACCCAACAGAGCGATACCTTGTGCTGTGTTCCAAGAACCCTGAGCTCTTCTCGACAACACTTCACAAGCTTCGATTTAATTTCTATGGCAGTAATCGCTTTTATAGCTGCCTGGCTGTCGATAAAGATGGTGATACCTTCTTTCGGTATTGCCCTTACCGCAGACTCACGGGCGGCTGTTGCCACTGCTAAGACCTCTGCTTAGAAAACACTGCTGTGGTCTGGAAGTCGTATGGATTTTGATACATCTAGAGGGTGGAAGAAGATACCTGATCCTACACCAATGGTAAGTGCTGGTGGTAAGCACGGTTTTCTTTTCCTTTCCCCAGCACTTACTGGCTCTGGCGTCTGCTGCAAAAGTTAGAACGTTATCGAAGTGGACGCTCAGTAGCTTTGGTCTGTTCCTCTGATGTTGACCTCCTTCGTCCATGACGTAAGCAGAGTTGCGATTGATTTTCCAGAAGTTAGCTGCAGGTTGCAGGTTGCTCAAGTAAGTGTTCATAGATGTGCATAGTTCCGGTATGCTAGGGCTGCTTTCTGTGCTTAGAACACAACGTTTGTTCCAGTTTGGTAGGAAAGACTCAAGTATGTCGTGTATCGAATGCTTTTGACAGGTTCAGGGCTACTACGACATGGCCTTGGTTTGCTTAGGCCATTGGTCATTTGCTCGGCTGTAGTGTTGAGAGCCAAGGTGCTGGTGTGGAGTTAACGAAAGCCGTGTTGGTGATATGCTAGAGGCAGGTGTTCAACAAGTGTAAGGGGTGCCTCGAGTGTTTTGGCGGCTGATGACAGGAGTGAGAGCGACCTGGTCTATCTGCTTTCCTGGCTTCAGTCAAGGCCTATCAGGAGTGTCTTGGGATGTACCTCTACCAAGCTGTTTGCCATATTTACTTGTTGAATTGTCTATTTATGAAATTATCTATCAGGTTTCGTTCTAAAATGTATCATCTCTCTATCTTCCAGGTGGAGTCTTGCAAGTGACTGTTTGGACGTCAATCACAAGCACGAGCGCCCGTTTTTTGTTCTCGAAATATCGGAATACGTTGCGATAGAATGTAAAGTCTGTGCGATCATAGAATTCCTTATAAGTCCCACGGGTTTTTCATTTAAAAAACAAGAAAGTCCGTCAAAGCGTGTCCGTATGCTGTGCGAGGCGGTCCCTAAAGGTGTCTAGTGCGTGCGGGTTTGCCTGCGGGTGTGTCAGTGTTTTCCAGTTCGTCTTAAGCAAAGTTAATCTTAAGTGTCCTTTCGCCTTAAGGTGGCCCATCCACCCCCGTCTTAAGTGGCCCATCCACCTCTGTCGCGTTGTCTCCCTAAGTAGTCTGTTGAAAGTAAAGTTGGTGCGCGCACGCGATTCCCTGATTCGAAATATCCGCTTTCTGTCCCAAAATCCCTTGCCCTTCATCCTAGAATAGCTGTCTGATTGTGAAGTGTTCGCGATCGCGAGTGGAACGAGAGCTCTAGTCATTTGGGAACTCCAGTGGACGTCGCACAATCTCATGGTAAGTGCAACAAGTATCTTTTATTATTTCCTTCTGCACTGTCAACTAGGAAACTGAGTGAAGTAGTACACTCCGTCCAACGTGGACGATGTCCAGCCACAATCTAGAGTTGATTGCCTGTTTGAAGAGCAGGCAACTGAGAAATGCATGTCGAACGAGTTCATTAGCTTCGCAATGCCTGGACCGTCGCAGTGATCTGGTACTCGTACCCAGCAAGGGTTGTACTATAGCACAGACACGCCGCAGTCTTCCTTCCAGTCTTCGATCTTATACTGCTGGGTGCGTGGGTTTCGATAGCTGCTTGACTGTCCACACATATGACGATATCCGTCTGTGATACAGTCTTCTTCTTCCTTTCTATCAGCGAGGTTATGATCCGAAAACAAGGGATCACAACCGCGTGGGAGGCGCATTTCTACTGATCCGCCTGTGGGGTTCGCCTGTCCATCTGTGATACAGTATTAACCGTCAGCCATTCAGCGGCTTGGCGAGCTGTAGTGACTTCTTCTTCTTCCTTTCTATCAGCGAGGTTACGATCCGAAAATAAGGGATCATAACCCTCCCACTTCACCGCATTTCTACTGATCCGCCTGTGGTGACTTCAGCCTGAAAAAGGCTTCAACAGCTCGGAAGGTTATTGAAACAGACCACCTAGTTGGGTGCCTCCTCGTCCCTCTATCACAGTGATCTCAGTCTGAGATGCTTTCAGGATTTCTTCAGGGTTTACCTTGGCCATCTCCCGCGTTGTCCCTAGCATTTGTTTCCTCTCTATCCAGTGATAGTCCAATATCCCGAACCGCTCTGGCACTGCGGTCTCTTGCAGAGACCTATTGTGGCGACCCTTTGGATTGTAAAGCATATTGTTCACTCCAGAGGCTTTCAGAAAGTGAATTAGCTTCTCGGGGTGTATCGCAGAGTCCGCTTTCTAACTTGGACAAGAGCGGGGCATTCTGTGATTGCATGGAGATCTCAGATTCATCAGAAACTTAGATTTCTTGAGTGGCAGGCGCAGGACAGAGAAGAAGAACTTGGACCATTTCTGGGCTGGAGTGTCAGTTAGCCTCCGGTTCGGTTCTGTATTGGTTGTGAGGAGGAGATGGTGCACTGGTCTTGGCCAGCTGGTGCTGATAGCAATTTGACTGTCGCTACAACTAGCTTTGGATTCACTGATGCTGAGTCAAGTAGTCATCGAACACAAGGCTGTACTTGTTTGTTCCAAATGGTTCTGACAGCATTCACTAACTTCTTCTATTCTGCACAGCTCTGTACCATTGCATCTTCACTGAACAAAGCCTTTATCTCCTCAGCTACTGTCTCCACTGCCCTTCTTCTTCTTCTTCTTCCTTTTATCAGCGAGGTTATGATCCGAAAATAAGGGATCATAACCCTCCCGCTTCACTGCAATTCTACTGATCCGCCTGTGGGGTTCGCCTCTCCACTGCCCTATAGCTGTTATCCAGAGGACGTTCTTGGTTCTCTTAGAAGCAGGAAACAGAACAAACTTCTAGAGGCCAGCAAGTAGCAAACAGAAAGTAAAGGAGCTGACCTAGACTTTTGTCGCTGGTATGGATCCGTTGTCCATCAGTGGCCCAGTCTGGTTGATAGTCCCTCTTCTCCAGGACATCACTTCTTCTTCGTCTTTTTATCAGCGAGGTTATGATCCGAAAATAAGGGACCATAACCCTCCCACTTCACTGGATTTCTACTGATCCGCCTGTGGCATTCGCCTAGGCCTCCAGGACATCACATCTGGTTGAATGCAGGGATCTCACCACGCAGCTTTGCAGATGATCGTCGTTTGGGAATTGTCTGATTTGTCGGGTTTGTGGGATCTGTCCCATCTGTCGGATCTGCCAGATCTGTTGGATTCGTCGGATCAGCCGGATATCTCGGTTCTGTCTGATTTGTCGCATTTGTCGGATCTGTCGGGTAACCGATTGACAAGTCAATCTCTGTTGTTTGGGAATGGTGTAGCTTTCAATTGTATATTCGTTTGTTCGCAGTTGGCAGTTGGCAGTTCGCGTGTTCGCAGGTCCCTCAGCTGCCTCTTAAAACACAAATTTAGTACAGATGCACTCGCATACAAGGGAAACCACTTCTAATGCTTTTCGTTCTATTTTTCAGATGAAGTCTTGCAAGTGACTGCTTCAACGTCCATCAAGCTTACGTCCACTTGAAGTGTAGTAGGTAGAGCGCGCGTTTTTCTTTTTATCTCGAAATATCCGAACACGTTGCGATACAATTTCGAACACAAAATTCCTTATAATCAGAATCCGTTTCAGAATAAGTAAAGTTTTGTTCAGAAAGTTCGCTTAAATGTAGAAAAATTCATCAAAACGTGAGTAGATCGTGATATGTCCCCTTTCGCCATTAGACACAAAGTTCGGTCCCTTAAGGTGTCTGATGCGAGCGGGTTTACCTCTCCATATATCGGTGTGCCAGTGTTTTTCGGTTTGTTTAAGCAAAATGCATGTTTAGCGGTCCATCCACCTCTGTCCCTTGGTCTCATTGTACCAAAATTAAGTGTCCTTTCGCTTTAAAGTGTGCTCTCACCTCTATCGCGTCGCCTCCCTAATGAGTCTGTTGAACGTAAAGTCGGTGCGCGCACGCGATGCCCTGTCTCGAGCTATCTGCATTCGCACACGCCTTGCTATACAAATCCCCTCTAAAGTAGTTTTGTGCTTGAAGTGTATTTTGTTTGCCAAAAATGTCCATTCTTTCGGTTAAATTTGTCCCAAAATCTGTTGCCCTTCAGTCTCGTGTATCTGCGTGTCTGTGATGTGTTCGTGATCGCGATCGCGAGTGGAACGAGAGCTCTACTTACTTGGAAACCTCAGTGGACGTAACACGACCTCATGGTAAGTGTACGTATCTCTTTGACTATGTCCAACTAGAAAACTAAATGAAGTAGAACTCCCCGCACAATTTGAGCGATGTACGGGTAATGATGATTCAGTTCCGGATTGTCTAATAGAAGAGCAACCAGCTGATGGGTTGTGTCTTAGATATCCAACAGCACAGTTTGAATGTTTTTTTCGTCCGCCATGTCGTGTCGGTTGAGTTGGCTTAATATACTTCATAGTATCTCGGAGTTTGACTTGAAACATGGAGAAGTTCTACAAGTGATGTCTTACTTTTCTCATCTTCGGCTTAGCACTAATAGATGGAGCTACCGTCGCTACATTTCATACAATTCGAATGCAGTCTTCTGCTTGATATTGATTGCTCCGCGTATTTCGTTTTACAGGTCTTTCTCTGCTTTGGATTGAGCTTATAAGTGCCGATCTGGATATTAAGAATCCCATTTCCGAGGATTGTTAACCAGAAGCTTTCGCATTTCTGACGTTTTCGACAGAGTTGGGTCATTTCCTGTGACCCAGCAGTCAACTAAGCGTTCACATCTAGAATTTTCCAACAACTCAGCAACATTTCGTTCCCATTTCCATGTCCCCATTCCTTGGCCACAAGGGATAACCACCGAAGTCGATTTTCACAGATTACCAGAGAACAAGCTTGAAGTTCTTATTTCTCCCGAAAGCAACTCATAGCTCGCGCGCCCAACAGGAGACAGCTGGCTAATGACCTAGCCGGCTATAGAGGTTTGTTGGTTGAGGTCCAGGTCCACTCCGGACTGTAGCGCCATCTAAGTAAGTCAGGTTGCTCATAACTCGGTAACGACTACAGATGATAAGGTCAAGAACTGATCGCATCGACTTCGAATAGCAGGGCATCCTCAACTCAGTTTTGTCCTAACTCGACTTAGGCGGTTATGCCTTGTGGCCTCAGATATAACCTTTGCGTATCTTGTGCGCAAAGTACAATGGACCTATCTCTGGTCTAAGTACATCCTCATCGAGGGCCGACCATCCTGTGCTTCACTTCAATTGGCAAGCAATGCTATGATAGGTCTTCCTGTCTCCTGCAAGTTTTTCCGGCTCATCGGTATTTTAACCCCCCTCTGCTCGAATCGCCGTATCCGTGAACGAATGACTCGTCACGTAATTCATGTTGTTGCTCGATCTATCGAAAACCCAGTACAAATTACGTGACCCGTCTTCCGTTCACGTATATTCCAGATTCCACCCCTGAATTTCACCTTAAACACTGTTGCATGGCATCCTTTTGAATGGTGACGCACCATCCTGTATTTGTCTGTCATGCAAGGCTCCCTTCCAAAGGACGCTCTCCATGGCAACGATTGTTTTGGTGTTTCTGTGTAAACAAACACAACCCCCAGTGTTAATTGCTTAATCAGAATGGCAATGGATCGGAGAGCATTGGAAATATGTTAAAAATTGCATCAGATGGGATTGGGTCTATGCAGATGCTGTTGTTGGACAGAGCGGAACCGGGGCGTCCATTCGAATCAGTGAGTAGAAGGTGGTCTTTTGGAAACCCAGATCTATAAGGACATCTATCTCATTCTAGTCCTGTTTTCAATATTCTCCTCCTGGGAGTGGAAAATGTTGGTAAAACTGAAATTGCTTTCACTTTGGCTGGCAAGACGAGAACACACTACGAGCCAACAAATGGTGTCCAGTGCTATCGAGTGGATTGCCCAAACTATTCATTAGCGGTAACAGAAATTGGCGGCAATAGGGATATGCGAAAATTGTGGCATCATTACTACGCAAAAGTGAGTGTCTATGTGTGTGTGTGTGTGTGTGTGTGTAAGGAATAGAGTTGCATTTGAAACCCTAGCGTAGAGCTGTAGGAGAAGTCCACCGTAAATCCTATTCATCCGGCATCGGATGTATGACGTCGTGCATAATATTTTCACACACGTACCCGATACAGTGCATGTAGTTGGCTTGGAATCATTAATATTGGATGAAGTGGGGACGAGAATAGAGTGGTTGAATGCCCCTTTCCAGGAAGCTTCACCAGCTCCGAGTACAGTAAATTGGAAGGAGCTTCTGAAGATAAGAATTCCTCCCTCCTACCATACTCGAGATGACTATCGAGTCTGCAAACGTATTCAATATCGATTGACTGTCTTACTTGCTTACTTAGGTGCGGGGTGGACCTGGGCCTCAACCAACAAGCCTCTCCATTCAGCTCGGTCTTTGGCTAATTGCCTCCAGTTGCGCGCTCTAAGTTGGTTGAGATCCCCTTGGAATTGTGCGCGCCACCTACGGCGAGGAGGCCCTTTACTGCGTCGTCCGCCTACTGCGTCGTCCAACTACTGCGTCCTCCGCCTACTGCGTCGCCCGCCTACTGCGTCTATCTACTGCGTCGCCTATCTACTGCATCGTCCCTCTGCTATGTCGCCCTTCCACGTTAGATTCAAAGACTCTGCAAGACTGACCACTGCTGTCCATTCGTTCTACATGTCCAAGCCTTCTCAAACGTCTAATGCGCAGTTTTGTTGCCCAAATCCATGTCCCTGTACAATTCGTACAGTTCGTCATTGAACTTCTCCTCCAGAACCCGTCAACGCAAATGGGACCAAACATCTTGCGAAGAATTTTCCTCTCGAAGGGACCAAGGATGTCTTCATCCACTTTCAACAAAGTCCCTGTATCAGCACCGTAAAGCTGCACTGGGATGATCAGGATCATACGTAGAGTCTCCCTACTTGGTCCAGATATTGCTTTACTGTTGAAGTGGTTTATTGGTCCAAACAACCAGGGATTGGCATGAGTTATTCTTCCCGGACTTCCGCGCTGATATCATTGTCAGAGCTTATAGCAGAACCAAGGCAGACAATGTCCCTTACTACCTCAAAGTTGTAGCTGCTCACTATGGCGTTCTTTCCAATTCGTCGGTGGTGGCACTCCCTACTTGTTGACTTTCAGCGCTTCCCTGTGGATGAATCCCTCCCATCGGTCAACGGTGGACAAGGCTCTTAGAGCGTTTTGAAGTGAGTCTCTGTTCTAGTTCGTTTCAGGGCTTCTCTGTCGATAAATCCCTCCCAACAGACGATGGTGGAGAAGGCTCTCAGAGCGTTTTGTAGCGAATCTCTGTTCTAGTTCCTTTCAGCTCTTCCCTGTGGATGAATCCCTACCTACGGACGGTGGTGGAGAAGGCTCTTAGAGCGTTTCGTAGCTAATCTCTGTTCTAGTTCCTTTCAGTGCTTCCCTGTGGATGAATCCCTACCTACGGACGGTGGTGGAGAAGGCTCTTAGAGCATTTTGTAGCGAATCTCTGTTCTAGTTCCTTTCAGCGCTTCCCTGTGGATGAATCCGTACCTAAGGTCGATGGTGGAGAAGGCTCTTAGAGCGTTTCGTAGCGAATCTCTGTTCTAGTTCCTTTCAGTGCTTCCCTGTGGATGAATCCCTACCTACGGACGGTGGTGGAGAAGCCTCTTAGAGCGTTTCGTAGCGAATCTCTGTTCTAGTTCCTTTCAGCGCTTCCCTGTGGATGAATCCCTACCTACGGTCGGTGGTGGAGAAGGCTCTTAGAGCGTTTTGTAGCGAATCTCTGTTCTAGCTCCTTTCAGCGCTTCCCTGTCGATTAATCCCTACCTACGAACGGTGGTGGAGAAGGCTTTTAGAGCCTTTTGTAGAGAATCACTGTTGTAGACCTTTTCAGCGCTTCCCTGTGGATGAATCCCTCTCTACGGACGATGGTGGAGAAGACTCTTAGAGCGTTTTGAAGCGAATGTCTGTTCTAGTTCCTTTCAGCGTTTCCCTGTGGATGTATCCCTCCCCTACGGACGGTGGAGCATAGATTCCACTCAGCTAAGGGGGTCCTTGGTGACATTCTCGAGAAGAAATTTGCGCATATTTCGCTTGGAGTAGGTTTTACATTTGTTGTCAGAGGCGGGGTTGGTAGGTTTACCCACTAGGTGCGCACAATTGAAAGCAATTAGCCAGTGATTGCGTTCATTCAATTCGCTTGTTCAGGCTCAATTGGAGCACAACTCATACACCAAAGGAGTTGCAGGAACTGATTGACGGTGCAGTGCACGCAATCAACAGAAATATTAAGAACTGCAAACGGTATGCCAAGAAGGCTTTAAGTCCAACTGCAGTGCAGCTGCACAATCGCGTCAAACCCCAAGCAAGGTCATCGGTACCTTATCGATAATCTGTAGTTATACAGAGGAATTCGCATTTCACGGGACGGTCAACCAGCTAGTCCTTGTCGTTTTGGCTGCTTCGAGCTGATGGAAGATGAAGGGTATTGCTTGGAAGCGTATCCCTGGCTGGTCATGTTGTGGTCGTAGCCCCTGACGGGAAAGTGGAATCGTATGCATGCTACTGCTCAGACCAGAGTAGTTCGGGGAGTTTGTGGCTGAAAAAGCATACAGTGGCACACCCAAAGGGCCGTAAATCGTGACTCCCCTCGGCTGTCCACCAAATACAACCCTCGTCATGCTCTAATCTACTTACTTGAGCTCTCTCCCGATTGTCGAGCCTAGCTGGTTGAGTGTCAACTGTTTGATGTTTGGAATTCCAATGTGTAACAGGGCGAGGAGCCTTGTGCTTGGCGGAATTGCTGGCCTTGCCTGGAGATTGGCTCGATTTTGTGACTGGAATCGTTCAACGATTACTTATCTCTTCTCCATACGGACGGTAGGTGAGTCCTTGGAAGTAAGATTAACAGCTACAGATCCGCGGTAGATCTAAAGAAATAGGTGTTCGATGTTCACTGGCTCATTGCTTTGAGTTGTGACGGCTAAGTTGGTTGCATGATTGATAGATAGATCTTGTGTGGTTCGTTCGAGATGTTTGGTCGACTTAGTTATTGTGATTACCCCCTCCGAGGCATAGGGCATCTGTTTTGGCCTTCTTCAACCTTCCTAGGTGGAGTCCTTTTGGCTTGAGTATATGCCAGAGAGTTGCGGTCCGAATTTCTCTTGTAGTTCCTTTCACCGCTTCTCAGAGGATGAATCCCTCCCTACGAACGGTCGTGGAGAAGGTTTTTAGAGCGTTCTGTAGCGAATCTGTGTTCTAGTTCCTTTCAGCGCTTCCCTGTCGATGAATCCCTACCTACGGACGGTGGTGGAGAAGGCTCTTAGAGCGTTTTGTAGCGAATCTCTGTTCTAGTTCGTTTCAGTGCTTCTCTGTGAATGAATCCCTTCCTAAGGACGATGCTGCAGAAGGCTATTAGAGCGTTTAGTAGCGAATCTCTGTTCTAGTTCCTTTCAGCGCTTCCCTGTCGATGAATCCCTACCTACGGACGGTGGTGGAGAAGGCTCTCAGAGCGTTTTGTAGCGAATCTCTGTTCTAGTTCCTTTCAGCGCTTCCCTGTGGATGAATCCCTCCCAACGGACGGTGGTGGAGAAGGCTCTTAGAGCGTTTTGTAGCGTTTCAGCGCTTCCCTGTGGGTGAATCCCTACCTAAGGACGGTGGTGGAGAGGCTCTTAGAGCGTTTTGTAGCGAATCTCTGTTCTAGTTCCTTTCAGCGCTTCCCTGTGGATGAATCCCTCTCTACGGACGATGGTGGAGAAGGTTCTTAGAGCGTTTAGTAGCGAATCACTGTTCTAGTTCCTTTCAGCGCTTCCCTCTGGATGAAACCCTACCTACGGACGGTGGTGGAGAAGGCTCTTAGAGCGTTTAGTAGCGAATCACTGTTCTAGTTCCTTTCAGCGCTTCCCTGTGGATGAATCCCTACCTACGGACGGTGGTGGAGAAGGCTCTTAGAGCGTTTTGTAGCGAATCTCTGTTCTAGTTCCTTTCAGCGCTTCCCTGTGAATGAATCCCTACCTACGGACGGTGGTGGAGAAGGCTCTTAGAGCGTTTAGTAGCGAATCTCTATTCTAGTTTCTTTCAGCGCTTCCCTGTGGATGAATCCCTACCTACGGACGGTGTGGAGAAGGGTCTTAGAGCATTTTGTAGCGAATCTCTGTTCTAGTTCCTTTCAGCGCTTCCCTGTGGATGAATCCCTCTCTACGGACGATGGTGCAGAAGGCTCTTAGAGCGTTTTGAAGTGAATCTCCGTTCTAGTTCGTTTCAGGGCTTCCCTGTGGCTGAATCCCTCCCATCGGCCGATGGTGGAGAAGGCTCTTAGAGCGTTCTATAGCGCATTCATGTTCTAGTTCCTTTCAGCGCTTCCCTCTCCATGAATCCCTATCTACGGACGGTGGTGGAGAAGGTTTATTTTTGTCAGTGGGCAAGTGGTCAGTGAAATTGAGGAGATGACCGTGCATCGAAAGTATCCTGGCGTGCCCAGGTGTTGCTCCCTCCATTGCTTGAAGCCTCTCAGTCTCATTGCCGAGCTGATAGACAATTGTTTACTGACAATGTCAGTCGGAAGTAGGTGGAGCATGGTTTTGAGCGCCGCTGTGGGAGAAGTTCTCAGCGCACTGGCAGTGCTGAGACATGCAGCTCGTTGAGTTTTTTTTCCATTATGGGTAGGTTGGACCTCTTCTCTAAGGCGGGCCACCGTACCAGTACCCCCAGTGCATGTTTGCTTGTAGGTCCAAGCCTTCTGCCTTCTTGCAGATGCATAGGGCAGCCAGCGATTTCCTGCCACTACACGACTATACGACCACTTCTTGGTCTGTCTTCTAATGGAGACGATCTACTGGTGTGTTGTTGTTGTTGTTGTAGCAGCTATGTAGCTGAGGTTGACGATCCTTGGTCGAGGTATTGTCCTCGAGTCGCTCCGGGACGTACATGCGTGCGTAGAACTGATCGTCGTGAGAGCTCGTTGGTGTAGTGGTTGGAAAGGCTCTTTCCTAGGAAGGGGCGGCATATACAACTTTCTCATTTGCTGTCCGAGTTCCTCATTTGGCGACGATCAGTAGTGTCTTCCACTGAATCATTTCCAATGCAGTCAGATTCCCATCCTTGCTGGTCCTTCTAGTGTCATCGTTCTTACTGTTCCTAGAAGAGGCGTCGTGTGGACGGTCTCTAAGGTTGTACCTTCTCTCACACAATCCGCAATCACTCAATAATAAAGCGAACCCTTCTTACATTTACTTACTTTCCAGACAATGGGGCTCATCTTCTGTTACGATATGTCAGCTTCTCTCCAAGAAATGCAAAAATCCTTTCAAATTCTAAATCAAATCGCTTCCCATTCGTTGGTGAGAGGAAAACCTGTCCTCTTAGTTGCTACCAAATCGGATCTAGTCAGTGATACAATACAATTGTACGACATTGAGAATACGTTCGCGCTGGAAGCGCTCGCCAATCGTTACTTTTTCAGTTTGAAGTCAACGCATTTCAATCCCAGTGATGTGCATAGCTTCTGGATTGGTATAGACTGGCTAGCTGGATACATGGCAGCGAACTACAAAAGCCTAAAAGGACGCATTGACTACGACATCGCAAGAGAGACCAAACAAAAGCGAACGACGGCATTTAGTGTGAGTACCCTCTAGCAATAGAATTGTTCTTCCAATTTTTGATGTATACACCTACTTAGATCTCGTATCGACGGCGGCCAAAGACTGCACCAGCCAATCTCAGTCCAGAGTATGCTGCTGGTCCACCACATAGCATTATGTCAGCAGCGACACAACACGCCTTTCGTTCAACACAACCGGCAGCAGATGATGCACCAACTACCTCAGAAATCAGTTGAAATATGTTTAGAAATGTTTATTGGTTCACATTCATGATAAGATTAAATGTCTTAGAACTGTTTAGTTGGGTCTCTTGGCAAGGTAATCCCGATAGGTCTGGGCCTCGGCAATCATTTCGTCGATGAGGCGGTTGGGTTTTTCCTTAGAAAACTTCTCAAGATCAAGATAGATCTGATCGTTGTGGCCGAAATCTCCAGGACGACGTGGCATCACATGGAAGTGAACGTGCTGCAAATGAAAGGAAACGTATTTTAGTAGAATAGGCGACATGGTTCGGTGGTATACCATATTGTGATGCATTGAAGAAAAGCTTTTATTAGGATTTACGTAGCGCGACATCTATTAGAAAGAACTGGAACGATGTTATCAAAGTCTACAACCACACGATAAGGTGATGGATACAGACGGATCTAGAAATTATGAAGGAACTGATGCAGGAGTACTCCGAAGCCATGGGTAAGAGCGCCAGCCATAGACAGAGCGTCCAATTCAATCTCGAAACAAACTACAGGAAACTGCGATTTGCCGGACAGTCAAGCCCATCTCTTGGTATTTACTTCTTCCTCGGGAGCTGGAGGACTTAGGTAATGTCGGGTTGATGGACCTCCTGAGATTCATATCACTATCTGGGTGGTTCTAACAGCAGACCATCTCTACAGTGGGCACAATGGACACGAACTGTTGGATCTAGGTGCCACAAGGCCATCCATCTACCTAACCTAAGGCCTATGTTGTCAAATTCAAATGTGTGTGTTGGAATGCCTTGGACAGAAGAAATACAATTCTATTGGATACCGGGGCCATGTCGGAATAGAGAAGGTAATGAAGCAGCAGACTCGCTAGCAAGACAAGAAGCAGCAGAACCCCTTATAGGTCCTGAACAGTTCTGTGGCATTGGGGACCATTAGGACAATAGAGAGAGCAAACATGAAGGCGAACCCCACAGGCGGATCAGTAGAAATGCGGTGAAGTGGGAGGGCTATGATCCCTTGTTTTCGGATCATAACCTCGCTGATAAAAGGAAGAAGAAGAAGAAGAGAGAGCAAACATGGCAAGTACCGGGATTAACATTCAAGGAACTATAACCGACACAAAGTTCGAAGCACGCATCAACCTAAATAAGAATAACCTACGCATCCAGGGGTCGAATCGCGTCCAATGGAGGACATGACGAGTTATCCGTTCACGGAGGACGCGATTCGATCTCGGGTTTCCTAACGAGGCACTGTAGACTCGAGGAACACCTAGGCATATCGACGAAGTACTCTTCTTCTTCTTCTTCTTCTTTTTATCAGCGAGGTTATGATCCGAAAACAAAGGATCACAACCCTCCCACTTCACCGCATTTCTACTGATCCGCCTGTGGGGTTCGCCTAAATATATATCGACAAAGTACTCTCTGCAGATTAAAGAGCGGAAAGGGAAGGAGGTAGAGAAAGGTGATGATTCTGGAAATACTGAGGAAAGCAAATCATTTCACATTCTTGCTGCGCGCGGTTAAAAAACGTCTTCACGGTGCGCCCGTAGATGCGTTCTAAGACGTAGAGAAGGGTGCAAACAAACGGACGGGACATTAATATAGATTTCGTCTGAACAATGATGGTGGAAGTACTAGTACAGGAGCGCTGAGGAGCTAGCATTTCGGTGGTGTTATACCGAAGGAATTGGACTGATCACCAATCAATTTGAATGCTTGTCACTGAGCACGTTCTAGTAAGCTTCCGTCTAAACATTGGACTCTAGTTTCATGCGAGTTGGACTCTAGTTTCGGACGAATAAATGCTTTAATGATCGTGGCCATGTCTGTGGGAGTGAAGAAGGCATCTAGCAACACCTCCCCTTCTTCTTCTTCTTCTTTTTCTTCCTATTTCGACGAAGCTATGATCCGAAAGCAAGGGATCATAACCCTCCAATTTCACTGCATTTCTACTGATCCTCAACTGATTCTCTATTGATCCCCCTGTGGAGTTCGCCTTAGCATCACCTTTCCCATTCCACATCTCGATGCCAGTTGACACAGAGCTGCGAATACCTATGCAAAACACAGGCAAGCATCAAACATTCCTCTACTATGACATGGAACACGGACCAAAGACGTACAAAATCACGGGACAAGTTCCACAAGGGTCGGACCAACTCTTCTTCTTCTTCTTCTTGTTTCGCCCAAGTTTTGATCTGAAAACTTCACTGCATTTCTACAGATCCTCAACTGATTCTCTACTGATCTGCCTGTGGCGTTCGCCTGTTTGACTCAAAAGATCATAACCCTCCCACTTCACGCATTTCTACTGATCCTCAACCGATCCTCTACTGATCTGACTGTGGAGTTCGCCTGTTTTACTTAAGGAAGCACAAATCTCCTACTTCACTGCATTTCTACTGATCCTCAACTGATTCTCTACTGATCCTCAACCGATCCTCTACTCATCCGCATGTGGAGTTCGCCTGTTTGACTCAAGGAAGCACAAACCTCCTACTTCACTGCATTTCTACTGATCCTCAACTGATTCTCTACTGATCCTCAACCGATCTTCTACTGATCTGCCTGTGGAGTTCGCCTGTTTGACTCAAGGAAACACAAACCTCCTACTTCACTGGATTTCTACTAATCCTCAACTGATTCTCTACTGATCCTCAACCGATCCTCTACTGATCTGCCTGTGGAGTTCGCCTGTTTGACTCAAGGAAACACAAACCTCCTACTTCACTGGATTTCTACTGATCCTCAACTGATTCTCTACTGATCCTCAACCGATCCTCTACTCATCCGCCTGTGGAGTTCGCCTGTTTGACTCAAGGAAGCACAAACCTCCTACTTCACTGGATTCCTACTGATCCTCAACTGATTCTCTACTGATCCTCAACCGATCCTCTATTGATCTGCCTGTGGAGTTCGCCTGTTTGACTCAAGGAAGCACAAACCTCCTGCTTCACTGCATTTCCTTGGTAATCGGCTGCTGATTCCAGCGAAGGTCAGGGCTTTGCATTGACAAACCTTAATGTCAACTCCATTCATTTGCAGTTTGACCATGGTAGTGTACTGCTTTTGGAATAGAAGACAGCACTGAGGACTGGGCAAAGGGTTCTTTGGACTGATGAGCTGTTTGCCACGAAAGAGAAGGACTTTTCGAAGTGTAAAGCATGGAGGTGGATCGATTTTGGTGTGCAGAGCTACTTCCTTCAGCAGAATCAACGATCTACGTTCGCGGAAGATCGTGGGCTACAGAACCATTCTAGATGAGAATGCTCTTCCAAGATGTCTTCGTTCAATTGAAGACGAGTTTGTCTTTAACAACTGCGAACACACTTCACAGTTGTATTCAAGCTTTTTGCAACAGAATGGACAAGAAGAGGTGCTAATCAGCATGGTTTGACCACCACAGTTGCCGGATCTGATCACTTGGACAGAAGGGTTCGCGAAATGTCTTCTTCTTCTTCACCAGGAGCATATTGGCAACAACTTGTTGTATGCCGAAGGAGAAAAGAAAGGAAACAACTGTTCAGAGCCTTCGAATCTAACCCGGAGGGACGACGCAGTAGAGGGCCTCCTCGCTGTATGTGGCGAGGGTTAGAAGGGTTCACGAAATGTCTTCTTCTTCTTCGTCACCAGGAGCATTGTGGCAACAACTTGTTGTATGCCGAAGGAGAAAAGAAAGGAAACAACTGTTCAGAGCCTTCGAATCTAACCCGGAAGGACGACGCAGTAGAGGGCCTCCTCGCTGTAGGTGGCGAGGGACAGAAGGGTTCGCGAAATGTCTTCTTCTTCGTCACCAGGAGCATAGTGGCAACAACTTGTTGTATGCCGAGGGAGAAAAGAAAGGAAACAACTGTTCAGAGCCTTCGAATCTAACCCGGAGGGACGACGCAGTAGAGGGCCTTGTAGCGCGGACAAGTTCAAAGGGACCTCGATCAACTTGGAGTGCGCAACTGGAGGCAATTAGCTAAAGACCGAGCTAAATGGAGAGGCTTGTTGGTCCAGGTTCACCGTGGACTGTAGCGCCAACTAAGCAAAGTAGAAGCTAGTGAAGGGCGCCTTCCATGGATCGACAGCAACGATGTTGCATTTTAGCAGTCTTTCCATGGTTTGCAAGGACAAACGATGTTAAGCTGATTGGACGGTAAGACTCGGGTAGCTCACTGGGTTTGCTACGTGGCTAAGGAGATGGAATGCATCCCAGAAGCTTGTTCTAAAAAAAAACTACCAAAGTGGGTAGGATATTACCAGGACATCTCTAGATCTCTAATCTCTAGAATGAGCTAAAGGGAGAGGCTTGTTGGTTGAGGTCCAGGTTCACCCCGAAACTCTAGCGACACGTAAGTAAGTTACGTCCAAGAGTATCGCACCAGACTGCCTCATTCATTGTCTTCACTTTTCCTCCATGGGTTTGCTTTTCTTACTCTGTGACCTCTCTACTATGGGAACTATCACACTTAGGTGGCTCACATGTGTCGTTTTCCATTCTTGACCTCTTTGGGCGGCCCACATGGGTCGCATTGCATGTGCTATTGTGTTTTGTTATGTCACGCAGTAGCGTGTTACATGGAAATGGTCAAATGGAAATGAATCGAGTGCGGTGTCGTTTGAAAATGGGAATGAGGATCGTGTGTGGCCTCTCATTTGGGTGCACAACGACGAATGTATCCATCAAAATTCCTAGAAAGTGAGAGACACTTAGACAAAGTCAAAGTAGAACCTCTTGGTGGTCTTAAACTTATGAACACTCACCTCAATAGTTTGGCCAGCATCTGGTCCATCCTGAACGGTAACAGTAGCCGCTGATGTCTTATAAATGTCTTCCAACATTCGCTCTACCTTACAAGCTGTACTAAATAAATCACTTATCTCATCACGATTCAGATCGTGTAAACGTGCAGCCACACGTTTGGTCGACACCAGAACATCTAAATAAGAAAAAATTCGCTTTATACCTTTCAAATGAATTGCGAGTTGTACTGACGTCCTTGGACCACACAACGTAGATTCGTAAACGCATAACAGTAGGGACTCTCGAAGAAAATCGTATCTTTTGGAATTTGAATTTGATTAGAGAAGCTTCGATCCATGCCGCCCAAGTCGCTGCTATCAATTGCAGTCAAGCTATAGACATCGTTACGACGATGGTCAAAGCATGGCATATTCTGACGAACGGTGGCGATTTTCTTCAAATCAATCACAGCCGTGGCAATGTCTAGTTCTCTTTCCTCTGTTGCGGCCACAATCTTCCCCCAAGGATCGACAATCTGAAAGCACAAACGCATAAGTACACTGTGTAGAGCCAAGTAGAGAGAACAGCATCAACTAGCTTACAAGAGCATGGCCATAGCTTTGCCTTTTTTTATTATGAAATCCAATTTGGGCGGGCGCCACAACATAGCACTGATTCTCGATTGCTCTAGCCCGTAGCAGCACTTCCCAGTGTGCCTTACCCGTGCTGAATGCAAACGCCGACGGATATGTAAGAATCTCTGCACCAAACTTTCGAAGCGCTGTCGCAGCCTCCGGAAAGCGGACATCATAGCACTAGATGAACAAAAATTCGTTTGGGCATTCTATTTGGATCAAAAATGGTTCGTCGTGTATCTTACAATTTGCAGGCCCAAGTTGCCGATTGGAGTCGGTACAATCGGCACAATGCGTTCACCCTTCGCAACGACATCTGATTCACGGAAGCGAAACTCTGGTGTGACGACATCAAATAAATGCAATTTGTGATAGACCCTGACAATGTCGCCATTCGAATTGATGATCACGTGTGCGTTGTTTATTTTGTCCGTCTTTCCACCCGACTTTCAACGAAAAATGAGAAAAAATTGAAACCGAAATGAATAGATCCAGTCTAGAGGAACCTACAGCGTCGAGGATTGACTCATGGATGCCACCCAACGAGAGCCACATATCATTCTTCTTTGCTAGATCGGAATATGCGGCAACTGTTGCTCCAGTAAGGGGCTCTGATAGTGCGAGAGTCTCTTGACGATTCTCACCAACAAAGTCACAACATTCGGGAAGGAAGAGGAACTAAATATACGTGAGTGAGAGACATCGCATAGAAACTTGAGAAATGTGTGAACAAACCTTTACGGACTGGTCCTTGGACTTTTGTACTAGCTGTTGAACCTGCTGGAGATTTGCCAGTTTATCGTTGGTGGAACGCATCTGGCCAATGGCAACAAGTATATTGGATTCTGTTGTTGGCGTCGACATCATTCGTGTGAGAAATGCTGAAATGAGAAGAGACAAGGTTTGGGGTTAGAAGCATTTTGATTATCTCCAGGACGCAGGATACAGGCAGATGCCCCCCTTATGAAACGGATACCCAGTTCCACTAAGGAACTACTGGATTGACCGAAAGATAAAGTAGTTTACAGGTTCTACATGGAACCATTTGGCTTCCGTAAGAGGCACCTAAGTGCACTTCCCTCTAACCTAACCCAATCTACCCTGTTTGTGTAGTCATCTGGTGTTTGTTGATAAGGCTTCCAAAATGATTCAATAACTTTCTAAGAAACCTCAGAATCTGGGCTACTTTCCATCCACACAAACCCCTCATCGAATCGCCTCGAAACACTACGCTCTCGAAGAAAGAGCTCATCCCATCCCTTGGACTACATCTCGATGCCAGTTGCCACAGAGCTGAGAATACCTATGCCAAACGCAGGCACGCATCAAACATTCCTCTACTATGACACGGATCACGGACCAAAGACGTACAAGATCACGGGAGGAGTTCCACAAGGGTCGGACCAACTCTTCTTCTTCTTCTTGTTTCGGCAAAGTTTTGATATGAAAATAGGCGATCATAACCCTCCCTCCCTTCACCGCATTTCTACTGATCCTCAACCGATCCTCTACTGATCCGCCTGTGGAGTTCGCCTGTTTGACTCAAGGAAGCACAAACCTCCTACTTCACTGCATTTCTACTGATCCGCCTGTGGAGTTCGCCTGTTTGACTCAAGGAAACACAAACCTCCTACTTCACCGCATTTCTACTGACCCTCAACTGATTCTCTACTGATCCTCAACCGATCCTCTACTGATCGGCCTGTAGAGTTCGCCTGTTTGACTCAAGGAAGCACAAATCTCCTACTTCACTGCATTTCTACTGATCCTCAACTAATTCTCTACTGATCCTCAACCGATCCTCTACTGATCGGCCTGTAGAGTTCGCCTGTTTGACTCAAGGAAACACAAACCTCCTACTTCACTGCATTTCTACTGATCCTCAACTGATTCTCTACTGATCCTCAACCGATCCTCTACTGATCGGCCTGTAGAGTTCGCCTGTTTGACTCAAGGAAACACAAACCTCCTACTTCACTGCATTTCTACTGATCCTCAACTGATTCTCTACTGATCCTCAACCGATCCTCTATTGATCCGCCTGTAGAGTTCGCCTATGTGACTCAAGGAAACACAAACCTCCTACTTCACTGCATTTGTACTGATCCTCAACTGATTCTCTACTGATCCTCAACCGATCCTCTACTGATCCGCCTGTAGAGTTCGCCTATGTGACTCAAGGAAACACAAATCTCCCACTTCACTGCATTTCTACATATCCACCTGTGGGGTTCGTTCACATCCGCCAAAAACCTGACAATGTTCCAAAGAGATAGCGGCTTTTGGATTTCGACCAAGGATGTGCCATCAAAAGCATTCACCACACGGCGGTAGCTAACGCAGTAGGTGGGCGTCCTCCTCCCATAGCTAATGAGGAACGCTAACTACCATTGCGCCGACTACTAAATAGCTACCAATCACGTCATGACGCCAGTAACGAAGACAAATGTCCAGACTGTATGAACGTTGAATCTAGACGGAGAGATGGTAGCCCAAGGTGCACTGGGAGTGGAGTTAAAAGGTTGTCACACGCAACCTCTTCAACTACCATCTTGCGTCTGGAAGGCGCTGTGGAGTCGTCCCATCGAACGTGGCTCTAGAAACAATTGATTGGGAGTATTGCGAAACCCAACTGGATATGGCCAAGAGGATCGTCAAAGCAAAGTCTGTGTTTGTGTGAACACCAAGCGAAGACTGTTTCGCTCCAACGTTGAATCTGTGCCATTGTATGGATGCAGGACGTGGAGAGTTCAGGAGAGCGCTGCAAACAGGTGGCTGGGCGACGTCTTAAGGATTTTCTGGGCCAATGGCTTCTCTGTCAGATCCTGTGCCATTGTATGGATGCAGGACTGGAGAGTTCAGGAGAACGCTGCAAACAGGTGGCTGGGCGACGTCTTAAGGATTTTCTGGGCCAATGGCTTCTCTGGCAGATCCTGTGCCATTGTATGGATGCAGGACGTGGAGAGTTCAGGAGAACGCTGCAAACAGGTGGCTGGGCGACGTCTTAAGGATTTCCTGTGCCAATCGCTTCTCTGTCAGATCCTGTGCCATTGTATGGATGCAGGACGTGGAGAGTTCAGGAGAGCGCTGCAAACAGGTGGCTGGGCGACGTCTTAAGGATTTCCTGGGCCAATCGCTTCTCTGTCAGATCCTGTGCCATTGTATGGATGTAGGACGTGGAGAGTTCAGGAGAAAGCTGCAAACAGGTGGCTGGGCAACATCTTAAGGATCTCCTGGGCCAATCGCTTTTCTGTCAGATCCTGTGCCATTGTATGGATGCAGGACGTGGAGAGTACAGGAGAAAGCTGCAAATAGGCGGCTGGGCGACGTCTTAAGGATTTCCTGGGCCAATCGCTTCTCTGTCAGAGAACGGGTCGGGAAGCAATAGGCACAACCATCCAACGACGGATGGAGTGGTCACATATTTAGAAAAGGTCAATGGAACCCTTTAACTCAGGATGGCAGTCCGAGGAGAATAATGGCGCAGAACAGTCGAGTCACGACAAATGATCAGAGCTGAGGCACATTGCCAGAGTAGTAGAGCTCCTAGGAACCACAAGGGGATACAAGACATAAGCAAAAGGCACATTGCCACAGTAGTGGAGGTCCTAGGAACCACAAGGGGATACAAGACATAAGCAAGTAGGAGCTTCCCATCTCTGACTAAAGTAAAACGCGGGACACCAACTGCTCAGACGAGAAGAGCTTTATAGATTGGCGGCTACTGAAGTCGTAGTTACAAAGCGAAAGGACGATACAACGAAGCCAAGGCAATGAAGGACATTTGTTGTGTTATAGGACAGGACAAACGGGCTCTGGTGGAGGATCGTTGGGAATCCAATGAATGAGCAGCGAGACTACCTTTAGCTTCGACTGGCAGCTTAGAAGTGGTGGCAATGGTGCAGTGGATAGTGTGTTTGCACGGTAAGCCAGGGGTCGAATGGCTGTATCCGTGAATGGATGAATGGTCTCGTAATTTGTACTCGTATTGTGCTGTTGGTAGATCTAGCAGCAATATTCATACAAATTACTGACGAGTCTTCCGTTCACGGACACGATGAATTCAACTCCAGGGATCGAATCGCGTCTCCCGTGAACGAATAACTCGTCACGTAATTTTTATGTATGTTGTTGCTAGATCTACCAACAACACAATACAAATTACGTTACCAGTCATCCGTTGACGCGATTCGACCCCAGGGTTCCGTGAACGGATGAATGGTCACGTAATTTGCAGTGTTGTTGGTATGTCATGGTACAAGGTACGCGAAGTCTTCCGTTCACCGCTCACGGAGACGGCGATTCCACCCCAGTGGTCGAATTGTCGTATCAGTGAACGGATGAGTGGTCACGTTATTTGTGCTGTTGGCAGATCTGGCGAACATTAAACAAAAAAATTACGTAACGAATATTCCGTTCACGGAGACAGCGACTTGACCCCAGGCCGCGTGAACGGATTTGCAGTGTTGTTGGTAAGGTCTAGCTACATACAAATTACAATACCACCACAGCGGTCGAATTGTCGTATACGTAAACGGATAAGGGGGCACGTAATTTGTACTGTTGGCAGATCTGGCGAACACCAAACAAAAAAAAATTACGTAACGAGTCTTCCGTTCATGGAGACAGCGACTTGACCCCAGAGCTCGTGAACGCATGACTGTTCACGTAATTTGTAGTTGTTGGGGTCTAACTACATGCCTACATGCAGTCTTCCACTCACGGATACAGCCACTCGACCCCAGGTTTCAAAACCCAGCGAGGAACATCAATCATCCACCCCGTAGTACAGAAAAAAAAAGGAAACTGAATCGAACATCGAACATCAACCACTTGTACGTAGCAATGAACTTTGAAGCAACTAGAGGACGACAACACCTCGACCAAGGATCGTCAACCTCAGCTGCAACAACAACTAGCAGCTCATGCCGCAGTCGCACTTCTGTTCGAGTTGCTTCGACAATATTACATGCAAACACAAGGGGCACAGGGCCATAGGGGAAATGCAATCAAATTGAGAAACCATCGACACATTCAAACCACCACCAGGGACGGCGCGGCTAAACTGTTCAACAGTAAAATCAAATATCACAGCCGGTCCCCGGGTCACACTTTCTTAGAAATTTTCATCGGTTTTCCGCTCACCTCTTCGTAAAGCCGGTGCGGCGCTTCGCAGGCAAACTCTATTGACATTCCTCGTCAACTGTTGAACCAACATTGAGTGAAGCGATTGTCTGGCTTCTGACGGAATTGAACGAATTTATTTCGAATTATTTGCTGCCACCCCCCCGCCTGTTCAACCGGTTAATTGTTATCAATTTAAAATGGAGAAAACAACTGTTAACGCAAACATCATCTGACACTGACATAACTGTGTTTGTGTCCTTTGCGTGGGCAGTGGGCACACACACAGCCGTGTGACGCACGCAGGCAAATGTCAAATGTCGTCGTTGCCACATTGGGGATAGTTTGGAATGCTTGTCACACAGTGCACAACAGTGATGCCACTTTTACATGTCAGCTTCAACTCGTTTTGAACTGCAGCGTCTCGACTCCGTTTTGGGTGGCAAGTGGAGTCGAACAAACTGTGGGGAAGTTCAAATAATTTGTTTTCCACGATTTAAATGAATTTTGTCCATTTTGATGGAGCGACCTTACATAATCAATGGCCCGCCAATCTTTCATGAGAATCGCGGGGGTAGGATGCTCAGGTGGACTGTCCATCCTTCTCGATCCTTCGCCATTGACTCCAACTCATTAGGACGAATCCCTAGACGGCTCCAGGAGAGATGTCTGACTTCAAAATTTCATGACCATAGTCATGGAGTGACCTTTTGCCATTTTTTGTGATAATTGCTCTGACAAGCGAGCAGTCCCTTATGGCATTCAACTTTAGCGCTTCCAACCACCTCTAATCCGAACATTTTCGTACGACAATTGAAGTGCAATTTCTCACTATGAGAACGCATATAGCTTTTATTTCCATAAATCGGATTTCGCTTAACCTAATAAGCTTCCCAGTGCTGTCCTCTATTCAAGTTGACAGGATCGACAATGGTCCAGCGTATTTTTACGACCAAATTGTCGCCTGCCTCATTCAATCAGTTCATCTTGTGCCACAGCAGAACTATATGCCAGCCCGCGCGCCGCCATGGTATAATAAAAAGCTACGCTCTTACTTACTTACTTAGATCCTTTAACCCATCGGGGGGCATAGGGCGTCAACCACGCCTGCGCGCCATCTTGTTCGGAGTTCTGCAAGGCGTTTGAGCTGCCTCCTACTCATTCCTAAAGAGCTCGATTCCTCCTCAACTGTTCTGCGCCACGTTTGCCTAGGGCGTCCCACTATTCTGCCTGCCTGGGTGAGCGGAATCCATTGCATGGCGTATTTCGCAATGGAGTTGTCTTCACGCCATAGGATGTGCCCAATCCACTGTCACTTTCTCCTTCCTATAGTAATGCTTATAGGTTCTTGGCCCGTTCTTGTATAAAGTTGTTCGTTGGAGATGCGGCTCGGCCAAAAAATCCTCAAGATGATCCTTAAACATTTGTTTACGAAGACTTGCAGCTTGCGTGTGTTAATGATGTCCACCTTCAAAGTAATGCACCCATAAAGCAGCACCGATTCTATGTTGGAGCGGAACAGTCGCAGTTTGGTTCTTAAGCTCATAACATTGCTTCTCCAGATTTTGGATAGCTACTATCACTTCGTAACAAACGAAACAAAATATGGCAACCATTCCTCAAATCTCGATCTGTCTCTGACTTTTCCCATTACCAAAAGGTTCACTCGCAAGTCTCTGAACTCTGCGAATATCTTTGACCCCAATGCTAAAGTATGCTACAAGGCTGGGCCTTCCTGCGAACGACTTTCGTAGAAGCTGGCATGTATGAAGAAGAAGAAGGAACTATTCCTCACCTTCTTTGTTTCTGTCTAGCTCTCTCCCGTAGAAGGAAGCTTCGCCTAGGAGCCTCCTATTACAAGGATATAGGCGACCTGAAAAACATCGACATTAGGAGCCTCCTAAGCTTCATAAGAAGCTCAAAATGGATCAATGAGTAATTAGAGAGAAACTCTCCCCCCTATGATGCACGTGGAATCACAATGGACCTATTGTTGGTCTAAGTGTGTTGGCGATTCTCAGCCGGCAGCCACTGTAACCTTACCTTACCCAACCTAAGGCCAAACGGAAACCTGATAAGGTATCCATCTACTTTCAAGTTTGCTAATAGATCTTCGGCAGACAATAAAACAAATGACATTCCAGCTGTCAGCTTCTTAGACAAGGCCAATCTGCTTATTGCTCTCTCTTTGCAGCGAACTCCACCATCCCGGATAGTGCTTTGTCTCCGCCTGTACTTGCAAGCGTCGAATTCTCTATGGGACAAGTCCGTTTTCGCTATTGTACATTTGCAGGTGTACTCAACAAAGGTGGTCTTAACATACACAAATCCGCTGGTCCAGATGGTATCTCCCCCATAGTTCTGAAGAGGTGTTCTTCCACGCTGGCAAAACCTCTGCGTAGGCTTTGCGGTACTGTTCTACACTTCCGGGCTCTTGCCGAGAAGCTGGAGAACAGCATTTGTCCAGCCAGTCCCTAAAAAAAGGCGAATCTTCCTCCTTTCTGTCAGTCTTACTCTCTGGGCTCTTGCCGATAAACTGGAGAGCAGCATTTGTCCAGCCCATCCCTAAAAAAAGGCAAATCTTCCTCTCCGTCCAATTGCCGACCATTGCACTTACGTCCCTTCCTTCCAAGGTCTTGGAAACGCTGATAAACCATCAGTTTATGAAATATGCTGATTCACAGTAACTCCTCAATGACCGACAGTATGGTTTCCGTAACAACAGGTCGACTGGTAATTTGATAACTTTTGTATCTCACGGATAAGTGGAACCAATCTCTCCATCTTTCTGGTGAAAGTAAGATTGTTGCGCTCGATACATCGAAGGCATTTGACAGAGCTTAGGACCAGGCTCTCTCGTCGAAAATGCGTGCGTATGTCATCGTTGAGTCTCTTGTTCAATGAATTAGAAATTACCTTTCAGGCCGTCCTGGGACAGCTTCAAGACTGCAATTCACCATTCAAATGCTGGTGTTCCCCAGGGTTCCGCTTTGTCTCTGACTCTCTTTCTCATTTCTATAAATGACGTCTTGTCTGCTACCTTTAATCCAATCAATTCTTTCGCTGATGACCTTACACTCAGTTTTTCATATTCGTTCCCTAGCTCACGTCCCTGCCCTTCGAGCGTAGAAGAGGAACGTCAACACATTAAATTTCAACCTGGACAGCATAACTAAATGAGGTTCAACCAATAAAGATGTGGAGCCTTTCATATTCCATTGCCCGCGCTCTAGGGAACCGAAAGAGACATCAACTGGAGGAGGTATTAGAGGAGGCCGTCACCCCGGAGAGTATAACCAGACAGATGGTAAAGCCGTCAGAAGACCGGGACGCAATCTGTTAAGACTGTTGCCAAAGTAATGAAGGAAGACTGAGAGCAGAGCAACAGCAGAATGCAAATGCTGGAGTCCCTTTATTCTTCTTCTTCCTAATTCGGCGAGGTTCGGCATTTCTACTGATCCGCCTGTGGAGTTCGCTTGGACTGGAGCTGGAGTACCCCTCGCGATTAAATGCTTGACGGCAGTACCACGAGGACTAAAGGCTAAATACGGGCTCAGTTTCGTCTTTTAAAAAGTCCCACCTTCCCACGAAAAAGATGAGACCTTGGAGCTGTATCAGTATCAATACTTTCTGACGGAGCGCAGTCATGGGGTCTTATCCTTCTTCCAACAACTGCTCCAAACTACACGCTGATGATTGACTTGCCACAGTGTTCATAAAGACTCTCAAATTGACTCTCAACATACTGAAGAAGGACTGCCAAGGACTGACAAGTCTGTGGCATAAGGACATGATAAATCTGGTGGAGACATATGGATGCGACCTTATCTGAGCCTGGAGACTGTTGGGATAAGTAGGAAGGGGATACTCTACGACTTTCTAGGAAACAGAGGTCAACTTACAGGGAAATCTCTAGGACTCTGCATACTCTACGACCTTCTAGGAAGCAGAGGCGCCAGCCCACAGGGAAATCCGAAGAACTCTGCATACTCTACGACCTTCTAGGAAGCAGAGGCGTCAGCCCACAGGGAAATCTGAAGGACTCTGCATACTCTACGACCTTCTACGAGGCAGTGGCGTTAACCCACAGGAAAATCTGTAGGACTCTGCATACTCTACGACCTTCTAGGAAGCAGTGGCGTCAGCCCATAGGGAAATCTGTAGGACTCTGCATACTCTACGACCTTCTAGGAAGCAGAGGCGTCAGCCCACAGGGAAATCCGAAGGACTCTGCATACTCTACGACCTTCTAGGAAGCAGAGGCGTCAGCCCACAGGGAAATCCGAAGGACTCTGCATACTCTACGACCTTCTAGGAAGCAGAGGCGTCAGCCCACAGGGAAATCCGAAGGACTCTGCATACTCTACGACCTTCTACGAGGCAGTGGCGTTAACCCACAGGAAAATCTGTAGGACTCTGCATACTCTACGACCTTCTAGGAAGCAGTGGCGTCAGCCCATAGGGAAATCTGTAGGACTCTGCATACTCTACGACCTTCTAGGAAGCAGAGGCGTCAGCCCACAGGGAAATCCGAAGGACTCTGCATACTCTACGACCTTCTACGAGGCAGTGGCGTTAACCCACAGGAAAATCTGTAGGACTCTGCATACTCTACGACCTTCTAGGAAGCAGTGACGTCAGCCCACAGGGAAATCTGAAGGACTCTGCATACTCTACGACCTTCTACGAGGCAGTGGCGTTAACCCACAGGAAAATCTGTAGGACTCTGCATACTCTACGACCTTCTAGGAAGCAGTGGCGTCAGCCCACAGGGAAATCTGAAGGTCTCTGCATACTCTACGACCTTCTAGGAAGCATTGGCGTCAGCCCACAGGGAAATCCGAAGGACTCTGCATACTCTACGACCTTCTACGAAGCAGTGGCGTTACCCAAAGGAAAATCTGTAGGACTCTGCATACTCTACGACCTTCTAGGAAGCAGTGGCGTCAGCCCACAGGGAAATCTGAAGGTCTCTGCATACTCTACGACCTTCTAGGAAGCATTGGCGTCAGCCCACAGGAAAATCCGAAGGACTCTGCATACTCTACGACCTTCTAGGAAGCAGAGGCGTCAGCCCACAGGGAAATCTGTAGGACTCTGCATACTCTACGACTTTCTAGGAAGCAGTGGCGGCAGCCCACAGGGAAATCTGAAGGACTCTGCATACTCTACGACCTTCTAGGAAGCATTGGCGTCAGCCCACAGGGAAATCCGAAGGACTCTGCATACTCTACGACCTTCTAGGAAGCATTGGCGTCAGCCCACAGGGAAATCCGAAGGACTCTGCATACTCTACGACCTTCTAGGAAGCAGAGGCGTCAGCCCACAGGGAAATCCGAAGGACTCTGCATACTCTACGACTTTCTAGGAAGCAGAGGCGTCAGCCCACAGGGAAATCTGTAGGACTCTGCATATTCTACGACCTTCTAGGAAGCAGTGGCGTCAGCCCATAGGGAAATCTGTAGGACTCTGCATACTCTACGACCTTCTAGGAAGCAGAGGCGTCAGCCCACAGGGAAATCCGAAGGACTCTGCATACTCTACGACCTTCTAGGAAGCAGAGGCGTCAGCCCACAGGGAAATCTGTAGGACTCTGCATACTCTACGACCTTCTACGAAGCAGTGGCGTTACCCAAAGGAAAATCTGTAGGACTCTGCATACTCTACGACCTTCTAGGAAGCAGTGGCGTCAGCCCACAGGGAAATCTGAAGGTCTCTGCATACTCTACGACCTTCTAGGAAGCATTGGCGTCAGCCCACAGGAAAATCCGAAGGACTCTGCATACTCTACGACTTTCTAGGAAGCAGTGGCGGCAGCCCACAGGGAAATCTGAAGGACTCTGCATACTCTACGACTTTCTAGGAAGCAGTGGCGGCAGCCCACAGGGAAATCTGAAGGACTCTGCATACTCTACGACCTTCTAGGAAGCATTGGCGTCAGCCCACAGGGAAATCCGAAGGACTCTGCATACTCTACGACCTTCTAGGAAGCATTGGCGTCAGCCCACAGGGAAATCCGAAGGACTCTGCATACTCTACGACCTTCTAGGAAGCAGAGGCGTCAGCCCACAGGGAAATCTGTAGGACTCTGCATACTCTACGACTTTCTAGGAAGCAGTGGCGGCAGCCCACAGGGAAATCTGAAGGACTCTGCATACTCTACGACCTTCTACGAAGCAGTGGCGTTACCCAAAGGAAAATCTGTAGGACTCTGCATACTCTACGACCTTCTAGGAAGCAGTGGCGTCAGCCCACAGGGAAATCTGAAGGTCTCTGCATACTCTACGACCTTCTAGGAAGCATTGGCGTCAGCCCACAGGAAAATCCGAAGGACTCTGCATACTCTACGACCTTCTAGGAAGCAGAGGCGTCAGCCCACAGGGAAATCTGTAGGACTCTGCATACTCTACGACTTTCTAGGAAGCAGTGGCGGCAGCCCACAGGGAAATCTGAAGGACTCTGCATACTCTACGACCTTCTAGGAAGCATTGGCGTCAGCCCACAGGGAAATCCGAAGGACTCTGCATACTCTACGACCTTCTAGGAAGCATTGGCGTCAGCCCACAGGGAAATCCGAAGGACTCTGCATACTCTACGACCTTCTAGGAAGCAGAGGCGTCAGCCCACAGGGAAATCCGAAGGACTCTGCATACTCTACGACTTTCTAGGAAGCAGAGGCGTCAGCCCACAGGGAAATCTGTAGGACTCTGCATATTCTACGACCTTCTAGGAAGCAGTGGCGTCAGCCCATAGGGAAATCTGTAGGACTCTGCATACTCTACGACCTTCTAGGAAGCAGAGGCGTCAGCCCACAGGGAAATCCGAAGGACTCTGCATACTCTACGACCTTCTAGGAAGCAGAGGCGTCAGCCCACAGGGAAATCTGTAGGACTCTGCATACTCTACGACCTTCTACGAAGCAGTGGCGTTACCCAAAGGAAAATCTGTAGGACTCTGCATACTCTACGACCTTCTAGGAAGCAGTGGCGTCAGCCCACAGGGAAATCTGAAGGTCTCTGCATACTCTACGACCTTCTAGGAAGCATTGGCGTCAGCCCACAGGGAAATCCGAAGGACTCTGCATACTCTACGACCTTCTAGGAAGCAGTGGCGTCAACCCACAGGGAAATCTGTAGGACTCTGCATACTCTACGACCTTCTAGGAAGCAGAGGCGTCAGCCCACAGGGAAATCTGTAGGACTCTGCATACTCTACGACCTTCTACGAAGCAGTGGCGTTACCCAAAGGAAAATCTGTAGGACTCTGCATACTCTGCGGCCTTCTAGGAAGCAGAGGCGTCAGCCCACAGGAAAATCCGAAGGACTCTGCATACTCTACGACCTTCTAGGAAGCAGAGGCGTCAGCCCACAGGGAAATCTGTAGGACTCTGCATATTCTACGACCTTCTAGGAAGCAGTGGCGTCAGCCCATAGGGAAATCTGTAGGACTCTGCATACTCTACGACCTTCTAGGAAGCAGAGGCGTCAGCCCACAGGGAAATCCGAAGGACTCTGCATACTCTACGACCTTCTAGGAAGCAGAGGCGTCAGCCCACAGGGAAATCTGTAGGACTCTGCATACTCTACGACCTTCTACGAAGCAGTGGCGTTACCCAAAGGAAAATCTGTAGGACTCTGCATACTCTACGACCTTCTAGGAAGCAGTGGCGTCAGCCCACAGGGAAATCTGAAGGTCTCTGCATACTCTACGACCTTCTAGGAAGCATTGGCGTCAGCCCACAGGGAAATCCGAAGGACTCTGCATACTCTACGACCTTCTAGGAAGCAGTGGCGTCAACCCACAGGGAAATCTGTAGGACTCTGCATACTCTACGACCTTCTAGGAAGCAGAGGCGTCAGCCCACAGGGAAATCTGTAGGACTCTGCATACTCTACGACCTTCTACGAAGCAGTGGCGTTACCCAAAGGAAAATCTGTAGGACTCTGCATACTCTACGATCTTCTAGGAAGCAGTGGCGTCAGCCCACAGGGAAATCTGAAGGTCTCTGCATACTCTACGACCTTCTAGGAAGCATTGGCGTCAGCCCACAGGGAAATCCGAAGGACTCTGCATACTCTACGACCTTCTAGGAAGCAGTGGCGTCAACCCACAGGGAAATCTGTAGGACTCTGCATACTCTACGACCTTCTAGGAAGCAGAGGCGTCAGCCCACAGGGAAATCTGTAGGACTCTGCATACTCTACGACCTTCTACGAAGCAGTGGCGTTACCCAAAGGAAAATCTGTAGGACTCTGCATACTCTACGACCTTCTAGGAAGCATTGGCGTCAGCCCACAGGGAAATCCGAAGGACTCTGCATACTCTACGACCTTCTAGGAAGCAGAGGCGTCAGCCCACAGGGAAATCCGAAGGACTCTGCATACTCTACGACCTTCTACGAAGCAGTGGCGTTAACCCACAGGAAAATCTGTAGGACTCTGCATACTCTACGACCTTCTAGGAAGCAGTGGCGTCAGCTCACAGGGAAATCCGAAGGACTCTGCATACTCTACGACCTTCTAGGAAGCAGAGGCGTCAGCCCACAGTGAAATCTGAAGAACTCTGCATACTCTACGACGTTCTAGGAAGCAGAGGCGTCAACCCACAGTGAAATCTGAAAGACTCTGCATTTTGAATTCGGTCCCCTTGACTACATGTCTTAAGGATTCTAACAGCGTAAGGGTTATCTCTTTGATTTTCGCCTGCGAAAGGAGACTTCCTGCTGCACAGGAAGAATCTTCTAGTTCTCTGCTCAACGAGAGGACTCTATACACTTCTTCGGAACCTGCCCAATATAACGGTTCGAATTGGAAAGCAGCAAAAGTGGGTTTAGCGGTCAATGAAAGCAGGAAAGGACACCCAACATCGACGTCTTGGACAGAACGCCACAATAGACAGATATCGTTTTGAGGTAGAGGAGGACTTTGTCTACCTAAGCTCTATGGTGAGGTCCGCAAACGACACCACAGTGGGGAATTCAATCGAAGAATTACTCCTGCCAATCGCTAGGCGAAACCCACAGGCGGATCACTAGAAATGCGGCGCTTGGTTGGTTAGGATCGGGCCTCGATGAGGATGCATGTAGACCAGAGATAGGTACTCGCTTACGCCGATGACATTGACATAGTTGGAAGAACTCAGCTAGCCGTTAGTGGGGCATTTGTGATTACTGAGATGAAGGCAGCGAAGATGGGTTTAGCGGTCAATGAAAGCAGAAAGGGTGTGCTTTCCATCGGCGTCTTGGACAGAACGCCACAGTAGACAGATGTCCCTTTGAGGTAGTAGAGGACTTTGTCTACCTTAAAAAAAAGAACTAATTGGTCTCTATACAGGAAGCGCTTATTGACGCTTATTCCCTCCCTTTTGCCTACTGAACCTACTAGTACGGACGATCTTGACTGGTTGGTCAACACCTTATCATCGGCACTTAACGGTGCCTTGTCTGTGGCATGCCCTAACCGCACTCCCCGAGGTAAGAAGAAACCACCTTGGTGGAATGCAAATCTTAGTATAGTACTCTTAGGAAAGACAGCAGACTCCTCTTTAATATTGCTACAAGCTCTCGCGAGACGGCCGATTGGGACACCTACAAACGGTCTCTCAGGAAATCTAAAATCTCACTGAGGAAAGAGCAACGACGCTCCTGGAGACTTTTCTGCGACAGCATTGAAGAATCCTCGGAAGCCTCCAGGTTTTGGAAAATCCTCTCAAAAAGCCCTTCAACACCTAGCTACCTCTTACATCCAGATGGTCATTGGACCACCTCTGCTAAGGAATCCATTGACATCCTACTGGATACTCACTTCCCTGGTAGCTCCCCTGTTGCTGTTTCATTATCGGGTATTATCCGTACTTGCTCTCTACCGTGCAGCAACTCTCTGGTTATAGTAACTACTGAAAAGATCCGCTGGGCCATGCGCAGCTTCAAGCTCTTCAAGTCCCCAGGACCTGACGGCATTATTCCTGCTGAATTTCAAAAATGTGAGGACATTGTGCTTCCATGGCTCAAGGTCATTTTATCGAGTTGTCTTAATCTGGTCTACATCCCTAGGACGTGGACCGAGGTTGAAGTTGTCTTCATTCCTAAGGCAGGTAAGAGCTCGCATGTGGAACCAAAGGATCTCCGACGTATCAGCCTATCGTCCTTTCTACTGAAAACGCTGGAAAGGCTGATTGATATTCACCTCCGTCAGAGCATCAGCCCGTCTTTGCTCTCGCCGTCCCAACATGCGTACTGCAAAGGCAAATCCATTGAGACAGCCTTACACTCGCTTGTGCGCATCATTGAAAAATCTCGGAGCCTTAAAGAATATACCATGGTGGCTTTCCTTGACATTGAGGGAGCTTTTAACAATGTCAAACCAAAGGCAATCACAGACGCACTTGCAAATCTGAAAGTGGATACTTCGCTCGGAGTGTTGATCAATAAATTGCTAACACGCAGGATTATCAACACACAGCTGGGTGGGGAGCATCGGCCAGAATACTTGCCTGTTGCGGAACACTGCAAGGTGGAGTATTGCCCCCCCTCTTGTGGAATCTTGTAGTGAATGAGCTACTAGTGGACCTGGACAGGTCAGGCTGTAGAGTGATTGCCTATGCTGATGACATTGCGATTGCTGCGTCTGGCAAGCACCCAGACACTCTCAAGGAAATCTTCCAATATGCTCTCTCTCGGCTCACTAGATGGGCCTCCAAATGTGGATTGGGGGTTAACCCTCATAAAACAGAACTTGTTCTCTTCACAAGGAAATATAAAGTTACCCTCGTAGACCCTCCTATGATTAATGGCACCAGTCTCACCTTCACCTGGGTCTTATTCTGGACAAAAAAAAAACTGAACTGGAAAGCCAATCTACTAGAACGCGTAAGGAAAGCCAATGTAGCTCCCTATTCCTGTAAAAAGGCTTTAGGTAGGAGCTGGGGTATGAAACCTCAAATCACTCGCTGGCTTTACGTGTCTGTTGTCAGGCTTGTAACACTCTATGGCGTGTTCGTTTGATGGCCTGCTCTTGACAGGGCTGTTCACCTCTCTCAGGTAGCTAAAGTGCAAAGATCCGATTGCATGTGCATCAGTGGTGCACTAAGACCTACCCACTCTGCGGCATTGAACATTATGTTCAACCTGTTACCCCTGGATATCCTTGGCAGACAGACTGCTGCCAGTGCGGCTATTCGTCTTAAAGCCTCCTCTCAGTGGTCTAGTTATCACGTTGGCTACTCCTCGATCCCTGAACGTCTCAACTTCACATATGAAAACACGGACTACACCCCATCGAAACTGAGATTTGACCGACACTTCCGTACGAGTATCCCTGAACGGGATGAGTGGGATGGCTCTCCCCCTGATGATGGAAATTCGGTGCACTTCTACACAGATGGCTCTAAGACCGAAGATGGTGTGGGCTGTGGTGTTTTCTCCGATAAGCTCAACCTGAGCATCTTGTTCCGCCTCCCAGATCATTGTAGCGTTTTTCAGGCGGAAATCATGGCGATTAAGGAAGCCCTGTCTTGGCTGAAATGTAATGTATTATCTGTCAGGGATATTAGCATTTTAACTGACAGTCAAGCGGCTATCAAGTCCCTGAAATTGTGCTCTTTTACTTCAAAGACCGTCTTAGACTGCCGTTTGTCTCTTACAGAGATGACAGAGCAGTTCAAGATTCACCTATGCTGGGTACAGTTCTACAGCGAACCATGCTATGCAAAGGAACCCTCTAACTCAGGTTGGCAGAAGACCTGGCGGTCCGAGGAGAACATGGCGCAGAACAGTCGAGAAGGCGGCACGGTAGTTAGGGAAAAGTTGGGGAGAACTCAGACACATTGCCAGAAACCGTACACGATGGCGCGTAGGCGTAGTAGAGGCCCTAGGACCCACAAGGGGATACAGGACATTAGTAAGCAATTATGCTGGGTGCCAGGTCACAGAGACATTCCAGGGAACTCTAGGCCGGACGAACTCGCTAGACAGGGTACTTCTCTAAAGATTCTGCCAGATAGGCAAGCCCATGGGTGGGCCGCTACATGTAAGCATCTACTGAAGCTGAACGCTATTAGCAAGACCAACCTTTGGTGAGATATTGGCTCTACGTGTCACATTTCGAGGCAGATCTGGCCTAAGCTGTACCAGAAACGTAGTGCCGAGTTGGTTAAACTAAAGCGATTCCAGATCAGCTGCGTTATCGGTGTCATCACTGGACACTGTCTAATCGGCCAACATGCCAACAGACTTGGCCTCTTTTCCAACGACTTCTGTAGGAGCTGTAGGGACGAGGAGGAGGAGGAAACCATTCTTCACTTCCTCTTCACATGTCCTGCTCTATCACGCAAAAGAATGCTCCATCTAGGAGCTCCCTTCCTTGACGACCTCAGCGATTTGGCGTCCCTAGACGTCATGAACATTCATCAAAAGCTCCGGTTAGTTTTATTAGTCCCTGAGTGGTCTAATGGTAGATCCTTGGCATCACAATGGACCTTTACTGGTCTAAGTGTGTCTGCATCGTGGTTGAGACAGCCAATCTTACCTAACCTAACCTAACCTTGTCTACCTAGGCTCTATGGTGAGCTCCGTAAATGACATCGCTCTTGCCAATCGCTGCTGTTGTGGGCTAAGAAAGCAATTGAGTAAGATAGCCCTATCTCGAACTATTAAGGTAACTCTGTACCAGACACGGATCATCCCAGTCCTGCTGTATGGCGCAGATGAGGATGAGGATGTCCTTGGCTACTTTGAGAGAAAAGTTCTTCGAGAGATCTTTGTCTGCATAGACGGTGAGTGGAGGAGAAGGTACAATGCCGAACTATACGACCTGTACAAGGACATCGACTCAACCAAAGGAGTTCACAAATAGCGACTTAGATGAAGCGGTGGAGCCGTTTCAGCCCGGAAAGCCTTCGACTCCACCCCAGATGGACGGTGCAGTTGCAGATGGCGTGCGCAACTTGAGACAGTTAGCTGGAGAAATTTGCCGATTAAGGCCCATGTCCACCTCCGAACTGTAGCGCCATCCATTATAAGTATGTAAAACTAAAACAAACAAATTTCCTTGCCTACTTATGGGCGCAATATAAAATAAACACAACTTCAGGTATTTGTAAATTTATTTCCGTTTCATCCGAAAGTAAATCACACACACTAAAAAAAAAAAAAAAGTACTTGAGTATCGACGGATAGATATACTCTATTTCAAAAAAGATAACTTCAAACAATAAAAGATACAAAAATACATTTACATGATAAGAACGATAGCTACATGGTATCTTGAAACTTCCGTCGGCAATTACAAACATAACATTATAAAAAGTTTTATTCTTTACATTCAATAGTTGTATAGTTCATCTTGTACTCAATGATGTGCCAGAGAATACCGTTATATGCGAGTATGTCTGCGCCATCTTGGATATTAGTTGAGAGATGTTGTTGTTGTTTTGTTTTGAGTATGCTTTGTATTCTTGTTTCATTTGAGAGGAGTTTTTGAGTAATTTATTCCTTTTTGGGTTCTTCTTTGATTTCTGGATATTCCAATTTGACACCAGGTTCGCATGTGAAAATTGGACAACAGAATGGGAAGGGTGCTGTCTTGTTGGTCTTGTCGGTGTCCAATTTGCATTTGTCATTAGCCAATGGAAGAGGGCCACAATCTTCTACCAATTCGAGTAATCTGCAAAACAGAAATATAAATGTATCAAACTACATATATGTGATATTGATTGGCAAACATACTTAGCTGGATTCTCTTCGTTGAGGACACAGGTGGAACGGCCGCAGAATGGTGTCAATTCCCAAGTCTTGCCAGGTTCAACTGTAGCACAACGGGTGGAAGCGAAACACATTCCGGGGAAATCTATAAAAAAAAAACAGAGAAACATGTAATTAGCTTATTGGGTGCAGATCAAGTTTACTAGGAAAACATAAATAAATGCAATTTTCGTCTGTCTGTCTGTCTGTGCTCGCATCACACGGAAACTACTGCACGGATTTTGATGGAACTTGGCATAGGGTTAGGTCATATCCTGAGTCAGTACTTATGATACTTTCTATCTCGGCAAATCAAAGGGTTTCCTACAATAAAGTCAACGAAGTGTATCTTCACAATTGAGAATGGTAGCAGTAACGTCGTCAGAGTCTTCGAATCTAACCCCGAGGGACGACGCAGTAGAGGGAATCATCGCCGTAGGTGGCGCGCACAAGTTCAAGGGGACCTCGACCAACTTGGAGTGCGCAACTGGAGGCAATTAGCTAAAGACCGAGCTAAATGGAGAAGCTTGTTGGTTAAGGCCCAGGTTCACCCCGAACTGTAGCGCCACCTAAGTAAGTAAGTAAGTAACGCCGTCTATCGTTGAATATCGCGAATATGCTATGCGACAGTTGTTGCATATCCCGGAAATAAAAATAATAAAAAACACGAAACCCCAAAGGCAAGAAGTTGGGGAGAGCTGAGACACATTGGCAGAAACCGTACACGGTGGCGGGTAGGCGTAGTAGAGGTCCTAGGACCCACAAGGGGATACAGGACATAAGTAAGACAAGGTAGTAACTATTTTCAAGGAATACGAAGGCAAAGTCGTGGGCATTGGCTGGTGAGAAACATAGTTTCTCTCTTCTTGTTGGTTCAACTTTCTATATTGCAGGGTGTCGAACCCCACAGGCGGATCAGTAGAAAATCAGTGAAGTGGAAGGGTTATGATCCCTTGAGTTCAGCTCATAACCTTGCCGAAATCAAATAGATACAAGAAGAAGAGAGGCGTCTTTCCAATGCTCTGGAAGTGCTCTTATGTGATCTGCCTTCACAAAAAGGCTTGGAGAACCCTCAGGTATACCAAAATGCAGGACGGTCTCCTTATAAGCGTGGATTAAATAAATATAAATATTTTGGCGCAACAGCACCACAGAGTTGTGTCTCGTAGTGACTCCAAGTTTCTCAGAGAGGAGAGCGATTCAAAACGATCTTAGAGCGAAGCCCGAGCGACCCAAGCTCACAAAGAAACAGCTAGTGCCAGGGCCTAGCTTCTCGCAACCACTCATGTTGTGTGCGCTATATTTTTCACTCGAATGGAAGGGACCTACAGTTTAGTGCCGTATCCGAACGGCAATTTGAGAAGCTTTCTCGTGACAACAATACTCTCGGATGTTTGTCAGACGCTCGCGAGAGGTGGGACCGTGAAAAAACTTTTTCGTGTTTTCTGGGATTCGAATAGGGAACCTCACGCGCAGTGATCTGACACACTAACCACTTGCGCCAGGGCCCCACTGACTGTCTTCTTCTTCTTCTGCCGTTTATCAGCGAGGTTATGATCCGAAAACAAGGGATCACAACCCTCCCACTTCACCGCATTTCTACTGATCCGCCTGTGGGGTTCGCCTCAGGGCCCCACTGACTGTATCATACCAAAGGTTATTTTTTCCAGATTGAATCCGTTCGCTTAACCGAAATGCCCGGAGAAACCTTAGAATCAACTTTAAAAGCCTTATTTCTGCGGGGCTTATATAAACAATATTGCATTGTGAACTAGGTTAGGTTAGGTTAGGTTAGATTGGCTGTCTGCACCACAATGCAGACACACTTAGACCAGTAAAGGTCCATTGTGATGCCAAGGATCTACCATTAGACCACTCAGGGACTAATAAAACCAACCGGAGCTTTTGATGAAGTGATGGATGTTCATAACGTCTAAGGACGCCAAATCGCTGAGGTCGTCAAGGAAGGGAGCTCCTAGATGGAGTGTTCTTTTGCGTGATAGAGCAGGACTTCTGCTCCTGCAGAAGTCATTGGAAAAGAGGCCAAGTCTTTTGGCATGTTGGCCGATTAGACAGTGTTCGGTGATGACGCCGATAACGCGGCTGATCTGTAATCGCTTTAGTTTAACCAACTCGGCACTACGTTTCTGGTCCAGCTTAGGCCAGATCTCCCTCGAAATGTGACACGACTTGAGCCTATATCCGTACAAAATCCAACAGACCCAGAAGCTGAAGGAAAACGTCTATAGACGTGTGTTCGCTGAGTGGGTTCTGGAGCAGTTGAAAGCGAACCCCGATTTCGGACAAAAAAAAATCATTTTCAGCGACGGGGCCCATTTTTGGATGAACGGATACGTCAACAAGGCGAACCCCACAGACGGATCAGTAGGAATGCAGTGAAGTGCGAGGGTTACGATCGTTTGTTTTTGGATCATAACCTCGCCGAAATAGGAAGAAGATGGTTACAGATGTCAAGCTCTTACATATTCCCGTAAGCTTCTACGAGTTCCTCGAAAATATTTGATCGGTGACGAGCGCTTTTCCCCCGTGCGTCGTCTCTCTACGACAAAGAATATGTCGTCAAACCCTTTCATTTGACATCCATATCAAGGTGGTTCTGAAGAAAAAGGTATCCCACCATCCGCCATATTGATTTAGAACGATATTGCGTGGTCACGGGATTTTTTATAAACGTGTGCAAAATTTCAAAAGCTCTAGCTTAATGAAAACTAGTCGAAATTTTGATTGTACGATTTTTGGCAGCAAGAATAGCTGAAGCATAAGCAATTGAGCTACATGAACCACTACACCAAAAATCTTTCTCTCTCTCTCTCTATCCATCCTTTCCAACGCCCGCACTGTGTGTAAACATCTTAAAGGTATTCATAACCTTTTGAGTGTGCGCAAATTATAAAAAAGAAAAGTTGGAAAAAAGCTTTCAAAAAGCTTTTAAAACGTTGGAAAATCGGCACTACGAGCAGTAAGGAGTAGGTGCTGGAGGTGTTGCAATTTGGGAAAAAAAGCTTTCGAGAAAAGCTTTAATAAAAGCTTTTAAGATTTTGGAAAATCATCACTACGAGCAGTAAGGAGTATGTGTTGGAGGTGTAGCAAGCCGGAAAAAAACGTTCGAGAAAAGCTTTCAAAAAGCTTTAATAAAAGCTTTTAAAACTTTGGAAAATCGGAACTACAAGCAGTAAGGAGTAGGTGGAGCACCATGAATATGGTATTCTACGCAAAATTTTCAAATTCCAATCCAAAGTTTGTAGCTTATTTACGTTGCAGTGAAGAACATTGCTGCTCTCTTCATAAGCGCCGATATAGAATCATTTAATTCAAAGTTTAAAGCTAAATAACATGGTAATCGTGTTGTGTATTAGAGATAGAAGTATTTCCCTAGCATAAGGTACAAAATCAATTGAGTATCATTACAAACCACAAGTCGAACGAAGAGTTAAACGATCCCAATCGAAGGCTACTTTCAGTCAACGCAATTCATGCAAATCTCCTCTACTTTTGCCACTCTATGCCCACCACCATTCCCATAAGTAGAGCCAATAACAAATCTACAGAAAATTTGGGTCATACCATGGTCTACTGAACACCACCGAACATACTATCTACTCAGTACAATCAACGTACTGCAGTGCCAATATACGACGGGTACGTTGCAATTAGAAAACGCAATCCGTAACTTTTATTTTTTATTGGCTTGTTAGCCAAACTGGTAATTTGTTCAACCCACCGAACCGAACCGAATCCACCACCAGAGAGGTTGAAATGCTTGAATTAGGAAACTGCACTCTGGTTGGCGCTCGAGAAAGTCTATGCAATTCAATGAAAATTTCTATCAGCATCTACGAGATACCAATGCACACAAAATTAGAGACTAACCAGGGCCCGCTTTGCACTGATACCCGAGTGAAGGGAGGGGAACACATTATACGTTCACCTCGAATCAAGTCATAAATATGGTGCTGCATGGGTAAGCCATGGAAGGTTCTTGTACACATGCCATGCCATGTACCCTGCTGACGTATAACTTGCGTGTGCATAATTGAGTCACATACACAAGCAATTACCACACCAAACTACCCTATTCGTACAAGACTGCATCAAACTGGTTTCTTTAAGGTTTGTCCACGTAATTCTCTGGTGAAAGTACCAACCAGCCATTCGCATGGATTTTTCTTTACCTTTTGTGTCCACTCTCTAGACGAGTTACATAAACTTTGAAATTGAATCGAAGCCAAGCTTATATGAAATATTTTTCTCGCATTTATTTGCAGATTTTATTAGCGACATCGTGCGTCAAATTATGTTAATTTTGGGCCACAAGCTTGTTATATATTACATTTGGTACGATTCGAACGGACGTTGTCCAGCTTGAGTTTGAATGGCGCCGCCCTTAGATTGATTTTAAGATCTGACTACGGTGGATCATATGGTAGCCTTTCCCTCGTTTTTAAATTGTCGTAGGGTCGTCCCAGGATTTTTGAAAACTCCTAGGTGTGTCAAAACAAGAAAGGCACTCTCAAGAAACGCATTGGAACTGTCATTCGGACATCTTGTCCATGTGAATCTATTTCTGGCTTTGGACTTAATTTCCATACTTGCATCATTAGTCTATTGAATGCCAAGTGGACTATTCATTTAAACATAATTCAAGGCAACGAAACTAGTCTTTTACTTCCGCGATGCCCAAAATAGATGATAACCAGAAAATGCCACACATGGTGTTGACAGCTCCGCTTTCCTTACCCAAGAGGAACCGGGCTTGACTTCAGAGTGATCCTAGGTTTCTCTCAAAGAGGAGAGCGATCTAAGAGTGAAAGCCGAGCGATTTCAGATCGACCCTAGGTTTCTCAAAAACCACAGAGTTGTGTCTCGTAGTGACTCCAAGTTTCTCAAAGAGGAGAGCGATTCAGAGCGATCTTAGAGTGAAACCCGAGCGATTTCAGATCGACCCTAGGTTTCTCAAAAACCACAGAGTTGTGTCTCGTAGTGACTCCAAGTTTCTCAAAGAGGAGAGCGATTCAGAGCGATCTTAGAGTGAAACCCGAGCGATTTCAGAGCGACCCTAGGTTTCTCAAAAACCACAGAGTTGTGTCTCGTAGTGACTTCAAGTTTCTCAAAGAGGAGAGCGATTCAGAGCGATCTTAGAGTGAAACCCGAGCGATTTCAGAGCGACCCTAGGTTTCTCAAAAACCACAGAGTTGTGTCTCGTAGTGACTCCAAGTTTCTCAAAGAGGAGAGCGATTCAGAGCGATCTTAGAGTGAAACCCGAGCGATTTCAGAGCGACCCTAGGTTTCTCAAAAACCACAGAGTTGTGTCTCGTAGTGACTCCAAGTTTCTCAAAGAGAAGAGCGATTCAGAGCGATCTTAGAGTGAAACCCGAGCGATTTCAGAGCGACCCTAGGTTTCTCAAAAACCACAGAGTTGTGTCTCGTAGTGACTCCAAGTTTCTCAAAGAGGAGAGCGATTCAGAGCGATCTTAGAGCGAAACCTGAGCGATTTCAGAGCGACCCTAGGTTTCTCAAAAACCACAGAGTTGTGTCTCGTAGTGACTCCAAGTTTCTCAAAGAGGAGAGCGATTCAGAGCGATCTTAGAGTGAAACCCGAGCGATTTCAGAGCGACCCTAGGTTTCTCAAAAACCACAGAGTTGTGTCTCGTAGTGACTCCAAGTTTCTCAAAGAGGAGAGCGATTCAGAGCGATCTTAGAGTGAAACCCGAGCGATTTCAGAGCGACCCTAGGTTTCTCAAAAACCACAGAGTTGTGTCTCGTAGTGACTCCAAGTTTCTCAAAGAGGAGAGCGATTCAGAGCGATCTTAGAGCGAAGCCCGAGCGACCCAAGCTCACAAAGAAACAGTCTCATTTCTAGACTAGACGCGGCTTTGTGAAATTGTTGATCCGAATGCGGTGATAGCCTTCTGCGCATGATTTCCATGATTTAAAGGACTTTATCTGGAAGACTATTGTAAGGATATAGATTTTGACGAACTTTTTTCAATAATTTTCGAAAATCTATTTCAAGAAATCTTCCAAACAGTATGGCCATGGTGTGCAGTAGTATGGATGGTGTTTGGCTCAAGATCTGTACATAGTCATTACTGTACTCGATCTAGAGTTCTAGTAGAAATTACCACTCGAGAGATATACATACACCAGCAATCAACAACCTCTCCTCGATTAGTTCGGATCTCATCCAGGGTACTAAAATTTCCCTTTCTCCCTTTCTCCCTTTCTCTGTCTCTTGTCTTCATTTCCAACTTGTATATGCTCGTCGAGCAATTATAAAGCTTTTCATACAGACAGACTGGTGTCCGTAATATTTCTTTTTGTTGCGCTAAGTCATGGAAAGGGGCATAGCGTGCAGCTACGACTTGACACAGCGTCAAACGTTTGACCAAAAAAACATGCAAAAGATTCGAGTCAAACATTTATTTGACGCTTTTCGACGGTTTTTGATGTATTCTCTGAAAGTGTCAAACTTTCGTTTGGTATCACTCTTTGTCAGATCAAAACTTGAGATTATCTGAAAAGTATTTGACAGCTTCAATCATCTCAAAGTGGATAGGTAACAGGCTCCAGAAAGAGAGAGAGAGAGTGTAGCTCTCAGCGGTCATAGCCCTGCTATTCGACAGCAGATGCAAAAAACGCCGTAGTCTCTGGTAAAAGGTTTGAACGAGACGCGCTATAAATCAGGAATTTTGTGCAAAATTAATGCAAGAACCCTGCGTGATAAAGAATTGGCAATTGCGTGCGCATCTTCAACGTTCCGCTTCTTCATCGAAAAAAAGAAGAAAAAGGGAGAGAGAGAGAGTGTAGCTCTCAGCGGTCATAGTTCGACAGCAGATGCATAAAACGCCGTAGTCTCTGGTAAAATGTTTCAACGAGACGCGCTATAAAGGAGGAATTTTATGCAAAATTGATGCAAGAACCCTGCGTGATAAAGAATTCAACGTTCCGCTTCTTCATCGAAAAAAAGAAGAGATTCAACTGGCGGTTGTACGTAAAGCGGATGAATGTCAAAGTCTTTGAATCCACCACAAAGGGAGACGATGCGGTAGGGAAAGGCCCCACCAAGTGTGCCTCAGGTGTCTCAAAAACTTGAGCAGGCTGGTAGGACTAATTGAGTGACGTTCAGGTCCACACCGCACTGTAGCCGAACTAGTTCTGTTCTGGACTTCACACTACCTACACTTGAAGGTTAGGTGCTCAACATGTCGAAATTTTTCCACTTTACCTTGCTGATCTTCTTCCTTTTATCAGCGAGGCTATGATCCGAAAACAAGGGATCACAACCCTCCCATTTCACCGCATTTCTACTGATCCGCCTGTGGGGTTCGCCAGTTTACCTTGCAGATGTTCCAATTTAAATGGTTGCCTACCATTTGCACAGATGCCAGAGTTCTGAACATCTCTCTGCGAATATGTTTCGACGTTTGCTTAGCCAAAACCATTCGTTTTTCATTGAATATCAAACGGTCCAACGGTACCAAATGCGTCAAATGTCGGTACCCGATTCTCGGTTGCTGACAAACGCTGTCAAACATTTGACACACAGCTTGCAAGGGAATGGAAACTGCAGATTCTGTAGGGAATTCGCAGAAACACCCAGCACACCTTTCTCATGGAATGCGAAGCACTAAGCCATAAAAGAAGACATCAGCTAGGTAGCTATCTTCTATCAGAGGCATATCTACCTTCGCTGGATCCACTTCAGATCCGATCCGATTAATCAAAGCAACTCTTGCCAAGGAGACTCTATATGGGACCCTGGTCATCTCAGTCCTGCTTTACGGTCCTGAAACATGGACGCTTATTGAAATTGGAGAGCAAAAATTCTTCGCAAGATATTCGGTCACTTTTGCGTTGATGGGTTTTGGAGGAGAAGATTCAATGAGGGATTATACGGGCTATACAGCCCGCGTTTTGGACGTTTGAAATGGCTAGGACATGTAGAGCGAATGTACAGCAATTCCCCGGCCCACAGAGTCGTCGAATCTAACCGAGAGGGACAACAAAGTAAAGGGACGACATAGTAGATGGACGCGCAATAGATGGACGCGTAGTAGATGGATGACGCAGTAGATGAACGACGCAATAGAGGGCCTCCTCGCCATTGGTGGTGCGCACATGTTCAATGGGACCTCAGCCATTTTGAAGTCCACAGCTCAAGGGAATTGGCTAAAGACCGGGCTAAATGGAGAGGCTTGTTGGTTGAGGCCCAGGTTCATCCCAAACTGTAGAGCGACCTAAGTCACTACGAGACACAACTCTGTGGTTTTTGAGAAACCTAGGGTCGCTCTGAAATCGCTCAGGTTTCGCTCTAAGATCGTTCTGAATCGCTCTCCTCCATGAGAAACCTGGGGTCACTGTGAAGCACAGCTCTGCGGTTTTTCAGAAATCTAGGGTCGCTCTGAAATCGCTCGGGTTTCGCTCTAAGATCGTTCTGAATCGCTCTCCTCTATGAGAAACCTGGGGTCACTGTGAAGCACAGCTCTGCGGTTTTTGAGAAACCTAGGGTCGCTCTGAAATCGCTCAGGTTTCACTCTAAGATCGCTCTGAATCGCTCTCCTCTTTGAGAAACTTGGAGTCACTACGAGACACAACTCTGCGGTTTTTCAGAAATCTAGGGTCGCTCTGAAATCGCTCAGGTTTCGCTCTAAGATCGTTCTGAATCGCTCTCCTCTTTGAGAAACTTGGAGTCACTACGAGACGCAACTCTGTGGTTTTTGAGAAACCTAGGGTCGCTCTGAAATCGCTCGGCTTTCACTCTTAGATCGCTCTCCTCTTTGAGAGAAACCTTGGATCACTCTGAAGTCTGGTTCCTCTTGGGTAAGGAAAGTACAGCAGTCAACACCATGTGTGGCATTTTCTGGTTATCATCTGTTTTGTTCATCAAAGCAGCTGGACCAGAGGAAGTGCTTTAAGTCGAGCCTGTCATTGACTAGAGCCTTAGTTTGGGGGGCACAATAGATCTACTGCAAGTCGCAGTGCATTTGCACCTCAGCAACCTTGGTTAGGCTAGGTTATCGCCGTTCGGATTCGGCATTAAACTGTAGGTCCCTTCCATTCGTGTGAAAAATATAACGCACGCAACATGAGTGGTTGCGAGAAGCTAGGCCCTGGCACTTTAAAGAGCTGTTGCGCCAAATATTTGTTTGTTTTTTAGGTTAGAGTTGCAGCCTAACTTAGGCCAGACTAGCCCCATTGTGGTACCACATGGGTCTATCAGCCCCAGGGAGAGATACCCCTGGAACCAGTTGGAGCTTGTTATGAAGCGTTGGAGGCTGCCGATGCTCTCCTAAATTGTCGAAGAGGTAGGCTCCTGCTCGTAGTCTTCTACGAGCGAAGAGGGCCTGGCACGTTCAAAGAAGGTGTAGTATGGTTTCCTCCTCCTCCTCGTCCATGCAACTTCTGCTGAAATTATTGGCCTAGACTGATGGCATAACTACCGATGGTACAGTGCCCCGTAATGGCGAACCCCACAGGCGGATCAGTAGAAATGCGGTGAAATGGGAGGGTTGTGATCCCTTGTTTTCGGATCATAGCCTCGCTGATAAAAGGAAGAACAAGGTACAGTGCCGCGTAATGACACCTACTGTAATTGCGCTGAGCGATCTTTTCAGCCCGATGAGGCAGTTGGAGCGTTTCTGATTCAGGTCAGGACAGATCTGTCTAGTAATGAAGCCGCTAGTCCACCTGCGATTGGTCGCTCTTGTGGTGTTGAGCGTAACTGTAACGAGAGGCATGCCGAGATTCGCCTTGCTCGACGAGATCGAAGAAGTTAGTGACGCGAACTTTGCTTTGGTGAAGCTGTTGGCTATATTCAATTTGATTCAGCCATCGGTCGAGACAATACTTCCAAGACTCTGGGAATCTTCTACTCTCTCTCTACTCGTTGTCCAGCCGATTTTTAGTGCTTCGATCGGCGTAGTGATCTCATCCTTACTGGGGGTTATGGTGCGTATTCAGGCATTTCTTACCTCAGTCTGATTTCGGAGCATATCGATAGCGATGTCTGTAGACAAGTGCCCTGCTTGACGAGTTTGTCGGTCGAGCATTCACCCAAATTAGGTGAACGTTGATCGGTTTAGGTTAGGTTAGGTATGTGGGCTGGTGTAGGGGATAGCCTCTGATCGGTTTGGCCATCTCGTTAAGAGACAAGCGACAGGTGACAGATTCTAGGGACTTGATCGCAGCTGTAAAGATAGTACCATCCCGCCTGGAGATCACATTATACTCCAGATGTACTCCTCACCAACCACACATCTATGAAAATTGAAATCTTTCCTTAGGCCGCCAGAGGTTGGCCATACATGTATGTATCTAGACCTAAGCAGTATTCAGTGGACCTCACTTCATCTCAAGAACGACTGTACTGTTTCCATGGCCTTATTGCTTAGTAAAACCTTTCCCTCTTCATGACGAATCAATGAACCGAGCAGCATATGCGTCGGACATCTTGGTCCAGAAGAACAAAACTTCCAAATCTAGCACAATACCTCGTATCTTCTTCTTCCTCCTTTTATCAGCGAGGTTATGATCCGAAAAGAAGGGATCACAACCCTCCCACTTCACCGCATTTCTACTGATCCGCCTGTGGGGTTTGTCTAGATGTGGGGTTCGCCTAGATGTGGGGTACGCCTAGACCACAATACCTCGCATCTAACGAATTAATTGCTGCGAAACAAAGCAATTGCTACTAATGCCATTCCAATCAATTCATTTGCATAAATAATAAAAAAAATAAAAATAAATTATTAATGCGGCGATATCGCTAAGCAGATACAAATGCTAATATCTGCATCCAAAGCAGCGCGCTATCTCCTAGAAATCGCCGTTTAATTGACATTTCAAATGCAAATTAGAACACAACGGCGGCGCGTGAATTGATTTGAGATGCAGATCATGATCATTTCGATTTCGAATAGAATTCGTTTCAGTTTCAGGCAACGACTGACCTTTTAGGTGAGCTCTGGTTCACGATAGATGTATCTAGAAGTGAACCTTATATGGAACCAAATGGAAAAAAACCAAAAGCCCACTCAACCACATCGGTGTTAGTCACAGCCTAGGTATAACTCCATTCAGCAATAGAAGGCGTAAGGGGAGTTTTTTTTTTTTTTTTGGGGTTTTTGTCGGTCTTTTTGGCGGCGCGCGATTGGCTGTGGGTATTTGTTTTATTTTATTTCTCAACCTTCGTTAGCCGGCGCGGCTGGATGGCCTCGCTTTTTTTTCCATATTTTTCATGCCACCCGAGTTGATTAGCATAGATTCGAGCAAAGGTGTATCCAAATGGAGTTTCTATGGCCTAGTAAAACGGATGACGCGGCTGTGTTGGTGTTTGTTTAGCTTCTCTACCTGTTTCGAGGTGACAATGATGAAATTTGCTAACGAAATTCACACTCAATTTGGAGATGTACATAGTTGATTAGTGGCCGTTGGATAGCTTGTATTCCACTACAGAAATAGTGGCCTATAAGTCGACCAAGGCAGTCAAAATCGATTGAGATGTGTACATCCATTCAGGTGTCTGTCGTTAAGAAGATTCCAACAACTAGCGAATACCCGGCTACTTCTTATTATTTCGGCGGGGTTATGATCTGAAAACAAGCGATCATAGCTCTGACACTTCACTGCATTTCTACTGATCGCCTATACCCAGATACGCGCCCTTCAAAATAAAACAAATGACACTTGGTGTCGCCGAATAATCGTTGTACTGAGAGGTATCAAAAGAACTCGAAAAAGTCGCAGTTGAACTACCCTATGTTCGGTCTTAATATGCAACTCATACGTGGTAAACATTTCATGACGATCGGTTCAAGTGCCTATTCAGAATGTACGAACAGACAGACAGACTTTCGCTTTTAAATATACTTATAGGGCGTCAAAGCATGTAAGGAATTTTAGTCATATACTTGCTATACTAGGAATGATAAAAAGTAGCGCAAATGCTAATCTAGGACATGGACTATCTATCCACAAAGTTTTATCCGAATCCTAGACATCAAAGGACCATTTGTAAGCACCTACACAAGCTACCCAAGCAGGGAAGAATAGAAAAGCGGTAGAACACCTAACAAACAATCCACAATAATGGATGGTGTAGGCGCAGGCATCTTCTCTGAACCTTGTTAGTTCAGCTTCCGAACTACAGCAGCGTTTTCCAGGCAGAGATCCTTGACATTAGCAGCCCGTGAGACTGTGATGAGGGCAGCAGGCAGCATCAAAAGCAAGGAGAGCTCAATGTTCCTAAGCCTATGGGTGATGCGACGGCAATGTTTTCCTTAAGTAGCTTCAGGGGATTATTGGCATAAGCCTTTCCCTTCGAATACCTCACAAAAGAGCATCAAATAGAGGACATACATAGCTTCAAAACATTGACTGTCTCACGAGCTGTGTAAGGGCATTTTGTTGCAACTGCATGTTCTCCAGGACTTTTGTTTCCATTTCTGTAAACAGTCCTGGAACATCTTTCTACATCGCTGGGCAGCGGCGGTAATAGCGTTGTCTGTAGGATTTTCAAAGAAGTTCAGCACAATCACCCTTCCTGCACTAACTCTGTAACAAACAGTCAATCTTTGGAGATGTACCTCTATCTTCTTCTTCTTCTTCCTTTTATCAGCGAGGCTATGATCCGAAAATAAGAGATCACAACCTTCCCACTTCACCGCATTTCTACTGATCCGCCTGGAGATGTACCTCTATATGGTGGGTATTAGTTTCCCACAAGTCCATCGAAGTAAAAATGGATTTCGTTGCCTATGACGAGTCTCTCGTCGAAAACCGGCAATTTCTTCGAGCTTAGGATGGTCTGGACAAACTGCTTTGTCGCTGAAATATAGTACAAGGTCCCTGGGACATGAGGGGATACCAAGGAACAAGAAAGCCGACAAACTGTTAAGAGAAGGCATCGTACTAAATTGGGACCATTCCGACCCCTCATTGTTCATCCCACCTTGTACGCTTAAGCTCGAAGCAGGGAACAAAGCTCTAATGGAGGCGAACAATATCTGAACTTGTATCACCACGAGGAAGCTATGGACGGAAGCTTCGATCAAGCAAGAACCAATAGACTTATGCCGAGCGATAGAAAATCCCTACCAACACTTGTAGGAGTCATAACAAAGCGAAACACTATGAACGAAGACCTTTACAGGGGTTGTGGTGAAAAGGGGGTTCATGAGGACATTACTAACTTTCTTTGCCACTGCCCGGGCCTCTTCCATCTAAGGAACAAGCGCCTCGGACAAAGAAAAGGTTCAGGAGGACATTACCAACTTTCTTTGACACTGCCTAGGTCGCTTCCATCTAAGAAACAAGTTCCTCGGACAAAGAGGAGGTTCAGGAGGACATTAACCACTTTCTTTGCCTCTGCCCAGGCCGCTTTCATCTAAGGAACAAGTTTCTCGGACGAAGAGGAGGTTCAGGAGGACATTACCGACTTTCTTTGCCTCTGCCCAGGCCGTTTCTATCTAAGAAACAAGTTCCTCGGGCAAAGGGGAGGTTCAGGAGGACATTACCCACTTTCTTTGCCACTGCCCAGCCCTCTGCCATCTAAGGCACAAGTTCCTCGGACAAAGAGGAGGTTCAGGAGGACATTACCGACTTTCTTTGCTTCTGCCCAGGCCGTTTCTATCTAAGAAACAAGTTCCTCGGGCAAAGGGGAGGTTCAGGAGGACATTACCCACTTTCTTTGCCACTGCCCAGCCCTCTGCCATCTAAGGCACAAGTTCTTCGGACAAAGAGGAGGTTCAGGAGGACATTACTTACTTTCTTTGTCACTGCCTAGCCCATCTAAGAAACAAGTTCTTCGGGCAAAGAGGAGGTTTAGGAGGACATTACCAACTTTCTTTGCCACTGCCCAGCCCTCTGCCATCTAAGGCACAAGTTCCTCGGACAAAGAGGAGGTTCAGGAGGACATTACCAACTTTCTTTGCCATTGCCCAGGCCTCTTCCATCTAAGAAACAAGTTCCTTGGACAATACTTCTTTCAGGATTTAGATGAGTTGTCCAGCAGTTAGTTGACGCCCTGGTTCATCCCGAACTGTAGCGCTATTCAAGTAAGTTAGCTCCTTCTTTGGGACCTAACGCTGAACTGCACTGCATCTAATCCTGGAAGGGGAAGTCTGTAGCGTAATTGCTTATGTGGACGACGTTGCTATAGCTATCTCGGGCAAACACCTCAATACGTTGATAGATCTTTTGCAAAGCGCTCTCCCTAAGCTCTTTGAATGGACTTAAGAACGTCATCTCCGTGTCAGCCCACAAAAAAACAGAACTGGTCTTGTGGCACTAGCCTGGCACTCGTAGATAAAGCGAAATGTTTGGGTCTTCTTCTTGACAACTTAGCTGGAAACCCAATATCCTAGAACGTGTAAGGGACGCCACTACAGCTCTATACTGCTGTAAGAATGAAACCTCCTCTGTACGTGCCCTTCTACTTAACAGGCTACTTCTTGGACGGTTAAGGTAAAATGGCTAATGCTAACATCAGCAAGCTCCAGCATCCTAACAAGCTCCAGCTGGTCTAGCCTACTGCTGATATACAAGTACGCCGATGAATTTTTGACTGAGCATGGCTATTGATGAAGATGCTGAAGAGCAGTGGACCCAAAACAGAACCTTGAGGTACCCCTGCCTTTATTTATTTTTTTTATTAAAAGGAATCGCAGAACACTCAGATTCTCCGGTCCGTTGTACTACCAGGCAGGAACCTTTCTCTGGTGCAGTGGTTGGAAAAACTTCGATGTAATTCGTTTTCCTTTATACTCGGGTGGCTGGTGATTGCTGTTCCCCGCTGGGGCTTGAACCTGCCTTAGTTCAATCAGTTTCTGAAGTAGTATTGCATGATTGACTGTATAAAAGGCTTTGGAGTGATCAAGAAGGGTTGTCGTTGTTCATAGTCTAACGAATGTCATCAGAATGACAAAATTGCACGGAGAATGTTATCTTAAAAGATTCCGCTTTGGGTATATACACCGATGGGTCTAAGACAGAGGATGGCATAGGGGCAGGCATGTTCTCAGCACGCTGAGATATGCAAAAGACTACCAGCTCAATACAGTGTATTCGAAGCGGAGGTTAAGGCTACTCGTGAAGCGGCTGAATGGCTGTCGATGAGATAGGTGTCGAGCGCCGACAACCAGCTAGCTTTAAAGACACTTGAATCACAAATAATCCGATCCAAATTGGTAAAGCAATGCCACCCATCCCCAAATGGAATAATTGCAATCTCACTCTGTTCTAGGTTTCTCGCCATTCGGACATTTCAGGCAACTGCAGAGCAGACGAATTAGCTGAAAATGCCACGAAAAGGGAGCTCTCTAGGTACTGCGGAAGGGTGGGGGCTGCATTTATCCATACAAACAAAAGATTTAAAAGATACAAAATCTCTATAGCCCAGATACGCGCCCTTAAAAATAAAACAAATGACGCTTGGTGTTGCCCAATAATCGTTGTACTGAGAGTATCAAAAGAACTCGAAAAAACCGCAGTTGAACTACCCTAAGTTCGGTCTTAATATGCAACTCATACGTGGTAAACATTTCATGACGATCGGTTCAAGTGCCTATTCAGAATGTACGAACAGACAGACCGACTTTCGCTTTTAAATATGTTTACAGGGCGTCAAAGCATGTAAGGAATTTTAGTCATATACTTGCTATACTAGGGATGTTAAAAAGTAGCGCATATGCTTATCCAGGACATGGACTATCTATCCACAAAGTTTTATCCGAATCCTAGACATCAAGGGACCATTTTAGGAAAGCGGTAGAACACCTAACAAACAATCCAATACAACGATGGATGGTGTAGGCGCAGGCATGTTCTCTGAACCGCTTGGTATCTCCTTGTCAGTTCGGCTTCCGAACTACAGCAGCGTTTTACAGGCAGAGATCCTTGACATTACCAGCCCGTGAGACTGCGATGAGGGCAGCAGGCAGCATTAAAAGCAAGGAGAGCTCAATGTTCCTAAGCCTATGGGTGATGCGACGGCAATGTTTTCCTTCGGTAGCTTCAGGGGATTATTGGCATAAGCATTTCCCTTCGAATACTTCACAAAAAAGCATCAAATAGAGGACATACTGACTGTTTCATGAGCTGTGTAAGGGCATTTTGTTGGTAACTCTAGAGAACAAACTTTTGGGGAATACTTCTTTGAGGAACTTACAGATATCGCCGACTCGGATATCAAATCAAAATGGTTCCAAGAGTAACACAAATAACCGGCTCACGTTGCAGCAAGTCTAAGTGAATCCTAACGATTATGGAGGATAGCCACCTAACCTAACCTAACCTAACCTATGGCAGATCATTAAGATCGGAAACCTTCTGTTAAGCCCTTAGCCCGCGGAACAGAGGAAAAATGCCAGAAAAATTCGAGTTTTACGAACCATCGATGAGGTCTTAGGTTATAGTAAGATCTCAAACAGATGGAACAGTGCAAAATTGGAATATTGTTCCATTTTGTGACAGCTGTTCAGAATAATTACTGTACGTTCGGGTCGCTTGGGTTTCGCTCTAAGTTCGTTTTGAATCTCTCTCCTCTTTGAGTGAAGCTCTTTACTGTGAAGCACAGCTCTGCGGTATTTCAGAAATCTAGATCGCTCTGAAATCGCTCGGGTTTCGCTCTTAGATCACTCTCCTCTTTGAGAGAAACCTAGGATCACTCTGAAGTCAAGCCCGGTTCCTCTTGGGTAAGGAAAGCGGAGCTGTCAACACCATGTGTGGCATTTTCTGGTTATCATCTATTTTGGGCATCGCGGAAGTAAAAGACTAGTTTCGTTGCCTTGAATTATGTTTAGATGAATAGCAATCCACTTGGCATTCAATAGACTAACGATGCAAGTATGGAAATTAAGTCCAAAGCCAGAAATAGATTCACATAGACAAGATGTCCGAATGACAGTTCCAATGCGTTTCTTGAGGGTGAAAAACGCAGTTTTTCTTGTCTAGGAGTTTTCAAAAATCCTGGGACGACCCTAAAAACAGATCTTTTGCTCCAAATTGTGTCTGCTGTTCAGAATATGTAATAAAATTGTTTTCCTGCGAAAGTTTGACTTCAATTTGTACTCTCATTCCGACAAAACGTTTGGAAAAAGAGTTTGATTAACAAATTCATACAATTGACGATGATTTGTCAGTATTTGAGTTCAGGTTTCGATCGTTTTGAGTTGATCTGACTGCGAATTTCTCAACATTTTTGAAACGAAAATAAGCGTTTCAAGTCCTCCCACTTCTTCGTCTTCCTACTTCGGCAAGGTTATGATCTGAAATCAGAGTGATCATAGCCCTCCCACTTCACTGCATTTCTACTGATCCGACTGTGGCGTTCATCTATGGAAGGATCAGAGCTGCCACTTCTTCGTCTTCCTACTTCGGAGAGGTTAGGATCTGAAAACAAGTGATCATAGCCCTCCCACTTCACCGCATTTCTACTGATCCTCTACTGATTCTCTACTGATCCTCAACTGATCTTCTACTGATCCTCTACTGATCTGCCTGTGTAGTTCGCCTGTTTGACTCAAGGGATCGTACCCATCCCACTTCACTAGATTTCTATTGATTCTCTACTGATCCTCAACTGATCTTCTACTGATCCTCTATTGATCTGCCTGTGTAGTTCGCCTGTTTGACTCAAGGGATCGTACCCATCCCACTTCACTAGATTTCTACTGATTCTCTACTGATCCTCAACTGATCTTCTACTGATCCTCTACCGATTCTCTACTGTTTAACTCAAAGAATCACAACCTTCCCACTTCACTGCATTTCTACTGATCCGCCTGTGGGGTTCGCCTCAGGGCCTCACTGACTGTATCATACCAAAGGTTATTTTTTCCAGATTGAATCCGTTCGCTTAACCGAAATGCCCGGAGGAACCTTAGAATCAAGTTTCAAAGCCTTATTTCTGCGGGGCTTATATCAACAATATTGCATTGTGAACTAGGTTAGGTTAGGTTAGGTTAGATTGGCTGTCTGCACCACGATGCAGACACACTTAGACCAGTAAAGGTCCATTGTGATGCCAAGGATCTACCATTAGACCCCTCAGGGACTAATAAAACTAACCGGAGCTTTTGATGAAGCGATGGATGTTCATGACGTCTACAGACGCCAAATCGCTGAGGTCGTCAAGGAAGGGAGCTCCTAGATGGAGCATTCTTTTGCGTGATAGAGCAGGACATGTGCATAGGAAGTGAAGAACGGTTTCCTCCTCCTCTTCGTCCCTACAGCTCCTGCAGAAGTCATTGGAAAAGAGGCCAAGTCTTTTGGCATGTTGGCCAATTAGACAGTGTCTGGTGAGGACACGGATAACGCAGCTGATCTGTAATGGCTTTAGTTTAACCAACTTGGGACTACGTTTCTGGTCCAGCTTAGGCCAGATCTGCCTCGAAATGTGACACGTAGAGCCAATATCTCACCGAAGGTTGGTCTTTCTAATAGCGTTCAGTTTCAGTAGATGCTTACATGTAGCGAGGGGCATACCAAGGGCTTGCCTATCTGGCAGAATCCTTAGAGTAGTACCCTGTCTAGCGAGTTCGTCCGCCCTTCAGTTTCCTGGAATGTCTCTGCGACCTGGCACCCAGCATAGGTGAATGTTAAACTGCTCTGTCATCTCTGTAATAGACAAACGGTCTTTGAAGTAAAAGAGCACGATTCCAGGGACTTGATAGCCGCTTGACTGTCAGTGAAAATGCTAATATCGCTAACAGATAATATAATAACAGAAATATAATATTGTGAACTAACCTGAATGTAAATTCACGAGAAACCTTCAACACAATCATGATATCTGTTTTTCCCTCGATGGATTTTTTCCCGTCTTTTGAAGTTATAGTTAATTTTTGTTCAGCGGAATATTTTCGAATGGAAAATTCATTCACAATAAGCCTGATTGTATCATACCAAAGGTTATTTTTGTCAAATTCAATCCAGATACAGTACCCGTAATGAATCGCAGTTCGTTTGACCGAAATGCCTGGAGGAACCTTAGAATCAGCTTTTGATGTTTTATTTCTGAGGGACAATATTGCATTGTGAACTAACCTGAATGGAAAATTCATTCACAATAAGCCTGATTGTATCATACCAAAGGTTATTTTTGTCAGATTGAATCCAGATACAGTACCTGGAATGTATCGCAGTTCGTTTAACCGAAATGCCTGGAGGAATCTTAGAATCAGCTTTTGATGTTTTATTTCTGAGGGACAATATTGCATTGTGAACTAACCTGAATGGAAAATTCATTCACAATAAGCCTGATTGTATCATACCAAAGGTTATTTTTGTCAGATTGAATCCAGATACAGTACCTGGAATGTATCGCAGTTCGTTTAACCGAAATGCCTGGAGGAACCTTAGAATCAGCTTTTGATGTTTTATTTCTGAGGGACAATATTGCATTGTGAACTAACCTGAATGGAAAATTCATTCACAATAAGCCTGATTGTATCATACCAAAGGTTATTTTTGTCAGATTGAATCCAGATACAGTACCTGGAATGTATCGCAGTTCGTTTAACCGAAATGCCTGGAGGAACCTTAGAATCAGCTTTTGATGTTTTATTTCTGAGGGACAATATTGCATTGTGAACTAACCTGAATGGAAAATTCATTCACAATAAGCCTGATTGTATCATACCAAAGGTTATTTTTGTCAGATTGAATCCAGATACAGTACCTGGAATGTATCGCAGTTCGTTTAACCGAAATGCCTGGAGGAACCTTAGAATCAGCTTTTGGTGTTCTATTTCTGAGGGACAATATTGCATTGTGAACTAATCTGAATGCAGATTAACGAGAAATCTGCAAAAGAAACACGATATTTGTTTTTTTTCCCCTTTTTTTCAAAGATACCTAATTTTCTGAGGGCTTTGTTCACACAATACACACGCCCTACGGCGCGAAGACAACTCTATTGCGAAATACGCCATGCAGTGGAATCCGCTCACCCAGGCAGGCAGAATAGTGGGACGCCCTAGGCAAACGTGGGGCAGAACAGTTGAGGAGGAATCGAGCTCTTTAGGAATGAGTTGGAGGCAGCTCAAACGCGTTGCAGAACTTCGAACACGATGGCGCGGAGGCTTGGTTGACGCCCTATGCCTCCCGAGGGGTTAAAGGATCTAAGTTAAGTAAGTTAAGTTGTTGACACAATATTGCATTGTGAACTAACCTGAATGAAAATTCACGAGAAATGATATCTGTTTCTGTCGCTTTTTTTCTGGAAGATACCTAATTTTTGTTCAGTGGAAAAAATCGGATGGGAAAATCCATTCACAATAAGCCTGATGGTGGTTAATTAAAGACAAATTAAGAGCAAATGTGAATGATTATTAGTAGCAATGCGTGTTAGATTTAAAAACTAAGATGAGGGTGTGGGTTACAAAATTTCCCACACAAGCTACAATGCAGTTCCATTGATCATGACAATTGGGAATTAGTGGGAACTTTTTCTCATGACACACTGTCAATCCGCATTGTTCACTTTTCTATCTTAAATATGAGCAAAAACCATCCACATACCTCTCAATACATCGGCTGGGATCAAACGTTTGTAGACTTTGATCTCTTCATCGTCGGCCTTCTTCTTCTCGTCCTCACAGTGGACAACGACGGCAGCAAAAACGAATGCAACACACGCGAAAGCAATATAGGATTTCATTTTTATATTTTTTTTATTTTTTTTTTTTTTAAATTAAAATTTGGATTTGTATAAACTTTTATCACAAAAGGATTTGAATTTTGATATCACAGTGATCGGTTCGATCGGAATTTAGAGTCCTTTGATAGATTTGGATATTTTTTTTGTTGGGGAAAAATATTAGAATCGCTTTGGTAATCCGAAATTTTTCCTCATAGACAAATCGATAAGTTGGTGGAAAAAGGTGAAAAAATTTGAATTCAGGTGGAAAAGATTAAATTTAAAAAAGAAGAAAAATTTAAACAAAAACCACAACAAATGCGCGATGACGACGGTACGGTACGACAACGATAACGACGACGACGACGACGACGATCTGTAACCAGTGAAAGTGAGTACTGAATTGAGTTGAAATATACGATCAACGCCGGTATTTATACAGCGCCAGAGAAAGGGAACAAGATCGCTGCTGGGGTGATGATGATGATGGTGTTGTGTGTTGTGTTGTGTCGGTTGTGTTGTCTTGTTTAACGATGCTTGCTAATGCTTGAACAATAAACGCCAAAAAACCATCGCACCAATCCTACGGTGTTGGTGTTGTTAAAGAGCGAAAAAATCTCAACGAAAAGGTGTATCTCAGAGGTGGTACGTACCTACAACACTGTGGATTCTATTTATTTCACTTTTTTTTCTTTTTTTCTTCTGAAATCCATGAAATACGAATAAATACGGTTGTAGTGTATATAGTGGAGGAAATGTATTTCTTTTTTAAGAAATATGTACTCGGGCAGGTATAGCTTGATGCGAGAGAGTGAAAATATCTTGTAGCCAGTTGGTGGATGTAACAGAAAAAAGTGGGTCTTGTGGCGAAAGATGGGTTCATGAGTCAACGTCTCTCTATGGTTCAAACTAATTTCTTAATTAGTTAAATCTTATGCGGCAAGGTGCCGGCACAGTTCATCCCAGATGTGGGTTTATGATTTGTTTTCTACTTGCACCTCACCTTACTGTTGGTGTTATGAAAATTTGTTTCATCTCGATGTTTTCACATTGAAATGGGTTCCTATGATTCTGTCAATTCTGCACAACAAAAGTGGATTTTTATTGTGGCAGATACCATTAGATATTGGGAAAGCCTAATACCCACAATCACAGAGGAAACAATTTCCTGGGCTCAGGAAACAGCTCCGCTCCTTATAAATGCCCGGACCTGGACGGCAAGACCTACAAATTCCATGGCTTGCCATCGATTTTTGAAGTTTACTGAACAACCACATCTTCTTCTTCTTCTTCTTCTTCCTTTTATCAGCGAGGTTATGATCCGAAAACAAGGGATCACAACCCTCCCACTTCACCGCATTTCTACTGATCCGCCTGTGGGGTTCGCCTGAACTTTACTGAACAACCACGTACCCCAATTATGGAAAGGAGTGAAAATAAACAAATATTTGGCAGAACAGCTCTTGAAAGTGCCATGGCCTAGCTTCTCGCAACCACTCATGTTGTGTGGGTTATATTTTTCACACGAATGGAAGGGACCTACAGTTTTGTGCCGTATCTCTCCAAAGGCAGACAGACGCGGTCATGAAAACCCGAAAGATTCCAGACCAATCAGTCTAACTTACTTTGTACTGAAGACTCTCGAGCGACTCCTCAGTAGAAATGCGGTGAAATGGGAGGATTATGACCCCTTGAGTCAAACACGCGAACTCCACACGCGGATCAGTAGAGGATCGGTAGAAATGCGGTGAAGCGGAAGGGTTACGATCCCTTGTTTTTGGATCATAATCTCGCCGAAATAGGAAGAAGAAGAAACTCTAGAGCGACTCCTAGACAACCAATAGAAGAACCATCCCTTTCCAAAGCACATCACGCATACCTCAAAGGTAGATCGATAGAGACAGTTCTTCACGAGGTACTGCGGACTTTAGGACCTTAGAACTAGCTACCTTCCTAGACATAGAAGGAGCTGCTTCCAAAGCACATCACGCATACCTCAAAGGTAGATCGATAGAGACAGTTCTTCACGAGGTACTGCGGACTGTAGGACCTTAGAACTAGCTACCTTCCTAGACATAGAAGGAGCTGCTTCCAAAGCACATCACGCATACCTCAAAGGTAGATCGATAGAGACAGTTCTTCACGAGGTACTGCGAACTGTAGGACCTTAGAACTAGCTACCTTCCTAGACATAGAAGGAGCTGCTTCCAAAGCACATCACGCATACCTCAAAGGTAGATCGATAGAGACAGTTCTTCACGACGTACTGCGGACTGTAGGACCTTAGAACTAGCTACCTTCCTAGACATAGAAGGAGCTGCTTCCAAAGCACATCACGCATACCTCAAAGGTAGATCGATAGAGACAGTTCTTCACGAGGTACTGCGGACTGTAGGACCTTAGAACTAGCTACCTTCCTAGACATAGAAGGAGCTGCTTCCAAAGCACATCACGCATACCTCAAAGGTAGATCGATAGAGACAGTTCTTCACGACGTACTGCGGACTGTAGGACCTTAGAACTAGCTACCTTCCTAGAAGGAGCTGCTTCCAAAGCACATCACGCATACCTCAAAGGTAGATTTATAGAGACAGTTCTTCACGAGGTACTGCGGACTGTAGGACCTTAGAACTAGCTACCTTCCTAGACATAGAAGGAGCTGCTTCCAAAGCACATCACGCATACCTCAAAGGTAGATCGATAGAGACAGTTCTTCACGAGGTACTGCGGACTGTAGGACCTTAGAACTAGCTACCTTCCTAGACATAGAAGGAGCTGCTTCCAAAGCACATCACGCATACCTCAAAGGTAGATCGATAGAGACAGTTCTTCACGAGGTACTGCGAACTGTAAGACCTTAGAACTAGCTACCTTCCTAGACATAGAAGGAGCTGCTTCCAAAGCACATCACGCATACCTCAAAGGTAGATCGATAGAGACAGTTCTTCACGAGGTACTGCGGACTGTAGAACCTTAGAACTAGCTACCTTGCTAGGTATAGAAGGAGCTGCTTCCAAAGCACAGCACGCATACCTCAAAGGTAGATCGATAGAGACAGTTCTTCACGAGGTACTGCGGACTGTAGGACCTTAGAACTAGCTACCTTCCTAGACATAGAAGGAGCTGCTTCCAAAGCACATCACGCATACCTCAAAGGTAGATCGATAGAGACAGTTCTTCACGAGGTACTGCGGACTGTAGGACCTTAGAACTAGCTACCTTCCTAGACATAGAAGGAGCTGCTTCCAAAGCACATCACGCATACCTCAAAGGTAGATCGATAGAGACAGTTCTTCACGAGGTACTGCGGACTGTAGAACCTTAGAACTAGCTACCTTGCTAGGTATAGAAGGAGCTGCTTCCAAAGCACAGCACGCATACCTCAAAGGTAGATCGATAGAGACAGTTCTTCACGAGGTACTGCGGACTGTAGGACCTTAGAACTAGCTACCTTCCTAGACATAGAAGGAGCTGCTTCCAAAGCACATCACGCATACCTCAAAGGTAGATCGATAGAGACAGTTCTTCACGAGGTACTGCGGACTGTAGGACCTTAGAACTAGCTACCTTCCTAGACATAGAAGGAGCTGCTTCCAAAGCACATCACGCATACCTCAAAGGTAGATCGATAGAGACAGTTCTTCACGAGGTACTGCGGACTGTAGGACCTTAGAACTAGCTACCTTCCTAGACATAGAAGGAGCTGCTTCCAAAGCACATCACGCATACCTCAAAGGTAGATCGATAGAGACAGTTCTTCACGAGGTACTGCGGACTGTAGGACCTTAGAACTAGCTACCTTCCTAGACATAGAAGGAGCTGCTTCCAAAGCACATCACGCATACCCCAAAGGTAGATCGATAGAGACAGTTCTTCTCGAGGTACTGCGGTGGAGTTCGTCTGTTTGACTCTAGGAGTCGTAACGCTCCCACTTAACTAGATTTCTACTGATTCGCCTGTGGTGTTCGCCTGTTTGACTCAAGGGATCGTAGCCATCCCACTTTACTGCATTTCTACTGATCCGCCTGTGGAGTTCGCCTGTTTGACTCTAGGAATCGTAGCCCTCCCACTGAACTAGATTTCTACTGATCCGCCTGTGGAGTTCGCCTGTTTGACTCTAGGAATCGTAGCCCTCCACACTTCACTGCATTTCTACTGATCGTCTACTGATCCTCCTGTGAGTTCGCCTGTTTGACTCTAGGATTCGTAGCCCTCCCACTTGAACTAGATTTCTACTGATCTGCCTGTGGAGTTCGCCTGTTTGACTCTAGGAATCGTAGCCCTTCACACTTCACTGCATTTCTACTGATCCGCCTGTGGAGTTCGCCTGTTTGACTCTAGGAATCGTAGCCCTTCACACTTCACTGCATTTCTACTGATCCGCCTGTGGAGTTCGCCTGTTTGACTCTAGGAATCGTAGCCCTTCACACTTCACTGCATTTCTACTGATCCTCCTGTGAGTTCGCCTGTTTGACTCTAGGATTCGTAGCCCTCCCACTTGAACTAGATTTCTACTGATCTGCCTGTGGAGTTCGCCTGTTTGACTCTAGGGATCGTAGCCCTCCACACTTTACTGCATTTCTACTGATCGTCTACTGATCCGCCTGTGGAGTTCGCCTGTTTGACTCTAGGAATCGTAGCCCTTCACACTTCACTGCATTTCTACTGATCCTCCTGTGAGTTCGCCTGTTTGACTCTAGGATTCGTAGCCCTCCCACTTGAACTAGATTTCTACTGATCTGCCTGTGGAGTTCGCCTGTTTGACTCTAGGGATCGTAGCCCTCCACACTTTACTGCATTTCTACTGATCGTCTACTGATCCGCCTGTGGAGTTCGCCTGTTTGACTCTAGGAATCGTAACCCTCCACACTTCACTGCATTTCTACTGATCGTCTACTGATCCGCCTGTGGAGTTCGCCTGTTTGACTCTAGGGATCGTAGCCCTCCACACTTTACTGCATTTCTACTGATCGTCTACTGATCCGCCTGTGGAGTTCGCCTGTTTGACTCTAGGAATCATAACCCTCCACACTTCACTGCATTTCTACTGATCGTCTACTGATCCGCCTGTGGAGTTCGCCTGTTTGACTCTAGGAATCGTAACCCTCCACACTTCACTGCATTTCTACTGATCGTCTACTGATCCGCCTGTGGAGTTCGCCTGTTTGACTCTAGGAATCGTAACCCTCCACACTTTACTGCATTTCTACTGATCATCTACTGATTCCTTTGTGGTGGAGTGATCATTGTTACCACACCGTACAGGGCTATTCCGACTGATCGGCCCTTTGTATAGGCATGTTGTGCTGGGAACATGTGTTTAGGGCTTCTTTTGGAGCGGCTGTGCCGATCTATTAGTCTTTTGGAAGTCTTCAACGCGAATTAAGACTCCTCAAATGGCATAGTCTATGATCACTGTCTCATAAATGTCCCAGAAGTTGAGATGGTGGCAGAGTTAAAGCCCCACAGAGTGACCGAACTTGATAGTGGACAACCGCGTGCTATTGGCCTTTTGCTCTTCTCCTATGTGCAACATCCATGAAGTCACTCTCTGCTGCGTTCCTGGATATAGGAATGTAGAAGGGAACGAAGCAGTAGACGAACTACCATGGAAAGGGTCAGTATTGAATCTACCTTAAAGCAAGAGGCGATTGGGAAGCCAGAGGCGACTGGGAAGCTAGAGGCGATTGGGAAGTCAGAGGCGATTGGGAAGTCAGAGGCGACTGGGAAGCTAGAGGCGATTGGGAAGTCAGAGGCGATTAGGAAGTCAGAGGCGACTGGGAAGCCAGAGGCGACTGGGAAGCCAGAGGCGACTGCGAAGCCAGAGGCGACTGGGAAGCCAGAGGCGACTGGGAAGCCAGAGGCGACTGGGAAGCCAGAGGCGACTGGGAAGCCAGAGGCGACTAGGAAGCTAGAGGCGATTGGGAAGTCAGAAGCAACTGGGAAGCAGGGGCGACTGGGAAGCCATGGGTGACTGGGAAGCTAGAGGCGACTGGGAAGCCAGAGGCAACTGGGAAGCCAGAGGCAACTAAGAAGCCAGAGGCGACTGGAAAGTCATAGGCGACTGGGAAGCCAGAGCCAACTGGGAAGCCAGAGGCGACTGGGAAGTCAGAGGCGACTAGGAAGCCAGAGGCAACTGGGAAGCCAGAGGCAACTGGGAAGCCAGAGGCAACTGGGAAGCCAGAGGCAACTGGGAAGCCAGAGGCGACTGGAAAGTCAGAGGCGACTGGGGGGCCAGAGGCGACTGGGAAACCAAAGGCGACTGGGAAATCAGATGCGACTGGGAAGCCAGAGGCGACTGGGAAGTCAGAGGCGACTGGCAAGCCAGAGGCAACTGGAAAGCCAGAGACGTCTGTGGCATATCTCGCAGCTTATGACCGACTCTGAACGAAAAAAGGACTAAAAGCCGTTTGCCATTGAACAAAAAAGAAACCAGTATCCAGTGTACTCACTGGGTATTACCCAATACGGTACCAGACTGGACGTCAATTCACCTGACGACTGCAGGAGCTGTCATGATACAGAAGACATAGAAACTATTAAATGCTTGTCCCAATCTTGGAACTCGTCGCTTCACCTGTATGGGAAACAGACATTTTGAAGAGCTGGTGGATCTGACACAAGTCCTCCTCTAGACCATGGTGTGTTTCGTCAAGAGTGCGGGCTGGTTTGCTTTAAGACCAACCGAGAGGCAACTAAAGAGAAGCACAATGGTCCAAGAGGCCCTCGTGCCATCTAAGGTGCCTTTTCCTCACACCATATCATTCCATTCGAAAACGCCCCAAACACATGGTCAGAGTTCTGCATAAAGCGCAGAGATCTGCATGATGTCGCTATTTCCAAATTCGCGACCAAATCGCAAAAAAAAAAGAAAAAATTGAATGGAATGGAAATTTCCACTCAGTGGCACAGATACCGATGACAGTAGCCGATGCGATGCAAGACAAAAGGTGTCTACACATGGGTTCCACTTGCAGAATGTGTTTGGGGGGTCATACTCCATACTCTTAGTTACATTTGCAATCACAATGCAGTTGAACCATTAGACCAGGGATCAGTCCATTGTTGAACCATCAAACGGATGCATTTTGCTTCCCCCCACTAATGTCCAATCCAACAAGTTGTATACCATAGCTCTGACTCCGATATTCAAGAAGTATCTCATTCGTTCTTGGTCGCCGCAAAAACAAGTTAACCTTTCCCAAACGAAAGTCCCATTAACCAATATAACAACAATTTGGTGTGATAATCATCCTGTGTGACCTTGACAAACCAATACGTAACCAAGACTTCCTTTCACTTTCACCTGCTGCTCTACTCCGGCACATCATGGACAGAATATCTGTTGATTCTCTTGTCCATCACACATGTGTGTAGTGTATTCAGTTTGTATTGGCAAAGAAATTTGGAAATTCTTAACATGCCTTTCGTATCTATTGGATACACACACTCGTACTCGTATCTGCATGCAAATGGTACACTGGTTTCGATATTGATTAGTTGAAACTTGCTCTATAAACTGCAAGCGACGACGATTACAGTGCGATGGCCTAGTTTTGTTGTCCGGCCGGCTTCTGTTTCATGATGAATTGCAGTACCGCGCCCCCTTGCGACAGAACTGTGTACTGCAGTTCGGTCAATTAAATATTATTAGGCAGTCATTTCGCAGTTATTATGCGATAAGTTGCGTTTTCTTGGAATTGATTCACTTTTACCTGTCATACATATACGCGCGTACATACAGGTGTGTGCGTTAAGTAATTAGCAGGGGCTTGCTTCTGTTAGTGATGCATGCAGTGACTTTCAACGGCAACGACGACGCACAGTGGTCTAAACTGACAATGTAGTTGGACAAAAGTCTAGAAGTGGGGCTTTCACTCTTTTAAGAATCTTTTACCTTCTTTGACTCGGGGAGGGAAGGTGGAGACGGGGGGCTATTTCAAGCATCCTCTGGCTGTCTTTTACAAACATAGCGACTAGGATTCTCCTGTATCAGGCATCCTTTCCACCTTCTCCACGAATCGGTCCCTATCTCGCTCACTTAACAACTACACGAGGTTGGAACTATAACAGTTTCGTCTCAGGTACGACAAATGGACCTTCTCCTAACCTACTAGGTCTGTCTACCTACCCACTTCACCGCATTTCTACTAATCTGCCTGTGGGATTCTCCTATTTGTGCTCTTCCTGCGGTCTCCAAAATTATAGCAAAAATGATACTGGATAGATTCAAAGAACACCTTAACGTCGAACAAGGAGGTTTCCGCTCGGGTCCTCCTGCGTCGACCACATAAACACCTTACGGATCATCATAGAGGGATGCATTGAGTATAGATCTCCGCCTCATCTACTATCTATTGACTTCGAGAAGGCATTCGGCAGTATAAATCGGGATTTCATCTGGTGTCTAGCGATTTTGAGGTGACGTGCCACAGGGCTGCATTCTTTCACCATTACTCTTTCTAGTACTTATCAGTGATGTTCTCTGTGCCGCCCTAACGTCAAATAACAGCGGCTTACAGTGGACAATGACATCTGATCATAAGCACCTAGACTACGCTTACTCTAACACAGAATGCTGGACCTACATCCATAATGGTCCATAACCTAGAAACTGGGGCAAGCAAAGTGGAGCTAGAGGATCAGCAAAGTGAAGCCTGCATTTGGAATGCTATCTAAGATCTGGAGAAGCAAAACCCACCTCGATTCGAGGATCAACAAAGTGAAGGCTGCGTTCAGGAGCAAAACCCACCTCGATTCGAGGATCAGCAAAGTGAAGACTGCGTTCGGAATGCTATCTAAGATCTGGAAAAGCAAAACCCGCCTCGGTTCGAGGATCAGCAAAGTGAAGGCTGCGTTCGGAATGCTATCTAAGATCTGGAGAAGCAAAACCCGCCTCGATTCGAGGATCAGCAAAGCGAAGGATGCGTTCGGAATGCTATCTAAGATCTGGAGAAGCAAAACCCGCCTCGATTCGAGGATCAGCAAAGCGAAGGATGCGTTCGGAATGCTATCTAAGATCTGGAGAAGCAAAACCCGCCTCGATTCGAGGATCAGCAAAGCGAAGGATGCGTTCGGAATGCTATCTAAGATCTGGAGAAGCAAAACCCGCCTCGATTCGAGGATCAGCAAAGCGAAGGATGCGTTCGGAATGCTATCTAAGATCTGGAGAAGCAAAACTCAGCTGGATTCGAGGATCAGTAAAGTGAAGACTGCGTTCGGAATGCTATCTAAGATCTGGAGAAGCAAAACCCGCCTCGGTTCGAGGATCAGCAAAGTGAAGGCTGCGTTCGGAATGCTATCTAAGATCTGGAGAAGCAAGACTCAGCTGGATTCGAGGATCAGTAAAGTGAAGACTGCGTTTGGAATGCTATCTAAGATCTGGAGAAGCAAAACCCGCCTCGATTCGAGGATCAGCAAAGTGAAGGCTGCGTTCGGAATGCTATCTAAGATCTGGAGAAGCAAAACCCGCCTCGATTCGAGGATCAGCAAAGCGAAGGATGCGTTCGGAATGCTATCTAAGATCTGGAGAAGCAAAACTCAGCTGGATTCGAGGATCAGCAAAGTGAAGACTGCGTTCGGAAGCAAAACCCAACTCGATTCGAGGATCAGCAAAGTGAAGGCTGCGTTCGGAATGCTATCTAAGATCTGGAGAAGCAAGACTCAGCTGGATTCGAGGATCAGTAAAGTGAAGACTGCGTTCGGAATGCTATCTAAGATCTGGAGAAGCAAAACCCGCCTCGGTTCGAGGATCAGCAAAGCGAAGGATGCGTTCGGAATGCTATCTAAGATCTGGAGAAGCAAAACCCGCCTCGATTCGAGGATCAGCAAAGCGAAGGATGCGTTCGGAATGCTATCTAAGATCTGGAGAAGCAAAACCCGCCTCGATTCGAGGATCAGCAAAGCGAAGGATGCGTTCGGAATGCTATCTAAGATCTGGAGAAGCAAAACTCAGCTGGATTTGAGGATCAGCAAAGTGAACACTGCGTTCGGAAGCAAAACCCAACTCGATTCGAGGATCAGCAAAGTGAAGACTGCGTTCGGAATGCTATCTACGATCTGGAGAAGCAAAACCCACCTCGATTCGAGGATCAGCAAAGTGAAGGCTGCGTTCAGAAGCAAAACCCACCTCGATTCGAGGATCAGCAAAGTGAAGACTGCGTTCGGAATGCTATCTAAGATCTGGAGAAGCAAAACCCGCCTCAGTTCGAGGATCAGCAAAGTGAAGGCTGCGTTCGGAATGCTATCTAAGATCTGGAGAAGCAAAACTCAGCTGGATTCGAGGATCAGCAAAGTGAAGACTGCGTTCGGAAGCAAAACCCAACTCGATTCGAGGATCAGCAAAGTGAAGGCTGCGTTCGGAATGCTATCTAAGATCTGGAGAAGCAAGACTCAGCTGGATTCGAGGATCAGTAAAGTGAAGACTGCGTTTGGAATGCTATCTAAGATCTGGAGAAGCAAAACCCGCCTCGGTTCGAGGATCAGCAAAGTGAAGACTGCGTTCGGAGTGCTATCTAAGATCTGGAGAAGCAAGACTCAGCTGTATTCGAGGATCAGCAAAGTGAAGGCTGCGTTCGGAATGCTATCTAAGATCTGGAGAAGCAAGACTCAGCTGGAGGATCAGCAAAGTGCGTTCGGAAGCAAAACTCAGCTGGATTCGAGGATCAGCAACGTGAAGGCTGCGTTTGGAATGCTATCTAAGATCTAGAGTCGAGTCAGTCGAGTCAGTATTATTCTATGGGAGTAGTACGAGGAAGATGTTCTCTACTGTCATTCGTAAGCTGCAGTCTTTCGTCAATAGATGTCTGGATCTCCTGGCCTAGCTGCATCTCCAACCAACAGTTTCACACGAGAATCAAACCAACAGCTCCTTGCGACAAAAAAAGGCAATGGATTGGTTCCTGTGTTCCTGTGCTAAATATGCCATTCGGGCATAACTATCGGTCATCCAAGAGAACAGAACAGTTGAGAAAGAATCTCGGACTTTGGGGACATGACTTGGAGCGAGTTGAAACGCGTTTCAGAGCTCCGAACCCCTCTGATAAGTCTGATCCATTGCGAAAGCTAATGTCCACACCATTGCGAAGGCATAACACTGGCAGTAGGATGGTCCTCCTTCTTCTTTCTTTTATCAGAGAGGTTATGATCCGAAAACAAGGGATCATGACCCTCCCACTTCACCGCATTTCTACTGATCCGCCTGTGGGGTTCGCCTTGGCAGTAGTAGGCAGTAGGATGGTCCTATGACTAGAAAAATTGTTCGCTCTGTTGCGGGTCGAGGAAAAAATACTGTGAATCAGGAGCAAGAAAAAAGTAACTAAGCAAATGTCCCCAGTTATCTGGACATCAACCTCGGGAAACCTAATTTTCTGAGTTTCAAACCACTACAGTCAATCTTCCTCTCTCTGTCTGTTTATCCTTCCGAACGCCAAATGTACCTATTCATATCCCCTTGAGTGCACGCAATTTATATATAAATTTGTCCAGCTAAACGCGTATTGTTGACCACTGTACGATGACAACGTGGACGTTCAAAACCGAAACGGCTACCACAACTCACTCTGATCTACAACAGCGTGTATCCCCAGTACAAACGAATGAAAAACTTGTTGTATCCGTATCATATGCCAGGTTGAGTCATCATTCGAGAAACCACTTCGTGCCATATGTCAGCTCCCAACGACGTAGTACAGTACCCGGGGGAGATGGGGGCCTATACCATACCCGTGTATAGTATCTGTGTAAGCGGCTTGACTTCTCTGTCTCTTTTGACTTTATTTTCATTTTGTGATAGTTTTACGTAAAAAAGTGAATTCTCTTCCTGCCCGAGGTGGGTTTTGTAATACCACTGGCTCAAGGTTTATTTGAATAATTAATGCGATGCCGTCCGCCCCTCCCCGTGGGTTGTTCTGAATTAAATCAGATGTAGAATCAAGACGGACTAGTATATGCATACAGTGGATGGGATGGATCTGATTGTATCGAAGCCACGTACGAAAGAGATTATTCAGATACCACGACCATGAGAGCGAGCCTTCACTGTGATCGTGATTTTTGTTTTTGACGGTTTTTTTCGTTCCAAAATTATGCAAATCAAATGTTTATTGGGCGTGACGCGAATGCTAAAAGCAAATTTATAGGTATTTCCGCTGAATTTCCAACAAAAAATAAAAAATAAAAACCCTTCAACGTAAAATACATTTCTGGCGCAGTAAGCTCTTGATTTGGCGAGATCAGAGCCGTGACCCAAGTCACAGTACACAGTCTCTTTGTGCTTTATAAGGTTGAGTGGGGCTATGAGGGCAATCGCGAACCTTAATGGCGGAAAACCTTAACCAATTCTCCCATGCACCAGAATTGAAGACAGACCCAACCTCTTTCAAGGCATTTTCATCTGCTATATCCTCTGAGACGTATCCGTGGTCGATACATGCGTAACGTGCTTCCTCAGACAAGACAATGACCAGAGAGTATCCCTTCTTCTTCCTATTTGGGCGCAGCTATGATCCGAAAACAAGGGATCATAGCCCTGCCACTTCACCGCATTTCTACTGATCCGCCTGTGGGGTTCGCCTAGAGAGAGTATCCCTATCGCTTTCAAATTGCCGTTTGTCTCTTACGGAGATCACATTCAATTATGCTGGGTGCCAGGTCACAGGGACATTCCAGGAAACTGCTGGGCGGACGTGCTCGCCAGACAGGGTACAACTCTAAGGATTCTACCTGATAGGCAAGCCCTGGGTATGCCCCTCGTTACATGTAAGCATCTACTAAAGCTGGACGCTATTTGCAAGACTGACTACAGATGGGAGAACAGCTCAACGTGTCACATTTCGAGACAGATCTGGACCAGCTGGACCAACGTTGAGTTGGTTGGCTCGTGTCCTCACTGGGCACTGTCTTACAGGGCAACATGCCAAGAGACTTGGCCTCTTCTCTTACGACTTCTGCAGGAGTTATCCAAGAGCTCACTTCCTTGATAACCTCGGCCTAAGGACGCCATTAGGCGCCATGACTATCCATCGCTTTATCAAAAGAGTCGTCTTATGGTAGTGGTCCATGGCTTTGCTGGCCTAAGTGTGTCTCCAGCCTAAACCTAATCTATGACTCAAAGGAGTAATTTAATGAAACTTTCCGATCTCGGTTAGGTAAGGAGGTTGACTGTCCACACGAGAGTGCAGACACACTTAGGCCAATGAAGGTCCTTTGTGATACCATGGATCAACCATTAGGTCACTCAGGGACTAACGAAACCAACCGGATGCTCATGACGTCTAAGGACGGAAGATCGCCGAGGTCATCAAGGAAGGGGGACCCCAGATGGAGCATTCTTTTATGCGACAGGGCTGGACAAGTGCATAGGAGGGTGAAGGATGTTTCCTCCTCCTCGTCCCTACAGCTTCTGCAGAAGTCGTTGGAGAAGAGGCCAAGTCTTTTGGCGTGTTGGCCTATAAGACAATGTCCAGTTTCAATCTCGGGTACTTCAATTCGGTCGGTTTTGTCTGTCTGTACGCTCGACTACAGCCTAAGCAGCTGCACTGAGTTATACCAAGTCTCACATCCTTTGTTCAATTGTTCAGTCAATTCTACTGAAAGACTTGATAGGCCCTCCTGAAGTGGAACTATATTTATACTTTCAAGGTGAAGTGAGGCACAAGTTCATTGAACCACTAAAAGCAATCTTCCAACAAATTTCCATTGAAATGGATTGACAAGAGCACTGTGCAGTCCAAGCGTACAGCCATTCTGGTTATTTATATCTTCGCAGTCTGCTAGGGAATGAAGCCGAGAAACCCGGGAAGAGTGAAAGCTAAGGTAGCGCGTTTCGCTTGTCATAAATAGTATTCCCAGATGTTAACAACAAATTTGACGACGTGTCGTTGATGGTTGCGTCCAAGGCCACCGTCTGAGCCTTTGTTCAAATGTGAACGATGGGATGCTAGTTTCTACCTACTTCCTCAAGTTTCTGTATGACACCATTGTCTGGGTCCAATGTTGGAGGAAGGCTTGTCTATTTCCAATCCAAGGCAGCACAGAACAAACACTGACAGCTCTTTCCAGCTCAAAAAATGTACCAAAGGTAGGGCTGGGTCAGGTTGAAGTGGCTGTCAGCTCTGCATCGTTGGCACAGAAAGACGGAAGTTGCTATGGAAGAAGCCCTTCATAAGGAGAATCTTATGCCGACGGTCAAACACGGTGACGGTGGGATAATGAATTAGTGGTGCATGCTCCACCAAGGTGTTTTGAATCAGTCATGGACAAGAGACTTTATCTGGACATTTTCATCAAAAGCAACTGGATCCTGGGAAGAGAGTACTACTACTTCCAGCAAGACCATGATTGTCTAGCTTTTGTGCCAAAACATCTGCGCATGTCATCTCAGTTCCGAGCATCTGTGGGATTTGTTGGAAAGTAGGATTTGTCAGCCACCTTCAAGTGGATTCTTAAGGAGATTCTTCGAGGCGAATGGCATTGGCTTTACGGCGCAAATGATACCCAACATCAAAGGATTTTATGCGACGCTGCATGGAAGGACAAGAGCTGCTCACAAACTCTACGAGCAAAGGTGAAAAGAGGAGCATGGCTCCTCTCAATCGAGGAGATTGAGAGACTCTAATGCAGGAGTGATGTTCGGACACATACCAGGGTTTCAAAGCCAGAACCAGAAGCCTGCAGGTACGAAAATGGTGCTCAGTCAGTATGGACTTCTCAGAAAGAACCTCTCAATCGATGAGATTGAGAGACTCTAATGCAGGAATGATGTTCGGACACATGCCAGGGTTTCAAAGCCAGAACCAGAAGCATGCAGGTACGAAAATGGTGCTCAGTCAGTATGGACTTCTCAGAAAGAACCTCTCAATCGATGAGATTGAGAGACTCTAATGCAGGAATGATGTTCGGACACATGCCAGGGTTTCAAAGCCAGAACCAGAAGCCTGCAGGTACGAAAATGGTGCTCAGTCAGTATGGACTTCTCAGAAAGAACCTCTCAATCGATGAGATTGAGAGACTCTAATGCAGGAATGATGTTCGGACACATGCCAGGGTTTCAAAGCCAGAGACTCTAATGCAGGAGTGATGTTCGGACACATACCAGGGTTTCAAAGCCAGAACCAGAAGCATGCAGGTACGAAAATGGTGCTCAGTCAGTATGGACTTCTCAGAAAGAACCTCTCAATCGATGAGATTGAGAGACTCTAATGCAGGAGTGATGTTCGGACACATACCAGGGTTTCAAAGCCAGAACCAGAAGCCTGCAGGTACGAAAATGGTGCTCAGTCAGTATGGACTTCTCAGAAAGAACCTCTCAATCGATGAGATTGAGAGACTCTAATGCAGGAATGATGTTCGGACACATGCCAGGGTTTCAAAGCCAGAACCAGAAGCATGCAGGTACGAAAATGGTGCTCAGTCAGTATGGACTTCTCAGAAAGAACCTCTCAATCGATGAGATTGAGAGACTCTAATGCAGGAATGATGTTCGGACACATGCCAGGGTTTCAAAGCCAGAGACTCTAATGCAGGAGTGATGTTCGGACACATACCAGGGTTTCAAAGCCAGAACCAGAAGCCTGCAGGTACGAAAATGGTGCTCAGTCAGTATGGACTTCTCAGAAAGAACCTCTCAATCGATGAGATTGAGAGACTCTAATGCAGGAATGATGTTCGGACACATGCCAGGGTTTCAAAGCCAGAACCAGAAGCATGCAGGTACCAAAATGGTGCTCAGTCAGTATGGACTTCTCAGAAAGAACCTCTCAATCGATGAGATTGAGAGACTCTAATGCAGGAGTGATGTTCGGACACATACCAGGGTTTCAAAGCCAGAACCAGAAGCATGCAGGTACGAAAATGGTGCTCAGTCAGTATGGACTTCTCAGAAAGAACCTCTCAATCGATGAGATTGAGAGACTCTAATGCAGGAGTGATGTTCGGACACATACCAGGGTTTCAAAGCCAGAACCAGAAGCCTGCAGGTACGAAAATGGTGCTCAGTCAGTATGGACTTCTCAGAAAGAACCTCTCAATCGATGAGATTGAGAGACTCTAATGCAGGAATGATGTTCGGACACATGCCAGGGTTTCAAAGCCAGAACCAGAAGCATGCAGGTACGAAAATGGTGCTCAGTCAGTATGGACTTCTCAGAAAGAACCTCTCAATCGATGAGATTGAGAGACTCTAATGCAGGAATGATGTTCGGACACATGCCAGGGTTTCAAAGCCAGAGACTCTAATGCAGGAGTGATGTTCGGACACATACCAGGGTTTCAAAGCCAGAACCAGAAGCCTGCAGGTACGAAAATGGTGCTCAGTCAGTATGGACTTCTCAGAAAGAACCTCTCAATCGATGAGATTGAGAGACTCTAATGCAGGAATGATGTTCGGACACATGCCAGGGTTTCAAAGCCAGAACCAGAAGCATGCAGGTACGAAAATGGTGCTCAGTCAGTATGGACTTCTCAGAAAGAACCTCTCAATCGATGAGATTGAGAGACTCTAATGCAGGAATGATGTTCGGACACATGCCAGGGTTTCAAAGCCAGAACCAGAAGCCTGCAGGTACGAAAATGGTGCTCAGTCAGTATGGACTTCTCAGAAAGAACCTCTCAATCGATGAGATTGAGAGACTCTAATGCAGGAATGATGTTCGGACACATGCCAGGGTTTCAAAGCCAGAGACTCTAATGCAGGAATGATGTTCGGACACATACCAGGGTTTCAAAGCCAGAACCAGAAGCATGCAGGTACGAAAATGGTGCTCAGTCAGTATGGACTTCTCAGAAAGAACCTCTCAATCGATGAGATTGAGAGACTCTAATGCAGGAGTGATGTTCGGACACATACCAGGGTTTCAAAGCCAGAACCAGAAGCCTGCAGGTACGAAAATGGTGCTCAGTCAGTATGGACTTCTCAGAAAGAACCTCTCAATCGATGAGATTGAGAGACTCTAATGCAGGAATGATGTTCGGACACATGCCAGGGTTTCAAAGCCAGAGACTCTAATGCAGGAGTGATGTTCGGACACATACCAGGGTTTCAAAGCCAGAACCAGAAGCATGCAGGTACGAAAATGGTGCTCAGTCAGTATGGACTTCTCAGAAAGAACCTCTCAATCGATGAGATTGAGAGACTCTAATGCAGGAGTGATGTTCGGACACATACCAGGGTTTCAAAGCCAGAACCAGAAGCCTGCAGGTACGAAAATGGTGCTCAGTCAGTATGGACTTCTCAGAAAGAACCTCTCAATCGATGAGATTGAGAGACTCTAATGCAGGAATGATGTTCGGACACATGCCAGGGTTTCAAAGCCAGAACCAGAAGCCTGCAGGTACGAAAATGGTGCTCAGTCAGTATGGACTTCTCAGAAAGAACCTCTCAATCGATGAGATTGAGAGACTCTAATGCAGGAATGATGTTCGGACACATGCCAGGGTTTCAAAGCCAGAGACTCTAATGCAGGAGTGATGTTCGGACACATACCAGGGTTTCAAAGCCAGAACCAGAAGCATGCAGGTACGAAAATGGTGCTCAGTCAGTATGGACTTCTCAGAAAGAACCTCTCAATCGATGAGATTGAGAGACTCTAATGCAGGAGTGATGTTCGGACACATACCAGGGTTTCAAAGCCAGAACCAGAAGCCTGCAGGTACGAAAATGGTGCTCAGTCAGTATGGACTTCTCAGAAAGAACCTCTCAATCGATGAGATTGAGAGACTCTAATGCAGGAATGATGTTCGGACACATGCCAGGGTTTCAAAGCCAGAACCAGAAGCATGCAGGTACGAAAATGGTGCTCAGTCAGTATGGACTTCTCAGAAAGAACCTCTCAATCGATGAGATTGAGAGACTCTAATGCAGGAATGATGTTCGGACACATGCCAGGGTTTCAAAGCCAGAACCAGAAGCCTGCAGGTACGAAAATGGTGCTCAGTCAGTATGGACTTCTCAGAAAGAACCTCTCAATCGATGAGATTGAGAGACTCTAATGCAGGAATGATGTTCGGACACATGCCAGGGTTTCAAAGCCAGAGACTCTAATGCAGGAGTGATGTTCGGACACATACCAGGGTTTCAAAGCCAGAACCAGAAGCATGCAGGTACGAAAATGGTGCTCAGTCAGTATGGACTTCTCAGAAAGAACCTCTCAATCGATGAGATTGAGAGACTCTAATGCAGGAATGATGTTCGGACACATGCCAGGGTTTCAAAGCCAGAACCAGAAGCCTGCAGGTACGAAAATGGTGCTCAGTCAGTATGGACTTCTCAGAAAGAACCTCTCAATCGATGAGATTGAGAGACTCTAATGCAGGAATGATGTTCGGACACATGCCAGGGTTTCAAAGCCAGAACCAGAAGCCTGCAGGGACGAAAATGGTGCTCAGTCGGTGCTAAGGATGTGGAAGGAACACTTCTGCACTTCAAGATTCCCGACAACCCGTTCAGAATGAAGTGAGGATAGCGATGTCCAAACTTAAATCCTACAAAGCCGCTGCAGCCGACGAGATGAGTTGGTAAGGAGCATGCAACAGCTTATCTGTAAAATTTGGTCGATCGAAAGAATGCCCGATCCCGAAGAAAGGAGACCCTCTGAACTGCGCCAACTACAGAGGGATCGGTCTACTCGACATTGCATATAAGATCTTGTCTGTCGTGTTATGGGAACGCTCGACAACAACCTGATAGGTCGTTATCAGTGCGGTTTCAGGCAGGGAAAGTCCACCGTATCCACACAACGACAGATCTTGGAAAAAGCCCAGATCGATACGCACCACCTCTTCATCGATTTCAAAGTTGCCTGTGATAGCGTGTATAGAAACCAGCTGTACAGAGCCTTGTCTAGCCTCGGCATTTTTGCCAAGCTCATCCGTCTGTGCAGGAAGACGATGGAGAACTCTCGCTCCTCCATCAAAGTCGGAAAGAACATCACCGAACTGTGCGATGTCAGGAAAGGTGTTAGATATTGTGACGCGCAATCATGCGATCTCCTTAGAATCGTATTTGAAGGAATTGTACGAAGCTCACAAGGCGAACCCCACAGGCGGATTAGTAGAAATGCAGTGAAGTGTGGAGGGCTACGATTCCTAGAGTCAAACAGGCAAACTCCACAGGCGGATCAGTAGACGATCAGTAGAAATGCAGTAAAGTGGGAGGGTTATGATCCCTTGTTTTCGGATCATAACCTCGCAGAGATAGCAAGAAGAAGAAGAAGAAGTACGAAGCTCACAAGCCAGCACCGGAGCTACAATCTTATGTAAACTTAAGCCGAAGATGTTGACATAATCGGAACAACTCAGGGAACCGTCAGTGGGGGTTTTTTTTGCGAGTATTGAGATAGAGGCTGTCTACAGAATAGGATTCCCAACATCGGCGTCTTGGACAGAACGCAGTTCAACATTCACCTATGCTGGATGCCAGGCCACAGGCACATTCCAGAAAACTTCAGGTCGAACGAGCTTGCCAGACAGGATACTTTTCTAAGGATTCAGCCCTGCATATGCCCCTCGCCACATGTAAGCATCTACTAAAGCTGAACGCTATTAGCATGACCAACCTCAGATGGGAGAACGGCTCACTGTGTCATATTTCGAAACAGATCTGACCGAAGCGAGACCAGCAACGTAGGCCCGAGTTAGTTAAGCTAAAGCGATCACAGATTAGCTGCGTTATCGATGTCCTCACTGGCCAATATGCTTACGACTTCTGTAGGAGCTGTAGGGACGAGGTAGAGAAGAAAACCATCCTTCACCTCCTATGCACATGTCCACCACTATGACATAGAAGAATACTCCATCTAGGAGTGCATTTCCTTGATAACTCGACGATTTGACGTCCTTAGGCGTCATGAGCTTCTTCTTCTTCTTCCTTTGATCAGCGAGGCTATGATCCAAAAACAAGGGATCATAACCCTCCCACTTCACCGCATTTCTGCTGATCCGCTTTTGCGGTTCACCTCCTTCGGCGTCATGAGCATCCATCATTTTATCAAGTGAGTGGTCTAATGGTAGATCCATGGCATCCCAATGGACCTTTACTGGTCAAAGTGTGTCAGACAACCTAACCTAACCCTATAGCTGTTCTTAACCGTGCTTTGTCTAGTTTCATCTCCGCTTTAGACACCTTATGCCCTCTAATTTGGGCCATCTCAGGTCAGCCATGTTGGTGGTTCTACCGAGGATAGTTCTCCTTTTCTTTATTGCGCCAAAGGATGTGTAATCTCTTCTACAGATACCAGTAGCCCCCACATACTAACCCACACTCTACACACTTCAACCACTCTCCCCGGGGCTGGCTAGCAACTTACGCTCTTCTTTCCCCGTTTACTGGTTCGACATTGAGTTCAGTGTTTTCCGTTCTTTTATGCCTGGGCCTTCCCGGGGCTGGCTAGCAACTTACGCTCTTCTTTCCGCGTTTGCTCGTTCGACACTGAGCTTAGTGTTGAGAGATGTCTGGGCCTCCCCGGGGCTGGTTAGCAGCTTATACTCGTCTTTCCCCCGTTTGCTCGTTCGACACTGAGCTCAGTGTTCTCCGTTCTTTGTTCTTTGAGAGATGTCTGGGCTTGGTTTTGACTGTTGCCCTGCCTGACTCTTGCCAACCGTCGAAGTTCCTTTATGATTATGGCTGCAGCCTATTTCACACCGCATCCCATATTGTGCTCGATGCTATCATAAACACAATGAACCGCTTGGCCCCCCTTTGAGAAGCACCTAGCTGCACTTCCCTCTGACCTAACCTAACCAATCATAAAGTCTACAATGCTCTCTCGAGTGGTGTGCTTCTCCAATTCTTTTCTCTAGTTCTCTCGGATTCAGATACCCTCGCAAGCAACCATGTCCGAGAAGGAGCTGGTTGAGGTTAAAATCGACTTCTCCATGCTGTCGGGCCATCCATTTTGTCGATATTCGGTATCTTCCCTTCGAAGACTGGTTCCATCTTGCTTCCAGTTTGATATCTTTGACTGAAGACTGTGGTTCCTGAGTATTGGCCATTAGCCAATATATCTGCGACAAAAGCGATGCAGATGCTGTAACACTTTATAAGAGTTGACACAGCGGTGAAGGCAGCCATAGAAGGCAGTGATCGACGGTCTGTTAGACGTAAAAAACTCTGCGAACTGTAGTATATCTTGGAATTCCTTCGAAATATGAAGTCACCTACGTACATCACGAAGATACTGACGGATTATCTCAGAAAAAGGATGTATGATGGCTCCAAGGACGGTATACTACTGTCACAGGAAGGGTGCCGCAGGGTTGGGTATTGGGTCCACTTCTGTTGAATATTATGCATGACGGTATATTCAGTCAAAGCTACAATCGCAGGCTTTGCGGGCGATATTGCCATAGTCGTGGTCGTGAAAGAAGTGCTCCACCAAATGAGGAGCAACGCTGACTTGAATCTGTAGGTTTCAAGGTTTCAAGGTATTTTGGCGCAACAGCTCTTTAAAGTGCCAGGGCCTAGCTTCTCGCAACCACTCATGTTGTGTGCGTGCGGTGGGACCGTGAAAAAACTTTTTGGTGTTTCCTGGGATTCGAGCTTGGAACCTCATGCGTAGTGATCCGACACACTAACCGCTTACGCCACGGCGCCCACAAGGTTTCAAGGTACGGACGTGGTCCAAAGGCGATGGAAACAATCGCTCTGACGACAGGAGGTACCAGATTGCATTGAAGTTCATACGTAGGCGTCATGATTGGCACAACGTTCTCATTTTGGATTCTATGCTCCTTCAAGGTCTCTAAAGGTTCGCCATTTGTTCCATGAACCTCGTCATAAAGTAGAAGCGGCTCAAGAGAAGCGAATTTCTCACACAGGTGCAAGACTAAGATGATTGGGTCATGTAGAGCGGATGGAGCACGACGTTCCAGTCTGGAAAGTCTTCGAATCCACCCCAGTTGGACGGCGCAGTATAGAACGATCTTGTGGTAGGTTGCGCGAACAAGTCGAAGGAGACATCAACCAACTTAACGTGCGCAACTGCGCTCGTAACCGGGCTGCTTGGAGAGGTTTGTTGGTTAATGCCCAGTTGCACCCCGGACTGTAGCGCCACCTAAGTAAGTAAGTAAAGTACAAGAGCAAATAGCGAGTCTGTCATCATTATTACTTCGAAGTTTACCCTCCCTAGACGGTCATCTATATCAGTTGATGGTACTACTTCATCCTTAAACGATCCACTCTACATGCAGCTGAAGCGATTCAATGCAATCCGCGTGCCGTAACCTGTGCTTCAACTGGTTTCGCATTCATAATCCGATTAAACAATCAGAAATCCAATAAAAAAGAACACGAGAGAGCGTTCCATTTGTCACAGTCGACTGCGGTCTTATTGTCCCAGCCTTCGTTTAATTATGTTGACCGGACGATATTTGAAGGTCGGCGCCTTTTGTTTTACCAGCTCTGGCCAAGAGCAACTAGTGCGCGCCGCCGCTACCACTACAAACCGCACGGCCACTTTCATTTGCTTGAATTTTGTTATTTAAATCTTTTTCTATAGTTTATCGCGCTATTGTGCGCCGGTTTTTGTCTGCATAATGGGTTTTGCGTTTTCTATCTTCTCTCCGCCGCCTCTCCCCGTCCATCTGTGCAAGAGACGGATACGAGCATGTATCTATGGACAAACTTGCAGAATAAATTTCTGCAAGAAGCGGGCTAATGCAACAAAATCCAGTGACCAGGTTTTGTGACTAATTACAGAGCCGGCAAGCGGAAATAATTGCCTACCTACCGGTTATGGCCAAGCTTAGGCATGTTACTCATGTTGGAGTTTCACGAGAGGACAATGGGGGAGATTTGCATGCTTCAATGGCATTGTTGGCAAATTAGTTGTTTTTTTTTCCAACTTTTGATGATTTTCCATTTCGAAGGTGATGTCGTGGATGAAGATCTGATGAGAGCCATCGCCGTCACAAAATTTAGAAAAACCATTCCCTTGGTTCAAGGAAATGAGATGGCATCCGGATATGCCGACCGCCTCATGTGCAACATAGGATCTAAGCCGGCCTATCTAAGCATGTCGAGTCGACATCGACACCAAGTTTACTGAGACGAAAGCGGAAACTTTTAGTCTTCTGATGGAGACTCACTCTCCAGGCAATCAGATACCCATTAGGTCAGAGCTTGGCCCACTAGCCCGGGCTGAGCTTGAACTAAGTCAAAGGAAAAACTGGTAACAGACTGTGTGATGTGGCATCTTTTGATGGCTTCAAGTCGCCTGGTTCCGATGGGATATATCCAACTATGCTGCCAACTCTGAAAAGAGTTTCTGGCATGGCCCTGGTATATACTCCTACACCATGGTGGACAGTCAGAGTGACAAAGGAGGACTACTCGTTTCCAATCCATAAGTCTTACCTTCTTCTCACTGAAAGGTATGGAGAGACTGGTGGACTTTCACGTTCGGGCTGCTTCCACTATTGGAGATGCAGCATGCCTACTATGGTTGGTTGGTTCTGGCTTAAGTGCATCCTCATCGAGGGCCAATCCTAACCAACTAACCATACCTTTCAGCAGGAGAAATCCTACGAGACGAGACCTTGGTTGGTTGGTTGTACTGTGGCAGTACTTTGGCAGTACAATGGACCCATTTCTGGCTTAAGTGCATCCTCATCGAGGACCGATCCCAACCAACCAACCATGCCTTTCAGTGGGAGAAATCCTACGAGACGAGACCTTGGTTGGTTGGTTGTACTGTGGCAGTACTTTGGCAGTACAATGGACCCATTTCTGGCTTAAGTGCATCCTCATCGAGGACCGATCCCAACCAACCAACCATGCCTTTCAACGGGAGAAATCCTACGAGACGAGACCTCGGTTAGTCGGCTGTACTTCGGCAGTACAATGGACCCATTTCTGGCTTAAGTGCATCCTCACTGAGGGCCGATCCCAACCAACCAACCATGCCTTTCAGTGGGAGAAATCCTACGAGACGAGACCTTGGTTGGTTGGTTGTACTTTGGCAGTACAATGGACCCATTTCTGGCTTAAGTGCATCCTAATCGCGGACCGATCCTAACCAACTAACCATGCCTTTCAACGGGAGAAATCCTACGAGACGAGACCTTGGTTGGTTGGTTGTACTTTGGCAGTACAATGGACCCATTTCTGGCTTAAGTGCATCCTAATCGCGGACCGATCCTAACCAACTAACCATGCCTTTCAACGGGAGAAATCCTACGAGACGAGACCTTGGTTGGTTGGTTGTACTTTGGCAGTACAATGGACCCATTTCTGGCTTAAGTGCATCCTAATCGCGGACCGATCCTAACCAACTAACCATGCCTTTCAACGGGAGAAATCCTACGAGACGAGACCTCGGTTAGTCGGCTGTACTTCGGCAGTACAATGGACCCATTTCTGGCTTAAGTGCATCCTCATCGAGGGCCGATCCCAACCAACCAACCATGCCTTTCAACGGGAGAAATCCTACGAGACGAGACCTTGGTTGGTTGGTTGTACTGTGGCAGTACTTTGGCAGTACAATGGACCCATTTCTGGCTTAAGTGCATCCTCACTGAGGGCCGATCCCAACCAACCAACCATTCCTTTCAGTGGGAGAAATCCTACGAGACGAGACCTTGGTTGGTTGGTTGTACTTTGGCAGTACTTTGGCAGTACAATGGACCCATTTCTGGCTTAAGTGCATCCTCATCGAGGACCGATCCCAACCAACCAACCATGCCTTTCAGTGGGAGAAATCCTACGAGACGAGACCTTGGTTGGTTGGTTGTACTGTGGCAGTACTTTGGCAGTACAATGGACCCATTTCTGGCTTAAGTGCATCCTCATCGAGGACCGATCCCAACCAACCAACCATGCCTTTCAACGGGAGAAATCCTACGAGACGAGACCTTCCGCTGACAGGAAAGAATACACGATGGGCCTCTTCATCGACATTGAGCGTACTTTTGGACAACACAATGTTTGACTGCATAGCGTGGACACGAAACATTAGTCTCGTGGGTCAAAGCAATGCTAATGAACAGAATTTTGGTTGTGAAAGCGACAGGGTGACAGTGGTAAAAAGGAGTTGTCCCCAAGCCGGCGCTCTGTCTCCACTGCTACAGTCCATCGTGGTCGACTCTCTGTTGAACATTCTAAACAGTTCTAACGTCTACTCTCTGCCATACGCGGATGATGTTGCCATGCTTTCTGTCGGCCGACAGACATGGTCGATGAATGGTGTACTAGGAGAGGGCTTTCGTGAATCCTCTTAAAACTGAGGTTTCTGACCAGTCTGACTCGCTACTCTCCGTATTTCCAATGAAGCCAAGTGTCTAGGAGTGATTCTGGGTTAGACACTTCTTCTTCTTCGGTGAATCGTCCTAAAACTGAGGTTTCTGACCAGTCTGACTCGCTACTCTCCGTATTTCCAATGAAGCCAAGTGTCTAGGAGTGATTCTGGGTTAGACACTTCTTCTTCTTGGGTGAATCCTCCTAAAACTGAGGTTCCTGGCCAGTCTGACTCGCTACTCTCCGTATTCACAATGAAACCGAGTGTCTAGGAGTGATTCTGGGTTAGACACTTCTTCTTCTTCGGTGAATCGTCCTAAAACTGAGGTTCCTCACCACTCTGACTCGCTACTCTCCGTATTTCCAATGAAGCCAAGTGTCTAGGAGTGATTCTGGGTTAGACACTTCTTCTTCTTCGGTGAATCGTCCTAAAACTGAGGTTTCTGACCAGTCTGACTCGCTACTCTCCGTATTTCCAATGAAGCCAAGTGTCTAGAAGTGATTCTGGGTTAAACACATCTTCTTCTTCGGTGAATCCTCCTAAAACTGAGGTTCCTGGCCAGTCTGACTCGCTACTCTCCGTATTCACAATGAAACCGAGTGTCTAGGAGTGATTCTGGGTTAGACACTTCTTCTTCTTCGGGGAATCCTCTTAAAACTGAGGTTTCTGACCAGTCTGACTCGCTACTCTCCGTATTTCTAATGAAGCCAAGTGTCTAGGAGTGATTCTGGGTTAGACACTTCTTCTTCTTCTGTGAATCCTCCTAAAACTGAGGTTCCTGGCCAGTCTGACTCGCTACTCTCCGTATTCACAATGAAACCGAGTGTCTAGGAGTGATTCTGGGTTAGACACTTCTTCTTCTTCGGGGAATCCTCTTAAAACTGAGGTTTCTGACCAGTCTGACTCGCTACTCTCCGTATTTCTAATGAAGCCAAGTGTCTAGGAGTGATTCTGGGTTAGACACTTCTTCTTCTTCGGTGAATCGTCCTAAAACTGAGGTTCCTGGCCAGTCTGACTCGCTACTCTCCGTATTCACAATGAAACCGAGTGTCTAGGAGTGATTCTGGGTTAGACACTTCTTCTTCTTCGGGGAATCCTCTTAAAACTGAGGTTTCTGACCAGTCTGACTCGCTACTCTCCGTATTTCTAATGAAGCCAAGTGTCTAGGAGTGATTCTGGGTTAGACACTTCTTCTTCTTGGGTGAATCCTCCTAAAACTGAGGTTCCTGGCCAGTCTGACTCGCTACTCTCCGTATTCACAATGAAACCGAGTGTCTAGGAGTGATTCTGGGTTAGACACTTCTTCTTCTTCGGGGAATCCTCTTAAAACTGAGGTTTCTGACCAGTCTGACTCGCTACTCTCCGTATTTCTAATGAAGCCAAGTGTCTAGGAGTGATTCTGGGTTAGACACTTCTTCTTCTTCGGTGAATCGTCCTAAAACTGAGGTTCCTGGCCAGTCTGACTCGCTACTCTCCGTATTCACAATGAAACCGAGTGTCTAGGAGTGATTCTGGGTTAGACACTTCTTCTTCTTCGGGGAATCCTCTTAAAACTGAGGTTTCTGACCAGTCTGACTCGCTACTCTCCGTATTTCTAATGAAGCCAAGTGTCTAGGAGTGATTCTGGGTTAGACACTTCTTCTTCTTGGGTGAATCCTCCTAAAACTGAGGTTCCTGGCCAGTCTGACTCGCTACTCTCCGTATTCACAATGAAACCGAGTGTCTAGGAGTGATTCTGGGTTAGACACTTCTTCTTCTTCGGGGAATCCTCTTAAAACTGAGGTTTCTGACCAGTCTGACTCGCTACTCTCCGTATTTCTAATGAAGCCAAGTGTCTAGGAGTGATTCTGGGTTAGACACTTCTTCTTCTTCGGTGAATCGTCCTAAAACTGAGGTTCCTGGCCAGTCTGACTCGCTACTCTCCGTATTCACAATGAAACCGAGTGTCTAGGAGTGATTCTGGGTTAGACACTTCTTCTTCTTCGGGGAATCCTCTTAAAACTGAGGTTTCTGACCAGTCTGACTCGCTACTCTCCGTATTTCTAATGAAGCCAAGTGTCTAGGAGTGATTCTGGGTTAGACACTTCTTCTTCTTGGGTGAATCCTCCTAAAACTGAGGTTCCTGGCCAGTCTGACTCGCTACTCTCCGTATTCACAATGAAACCGAGTGTCTAGGAGTGATTCTGGGTTAGACACTTCTTCTTCTTCGGTGAATCGTCCTAAAACTGAGGTTCCTCACCACTCTGACTCGCTACTCTCCGTATTTCCAATGAAGCCAAGTGTCTAGGAGTGATTCTGGGTTAGACACTTCTTCTTCTTCGGTGAATCGTCTTAAAACGGAGGTTTCTAACCGGTCTGACTGGCTACTCTCCGTATTTCCAATGAAACCAAGTGTCTAGAAGTGATTCTGGGTTAAACACATCTTCTTCTTCGGTGAATCCTCCTAAAACTGAGGTTCCTGGCCAGTCTGACTCGCTACTCTCCGTATTCACAATGAAACCGAGTGTCTAGGAGTGATTCTGGGTTAGACACTTCTTCTTCTTCGGGGAATCCTCTTAAAACTGAGGTTTCTGACCAGTCTGACTCGCTACTCTCCGTATTTCTAATGAAGCCAAGTGTCTAGGAGTGATTCTGGGTTAGACACTTCTTCTTCTTCGGTGAATCCTCTTAAAACTGAGGTTTCTGACCAGTCTGACTCGCTACTCTCCGTATTTCCAATGAAGCCAAGTGTCTAGGAGTGATTCTGGGTTAGACACTTCTTCTTCTTCGGTGAATCGTCCTAAAACTGAGGTTTCTGACCAGTCTGACTCGCTACTCTCCGTATTCACAATGAAACCGAGTGTCTAGGAGTGATTCTGGGTTAGACACTTCTTCTTCTTCGGGGAATCCTCTTAAAACTGAGGTTTCTGACCAGTCTGACTCGCTACTCTGCGTATTTTCAATGAAACCAAGTGTCTAGGAGTGATTCTGGATTAGAAACTTCTTTGGTCCAACCATGTCGAGTCGAAAACATCCAAGACGCTCTTAGTATTCTGGCAATGTAAGGGTGTTTTTGGCAAGACATGGGGCTTATCACCATTCGTCGCACATGCTTCAGTTGATTGGTGGAAGAGGCACTCGTGTGACTACCTTTCGCGCTAAACTCCAAAGAATGGCTACTCTCGGTTGCGCGGGAGCTTTCCCGAGTACACCTGGCTCTGCTCTAGATTCTTTGTTGAACTTTCCCTGAACCTCGTCTTGATACTTGTATCATGGGCTGCACTACCAAGGCCATCCATGGTGGTTTTTGTTATGATCCACACTCGGGTTTCGATGACCCTGCGCGATACTTATCCTCCAACTCTGGTCTCATGGATATGCGCCGTCTGATGCAGTGACACCAGAACTTCAGTTGATACGCAAATTCAGAGTTGACTGTCACCTGGGTTCAGGACTGGCTTCAGCCAGAGTCTGAGCCAGGAATGGCTCTTTGTGGAAGACGACAACATTAGAGTTCTATTTTCGTTGGGCAAATATGCGTCGGAAACTTATGCAATCCTAATGGCCATGGAGTATGTCGTGAAGAAGATCTGGAAGGGCCGTAGTATTTGTGTCTCTAGTGACAGTCCGACTGCGCTTAACTCTTTAGCGACTTCCAAAATAGTTCGTGAAACCAAAAACGCTTTGAATTCCTCGGTCGTAAGGCTGAATTCTCCGTCTCTTGCCCGGATGCCAGGTCACACTGGGATCTTGCGAAGCGAGATCTCCGATGGGATAGCTAGACAAGGCTCAGAGATGGCTTTCTCAGGATCCGAACCTGCGTTGGGTCTCTCTACGTCCTCGGTTAAGGCCTCCATTGACGATCTTGGGAAGCGAGATCACCGATAAGATTGCTAGACAAGGCTCAGACGTGGCTTTCTCACGATCTGAACCTGCGTTGGGTCTCTCTATGTCCTCGGTTAAGGCTTCCATTGACAACTGGGTTTCTCATGAATACAATTGTATATGTGTGGTATGACTCTCCAGGATGTAAGTTGACTAAATGAATGCTCCCAGACGTCTGTAGGCAAACAGCGGCATTCTTGCTGTCTCTCAGCAGAAAGACTGCAGACAACTTATTGGGCGTCTTGACAGGCGCCACTTAAATTAGCACGCATCGTCACCTCTCTCTACATCATTCCCTTTCCACTCGTTAACTCTGCTCTATGCCCTTTCCTTCCCTCCATGACACTGTCTTAAGTGTCCAAGAACATTGAAAACAAAAAAAATGATTAATAGGCGGACCCCTCTACTCTATACATTGGCAGTCCGCCCTATCTCCGCCCTAAGTACATCCTCATCGAGGGCCGTTTCTAACCAACCCCACCTTGGAAAGCATATACAATGGACAACACAAAATATTAGCCCTCTGCGTCAAGCCAGAGTTTACTCACAGCAAACACCTACGATCTAGAAAATAGTTCGTAAATCCATGAGTCAGCCTACCTACCCAGTTGTTTACTTTTATTTATCAGCAAAACCAATAAAAGATACTCCACAGTTCGCTGGATACACACCTTCTGACGATCTCTTACAAGTTTCAACTCAATCTGAGCACTACACCTACATGTATACGTCGTCGTCGTCGTCGTCGTCGTTGTGAAGGCGTTTGACTGCTAATTATTCAACAAAACATGGTCATGCATAGTCATAAAGATTCCATTGAATCCAATTTGCTGGAACGTGAATTACCCACCACACATCTTGCAAAACTAAATCAACAAAGAGGTGTGAAACCTCAAACTCACATGACAAACTGGTCTTTGTCTAAGGGAGTATCATCATTTGTAGATACCATAGGCCAGATGCCTCACTATCGGGCGAACATGTAGAGCTGGCTTTCATTCCAAGAAGGGTGCAGGGTCACAGAGTTGCCATGAATAGCAGACGCTGGACTTGCTTTCTTGTCACGGACCTTGGAAACGGTTGTCATTTTAATATTCCAGAACAACTGCCATCCAAAGATGCAGTCTAAGTCCTTCTAGGTCCTAACTTCCTCGCGCCGCTGCTTAGGTTGGACAGTCCTTGTTCTGGTAAATCAATTTCGTTTTCGACGCATGCAGTTGTCATGACACCATCTTACAGATCAGATGCTCTAGTGGTATTGCTGCATCTCTTACCCCCAGATCTGCACATAACAAACATTACAGCACACAGCACGATCAGACTCAGAGAGTCTGCATTCTTCTACCGAGAGAACTTGTATCAATTCCAATTGTCACACAAAACGTGACGATTCGGCACAACAACAGAAAGTGGCAGTGGATCGGACACACCCTACGGCACGAAGACAACTGCATTGCTCCAGTGGAATCCGCTTACCCAGGCAGGCAGAACAGCGGAACGCCCTAGGCAAACGTGGCACAGGACAGTCGAGGAGGAATCAGGCTCTTTGGGAATGAGTTGGAGGCAGCCAGACAGGCAGAACAGCGGAACGCCCTAGGCAAACATGGCGCAGGACAGTCGAGGAGGAATCAGGCTCTTTGGGAATGAGTTGGACCCACCCAGACAGGCAGAACAGCGGAACGCCCTAGGCAAACATGGCGCAGGACAGTCGAGGAGGAATCAGGCTCTTTGGGAATGAGTTGGACCCACCCAGACAGGCAGAACAGCGGAACGCCCTAGGCAAACGTGGCGCAGGACAATCGAGGAGAAATCAGGCTCTTTGGGAATGAGTTGGAGGCAGCCAGACAGGCAGAACAGCGGAACGCCCTAGGCAAACGTGGCGCAGGACTGTCGAGGAGGAATCGAGCTCTTTAAGAATGAGTTGGAGGCAGCCAGACAGGCAGAACAGCGGAACGCCCTAGGCAAACGTGGCACAGGACAGTCGAGGAGGAATCAGGCTCTTTGGGAATGAGTTGGAGGCAGCCAGACAGGCAGAACAGCGGAACGCCCTAGGCAAACGTGGCGCAGGTCAGTCGAGGAGGAATCAGGCTCTTTGGGAATGAGTTGGACCCACCCAGACAGGCAGAACAGCGGAACGCCCTAGGCAAACGTGGCACAGGACAGTCGAGGAGGAATCAGGCTCTTTGGGAATGAGTTGGAGGCAGCCAGACAGGCAGAACAGCGGAACGCCCTAGGCAAACGTGGCGCAGGACAGTCGAAGAGGAATCAGGCTCTTTGGGAATGAGTTGGACCCACCCAGACAGGCAGAACAGCGGAACGCCCTAGGCAAACATGGCGCAGGACAGTCGAGGAGGAATCAGGCTCTTTGGGAATGAGTTGGACCCACCCAGACAGGCAGAACAGCGGAACGCCCTAGGCAAACGTGGCGCAGGACTGTGAATGAGTTGGAGGCAGCTCAAATACATTGCAAAACTCCAAGCAAGATGGAGTCGTGGTGCTTATTCGGGTATTTCACACCTCGGGCACCTCTGTCTAATTTGGGAGCATATCGTTAAAAATCGTAGCAAATTGCTCTTTCCATCTCTTGAACAGTCCTCGAATCTAACCCGGAGGGACGACGCAGTAGAGGACTTCCTCGCCATAGGTGGCGGGCACAAGTTCAAAGGGACCTCGACCGACTTGGAGTGCGCAACTGGAGGCAATTAGCTAAAGACCGAGCTAAATGGAGAGGCTTGTTGGTTGAGGTCCAGGTTCACCCCGAACTGTAGCGCCATCTAAGTAAGTAAGTATCTCTTGAACCGGTCCTCATCCGTAATGGTACCGTTTAGGCCTTTCACTGGGTGTTGACTGGAACTGCGACCACCTACCAGCTCTTTGGTGATTCTGTGAACGGTCCTACTGTCGCACCTCCGTGCAGTTTCTTCTGCTTCTGTAGCCTGTCACGTCGCAGGCTACGCTGAATTTCTCTCATCTTCAGGCGACATAGGGACTCTAGCTTGTTTCTGGCTCCCTGCTGCTGAAATAGCTGCTTCTTCTTCTTCTTCTTCCAGCTGGTAGAGCGCAGTTTCGGTGGATCCTCCTGCTCTGTAGGCGTCTTGGTTGTGGTGGATCCCTCCTAATGGGAGGTGTTGGATGGTGATGATGTCTAGAAAAGCGCATACTGCCGTTTCCTTACTCTTCAGTCCAGTTTCTGAACCCAACTCGTTAGGTGGTAGAGCGCAGTTTTAGTAGATCCTCCTGCTCTGTAGGCGTCTTGGTTGTGGTGGATCCCTCCTAATAGGAGGTGTTGGATGGTGATGATGTCTAGAAAAGCGCATACTGCCGTTTCCTTACTCTTCAGTCCAGTTCCTGAACCCAACTCGTCAGCTGGTAGAGCGCAGTTTTAGTGGATTCTCCTGCTCTGTACGCGTCTTCATTGTGGTGGATCCCTCCTAATCGCTTCATGGGAGGTGTTGGATGGTGAGGATGTCTGGAAAAGCGCATACTGCCGTTTCCTTACTCTTCAGTCCAGTTCCTGAACCCAACTCGTCAGCTGGTAGAGCGCAGTTTTAGTGGATTCTCCTGCTCTGTACGCGTCTTCATTGTGGTGGATCCCTCCTAATCGCTTCATGGGAGGTGTTGGATGGTGAGGATGTCTGGAAAAGCGCATACTGCCGTTTCCTTACTCTTCAGTCCAGTTTCTGAACCCAACTCGTTAGCTGGTAGAGCGCAGTTTTAGTGGATCCTCCTGCTCTGTAGGCATCTTGATTGTGGTGGATCCCTCCTAATGGGAGGTGTTGGATGGTGAGGATGTCTGGAAAGCGCATACTGCCGTTTTCTTGCTTCTACTGCATCCTGAACCCAACTTGTCAGCTGGTAGAGTGCAGTTTCAGTGGATCCTCCTGCTCTGTAGGCGTCTTGAATGTGGTGGATCCCTCCTAATCGCTTCTTGAACCCAACTCGTCAGCTGGTAGAGCGCAGTTTCGATGGATCTTCCTGTGCTCTGTTGGAATGTTGATTGTGGTGGAGAGGTAGTCCTTCCAGCACAGTCATCCTTACGTGACTATCTATGAGCTTTTGTAGCGTCTTTAGCATGAATAAGGTCAGGCTTGATGGGTTTAAAGGATTTTGGTGAAGTGGTGTCTCTTTTCCCCACTTTCTATATGCCCACTTGGTATATGCCCAAGTGCTAAGTTGCTTCTCAATAGTCCTAGGAGGTGTGGCATAATGATTTCCTGGCCTTGTTGTAGTAGCACAGGGAATATTCCGTCCGCTCTCGGTGCTCTAAACGGCTGGAATGTGTTCAGAGCCCAACATGTGTTCAGAGCCCATCTTAGCCTTTGATTCATGCAGATGTCTCTTGCCATCGCCCAGTCCTTTCTCCTGGGCCTTTCATACCTTCTCAGTGGGACAAATTCGCATGGCTCCTGTTATGCATATGCAGGTTACTCTTTGCACTTTGTTGAGGGATGTCCTCGTCGTGGTTAGCTTAGTTCTGTTAACCTATGCCACTGTCCCGTAAGTGATAATGGGTCTTACTATCATCAGGTACATCTAATGCATCTGTGCTGCTGTAGATTGAGCTACGCGGAAAGTGTGTTTCTAATAGTAGAAGGGTTCTCTGCTCTCTTTGTCTTGCTTTTTTTTTAGTGAGCCTGACGCGCCTGCTTTCTCATTAGCCAGTGCTTTATGTAATCTGGCCGCTGCAGGGGTTGACGCTATGTCCTCACAGAATGCTCTGCGGATATTCGTTTAGCTTTTCTGATTTCCAAGTTGTATCTCGCTGTATGTTTGCCAGTCTCCGTCACGCTTTGCTTTACTAAAGAGCTTGCGCACCTTTGACTAGCGTTTTGTTACACCAAGGAGTGTCCTTCGGATCTTTCTTACGACTAATAGGGCACTTAACACCAAAGTGTCCCGTCTATATCGCATGAATTCATTTTCCAATTGAAGGAATCTGGTATTGTAAGGACCTTCGCTTCCCGAGTCGAGGAGCGTCTTTACATTCCAGAAACCTACCTTTGTCCGGGTATACGAGTTTTAGCCAACTGTCGTCAACATGTGGTCATTCCTTATCCGAGGCATAGTGTCGGTGGTTTTAAGTAACGCAGGTTGCTGGCCCACGTTACCTAGTCTAGAATCAAGGCCCTATACAACCCGCACTTGCAATTTTAGCCTGCACGTCTATGGACTCATACGTATAGTTGCCCGGGGACCAGCACTTCATCACGAACTTGATTGTTGCGTTGGTGGCCAAAGCCAGTCAGTAGTTTCCCGATCAATCGCAATGCGCAGATCCCTCATAACAAGTTAAAGACTCTCGATTGCTTTCGGTGCATTCTGATGACTGTTCCGCTGCTATTCAACAACTATACGACATGCTTGCTGTATTGTGTTGCGAAAGGAGCACTGTTTGCTGACATTTGAATAGTCTACCATCGATCTACATACTCGCAACAATAAAGCGTTTAGCTTTCCCAATATGGACAAACGTTTTTGGCTAAACTATCACCAAATTTGCATTTTAATGAAAAATGTTAATGGAAATTTCGCCCAAGCTATTTTTAGTTTGATTTTCCATTTGAATCCATTCGACATCAAATGGTTGAATCAATCAAAAGTGAAAGAAGCCCGGTAAGAGGTCTTGAATTTCTATTTCATTCATCATTGACTCGTATGGTGTCAACGACCGCGCTCCAATGGGAGACCCTCTTCTTTGGTTAAACTCCTAGAGCAACCTTCAGCTGAAAGTTATGCAGATGACCTAGTCATAGTAATCAGACGTGTAAGCAAGAATTAGATATTACTGAAGGTTTGGTGTCAGACAGAGGGGTTGGATGTCAATCCCTTTCATCACCTTGCACCAGGAGAAGAAACTTAAATCTCCAGACACGAACACTGAATGATGTCCAGCTGTAGGTGCATAAGGTATTCTGTCTCTACCCGGGTGGCTTGTTAGTTTTTATCCTACGTAAGACTGTAACTAGTGGGCAAAATGACGCATCATCACCTCTACGCGGTGCTCCCTGTATAGCTACCTAGTAGTGAACTAATGATGAGCGTCTGTCTATGCATTTGCAGTTGAACACTCGGAGGTGCGCGAGCATGGCATGGCCCCACACTTGTGGGACCGGATGAGGCATCTTTTGTTGATCTGAATGGCCAAAATGCATCTCAGGTGTCTAGCAAGAGCCCTCAGAAGGAAGGAAGGGCGGCGGAAGAAACCTCTCGGCGGAATCGACGGCGGAATCCATAGACGGTTTTGACAGACACCTCGTCTCGAGCTATTTCGACATACAACGGTAGTGCATGCGATCATATGAAAACACAAGCGTTTTCACTCAGCTGAGGCCTACCAACTCCTACTCTCAACCTCCACGCGGTGACAGCCGGGTGCCTAGTACCTTAATCCAAGAAATGGGTAACCAACCCCGTTTGGCGGATTCTTGGTGGCAGCAGATGAGAGAGGGGGGGAAGAGTGCTTTTCTCACTAGAGCGCTTCTTCCTGTTCCAGGCGGCAGCGGACGAATTCCCTAGACGGAGTCAACGGTGGCGTCTATAGTTCCAGTTAGGTTGAACTTAGTGAACACCTTGCGCGAGCTGCTTCGACGTATTCGGATCACAGGTCGGTAAGGAATTTCCAATGTTGGTCAGGACATTGGAATAGAGATGGTGGCGGAGGATCCCTTAATGGGCCAACGGCAGCACTCATACTCCCGTAGTGGACTACTGGCACCGGTGTACCCGGCCCCTCGTCCTAGGGGAATAATTAAGGAACTGGCCCTCCAGGTTGGGGGTTGTGCCGTCGGGGTAACTTCCCTACCACGTAAAAACCGCATGGTTCCGAAACAACCAAAAGCCTCGGATAAGGATGACTCAACTAATGACGACCCCAGCAAACGAAATAAGGACAACGACCTTCGGATCTGTACGTGGAATGTTCTGTCCCTTTACAGACCACGTGCAGCCGAACAACTAGCAGAGGCCCTAGACTGCTATAAAGCAGATATTACCGCCATCCAGGAAGTGCGATGGGATGGGCCAGGCAAAAAGAGGATGAAAAACTGTGACATCTACTACGGTGATTGCTACAGAGGCAACAGGCAACGCTTATTCGGATGCGGATTTGTCATACGCGGCAGACTTAGGCAAGAAGTCTTAAGCTTCCGACACGTGAGCGAGCGTATTATGACTATCCGGATCAAGGCTAAATTCGCTAACATAAGCCTAATATGTGTTCATGCCCCCACAGAAGAAAAGGACCCTGCCACCAAAGAGTGTTTCTACGAGCTCCTCGACAAAACATACGAGCAATGTCCTAAATACGACGTTAAGATCGTATTAGGCGATTTTAACGCCAAAATAGGAAAGGAGGACGTCTTCGGTAGAGCAGTCGGTAAGCGACACCACGTCTGATAACGGACTAAGGCTAATTGATTTCGCTGTGGAGCGAAATGTCACCATAGCAAGCACATGGTTTCCTCATCTCGACATTCATAAGCAGACATGGCGGTCCAATGATCATGTCACGATCAACCAAATTGATCATATTGCGATCGACGCAAGGCATGCCTCCAGTATTCTGGATGTCCGGACCTTCCGACCAACATAGACTCGGATCATTACCTTGTTGTAGCCAAGGTACGAATGCGGATATCCCAATCTGAGCAACAAAGAAGAATTACTGTGAGAAAATTTAACGTCGAAAAGCTACAATCGCAAGAGACCGCCAGACTCTTCGCTGAACGCGTATCCCGAAATCTCTCAATCACCCCTTTGCCGCCAGCATCAAGTACCGAAGACCAGTGGCAACACTGCCAACATGCCATCAGAAACGCCGCGACTGATGTGTTGGGTCTCGGTCGACCACCACCGCGAAACCCCTGGTTTGACGAAGAATGCCGGCGAGTGCATGCAGCAAAACAAGAGGCATACAAAGCGGCGCTGCAAGGGAAGACGAGAGCTGCTCGTGAGCTCTACGAGCAAAAGAGACGGGAAGAACATCGGCTTCTCCAAAAGAAGAAGAAAGAGCATGAGAAGCGCGCGTCTATACTCGAGAATATCGAGAGTCTATACTCCAGGAACAATGTACGGAAGTTTTACCAAAAGGTTAGGTTAAGGGTGTTAGCTGCATCGAATGGGTGCAGCTTGTACTCGGTTCTCACAAGGACCCACTGTGCTCTACCGAAAGGTAAGGGAACGTGTCAGAGAAGTAATACCCGTACAGAAACCTGTAGAGATGAGAATGGAAACCTCGTAGTAGAATCACAGTCGGTGCTGAGAATATGGAAAAACTACTTCTGCAGACTGTATAACGGCGACGAAGACCAATATCCCGCTGTCAGGCAGAATGAACCATTCAACATGGACGATGATAGTCAAAATTTCCGTCCACCTGACCAAAACGAAGTGAGGATAGCAATATCCAAGCTAAAATCCAACAAGGCTGCTGGACCTGACGGCTTACCGGCCGAACTTTTCAAGGCAGCTGGGGATGAATTGGTAGAGTGCATACACCAACTCATCTCTAAGATTTGGTCAGACGAGTGTATGCCTGATGAATGGAATCTCAGCATCGTTTGCCCGATCCACAAGAAAGGAGACCCCCTCAACTGCGTCAATTATAGAGGCATCAGTCTCCTCAACATCGCGTACAAGATCTTTTCTGCGATATTGTGTGAACGCCTGAAACCTTTTATCAACAGCCTGATTGGACCCTATCAGTGCGGTTTCAGGCCAGGAAAGTCCACCATCGATCAAATCTTCACACTTCGGCAGATCCTGGAGAAAACCCAAGAATTCCAAATCGATACTCACCACCTCTTTATCGATTTCAAGGCCGCCTATGACAGCATCTATAGAGAAGAGCTTTATAGAGCCATGTCTAGTTTTGACATCCCTGCCAAACTTGTCCGTCTGTGCAGGCTGACGATGGAGAACGCTCGCTGCTCCATCAAGGTCGGTAATGACCTCACCGAGACCTTTGATGTCAAAAAAGGCTTTAGACAAGGTGACGCGCTGTCATGTGACTTCTTCAATATTGTACTTGAAAGGATTGTGCGGAACTCACAAGCCAACACCGGAGGCACAATCTATTACAAGTCTGTACAACTGCTTGCATACGCCGACGATATAGACATTATCGGAAGATCTCAGCGGGCTGTCAGCGGTGCTTTTGCAAGCATTGAGGCGGAAGCGGCCAAAATGGGTTTGGCGATAAACGAGGGCAAAACCAAGTATATGCTGTCAACTAGAAGGGAAAACCAACATCGACGAATTGGACAAAACGTCACCGTGGGCAGCTATAACTTCGAGGTAGTAAGGGACTTTGTCTACCTTGGCTCTGCTATAAATTCAGCAAACAAAATCAGCGCAGAAATTAATCGAAGAATAACTCTTGCCAATCGCTGTTTTTTTGGGCTTATAAGGCAATTCAACAGTAAAGCCCTATCTAGAACTACTAAGGAGACTCTGTATAAGACCTTGATCATCCCAGTCCTGCCTTACGGTGCTGAAACATGGACTTTATTAAAAGAGGATGAAGATATCCTTGGTCGCTTCGAGAGAAAAATTCTTCGTAAGATTTTCGGTCCCGTTTGTGTTGACGGGTTTTGGAGGAGAAAATTCAATCACGAACTATACGAGCTGTACAGCGTCAAAAAACTGCGTATTGGACGTCTGAGATGGCTAGGACATGTAGAGCTAATGGACACCAACGCTCCGGCCCGCAGAGTCTTCGAATCTAACCCGGAGGGACGACGCAGTAGAGGGAATCATCGCCGTAGGTGGCGCGCACAAGTTCAAGGGGACCTCGACCAACTTGGAGTGCGCAACTGGAGGCAATTAGCTAAAGACCGAGCTAAATGGAGAGGCTTGTTGGTTGAGGCCCAGGTTCACCCCGAACTGTAGCGCCACCTAAGTAAGTAACGGCGAGTTTTCATTTCGCGGAGAATATAGCTTCAGTGACAGGAATTGTCAATGCAATGGCGGAAGCCTTTCCGGTAACTTTATAAAAAAAAACGAGTCTCCCCTCAACAATAAATCATCTGATGATCAGTTACAGCATTTTTTACGTTTACATGTAGATACAGTAGCATCTTGTAAACCACTGAAAAGCGATCTTTGCATACCCTTAGGAGTTGAAAAAAACTTGAAAGTGAAAAATGTGTTTATTTAAAACATGGTTGCATATTTCCCGGCGAAACCATGATGGAACTGAAACATCTTTCTTCATCTTTATTTCGTATGGGAAATATCAAGGCTTCGAAACTAGAACAGTCTGACCTTAAATATATGTATACACTACAGAACAAAAGTCTACATACAGCCCTAGGTTAGGTTAAGTTAGGTTGGCTGTCCGCACGAGAGTACAGACACACTTTGGATGGCAAACGACTAACAAGGGCCTCGTAGGGGCAGCATCTCCCGATAGGTGCTGGTCCGCTAAGTAACGAGTAGGAGCCACTGCAGCCGAAAACCTAGCAGCTCTGTTAGTAAGCCCTACTCCCACCTCCTCGTGGTGCCATCTGGGAATTTCTTCGGAAATTGCTAACGGGAGAGGACGAATGGCGAGCTTCCTGCGCCAAAAAACAGGATAAGTGTCGGTTGGTCTGTGGCCCAGCGAGCCGCAACCGTAAAAACAAACTATTGCTCCGAAACGGAAACATACGCCTCGGATACGGACTGATCATTTGTTGACGACCTTTGGCTATCGGACACGGACAACGATCGGATTCTGGAACGTTAAGACCCTCCTGGACTCACTCAAGGAAGGGCCTTATAACGCCAGATTTCTCCAATTGGAGCGCGAATTCGCACGGTATAAAATCGACATCTTAGGGCTGAGCGAGATAAGATGGTTCGATGCTGGGGAATACATCTCCCCAACAAAAAGCACTGTCATGCTCTACTCTGGTAAACCAGCTGGAAGTGCACGGAGTTCTGGCGTAGGACTCATGCTAACTCCAGCAGCACGTAGTAGCCTCATATCCTGGAAACCCCATAGTGACCGGATATTGACGGCTAGGTTCCAGAGTAGAGTTAGAAAAATTACCATCATACAGTGTTATGCTCCGACTCTAGACGCGACTGAGGATGAAAAGGATAATTTTTATAGCCACTTAGGTGCCGCCTACAACCAAACGCCTAATGGCGACATCGTAATGGTAATGGGAGATCTCAATGCCAAGGTGGGTAGCGACAACACCATGCTTAAGCACGTGATGGGAGTTCACGGCGTGGAAGACCGTAATGACAATGGTGAGCGGTTTGTGGACTTCTGCAATACCAACCGCCTAGTCATCGGAGGTACGCTGTTTAAGCATAACACCTGCCATAAGATCAGTTGGGTCTCTACTGATAGGCAACGAACATCCAACCAGATCGACCACATTGCGATCAGTCGCCGCTTTAGAAATTGTCTCCTGGACGTCCGAAACAGACGTGGAGCTGACGTCGGACAAGAACGAGATCACCATCTTATGGTAGCTCATTTACGCCTTAGTACTGCATCCGTCAACAGCAACCGCTCAAACCTGCTTAACATCACCAGGTTTAATATCGACAGGCTCAAGGTTCCCCAAGTGCGCCAACAGTTCAGGGACCATCTTGCCTTAGAAGCAGAAGCAATCAGCAGCATAGAGAACATGGATGACCACTGGAGTGCTGTGAAAAATGCTTTTGCGACTGGGGCACGCACTTATGTCGGTAAAAAGCAGAAACACCACCGCACATGGCTTTCTACAGACACCTGGAGACGGATCGATGAGCGTACAGCAATCAAGGCTCGGATTGCAGCGGCCTCAGCAGTAGAGAGAACCGAGCTTGAAGCCCAATACCGTGCGAAGAAGAAAGAAGTGCAGCGTAGTGTGAGACGTGACAATCGTCAACATGTCAACTCACTGGCCTCAAGGGCTGAAGAAGCAGCGAGTAGGTGCGACAGTAGGACTGTTTACAACATCACTAAGGAGCTCATTGGTGGTCGAAACTCCAAACAACATCCAGTGAAGAGTCTAGACGGTGACCTTCTGATTTCGGATGAGGATCAGCTCACTAGATGGAGAGAACATTTTGCTGCAGTGCTAAATCACTTAGACGACGGCGGTATGATCTTGAATTCGAATGAGCAGTTCGAAGCAACAAATTCCCGAATTCGCACCGTACCTCCCAGTAAAGCTGAAATAATAACAGCAATCAAGTCCCTCAAGAAAAACAAAGCGGTGGGTATTGATGGCATCCCTGCCGAGCTATTTCAAGCGGCGCCAAATACATCGGCAGATTTGCTGCATCCGCTAATACGGAGAGCTTGGGATAGTGAACAATTTCCACAGGAGTGGAAAGGGGGGATGATCATTAAGCTTCCAAAGAAGGGAAACTTGATGGAGTGCGGTAACTGGAGACGTATATGCGTTCTTCCAGCTGTAGCCAAAATAATAGCTAGAATAATTCTAGAACGAATTAAAGAACATTTAGATTCAACTCTCGATGTCGAACAGGCAGGCTTTCGCGCTGGATCCTCCTGCATCGACCACATAAACACCTTACGGATCATAATCGAACAATGCGTTGAGTATAGGTCTCCGCTACATTTACTGTTTATCGACTTCGAGAAGGCTTTCGACAGCTTGAATCGAGATGCTATCTGGCTGGCCTTGCGCAGGAGAGGCATTCCCGAAGAGCTTATAGCTATTATCAAGGCTACATATGAGGGCGGCAAGTGTCACGTCGTGCACAATGGTAAGGTGTCGGAGGACTATGAAGTCCAAAGTGGAGTACGTCAAGGGTGCATACTGTCCCCACTATTGTTCTTGGTGGTTATCAGCGATGTACTCCGTGCAGCATTGACGGAAGCTAATTCTGGAATTCGTTGGACTATGACATCTTACCTTAAACACCTAGATTACGCTGACGATGTTTGTCTACTTTCACATCGGATAATGGATCTTCATTTGATGGCCCAAAATCTAGAAGCTGAGGCAAACAAAGTGGGGCTAAAAATAAACACAGCCAAAACCAAAAGCCCTGAGTACTTCCAATACCCGCGCTCAACTTAACATTGCCGGAAAGCAAGTCGAGAAAGTTGATAACTTTCTATATTTAGGAAGTGTCGTCTCGGCTAATCGCGGTGGCACCGAACTGGATGTGTGCAGCAGAATCGGGAAGGCTAAAGCTGCGTTCGGAATGCTGTCCAAAATCTGGAGAAGCAATGTTATTAGCTTAAGAACCAAGCTACGACTGTTCCGCTCCAACGTAGAATCAGTGCTGCTTTATGGGTGCAGTACTTGGAAGGTGGACACCATTAACACACGCAAGCTGCAAGTCTTCGTAAACAAATGCTTAAGAATCATCTTGAGGATTTTTTGGCCGAACCGCATCTCCAACGAACAGCTTTATCTGAGAACGGGCCAAGAACCTATAAGCATTACTATACGAAGAAGAAAGTGGCAATGGATTGGACACACCCTACGGCGCGAAGACAACTCCATTGCGAAATACGCTATGCAGTGGAATCCGCTCACCCAGGCAGGCAGAATAGCGGGACGCCCAGGCGCAGAACAGTTGAGGAGGAATCGAGCTCTTTAAGAATGAGTTGGAGGCAGCTCAAACGCGTTGCAGAACTTCGAACACGATGGCGCGGAGGCTTGGTTGACGCCCTATGCCCCCCGAGGGGTTAAAGGACATAAGTAAGTAAGTAACTATTAGGCCACTCAGGGACTGATTAAAACCTACCGGAGCTTTTGATAAAGCGATGGATGCATATGACGTCTAAGGACGCCAGATCGCCAAGGTCTTCAAGGAAGGTGGACGCTAGATGGAGCATTCTTTTATGCGACAGGGCTGGGCAAGTGCATAGGAGGTGAAGGATGGTTTCCTCCTCCTCTTCGTCCCTAAAGCTTCTGTCGTTGGAGAAGAGACCAAGTCTTTTGGCGTGTTGGCTTGTAAGACAGTGTCTAGTAAGAACACCGACAATGCAGCTGATCTGTGATCGCTTCAGCTTGACCAACTCGGCAATACGTTTTTGGTCCAACCTAGGCCAGATCTGTCTCGAAATGTGACAAGTTGAACCGTTTTCCCATCTGAGGTTGGTCTTGTTAATAGCGTTCAGCTTTAGTAGATAGTTACATGTAGCGAGGGGCATACCCAGGGCTTGCCTGTCAGCCAGAATTCTTAGAGTAGTACCCTGTCTGGCGAGCTCGTCCGCCCTGCAGTTTCACGGAATGTTCTTGTGGCCTGGCGAACCCCACACAATCTGTTTGCCGAAAATATTTAAGGGTAGCAGAATATCTTCATCCTTTTTTAATAAAGCCAATGTTTCAGCGCTGTAAAGCAGGACTGGGATGCTCAGAGTCTTATACAGAGTCTCCTTAGTTGTTCGAGATAGATATTAATCCTGGTTCCATTGAATAAAATTCCGCCTTCTTCATTGCATAGAGCTTCTTTGAAAATTTCTTCCGAGTACATGTTAAAGAGGGAGGGCGATAGAACACAACCCTGTCGCACTCCTCTTAGGATCTCAGTCACCTCTGATTCTTCAGCATCTATTGGAATGCAGGCTTTCTGACTTCGGTATAAAGATTCGATTATATTGTAGTCTTTACTATCAATCCCAGCTCTTCTCAATATTTTTAGCATTTTCTGATGACGGACTTTATCAAATGCTTTCTCGTAGTCTATGAATGTTATATTCTTTAACCCCTCAGGGGGCATAGGGCGTCAACCACGCCTGCGCGCCATCGTGTTCGGAGTTCTGCAACGCGTTTGAGCTGCCTCCAACTCATTCCTAAAGAGCTCGAGTTGAGCCCTCCTCAACTGTTCTGCGCCACGTTTGCCTAGGGCGACCCGCTATTCTGCCTGCTTGGGTGAGCGGATTCCACTGCATAGCGTATTTCGCAATGGAGTTGTCTTCGCGCCGTAGGGTGTGTCCAATCCATTGCCACTTTTTTCTTCGTATAGTAATGCTTATAGGCTCTTGGTTTTCGTAGTCTATGAAGCATATATGTAATTCTTGTTGCATTTCTAGACTTCTTTGCGCTATGATGTTTAACGAGAAAAGGACATCCTGCGTTCCAAAGCCCTCTTTGAAGCCGAATTGGGTTCTTCTAATACCTGCCTTTAGTTTTTTTGTATTGTAAATCCTGTTGTGTATTATCTTCAAGAAACGCTTTAGCATATGACTCATTAGGTTGATGGTCCTGTGGTCTTCGCATTTTGATGCATTACTCCTCAACCATTCTTTTGGGATTTCTCCATTAAGATAGATTCTGTTGAAAAGATCCGTGATTACTTTTACATTGTGTTCTTCAATCAACTTGATTAGCTCGTTTGGGATTTCATCAGGCCCTACCGCCTTTTTATCTTTATCATTTCTGATGACACTTCATCTGGCAGTATATCTACTTTACTTACTTATGTCCTGTATCCCCTTGTGGGTTCTAGGGCCTCTACTACGCCTACGCACCATCGTGTACGGTTTCTGGCAATGTGTCTGAGTTCTCCCCAACTTTTCCCTAACTGCCGTGCCTCTTTCTCGACTGTTCTGCGCCATGTTCTCCTCGGACCGCCAGGTCTTCTGCCATCCTGAGTAAGAGGGTTCCATTGCATAGCATGGTTCGCTATGGAACTGTCACCCTTACGGAACGTGTGACCAATCCACTGCCGCTTCCGTCGTTGAATGGTTATTCCTATTGGTTCCTAACCCGTTCTCTCGTAAAGGTGTTCGTTAGAGATACGATTGGGCCAGAAAATCATTAAGATATTGCGCAAGCACCTATTAACAAACGTTTGCAACTTTCTGGTGATAGTAGTGGTCACTCTCCACGTGCTGCAACCATATAGCAGAACGGATTCAACGTTGGAGCGGAACAGTCTTATCTTGGTGCTTTAACTGATTGCATTGCTTCGCCATATTTCGGACAACATCCCGAACGCGGACTTTGCTTTGGCGATCCTGTAGGCTATATCCAGTTCAGTTCCACCATCGCCGGTCGAGACAATACTCCCAAGATACTGGAAATCCTCTACTCTCTCTACCGGTTGTCCGGCTATGCATACTGGTGCCGATGAGTTTGTTCCAAGACCGACAACGCCTGCCTTTCCTGCTCCACATCTGCTGTCATTTGTTGGAGGTCCATTGCCGTCAATGCCTGCCTTCCCCTCTCCACATCTGCTGTCATTTGGTGGATGTCCATAATTCTGTGGGAGAGTAAGCATACATCGTCAGCGTAGTCAAGATGTTTCAGTTGAGATGTAAGAGTCCATCGAATTCCTCGGTTTCCCGTCGACAAAGCTGCATGAAGCACATCGCTAATCACGAATAGGAATAATATTGGTGAAAGGATCCAACCTTGTCTTACCCCACTTTGGATCTCAAATTCCTCAGACAACCTCCCCCTGTGCAGAACGTGACATTTGAATGCTACGCACTAACCCAAGCCTGACATAGTCCTCGCGGGACTACTTTTAGGTATGACTCTTGTGCCTCTTAGGCTGTGCTCCCCTCTTCGCCGTTTTCTATTCTTAAATGTTCGATTCTCCTGAGTTCGACCGGAATGCTGGTCACATGTCCATTTACTTCGAGCCATGTCTGTGCAGAATGCAACATTTCGATTCACCGTTCATGTATCGGGAACACCTCTCCTGCGTAAGGTACGCCTTCTCAAAATCGATGAACAGCAGATGCTTCTTCTCCATCCCTGCTGGTGGTGGTGGACTTCTTCTGTATTGGCTTCTGGGGACCTTATCTGCCTCCCTGGGCGGTTCCAGTTGTCTAGGTACACGCAGAGTGATGATCGATATTCAACGTACTGCTCGACGATGATCCGCAGGGTGTTGATGTGGTGGACACTGGAGGATCCAAAGCGACTGCTCAGCATTGAGTGTGTCCTCGGGATGTTGAATGAATCGCTCCACAATGCTGCTCCTCATCTCTTGCGCTGCATTCACTTTCCTTTCTTAGGAAGCTTAACGATCATTCCTTTTTTCCACTCGGCAGGATGGCTCTCAGCTTCCCTAGCTCTCTCTATAAGTAGAAGCAGAAGCTCAGCCGATGTTGCTCAGCCGGAGCTGCTCGTAAGAGCTCTGCTGGAATACCGTCAAGTCCTACCGCCTTGTTGGTTTTGAGCTGCCTTGATCACGGTAGTGATCTCATCATTACTGGGAGTCGTGCTGCGTATTCGGGAACTTCTCAACTCGGGCATCTCAGTCTGATTTGGGAGCATATCCTTCAAAATCGTAGCAAATTGCTCTTTCCATCTCCTGAATAGTCCTCGAATCTAGCCCGGAGGGACGACGCAGTAGAGGACCTCCTCGCCGTAGGTGGCGGGCACAAGTTCAAAGGGACCTCGACCAACTTGGAGTGCGCAACTGGATGCAATTAGCTAAATGGAGAAGCTTGTTGTAGCGCCACCTATGTAAGTAAGTATCTCTTGAACTGGACCTCATCCGAAATGGAACCGTTTAGGCCTTTCACTGGATTTTGACTGGAACTGCAACCACCTACCAGCTCTTTAGTGATTCTGTGAACGGTCCTACTGTCGCGCCTCCGTGCAGTTTCTTCTGCTTCTGTAGCCTGTCACTTCGCAGGCTACGCTGAATTTCTCTCATTTTCAGGCGATATAGGGACTCTAGCTCCCTTCTAGCTCCCTGCTGCTGGAGTAGCTGCTTCTTCTTCTTCCTATTTCGGCGAGGCTATGATCCTCATTTCTACAGATCCGCTTGTGGGGTTCGCCTATTTGACCTCAGAAAGTATCGGCAGCTGGAGTAGCTGCAGTGCGAGCTTTTAGCTGTTTACCTGCGTCAATCCGTCTCCAGGTATCCTCGGAGAGCTACGTCCTATGTCTTCCCTGCGATTAACGACAACTCTTTCGATATAGGGACTCTAGCTCGTTCCTCCCTGCTGCAATGCAAGCTTTCAGCTGCTTTCGTTCGTCGATCCGTCTCCAGGTATTGTCCGAAAGCCAATATATCTTCCCTGGAAACACTTTTCACTTTTCATGATCTTGGATGGTTGCGGGCAGTGAGCTGCTGATTGCTTCCACAGATCATTCTCTTGTTCCATTCGTCAGGAATGCTCTTAACTTCTCATGCTCTCTCTATAAGTGGAAGCAGTAGCTTAGCCGATGTTGTTGGCGTTGTTTGTAAGAGTTCCGAGCGGGAATACCGTCAGCCTGGTTGGTTTTCAGTGCTTGGATCGCGGTAGTGATCGCATCCTTACTGAGGGATCGTGGTGCATATTCGGGCATCTCAGTCTGATGGCTCACTGTTCAAAATCACAGCAAAATGCTCCGTCCATCTGGAAGGAGTTGGAGTTGGTAACCCATTCGAAATGAACAAGGAACTGTCTAGGCTTTGACTGTAGCTGCGACCATCTGTCAGCTCTTTGGTGATTCTGTACGCGGTCTTGCTGTCGCTTGTCACGTCACACTTCTCTGATCCTGATATAGGGACTCTAGCTCGCTCCTTCCTACTGCTTGAGTAGTAGGAATGCCCTATGTCTTCCCTGTGATTGACCAAGAATTCTTTCAGCATCAGATGTAGCACAGCAATAGTCCTAGATGGTTGCGCGCAGTGAGCTACTGATTACCTTCACACCTTGCTAAAGGTGCTCCCTCAATTGTTGACGCATTGAGGGATCACTTAGTCTGTCGATGTTGAAATTGGCCATTCTTGTGCTATCGTGGGATCTTCGAACTGGAGCAGTGCGTAGTTGCTTTCATAAGATGGTGATCTCGTACTATCCCCACATCTGCTCCTTGTCTGCAATGGAATGTCCAGGAAACTACTGCTAAAGCGGCCGGCGGCTGGTGGCCTGTCTTGTTGGAAACTCATTTAGTGTGTCGATGTTGAATCTGGGCGAACCCCACAGGCGCATCAGTAGAAATGCGGTGAAGTGGGAGGGTTATGATCCCTTGTTTTTGGATCATAACCTCGCTGATAAAAGGAAGAAGAAGAAGAAGAAGAAGAAGATGTTGAATCTGGGCATTCTTGTGTTGTCGTGGGATGTCGAACTGCAGCAGTGCGTAGTTGGGGAGTAGCTATCATAAGGTGGTGATCTCGTACTATCCCCACATCTGCCCCTCGCCTGTTTCGAACGTCCAGGAGACTAATACTAAAGCGTCGGCTGATAGCAAAATGGTCAATTTGATTGGAGATTGCTTGCCTGTCTCGTTGGAAACCCAGCTGACTTTGTGGCAGGTTTTGTGCTCAAACATGGTGCCACCTATCACAAGGCGATTGGCATTGCAGAAATCCACAAATCCTTCGCCGTTGTCATTGTGGTTTCTTAGTCCAAACACACAGCGCAACAGTCCATGAAGACCCTAGGCCTAGCGTCTCGCAACTACTCGTGTTGTGTGGATTTTCCTAGTCCTTGCTTCCCGATTACATGTTTGAGCCCTTCGTTGTCGTTGCCTACCTAGGCGAACCCCACAGGCAGATCAGTAGAAATGCGGTGAAGTGGTAGGGTTGTGATCCCTTGTTTTCAGATCATAACCTCGCCGATAAAAGGAAGAAGAAGAGAAGAAGAAGTTGTCGTTGCAAAATGTCTCCATTTGGTGTTGTGTTGAAGACGGCACTTAAGAGATTGTAGAAGCTCTCCTTTTCGTCCTCAGACGAACTATTCGTTGGGGCGTAACACTGTATGATGGTGACGTGTCGTACTCTAGTCCGGAATCTGGCCGTCAAAATCCTATCACCATGAGGCTGCCAGGAAATTAAGCCTTTGCGTGCTATTGTTGTTAGCAGTAGTCCGACTCCATATTCCCGCGGAGTTCCGGATGGTCCTCCAGAATAGAGTAGTACAGTGTTACGCCTTGGGGACTGGTACTCGCCCGCTTCTAACCATCTTACTTCACTTACCCCAAAATGTCCAGTTCCTTCTCCAATTTAAGGAATCTGGCATTGTAAGGACCTTCGCTTCCCGAGTCGAGGAGCGTCTTTACATTCCAGAAACCTGTCTTTGTCCGGGTATACGAGTTTAAGCCAACTGTCGTCAACAGGTGATCATTCCTCATCCGAGGCATAGTGTCGGTTTCTGTAGCAAGCAATTTTAGGTAACATAGGTTGCTGGTCCACGTTACCTAGCCTAGAATCAAGGCCCTAGACAACCCGCACTTACAATTTTGGCCTATACGTATAAGGGTTTATACGTATAGTTGCCCGGGGACCACCACTAGGAGGTAAAGTAAGCACTTCATCACGAACTTGATTGTTGCGCTACTGGCCCAAGCCAAGTTTTGGGCAGTCAGTAGTTTCCCGATCAATCGCAATGCAGGTCCCCGAAGTATAAAGGAAAAACGATTTACATCGAAGTTTTTCCAACCACTATACCAAAGAAAGGTTCCTGCCTGGTAGTACAATGGACCGGATAAGTCTGAGTGTTGTCGGATTTGGGATTCCTTTTATTAAAAATAAATACCAGAACCGAAATTCTCATAACAAAATACATCGTATTTCGATTTCAGTAGTTAACATTTTTATTTTCACTTCTTAACCCCCATTCCACGAACTTTAAGTCGCCCCCTCGTATGCCAATGATATGGAGTTGAAACCAGCCTCAACCGTGTGTATAAACGTAGTAGTTGTCGATAAATCGATTCTGCGGCTCGATGTATCGAAAAAAAGCAGAAAACATGGCCGCTCGGATTTATCGATATTTGTTGCGCACCCCTATCCGTAGGCAAACAACAAAAAACACGTCAAACCACACAAAGGGGGTGTCGCTGTGTCGTTGTTTCCAATTGAATCCCTGAACCGAGGGCAATCTATCTAATTTTAGATAACAAACCGACCGACCGACTGCGTATCGCTGCATATGGAACCGCCGCGCAGCGCAGATAGTAGCTAGAGGCACCCATCTGACTGACAAGTGGTCTGCATCCAAAGTGCGTCCACACTCCCACTCCAGCACTCGCAGCACTCGAAGTGAAATTCTAGAAATCTAGGCAAAGATGCCGTACCGTGTGAGGACTGGCGATGAGTATCCCACTTGGGTAGGTGTCTGGCGCGCTATTTGCGTTCAATTTTGTTGGCTCATCCGCTTGGTTCTGGTCCACAGATTGGGTTCGTGTTTGTTTTCAACTTGATCGTCGGCACTGGAGCCCTGACTCTGCCCGCAGTGTTTGCCCGGGCGGGCTGGATGCTCAGCATTGCGGTGATCATCGTGTTGGCCGGCATCAGTTACATGACCGTGACGTTCGTCATCGAGACCATGTCCTGTGCGAATGCAGTCATTCAGTGGCAGCGCTTGCAGTACTTGAAGAGGGACCAGGTGAGTGGTGGCATCTACTAGACTTGGACTGTGACTAACTCGTATCGTATGTGTGTGTGTCAAGGCAACAACGGACGATGAACCGGATAGCGATCCCACTGAGTCGTTGTTGCCACGCAACAGCCAACGATTGGCGGCAGCGGCTTCGGACAGTGGCATGGAACAGATGCCACTATCGTCGCAGAGGTCCCAGTACTACATGTTGGACAAGAAGGTGGAGTTGGGCGAGATGGCGGGACTGTTCTTCAACGACTTTGGCCGCATACTCTTCTACCTTTGCATTGCGATCTACTTGTATGGAGACTTGAGCATCTACTCGGCTGCTGTTGCCAAGAGCTTGAGAGATGTTGTGTGGTAAGTTTGCCTGTTATAGCACTGCAAGCACCTCTTCTTGCGTTTTACCTTCAATTTGTCGCGCAGAACACCTTCTCTGAGTCGAAACTTCATCCAAATCGAGGTAGATGGACAGATAGACTTTCCATCATCGTCAAGCAGCCTGTGGTGTCCAACGTTGGGTATACTTACTTACTTAGATGGCGCTACAGTCCGGTTACGAGCCAGCTGCCTCTAGTTGCGCACGCCAAGTTGGCTGAGGTCCTCCTCCACTTGTTTGTGCCACTTACCGCGAGGTTGTCCTCTACTGCGTTGGGGTATAGACCTCTCTAAATGTTCGGTATCCAGTTTGCAGCTATTTTTCCAGTATCCTCGCTCCAACTAGATAGGAAACGCTCGACTGGAGCACTCAGACAAACCCTGGTTTACACATTTTATTGGGATTCCCTCCTCTTCCTGAGAAAGTCAGTGATGGCCAGCAATGACCACTTCTGCCACTTGATACGAGCAAAGGCAGTCTCGTCGCCCTTTCCACAAGCGTCGCAAACTGCAGTGTCTGTGGCGTAAGTGTCGGCAGTCCTTTCTGCTGAGAGACAGCGAGAATGCCGCTGATTTCTTACAGACGCCTCGGAGCATTCATTTAGTCAACCTACATCCTAGAGAGTCATGCCACACACAGACAATTGTGTGCCTAATCGTCAATGGAAGACCCTCCTCTGAGCCATGCCTATCAATCTCATCGCATACCTCATTCTCCAAGATCGCAGTGTGACCTGGGACCCAGATAAGAGACATAGTTTCTACATTCACGAACTGTTTTGGTAGTTAAAGGGTTAAAGCACGGCCTTAAGCACAGCCCACCCTTCCACCTTCTTCATCCTATTTCCGCGAGGTTATGATCCGAAATATCAAATATCGATCATAACCCTCCCACTTCAGCGCATTTCTACTGATCCGCCTGTGGGGTTCGCCTATCCTTCCACCTGTTCTTCATAACATATCTCATGGTCAAGGTGGTCGTCCTCTGTTCCTTAAAGACTCCCCCTTGGTCTCCATTCCAACAGACTTTTCGTTCGTCTGCCACTTGATACGAGTAAAGGCAGGACACTTGGAGTATCGTCGCCCTTTCCACAAGCGTCGCAGACTGTAGTGTCTTGTGGCTTGTTGTGTGTCATGCGAGCTACGTGGCCTGCCCATCTCCATCTCTTTGCCGATGTCATGCTCTTGTTGCTTATTTGGTCGAATCTCGTGATTCCTAGCATCGCTCTTTGTGATATTAGGTGGGTGCCAGCTTACTTGGTCCATAGTGTCTGACTTGCACTCATCTAGAGAAGAATATGAACCTTAGAGGGTCTGTTAGCTCATAAGGAGCAACCGCCTTGATAGGGATACGAATCCCAGGAGCTCTATCAGCTCAGTGTGACGTAGGTCCCTCAAATCAGTAAAGAAGTAACCACCGCGGCAGGTGTCGAACAAATTCAATTGCTTCCTCATCCCTGCGGCCCCTGATATGCTACATGAATCGCATACTGTTACGACTTAGCCTAACTAGAGAACGTGTTCTCCTCAAATCATAAGCCGGCCACAGCGTTCTGGTATTCAGATGGATCCATCGTTTGTTGGCTTCGCTAGTGGCTTCATCTTCGACGAGTCTATAGGAACTTCCACGCAGGGAGAGAGCTGTTTCCATTACCCGGTATGCCCATATGCCCTGTTGGCTGGTGAAACCTCATTCAGATGCCATTTGCAGATTCTAACGAGCTTAGATCCAATTGCTATGGATTCCAGAGCCTTAACGGTGCTGCGGTGCAGCTGCGGTGTCCCTGCGGTGCGGCTGCGGTGTCCCTGCGGTGCGGCTGCGGTGCATCTGCGGTGTCCCTGCGGTGCGGCTGCGGTGTCTCTGCGGTGCAGCTGCGGTGTCCCTGCGGTGCGGCTGCGGTGCAGCTGCGGTGTCCATGCGGTGCGGCTGCGGTGTCCCTGCGGTGCGGCTGCGGTGCATCTGCGGTGTCCATGCGGTGCGGCTGCGGTGTCCCTGCGGTGCGGCTGCGGTATCCCTGCGGTGCGGTTGCGGTGTCCCTGCGGTGCGGCTGCGGTGCAGCTGCGGTGTCCATGCGGTGCGGCTGCGGTGTCCCTGCGGTGCGGCTGCGGTGCAGCTGCGGTGTCCCTGCGGTGCGGCTGCGGTGCGGCTGCGGTGTCCCTGCGGTGCAGCTGCGGTGTCCCTGCGGTGCGGCTGCGGTGCAGCTGCGGTGTCCATGCGGTGCGGCTGCGGTGTCCCTGCGGTGTCCCTGCGGTGCGGCTGCGGTGTCCCTGCGGTGCGGCTGCGGTGTCCCTGCGGTGCATCTGCGGTGTCCCTGCGGTGCGGCTGCGGTGCGCCTGCGGTGCGGCTGCGGTGTCCCTGCGGTGCAGCTGCGGTGTCCCTGCGGTGCGGCTGCGGTGCGGCTGCGGTGCAGCTGCGGTGTCCCTGCGGTGCGGCTGCGGTGTCCCTGCGGTGCAGCTGCGGTGTCCCTGCGGTGCAGCTGCGGTGTCCATGCGGTGCGGCTGCGGTGTCCCTGCGGTGCAGCTGCGGTGTCCCTGCGGTGCAGCTGCGGTGTCCCCGCGGTGCGGCTGCGGTGTCCCTGCGGTGCGGCTGCGGTGTCCCTGCGGTGCAGCTTCGGTGTCCCTGCGCTGTAGGGAATCACACATATTCTGTCGGAGCGGTAATTTTTCATCGCGAAAACAGAGAAAGCCTCACCTCTGAGACTCTGTTAGCAGGAGAGGGTGTTGCTGCGCGATCTTTATCTCTTTCGCAATGGCTACATGAGACTGGCTACCAAACGGTAGTCAATCTGGGTTTCATTTGCACCACAGGTGCCGACTAATATTTGTTTGCTTCCTTTGCAGTGAACGGAACATCACAAACTCCAGCAGCTACTTGAACATCACGGATGACTCGCTATGCTGGGGTGCACACACCATGTCACGCCTAGATGTGTATCGCCTGTTCTTAGTCGCTTTCATCATGATTCTGGGCCCATTTGCCCTGTACAGCGTACAGAAGACTAAATACATTCAATTGTTCACAGTATTGTTCCGATGGCTTGGTAAGTACACCATTGAGACGCGCGCCTACTCCTTGAAATAATCATTTCTTCCATTTACTACAGCTTTCACGACAATGATTGGATTGGCAGTCAAGGCCATCATTACAGACGGCCCTCAAGGCAGCCCAGTGGCTGCCAATATTCTCGGTCTTCCGTCTCTGTTCGGTGCTTGCGTCTATTCGTTTATGTGTCACCACTCACTGCCGAGCCTCATTGTGCCGATTAGTGACAAAAGAAACATCCGATCGCTTCTCTCCTACGACTACTTGCTGATATGCTCCTTCTACATTATCCTGGCCCTAACTGGAGCATTCGCCTTTGCCCATCTGGAAGATCTGTACACGCTTAACTTCATACCAAGTGTAGATGGCTCCATTGCCCTGAAGATTGTTGAGTATTTTCTTTCCCTGTTTCCGGTGTTCACACTGTCGGCAAGCTTTCCCATAATCGCCATAACGCTGCGCAACAACTTGCAGACATTGTTCTTGGATATGTCTCGCTTTGAGTCGTACAACTTCTTGCTGAGGCGTCTTCTCTTTCCGATTTTAGCCATTGTCCCACCCTTTGTAGTTACATACTTCACAGAGAGTCTAACCAGTTTGGTCGGCTTCACTGGCAGCTATGCAGGGGCTGGCATTCAATATGTAATACCTGTTGCACTGGTCTACTTTGCACGTCGTACCTGTGCCGATCTGTTGGGTCGTGGTGTCATCAATGAGTATCGTAGTCCATTCCGCAGCTCAGGCTGGCTGATCTTTGTCCTCATATGGTCCTGCACTTGTATGGTGCTTGTGACTGTGAATTTCTTCACCACTTCCTAATAGAATCATGCATCATGCACACTTGTTAGTCTACGTGTCCTGAACGTAGGGATGATTGAGAGAGGAAGCGCTTCCATCGACTTGATCGATGGAGGCGCATTGGCAAGAGATGACAATAAGGAACGAAGATGAATTTATGTATCGCGCACTCATCTGTATATATATATGCATGTACATACATATAAAACAAACAAACGACAAACGAGAGAGAACTAGACGGAGGAGAGGAGAGAACGATTACGGGAAATCTGTACAAACTGCTATGAGGTTACACATATACAAGACAGTATGTCCTACTTGTTTCTGAATTGTTACTTTATATACTAAACCTATATACCTATGTACTTCTATTGTAAGCATTTTTTAATACAGTACTTTATTTTGTATACTATGGAGCGTTGTTTTTGCTTTGAATGTCCCACAAATGGTACAAAGTCTCACAAATGGTACAATGTCCCAAAGGTAGCACTCATCTTTGGCGTCGAAACGAAGTCCATGTCGTGGAGAAATCTATTAATATCCGGGAACCTGCGAGAGGAAGAGGACGTTTACCACCTGCGACATGGCTAGTAACCGTCAAGAAGTACATAGAGCCGAACAACCTTCAAGCAGTGGCAACCTAGGACAGAGAGACCTGGAGTTTTTGTACCCAGAGAGCCGATATGGGGAGAAGGAGTTATTCTACTTCGTATGCTATCCCGAGCTACCATCTGTCAGCTCCTTAGACAGGGGTTTCTGTTCACTTTGCAGCGAATTTCGTGCTACCAGATAGTGCCTTGTCTCCACCTGTACTTGAGAGCGTCGAACTCTCCATGGGACAATGGGCATATTGTTCCTCTTTGGTGCATGGAAGCACCTTATGCGTGGATTCCATACGGATACGGATCTCGCATATGGCCAAACAGAGTCGTGGACGCTGCGGAGTAGCATTCAAAACTAGTCCAAGATCTAATCGTCTGGTTGTGGTGGGACACTTGGTTCTACGATGAACGGCGTGGTCGTAGTTTAGATGTCCTATGGGCGTATTGCGTGGAAACTCCTTCTACTTGGACTTCATACAGATAAGGTTCCCGCACATGGCCAAACAGAGTCGTGGACGCTGCGGAGTAGCATTCAAAACTAGTCCAAGATCTGATCGTCTGGTTGTGGTGGGACACTTGGTTCTACGATGAACGGCGTGGTCGTAGTTTAGATGTCCTATGGGCGTATTGCGTGGAAACTCCTTCTACTTGGACTTCATACAGATAAGGTTCCCGCACATGGCCAAACAGAGTCGTGGACGCTGCGGAGTAGCATTCAAAACTAGTCCAAGATCTAATCGTCTGGTTGTGGTGGGACACTTGGTTCTACGATGAACGGCGTGGTCGTAGTTTAGATGTCCTATGGGCGTATTGCGTGGAAACTCCTTCTACTTGGACTTCATACAGATAAGGTTCCCGCACATGGCCAAACAGAGTCGTGGACGCTGCGGAGTAGCATTCAAAACTAGTCCAAGATCTAATCGTCTGGTTGTGGTGGGACACTTGGTTCTACGATGAAGGGCGTGATCGTAGTTTAGATGTCCTATGGGCAGATTGCATGGAAACACCTTCTACTTGGACTTCATACAGATTAGGGTCCCGCATATGGCCAAACAGGTTCGTGGACGCTGCGGAGTAGCATTCAAAACTAGTCCAAGATCTGATCGTCTGGATGCGGTGGGACACTTGGTTCTACGATGAACGGCGTGGTCGTAGTTCCGATGTCCTATGGGCGTATTGGCTGGAAACACCTTATACTTCAATTTCAAACAGATTATGGTACAAGGACCACGCTAGCTCAGTTACGCTCAGGTTGGTGCCGCTTACTAAAGAGCTACACGAACTGTCTCGACGCCTCCGTAGAAGACAAAATGCCCTGATTGCGGAAATGGCTAGCACAACAGCAAACATCCCTTCAACTGTCCAGCAAAACCTATGGGCTTGCGCCCTGATGTACCTGGGGAACGACCTATAGACGTGGCTCGATTCCTGAGCCTAGAAACAGGCATGTTTACAGCGGAACCGTAGCTGCTACAACAACAACAACGGGATCTAATATGCGATCTTGAGAAGACATATGTCTCTGTAGTTGGCGCAGTTCAGAGGGTCTCCCGTCTTCGGAATCGCTTGCCATTTAGCAGTTTAAATTTCAGAGCTTCCTGCGCCTGAAGTTGGCGCAGTTCAGAGATCCTCCTGTCTTCGGGATCGCTTGCCATTTAGCAGTTTAAATTTCAGAGCTTCCTGCGCCTGTAGTTGGCGCAGTTCAGAGGGTTTCCTGTCTTCAGGATCGCTCGCCATTTAGCAGTTTAAATTTCAGAGCTTTCTGCGCCTGAAGTTGGCGCAGTTCAGAGATCCTCCTGTCTTCGGGATCGCTTGCCATTTAGCAGTTTTTAATTTCAGAGCTTCCTGTGCCTGAAGTTGGCGCAGTTCAGAGATCCTCCTGTCTTCGGGATCGCTTGCCATTTAGCAGTTTACATTTCAGAGCTTCCTGCGCCTGTAGTTGGCGCAGTTCAGAGATCCTCCTGTCTTCGGGATCGCTTGCCATTTAGCAGTTTAAATTTCAGAGCTTCCTGTGGCTGAAGTTGGCGCAGTTCAGAGGGTCTCCCGTCTTCGGGATCGCTCGCCATTTAGCAGTTTAAATTTCAGAGCTTCCTGCGCCTGAAGTTGGCGCAGTTCAGAGATCCTCCTGTCTTCGGGATCGCTTGCCATTTAGCAGTTTAAATTTCAGAGCTTCCTGCGCCTGGAGTTGGCGCAGTTCAGAGGGTTTCCTGTCTTCGGGATCGCTCGCCATTTAGCAGTTTAAATTTCAGAACTTCCTGCGCCTGTAGTTGGCGCAGTTCAGAGGGCCTCCCGTCTTCGGGATCGCTTGCCATTTAGCAGTTTAAATTTCAGAGCTTCGTGTGCCTGTCTTTGGCGTAGTTCAGAGGGTCTCCTATCTTCCTTTGAAGACAATCGATGTGTACACTGAATGGACCCTTCCATGCAAATTCTGCGTTTCCTTGGAGATGGAATTCAAGGTGATCAAGGACGGTGCCCAATATGCATAGTGGCCTGTACGATGAGGGATCCTGCATAGTTTATTGCCTTTTGGTCGGAGGACCAATTTTGTTTCTTCCACTTGCCGGGGTGTACTCCCTCCTTTTTGCAAAGACGTGTCGCCGCCAATACCAGAGTTTCCTCACTTGACAAGGTCCAGTTGCCGTATGGATAGAGACTTGGACAAGATTTAGTTAATCACAGTCACTTTCCTAGGCCTTCCTTTGAAAGCTCTCTTTGAAGGCCTTTGAGGGCATCTGCGTATAGACTCCAATCTTCTGGATTTTTGGAGTATTTTGCTCTATGGAAGAGCCGTCTGCTCTCTTCTTTCAACTCCCTCAACCAAGGTGGCGATGATCAGCTCAACGAACTGATCTCATTCTATTCACCAGACTACGTTCTTCCAGTTTAGGAAGGAATGACCCCTAGCCCTTGTTGAGTGGCATGTTCCAACAACAGAAGCGTGGACCTTGCTTAAAAGGATTTCTCTCGACGATCGCAAGTGATCTCACTCTATTCACTAGTTCAGATCGAATGCCACTTCAGGAAGGAATGACCCCTAGCCCTTGTTGAGCGGCATGTTCCAACAAAAGAAGCGTGGACCTTGCTTAACAGGATCTCTATTGACGATCGCAAGTGATCTCACTCTACTCACTAGTTCAGATGGAATGCCAGTTCAGGAGGGAATGACCCCTAGCCCTTGTTGAGCGGCATGTTCCAACAAAAGAAGCGTGGACCTTGCTTAACAGGATCCTTTGCTTAACAAGATCTCTAACGACGATCGCAAGTGATCTCAGAACTTCCTGCGCCTGTGTTTGGCGCAGTTTAGAGGATCTCCTGTCTCCGGGATCTCCTGTCTCCGGGATCGCTCGCGATTTAGCATTTTAAATTTCAGAGCTTCCTGCGCCTGTGTTTGGCGCAGTTTAGAGGATCTCCTGTCCCCGGGATCGCTCGCGATTTAGCATTTTAAATTTCAGAGCTTCCTGCGCCTGTAGTTGGCGCAGTTCAGAGGGCCCCCCGTCTTCGGGATCACTCGCGATTTACCGGCTTATAGTTCAGAGCTGTTCCAACGGAATAAAAGAAAACGCTTCTCTTACAATCATTACAAGTTTAATTCATAATTAGTTTTGTTTTTGTTTTTGTTTTACAAAGTAAAGTACTTATTCCTAAATTATTTGTTTAGCACCCGCGCCGAACAGCATCCAACTTTGCTACCGTTATACTCGTTTGCTGGAATGATCGCGATAAAGTATACAATTCTTTTCACATCACAGGGTGCCTCCAAATCTGGATAATTGCGTATAAATAGCAAATTCAACTTGCACCCTATGACGGGCTTGAGATCGCTCTCGCAATGTGCTTCAAATCGCGTACAATTCTTCGCCTAAAATGCTAAATTTCGCCCAAAATTGAGCGAATTTCGAACGAAAAACTTGGACATTCCCAGCGAAGAATTGCTTTCCAATTTCTCCCCAATCCAATGCATAAACCTTTAAAAAATATTCCTAATCATTTTCGAGCACTATATGCGTATATATTGAAAATATTTTGAATTTATTTATATTTAAGTTTTTTATTTAATTTTTCTCTTCACTACTATACTTCACTTCCTTTCGAATTGCTTTTGCATGGCAATACCTTCGTAAATGGTGGGAGTTTGTGATTAATTAATATTATATATATATATATGTATATGTACGCGTACATGCTAATTTAAAATAAAAATCAAAAAACTTTACATAAACGTGGGGGGTGCATGTATAATGCATTGGTGTCATCGTTTTCATTCTCTTTCAATGCCTTCGCAAGTCACATGGTTTTTTGTTTTAATTTAATTTAATTCTTAAATTCGATATTCATGTATTCAGCAAAAGAAAGTTCAAAATTTAATTGTTTTTTACTTGTACATATGCATTTCCTTATAAGCTATTTTTTTTGTTTTTTTTAATTTTTTTTTTAATAATTGTGTGTATGGGTTTTTTTGACACCGACTGTAGGTCGGATTGGGAGCAAATTGTGAAATAAAAATTTTGTAAATAAATACTGTTAGGTGTGAGCGGTTTTGCGGGGAAAGGCAAGGTATGTAGGCACTGAGTAGTACTGAAGGCCAAGTACAGTTGAAGCGAAACGAAATATTTATTGCTTGGGTCAGGGGCACCCTTAAAGTGGTTTACACGAAGCGGACTTTGAAAACGGTAGACAGAGAGAGAGAAAGAGAGAGAGGGAGAGAAAGATTGGTTTGAAGCTCAGATATTAGGATTGAGAAAAACTCTGGTGGTTGGTGTCCAGATAACTGGGAAGACTTGCTTTGTTATTTTTGCCTCCGATTCACAGTATTTTTCCCCGACCCGCATATCAATCAACCAGCAGAGCGAACAATATTCCCAGCCATATGGCCAGCCGACTGCCAGTGTTATGCCTTCGTTGGCCTAAGCCTTCGCAAGTGATCGGACAAGCAAGCAACCTCCAGTCAAATTGATCATTTTGGAATCAGCCGCCGCTTTAGAAGTAGTCTCCTGGACGTCCGAAACAGGCGAGGGGCAGATGTGGGGATAGTACGAGATCACCATCTTATGATAGCAACTGCGCACTTCTCCAGTTCGAAGATCCCACAACAACACAAGAATGCCCAGATTCAATATCGACACACTAAATGAGTTTCCAACAAGACAGGCCACCAGCCGCCGCTTTAGAAGTAGTTTCCTGGACTTTCCGTAGCAGGCAAGGAGCAGATGTGGGGATGGTACGAGATCACCATCTTCTGATAGCTACTCTCCAACTATGCACTGTTGCAGTTCGAAGATCCCACGACAACATCCAGTTTCAACATCGATAGACATAGTGATCCCTCAGTGCACCAACAATTAAGGGAGCACTGTTCGCAAGGTGCGGAAGCAATCAGCAGCTCACTGCCCACAGCCATCTAAGACCATTGGTGTAGTTTTCCGAGGATACCTGGAGACAGATCGATGAGCCAAAACGCATTCCAACTACTCCAGCAGTAAGGAGGAGCGAGCTAGAGTCCCTACATCGCATGAAAATCAGAGAAGTGTGTCGTGACAAACGCAACTACAACAAAGCGCTGACTACAGAAGCAGAAGGAGCTGCAAGGAGGTGCAACAGCAGGACTGTCTACAGTATTTCCAAAGAGCTAACAGGTGGTCGCAGCTCCAGTCAACACTCAGTGAAAAGCCTAAACAAAAACAGCTAAACGCTCGCATTGCAGCTACTCCAGCAGCAGGAAGGAGCGAACTAGAGTCCCTGTATCGCATGAAGATGAGAAAAGTCCAGCGTAGCGTGCGACGCGACAGGCGCAACTACATCAATGCGCTGGGTACAGAAGCAGAAGGAGCTGCTCGGAGGTGCGACAGCAGGACTGTCTACAGAATCAAGAAAGAGCTGACAGGTGGTCGCAGCTCCAGCCAACACTCAGTGAAAAGCCTAGCCCGCGGATGAGAACCAGCTCAAGAGATGGAAAGAGCATTTTGCTACGGTTTTGAACGATATGCTCTCCAACCAGACTGAGGTGCCCGAGGTGAGAAATGCCCGAATACGCACCACGACTCTCAGTAATGATGAGATCACTACCGCGATCAAGGCACTCAAAACCGACAAGGCGGTAGGACTTGACGGTATTCCCACAGAGCTCTTACGAGCAGCTCCCAGAACATCGGCTGAGCTTCTGCTTTCACTTATAGAGTGAGCTAGGGAAGCTGAGAGCCATCCTGACGAGTGGCAAAAGGGAATGATCGACAAGCTTCCTAAGAAAGGAAAGTGAATGCAGTGCAAGAGATGAGGAGCAGCATTGTAGAGCGATTCATTCAACGTCTCGAGGACACACTCAATGCTGAACAGTCGCTTTGGATCCTCCTGTGTCCACCACACCAACACCTTGCGGAGCATCGTCGAGCAGTACGTTGAATATCGATCATCACTCTGCGTGTACCTAGACAACTGGAACCGCCCAGGGAGGCAGATAAGGTCCCCAGAAGGCAATACAGAAGAAGTTCACCACCACCAGCAGCGGCACTGCGGTAATGAAGAAGAAGCATGTGCTGATCATCGAATTTGTGTAGGCGTACCTTACGCAGGAGAGGTGTTCCCGATACATGTACGGTGGATCCAAGTGTTGCATTCTGCACAGACCTGGCTCGAAGTAAATGGACATGTGACCAGCATTCAGGTCCAACTCAGGAGAATCGAACATTTAAGAATAGAAAACGGCGAAGAGGGGAGCACAGCCTAAGAGGCACAAGAGTCATACCTAAAAGTAGTCCCGCGAGGACTACGTAGGGCTTGGGTTAGTATGTAGCATCCAAATGTCACATTCTGCACAGGGGGAGGTTGTCTGAGGAATTTGAGATCCAAAGTGGGGTAAGACAAGGTTGGATCCTTTCACCAATACTATTCCTATTCGTGATTAGCGATGTGCTTCATGCAGCTTTGTCGACGGGAAACGGAGGAATTCGATGGACTCTTACATCTCAACTGAAACATCTTGACTACGCTGACAATGTATGCTTACTCTCCCACAGAATTATGGACCTCCACCAAATGACAGCAGATGTGGAGAGGGAGGCAGGCGTCGTCGGGCTGAAAATTAATTGAAACACAGCCATCGGCTCAAATATGCATCGCTGGACAACCGGTAGAGAGAGTAGAGGATTTCCAGTATCTTGGGAGTATTGTCTCGACCGGCGATGGTGGAACTGAACTGGATATAGCCTACAGGATCGCCAAAGCAAAGTCCGCGTTCGGGATGTTGTCCGAAATATGGCGAAGCAATGCAATCAGTTAAAGCACCAAGATAAGACTGTTCCGCTCCAACGTTGAATCCGTGCTGCTATATGGTTGCAGCACGTGGAGAGTGACCACTACTATCACCAGAAAGTTGCAAACGTTTGTTAATAGGTGCTTGCGCAATATCTTAAGGATTTTCTGGCCCAATCGTATCTCTAACGAACACCTTTACGAGAGAACGGGTCAGGAACCAATAGGCACAACCATCCAACGGCGGAAGTGGCAGTGGATTGGTCACACGTTCCGAAAGGGTGACAGTTCCACAGCGAACTACATATGCTATGCGATGGAATCCTCTAACTCAGGATGGCAGAAGACCTGGCGGTCCGAGGAGAACTTGGCGCAGAACAGTCGAGAAGGAGGCACGGCAGTTAGGGAAAAGTTGGGGAGAGCTCAGACACATTGCCAGAAACCGTACACCATGGCGCGTAGGCGTAGTAGAGGCCCTAGGACCCACAAGGGGATACAGGACATAACTTTAGACGTGCAGGCTAAAATTGCAAGTGCGGGTGTTATAGGGCCTTGATTTTAGACTAGGTAATGCGGGCCAGCAACCTGCGTTACTGAACACCAACGGCTACAGAAACCGACACTATGCCTCCGATAAGGAATGACCACATGTTGACGACTGTTGGCTATAACTCGTATACCCGGAGAAAGATAAGTTTCTGGAATGCAAAGACGCTCCTTGACGCATGAAGCGCCGACTGCTTGAAGAACAAGCCCAAAGATCCAGCCTTTGTCGCTGTGGCTCTCCGAGGATGCAGACGAACCCCATAGGCTACCATTCGATTAAGCCCATGGCACATGCCATGGAAGCGGCTGTTAGGTAACTGACGTCTATCTGACGACCAGTGCGGGTTTTTCGCCTATAAACCAACCAGAAATGCACGACGAGCTCAAAATCTGTTCAGAGCATGCTCGACGAGCCACAGCTCTGTTCATTGCTCTGCTCTAATGGAAGCATGCTCGACGAGCTCCAGCTTTGTTCATTGCTCTGCTCTAATGGAAGCATGCTCGACGAGCTCCAGCTCTGTTCATTGCTCTGCTCTAAGGGAAGCATTCTCCATGAGCTCGAACTCTGTTCAGAGCATGCTCGACGAGTTTCAGCTATGGTCATTGCTCTGCTCTAAGGGACTTCCCTTATTATTCTCGAGGAACTCGAACTCTGTTCAGAGCATTCTCGACGAGGTCAAAGTCTGTTCATTACTATGCTCTTTAGAAATTAAGCCGATGTCTCACGCCATGAAGATCGTTGAGCGGGTGTTAGGTAACCGACGGCTATTTGACGACCTGTGCGGGTTTTTCGCCGGTAAATCGACCACAAATGCACTCCAAATACAACGATCAAGGATTTGCATATCGAATTGGTTGACTTTGAAAAAACCATTCGACAGACAACCAGAAGATCTGACACGGGTGGCGCTTAGACGCCGACGGGTTCCAGAAACCTATGTACAGATGGGTATGGATGGTCGTGTACGAGGGAGCCCAGACTAGACTATGATGCTCCGCTGGAGTAGCCGCAGAGATTTCCAATATCTGACACGAATGACGCTAAGACATCAAGGGATTCCAGAAACCTGCATATGAACATGTACGAGGGAGCACAGATGCTCCGCTAAGATGAGTAAGATGCTCCGCTGGAGTAATCACAGAGTTTCCAATCAAAGTCGACGTACACCAGGGAAGCGCCTCAGGCCCTTTGCTCTTTGTTACAGTCCTTGACACTATCTGCTTAAAGGTAAGGTGACGGACCCCAAAGTGCCCCAGTTATTCTTTGCCGAGGATGGATCCATCACAAGTAAGGACCCTACGTCCCTGCAACGATCACTTAATGTATGGTTGGACGTTGACGTTTTGAAGAGAAATGGGTACCGCATTAGTCTAACAAAGACCGAGTGCTTGTGTTGTCCGTTCTGTGATCAACTCAGGCCTATTCCAGGCATTTATTTGAAATGGAAGAGTGCCTCGCAACCAGTGCCAGGCGAACCTCACAGGCAAATCAGTAGAAATGCAGGGAAGTTAGAGGGTTATGATCCCTTGTTTTCGGATCATAACCTCGCCGAAATGGGAAGAAGAAGAAGAAAGGTGCCTCGCAAGTGCGAAAAGTTAAAATATCTGGGATTTATGATCAATGAACCTGTGATGACGACATCAATCATCGCGTAAGTGTAGGGTGGATGTGACCGAAAAATGGCTCTAAATTGAAAGGAAGGCTACAACACATATGGGCGCAGATCAGATGAAGATGCTTCGCATGACAGTAGGAGCGACAAAGCTTGATCGAATAAGAAGTTCAAAGACCCATGGAAGCCTTCACGCCAAAGAAATCATCGCGCACGAAAAATAGATCACGATCGGCTCAGCTGGTAATGCCATGTTCAAGGAAGGGCTCATTTGAACCCGATCCACTGATACCGCGGAAGAGTGACAGTCTTTAGAGCTCCTGGATCACAGAAATCCAACAACATCAGCATTTGGTTTGCCTCAATAAGAAGGTGATCCAGAATCGGGATGCCTGCCAATGTTTACTAAAGTCAAACGGATGAACTCCACGGGCGGATCAGTAGAGGATCAGTAGAAATGCAGTGAAGTGGGAAGGTCACGATCACTTGAGTCAAACAAACGAACTCCATAGGCTGATCCATAGAGGATCAGTGGAGGATCAGTAGAAATCTAGTGAAGTGGGAGGGTTACGATCCCTAGAGTCAAGCAGGCCAACGCTACAGGTGGATCAGTAGAAATGCAGTGAATTGGGAGGGTTACGATATCTTGAGTCAAACAGAAGAACTCCACAGGCAGATCAGTGGAGGATCAGTAGAGGATCATTTGAAAATCATTTGAGGATCAGTAGGGGACCAGTAGAGAATCAGTAGAAGATCAGTGAAGTGGGAGTGGCTACGATATTTTGAGGCAAACAGGCGAACTCCACATGCGGATCAATAGAAGATCAGTTGAAGATCAGTAGAGGAACAGTTGAGGAACAGTTGAGGATCGGTAGAAGCTCAGTAGAAATGCAGTGAAATGGAAGGGGTTACTATATCTTGAGTTAAACAGGTGATCTTCACAGGCAAATCAGTAGGGGATCAGTAGAGGATCAGTAGGGGATCAGTAGAAATGCGGTGAAGTGGGAGGGCTACGATCCCTAGAGTCAAACAGGCGAACTCCACAGGTGGATCAGTAGAGGATCAGTGGAAATGCGGTGAAGTGGGAGGGCTACGATCCCTAGAGTCAAACAGGCGAACTCCACAGGTGGATCAGTAGAAATGCAGTGAAGAGGGAAGGTCACGATCACTTGAGTCAAACAAACGAACTCCATAGGCTGATCCATAGAGGATCAGTGGAGGATCAGTAGAAATCTAGTGAAGTGGGAGGGTTACGATCCCTAGAGTCAAGCAGGCCAACGCTACAGGTGGATCAGTAGAAATGCAGTGAAGTGGGAGGGCTACGATCCCTTGAGTCAAACAGGCGAACTCCACAGGGGGATCAGTAGGAATCTAGTGAAGTGGGAGGGCTACGAGTCCTAGAGTCAAACAGGCGAACTCCATATGCGGACCAGTAGATGATCAGTGGAAATGCGGTGAAGTGGGAGGGCTACGATCCCTTGAGTCAAACAGGCCAACTCCACAGGCGGATCAGTAGACGATCAGTAGAAATGCGGTGAGGTTGGAGGGCTACGATCCCTTGAGTCAAACAGGCGAATTCCACAGGTGGATCAGTGAGGATCAGTAGAGAATCAGTAGAAGATCAGTAGAAATGTGGTGAAGTGGGAGGGCTACGATCCCTTGAGTCAAACAAGCCAACTCCACAGGCGGATCAGTAAAAATGCGGTGAAGTGTCGAGGGTTATGATCCCTTATTTTCGGATCTTGGCCTCGCCGAAATAGGAAGAACTTTACTATAGGTAGACAAGGGGATTAAGAAAAAAAAAAAAAGAAAAAAAAAAGCAAGAACCAACGAAAAAAGAATATATTTTGTGTTATGTATATGTATATAGGGTATATAGGGTATATATGTATATTTTTATTTGATTTTTTGCGCTCTTCTATTTACTAAAACAAAATTTCTTATTAGCACACGCTGCAAACAATTTATTGTATTTTATATAATTTTTCTAAACTTTTACTATGTAGACTAGTTTTAAAAATATTTTTATTTTATTTTTTTTTTTTTTCTATATATTTAAGACTTAAGCAAATGAATGAATTTTAGGTGAAAATTATTCAAAAATATAAAAAAAATAAAATAAAGAGAATTCCAAACATGAACATGGCGAATATATATATATATATTTTTTTAAAATTCTGTTGTAAGTATTAAATATATGTAAATTCTTTGTAACATTTCAGTTAGATATTATTTGTTGTACTGGATATATTGGAAATTGAAAAACTCGAGACAACTGTGTGTAGTCATTTTCTAAGTTAAATTTGTTTAAACTTCAAAACGGGGTAGAGGGGGCGGGGGGAGGGGGCGTGTGTGTTCGATTGCTAAAATTAAATATATATATATATATGTATAAACATTTCTATAAATTTATTTTGAAATAAATTAAACAAATTACGCTAGTCGTCGATTGGATAGTTCTTAATTAATTTATATATATTTAATTGGAAAAAAATAATTTTACTAGTTTTAAAAATTATTCTATATAAATTTTTGAATAATACAATACAAGCTTATGTATATAATCATTTGTTTTACCTTCTAATTGTTATATAATCTTCTCTATTATTGGATTTATCTATTAATAAATATTTATTTTTTATTTTTTGAATTTTTGTTTTTAAATTTATGTTTAATGTTTTTTTGTTTTTAATTAAAGCAAATTCGTGCTCGTCGATATTTCTGTCTTGATTGCTTCTTTAAGTATTTGTTTTGTCCTCTTGTTGTCCCTTGCCTGTATATGTGTATACATATACTAAATATATGTTAAATGCTTAAATCATTTTCAATATAATTAAATTTAGTTGATTTGTTTTATTAAATTGATTACTAGCTATACAGTGTGCGGTTTTTTGATGTAAAACTATTCAATGATATTCTTTATATGTATTGTATATGACTTATTGTATATTTTAACGGTTTTTGGATTGTTTTTTGTGGTTTTTTTTTTCAAAATTTCATCTCAATATGTACAATCAGCGTTTGGATTCATTTTTGTCTTGACGGTCGACCTTACGATTTTCATTTAAAATTAACGAAAAAATTAAGAAAAATAATTTCTATTTATCTACAAAGGCTAACAGATTAATTCTAGATTTGCATATTGTTGTTTCTTTTTGTTGCAAAGTCATACGGGGTGTTTTGTTAGAGAGTCGTTTAGAAGGCTCAGAAGAGCACCGGAAGATGCTGGAGACTGCTGTACCCTTAAAAGCCTTCGTAATCTCCTGATGAGTTGTAGTCAAAGTCAAATGAGGATCGAGAAGGATGGAGAGAGTCCACCTGAGCATCGTACCCCCGCGCCCCTCATGAAGGATTAGCGGACCATTGAAAATGTATCTATAGGGTTTTCGAGGTTTGTTGGTTGGGGCCCAGGTCCACCCCGGACCGTAGCGCCATCTAAGTAAGTATGAAGGATTTTCGAATAGGGACGGGCAGAGGGCGATAAGTGTCAAGTCGTGCACAATGGTAAGGTGTCGGAGGATTTTGAAGTCCAAAGTGGAGTACGTCAAGGGTGCATACTGTCCCCACTATTGTTCTTGGTGGTTATCAGCGATGTACTCCGTGCAGCATTGACGGAAGATAATTATGGAATTCGTTGGACGATGACATCTTACCTTAAACACCTAGATTACGCTGACGATGTTTTTGGGGCGCCGTGGCGTAAGTGGTTAGTGTGTTGGACCACTACGCATGAGGTTCCAAGTTCGAATCCCAGAAAATACCAAAAGTTTTTCACGGTCCCACCTCTCGCGAGCATCTGACAAACATCCGAGAGTATTGTTGTCACGAAAAAGCTTCTCAAATCGCCGTTCGGATTCGGCATTAAAACCTGTAGGTCCCTTCCATTCGTGTGAAAAATATAACGCACACAACATGAGTGGTTGCGAGAAGCTAGGCCCCTGACACTTTAACGAGCTGTTGCGCCAAATATTTGTATTTTTGTATTTTGCTCAAGCCGATTGCCCAGACATGTCCTCAGCTGCTGCTGAACATGTACAATAGCTGTCTCCAGGAAGGAGTTTTCCCTAGGGAGCTGGAAGTTAGAGCGTACTGATCAGCAAGGGAAAAGGAGATCCGGATTCCCCATTAGCGTACAGGCCTTTGTGTATGCTGGACACCGCAGGGAAACTCCGAGAAAAGTTGCTAAAACCAAGGCTTACAGCAGCCGTGCAGAAAGCAGGAGATTGAACAATGAATGACAATGACAATGAAACTCATACGGCTGGCATGTGAGGCCTCGATGCCCCGAGTGAGCGGCCCCAATAGAAACAGGAAACCGGTGTACTGGTGGAACGACGAGATCGCTGCGCCTCGAAGAAGATGCCTACACCTAAGGCGCAAAGTCACCAGGGGCAGGAGAAGACAAGCTGAACCCACGGAAGGCATTCTAGCAGAATTTAGAACCACGAGATCCGAGCTCAAGAGGGCTCGAGCAAAACACAGAAGTGGGAGGATCTCCGCCGGGATGTCAACAGCAACTCCTGGGGACTAGGCTTCAAGGTCGTAATACGAAAGCTAGGAACACAGATGGCTAGCCCTGTCCTCGGCGAAGAAATGATGGAGTTTATAGTGAACACACTCTTCCCAATGCATCGTGCTCGGCCTCCCGACACCTCTCCGGCCCAAAGGCCGGAACCCCCAATGTTCAGTGAAGAAGAGTTGATCCTCGCGTCGAAAACCGCACAAAACCGAAAGGCACCGGGACCCGACGGAATACTAGCAGAGGTGCTCAAGTCGATTGCCCAGACTTGTCCTCAGCTGCTGCTGAACGTGTACAATAGCTGTCTCCAGGATGGAGTTTTCTCTGGGAGCTGGAAGTTACAGCGCTTGGTACTGATCAACAAGGGAAAAGTAGATCCGGAAAAGTTGCTAAAACCAAGGCTTACAGCAGCCGTGCAGAGAGCAGGAGATTTGTCCGAATAACAGCACGGATTCAGAAAGGGCCACTCTATGATTGGAGCAATTGAAGAAGTGGTAAGGACCGTCCAATTGGCTCAACAGGGCCGACCACTATTCAAGGAAAATCGTATTGCTAGCAACTCTGGACGTGCGAAATGCCTTCAATTCAGCCAGATGGAGTGATATGCTGAACGCCCTCGAAAGCATTTTTGATATTCTCTTGTGGATGGTGAAGGACTATCTCAAGGACCGCAAGCAGTTATACAACACCACAGAAGGACTGCGAATAAAGGAGATTACTGCTGGAGCAGCTCAGGGATCAATCCTGGGACCCGATCTCTGGAACATCTCCTACGACGGCATTCTTCGTATGGAAATGCCCGAAGACACCTTCCTGGTAGGGTACGCAGATGATATCGTCGCGGTGATTACGGCAAGAGACACCGAGAGTGCGCAAAGAAAACTCAACCAGGTGATGAGGCGGGTGCACCTCTGGTTTGAAGAACATGGCTTAGGTTTAACCACAGAAAAGATGGAGATAGTTCTTTTGACAAAGAAGAGGATTCCAACTATTGTCGAGTCTGAGGTAATAACCAACAAGGAAGCGGTGAAGTACCTAGGGATGGCCCTAAACACGAAGCTCACTTTCTGGCACCAAATGAGATCTGCTTCAGAACGAGCTGCGATGGTCACAATGTTACTGAGCAGATTAATGGCAAACGTTGGAGGCCCAACAGGCGAACCCCCACAGGCGGATCAGTAGAAATGCAGTGAAGTGGGATCCCTTGTTTTCGGATCATAGCCTCGCTGATAAAAGGAAGAAGAAGAAGAAGAAGAAGTTGGAGGCCCAACAGCTACCACCTGATGACGGTCACCCACGCCATTCTCCTGTATGGGTGCGAGATATGGACCGACGCACTAAGACAAGAGAAATACAGGAAGCAAATGCCCGCAGTACAAAGGCGCGCGGCACTACGGATTGCAAGTTCGTACCGAACGGTGTCGGAACCCGCCGTCCTCATAGTCGCGGGAGTGACCCCTATTGATCTCCTTGCGGCAGAGAGGAAGTACGTCTACGACAAAAAGGCGGAAATTGGAGTGAAAGCGGCAACCGAGGAGGCGACGGAGCTCACCAAACAGAAATGGCAGGAGAGATGGAGCTCAGAGAGCAGAGGACGATGGACCGCGAGGCTGATCAGCAACATCGCTGAATGGAAGGAACGGAAACACGAAGAAGTAAATTTCCACGTCACCCAGTCTCTTACCGGACACGGTTATTTCAACGCCTACCTCCACAGAATGGGCAAAACAGGGAGCCCGGCTTGCCAATATGGCGACTCAGATCTGGACGACGCAAACCACACGTTCTTCGACTGCAACAGATGGGAAGTTGAAAGGTGGCAAGGTGGCTTGGTCGACTCTATGTTGAACATTCTAAACCAGTCTGACCCATCCAGTGCTAAAGGGCGTCACTATCCGCATTTCCAATGAAGCCAAGTGTCTAGGAGTGATTCTGGGTTAGAAACTTCTTCTTCTTCTTCGGTGAATCCTTTTAAAACTGAGGTTTCGGACCAGTCTGACTCGCTACTCTCCGTACTTCCAAGGCGACGGAGCTCACCAAACAGAAATGGCAGGAGAGATGGAGCTCAGAAAGCAGAGGACGATGGACCGCGAGGCTGATCAGCAACATCGCTGAATGGAAGGAACGGAAACACGAAGAAGTAAATTTCCACGTCACCCAGTCTCTTACCGGACACGGTTATTTCAACGCCTACCTCCACAGAATGGGCAAAACAGGGAGCCCGGCTTGCCAATATGGCGACTCAGATCTGGACGACGCAAACCACACATTCTTCGACTGCAACAGATGGGAAGTTGAAAGGTGGCAAGGTGGCTTGGTCGACTCTATGTTGAACATTCTAAACCAGTCTGACCCATCCAGTGCTAAAGGGCGTCACTATCCGCATTTCCAATGAAGCCAAGTGTCTAGGAGTAATTCTGGATTAGAAACTTCTTCTTCTTCTTCTTCGGTGAATCCTCTTAAAACTGAGGTTTCGGACCAGTCTGACTCGCTACTCTCCGTACTTCCAAGGCGACGGAGCTCACCAAACAGTAATGGCAGGAGAGATGGAGCTCAGAAAGCAGAGGACGATGGACCGCGAGGCTAATCAGCAACATCGCTGAATGGAAGGAACGGAAACACGAAGAAGTAAATTTCCACGTCACCCAGTCTCTTACCGGACACGGTTATTTCAACGCCTACCTCCACAGAATGGGCAAAACAGGGAGCCCGGCTTGCCAATATGGCGACTCAGAACTGGACGGCGCAAACAAAAAACACGTTCTTCGAGTGCAACAGATGGGAAGTTGAAAGGGTATGTTTCTCATGAGCAGTAGCGTTTTCCACCACCCCTTAGGCAAAAAAAAAAAAAAAATGGGTGGTGGTAAGGGTCCACATGGGCTTATGCGGGCACCCAGGAAGTCTGGCGGCAACCCACCTAACCTTACGAAACCTTTATAGAAAGCTGCTGAGCTACAGATTCCTTGTGATGAAGGCTATCCTCCACCCTAGTTCCGAACCTGAGAAGGCTGCTGAGCTGCGAATTCCTTGCGATGAAGGCCATCCTCCACCCTAGTTCCGAACCTGAGAAGGCTGCTGAGCTGCGAATTCCTTGCGATGAAGGCCATCCTCCACCCTAGTCCCGAACCTGAGAAGGCTGCTGAGCTGCGAATTCCTTGTGATGAAGACCATCCGCTACCTTAGCCTCAACCAACAAGCTAATTGCCTCCAATTGAGAACTCCAAGTTGGTCGAGATCCCCTTGAACTTGTACGCGCAACCTACGGCGACGAGGCCCTCTACTGCTTCGTTTCTTCGGGTTAGATTCGAAACCCTGCGTCGTTAAGTGTGATTGCTAGTCTCACCAAACTTCAATCAACGCCTTGCTTTGGCTGCTCAGGGTTCTCTGCGTTAGATGCAATGATGAATCTACCAGCTAGGCGAACCCCACAGGCGGATCAATAGAAATGCGGTGTAGTGGAAGGGCTACGATCCCTTGAGTTAAACAGGCCAACTCCACAGGTGGATCAGTAGAGGATCAGTAGAAATGCGCTGAAGTGGGAGGGTTGTGTTCCCTTATGTTTGGATCATAACTTCGCTGATAACAGGAAGAAGAAGGTGAATCTACCAGCTAGACGAACCCCACAGGCGGATCAATAGAAATGCGGTGTAGTGGAAGGGCTACGATCCCTTGAGTCAAACAGGCCAACTCCACAGGTGGATCAGTAGAGGATCAGTAGAAATGCGCTGAAGTGGGAGGGTTGTGTTCCCTTATGTTTGGATCATAACTTCGCTGATAACAGGAAGAAGAAAGTGAATCTACCAGCTCTTGACACCCATACATCATGAGAGAAACTATCATGGCTTTGAGGACTTTGTGCAGACAAAACTACTAATACGTGGCCAGACTCTGAGCTCAGAGCTGATTCCGGAGCCGAACAATGCTTCTTACGGTTGCAATCTGCTATTAGTGAAGGAGCTGGAGTATCTACCAAGCTGTGCATAAGGTCTGATGTGGCTGATTAGGGTGATGTGACTGAAATCGGTATCTCTCTGTTGTCAGTTATAAGCTGTCCGGTGACCATTTTGACTGATTCATCTACCTCTGCAGTTGCCTGGGAATATCTTTGTTTCCAGCGACCCAGCACAGAGTAATGTGCTCGTCAAGGCATTGTTTGACCAACTTAGACAGGACTACGATTCCCATTAGAAAATATCGTCAATAAGTGGCGCCATCTATCGTATCTTAAATATTTATCTTTTCAATTTTCGAATGTATATATGCATCTACGTAACCTAACTTATGCTTTTGATATTTTTGTATTTAACTTTCGTTTGTTTTGATTGTGTGTCAAGTATGTACATATGAGCTGCCGGTCAAGCCCTGTTTCAGGTCAAAATTTTACCCTCGACTGAGCTAAGTTCGTCCTAAAATCAAGTTCCCTTCAGTCTTAGCAGTGCAAACTGTCATAGTTAGGCTGAGGTTTCTCTCCAAGGCCGGGCTTGGATAGAGGTTTCTCTCCAAAGCCGGGCTTGGACTGAGGTTTCTCTCCAAAGCCGGGCTTGGATAGAGGTTTCTCTCAAAAGCCGGACGTGGACTGAGGTCTCTCCCCAAAGCCGGGCTTGGACTGAGGTTTCTCTCCAAGGCCGGGCTTGGATAGAGGTTTCTCTCCAAAGCCGGGCTTGGATAGAGGTTTCTCCCCAAAGCCGGACTTGGACTGAGATTTCTCCCCAAGGCCGGGCTTGGACTGAGGTTTCTCTCCAAGGCCGGGCTTGGATTGAAGTTTCTCTCCAAAGCCGGGCTTGTAACGAGGTTTCTCCCCAAAGCCGGGCTTGGATTGAAGCTCCTCTCCAAAGTCGGGCTTATACCGAGGTTTCTCCCCAAAGCCGGGCTTGGACCCGTAGCACACACATACACACGCTTACATATATTGTTTAACAGATTTTTTTTTATTTTTAAATTTAAATAAGCCTAGCAACTGCCACTTTAACAAATAACTTGACTAAGTAACTTGACAGCAAGTAAAAATCAAATAGCTGCGTAAGAATATAGAATATTTGCTTTAAATATAAATATAAATATATATATGTATCTTTCTACAACATTTTGTATATATAACCTTTGGGATATGTTTACTTTTAGGAATATTATATAGATTCTTTGATTTATGGACAAGATTATAGGAAATAAGTAACAGCTTTGGGGTTTTATATTGCTTTTATGTATAAGTATGTTCTATATAGGTAGGAAGATATCCTGGATGTGTGTGTGTATTTGATGGGCTCTCCCTGGTTGAAGTAGCATTTGCCTTTAAGAAAATTTGAAGAATGTATACCTTCAGTCAGAAAACAGAAAAATTCGAAAGAAAAACTATTTAATACTGTTCGCACTGCATTACCAAGGAGCAGGGTGTGGCAACACTATTGCCATTTTACAAGTCACCCCTAGTGTCTCGTATTTGGTATAAATCCACCAAGCACCAGCAGAGAAGACACAGTCGATAGATGTGAAAATAGCGAAGAACAAGTGCGATTATTGCGAAACAAACTGCTGTGCATGATGGCAGTAGTGTTGCCACACCGTGCTCCTTGGCAGTGTAGTGCGAAAAGTACTCGCAGTAAATGCTACAGTATTGTATGGACACAAATGAGATTGACTAAAACAACTATTTCGAACTGGTTAGCCAAATAGGCTTTAACTTACCAGAATGGCCTGAAATCTTTGAAGTGATTGTCGTGGACATTTTTCAAATACAATTGCGGGAAGTGAAACTTCTTTTTAGCGAGAATGACAGGAAATTCAAACTAATACCATCGCGCTATGCGCCTACACTACAGTACAAGAAGTCTAAGTCGTTTGCAAAAAAACTAGTAAAGCTGAATGAAGCTCTTGGAGAGGATAGGGTGGCTAGATGAACTTGGAACTAATAGGATACTTAATGAAAGCAGGGTGGATGCCACATTTATCAGGACGATTGTATTCGCAATGTTTAAGGAGAATCACTGTGAGAACATCTGGCATCGAAAAGCTACCGTCGCAAGTGACCGCCAGAGGCTTCTTACTTTCTTACTTACTGACTTAGGAGGCGCTACAGTTCGGGGTGAAGCTGGCCCTCAACCTCTGATGTTGACTGGCTACAAAATCTGACGTCGAAAAGCTACACTCGCAAGAGGCCGCCAGAGGCTTCTTACTTTCTTACTTGCTGACTTAGGTGGCGCTACAGTTTGGGGTGAACCTGGCCCTCAACCTCTGACGTTGACAGGCAACAAAATCTAACGTCGAAAAGCTACAGTCGCAAGAGACCGCCAGAGGCTTCTTACTTTCTTATTTACTGACTTAGGTGGCGCTACAGTTCGGGGTGAACCTGGCCCTCAACCAACAAGCCTGTCCATTTAGCCTCTCCAACTGCTAGAGTCTTCGCGGAACGCGTATCCCGAAATCTCTCAAGCACCCCTATGCCGCCGCCAGCATCATGTGCCGCAGACCAATGGTAACCCTGCCACCAGCCATCAGAAACATGATGAGTTTCGCCCGAGCAACACCGTGAAACCCCTGGATTGAAGAAGAATACCGGCGAGTGCACGCAGCAAAACAAGAGGCATATACAGCGGCGCTGCAAAGGAAGAAGAGAGCTCATCCTGAGCTCTACGAGCAAAAGAGACGGGAAGAACATCTGCTTCTCCAACAGAAGAAGAAAGAGCATGAGAAGCGTGCGATCGAGAATATTGAGAGCTTATGGTTAGGTTAGGTAGGATTATGAGGTTATGATAAAACACTAGGCACCAAAGTGGGCCTATCGCGATCCCTAGGAAAGAGAGCTTACACTTCAGGAGCAATGCACGAAAGTTTTACCAAAAAGGTTGCGTTTAGGGGGTTAGCTGCATCGATCTCAAAGGATCCATTGTCCTCTACCAAAAGGTAAGAAGAACGTGTCTGAGGAGCAGAATCCGTACAGAAGCCTGTAGAGATGAAGCAGGAAACCTCGTAGTAGAATCACAGTCGGTAACGTAGGCCCAATGTGGCCGTAGTGATAAGGTGACCTAATCCCACCTCTTCAACAATCTACAATCTACAGTCGGTGCTGAGAAAATGAAAAACTAACTGTGTAACGGCGACGAAGACCAACATCCTCCTGTCAAGCAGAATGAACCATTTAACATAGACGATGATAGTCAAACCGTCCGTCCACCTGACCAAAGCGAAGTGAGGATAGCTCCAAGTTGAAATCTAACAAGCCTGCTGGACCTGACTATTCAAAGCAGCTGGTGAAGAACTGGTCTTCGAATCTAACCCCGAGGGACGACGACTATTCAAAGCAGCTGGTGATGACCTGGTCTTCGAATCTAACCCCGAGGGACGACGCAGTAGAGGGAATCATCGCCGTAGGTGTCGCGCACAAGTTCAAGGGGACCTCAACCAACTTGGAGTGCGCAACTGGATGCAATTAGCTAAAGACCGAGCTAAATGGAGAGGCTTGTTGGTTGAGGCCCAGGCTCACCCTGAACTGTAGCGCCACATAAGTAAGTAAGTAAGTAAGTAAGTAAGTAAGATGAACTGCTAGAGAGCATACACCAACAGTCATCTTTACGATTTTATCTGAGAAGTGTATGCCTGAGGCGAACCCCACAGGCGGATCAGCAGAAATGCGGTGAAGTGGGAGGGTTGTGATTCATTGTTTTCGGATCATAGCCTCGCTGATAAAAGGAAGAAGAAGAAGTGTATGCCTGATGAATGGAGTCTCAGAACTGAGGGGGTTCTGTGCCAATTATAGAGACATCAGTATCCTCAACATTGCATACAAGATCTTTTCTTAAACCATCCATCAGCAGCCTGATTGACCCCTATCAGTGCGGTTTCAGGCCAGGAAAGTCTACCAACGATCAAATCTTCACACTTCGGCAGATCTTCGACAGAGAACCCGAGAAGTCCAAAACGATACTCGCCGTCTCTTGATCGATTTCAAAGCCGCCAGTGACAGCATCTACAGAAAGAAGCTATATTGAAGCTAGCCAGTGCTTCTGTGCAGGATGCTCGCTGCTCCATCAACGTCGGTAATGACCTCATCGAGACCTTTGACGCGCTGTCGTGTGACTTCTTGAATATCGTACTTGCACGGATTATGAGAAATCCCAAGTCAATACCAGAGGCACAATCTATCAAAAGTCTGTACAACAGCTGGCTTACGCCGAGGCCGATGATGTTGACATAAGTGGAAGAGCTCATGGAGTTTCATCGAACGAATTTGAAAAATTCAGGGGGCTGTCACCGTTGGCGGCCAAAATGGGTTCAGCGTCAAACGAGGGCAAAACCAAGTATATGCTGTCAACAAGAAGGGACAATCAACATCGACGAATTAGACAGATCCTCACAGTGGACAGCCACAGCTTCGAGGTAGTAAGGCAATACAAGTGTGTCTGCACTCTCGTGTGGACAGCCAACCTAACCTTACCTAAGGCAGTACAATGGACCTTTTTCTGGTCTAAGTGCATCCTCATCCAGGCCGATCTTAACCGACTAACCAACCAAAGGGACCACCTTGGCTTTGCTCTTAATCCTGAAAACGATATCAGTATCTTGGCAATCGCTGCTCGTTGAGCTAATAAGCAAACTCAGCAGGGAAGCCCTATCTCGAGGAACTAAGGAGACTTTATAGAGGACCCTGATCATCCAAGTCCCACTTTATGGTGCTGATACAGAGACGTTGTGTATGATCCTGAGTCCTGCTTTACAGCGCTGATACATGTTAGGCTGATGAAGATATCCTTGGTCGCTTCAACAGATGAATTCTTCGGAAGACCTTCGGTATCATTTGCATTGACGGGTTTTGCAGGAGAGGATTCAATGACGAACTATATGAGCTGCACAGGGACATCGACTCTAGTCAAAAGCCTGCGTATTGGACGTTTGAGATGGCTAGGACATATAGAGCGAATGGACACCAACGCTTCGGCCCGCAGGGTCTTCAAATTTAACCGAGAGGGACGACAAAGTAATGGGACGACGCAGTAGTTGGGGGACGTAGTAGATGGACGCACAGTAGATGGACGCACAGTAGATGGACGCGCAGTAAATGAACGCGCAGTACATGGACGACGCAGTAGATGAACGGCGCAGTAGAGGAGAGCAACACTTCGGCCCGCAGAGTCTTCGAATCTAACACAGAGGGACGACGCAGTAGAGGGTAGGTTGTGCGCACAAGTTCAAGCGGACCTCAATCAACTTGGAGTGGGCAACTCAAGGCAATTAGCTTGAGAAGGAGAGGCCACCTAGCGGTTCTGTAAAACAGGGACCCACCTAAGTAAGTAAGTAAGCGCTATGGACAGGCGAAGTGATTTTTGAATATTTTTGGAGACACTGAGGGCTGCTTGTTGTCACCCCTACTGTTCTGTCGTGAAGACTTTGTTGCAATATGAGAATAGCAGATTGCCACATGATCTGACCTGGACCAAGGCACTTAATGAGATCTGCAGTAGCTGAAGTATGGAATGGAATGGAGGAACAACCTTCTGTCCCGTATCCCCTTGTGGCTCCTAGGGCCTCTACATCGCCTACGCGCCATTGTCTAGGGTTTCCGACAATGTGCCTCAGCTCTCGTTAATTTTTCACCAACTGCCTTCTCGACCGTTCTGCGTCACTCAAATGCAATGTGGGATGTGATGAATTATCCTTTTCACTCAGGCCACATGCTGGCCCATTTTGCGAAGAAGGTATGTACCATTCTGCGTCATGTTCTTCCCGGATCACCAGGTATTCTGCCATCATGGGGTAAAGCGTTCCATTGCATAGCATGGTTAGCTATGGAATTGTCACCTTTTCAAAATGTGTGATCAATCCACAGCCAGTTCTCTGTTAGTGGGTGTTCGTCAGGGATACGGTTGAGCCAGGAATATGGATTTTCAAGCTGAGAAATCACAAACAGAGATTGCAAGGACCACCTGAGAGCAGACCATCTGGACTGATGGAAACGATCAATGGGGACAAACCAAACGACGCGAAACTATGTACGATGTGAAAGTTGAGCGATACAAAAACGATGCAGCATTTCCTATGCTTCGATGGTTTGGTCACGTAGTACTTACTTACTTACTTATGTCCTATATCCCCTTGTGGGTCCTAGGGTCTCTACTACGCCTTCGATGGTTTGGTCACGTAGTGCGTATGCCCCCAGAGCTGCTTCCAAGATGTGCCATCAGGTAGGCAACCCCTCGGTAGGTCTAGAAATAGATGGTTGGATCAAGTCAGATATCTCTCCTAGAGCCGTCTACGGATTCCGCCTGATTAGTTGGAGTCGATCGTAGAGTATCGAGAAGGATGGAGAGTTCACGCGACCCTCGTGAAGGATTAGCGGATCATTGAAAGTGTATGTATGTATAACAAAGCTGTGGAGGATCTAGTGTGTTTGTCTTTCTGTGCACGCATCACGCGGAAGCTACTACATGGATTTTGATGGAACTTGGCAGAGTGATAGCTCATATCCTGGGTTAGGATACTCTCTATATCGGAAGATGAGGGGGTTCCTACAAGATCTTCCAAATATACCTGTACATACATACACAAATTTAAGTGGAAGAGTGTTTGACCACTCATCACGCGGGAGCTACTGCACAAATTTTGATGGAACTTGGCAGAGTGATAGCTTATAGATTGGGGTAGGATATTCTCTATCTCGAGAGATGAAAGGGTTCCTACAAGGTAGTCCGAATCTATCTATACGTACATACAACACTGTAAGTGGAAGAGTGTTTGACCACTCATCACGCGGGAACTACTGCACAGATTTTGATGGAACTTGGCAGAGTGATAGCTTTTACCCTGTGGATGAGTGTTTGACCACTCATCACGCGGGAACTACTGCACAGATTTTGATGGAACTTGGCAGAGTGATAGCCTATACCCTGTGGAAGAGTGTTTGACCACTCATCACGCGGGAACTACTGCACAGATTTCGATGGAACTTGGCAGAGTGATAGCTTATAACCTGTGGAAGAGTGTTTGACCACTCATCACGCAGAAACTACTGCACAGATTTTGATGGAACTTGGCAGAGTGATAGCTTTTACCCTGTGGATGAGTGTTTGACCACTTATCACACAGAAACTACTGCACAGATTTTGATGGAACTTGGCAGAGTGATAGCTTTTACCCTGTGGATGAGTGTTTGACCACTTATCACACAGAAACTACTGCACAGATTTTGATGGAACTTGGCAGAGTGATAGCTTATACCCTGTGGAAGAGTGTTTGACCACTCATCACGCAGAAACTACTGCACGAAATTGAAGGGGATTCACGCAGTTGCATTGCCTGATCGATTGAGCTGCCATCTAGAAGCTAAGATCTGAATCAAAAATATCATTTGCATCTCTAATCTGCGCTCAGTGGAGGTAATATACTTGTCTTTTGTTTTTAAGAGCAGAGTCGACTGGCTGACAGAAAAGGGATTCTTATTCCTGCTTGACGGGTTGTGTTGTTGTGTGTCCTCTGGGTGAGGGGGAAGGCGAACCCCACAGGCGGATCAGTAAAAATGCGGTAAAGTGGGAGGGTTATGATCCGTTGTTTTCGGAGCATAACCTAGCTGATAAAAGGAAGAAGAAGAAGTGGGTGAGGGGGAAGGGATTCCCACTGGGGAAGCGCTATAAATTGAAAAACAAATGTGAACATTTTTTTGTGAAATAAAGGAGATCGAATCTAAAATGCAACAAAAGTCTCAATTTGTTCCGGCCCGTTGCGCTCCCTTAGGTTAAGTTAGGTTGAAGTAGCTGCCAGCTAAGAATCGCCAACACATTTAGATCAGCAACAGGTCCATTGTGATACTACGTGAATCATACTCGTAGGAGAAAGTTTCTCTCTACTTACTCGTTAAACCATTTTCAGCTTGGAGAAGGCTCCTAATGTCGATGTTTTTCAGGTCGCCTATATGGTTGTCATAGGAGGCTCCTAGGTGAAGTTTCCTTCTACGAGAGAGAGCTGGTCAGAAACAAAGAAGGTGAGGAATTATTTCTTCCTCTTCTGCAGGAGAGAGCTGGATAGAAACAAAGAAGGTGAGGAATTATTTCTTCCTCTTCTGCAGGAGAGAGCTGGACAGAAACAAAGAAGGTGAGGAATTATTTCTTCCTCTTCTGCAGGAGAGAGCTGGATAGAAACAAAGAAGGTGAGGAATTATTTCTTCCTCTTCTGCAGGAGAGAGCTGGATAGAAACAAAGAAGGTGAGGAATACTTTTTTCCCCTTGCCCATCCATATATCTTCTACAAAAGTCTTTGACTAAAAAGGCCAACTTGCCTATTAGACATTACCCAGTGATGACATCTATTGTTGTGAATTGTAGTGCGCCCCTGCAAGTACGCAAGGAAATTTGTAACTTTCTCCAGTACTTCCAAGGTGAGGAATAGTTCTTTTCCCTTCTCCTACTATATAGGTTCTACAAAAGTCGTTCACTAAAAAGGCCAGCTTGCCTATTAGACATTGCTCAGTGATGACATCTATTGTTGTGAATTGTAGTGCACCCCCGTAAGTAGGCAAGACAATTTGTAGCTTTCTCCAGTACTTCTCAAACTTGTCTGTTTATCTATTTAAATTCGAATGGATTGATGGGGGGAGAAAAGAAGTTTCACTTCAATCTTGGAAAAATGTCCTAAATGGGTGGGGGGAGAGGAATGGGGGTGGGGGGGTGGAGGGGGGTTGTTGTAATAATAATAAACTCGGGCATTTACAATACACAGCTAACTAAGTACCGATTGTGTGCATGTAACCGATATACGAGTTTAAAAAATCTACGAATATCTACTTATGAAATACGAGAACGAATAAATAATTTTATCCTAACCTGTTTTGTTGTAAATGTTTTTCGTGTCGAATTTCATTTATTGCTTGTCACACATGCGGAAGATTATATGTGTCTCCTACATATTATTGTGTTTGTGTGTTTAAAGGCGTATCCGTTTGTTTTAAAGGCTGTAAGAGCGGTATTCATGGATCAAATTTTTTTTTTCTTTTTTTTTTCAATTATTGCTATTGCTGTGGTTTTTTTGATTTTTTGTTTTCTTTTTTTTGCTCTTTTGTTTTTTTGCTTTTTTTGCTTTTTTGCTTTTTTGTTTTTTTGCTTTTTTGCTTTTTTGTTTTTTTGCTTTTTTGCTTTTTTGGCTTTTTTCCCTTTTTCTAAGTCAATTCAATAAATTCATGAAATTATGTAAATTTAAGAAGATTTTCTCGTTAAAACTTTTGGAAGCAGAATTAGAGTGCTAAATTAAGTAACAATTTTGTTTTTTTTTCTTTTTTTTGAATTAATATTTTCAAGTGTTAGTACTATATTGAGCATATACATACGAGTATATGTGTAAGTATAAGTTTTTCATAAATTTTTTAAATTTCGGATAAAATGTTTTTTTTTTTTGCTTTTGGTTTTTTTTTTCTTTGAATAAGAAGAAATCGAATAAAGCTGAATTTAGTTATCTAATTTGGTATATGTGTGTGTGTGTTATATATATATATATATATATATGTATGTATATACAAATATGTATTATTTAATAAATTTAAAATTGTCTCTAATTCAATAAGAATTAGGCGTAGATTAGCGCTCTGTTGGAAGAGAAGAGTTAATAAAAAAATTTTGTCATATTCGTTTAAAGGCATATATGTATGTTATGTTAGTTTGTATGGGTCTTAGTTTGAGAATTAATGAGGATGTTTGTGGTTTTTTGTGTGTTATTTTCGTATCGAGTGTTAAAACCAGCCACCGCCTCCCAGTTTGGAGCTTAGGCCGCCAATGCCCTTGCCCAAGATATTTCCAACACGCCCTGCAACCATATTAGTGACATTACTAATATTTGTAACGACATTTCCATCTTCACCGATTTGTGGTAGGGCAGCAGTTGCTGCGGCAATTTTCGGCTTTGGTGCTGTTGTGCTACTTCCACTTTGATTGCCAGAGCTGCCGCCTTCGCCATCTTCTCCGTTCATTTCGTCAAGTGTTCTAAATTAAAAAAATAAAAAAATGTTTTTGTTGGTTTCTATGTAGACGAACTGTGTTTAGTTTTGAAGATTGCGACCAAGTTAGAGGTTTATTCAATTTTTCTGCCTTTACAGGGTGAGTCGATTTGTTTTTCAAACTTTTGCGTTTTTCAATTTTTTTTTCTTTTGCGATGTGGACCCCTTCTGTTCTTTCAGATTTCGCGAGAGAGACTTCCGAGTTGCTTCTTGTTTGGCGGCAAGGTAGACTTGCTTTTAGACCATAACCTCGCCGAAGTATAAAGACGAAGAAGTGGGAGCACTATTCCTTCCATAGACGAACCCCACAGGCGGAGCAGTAGAAATGCCATGAAGTGGGAGGGCCATGATCACTTGTTTTCAGACCATAACCTCGCCTGAGTAGGAGGAAGAAGAAGAAGTGGGAGCTCTGTTCCTTCCATAGACGAACGCCACAGGCGGATCAGTAGAAATGCAGGAAGTGGGAGGGCCATGATCACTTGTTTTCAGATCATAACCTCGCCGAAGTAGGAGGAAGAAGAAGAAGTGGGAGCTCTGTTCCTTCCATAGACGAACGCCACAGGCGGATCAGTAGAAATGCAGGAAGTGGGAGGGCCATGATCACTTGTTTTCGAATCATAACCTCGCCGAAGTAGGAGGGAGAAGAAGAAGTGGGAGCTCTGTTCCTTCCATAGACGAACGCCACAGGCGGATCAGTAGAAATGCAGGAAGTGGAAGGGCCATGATCACTTGTTTTCAGATCATAACCTCGCCGAAGTAGGAGGAAGAAGAAGAAGTGGGAGCTCTGTTCCTTCCGTAGACGAACGCCACAGTCGAATCAGTAGAAATGTAGTGAAGTGGGCGGGCCACGATCACTTGTTTTCAGATCATAACCTCGCCGAAGTAGGAGGGAGAAGAAGAAGTGGGAGCTCTGTTCCTTCCATAGACGAACGCCACAGGCGGATCAGTAGAAATGCAGGAAGTGGGAGGGCCATGATCACTTGTTTTCAGATCATAACCTCGCCGAAGTAGGAAGAAGAACAAGAAGATTGAAATTTTCGATGTTCCTCCAGAAGATTCTGTTCAATTACCATCTGGGCTTTTTTTGTTTTTTTAAACGACGGGCTGGAGTTGCCTAATCTGGTGGAGTCCTTGTCGGTTGCAATGGAATGGCAGTATTCCATCCATGCCTATGTGGCTTGGCAGTTTTGATGGATTTTTAGTAGATTTTCAGCCAATCCCTCTACGGCTGGACGGATACTTGTAGATCACGAGATTTTGAAGGCAGTATCCATGGCTTTCTCTAGATTCATCATCTTCGCGTTTAGTTCGTCGACCTATTTTCAGGTCAAACTAGTTTGAAAACGGTCCCTAAACCGATCCAATAGGCAAAATTCTGAATTCTCTTTAACTTGGTCCCAATAATTTGTATTTTTTTTGGAAAATGTCCGGCTTACCGTGAATAAATTCTCCCTTGGAATTTTTCCCCCCAACCAAAAACTATGTATATCTTCCAGAAGACAATGAATTGAGTTGCCATTCCTGATACCTAGTTCGTTTCTGGGGAATTATTCCCTCTTTTCTTGAAGATTCTGAATTTTTGTCTGGGGGGAAAAATTCCGAAGGAATTAGGTATCTTTCAGAAAAGAGTGAAAAAATCCATCGGTTGCTTTGAAAATTCCTCCGAATTCTCATTCTTGATACCTATTTCCTTTCCGGGGAATTCTTTTCACTTTTTCGAAGATTTTTCCGAATTTTTAATTCGGGGGAAAAATTCCGAGGGAAAATTTACTCACAACGAAACCATGATACTCACTCTTCTCCTTCGGCACCCTCAGGCATTGTTAGGGCACATGTTGCTTCCTCCGTTGCCATTCGTTGAGCAACAGTTTGATAGGCTTTGGAATTTAATTTATCCTCCATCACACCCTGTAGCTCAAAGTCTGAATAGATTTTCTAAGAAAAAATAAAACATTTTCTTGTACAAAAGTTTCTGTTCTATATGCATATGCTTACCTTGACTATATGCGACAACGATGTACACTGAGCATAGTGCAATGAATGATCTAATCTCTCAGATAGCCAATTGCAAAGCATATTAATCTGTTGCGTATACCATTGTTCGAAGAAGTTCAATGTCCATAGGTCGTCACTTATTTTGCCACGGATCTGATCCATGTTGTTGCGAAAGAAATTCACGTAACCCTGTCCCAGGTCCTTGCCTGAGCTGGAGACATTTGTAAAGCTTAGAATGGATCCAATCAGACTACCCTCATCGTAGCGTGACAACTTGGATAGTGTTGAATCTAGAACGGACATCAATTTACCAATGAGGCCTTGCGTCATTGCCACATTGGCCTTGTCGATCTGATCATCTATTTTCGAATGATATTTGTACTGAAATGGGGAAAGAGAAATTAATTTTTTTAGATTTGGGGAGCTTTTGAGAGGACATGTGACAGATGACAGATGACAGATGACAGATGACAGATGACAGAGGACAGAGGGCAGGCGACAGAGCACAGATGACAGAGCACAGATGACAGATGACAGATGACAGAGGACAGATGACAGATGACAGAGGACAGAGGGCAGAGGACAGAGGACAGAGGACAGATGACAGAGCACAGAGGACAGAAGACAGAGGACAGAAGACAGAGGACATATGACAGAGGACAGACCCTTGGAAAGGTTTTCAAAAGTTAGAGAGTAGGAGAGCTATTGGATTTGACAGACTCTTTAGATGGATCCAGAAAGCAAGTGTAGCCTTCTACTCCTGCAAGACGGCGTTCAGTAATAGGTGGAGCTTCCAACCAGCTGTGGTGTACTGGATAAGGACGACGTTTGTATGACCCATTCTTGCATATGGTTCGCTAGTATGATGCAATGTACTTGGGAAGCAATACCAGCTTTCAAAGCTCATCAAAATCCAGAGGGCAGCGTGCGTCGGAGTCATCGAATCAAGACGAACAATGGGAATAAGGCTAGCTATGGTCACGGAACCCTTACGACCATGCCTCCATACTATTTCGATGGGAGGCTGCTAGTGGATCCACGGAAACCGATCGCATGAACCAGATGCTAGCACTGACAGAGTTTACTGCAAGAACCAAAGAATCATCGATGGTTCTCCAGCTGGACGTTGGCAAAGTAGCCGGAGCATTCTGTGAAGCTCTAGGAACAAACCATTCTTTTCGAATAAACAACGACTGCAGAGTCTTTCAAGCAGAGCCATTGTACAGACTGCGGAAATTACTGTCTATATAGATAGCCAGGCAGCCGTTAAGGCTAGTAAGGATCTTACTTACTTGCTTAGGTGGCGCTACAGTTCGGGGTGAACCTGTGCCTCAACCAAGTCGCCTCTCCATTTAGCTCAGTCTTTAGCTAATTGCCTCCAGTTGCGCACTCCAAGTTGGTTGAGATCCCCTTGAATTTGCGCACGCCACCTAAGGCGAGAAGGTCCTCTACTGCGTCGTCACTTCGGGTTAGATTCGAAGACTCTGCAAATCGCTTTTAAACGAGATATCTAGAGCCAATGCGGTGACTCTCTGCTGGGTACCAGGACATGTGGATCTTCTTCTTCTTTTTATCAGCGAGGCTATGATCCGAGAACAAAGGATCACAACCCTCCCACTTCACCGCATTTCAAGTGATCCGCCTGTGGGGTTCGCCTGGTACCAGGACATGTGGATATTGCAGGAAATGAAAAGGCGGACGAGCTCGCTAGATAGGGGTCGGTGCTGCATGCATCAAAGGCTTTCTCAATTTAAGGGGGATGAAGCCATCCACTGGGTTCATTTGGACAAATGTGCAATAGCTAGGACGCTATGCTCGGCCTTTAGCAGGAATAGATCAACCTCTCTGGTGAAACTTTGGCGTCACAACACACGGGTCATCTCCACCATAGTAACTGGGCATTGTGCCATTGGAACGAGGAAGAAATTGAATCTATGTGCCACCTGCTGTGCGATTGTCCTGCTCTCCCCTCCTACCGGACAGGGAATTGGGAAAGTGGACAGCTTTGCTTATCTTGGAAGTATTTCCTCGGCTAACAGCGATGGCACCGAGCTGGATGTGTGCAGGAGAATCGGGAAGCTGCATTCGGAATGGCATCCAAAGTCTGGAGAAGCAATGTTTTCAGCACATGAATCACGCTGCGACTTTACCACTCCAACCTAGAACAAGTACTGCCATATGGGTGTGGTACTTGGAAGGTGGTTACCACTAACACACACATCGATGAAGCTCTACGGCTGCCAAATATGAGCTTGTGTCATGAAGACGAAGTCATACAGAAGGAAGACAAAGTCATACAGAAGGAAGACGGGGTCAGACAGAAGGAAGACGAAGTCATAGAGAAGCGAGACGAAGTCATTCAGAAGGAAGACGGGGTCAGACAGAAGGAAGACGAAGTCATACAGAAGGAAGACGAAGTCATACAGAAGGAAGATGAAGTCATACAGAAGGAAGACGGGGTCAGACAGAAGGAAGACGAAGTCATAGAGAAGGGAGACGAAGTCATTCAGAAGGAAGACGGGGTCAGACAGAAGGAAGACGAAGTCATAGAGAAGGAAGACGAAGTAATAGAGAAGGAAGACGAAGTCATTCAGAAGGAAGACGAAGTCATACAGAAGGAAGATGAAGTCATACAGAAAGAAGACGGGGTCAGACAGAAGGAAGACGAAGTCATAGAGAAGGAAGACGAAGTCATTCAGAAGGAAGACGGGGTCAGACAGAAGGAAGACGAAGTCATAGAGAAGGAAGACGAAGTCATAGAGAAGGAAGACGAAGTCATTCAGAAGGAAGACGAAGTCATACAGAAGGAAGACGAAGTCATACAGAAGGAAGACGAAGTCATACAGAAGGAAGACGGGGTCAGACAGAAGGAAGACGAAGTCATAGAGAAGCGAGACGAGGTCATTCAGAAGGAAGACGGGGTCAGACAGAAGGAAGACGAAGTCATACAGAAGGAAGACGAAGTCATACAGAAGGAAGACGAAGTCATACAGAAGGAAGATGAAGTCATACAGAAGGAAGACGGGGTCAGACAGAAGGAAGACGAAGTCATAGAGAAGGGAGACGAAGTCATTCAGAAGGAAGACGGGGTCAAACAGAAGGAAGACGAAGTCATAGAGAAGGAAGACGAAGTAATAGAGAAGGAAGACGAAGTCATTCAGAAGGAAGACGAAGTCATACAGAAGGAAGATGAAGTCATACAGAAGGAAGACGGGGTCAGACAGAAGGAAGACGAAGTCATAGAGAAGGAAGACGAAGTCATTCAGAAGGAAGACGGGGTCAGACAGAAGGAAGACGAAGTCATAGAGAAGGAAGACGAAGTCATAGAGAAGGAAGACGAAGTCATTCAGAAGGAAGACGAAGTCATACAGAAGGAAGACGAAGTCATACAGAAGGAAGACGAAGTCATACAGAAGGAAGACGGGGTCAGACAGAAGGAAGACGAAGTCATAGAGAAGCGAGACGAGGTCATTCAGAAGGAAGACGGGGTCAGACAGAAGGAAGACGAAGTCATACAGAAGGAAGACGAAGTCATACAGAAGGAAGACGAAGTCATACAGAAGGAAGATGAAGTCATACAGAAGGAAGACGGGGTCAGACAGAAGGAAGACGAAGTCATAGAGAAGGGAGACGAAGTCATTCAGAAGGAAGACGGGGTCAGACAGAAGGAAGACGAAGTCATAGAGAAGGAAGACGAAGTCATAGAGAAGGAAGACGAAGTCATTCAGAAGGAAGACGGAGTCATACAGAAGGAAGACGAAGTCATAGAGAAGGAAGACGAAGTTATTCAGAAGGAAGACGGGGTCAGACAGAAGGAAGACGAAGTCATTCAGAAGGAAGACGGATACAGCTTATGGAATCAACGCGTTGAGAGTATGCAGCGCCTTTGGAAGAACCCCCTATATAGGTCCTGGCATGGTACCAATAGACATTCTGGCTAAAGAAGCCCATGCCAGCAGGACAGCGGCATCAACAGCGACAAGTCGAAGTGTTACTGAGGTACCACCAAGGACAAGTCTGGAAGAATGGCAGGAGGGATGGGATCACTCTGATAAATGCAGAGATTGATCATTGGATCAATAGGAATCATGGGGAGCTTAATTTCTACCTGACCCAGATGCTTACTGGCCATGGTTGCTTTAGAGCCTACCTCCACAGGTATGGACACGCGACGACCAACCCCTATTGCCCAACGTGCACGGAAGCAGTCGTGCAGTACTATAAAGGACGACATCCGCTGGTGAACGAATTGGGGGAGGTCATAACCCCAGACAACATCAGCAGACAAATGGTGGTCAGGGATGATGCCTGAGAAGCAGTTAGCGACACTGCAGCAACCATTATGAAGGAGCAACGAAGACAGGAGTGACAGGAGGCTGCCAACACGAACGAGCCGAGCACCTAAGGCTGGAGTCCCCCTCTCGCGATGAAATGCTTGACGGCAGTGCCGCCACGAGGACGTTGCAGTAGAGGACTTCCTCGCCGTCCGACCAATTTAAAGTGCGCAACTGGAGGTAATTAGCTAAAGACCGAGCTAAATGAAGAGGCTTGTTGGTTGAGGCCCAGGTTCACCCTGGACTGTAGCGCCACCTTAGTAAGTAAGTAGTGCCACGAGGACTAGGGCTAGGAGGGATGGTGGGTTTAGTGGTTTGAAATCCCACCCAGTTTCGTCTTTAAAAGGTTCCCACCATCCAACGTGCAAAAAAAGTAAGACAGCAGGTTGCGGGAAGGTTTGCTGTTGGTGACTGTTACAGCTCTAACCTCGTGCTGTTGTTGATTGAGAAAGATAGGGACCGTTTCGCGGAGAAGGTGGCTGATACCTAGTTGCTATGAAAGTGGGGGAGGAAGTGTAAGTGTTGCTGTAGTGTCTGCTAAACCAATTCGATTGTCAGATCACTTAGACCTTCGTCCTCAGAGAAGCTTGTGCTGGACAAGTGCCTAAGAGGTGAAGATTACTTCCTTCTGTCCCTTCGTCCCTGCAGAGGTCATTTGAGAAGACTCCCATCCTTCCTCACTGCCATCCTCAGAGTTGTTTGGTGCAGTTGTGGAGATGGCAACAAAGTTAGGATAGACGGCGAGCGCTACAGAGGCATGATGACTGATTTTTTTTTCCCAGAAGCTGAGGGAATGAACTTGGACGATCTCCGCTTCCAGCAAGACGGTTCAACGTGCCATACAAGCATTTTTTATGCACTTCGTTCAATAATCGTGAAGTTAGTCATTTTGGCGATCTGAGAGATGGTCCAGCTTCATGACGTTCATTCGCCATGGAACGGTACAGGACGGTACGCACGAGCACCAGCAGCGACCAAAAAGTCGTCCGTGTGGTCGCTCGAACTGCTTTATCCCACGACCACCCCGACGACTTTTTGGTCGGTGCTGGTGCTCGTGCGTACTGTTCTGTATACTCTCCTTCTTCCTATTTCGGCGAGGTTATGATCCAAAACAAGGGATCATAACCCTCCCACTTCACTGCATTTCTACTGATGCGCCTGTGGGGTTCGCCTTTGAACCATAAGTTCTGTATACTCATGGCGGTATAAGCAGCTCATGAGACATTGACATAAGTGTTCCATCACAAGGTGTCGCAAGTGTATGATGACAGATCACGACGCTAACGATGAAACGGGACAAAAACTAAAGTCAGCATGATACAGAGTCTTCGAATCTAACGCGGAGGGACGATGCAGTAGAGGACTTCCTCGCCATAGGTGGTCCGCATAAGTTCAAGGGACCAACTTGGAGTGCACAACTGTAGGTAATTAGCTAAAGACCGAGCTAAATGGAGAGGCTTGTTGGTTGAGGCCCAAGTTCACGCCGGACTGTAAGTAAGTAAGCATGACACAGAGCCATACAATTTTGAACAACTGTCACTGGGTCCACCATTCGAAGGCTTCTTCTTCTTCCTTTTATCAGCGAGGTTATGATCCGAAAACAAGGGATCACAACCCTCCCACTTCACCGCATTTCTACTGATCCGCCTGTGGGGTTCGAAGGCTGAAGAGTGCAAAAGCAAAAGTTGGCTGCCAAAATTGTTTGCTCTGTTAGATGATTGATATGCCTATACATCATGCGGTTAGGGGAAAGAAATTCTGTGAATCAGAAGCAAAGACAAAATAACAAAACAAATCTCCCCAGTTATCTGGACACCAACCACTCCTGGAGTTTGTCTAAAACAATCTTTCTCTTTCTCTCTCCCTGTTTATCCTTTCCAACGCCACTCGGACACTGTAAGGGTATTCAAAACCCCGGAGTTTTTCGCTGAATAAAAATTATACCATTAGTATGTAAACTCACCAAGTCCACACCATCTATTGTGCATAGTTTAAAGCTTTGATTTTTAGCATCTAATATCACATTAACCATTGCGCACATCTCCGATGGTATTATATAGTCCGTTGATATGAAGGCCACGTTCTTCTTTAGCCACGATTGAAATCCAACATCGGTTCGCTGAATACACTGCTCCACCATATCGCATGCCATCAATTTAAGACGCTGCTCCAAATGCTGCCGGAATTCCGCATCAGGCCAGTGTAGGTCGCGTATAAACGATTGTAAGGCATCTAGTTTCCAGAAAAGGTCCTCCGAAGTGGCACAACCATTGCTGCATAGTCAAATATTATTTATTTTATTTTTATTTTATTAATTTCTCAATTTTACTACAACAAAACAAAAACAAAACAAATAAATCGTGTTCTAGTGTTTTTGTTTTGTCTAAATGTGACTAAAGGGGAAAAAATAAGGCAAATCGGTTTTATGGCAAGCAGAATACAATCTCTATGGATGAGGCTAAGTATTTATGGCGCAGGAGTATGTGGCTATAAGCTAATATGCCTTGAACTGTATATTTGATGAATATTAATGGTATAACGGTCCATTTAGCATGTGTGAAGTGTAAGCATGTAGTGTGTTATGTTTCCTCTAATGTGACGTCTTGTTGTGGATGAACTACTTGAAAAGTTAACAAACCTCGAAATCAATTGTCAAGCTTATGCTGATTGCCAGGGTAAGGTTTGAAGGAACCCTCTGCGGTATCATAAAAAGGGGCGTGGTAGTAAATCAGGAATGGTGCTCAATATAAACCTGGCAATAGTACCATTCACGAGAAGAAGAAAACGTGGACTGAAGCCAATCCGGCTGATACTGACGACAGTAAGAGAAGTGAAGTATCTAGGACTACATCTAGATAGTAAACTCATGTGGAAAGGCGCACAGAGGAGGCTACCCGTGCTCTCATGATATGCAGGAGCCTAGCGAGTAAGTCTTGGGGATTTTGTCCAAATATTCTACGATTGCCCTTGTGAGGCCGATGATCATCTATGGAGCAGAACGAACTAGTCTATCCACAACGAGGGAGACACTCACAAAAGTGCATGCGAACCATGAGAACTTGTCCAAGTGCAGCCATGGAACTCCGCTTCATCTCGTAGTGGAGCAAAATGCAAAGCGGACCATCCATCCTAAAGATGGCGAACGAAAGTATTGGAACCGAGAAGGGAGGGCTGCTTAAGAAACTTCCCCTTCTGGCAGTCTCCAGGGACGACAGTAACAAGAAAGAGTAGAGCAACGAATCTACAATATACAGGCTGGGCAACCACTCGATAAAGTCGTATACAGACGGCCCGAGAACTGAGGAAGGAGCAGGGTCAGGCACTTAGAGCACATGGGCAAGAGTACCAGCGTCCTTCAAGCTGAAGTATGTGCTGCAGGTAGATGCATCCAACTCAATACGACATAGCAATACTGTCATACAGTCAAACAGACTTCTGAGTCGAAACTTGTGGGCGAATGCCTACGCTCTATTGGATGCTCGGTCATGTCGGGATAAAAGCTAATGAAGCAGCAGACTGCTTGGCAAGACAAGGAGCTGCCAAACCCTTCACGGGACCTGAACCATTCTGCGGAATAGGGGGACATACCACACGCGAAGACTTTAGGAAAATGGAGAAAGAATACAGAGCAAGAGCCTGGAGTAACACCAAAGGTCTGCGGCAAGCTAAGAAACTACTGGGATGTTACAACCGGAGGCCTGCATCTGCCTTAACAAGAATAACCTACGAATCCTAACAGACTTCCTAACGAGGCACTGCCTACTCAAGGAGCATCTACGGAAACAAGGTGTAACAGATGAAGGCCTTTGAGTCAAGTGGGGTTGGGTGAAGTTAGGTGATGGGTGCCTTGTGTCGAAGGAGTCATTGCTCACTTAGACCAACAGTTTGGGTCCATTGTGCGCTGGAAGCACTGTCAAGATGGTCCGTTGTTACAACATAGTGATATGAATTTCAGGAGGTCCATCAGCTCAGCATTACCTAAGTGCACCAGTTCTGAGAAGAAGTACATAACTACCAAGCGTCCTCACTTTTCTGACGGGTAGGCCAGGACAATCACACAGTAGGACTCCTTCTTCTTCGAGTTAAGTGAGACTCCGGAGCATCTTCTGGAATCTTGGGCACTAAGCCACAAAAGATAGTTCTGACTCTGACGGGCAGAGCAGAACAATCACACAGCAGGTGACGAACAGATTCGACTTCTTCTTCTTCGAGTCAAGCGAGACTCCGGAGCATCTTATGGACTTTTGGGCACTGAGCCACAAAAGATAGTTCTGACGGATAGAGCAGGACAATCACACAGCAGGTGACGAACAGATTCGACTTCTTCTTCTTCTTCGAGTCAAGCGAGACTCCGGAGCATCTTCTGGAATCTTGTGGGCCATTGACCCACAAAAGACTGATATACTTGGGCAAGTAGCAAATATCAGAACCCACTTCTCGTTACCAGGTTCCTAAAAGAAACTGCTCTGGGGAGAGAGCTCTAGGGTGAACTATTCCCTCGCCAATGCAAAGCATGTATGTAAGACCTTCGAACAGAATTCGAGGAGAACTCTACCGCGGGGCGAACCCTAAAGGCGGATCAGTAGAAATGCGGTGAAGTCGGAGGGCTATGATCCCTTGCTTTCGGATCATAACCTCGCCGAAATATGAAGAAGGAGAAAGAAGGAACTCTAACGAGGGAAAGAACCTCTCCGAGGTACTAGCAGGGGGCTCCATAGACCATTAGATCGCAGTGCAAGTAATAGCTTCTGACACGCGTCAGGGCTACACTCACCAACATCAGCCTTATACGAGTATGTGCCCCCACGGAGCAAAAGGACGCAGATTTTGACGTCTGCTTCTGATCGATCACATAGATCTTCAAAGAAGTTTTCTCCTAGCAAGTCCTTCCTTCTAGCAGGGCACGTGTCCAAAACCGACTGCTTCTTCCTCTTCGTTAGTCATGTGAGTGAACTCCCATTGTTCTGGCAGACAGTGTCCTGTAACTATTCCTACTGTAACGATATTCGATTGATTATGCGGAATGAATCGGAAATGAAACGAGTCCTAGTTCCTACTGCATATGCTCCATGAAATGAATTTGATAAGTTTCGCATCAGCAAAGGAACTCCTCTAGTAACAAACAAGAAATTCAAAACAAAACTGCAACAGTATTCTGATCGTATCTAGCGGTAAGGATTCAAATGAATAGAAGCTTGGACAGGGTGGCCCAAAAATATTGAAAGTGGATTTTAAAAATTCATAACTTTGGAACGATAGGATAGACTGGACGATCCTATGATGACTCCTCAACGAGAATTTCACGGCTATTTCGATATAGGAAGCATCCAACAGTCTAAGGATGCTCCTCTGGGTTTTGTTATCCGTTTTTGGGAAGAATGACGGGAGGTCTGTGTGCGAGAGACATTATAAACTTGCGTACAGTCATTTTTTGACAAACACCCTTTGACATCAACCAGGCGGTGCTCGGCCCAGCTAAACATCTTATTCATGGACGATCTTGCAGAGAATTCGAGGAAGGAACTGCAACTGCTTGCTAGAGACTCAGTTATTATTGGCTTGAAACACAGGGTCAAGATCGTTAGGAGAAATTGACTAGTTCCACCTCAATAGCTTCGTCAATAAACCAAGGAAAGCCCTCGGCAGATGCATCCACTTCCAGTCACCGTTTGGTGTCGTGTCTCGATTAAGAGAGAGTCAGGTTGTTGGTGCAAATATTAGCTGGACGCATGGAGCAAACAGATATCAAGACTTCATTGGCATTGGGATGCGTTTAGAAACTCAATGAGTGCTGACGGCGAAAAGAAATGACGCTGCTCTGGGTGAGAGAACACGTAGTGACTGTGGGACTGAGGCGGAATCTCTAGCAAAGCAAGTTTCGAGTTCTGTGGTCCGGAACCATTTGTTGCAATTGATAGGGGAATGGCAGAGCACCTGATCAACAACTGAGCCGCGGCGGAACACCAGAGATGGTGGTCCACCGTGGAAGGTTGAAATGCCGACAAGCACCACTTCTAAGCCTGGAGTGAGAAACACCAGAGAAGGTGGTCCACCGTGGGAGGTTTAAATGTCGACAGGCACCACTGGTAGACAAGTTCTAAGCCTGGAGCGCACCAGAGAAGGTGGTTCACCGTGGAAAGTTGAAATGCCGACTGGCACCACTTCAAAGCCTGGAGCGAGGAACACCAGAGACGGTGGTCCACCGTGGAAAGTTGAAATGCCGACTGGCACAACTCGTAGAGAAATTCTAAGCCTGGAGCGAGGAATACCAGAGAAGGTGGTCCACCGTGGAAAGTTGAAATGCCGACTGGCACTACTTCAAAGCCTGGAGCGAGGAACACCAGAGACGGTGGTCCACCGTGGAAAGTTTAAATGTCGACTGGCACCACTGGTAGACAAGTTCTAAGCCTGGAGCGAGGAACACCAGAGAAGGTGGTCCACCGTGGAAAGTTGAAATACCGACAGGCACTACTTGTAGAGAAATTCAAAGCCTGGAGCGAAGTACACTGAAATGGGTGGTAGCGCTATCCACAGCTCATGGGAATTTCGGTTAGCACTTGAAGAAGATGGATCTTCTAGAGGAAGACACCTGTGAGCTATGCCTGGAGAAAGTTGAGATGGCGGCGGCAATAACCAGCAGAAGAAGGGAGACCTTGCAGCACCAATGGGTGGAAACCCAGAAGATGAACCTGATTTCCGTTGAACAGATACTAGCGTTGACACGAGGAATCAGCCATCGAAGAACTGTGGGGAAATCTAGAGAGGCTCTCCTGCTAAGAGGGATAGTGGTAGAAAGGCGAAAAGGGACTCAACACGTTCGTCTGATTCAAAGATCTCTCAAACTCCATAATGTGTTCTTTTTTTTAACAACTTCTGCTCTGTCGCACAATGGATCCGTTTGAGATCCGAGTGCAGGCTGCAGGTTAGGTTAGGTTAGGTTAGGGTTGGCTGTCCACACGAGAGTGCAGACACAATTAGACCAGTGAAGGTCCTTTGTGATACCATGGATCAAACCATTAGGCCACTAACAAAACCAACCGGAGCTTTTGACAAAGCGATGGATGCTCATGACGTCCAAGGACGCCAGATCGCAGAGATCGTCAAGGGAGAGGGATCCTAGATGGAGCATTCTTTTATGCGACAGGGCTGGACATGTGCATAGGAGGTGAAGGACGGATTCCTCCTCCTCCTCGTCCCTACAGCTTCTGCAGAAGTCGTTGGAGAACAGACCAAGTCTTTTGGCGTGTTGGCCTATAAGACAGTGTCCAGTGAGAACACCGACAATGCAACTGATTTGTGTACGCTTTAACTTGATCAGATCGGCACTACGTTTTTGATCTAGCTTAGGCCAGATCTGACCCCTTTAACCTAACTTCTGCTCTTATTCTGTCTCTTCTAGTTTCTCCTGGGACTTCTCTAGTATTTCATTTCTGCTGGTTGAAACTTAAGTGCTTATCCAAGGCAACTACAATTAGGTTTGTGTCTCTGGTAAATTTATAGTCAGCCGGTATTGCTTTCTTGGTTCGGTTCGTTACTTTCTGATCGATTGCATCTTACTAAGGTCCCGAAGTAGTCAAAGAATTTCACTCTATTCACCGTCGCATGTTATTGTGAAACTCTTCTTCTCCTCTCTCTCCTTCTCCTGTCTTTCTCCTTCTCCTCTCTCTCCTTCTCCTCTCTCTCTCCTTCTCCTCTCTCTCTCCTTCTCCTCTCTCTCTCCTTCTCTTCTCTCTCTCCTTCTCCTCTCTCTCTCCTTGCCCCCTCTCTCTACTTCGCTGTGCTTACAAAACAAACCAATAAAATCGTAATTTAAAATCGCAAATTGATTTCCTCTCTCTCTCTCTCTATCTCCCTCTGTCTCCCTCTGTCTCCCTCTGTCTCCCTCTGTCTCCCTCTCTCTCTCTCTCTAACTCCCTCTGTCTCCCCCCCTCTCTCTCTCTCTCTCTCCCTCTCTCTCACTCTCACTCTCTCACCTTTTTAGAAACAGTCTTACCATTTCCTTCAGGTTCAGCAGACCATTCCTCCACTGTCTGCTATAGTTTGACTAGGTTGCTCACAAGGATGATAATGTCATCTGCTTTGAGTAAGAATTGCAGATAGATGAGTTGCATTACCAAGACCATCTCCGCAGGCTATAAGGACCCTAACAGGGCATTTGACTAGACACTACCCCCTCAGGTACCGTCTGAACAAAACAGGAGTAGCAGATGCAGATGCTTGCCGGCGTTTGTGAAGAGCAAAAAGAGACCCCGTGGCCGCAAAAGAAAAGACTTCTCCATCTTAAGCCGGCCTTACTGAGCCCTGCCGACATTCGGAACATCAAACTCAGAGCTATGCTGCGGCTCATCAATAGCCTTAACCTAGTTCGCCGCTAAACCCCGGGCTGTCACAATAGATCTCATAGGTCGCAGTGCATACAAGGCCCTAGTATAGTACAAGTTCCATGTATTGACCACAACAGATTGAAGCTTTTCGAAAACCAAAATGGCGGCCGCCTATCTAAACCCGTTCCTAAAATCATAAAAAAAGTAAATTGGCAAAGATTAAGCTTAAAGCTTCTCCCGATTGTCATTCAAATTCGTAAAGTTATTCAAATTTAAAATCCACTGAACAGTTTTTGGGCCACCCTGTGCCCATAGAATATGTTAAGGGTCAACTTGCTAAACTTTCTACATAACAATGTTCCAAATATTGTATGAAACCAACTTAACGGTATATAGTAGAACGAATAAAACTTTGTTTAACGTAAAATAAAAATGAAAAGAAACCTCGTTGACTCATCGCTGACAGTGGCGTTACGCAGCTTTGGAATGTAAAACGTCACTTTGTCTTTTTTTCTTGACGATTTTCATGGAACAAGATGGAGGAATAGAATCAATGTACATAGTTGGTGGGATGAATCCAATGTGTAAGCAGAAGGTTTATGTAAATAGAAATAAATATTTTATTTCGCTTTGTGGTTATTTATTTTTTTAACAGACTGTAATGGGGTTTGGGTATTAGATACATATAGGTGGGTGTATACAGTGTGATTCGGATTCAGATGGTAGAACATCGGAGTGATACAAGGAGAAGAAAATTGCATGGATGGTCCACTTTCTCCTTATTGGGGGTAGAAGCCTCACAGCACCAGCACACCATTTCGACGTTCACCTACAAAACCGCGGGAACATTTCCAAAATTCCTTTTGTTACAAACGAGCAATGTTAGGTGAGGTTAGGATTCGGCAGGCAGGAGCCTCACCTAGGCTAGACTAGACCCATTGGATCTATCATCCCAACGGAGAACTACCCCTGGGACCAGTTAGAGTTCGCTATGAAGCGCTGGAGGCTGTCGATGCCGACGTTTTTTTTTTATAATTTGCGCGCACTCAAGGGGTTATGGACACCCTTAACATGTTTACACACAGTGCGGGCGTTAGCTAGCTCAAACGAGCACACTTTGGAAACATATTCCCAGAAGACCGCAATCTCCAGCTATTCAGGAGCAGTATCAACGCACATCACGGGGCGCACTGCTTCAGCGTTATAGGTTCGCCTTTCCTGAGATACCGAGCTCTTTAGGAATGAGTTGGAGGCAGCTCAAACGTGTTGCAAAACTCCGAACACGATGGCGCGCAGGCGTGGTTGACGCCCTATGCCCCCCGAGGGGTTAAAGGATATAAGAGTAAGTTTCCTGAGATACCACCTCATTCCTTTTAGCATTTTCAGTATGCGTCAGTCGGCTTAGGTTGAGTTAGCGTGACAGCCACATCTAGACCAGGAAAAGTCCATTGTGGTTACACATGGATCTATGATTGGAGCTTGTTATACAGCAATGGAGGCTGCTGATGTTCATCTAAATTGTCGAAGAAGTAGGCTTCTAGTGCAACCTTCTACAAGTGCAAAGAGTCTGGTACGTACAAAGGAGGTGTAGCATAGTTTCCTCCTTTTCCTGGCCCATACAGCTTCTTCAGAAGGAAGCCTAGCCTGTCAATGATGCAGTGCTCCGTAATGAGCGACATTTTTTGTCTAATAAGGCAATTGGAGGGGGGTGGCAATGGTGCAGTGGGTAGTGTGTTTGCTCATTAACCGATGTGTGCAGGTTCAAGCCCCAGCGGGGAACAGCAATCATGGGCCACGCAAGTATAAAGGAAAAACGTTTTACATCGAAGTTTGTCCAACCACTGCACCAAAGAAAGGTTCCTGCCTGGTAGTACAATGGACCGGAGAAGTCTGAGTGCTCTGGGATTTGGGTTTCCTTTAAAAAAAAAAAAGGCAATTGGAGCGTTATTGATTCAGCTCAGGCAAGACCGCATGAAGTGCTAGACCGGAGCATTGATGTCCATTTCTTCTGTAACCGAACGCTGATTCAGAGTATGATACGAGAACTTTCCAATTACTAACGTGACGCTACAGTTTGGTGTGGGCCTGGGCCTCAACCAACAAACTTCCTCGGCCAGACCAGTTACGAGCCAGCTACCTCCAATTGCGAAGTGGGTTGAGGTCACCTTGGACTTGTGCGCGCCACCTTTATCACAAAGGACCTTCACTGGTCTAAGTGTGTCTGCACTCTCGTGTAGACAGCCAACCTAACCTAACCTACAGCGAGGAGGACCTATACTGCGTCGTCCGTCTGAGTTAGATTCGAAGACTCTGTGATCCACATGTCCTATCCATCTCATACGTCCAGTCTTCTGAATAGAATCGACATCGCTCTGCAGCTCGTATAATTCATCACTGAAGCTTCTCCCTCAAAACACGATTGCTCTGTAGGTTGAGTTAGGAAAGGTCCATTGTGGACCTATAATCCTCACAAAGAACTGTCCTTAGAGCCAACTAGAGGTTGTTATAAAGCCATGGAGGCCGGTGATGTTGGCGTTAGCCACTTCTCCCAAAATTGCCGAAGAAGACGGTTCTTAAGGGCAATCTTCTACGAAGGGAGAGAGCGTCCTCTTCCTCGTCCATGCAGCTTCTACAAAAGTCATTTGCGAGTAACGACGTAATGAGCGACCTTTCCTGTCTAATAAGGCAGTTGGAGCGTGCTTGATCCAGGCGAACCCCAGAGGCGGATCAGTAGAAATGGGAGGGTTGTGATCCTTTATTTTCGGATCATAACCTCGCTGATAAAAGGAAGAAGAAGAAGGAGCGTGCTTGATCCAGCCTTGGACTAAGACTTGTGTAGTCTTAGTCTGTCCATCTAAGGTGGGCAACGTTGATAGTGTTGAGAAAAGCAGCGAGGCATGCCGAGATTCACCTTGTTCGGTGAAATCCACAGGCTAGCGAGCAGGGAGCGTTTAACGTTCAACCATGCTGGGTGCCAGGACAAGGGAGCTGCAAGGAAATGAAATGAAGCTGCTCTGGGTGAGAGAACACGAAGGGACTTTCTAGCAAACCATTTGCTGCAATCGGACTCTCGGACTCTCTAGCAAAGCAAGGGAGTCAACCAGTGAGTTCTCTGGTCAGGAACCATTTGCTGCAATCGGACTCTCGGACTCTCTAGCAAAGCAAGGGTCATCCTCTGAGTTCTGGTCAGGAACCATTTGCTGCAATCGGACCCTCGGACTCTCTAGCAAAGCAAGGAAGTCAACCAGTGAGTTCTCTGGTCAGGAACCATTTGCTGCAATCGGACTCTCGGACTCTCTAGTAAAGCAAGGGAGTCAACCAGTGAGTTCTCTGGTCAGGAACCATTTGCTGCAATCGGACTCTCGGACTCAAGAGCAAAGCAAGGGTCATCGTCTGAGTTCTGGTCAGGAACCATTTACTGCAATCGGACTCTCGGACTCTCTAGCAAATCAAGGGAGTCAACCAGTGAGTTCTCTGATCAGGAACCATTTACTGCAATCGGACTCTCGGACTCTCTAGTAAAGCAAGGGAGTCAACCAGTGAGTTCTCTGATCAGGAACCATTTGCTGCAATCGGACTCTCGGACTCTCTAGTAAAGCAAGGGAGTCAACCAGTGAGTTCTCTGGTCAGGAACCATTTGCTGCAATCGGACTCTCGGACTCTCTAGTAAAGCAAGGGAGTCAACCAGTGAGTTCTCTGGTCAGGAACCATTTGCTGCAATCGGACTCTCGGACTCAAGAGCAAAGCAAGGGTCATCGTCTGAGTTCTGGTCAGGAACCATTTACTGCAATCGGACTCTCGGACTCTCTAGCAAATCAAGGGAGTCAACCAGTGAGTTCTCTGATCAGGAACCATTTACTGCAATCGGACTCTCGGACTCTCTAGCAAATCAAGGGAGTCAACCAGTGAGTTCTCTGATCAGGAACCATTTGCTGCAATCGGACTCTCGGACTCTCTAGCAAAGCAAGGGAGTCAACCAGTGAGTTCTCTGGTCAGGAACCATTTGCTGCAATCGGACTCTCGGACTCTCTAGTAAAGCAAGGGAGTCAACCAGTGAGTTCTCTGGTCAGGAACCATTTGCTGCAATCGGACTCTCGGACTCTCTAGCAAATCAAGGAAGTCAACCAGTGAGTTCTCTGGTCAGGCACCATTTACTTCAATCGGACCCTCGGACGCAAGAGCAAAGCAAGGGAGTCAACCAGTGAGTTCTCTGGTCAGGAACCATTTGCTGCAATCGGACTCTTGGACTCTCTAGCAAAGCAAGGGAGTCAACCAGTGAGTTCTCTGGTCAGGAACCATTTGCTGCAATCGGACTCTCGGACTCTCTAGCAAATCAAGGGAGTCAACCAGTGAGTTCTCTGATCAGGAACCATTTGCTGCAATCGGACTCTCGGACTCTCTAGCAAAGCAAGGGTCATCGTCTGAGTTCTGGTCAGGAACCATTTACTGCAATCGGACTCTCGGACTCTCTAGCAAATCAAGGGAGTCAACCAGTGAGTTCTCTGATCAGGAACCATTTGCTGCAATCGGACTCTCGGACTCTCTAGCAAAGCAAGGGAGTCAACCAGTGAGTTCTCTGGTCAGGAACCATTTACTGCAATCGGACTCTCGGACCCTCTAGCAAAGCAAGGCTCAACCTCTGAGTTCTGGTCAGGAACCATTTGCTGCAATCGGACTCTCGGACTCAAGAGCAGAGCAATGGAGTCAACCTCTGAGTTCTGGTCAGGAACCATTTGCTGCAATCGCACTCTCGGACTCAAGAGCAATGCAAGGAAGTCAACCAGTGAGTTCTATGGTCTGGAACCATTTGCTTGGAATGTTGGAGCACCTGATCAACAACTGGGCCATAGCGGAATACCCAGAGAAGGTGGTGGTCAACTGCTAAAAGTATGAGGCAGGTAAAAACGGCCAACTAGCACCACGGGTAGCGAATTTCTAAGCCTGGAGCGAGGAACACTGAAATGGGTGCCAGCGTTACCTAGAGGTCATCGGAATTTCAGGTATCATCTGAAGAAGCTGGGTTTTCTGGAGGATGACACCTGTGTTCTATGCATGGAAGCCGAGGTCAAGGAAGCCAACAGAGTGCTTTTAGATCTTTCACTGAAGCGCACAAGCAAATGTAAGGCTAGCTCGACCGATATTGGTGGTCAAGAGGCAAGTCTACCATCTTCTACTTTGCACCTCCTCTTTGGTGTCCACTGCGTGCCTAGTTCCTTCAGCGGAGATTGGATGCAGCAAACGAGAGCGAGGGCACTTCTTCTTGTTCCAGATGGCAGAGCACCTTCCTCCAAATTGGTGGTCAAGAGGCAAGCCTACCAACTTCTACTCTCCACCACCTCCTTGGTATCCGTTGAGTGCCTAGTTCCTTCAACGGAGATTGGAAGCAGCAGGCGAAAGCGAGGGCACTTCTTCTTGTTCCAGATGGCAGCGTACCTTCCTCCAAATTTGTAGTCAAAAGGTAGCACTACCGACTTCTACTCTCTACCTCTTCGTTGGTCATCGTTGAGTGCCTAGTTCCTTCATCGGGTATTGTATACGAAGCAACCAACAGCCTCGGCTATGGATGATTTCAATGCTAACGGTCCCTGCACGTGGAATGTTATGTCACTCTACAAACCACGTGCAGTTGAACAACTTGCGGAGGACCTAGACTGCTGAAAAGCAGAAATGGGATAGCCAACTGCGACATCTACTACGTCGATTGCAACAGAAAACAAGAACTACGTCCATTCGGGTGCGGATTTGTTATTAGAGGCAGACTAAGGTAAGGTTAAAGCGGTTAGCTGCAACGATTGGATGCAGCCTGCACTCGGATCTCAAAAGGAGCCATTGGGCTCTAGAGGTTCTAGAGGCAGACTTGGGCAGGAAGTTTTGAGTTTCCCGCATGCGAACGTAGAACCTGTTCTACTGCATGTTCTGGTCTCAACGTCCTTCAGAAGATACAGTCTCTCGTAGTCAACATTGAAGGCTATGGGAGTGACAGCAGGTGAACAGACGGCTCAAAGGGCATTGGTCTCATCTAAATTGTCACGGGGATGGCAGAGCAGTTCAACATGGAGACACTCCATGACGGATGACCTTGCCAGACATGATGCGTACAAACTTACACTGAACGTGGACAAATCGTAGATGGGAGGATGGCACGACATGCGAAATATCCAGACAGATCTAGCCTTAGCTGAATCAGAAGCACTCAAATGGTTTGATAATGCTGAAGCGATCAGGTATCAGCTCCTCACTAGACACTGTCCAATAGGGCTCTTCTCAAACGATTTCTCTAGGAGCTGCAGGGATGGAAATGGGGAAGAAATCACTGCATCTAGGAGCCCTTCTCTATGATAGCTTTGGCAACTTGCACTCGGATCTCAAAAGAATCCATTGTGCTCTAGAGGCTCTAGAGGCAGACTTCGGCAAGAAGCCTTGAGTTTCCCGCATGCGAACGAGTTCTTGGCTCACGCCTCTCACGAGAAGATGAATGACTTCTACCAGCTCTTGGACAAGACGTACATATGAGCAATGCCCTAGCCACGACGTTAAGATTGTCCTGGGTGACTTCAATGCAAAGCTAGGAAAAGAGGACGTCTTTAGCAGCGTGGTAGGGAAGCACAGCTTAAAGACTTTGTCGCACAGCGATGGGATAGGCAGCTGTGACATCTACTACGCCGATTGCTACGAAGACAACAAGAAATGGGTGGTAGTGCTATCCACAGGTTGTGGGAATCTCGGGTATCACCTGAAGCAGATGGGTCTTCTGAAAGAGGACACCTGTGAACTATGATGACGTGTGACGAGCACGCCAGGGAAGGCGAAAAGTTTTCAAATCCATTGCTGAGGGACGACGCAGTAGAGGTGGCGCAAACAATTGGAAGGGGATCTCGACCAACTTGGCACGGCAAGTGAAGGCAGCTGCCTAATAATCGACCTGGCTGGAGAGTTGGGGCCTAGGTTCACCCCGGACCGTACGTGCCATTTAGCAAGAAGAAGATAAAGTCGTAGACCCTGTGGCATCGTCAAAATCTTGGTACAGACAACCACCATAACCTGACCTTCAAACGTAACTCATTCACTCCGTAATACTGTATAGTTATAGCCCTCCCTCCACAAGAGATTCAACTCCATTCCCATTCTACCTTGTCCTCTACTGACATTCCAGTGTACGAGCAACCATTTGCGGCGAACCCCACAGGCGGATCAGTAGAAATGCGGTGAAGCGGGAGGGTTGTGATCCCTTGTTTTCGCATCATAACCTCGCTGATAAAAGGAAGAAGAAGAGCAACCATTTGCAATATAACGGGCCAAGAACCTATAGGCACCACTGTGCGAAGGATAAAGTGACAGTGGATTGGACACACCCTACTCATTGCGAAGCTGTGGAATCTGCTCACCCAGGCATGCAGAATGCTGGGACGCCCTAGGCAAACGTGGCACAGGACAGTCGAGGAGGAATCAAGTTCTTTGGGAACAAGTTGAAGGCAGCTCAAACGCGTTGCAGAACTCCAAACAAGATGGCGTGCAGGCGTGGTTGACGCCCTATGAAAGGATTTAAGGAAGTAAGTGAGATTCTTCCAGGTTATGAGATTCTCTACATCGTCCTCTATTGACATTCCAGTGTACGAGCAACCATTTGTAATATAATGGACCAAGAACCTATAGACACCATAGTGGATTGGACACACCCTACTCATTGCGAAGCCGCTATGCAGTGGAATCTGCTCACCCAGGCAGGCAGAATGCTGGGACGCCCTTGGCTAACGTGGCGCAGGACAGTCGAGGAGGAATCAAGTTCTCTGGGAACAAGTTGAAGGCAGCTCAAACGCGTTGCAGAACTCCAAACAAGATGGCGTGCAGGCGTGGTTGACGCCCTATGAAAGGATTTAAGGAAGTAAGTGAGATTCTTCCAGGTTATGAGATTCTCTACATCGTCCTCTATTGACATTCCAGTGTACGAGTACCATACTGGCACAGTAGATCTTTCTGGTCACCATTTGGGCGTGGCCACATAACCTGCAAAAAACAAAACCCTTTGTAATAGAATCCCCATTGGTGATCTACTCGCTGGAAGGTGAGCTTCAGCTAAAGTTTCTAAAACCTCCTCGCTACCTTCTATCCAAGAGTCGTCAGATTTTTTGACGAAGCGTGGAACACCATCTTGCGGAGTCTGGAAGCTTCACTAGTGTCCGCGATGGACTGCGTGAGCTGTGAAACCCTGCGGTCAAAAGGGTTTCTGTAACGTCCTCGCCACTTTCTGCCCACGAGTCGTCAGATTTTCTGACGAAGCTTGGAACAGCGGCGTCTTTACCCAGCATCCTGCGAAGTGTGCGAAGGACTACATGAGCTGCGAAGCCCTGAAGTCAAGAGGGTGAAATACTTTCTGTGTACTCGGGCATTTCATAATGTTGGAAAACGCCCCAAGAACTCTATCAGGGGATAGAGGGCGTTACGACATTTCTCAATTTGGGTGTTACTGCCGTGGGTGTTGCAGCGTAATGCTTGGGCCGTGTGTCGTCATTTGGGCGTTACGACAGTTCTCAATGTGGCCGTTACTGCCTTGGGTGCTACGACCTAACGCTTGGGTAGTGTGTCGTTATTTGGGCGTTACTGCCTTGGGTGTTACAACCAAATGCTTGAGCGGTGTGTTGTCGTTTGGGCGTTATGACAGTTCTCAATGTGGGCGTTACTACCTTGGGTGTTACGACCTAACGCTTGTGCAGTGTGTCGTTATTTGGGCGTAACTGCCTTGGGTGTTACAACCTAATGCTTGGGCGGTGTATCGTCGTTTGTGCGTCACCGACTTGGGTGTTACAACCTAATGCTTGGGCGGTGTGTCTCAATGCGGGCGTTACTGCCTTGAGTGTTACTGCCTAACGCTTGGTTGGTGTTTTGTCATTTGTGCGTTACCGCCTTGGGTGTTACAACCTAACGCCATATGTGTACACAAAAGCAAATAAATATACAGGAATGTGTTCCTAACATTGGAAAACAAATATTTTTCTGAAAAAAGAGTAAGATTTGAGTTTACCTAGTATTGTATCTGGATAGCTAAGGATATAAGGAACTTGCCTTCAATAGGGTCTTGTGCCACATTGACCGGTGGCACAACTTATTAAATATTGAAAACATTTTCACTTATAGTGTTCTAGTTGGGAAGGTACTTACCCCTTGCTCTCCCACCTTTCCTTCTCGAATCCTTTATGAATCGATTGTGCTATGGAGGATTCCATTAGGTCGACATAACGCACCACTAACGGAGCAAATGTATCCCTCAGGTGTTGATGGAAGCGGCCATTTTTTAAATTGTCTACAGAAAGTGAATAAATTTTGTACAAACATGTTTTCTTTGAGGTTAAACAAACAATATATTGGATTCAATGACTCGATGTTGAAGGATTCAGTGTGCTTTGTATGATTTCATGTTTTATGCGACTTTTTGCTCGTTTACCTTGTTGACGCGAACGCATTTTTGTGTTACCACCCTAGGAGCTGTCAAAATTACTCTGGGAGCTGTCAAAATGTTGGATCAACTTGTTGTTTATCTGTTGCATGTCTCTGTTGCATGATATTCCGTGATTGGTGCTGGGTGACGTACATTATCAATTTTGAATTCTTCGCATTCTAGCTCTACGAGGCTCTCGATTCTGTCGCACCAACGCGCTGGAGATGCCTGCTCAACCTGGAGCTCGTTTGACATAGCGTTGAACAACCATCTCCAACGTGTTGCTCGTTGGACATCGTTGTGCATAGCGTTGCGTGATTTCAAAATAATGCGCTGTCTGGGCAATATCCTTTCAAGGCGCTGCTCACGAAATATGCGCACCGGTGAGAGTTGACGCTAGACACTAAGGCCACTAGACACAACGAGATTCATCCTGCGAGCACTCAGGCTCAAAGGATTGCCAGAATATGTCCGGAAACCCTCACGCAACATCTATTCGGGAGTCATACGTGCGGATGAAGCGCATTTATGGCTTCGTATGTGTTCGTGCGAGATCGTGATCTGCGTGCGTGCGTGATCTGTGAGACCGAAAGTTTGCCTAATTGCGGCGCATTTGCCATCAGTCAGCAAGCTAGAACGGCGAGTGGAGAAGAAGATTATAATCCCGAACCCTATGGGCTGTACTGAGGTACTGCATACAGCGAGTGAGATGGCTAGGATGTCTAGAGCGAATGGACATCAAACCGAGAAGCTCGGAAAGATCTTCAAATCCGTTTGACGCAATAGAGAAAGGCCTCATCTTAGGTGGCGCGAATAATTGGAAAAGGATTGCAAACAACTTGGCGCGTGCAACTGGAGGCAACTGGCTAATGACCGGCCTCCAGAGTTTTCGAATCTAACCCAGAGGTACGACGCAATAGAGGGTAGATGGCGCGCACAAGCTTAAGAGAACCTCGACCAACTTGTAGAGGCCCAGGTCCACTCTGGACTGTAGCGACATCTTAGCAAGTAAGTATCAAGTTTGGACAATTTGGAAGACTTGCGTCATCGTATTTCCCTTATGATTCGGTGTGAGGTGTAGACTAGTCATATGTTGCGACGTTAATGCTCAGAATACAGTCTGGGGCAGCAACATACTAGGAAACCATCTCATAGACCTTATACTATCGTCTGGTATGGTCAATAACCATGTTGGCTACCAGCCAACTAAACTGGCGGAGGTGTGCTTATCAGACCATAGGTACATCGTTTTCCAAATCGAACGCGAAGGTATAATTTTGCAGGAGAGGAGGAATCTGGACGAAATGAAGGATGCTGTTCAAAAGCTGACTGGCGTCCTTATCAGATGCTTTGAACGGACGTGCCCAGTGACAAGAAACCCCTGCAGAACGCCAGTCCCCTGACGGACCCCGAGAACTGCAGAGACTCAGACAACTTCTGAATGTGTCACCCAGTGGGTTGGTTACCCTAATGGAGCCTAGAACTGCAGAGATTCAGAAGGGAAACCAGAAAACTTCTGAACAGGTCACTCAGTAGATTGGGTACCCTGATGGACCCCGAGAACTGCAGAGACTCAGACAACTTCTGAATGTGTCACCCAGTGGGTTGGTTACCCTAATGGAGCCTAGAACTGCAGAGATTCAGAAGGGAAACCAGAAAACTTCTGAACAGGTCACTCAGTAGGTTGGGTACCCTGATGAACTGCAGAGACTCAGACAACTTCTGAATGTGTCACCCAGTGGGTTGGTTACCCTAATGGAGCCTAGAACTGCAGAGATTCAGAAGGGAAACCAGAAAACTTCTGAACAGGTCACTCAGTAGATTGGGTACCCTGATGGACCCCGAGAACTGCAGAGACTCAGACAACTTCTGAATGTGTCACCCAGTGGGTTGGTTGCCCTAATGGAGCCTAGAACTGCAGAGATTCAGAAGGGAAACCAGAAAACTTCTGAACAGGTCACTCAGTAGATTGGGTACCCTGATGGACCCCGAGAACTGCAGAGACTCAGACAACTTCTGAATGTGTCACCCAGTGGGTTGGTTGCCCTAATGGAGCCTAGAACTGCAGAGATTCAGAAGGGAAACCAGAAAACTTCTGAACAGGTCACTCAGTAGGTTGGGTACCCTGATGAACTGCAGAGACTCAGACAACTTCTGAATGTGTCACCCAGTGGGTTGGTTACCCTAATGGAGCCTAGAACTGCAGAGATTCAGAAGGGAAACCAGAAAACTTCTGAACAGGTCACTCAGTAGATTGGGTACCCTGATGGACCCCGAGAACTGCAGAGACTCAGACAACTTCTGAATGTGTCACCCAGTGGGTTGGTTGCCCTAATGGAGCCTAGAACTGCAGAGATTCAGAAGGGAAACCAGAAAACTTCTGAACAGGTCACTCAGTAGGTTGGGTACCCTGATGAACTGCAGAGACTCAGACAACTTCTGAATGTGTCACCCAGTGGGTTGGTTACCCTAATGGAGCCTAGAACTGCAGAGATTCAGAAGGGAAACCAGAAAACTTCTGAACAGGTCACTCAGTAGATTGGGTACCCTGATGGACCCCGAGAACTGCAGAGACTCAGACAACTTCTGAATGTGTCACCCAGTGGGTTGGTTGCCCTAATGGAGCCTAGAACTGCAGAGATTCAGAAGGGAAACCAGAAAACTTCTGAACAGGTCACTCAGTAGGTTGGGTACCATGATGGACCCCGACAACTGCAGAGACTCAGACAAGTTCTGAATGTGTCACCCAGTGGGTTGGTTACTCTAATGGAGTCTAGAACTGCAGAGATTCAGAAGGGAAACCAGAAAACTTTTGAACAGGTCACTCAGTAGGTTGGGTAACCTAATGGACCCCGACAACTGCAGAGACTCAGACAACTTGTGAATGTGTCACCCAGTGGGTTGGTTACCCTAATGGAGCCTAGAACTGCAGAGATTCAGAAGGAAAACCAGAAAACTTCTGAACAGGTCACTCGGTAGGTTGGGTACCCTGATGGACCCCGAGAACTGCAGAGACTCAGACAACTTCTGAATGTGTCACCCAGTGGGTTGGTTACCCTAATGGAGCCTAGAACTGCAGAGATTCAGAAGGGAAACCAGAAAACTTCTGAACAGGTCACTCAGTAGGTTGGGTACCCTGATGAACTGCAGAGACTCAGACAACTCCTGAATGTGTCACCCAGTGGGTTGGTTGCCCTAATGGAGCCTAGAACTGCAGAGATTCAGAAGGAAAACCAGAAAACTTCTGAACAGGTCACTCGGTAGGTTGGGTACCCTGACGGACCCCGAGAACTGCAGAGACTCAGACAACTCCTGAATGTGTCACCCAGTGGGTTGGTTACCCTAATGGAGCCTAGAACTGCAGAGATTCAGAAGGGAAACCAGAAAACTTCTGAACAGGTCACTCAGTAGATTGGGTACCCTGATGGACCCCGAGAACTGCAGAGACTCAGACAACTTCTGAATGTGTCACCCAGTGGGTTGGTTACCCTAATGGAGCCTAGAACTGCAGAGATTCAGAAGGGAAACCAGAAAACTTCTGAACAGGTCACTCAGTAGATTGGGTACCCTGATGGACCCCGAGAACTGCAGAGACTCAGACAACTTCTGAATGTGTCACCCAGTGGGTTGGTTGCCCTAATGGAGCCTAGAACTGCAGAGATTCAGAAGGGAAACCAGAAAACTTCTGAACAGGTCACTCAGTAGGTTGGGTACCCTGATGAACTGCAGAGACTCAGACAACTTCTGAATGTGTCACCCAGTGGGTTGGTTGCCCTAATGGAGCCTAGAACTGCAGAGATTCAGAAGGGAAACCAGAAAACTTCTGAACAGGTCACTCAGTAGGTTGGGTACCATGATGGACCCCGAGAACTGCAGAGACTCAGACAACTTCTGAATGTGTCACCCAGTGGGTTGGTTGCCCTAATGGAGCCTAGAACTGCAGAGATTCAGAAGGGAAACCAGAAAACTTTTGAACAGGTCACTCAGTAGGTTGGGTAACCTAATGGACCCCGACAACTGCAGAGACTCAGACAACTTGTGAATGTGTCACCCAGTGGGTTGGTTACCCTAATGGAGCCTAGAACTGCAGAGATTCAGAAGGAAAACCAGAAAACTTCTGAACAGGTCACTCAGTAGGTTGGGTACCCTGATGGACCCCGAGAACTGCAGAGACTCAGACAACTTGTGAATGTGTCACCCAGGGGGTTGGTTACCCTAATGGAGCCTAGAACTGCAGAGATTCAGAAGGGAAACCAGAAAACTTCTGAACAGGTCACTCAGTAGGTTGGGTACCCTGATGAACTGCAGAGACTCAGACAACTCCTGAATGTGTCACCCAGTGGGTTGGTTGCCCTAATGGAGCCTAGAACTGCAGAGATTCAGAAGGGAAACCAGAAAACTTCTGAACAGGTCACTCAGTAGATTGGGTACCCTGATGAACTGCAGAGACTCAGACAACTCCTGAATGTGTCACCCAGTGGGTTGGTTGCCCTAATGGAGCCTAGAACTGCAGAGATTCAGAAGGGAAACCAGAAAACTTCTGAACAGGTCACTCAGTAGGTTGGGTACCCTGATGGACCCCGAGAACTGCAGAGACTCAGACAACTTCAGAATGTGTCACCCAGTGGGTTGGTTACCCTAATGGAGCCTAGAACTGCAGAGATTCAGAAGGGAAACCAGAAAACTTCTGAACAGGTCACTCAGTAGGTTGGGTACCCTGATGGATCCCGAGAACTGCAGAAACTCAAAGGAGACACAGGAAAATTCTGAACAAGTCACTCTGGTAGGTTGCAAGTCCTCAAAAGGGGTAAGCTGACTAAACCGGAGCCACCCAGAGAGTCTGATGGCAAGTTCACTGAGTCGAAAGTGGAAACCTTTAGTCGTTTGATGAAGACTCACTCTCCAGGCAATCAGACAACCATTAGGTCACAGCTTGACCCGCTAACCCAGGCTGAGGTTGATCCATTAGCCGTGGTGGCAGATGAGACTATCAAATACGCTGTGACGTCTTTTGATGGCTTCAAGTCGCCAGGCATCGATGGAATATATCCAGCTATGCTGCCAACTCTGAAAAGAAATTCCATTGCTGGCTTGGCGCTGGCGGATTCTCCTACACCATGGCGGACAGTCGGAGCGGCTAAGGAGGACTACTCGTCTTCTAACTGAAAAGTCTGAAGAGACTCGGCAGTACAATAGACCGGAGGGTCTGAGTTCTATGGGACCTGGGTTTCCTTAAAAAAAAAAAAATAAGTGAGAGACTGGTGGACTTTCACGTTCAACCTGCATCCACTATCGGAGATGCAGCATGCCTATCAGCGGGAGAGCTCCTACGAGACGAGACCTTCATCTTCATCGACATTGATGGTGCTTTTGACAATCCGATGTTGAAATGCATGGGGTAGACACGAAACATTAGTGTTGTGGGTCAGGGCAATGCTAATGAACAGAATTCGGTCTTGATGGACTCCAGCAAAACACCTGCAAGGGAACGGATAGAAGAAGCAAGGGCCTATGTTTCAATTGCGGAGCACAAGGACTACTTATATGCGGAGCAGAATCCAACACCAGCTCTGTTGTCTCATATGCCGGGGTCGGGCACCTGCCAAGTGTTCAGGGAGGCACTTGAGAAGGCGAAGAAAGACAGCGTCCAATGACCAGAATACTCCAAGGAAACCTCCACAGGAGTCGAACGGCAGACGACCTCCTCGTTAACTCAGAATTGAGCTGGAAGCAGATATTGTTATCGTCAGCGAACAGTACAAGGATAAAGATAGCCCTAGCTGGATGGCGGACACGCTATGTACAGCTGCTATCTGGATCCCAGACGCAAGGACTTCTTCTTTCTTTTATCAGCGAGGCTATGATCCGAAAACAAGGGATCACAACTCTCCCACTTCACCGCATTTCTACTGATCCTCCTGTGGGGTTCGCCTCGCCTTCCCAGACGCAAGGACATTCCCCGTTAAAAGCCATGGCACAGAAAGAGGTGAAATTCGCGGGACTTACGATAATCAGCTGCTACTTCACGCCAAACGAAAGAATAAACGAGTTCCGAAAAAAGTTGGACCGACTAGAGGACTTCATTCAAGAGACCGACGGGGAGATCCTAGTCGCTGGAGACTTCAACGCAAGAGCACGAGGAAAGCAGATTCTCGAGATGACTGCAAGACGAGGGCTTAACACTGCGAACATAGGCAACACATCTACATTTAGGATGCCTGGTTACGCAGAGACTATCCCGGACGTAACCTTCGCATCCGAACTTACATCCGCAATGGTTGAAAACTGGAGACTTATCGAAGACTACACGGGCAGCGATCACCAGTACATTGTTTTTGATCTACGAGAAAGGCTACGCGTTCCGAACCAAAACCAAAGCCGAACGCCGAGAGGGAACGTTATCAGACTCAACGAAGAGCTTCTTACATCCGCAATCGAGGAAGGAAAAAACGCGGTCCTAGAAACAGTGGGAGCTGCTGAAACAAAAGTTGAGGCCACGATGAAACTCATACGGCTGGCATGTGAGGCCTCGATGCCCCGAGTGAGCGGCTCCAATAGAAACAGGAAACCGGGGTACTGGTGGAACGACGAGATAGCTGCGCCTCGAAGAAGATGCCTACATCTCAGACGCAAAGTCACCAGGGGCAGGAGAAGACAAGCTGAACCCACGGAAGGCATTCTAGTGGAATTTAGAACCATGAGATCCGAGCTCAAGAGGGCTCGAGCAAAAAACAGAAGTGGGAGGATCTCCGCCGGGATGTCAACAGCAACTCCTGGGGACTAGGCTTCAAGGTCGTAATACGAAAGCTAGGAACACAGATGGCTAGCCCTGTCCTCGGCGAAGAAATGATGGAGTTTATAGTGAACACACTCTTCCCAATGCATCGTGCTCGGCCTCCCGACACCTCTCCGGCCCAAAGGCCGGAACCCCCAATGTTCACTGAAGAAGAGTTGATCCTCGCGTCGAAAACACCACAAAACCGAAAGGCACCGGGACCCGACGGAATACCAGCAGATGTGCTCAAGACGATTGCCAAGACTTGTCCTCAGCTGCTGCTGAACATGTACAATAGCTGTCTCCAGGATGGAGTTTTCCCTAGGAGCTGGAAGTTACAGCGCTTGGTACTGATCAACAAGGGAAAAGGAGATCCGGATTCCGCATCACCGTACAGGCCTTTGTGTATGCTGGACACCGCAGGGAAACTCTTAGAAAAGTTGCTAAAGCCAAGGCTTACAGCAGCCGTGCAGAGAGCAGGAGATTTGTCCGAAAGACAGCACGGATTCAGAAAGGGTCACTCTATGATTGGAGCAATTGAGGAAGTGGTAAGGACCGTCCAATTGGCTCAACAGGGCCGACCACTATTCAAGGAAAATCGTATTGCTAGCAACTCTGGACGTGCGAAATGCCTTCAATTCAGCCAGATGGAGCGATATGCTGAACGCCCTCGAAAGCATTTTTGATATTTTCTTGTGGATGGTGAAGGACTATCTCAAGGACCGCAAGCAGTTATACAACACCACAGAAGGACTGCGAATAAAGGAGATTACTGCTGGAGCAGCTCAGGGATCAATCCTGGGACCCGATCTCTGGAACATCTCCTACGACGGCATTCTTCGTATGGAAATGCCCGAAGACACCTTCCTGGTAGGGTACGCAGATGATATCGTCGCGGTGATTACGGCAAGAGACACCGAGAGTGCGCAAAGAAAACTCAACCAGGTGATGAGGCGGGTGCACCTCTGGTTTGAAGAACATGGCTTAGGTTTAACCACAAAAAAGATGGAGATAGTTCTTTTGACAAAGAAGAGGATTCCAACTATTGTCGAGTCTGAGGTAATAACCAACAAGGAAGCGGTGAAGTACCTAGGGATGGCCCTAAACACGAAGCTCACTTTCTGGCACCAAATGCGATCTGCTTCAGAACGAGCTGCGATGGTCACAATGTTACTGAGCAGATTAATGGCAAACGTTGGAGGCCCAACAGGCGAACCCCCACAGGCGGATCAGTAGAAATGCAGTGAAGTGGGAGGGCTGTGATCCCTTGTTTTCGGATCATAGCCTCGCTGATAAAAGGAAGAAGAAGAAGAAGAAGAAGTTGGAGGCCCAACAGCTACCACCTGATGACGGTCACCCACGCCATTCTCCTGTATGGGTGCGAGATATGGACCGACGCACTAAGACAAGAGAAATACAGGAAGCAAATGCCCGCAGTACAAAGGCGCGCGGCACTACGGATTGCAAGTTCGTACCGAAGGGTGTCGGAACCAGCCGTCCTCATAGTCGCGGGAGTGACCCCTATTGATCTCCTTGCGGCAGAGAGGAAGTACGTCTACGACAAAAAGGCGGAAATTGGAGTGTAAGCGGCATCCGAGGAGGCGACGGAGCTCACCAAACAGAAATGGCAGGAGAGATGGAGCTCAGAGAGCAGAGGACGATGGACCGCGAGGCTGATCAGCAACATCGCTGAATGGAAGGAACGGAAACACGAAGAAGTAAAGTTCCACGTCACCCAGTCTCTTACCGGACACGGTTATTTCAACGCCTACCTCGACAGAATGGGCAAAACAGGGAGCCCGGCTTGCCAATATGACGACTCAGAACTGGACGACGCAAACCACACGTTCTTCGACTGCAACAGATGGGAAGTTGAAAGGTGGCAAGGTGGTGTGGTGACCCATCCAGTGCTAAAGGGCGTCACTATCCGCATTTCCAATGAAGCCAAGTGTCTAGGAGTGGTTCTGGATTAGAAACTTCTTCTTCTTCGCTGAATCCTCCTAAAACTGAGGTTTCTGGCCAGTCTGACTCGCTACTCTCCGTATTTCCAATGAAGCCAAGTGTCTAGGAGTGATTCTGGATTAGAAACTTCTTCTTCTTCGGGGAATCCTCTTAAAACTGAGGTTCCTGACCAGTCTGACTCGCTACTCTCCGTACTTCCAATGAAGCCAAGTGTCTAGGAGTGGTTCTGGATTAGAAACTTCTTCTTCTTCGGTGAATCCTCGTCAAACTGAAGCCTCTGACCAGTCTGACTCGCTACTCTTCTCCGTATTTCCAATGAAGCCAAGTGTCTAGGAGTGGTTCTGGACTATGAACTTCGTCTTCTTCGGGGAATCCTCTTAAAACTGAGGTTCCTGACCAGCCTGACTCGCTACTCTCCGTACTTCCAATGAAGCCAAGTGTCTAGGAGTGGTTCTGGATTAGAAACTTCTTCTTCGGGGGATCCTCTTAAAACTGAGGTTCCTGACCAGCCTGACTCGCTACTCTCCGTACTTCCAATGAAGCCAAGTGTCTAGGAGTGGTTCTGGATTAGAAACTTCTTCTTCGGGGAATGCTCTTAAAACTGACGTTTCGGACCAGTCTGACTCGCTACTCTTCGTATTTCCAATGAACTCGAATGTCTAGGAGTGATTCTGGATTAGAAACTTATTTGGTCCAAGCATGTCGAGTCGAAAGCATCCAAGGCGCTCTTAGTTTTCTGGCAGTGCAAGGGTGCTTTTGGCAAGACATGGGGCTTATCACCGAATATGGTCCTCTGAACCGCATAAGCGTCAGTTGATTGGTGGAAGGGGCCTTCGTTCAACTGCCTTTTGCTCCAAACTCCAAAAAACGTCTTCTCTTGGTTGCGCAGGAGCTTTCCCGAGTACGCCTGGCTGTTCTGGTTGAACTCTTCCTGAACCTCGTCTTGATACTTGTATCATGGGCTGTACTACCAAGGCCATCCATGGTGGTTTCTGGCATGATCCACATCCGAGTTTTGATGACCTTGCGCGATACTTATCCTCCAACTCTGGTCTCATGGGTATGCCGTCTGATGCAATGCCATCAGAACTTCAGCTGATACGCAAATTCAGAGTCGACAATCCCCTGAGTGGAGGACTGGCTTCAGCCAGAGTCTCAGCCAGGAATAGCTCTAAACTCCAAAACCAGTCAAGGGTCTGGCGCTGGTGTCTTCGTGGAAGACGACAACATTAGAATTCTATTCTCGTTTCGGAAAATATGCGTCGGAAACTTATGCAATCCTAGTGGCCATGGACTATGTCGTGAAGAACTGGTGGAAGGGCCGTAGTGTTTGCGTCTGTAGTGACAGTCAGGCAGCGCTTAGGGCCTTGTTTAACGCTTAGCCACTTCCAAAATAGTTCGTGAAACCAAAACCTCTATGAACTCGGTCGTAAGGCTGAATTTTCTGCCTCTTGTCTGGGTCGCAGGTCTCACTGTGATCTTGGGAAGCGAGGTCTTTGATGAGATTGCTAGACAAGGCTCAGAGGTGGCATTCTCAGGATCTGAACCTGCGTTGGGTCTCCCTACGTTCTCGGTTAAGGTCGCCATTGAAAATCTTGGGAAGCGAGATCTCCGATGAGATTGCTAGACAAGGCCCAGAGGTGGCATTCTCAGGATCTGAACCTGCGTTGGGTCTCCCTACGTCCTCGGTTAAGGTCACCATTGACGATCTTGGGAAGCGAGATCTCCGATGAGATTGCTAGACAAGGCTCAGAGGTGGCTTTCTCAGGATCTGAACCTGCGTTGGGTCTCCCTACGTTCTCGGTTAAGGTCGCCATTGGCGATCTTGGGGAGAGAGATCTCCGATGAGATTGCTAGACAAGGCTCAGAGGTGGCTTTCTCAGGATCTGAACCTGCGTTGGTTCTCTCTACGTCCTCGGTTAAGGCCGCCATTGACGATCTTGGGAAGAGAGATCTCCGATGAGATTGCCAGACAAGGCTCAGAGGTGGCTTTTTCAGAATCCGAAACTGCGTTGGGTCTCCCTACGTCCTCGGTTAAGGCCGCCATTGACGATCTTGGGAAGCGAGATCTCCGATGAGATTGCTAGACAAGGCTCAGAGGAGGCTTTCTCAGGATCTGAACCTGCGTTGGTTCTCTCTATGTCCTTGGTTAAGGCCGCCATTGACGATCTTGGGAAGAGAGATCTCCGATGAGATTGCCAGACAAGGCTCAGAGGTGGCTTTCTCAGGATCTGAGCCTGCGTTGGGTCTCCCTACGTCCTCGGTTAAGGCCTCTATTGACGAGATCTTCAATGACATTGCTAGACAAGGCTCAGAGGTGACTTTCTCAGGATCGGAACCTACCTTTGCTCTACCAACAACTTCGGTTAAGGCCTCCATTGACGATCTTGCTGATGTGGGGAGTGGTGGCTTTCGCAGAAAGACAAGAAAATTCCAAAAAAATTAGTAAACCGGGGTTTGTGCTCTCTGCCAGTACAATGGACCACTTGTGTCCTGTGGCAGATGTTCGATGCTGTTATGGGGAGTGGTGGTACTCTAAGTGACCACTTGCAAGAAAATTCCAATAAAATGGGTAAACCAGGCTTGTGCTCTCTGGCAGTACAATGGACCACTTGCGTCTGAGTGCTCCAGTCAAGCAATGGAACACGAATATTCCCTCTCTTCTTGGGGGTTGCATCTCATTTAGGGAAGAAAGGAAATCCCAATGAAATGGCATAACCAAGCCTTTGCTCTCTGGCAGTACAATGGACCAGTTGCGCCCCGAAAAAGAGAAAAGCATCTCAATCTCTTTAGTTTCCACTTAGATCCAACTTAACTGAAATATAGATTGACAAAGATGAGTTAGTAGATATTAACAACCCTTGTACCTACCTTTTGACAAGTTAAAGGCTTGCAAATTATACCTACATGTACCTTACGACAGTTGAGGTAAGGTAAGGAGCTCGTAACGCTCCCAAGCCACTCTCCATTAAATCTTCCTCACGAGTAGTACGTTCACTTAATTCTTACACACATGCATAAAACAAAAGAAAAATATCGAAACATTTAAAAAACAAAGAGTGTCGGAGCTCGCAGTAATAAGGTACATAAATGTTTTGAAAAAGATGCAAACAGTTAAGTAACTAGAATCTACACAAGTAGTATCTCGATCTGTACACAGTGATTGGGGCTTTTTTTTTGTAAGAAGATTGGTCGTGTTTGCTGCTCCAAAAGTGTCGAAATTCAGATGAAAATGAGTAAACTGTCAGAAGGGGTTTTTTCTTTTTTCATTCAGAGCACAGCCTGAGCTGTCAAAAACAAGTCCATGGTTGTCGGGTTTTAGCGCAGAACTTTGAAGTTGTGTTTCGTATTTAGTTCAGAGCATGCTCGGTGAGCAATCAGAATAAATTGACTGAACAGGCTGAGTAGAGAGGTGAACACAGCTAAGTGCTCATGAGTGTTTCATAAACAAATCAGAGCGCTCTGAGCACCTTCTATTGAGAGCATGCTCGGTGAGCAATCAGAATAATTTGACTGAACAGGCTGAGTAGAAAGGTGAACACAGTCAAGAGCATGCTCGGTGAGCACTCAGAGTAAATTGACTGAACATGCTGAGTAGAAATGTGAACATAGTCAAGTGCTCATGAGTATTGCATAAACAAATCAGAGCTTTCTGAGCATACTCGGCGAGCATTCAGAGTAGATTGACTGAGCAGGCTGAGTAGAAAGCTGAGCACAGCCAAGAGTATTTCATAAACAAATCAGATCGCTCTGAGCACCTTCTATTGAGAGAATGCTCGGTGAGCACTCAGAATAAATTGACTGAACATGCTGAGTAGAAAGGTGAACACAGTCAAGAGCATGCTCGGTGAGCAATCAGAATAATTTGACTGAACAGGCTGAGTAGAAAGGTGAATACAGCCAAATGCTCATGAGTGTTTCATAAACAAATCAGAGCTCTCTCTGTGCATAATCGGCGAGCACTCAGAATAAATTGACTGAACAGGCTGAGTAGAAAGCTGAGCACAGCCAAGAGTGTTCATAAACAAATCAGATCGCTTCTAAGCACGTTCTATTCAGGGCATGCTCGAAGAACTTTCTTTCTTCTTTCTATTTCGGCGAGGTTATGATCTGAAAACAGAAGATCGTAACCCTCCCACTTCACTGCATTTCTACTGATCTGCCTGTGGGGTTAGCCTGCATGCTCGGAGAGTACCGAGAATAAATTGTATGAACAGTCTGAGTAGAAGGCTGAGTGCAGCCATTTTGACAGCTAATTGCTCAAGAGTGTTTCATAAGGAAACTTAGAGCATTAGAGCTCGACGAGCTTCAGTTCTTTTTTTTTTTTTTTTTTAAAAGCGTGCTCGGCAAGCTTGAACTCTGTTTTGAGCTTGTTCGACGAGCTCTAGTTCTGTTTATTGCTCTTCTCTGAAGGAAGCATTCTCGACGAGCTTTACCTCTGTTTATTGCTCTTCTCTGAAGGAAGCATTCTCGACGAACTCGAACTCTGTTCAGAGCATGATCGACGAGGTCCAGTTCCCTTCATTCTGTTCATTAAAGGAAGAATTCTCGACGAACTCCAACTATGTTCAGAGCATACTCGATGAGCTCGAAATCTGTTGATTCCTCTGCTCTGAAGGAGTGTTTCATAAGCAAATTAGAGTGTTCAGAGCATGCTCGACGAGCTCCAGTTCTGTTCATTGTTCTCTTCTGAAGGAAGCGTTCTCGACGAACTCGAACTCTGTTCAGAGCATGGTCGACGAGCTCCAGTTCTGTTCATTTCTTTCTTCTGAACGAAGCATTCTCGACGAACTCGAACTCTGTTCAGAGCATGATCGACTAGGTCCAGTTCTCTTCATTCTGTTCATTAAAGGAAGAATTGTCCACGAACTCGAACTCTGTTCAGAGCATACTCGATGAGCTCGAAATTTGTTCATTCCTCTGCTCTGAAGGAGTGTTTCATAAGCAAATAAGAGTGTTTAGAACATGCTCGACGAGCTCCAGTTCTGTTCATTGCTCTGCTCTGAAGGAGTGTTTCATAAGCAAATGAGAGTGTTCAAAACATGCTCGACGAGCTCTAGCTCTGTTCATTGCTCTTCTCTGAAGGAAGCATTCTTGACGAAGTCGAACTCTGTTCAGAGCATACTCGATGAGCTCGAAATCTGTTCATTCCTCTGCTCTGAAGGAGTGTTTCATAAGCAAATAAGAGTGTTTAGAACATGCTCGACGAGCTCCAGTTCTGTTCATTGCTCTGCTCTGAAGGAGTGTTTCATAAGCAAATGAGAGTGTTCAAAACATGCTCGACGAGCTCCAGCTCTGTTCATTGCTCTTCTCTGAAGGAAGCATTCTTGACGAAGTCGAACTCTGTTCAGAGCATACTCGATGAGCTCGAAATCTGTTCATTCCTCTGCTCTGAAGGAGTGTTTCATAAGCAAATAAGAGTGTTTAGAACATGCTCGACGAGCTCCAGTTCTGTTCATTGCTCTGCTCTGAAGGAGTGTTTCATAAGCAAATGAGAGTGTTCAGAGCATGCTCGATGAGCTCCAGTTCTGTTCTGAAAGAAAAAAGAAAAAAAGCGCCTAAAGTGGAGGTGAAACGAGTTTTTTTTTGGGGTAGATTCAGGCGATAAGTGTTTCGGTCTTCATTTGAATACGTATTTCGAAACCTTTACGGCTGGTTGGTGTTAGTTATGTTAAGTTATGGGGGTGGGCGTGTCCAAGACTACAATAAAAAAAAAAAAAAAAAAAAAAAAGAAGAAAACTGTCCAGATTGGCATACGTAGTTAGAAAGTTGAAGCAAAAGACATGAAGGTGGAAAATTAGACTGAAAAGTATGTGTATGGCGGATAGTCCTTATTTTTAACCAGAAAATGATGTATAGATCAAGGCTGATTGGTTTGTTGTCGTGAGATAATAGAAATGATGGTGTCGGTATAATAAATTTGAATTTTGATATTTCCAAACGAATTTTGTCCTGTTTGCAGGACAAAGTTCCTTTGACAGCTCCCAGGCAACATATATTGTGTGTGTTTCCAGATGATTGCATACATATATGTATACTGGGGGCGGTGGGGGGCGGCTGGAGGGTGGTCTGAAAGCTCACAAAAATCCTGGGGCAAGTATCCAAAAAAAAACGAAACCAATTGAATGCATTCGCGCGATAATGGCTTGGTGATCCAAAAATATCTTATTCAAACGAAAGGAACTCTTTTGGTTGAAAGATATTTCATGGATGATATACGAATGCACCCTCTAGTGTGGAATCTCTGGTACTCTCCCCGGGGTTCTTGACAGCTCCAAGATGGGCATCTTAACATATTCTGTGATCTATATTGTTTCAAAACCCTGTCCGAAATCGTTATAACAATTCGTAGTATCCACTTTATTTTCTGGTCTTCTTGAGGGGGCCAGAGTTTTTTTTTTTGTCTCTTACAACGCCTTCATATGTTTTTTGGTTTTTTTTTTTTTTCTAGAAAGGAAGGGTCCTCAGATAGATGTTGTTTGTTGTGCTTCATCGAGTCATTGCACACACACACACAGCAGAATTTTAGTTTTTCTTACCATCGGTTCTCAAGTAATCGTTTAGGATTTGAAACAATGGGAACGAGTCCCATGTATCCTGCGGCTGTTCAGATAAAACCCGATCCATGTCGACAGCGAAAAGTGACCAGAAGATCTCGGCATGTTCAACAAGTAGATCACTGAACCATGCAAATGCCTGTTGTTTTAATTTTGTTGTAAAAGCTGATTTTAGAATCTTTGTACCAATTTTTGTTTTTTTTTTTTTGTTAAAAGGAAAAGTTAATCTTAATTTAGAAATATATATATATTTAGTTTTTAGTTTAAGGATATATATATAAGAAAATTATAGTTTAGCGGAAAAGTAATAAAAATGAATTTAAAGAAAATTATAAGAAACTGGTATTAAAGTTAAATTTATTTATTTTTTTACTATAGACGAACATGTAAGGCATGCAATGCAAGATTCCAGTTAGTGCGACTGAAACAACGTCAAACACGAGAAGAAACTTAAGAGAGAACAACACTCATCAATCGGTTGGCATGCAAATTTTATAAAAAAACAAAAAATTAAAAAAAAAAAAAATAAAAAATAAAATCAAATGCAATAGCGGTCTAAAATTTTGTACAAATTATAAGAAAATTTTGAGAATTAAATATTTTCGTATTGGCGGTGTGGAATTTTTGATTGAAATTGTGTCAAAAAAATATTACATTTCCCTGTTGTTCTATTTTTAATTATTTTTCTTATAAATTGGTCGAAAAATATTTTTAGTTAATAAATTAAAAAAATAATAAAAAATTTAATTAAAAGTAAGAAGGGATAGAAAGAAGCTTCTAGAATCGGCAGCTGAATCGGTCTATAGTCTGAAGGCCCATTCATATTGCACATCGACCAGCGAACGGCGAACAAACTATTTTGAACACATTTATGAATGCACAATTGGCAACACTCTTCGGGAGAGATCAACATCCTTTGAGGAGTCCTGCCCGGTTAGGGGACCTGCATTGCGATTTGCCGGGGAACTACTGACTGCTCAAAACTTGGCGCAACAATCAAGTTCGTGATGAAGTGCTTGCTTTACCTCCGAGTGCTGATCCCCGGGCAACTATACGTATGAGCCCTTAGATGAAAATTGCAAGTGCGAGTTGTCCAGGGCCTTGATTCTAGACTAGGTAACGTGGGCCAGCAACCAGCGTTACTAAACACCAACCGCTACAGAAAACCAACACTATGGCTCGGATAAGAACTGGACAAAGATAGGTTTCTGGAATGTAAAGACACTCCTCGACTCGGGAAGCGAAGGCCCTTACAATGCCAGATTCCTTCAATTGAAAAAAGAATTCATGCGATATAGGTTTTTTTTTTTATAATTTGCGCGTGCCGAAGGGATTATTAATACCCTTATACTGATGCTAAGGGCACGGGCGGATAGGAAAAGGGGGGAGAGGAACGAAGGGATCCCGGTTTGCTTTGGTTTTAAATGTTTGAAGGTTGCAATGATCAGGAAATACAGAGGCAGGTAGATCATTCCAAAAACGTGTTACAAAATACAAATATTTGGCGCAACAGCTCTTTAAAGTGCCAGGGCCTAGGCTTCTCACAACCACTCATGTTGTGTGCGTTATACCAAAAACGTGTTGCTCGGCTTATAAACGAACCCCAATATTTGACAGTACGTCCGAAGGGTCTGCAGAGGAACACCCCAAGGTGGAGTCTTGTCCCCGCTAATATGGCTCCTTGTGGTGGATGAGAACTTGGTAATGCTCAAGGAAAACGGCTTCAACGTGACGGCCTATGCGAACCCCAATATTTGACAGTACGTCCGAAGGGTCTGCAGAGGAACACCCCAAGGTGGAGTCTTGTCCCCGCTAATATGGCTCCTTGTGGTGGATGAGAACTTGGTAATACTCAATGAAAACGGCTTCAACGTGACGGCCTATGCGGACGATGTCGTTATCCTGGTTTCGGGAAAATTTCCTCCAGTCCTAAGTGAAAGGCTCAATTTCGCGCTACAACTAGTGGACAACTGGGTCAACAGCAAAGGGCTGGGAGTGAATCCTTCAAAGACGGAGGTAGTTCTCGTCACTAAGAGGAGATCAATCCCTACCTTCAGACCCCCAAAAATATCGGTGGCACTGAACTAAGTATCTCAAGTTCAGCTCGGTATCTGGGCGTAGTTCTAGATTCCAAGCTAAACTGGAAAGAAAATATTGCCGAACGCGTCAACGAAGCAAGCGTAGCTTTCTACTCCTGCAAAAAGGCATTCAGTAATACGTGGGGCTTCAAACCAGCTGTGGTGTGCTGGATATACACGGCGGTTGTAAGACCCATTCTCACATATGGTTCACTAGTATGATGGATGGCACTTGAGAAGCAATACCTGCTTTCAAACCTCACCAACATCCAGAGGGCGGCGTGCATCGGAGTCATGGGATCAATAAGAACAACACCAACAGCGTCAATGGAAACCATACTTAGTTTCATTCCGCTTGACATATACTGCAGCAGTCTGGCGGTTAAAACCGCCGTAAAACTGGGAGAAGGCCGATTGTGGTCATCAAGCCTTCACGGCCATGCCTCCATTCTGTCCCGATGGGGGATCACCAGCGGATTGACGGGAACTGATCACATGAACCCGATGCTAGCATTCGAAAGGATATTCACTACAAGAATTCCCGATAGAATATACTGGAAGAATCGTAGAACCATTAAGAAAACGGAGTTGGCTTTCTATACCGACGGTTCTAAGTTGGACATTGGCTCGGAAGCCGGAGTTTATTGTGAGGCCCTAGGAATAAACCGCTCCTTTAGAACAACCGACGACTGCAGCGTCTTCCAGGCCGAGGTCACGGCCATTATACAGGCTGCTGAAATTATACGCGAGAGTAACATCGTTGGTGATAAGTACTGTGATAAGTACCGTTCGATCAAGCTGATGTCACACACCATGAAGATCGTTGAGCGGGTATTAGGTGGCCGACTGCGAAAAATAATACGGCTATCTGATGATCAGTGCGGGTTTGTCTCGGGTAAATCAACCACAGATGCAATCCAAAGTATAAGGATCATAATGGAAAAACATCGTGATTCCTTAAGGGATTTGCATATTGTATTGGTTGACTTTGAAAAGGCATTCGACAGACAACCACGAGATCTGATATGGGTGGCGCTAAGACATCGAGGGGTTCCAGAAACCTATGTACAGATGATCATGGACATGTACGAAGGAGCAAAGACAAGAGTAAGATGTCCCGCTGGAGTAACCGAAGAGTTCCCAATCAAAGTCGGGGTGCACCAGGGAAGCGTTTTAAGTCCTTTGCTCTTTATTACAGTCCTTGATTATCTGCTTGAAGGTAAAGTGATGGACCCCAAGGTACATCAGTTATTCTTTGCTGACGATGGAGCCATCATAAGTGAGGATCCTACATCCCTGCAACGAGCACTTGATGTGTGGGTGGACGTTTTGGAGGGAAATGGGTATCGCATTAGTTCAAAAAAGACAGAGTACTTGTGCTGCCCGTTCTCTGATCCACTCAGGCCTATTCCAGACATTTATTTGAATGGAACAGTGCTTCCCAAGTGCGAAAAGTTCAAATATCTGGGATCTATGATCAATAGCAAAGCAACTTGTAATGACGACATCAATCATCGTGTAAGCGTAGGGTGGATGAAGTGGCGAGAAAATTCCGCTATCTTCTGTGACAGAAAAATGCCCCCTAAGTTGAAAGGAAGGCTCTACACCGCAGTTGTACGTCCAGCGCTCACATACGGTTCACAATGTTGGACGATGTACAAAAAGTATGAGAGTAAATTAACGGCAGCTGAGATGAAGATGCTTCGCATGACAGCAGGAGTGACCAAGCTTGATCGAATAAGAAGTTCAAAGATCCGTGGAAGCTTTCACATCAAGGAAACCATCGTACAAAAAATAGAGCGCGACCGGCTCAGCTGGTATTGCCACGTTCAAAGAAGAGATCATTTGAACCCCGCCCCGTGAAAAAGGCAATATCAATGCACGCTCCAAAGACATCGCGATGTAGGAAAGGCAGGCCTATAAACGCCTGGATCAGACAAATGCGACGACATCGGCATTTCATTGGCCTCAGTAACCGAGTGATCCAAAATCGGCAGGCCTGCCGATATTTTCTGAGGTCAAATAGGCGAACCCCACAGGCGGATCAGTAGAAATGCAGTAAAGTGGGAGGGCTGTGATCCCTTGTTTTCGGATCATAGCCTCGCTGATAAAAGGAAGAAGAAGAAGTAACATCGTTGGTAAAACGATCACTGTCTATATAGACAGACAGGCAGCCGTTAAGGCTCTGGACTCTGTCGTAGTTAGGTCGAGGCTCGTGAGAAGCTATAAATCACTCTTAAACGAGATATCTAGAGCCAATGCGGTGACCCTCTGCTGGGTGCCAGGGCATATGGATATCGAAGGTAACGAAAAGGCTGACGAGCTTGCTAGGAAATGATCGGCGCTGCACTTATCGCGGGCCCTCCCCTCTATAGCAACTCCAACCAGTTCCTTGCGGAAAAAAATAGAGGATGAAGCCACCGGTCGAGGAATCAGACGCTGGAATCATCTGAAAACATGCGCAATGGCCAGGGCGCTATGGCCGGCCTACAGCAAGAAGCTGTTTCAGGAAGCGAAGGTCCTTACCATGCCAGATTCCTTTAATTGGAAAAAGAATTCATGCGGTATCAACTCGATATTTTGGGGGTAAGTGAAATAAGATGGTTAGAAGCGGGCGAGTACCAGTCCCCAACGAGTAACACTGTACTACCCTATTCCGGAAGACAATCCGGAAAATAGTCGAATATGGAGTCGGACTACTGTTGAACAACAACAGGACACAAGGGCCTAATTTCCTGGCAGCCTCATGGTGATAGGATTATGATGGCCAGGTTCCGGACTAGAGTACGACGCGTCACCATCATACAGTGTTACGCCCCAATGTCTGAGGACGAAAAGGAGAGCTTCTACGATCTCTTAAGCGCCGTCTTCAACACAACACCAAATGGAGACATTTGTCATAGGGCCCCGTGCAGGGACGGGTTAAGAATATCACTGCAGCGCCCCCCCAACAACTAGCGCTTGTCGTAAAAGGCGAATAAGGGGACAAATCAGATCTAGGCAATATAACACCCAAGTGAGCCTAGCGACACATACTCGTATACTACCTTAAAAACCCTCCCACAAGTGTGCATGCGAGTCCGTGGGTTGACACGACTGGAGATCATCGGTGTCATAGAAGAAAGATCAAACAATACTAAAACAGGAGCATGCACGTATTAAACAACAAACACCATCGCAATATGGTAATATTGCAAAACTGTATCATTATGGTAATACTTGCTAAAAGGAAAGGCACTACCCCGCCAGGCACTGCCACTGCAGTGTATGGTACTGATCCTGGACCGAGCAGAAATGTTCGGGTCAGAGCTATACGGATTCCAGGGGCTAGCAAAATAATGAAGCAGTTTGGACGCAATTTGACGGTCGCGATTTGGAACGTTGGAAGCATGACCGGTCGAAGTTACGAGCTGGAAGAGATGATGAATAGAAGGCGGGTGGATATCTTTTGTGTCCAAGAGACGAAATGGAAAAACACCGGGAATTGGGCGCGTTTCTTGGACGTTAGGACAAAAGATTACAAGATGCTCTACTACGGAACGGAAAAGTCTAAGAACGGAATCGGTATCATCCTTGCGGCAGAGCTGCTTGGTAACGTCTTGAGCATTTCGAAGTCCAGCGACCGTTTGATGTCTCTCAAACTAGTAATACAAGGAGAGGTGTGGAATATTGTCAGTGCATATGCTCCCCAAAATAGGTGCAATCAGGGAGATAAAGATGCATTTTGGCTAGATCTTCACTTCTTCTTCCTATTTCGGTGAGGCAACGATCCGAAAACAGGCGATCAGAACCCTCTCACTTCACCGCAATTTCCACTGATCCGCCTGTGGGGTTCGCCTAGTTAGATCTTCACAATCACCTTGAGAACATTCCAAAGGAAGAGTTTCTGTTTGTTGGAGGAGATTTGAATGGACATGTCGGCAAGTCAAACGAAGATTATGAAGACTGCCATGGAGGACTAGAATATGGCACCAGGAACCTTCCTGGTGAAGACATCCTAAGCATGTGCAAATCACACGGTCTTATCGTGTTAAATACCACGTTCATCAAACAAAGCCGACACTTGATCACTTACAGCAGTGGTGGAGATGAAACTCAGATTGACTACCATTTGGTAGCCAGTTTCATGAAGCCTCGGGTAAAAGATTGCCAAGTGATTCTGGGAGAGGCGATCGTCAAGCAACACCGTCTCCTGCTAACAGAAATTTTTATGAAAACATCGAAGAAAAGCAAACAAACAAGGGTGCCTGGGAACATCAAGTGGTACAATCTGGACAAAGAAAAAGGCGAAGCTTTTGTTTTCGTGATGAAAAATGACCTCTCTCACACCATCAACGGAGCTGAGGATGAAGAGTGCAGAGCACAAAATATATGGGGATTCCCTACAGCAAACTTGCTTAAAGAAGGCCAAATCACTGCTAGGAGCTTCAAAAGGCCACCATCAACACGCCAAAGAAACATGGTGGTGGAGTGATGAAGCTAAGAAGGTGATAAATGAGAAGAAAGCGGCTTTCAAAGCTTGGTCAAAGTGCCCCTCTAGTAATAGAGACGAAAAAGCTCGCCTCGAAGTGGAATACAGATGCTGCAAGAAAAAAGCAAAGAAGAAGTACGCCCAGCTTCAAGCAGAGAGTACGGAGGCCCTGTATCCGGAGCTGGAGAAAATATCTACCCCGGTTGCTGATGCAAACTAGGCTATCCAGGAGCTGCGAAGACACAATATGAACAAGAGCGCCACTATCTTCAAAATAGCCGCCTAAAGAAGGAGGTATGCTCAGGAGATTCGTTCGCCAAAGTTCATTAACAATGTTCATGGCCAGCTTCTTGTGGATGACGACAAAATTCTGCAGAGGTGGCGGCAGTATTGTGAAGAACTTTTAAATGAACAGTTTCCCCGGCTATACTTTCCAAGAGCCACCCCTAACTGTGAAGAAATACCCGACATTAAAGTCGAAGAAGTTAGTGAGGCGGTCAAATACTCCAAAAAACGAAAAGCGGTTGGGCCAGATGAGATGCCCTCTGAGTTCTGGAAAAAGACGGAAGACATCGGGTTCAGATCGCTCAGAATTCTCATCTCAAAATTTATGAAAGGTGATCGAATGCCGAATCAATGGAGGGAAAGCTATCTTCTCGCTTCACTTCTCTTCTTCGACAGACAACCACGAGATCTGATACTAAGCCATCGAGGGGTTCTAGAAACCTATGCACAGATTGATGATCATGGACATGTACGAAAGAGTAAAGACAAGAGTAAGATGCCCCGCTCGAGTAACCGAAGAGTCCCCAATCAAAGTCGGGGTGCACCAGGGAACCGTCTTATGTCCTTTGCTCTTCATTGCAGTCCTTGATTATCTGCTTGAAGGTGAAGTGATGGACCCCAAGGTACATCAGTTATTCTTTGCTGACGATGGAGCCATTATAAGTGAGGATCCTACATCCCTGCAACGAGCACCTGATGCTTGGGTGGACGCTTTGGAGGGAAATGGGTATCGCATTAGTTCAAAACAGACAGAGTACTTGTGCTGCCCGTTCTCTGATCCACTCAGGCCTATTCCACACATTTATTTGAATGGAACAGTGCTTCTCTTATTTTTGGATCATACCCTCGCTGATAAAAGGAAGAAGCAGAAGAAGACGAAGAAGAAGAACAGTGCTTCCCAAGTGCGAAAAGTTCAAATATCTGGGCACAGGAACCTGTGATGACGACATCAATCATCGTGGAAGTGTAGGGTGGATGTGACCGAAAAATGCCTCTAAATTGAAAGGAAGGCACTGCTACAACACATATGGGCGCAGATCAGATGAAGATGCTTCGCATGGCAGTAGGAGCGACAAAGCTTGATTGAATAAGAAGGTCAAAGACCCATGGAAGCCTTCACGCCAAAGAAACCATCGCGCACGAAAAATAGATCGCGATCGGCTCAGCTGGTAATGCCATGTTCAAGGAAGAGGTCATTTGAACCCGATCCACTGATACTGCGGAAGAGTGACAGTCTTTAGAGCTCGTGGATCACAGAAATGCAACAACATCAGCATTTGGTTTGCCTCAATAAGAAGGTGATCCAGAATCGGGAGGCCTGCCAATATTTACTAAAGTCAAACGGATGAACTCCACGGGCGGATCAGTAGAGGATCAGTAGAGGATCAGTAGAAATGCCGTGAAGTGGGAAGGTTACGATCACTTGAGTCAAACAAACGAACTCCATAGGCTGATCCATAGAGGATCAGTGGAGGATCAGTAGAAATCTAGTAAAGTGGGAGGGTTACGATCGCTAGAGTCAAGCAGGCCAACGCTACAGGCGGATTAGTAGAAATGCGGTGAAGTGAAAGGGTTACGATATATTGAGTCAAACAGGCGAACTCCACATGCGGATCAATAGAAGATCAGTAGAGGATCAGTAGTGGATCAGTAGAGGAACAGTTGAGGATCGGAAGAGGAATAGTTGAGGATCGGAAGAGGAACAGTTGAGGATCGGTAGAGGATCAGTAGAAATGCAGTGAAGTGGGAAGTTTACGATCACTTGAATCAAACAGGCGAACTCCATAGGCTGATCAGTAAGGGATCACTAGAAATGCAGTGAAGTGGGAAGGTTACGATCACTTGAGTCAAACAAACGAACTCCATAGGCTGATCCATAGAGGATCAGTGGAGGATCAGTAGAAATCTAGTGAAGTGGGAGGGTTACGATCGCTAGAGTCAAGCAGGCCAGCGCTACAGGCGGATTAGTAGAAATGCGGTGAAGTGAAAGGGTTACGATATATTGAGTCAAACAGGCGAACTCCACATGCGGATCAATAGAAGATCAGTAGAGGATCAGTAGTGGATCAGTAGAGGAACAGTTGAGGATCGGTAGAGGAATAGTTGAGGATCGGAAGAGGAACAGTTGAGGATCGGTAGAGGATCAGTAGAAATGCAGTGAAGTGGGAAGTTTACGATCACTTGAATCAAACAGGCGAACTCCATAGGCTGATCAGTAAGGGATCACTAGAAATGCAGTGAAGTGGGAAGGTTACGATCACTTGAGTCAAACAAACGAACTCCATAGGCTGATCAGTAGAGGAACAGTAGAAATGCAATCCGTCTAGAGGACGGAGCATTCGCTTATGTGATAGGACTGGTTTCCTTCTCCTCCTTGTCCCTACAGCAACTGCAAAAGTCGGTAGAAAAGATGCCAAGGCTTTTGGCATGTTGGCCTATAAGACAGTTGGCTTAACCAACTCGACGCTACGTTTACGTTCCAGCTTAGGCCAGATCGGTCCCGTTGAGCCGTTCTCCCGTCTGTGGTTAGTCTTGTTGATAGCGTCCAGGTTTTGTAGATGCTTAGATGTAGCGAGGGCCATACCCAGGGTCCTTAGAATCGTACCCTGTCCGCCTGTTGGCTTCCCAGAATGTTTCGGTGGCCTAGCTCCCACCATGGTCTGTAACCCCTTAACAAAATATCTTGCCACCTCTCCTCTTCATTGTACATATAGACTGGATTTTACAGTGCAGCCGTGACGGAGAATGTTTCAAAGTGGGAGACTTGAGGATTAGTGATCTGCTCATTGCGGTCGATTTGGTCATCCTTGGATCCTCTCGAACTGATGTTCAGCACGCAGTCGAAAGGTTTGTGATGCGATGCTGGAATGAAGGTAAACGTGAACAAATTGGAAGTAATGGTCGTTTCCAGAACGTCCACTCAGTGTACTCTGAAGTGATGATGCAGGAATGAAGGTAAACGGGAACAAATCGTTTCCAGAATGACCACTCAGTGCATTCTCAACGGATGACGCTGGAATGAAGGTAAACGGGAACAAATTGGAAGTAATGGTCGCTTCAGTGCACTCTGCATGTTAGTGGAGTTCCACTGAATCATGTGAATATGTTTATGTGCCTCGGGGTCTTAGTCACGAGAGATGGAAGGAGTAATGCCGAGTTCTTCTTTTTCTTCTTCTTCTTCCTTTTATCAGCGAAGTTATGATCCGAAAACGAGGGATCACAACCCTCCCACTTCACCGCATTTCTACTGATCCGCCTGTGGGGTTCGAGTAATGCCGAGTTATGCTATAGAATTGGTCAGGCTGGATCAGCTTTGAGAGAGTTTGGTCAATCTGTTCTAAGGAAGGCTGAACTTAGTGACCATAGGTGAGAGTTGGAACCTATCTCATGGAATTTGGGTAGCGATCGAAAGAATAAAATCGCGGAAGCTGCCGAAAGGAGGTTCCTTCGTGGTGTTGCTGGATCCCTACAAGTTAGGGATCGAGTTTTTCAGGCGGAAATCATGGCGCTTAAGGAAGCCCTTTCCTGGCTGAAGCGTAGTGTAGTATCTGTCACGGATATTAACATTTTCACTGATAGCCAAGCGGCAATCAAGTCCCTGGAATCGTGCTGCTTCACTTCAAAATCCGCCTTAAACTGTCGTTTATCTCTTATGGAGATGACAGAGCAGTTCAGCATTCATCTACGCTGGGTGCCAGGCCACAGGGACATTCTAGGAAACATGGCGGACGACCTCGCCAGACAGGGAACTACTCTAAGGATTCAGCCCTGGGTATGCCCCTTGCTACATGTAAGCATCTACTAAAGCTTAACGCCATTAGCAAGATCAACCTCAGACGAACGAGATGGGGGGCGAATCTAACAGGTGGATCAGTAGAAATGCAGAGAAGTGGGAGGGTTATGATCCCTTGCTTTCGGATCATAACTTCGCCAAAATAGGAACAAGAAGAAGAAGAAAAAGAAGAAGAAGAGGAAGAAGAGGAAGAAAAGAAGAAGAAGAAGAAGAAGAAGAAGAAGAAGAAGAAGAAGAAGAAGAAGAAGAAGAAGAAGAAGACGAAGAAGAAGAAGAAGAAGAAGAAGAAGAAGAAGAAGAAGAAGAAGAAGAAGAAGAAGAAGAAGAAGAAGAAGAAGAAGAAGAAGAAGAAGAAGAAGAAGAAGAAGAAGAAGAAGAAGAAGAAGAAGAAGAAGAAGAAGAAGAAGAAGAAGAAGAAGAAGAAGAAGAAGAAGAAGAAGAAGAAGAAGACGAAGAAGAAGAAGAAGAAGAAGAAGAAGAAGAAGAAGAAGAAGAAGCAGAAGAAGAAGAAGAAGAAGAACCTCAGATGGGAAAACTGCTCAACGTGTCCCATTTCGAGACAGATATGGCCTAGGCTGGACCAGCAACGTAGTGCCGACTTGGCCAAGCTAAAGCGATCACAGATCAGCTGCGTTATCGATGTCTTATAAGCCAACACGTCAAAAGACTTGGCCTCTTCTCCAACGACTTTTGTAGAAGCTGTAGGGACGACCAGGAGGAGGAAACCAGCCCTATCACATAAAAGAATGCTCCGTCCCCTAGTCGTACTACATTTCTACTAATCCTGTGCTGATCTGCCTATAGAGTTCGCCTGTTTGACTCAAGTGATCGTAACCTACCCACTTCAATGCATTTCTACTGATCCTCTACCGATGCTCAACTGTTCCTTTACTGATCCTCAACTGTTCCTCTACTGATCTCTACTGATCCTTTACTGATTTTCTATTGATCCACATGTGGAGTTCGCCTGTTTGCCTCAAAACATCGTAACCACTCCCACTTCAGTGCATTTCTACTGAATCTCTACTGATCCTCAAATGGTCTTCAAATGATCCTCTACTGATCCTACTGATGATAACCTTACCACTTCACTGCATTTCTACTGATCCTCTACTGACCAGCCTATGGAGTGTGTTTGTCTGACTCAAGTGATCGTAGCCTTCCTACTTCACTGCATTTTTACTGATCCTCTACTGATCAGCCTATGGAGTTCGCCTGTTTGACTCAAGTGATCGTAACCTTCCAACATCATTGCATTTCTACTGATCTTCTACTGATTCTCTACTGATCCTCAAATGATCCTCTACTGATCCTCTACTGATCCTCTACTGATCCTCTACTGATCTGCCTGTGGAGTTCGCCTGTTTGACTCAAGTGATCGTAACCTTCCCACTTAACTGCATTTCTACTGATCCTCTACTGATCAGCCTATGGAGTTCGTTTGTCTGACTCAAGTGATCGTAGCCTTCCTACTTCACTGCATTTCTACTGATCGTCTACTTATCCTCTACTGATCTGCCTGTAGAGTTCGCCTGTTTGACTCAAGTGATCGTAACCTTCCAACATCATTGCATTTCTACTGATCTTCTACTGATTCTCTACTGATCCTCAAATGATCCTCTACTGATCCTCTACTGATCCTCTACTGATCTGGCTGTGGAGTTCGCCTGTTTGACTCAAGTGATCGTAACCTACCCACTTCATTGCATTTCTACTGATCCTCTACTGACCAGCCTATGGAGTGTGTTTGTCTGACTCAAGTGATCGTAGCCTTCCTACTTCACTGCATTTCTACTGATCCTCTACTGATCAGCCTATGGAGTTCGCCTGTTTGACTCAAGTGATCGTAACCTTCCAACATCATTGCATTTCTACTGATCTTCTACTGATTCTCTACTGATCCTCAAATGATCCTCTACTGATCCTCTACTGATCCTCTACTGATCCTCTACTGATCTGCCTGTGGAGTTCGCCTGTTTGACTCAAGTGATCGTAACCTTCCCACTTAACTGCATTTCTACTGATCCTCTACTGATCTGCATGTGGAGTTCGCCTGTTTGACTCAAGTGATTGTAACCTACCCACTTCACTGCATTTCTACTGATCCTCTACTGATCAGCCTATGGAGTTCGTTTGTCTGACTCAAGTGATCGTAGCCTTCCTACTTCACTGCATTTCTACTGATCCTCTACTGATCAGCCTATGGAGTTCGCCTGTTTGACTCAAGTGATCGTAACCTTCCAACATCATTGCATTTCTACTGATCTTCTACTGATTCTCTACTGATCCTCAAATGATCCTCTACTGATCCTCTACTGATCCTCTACTGATCCTCTACTGATCTGCCTGTGGAGTTCGCCTGTTTGACTCAAGTGATCGTAACCTTCCCACTTAACTGCATTTCTACTGATCCTCTACTGATCTGCATGTGGAGTTCGCCTGTTTGACTCAAGGGATCGTAACCCTTCCCACTTCACTACATTTCTACTGATCCTCTACTGATCAGCCCATTGATGGGCCCCTGCCCATTCCTTGATAACCTCGGCGATTTGGCGTCCTTAGGCGTCATCGGTTAATTTGAATTAGTCCCTGAGTGGCCTAATGGTTGATCCATAGCATCACAAAGACAGCTTATCTGACTTAACCGAACCTAGGGATCGAGTGCGCGAACCCCACAGGCGGATCAGTAGAAATGCGGTGAAGTGGGAGGGTTGTGATCCCTTATTTTCGGATCATAACCTCGCTGATAAAAGAAACAAGAAGAAGAAGATGGGATCGAGTGCGCAACACAAGAGTACGCGAGGCGCTCAATGTTGAGCAGCTACTTCTCTGAAGGGAACGATGGTTTGGTCACGTAGTGCGTATGCCTCCAGACCGGCTTTCAAAATGTGGCATGCTTGCCGCACAATCAGGTAGACGAATCCTCGGTAGGCCTAGAAAAAGATGGTTAGATCCAGATTCCTCCTGATGAGTTGGAGTCAATATCGCGGGGATCTAGAAGGATGGAGAGTCACCATGAAGGACCATTGAACTCTATACGAGCATTTGAAGGATGTATATTCTTTTCCCAATTCTCCCCGTTATTCCCTCGTCCACCATCCTGGATTTATTCAAACAATTGTATAAGCAAACAAATTGAATTCAAACAAAGTTGCATTGAACAATAAAAAAAGCTAAAAACGCCTCTCTACCAGAACTAAGCGCTTCCTACAATCTTTTCAACGCAAAAAAGCAAGAAACAACCTTATAACGAAATTTTAAAAAATACAAACTAAACCAAACAAGGATTTTGTTTCTTAAAAAAAAAAAAGGAAAAACCAAAACAAAAAAGGATAACTAGTACGTGCCGTTGGAACTGGCGCAGTATAGACCGCATGAGTTGGCATACAATATCGAAATGGTGGCGGCTGAGCTGCTTGTGCAGCACCCTGTCCACTACCAGATCCTGAAGCTGCCGCTGCTGCTCCTGATGTTGCCGCACTTCCACCGGCTGCTTGATTGCCATTTGCATTTGTTGGATCACCACCGCCGGCGGCACCACCACCGTCAGCTGTAACAGCTGCACCTGCATCTTTCTGATCCATATCACTTTTGCGTAACTATAAATGTACGGATATATACATTCATCCAACAAATAATATATTTTTCATTTTGTCATCGTTCTTATATAGTTTCTACAGTTATTTATTTATTTTTCTCATTTTTAGTACTAAAACATAAAAATTTAAAAATTATTTAAGGTTTTGGTTAACAATTTATCGGCTATGGTGTGTGGGAGGGAATGGTGTAGGGGATGTTGTCTTTCTTTTTCTTTTTCTTTTTTTCTGATCCAATTTATGAACTATCTACCCTGACGACACGACGGTCTCGGATTTAAATGGAAACTTATACAAATGATATAGTGCGCGACACGAATCGCTCTCGCTTTTCCTACCTTTTTCTTTTTTTTTTTTTCTTTTTCTTTTAACGTAAATTTCTCTTCGATTTAAACATAAATTTAATAAAAAATAAATAAAACCGAAAATCATATCTGAAAAGCAACACAAAGCCATCCCTAATGGAACTCTCAACAGACACGCTTAACTTTGTTTTTTTTTTTTCTGTTTTTAAGTTTTTCTTTTTATATTTAACATTAAGAGCATTCACTAAATAAATGAAAAAAAAAAACTGAAAAAAAAGATCCAAAACAACGCATAATCCTTCCAACATCCAATATAGACTTGACATCAACATCTGTTTCTACAAAAATGAACAAAATTTTGACACTTTACAACGATTACATGCTGCTGGCGTTCAAGTACTTTTTAAACTTTGCACTCTCGATAGTATATATATATACAGATACATATATATATATATATATAGAAATGAAGAAGAAAAGAACGGAAAATAGACAAATTTTGGTTCTGTATATAATTTTGTATTTTTTATTTTTTTTTGTACAACAAATGCAAGAAAACACGTAGGAATGTTCAAAATTTACAGCGATTCGCTCACACACAGACTTTCAAATATCAAGAAGAACATGTTTTAGAAGAAAGAAACTAAAAAAAAAAAACAAAAAAACCATGAAAGGAAGTTTGAATGAAAAAGTGGGAACACTGAAGTTGAAGCATTTACAGTGTGTCATAGAAAGAAGGGGTACTACCGAACTTTGACAGCCGACTGCGGCTACATTTGAAAATATTTTGCTGTTATTGGGTTCTGTCTTCGTCATTATTTTACCATGGAGCGCTATACGATTCCTTTGCGGAGTTCAGGAACGCCCAACACCCACAAGCTCTGGCTGGCCAACTACCTACTTTGCGGCCGTCAATCCTTTGTGGAGTTGAAGAACGCCAAGTCTCGGTACTGGAGAGTGAAACAGGAAGTTCCACAGGGGGGCGTCTTGTTGCCACTTCTTTTCAACTTCTACATCTCCAAACTACCCGGACGGAATCAATATTGTTTCATATGCCGACGACTGTACGGTCCTTACACAGCGCTGAATCAATATTGCTTCGTATGCCGACGACTGTACGGTCCTTCCAACTGGAACCAACGTGCCAACACTATGCACAGCGCTGAATCAATACTGTTTCATATGCCGACGACTGTACGGTCCTTTCAACTGGACCCAACGTGCCAACACTATGCATTGCGCTGAATCAATACTGTTTCATATGCCGACGACTGTACGGTCCTTACAACTGGGCCCAACGTGCCAAGACTGTGCACAGCGCTGAATCAATATTGTTTCATATGCCGACGACTGTACGGTCCTTACAACTGGGCCCAACGTGCCAACACTATGCATTGCGCTGAATCAATACTGTTTCATATGCCGACGACTGTACGGTCCTTACAACTGGGCCCAACGAGCCAACACTATGCATTGCGCTGAATCAATACTGTTTCATATGCCGACGACTGTACGGTCCTTACAACTGGGCCCAACGTGCCAACACTATGCATTGCGCTGAATCAATACTGTTTCATATGCCGACGACTGTACGGTCCATACAACTGGGCCCAACGTGCCAACACTATGCATTGCGCTGAATCAATATTGTTTCATATGCCGACGACTGTACGGTCCTTTCAACTGGACCCAACGTGCCAACACTATGCATTGCGCTGAATCAATACTGTTTCATATGCCGACGACTGTACGGTCCTTGCAACTGGTCCCAATGTGCCAAGACTGTGCACAGCGCTGAATCAATACTGTTTCATATGCCGGCGACTGTACGGTCCTTACAACTGGGCCCAACGTGCCAACACTATGCATTGCGCTGAATCAATACTGTTTCATATGCCGACGACTGTACGGTCCTTGCAACTGGTCCCAACGTGGCAAGACTGTGCACAGCGCTGAATCAATACTGTTTCATATGCCGACGACTGTACGGTCCTTACAACTGGGCCCAACGTTCCAAGACTGTGCACAGCGTGAACCAGTATTTTTTCATATGCCCCAGACCGGCTTCCAAGACGCGCCATGGTTGCCGTGTCATCAGGTCTGCCATTCCGCGGGAGGCATAGAAAAAGATGGTTAGACCAAGTCCGACATCTCGCCCGGAGCCGCCTAGGGATTCCTCCTGAGGAATTGGAGTCAATGGCGGAGGATCGAGAAGGATGGAGAGTCCACCTGAGCATCCTGCCCCCGCGACCCTCATGAAGGATTAGCGGGCCATTGAAAATGTATGTATGTATGTATGCCGACGACTGTACGGTCCTTGCAACTGGTCCCAACATGCCAACACTATGCACAGCGCTGAACTCCTATCTCTCTGTCGTGGATGAATTTCTCAGAGACGACAGAGAGAAATCCTCAGTCACACTCTTCACGTCCTGGGCAAGGGAGATAAGGTCAGTCCTTGACATAGACATAGCAGGACATCGAATTCCAACTTCCACCCAAGCAAGACTTCACACTAGGATCTTGGGAAGCCAGATCTCTGATGAGATTGCCAGACAAAGCTCAAAGGTGGCTTTCTCAGGACCCGAACCTACCATGGGTCTCCCTGCGTTCTCGGTTAAGGCCTCCATTGGCGATCTTGGGAAGCGAGATCTCCGATGAGATTGATAGACAAGGCCCAAAGGTGGCTTTCTCAGGACCCGAACCTACCATGGGTCTCCCTACGTTCTCGGTTAAGGCCTCCATTGACGATCTTGGGAAGCGAGATCTCCGATGAGATTGCTAGACAAGGTTCAAAGGTGGGTTTCTCAGGATCCGAACCTACCTTAGGTCTCCCTGCGTTCCCGGCTGAGGCCTCCATTGACGATCTTGGGAAGCGAGATCTCCGATAAGATTGCCAGACAAACCTCAAAGGTGGGTTTCTAAGGACCCGAACCTGCCCTACTTTCTCTGTTAAGGCCTCCATTGACGATCTTGGGAAGCGAGATCTCCGATAAGATTGCCAGACAAGGCTCAAAGGTGGGTTTCTAAGGACCCGAACCTGCCCTACTTTCTCTGTTAAGGCCTCCATTGACGATCTTGGGAAGCGAGATCTCCGATGAGATTGCTAGACAAAGATCAGAGGAGGCTTTCTCAGGTCCCGAGCCCGCGTTAGGTCTCCCTGCGTCCTCAGTTAGGGTTTTCATTGACGATTGGGTCTCCCACGAGCACAATTGTGTGTGGCATGACTCTCCAGGATGTTGATTGACTAACCGTATGCTCCCGGACGTTTGTAAGAAATCAGCGGCATTCTTGCTGTCTCTCAGCAGAAAAGACTTCAGACAACTTATTGGCGTCTTGACAGGCCACTTTGCTTTAGGCAAGCACCTTAACGTGTTGGGCTCAAGTGACACTACAATCTGCGATGCTTGTGAAGAGAGCTACGACACCGCGGAACATTATCTCTGTGAGTGTCCGACTTTTGCTCGGATCAAGTGGCAGATCCTCGATGCTGATGTTGTGAGTGATGATACTGTAAGCTCCTCGTCACTGAAGCTTCCTTAGAAAGACAAGGAAATCCGACAGTACAATGGACCAGTTGCGTCTGAGTGCTACAGTCGAGCGGGAAGTTTCAATAAAATGGGCAAACCAGGGTCTTGCTCTTCGACAGTACAATGGACCAGTTGCGACTGAGTGCTCCAGTCGAGCGGGCAGTTCCAATAAAATGGACAAACTAGGGTCTTGCTCGCCGACAGTACAATGGACCAGTTGCGACAGTTGAGCGTTCCCTATCTAAAAAAAAAAAAAAATGACTTCTTGGCGTCACTTTCGGCAGCATGATGACGTTCACCGCACGTGCATCAAACATCAGAAGCCGACTTAGACTTTGTAACAATGTACTCAAGTCCTTAGCGGGATCTTCCTGGGGGAATGGCTAAAGAGACGCTACTATGAACTATGCCGTCCCCATTTGGACACCGCAGCTGAGTGACACCAATAGACAGCATCTTCAAGTCTGTCAAAACGCGGCCATAAGGACCGTCACCGGATGTATATTTGGCGCAACAGCCAGGGCATAGCCTCTCGCAACCACTTGTGTTGTGTGCGTTATACTCTTCACACGAATGGAAGGGACCTACAGTTTAGTGGCGTTTTGAGAAGCTTTTTCGTGGCAACAATACTCTCAGATGTTTGTCGAGACGTTCGCGAGAGGTGGGACCGTGAAAAAACTTTTTTTGGTGTTTTCTGCGATTCGAACTTGGAACCTCACGCGCAGTGGTCCGACACACTAACCACTTGCGCCACAGCGCCCACCGGATGTCACATGCTGATCACCTCCATGCTGAGACAAAGTTGGTTCCAGTAGACCATAACACCATGCTCTCCAAGCAGTTCCTTCTAGCTTGTCACCGCCAAGACCACCCCAATCATCTTTTTCATTCGCAAAGGGTTCCAAATCTACAAATACGACCTCGATGCCTACATGCAGAGCACCAGGATCGACAGACAGACCTACAAAGATGCATTGAAAAGCATTCATCACACGACTGTGTCACACTTCATGGAGAATCTCTGCTCCCAACGTGGTCCTCGGAAGCCGCCCACCACCGATAACAGACGAAGAACGTAGCCAGTCTCGAAGAACAAGAACCACCCTAGCTCAGGGTGGTGCCGCTTGCCAAACACCTACAAGAACCGTCTCGACGCCTCCATAGAAGACAAATGCCCTGACTGCGGAAATGGCCCGCACAACACCAAACATCTTTTCAATCAAAACCGTCCGACTTGCGCCCTGATGCACTTTGGGAACGACCCATAGAACCTGCGGCCAACCCAAAATATGGCTTCGGTGGCACAGAGTGTGCGGGAGAACCAAGAAGTCTCAATTTCCCGGCGTTCGTAGGATTTATGGTCGAAATGAGCGTCCTTCCGAGCTCACCATTCGGCGAATTATGAAGAAATTCGACAGAAGCGGTTCAGTGGCTGATCGAGCAGTCTCAGTACGTCAACGGAACCCGCGGTCGACCGAAAAGATGGTTGAAACGTGAGCAAACAGAATTGTCAATCTTGGAGCAATGAATATCCAAGAAGTACTATGTCAACACCTTTGCATACCGAACGCCTCTGATGTACTGGGTTTCTCAGGGCCACCACAACAAATTGATGAGGAACGCCAGCAAGCAAGAGGCGTACAAAGCGGCGTCGCATAGAATGACTAGAGCTGCTCGCAAGCTGAACGAGCGGAGGAGGAAAGAGGAACATCGACTTCTCAGAAAGAAGCGCTCGATTGAGCAGCTTGAGGGACTTTATTGCAGGAATGGCGTTCGGAATTTCTACCAAAAGGTACCCAGGGCTTCCAAGCCAGAAAAGAAGCCTGCGGGATCGAAACCGGTAACGTAATAGCAGAATCGTAGTCGACGATGAGGATATCCAAGAAATACCTCTGCAGATTGTCAGACAGAACGAGCCATTCAAACAGTGACGATGACAGACAAGGTTCCCATGAACCCAAAGTGATATCTAGACTTAAGTCCAACAAGAGCTGCTGGTGTGAGGAGATGAGTTGGTAGGGAGCGTGCACCAGTTCATCTGGTCTCCCTACATTCTCAGTTAAGGCCTCCATTGACGATGTTGGGAAGCGAGATCTCCGATGAGATTGCTAGACAAGGCTCAAAGGTGGCTTTCTCAGGACCCGAACCTGCCCTACTTTCTCGGTTAAGGCCTCCATTGACGATGTTGGGAAGCGAGATCTCCGATGAGATTGATAGACAAGGCTCAAAGGTGGCTTTCTCAGGACCCGAACCTGCCTTGGGTCTCCCTACTTTCTCGGTTAAGGTCTCCATTGACGATCTTGGGAAGCGAGATCTTCGATGAGATTGATAGACAAGGCTCAAAGGTGGCTTTCTAAGGCCCCGAAGCTGCCTTGGGTCTCCCTACTTTCTCGGTTAAGGCCTCCTTTGACGATCTTGGGAAGCGAGATCTCCGATGAGATTGCTAGACAAGGCTCAAAGGTGGGTTTCTCAGGACCCGAACCTGCCTTGGGTCTCCCTACTTTCTCGGTTAAGGCCTCCATTGACGATGTTGGGAAGCGAGACCTCCGATGAGGTTGCTAGACAAGGCTCAAAGGTGGCTTTCTCAGGCCCCGAACCTGCCTTGGGTCTCCCTACTTTCTCGGTTAAGGCCTCCATTGACGATCTTGGGAAGCGAGATCTCCGATGAGACTGCTAGACAAGGCTCAAAGGTGGCTTTCTCAGGCCCCGAACCTGCCTTGGGTCTCCCTACTTTCTCGGTTAAGGCCTCCATTGATGATGTTGGGAAGCGAGATCTCCGATGAGATTGCTAGACAAAGATCAGAGGAGGCTTTCTCAGGTCCCGAGCCCGCGTTAGGTCTCCCTGCGTCCTCAGTTAGGGCTTTCATTGACGATTGGGTCTCCCACGAGCACAAATGTGTGCATGCACCACTTCATCTGTAAAATCTGTTCGGACGAAAGTATGCCCGATCCTAAAGAAAGGAGACCATCTGAACTGCCCCAACTACAGAGGTATAAGTCTCCTCAACATCGCATATAAGATCCTGTTTGCCGTGCTATGTGAACGCCTAAAACCGATCGTCAACAACCTGATAGGTCCTCTCGACATTCTGTCTGTCGTACTACTTACTTAGGTTGGGGTGGACCATGGCGTCAACCAACAACCAACAAGCCTCTCCATTTAGCTCGGTCATCAGCTAATTGCCTCCAGTTGCGCACTCCAACTTGGTCGAGGTTCCCTTGAACTTGTACGTGCCACCTACGACGATGAGGGCTTCTACTGCGTCGTCCCTATGGGTTAGATTCGAAGACTCTGCTGTATTATGTGAACGCGCTATCGCGCTGGTAGGTCCTTGTCAGCGCGGTTTCAGGCCGGGAAAGTCCACCATTGACCAAGTATTCACACTACGGCAGCTGTACCACCTCTCCATCGACTTCAAATGTCTGCGACAGAATGTACGACGATTTCTTCAGAGCTATGTCGAGTCTCTGTCAAGCTCGTCCGTCTGTGTAGGAGGACGATGGAGAACTCTCGCTGCTCCATCAAAGTCTGAAGGAACACCACCGAACCGTTCGACGTCAAGAAATGTCTTAGACAAGGTGATGCGCTATCATGCGAATTGTACGAAACCCTCAAGCCAATACCGGAGATACAATCGTTGCCTGTACACTCGCTTGGTTGATTAGGATCGGCCCTCGACGAGGATGCACTTAGACCAGAGATAGGTACTCGCTTACGCCGATGAGACTCACACAGTTGGAGGAATTCAGCGGGCCGTGATTGAGACGTTTGTGAGTATTGAGACAGAGGCAGCAAGGATGGGCTTAGCGGTCAATGAAAGCAAGAAAGGACACCAAACGCCGGCGTCTTGGACAGAACGCCGCAGTAGACATCCCTTTGAGGTAGCAGAGGACTATGGCTCTATGGTGAGCTCCGCAAATGACACCAGTGGTGAGATCAAACGAAGGATTACTCTTGCCAATCGCTAGGTGAACCCCGTAGACGAATCAGTAGAAATTCGGTGAAGTGGGAGGACCGAAATAGGATGAACAAGACTCCTGCCAAATCCCTGCTTTCACGGGCTAAGAAGGCAATTGAGTAACAAAGCCCGGTAACTCTGTATCAGACACGAATATGAGGCATGGAATCAGTTGAGGATGTCCTTGGGTACTTTGAGAGAAAACTTCTTCGATTGATAGACTGCATAGACGGCTAGTGGAGGGTAAGATACAATGCAGCACTATACGCTCTCTACATCGTCTTAGCCAGAAGAGTTCACATCCAGCGAGTAAGATGGCGGGGTCATGTAGAATGGAGCCCAACGTTCCAGCCTAGAAAATCTTTGAATCCACCCCTGATGGACGGCGCAGTAGAGGACCGATGATAACGCAAACAAATGAACTAACTTGGCGTGTGCAACTGGAGGCAGCTGGCTCGTAACCGGGCTGGCTCGTGAAGGCTGGTTGAGTCACAGGTCCACCCCGGACTCTAGCGCCACCTTAGTAAGTAAGATTGGAAGGCTTGAGTAATTTATTGGAGACAAAGTAAACCTTTCCTCCATGACACACTGTATAATGACTGTAGGAAGCTAAGAAGAGGGCTTACAGGATTCTAGAGGGCACAGGGATGGACAGGAGTACAGAGCAAACGATCATCTAAAGACAAAGACAAGACATGAAATTTGCTTGCACACACAAGTTGGTTACACAGTTCTCGACGATAAATATGTTCGATTTCGTGAATCTATTTTCGAAAATTTTAAGACGGCTTTGTGTGGAAAACTTTTCGACAGTTTGTGAGTGTGTCTCTCAATGTGGAAAGTTCTAGGAAATCGGACAGAGGTCGATAGGCTAATGGGAATGCTTGGAACTCTGTGAACAGTTCAGATGAAGAGAAGGGAAAACGGTGTCGCAATGGACCTACTTATTGGTCTAAGCGAGTCCTAGGTTAAAGGAGTACTCCGCAACTGCTGGCGTTCCACAGGGTTCCGTTCTCAGATCCGTTCTCTGCAACATAATGTACGATGGCACACTGAGACTGAGAGTCGCAGATGGACAGATGACAGTGGTTACGGCGATAGAAGTTAGACGAGTTAGAACTGAACGCAAACGAAACCATCGACTCTGTCAAACAATGGCTAGAGTCAAGGAGTTTAACCTTGGCAGAGAACAGGACGGAGGCAGATCTTATTAGCTACACGATACACTCCAAAAGCTCCGTTAAGTACCTCTGCGTTATGTTAGACAACCGAATTAACTTCGGTAAACATATGGAGTGCATATCAAAGAAGGCATCAAATGTATACACGGCGTTTTCTAGAATGCTGCCATTGGGGGGCCCAAGAAGCCTGTCTAGCTGTCTAGAGAGTCGTGAGCTCAACAACGCTCTACGCATCTCCAATCTGGTCGTAGGCGCTTAAAGTTAAGCAGCATTTGCTGCGGATGAATAGTGTCTACAGACTTATAGGACTGTCTCGGATGAAGCGGCGTACGTCATCGCGGGTAGAATCCCCATAGATATCATACCGCACTACGAGTCATATCGGCTTTATAGGACTATCTCGGATGAAGCGGCGTACGTCATCGCCATAGATATCCTACCACACTACGAGTCATATCGGCTTTATAGGACTATCTCGGATGAAGCGGCGTACGTCATCGCCATAGATATCCTACCACACTACGAGTCATATCGGCTTTATAGGACTATCTCGGATGAAGCGGCGTACGTCATCGCGGGTAGAATCCCCATAGATACCATACCGCACTGCGAGTCATATCGGCTTTATAGGACTATCTCGGATGAAGCGGCGTCCGTCATCGCGGGTAGAATCCCCATAGATACCATACCGCACTACGAGTCATATCGACTTTATAGGACTATCTCGGATGAAGCGGCGTACGTCACCACGGGTAGAATCCCCATAGATATCATACCGTACTAGGAGTCATATCGGCTTTATAGGAATATCTCGGATGAAGCGGCGTGCTTCATCACAGGTAGAATCCCCATAGATATCCTACCGCACTACGAGTCATATCGGCTTTAGAGGACTATCTCGGATGAAGCGGCGTACGTCATCGCGGGTAGAATCCCCATAGATATCATACCGCACTACGAGTCATATCGGCTTTATAGGACTATCTCGGATGAAGCGGCGTACGTCATCGCCATAGATATCCTACCACACTACGAGTCATATCGGCTTTATAGGACTATCTCGGATGAAGCGGCGTACGTCATCGCGGGTAGAATCCCCATAGATACCATACCGCACTGCGAGTCATATCGGCTTTATAGGACTATCTCGGATGAAGCGGAGTCCGTCATCGCGGGTAGAATCCCCATAGATACCATACCGCACTGCGAGTCATATCGGCTTTATAGGACTATCTCGGATGAAGCGGCGTTCGTCATCGCGGGTAGAATCCCCATAGATACCATACCGCACTACGAGTCATATCGACTTTATAGGACTATCTCGGATGAAGCGGCGCACGTCATCGTGGGTAGAATCCCCATAGATATCATACCGCTCTACGAGTTATATCGGCTTTATAGGACTATCTCGGATGAAGCGGCGCACGTCATAGTGGGTAGAATCCCCATAGATATCATACCGCTCTACGAGTCATATCGACTTTATAGGACTATCTCGGATGAAGCGGCGCACGTCATCGTGGGTAGAATCCCCATAGATACCATACCGCACTACGAGTTATATCGGCTTTATAGGACTATCTCGGATGAAGCGGCGCACGTCATAGTGGGTAGAATCCCCATAGATATCATACCGCTCTACGAGTCATATCGACTTTATAGGACTATCTCGGATGAAGCGGCGCACGTCATCGTGGGTAGAATCCCCATAGATATCATACCGCTCTACGAGTTATATCGGCTTTATAGGACTATCTCGGATGAAGCGGCGCACGTCATAGTGGGTAGAATCCCCATAGATATCATACCGCTCTACGAGTCATATCGACTTTATAGGACTATCTCGGATGAAGCGGCGTACGTCATCGCGGGTAGAATCCCCATAGCTATCTTGGCTGAAGAAGCAAGGAGAATTCGGGATGGAATTATTGGAAACCCAAACTCTACTGAATTAAGAAGACACGAAAGGGCAGCAACAAAGATGGGACGCCTATTCCGCGGATGGATTCATGGATAAATAGAAACCATGGAGAGGTTAACTACCAACTGACGCAATTTCTCTTACCGCCTTAGACTCGATGACTTGCCTGGATGCCCAGTATGTTCTGGATACGACGAAGACCCAGAACATCTCCAGAACTGTCCAAGGTTCCATGAGAAAAAACGGAGACTTGATGCTACAAATACGATAGCGGAGGTGCTAAAATCGGTGGGTAATTGGGAGGCACTCTGGACACTAGTAATTCAAATACAAATCGATCTCAGACAGCCGAAAGGCCAGAGAAGAAAACGCTGACGGAGAACCCGCCCTGCGAATTAACACCTGACGGTGGTTCCACAGGGCGAGGTCATAGCTAGCGCAGAGGTAAGGTTTAGTCAGTAAGAATCTTACACTGGTTCCTATGAAAGGATCCGACAAGGTCAGGTTTAGTCAGTAAGAATCTTACACTGGTGCCTATGAAAGGATCCGACAAGGCTCAGACAGCCAGAAGGCCAGAGAAGAAAACACTGACGGAGAACCCGCCCTGCGAATTAACACCTGACGGTGGTCCCACGGGGCGAGGTCATAGCTAGCGCAGAGGTAAGGTTTAGTCAGTAAGAATCTGACACTGGCGCCTATGAAAGGATCCGACAAGGCTCAGATAGCCGGAAGACCAGAGAAGAAAACACTGACAGAGAACCCGCCCTGCGAGTTAACACCTAACGGTGCTCCCATAGGGCGAGGTCATAGCTAGCGCAGAGGTAAGGTTTAGTCAGTAAGAATCTGACACTGGTGCCTATGAAAGGGTTCGGCAAGGCTCAGACAGCCGGAAGGCCAGAGAAGAAAACACTGACGGAGAACCCGCCCTGCGAATTAACACCTGACGGTGGTCCCACAGGGCGAGGTCATAGCTAGCGCAGAGGTAAGGTTTAGTCAGTAAGAATCTGACACTGGTGCCTATGAAAGGTTCCCTCTCCTCCTACCTAATCTAACCTACATATGTACCTATGGACTTTGCGGTATATATCGTAAATTTTGGAACTGTCGCATGCAATTGAATTGACGAAATCGAACAAATTTATCTCAAGCGAGAGAGACAGAGAGAAAGAGAGAGAGAGCATCCCAAGTAATGAAAGATACATCGAAGTTTGAAATATTCACATAGACTCATCTCGTATTAAAGCTTAAATACATTTAGTTCTACTTTCTATAGATAGTGGCGTGGGTACAGAGGGTATACAGACAGCCACAAGCATATACAAATATCTAGATACTTCATCTGCTTACCTCCGCATAGTGCTCTTCGTTTTGTTGCAACAAATCCACACACAACTCGGCCAAATGTATAAGATCTTCTAGCTTCTTAGCTGGTGGCACTATCATTTCGCCACGCAGATCCTCTGAAAAACCAAAGAAAACCAAGTTAAACAGAAAACTTTTGAAGTTCTTTTGGAAAAAATGCAACAAGAAATATATATAAAGCAATATTGACCCTCGATTTTCGCCTCAGACGACAGTCGTGTGTAGTTCACTAGCGCTGCAGTTTCTAAACTCTTCTTGATCATCTGGCGGACTTCTTCTGGTGGCACTGGTGTCACTATATCCTTCATAAGTACTCGCTCCAGCAGTGATAAGGTCGCCTTCAGAGCACCCTCCGGTCGTCCAAATGGAAAACAAAATCGAAAATTTGTAATCTGATACTCGAGCAGGACGCGCAATCGTTCCTTGATCTCCTGGAATTTCTCCTTCTCCTCATGTGTTATGCTACCAACGCCATCTGGCCTATATCGAGTTGGATGTCCAACGACAAAAAATAAAAAAAAAATCGAATCGAAAATTTCAGATAAATAGATACGAGCGAGATAGAAACAGATCCATTAGGTTGATATTTTGTTACCTATTCCCATGTACATGGCTGGCACAAAATGCAAAAGAATAATGAATTAGAGTTGGATCGATCATGAATTGCTTTTCGGCACGATCCAACAGATCGGAGAGATAGCACAGATGTCGGTAACACCCTCTTACGCCGTACCGTGCACAGTATTCATCCAAAACGAACACTTGTCCGGGACTAAACCAACCCTATATGGTGTAAGAATTTTTTTTTGTTTTGTTTCTTTTGTTTTCTCTTGCTTTCAATTGTTTTCAATTTAATTTCAAATTAAAGTAAAAAATAAAAAATAAAAGAAAAGCAACCAAACTATGTCGTCTCCGTCATTGAGTTGACCCAGCAATGGCAAGATCAACTCGATCAGGGGGGCGTCACAGTTTGATGGAAAATTAAAAAGAATTTTGAAAAGTTTTTTTGGTTTTTTCGTTAAAAAAAATAATTACCAATGATGCATATGGATCGTTTAGTCGATATTCGAGCGTAAGGTTTTGTAGAATTCTAAATAGCGTCGCATGATCAAAAGTACAAGGATCGGCACTTATAAAATCTTCCATGCCATGTTTTCTCGCTTTGTCGGCATCTATTGTGTTGGGGGAAATTTTTATATGTATTTGTATTGTGGATAAATGTATCTTATATATATATATAGAATTTATTTCAATCTGTTTCGTGGCTGTTTGTCGCGTAACTAGTGTATGATCCTGTACGAGTGTCATTTGTAGAAGAGGTGCAACATTCTGAGTCTGTCCAGCCATAAACACTGTTGTCTGGGTCATAGATTTCCGTCCATCTGATCAAAGTGAAACGAGGATAACAACATTCAAGGTAAGATCCAACAAGCCTGCCTACAGGGCACCACTAAGATATGATTTGAGAAGTGTATACCTGATGAATGGAGTCTGAGACCTAAGGGGGTTCTGGACCAATTATAGAGGGATCAGTCTCCACGACATCGCATACAAGATTTTTTCTGCCTGAAACCTTTAATCAACAGTCTGATTGGTCCCTGTCGGTAACAGGCCAGGATAGTCCACCAACGATCAAGTCTTCACACTTCGACAGATCTTCGACAGAGAACACGAAGAGCCCATACATCACCACTCGCCTCTAAGATATGATTTGAGAAGTGTATGCCTGATGAATGGAGTCTCAGAATTGAGGGGGTTCTGGGCCAATTATAGAGGAATCAGTCTCCACGACATCGCCTGAAACCTTCCATCAACAGCCTGATTGGCCCCTATCGGTATCAGGCCAGGAAAGTCCACCAACGATCCAATCTTCACACTTCGACAGATCCTCGACAGAGAACCCCAAAAGCCCAAAACCATACTCACCATCTGTTGATCGATTTGAGGGGCCTCAGTGACAGCATCTACAGAGATTTAGTTTTGGCATCCCTGCCAAACCAGTGCTTCTATGCAGGATGCTCGCTGCTCCAGGCGAACCCCACAGGCGGATCAGTAGAAATGCGGTGAAGTGGGAGGGTTGTGAGCCCTTGTTTTCGGATAATAACCTCGCTGATAAAAGGAAGAAGAAGAAGAAGATGCTCGCTGCTCCATCAACGTCGGTAATGACCTCATCGAGATCTTTGACGCGCTGACATGTGACTTCTTGAATAGCGTGCTTGCACGGATTGTGGGAAACTCCCAAGCCAACACCAGAGGTACAATCCATCGAAAGTCTGTACAACAGCTTGCATATGCCGACGCCGACGATGTTGACATAATAGGATGAACTCAGTGAGTTTCGTCGAACGAATTAGTAGAATTCAGGGGGCTGTCACCGGTGCGTTTTGCAAGCATTGAAGCAAAAGCGGCCAAAATGGCTTTAAGGTCAAACGAGGGCAAAACCAAGTACACGCCGTCAGCAAGAAGGGACAATCACCATCGACAGATCGTCACAGTGGACAGCCACAACTTCGACGTAGTAAATCAGTACAATGGACCTATTTCTGGTCTAAGTGCATCCTCCATCGAGGGCCGATCTTAACCGACCAACCAGCCCAAGGAACTTTGTTCACCTTGGCTTTGCTCCTAGTCCCGCAAAACGACATCAGCAACTTGCCAATCGGTGTTTGTTGAGCTAATAAGCCAATTCAACAGGGAAGCTCTATCTCGAGGAACTAAGGAGACTATGATCCTGTTCATCCCTGTCCTGCTTTACAGCGCTGATGCATGGACTTTACTGAAGGCGGATGGAAGACATCCTTGGTCGTTTCGAGAGAGAAATTCGCGACGGGCTTTGAAGAAGACGATTCAGTGACATCGACTTAGTCAACAAAATTGCGTATTGAACAGTCTGGACACTAGTAATTCAAATACATATCGATCCCAGACAGCCGGAAGGCCAGAGAACAAAACACTGACGTAGAACCCGCCCTGCGAATTAACACCAGACGGTGGTCCCACAGGCCGAGGTCATAGCTAGCGCAGAGGTAAGGTTTAGTCAGTAAGAGTCTGACACTGGCGCCTATGAAAGGATCCGAAAAGGGGCTCTCACAGCCGGAAGGCCAGAGAAGAAAACACTGACAGAGAACCCGCCCTGCGAACAACAAAATTGCGTATTGAATGTTTGAGATGGATAGGACATGTAAACCGAATGGACAGTGACGCTTCCCCCCGCAGAGTCTACAAATTTAACCGAGAGGGACGACAAAGGAAAGGGACGACATAGTAGATGGACGCGCAGTAGATGGACGCCCAGTAGATGGACGCGCAGTAGATTGACGACGCAGTAGATGGACGACGTGGTAGAGGGCCTCCTCGCCATTGGTGATGCCCACAAGTTCAATGGGACCTCAACCAATTTGGAGTGCACAGCTGGAGGGAATTGGCTAAATGGCCTCCTCGCCATTGGTGACGCCCACAAGTTCAATGGGACCTTAACCAATTTGGAGTGCACAGCTGGAGGGAATTGGCTAAATGGCCCCCTCGCCATTGGTGATGCCCACAAGTTCAATGGGACCTCAACCAATTTGGAGTGCACAGCTGGAGGGAATTGGCTAAATGGCCCCCTCGCCATTGGTGATGCCCACAAGTTCAATGGGACCTCAACCAATTTGGAGTGCACAGCTGGAGGGAATTGGCTAAATGGCCTCCTCGCCATTGGTGACGCCCACAAGTTCAATGGGACCTCAACCAATTTGGAGTGCACAGCTGGAGGGAATTGGCTAAATGGCCTCCTCGCCATTGGTGATGCCCACAAGTTCAATGGGACCTCAACCAATTTGGAGTGCACAGCTGGAGGGAATTGGCTAAATGGCCTCCTCGCCATTGGTGACGCCCACAAGTTCAATGGGACCTTAACCAATTTGGAGTGCACAGCTGGAGGGAATTGGCTAAATGGCCTCCTCGCCATTGGTGATGCCCACAAGTTCAATGGGACCTCAACCAATTTGGAGTGCACAGCTGGAGGGAATTGGCTAAATGGCCTCCTCGCCATTGGTGACGCCCACAAGTTCAATGGGACCTCAACCAATTTGGAGTGCACAGCTGGAGGGAATTGGCTAAATGGCCTCCTCGCCATTGGTGATGCCCACAAGTTCAATGGGACCTCAACCAATTTGGAGTGCACAGCTGGAGGGAATTGGCTAAATGGCCTCCTCGCCATTGGTGATGCCCACAAGTTCAATGGGACCTCAACCAATTTGGAGTGCACAGCTGGAGGGAATTGGCTAAATGGCCTCCTCGCCATTGGTGACGCCCACAAGTTCAATGGGACCTCAACCAATTTGGAGTGCACAGCTGGAGGGAATTGGCTAAATGGCCCCCTCGCCATTGGTGATGCCCACAAGTTCAATGGGACCTTAACCAATTTGGAGTGCATAGCTGGCGGGAATTGGCTAAAGACCGAGCTAAATGGAGATCCTTGAGGTTGAGGTTGAGGCCGAGGTTCACCCTCAACTATAGCGCCGCCTAAGTTAGTAAGTAAGCTGATATCTCTCTGCCTGGCATTGGCAGTGTTCTTACTGCTTCAGTGTTCAGTTGGAATTTGTTCAATAAGGACTGATGGAGCTGCTTTTAGAAAGGTCCTGACTGCTTTGCAGTTGCCTGGAGTATTCCTACGACCTGGGACCCTGCACAGGGACAGTTGTCATCTATCTGCGATCTCATCTATAAAACTGCGACGATACTTACTTATTAAGGTGGCGTTACAGTTCAGGGTAAACCTGGGACTCAACCAACAATACTCTCCATTGACCTGCGACGATGGAGCTTATTTAGGCGAACCCCACAGGCGGATCAGTAGAAATGCGGCGAAGTGGGAGGGTTGTGATCCCTTGTTTTCGGATCGTAGCCTCGCTGATAAAAGGAAGAAGAAGAAGAAGAAGATGGAGCTTCTTTATTTCCAGCCAAGTGGCGACTGGCACCCTCCTTCACTAGCTCATCCGCTTGGCAGTTGCCTGGAATATCCCTACGACCTGGAACGCACTATAGGGACAGTTGGAGACGTACGTCTTTGCTTAACCAACTTGGATCTCAACGGTGGCGATTCCAAGACTTTAATTGCTGCCTGGCTGCCTTTGTATGTTACGGAGGGCAAATTCAGTTTTCCAATGATCCATGCCGTCCAGAACCAGAAGAGCGACAAACAAGTGCTACACATCCTGAGGCAGCGAACCCGTGATGTGGAGCTTAAGAAATACTGCATAAGCCTGCTAGAAAAATTTGGAATTGGGAATTGGGACTAGAAGAGAAGATCCTCTAGAAAGCCAGGCTGCTGCATCTTGAATTGCTTCAAATACGCTACAGTGATCCGGAAATCTAGCGATAGTCTGTAGGTCAGCTGAGCTGGAAAGGACTCCTGCTCCATCCATTTATATATGTGTATCTCCATAGCAGCGGAACTTGGAATTCTGTCAGATAATGCGGGACCCTATGGTACGTTGTGCTAGATAAAGCATAGTTGACTAGAATTCTAAGGCCTTTCTGGCACGTTCTTGCGGGTTCAGGTTCCAAATGATTTTCTTGGCCAGGATTAGGCTTTCACTGATTTGCACTGAAATGGGGGGGTTACGATTCCTTGAGTCAAACAGGCGAACTCCACAGGCGGATCAGTAGAGGGTCAGTAGAGGATCAGTAGAGGATCAGTATAGGACCAGTAGAGATTCAGTAGAAATGCAGTGAACTGGGAGGGTTACGATCTTTTAAGGCGTTAGGTGAACTGCAGAGGCAGATGAGTAGAGGGTCAGTAGAGGATCAGTAGAGGATCAGTAGAGGATCAGTTGAGGATCAGTAGAGAATCAGTAGAGATTCAGTAGAGATTCAGTAGAAATGCACTGAAGTGGGAGTGGTTACGATCTTTTGAGGCAAACAGGCGAACTCCACAGGCGGATCAGTAGAGGGTCAGTAGAGGATCAGTAGAGGATCAGTAGAGGATCAGTAGAGGATCAGTTGAGGATCAGTAGAGAATCAGTAGAGATTCAGTAGAAATGCACTGAAGTGGGAGTGGTTACGATCTTTTGAGGCAAACAGGCGAACTCCACAGGCGGATCAGCAGAGGGTCAGTAGAGGATCAGTGAGGATCAGTAGAGAATCAGTAGAGATTCAGTAGAAATGCACTGACGTGGGAGTGGTTACGATCTTTTGAGGCAAACAGGCGAACTGCACAGACAGATCAGTAGAGGATCAGTAGAAATGCAGTGAAGTGGGAGGGTTACGATCTTTTTGAGTCAAACAGGCGAACTGCACAGGCAGATCAGTAGAGGATCAGTAGAGTTCAGTAGAAATGCAGTGAAGTGGGAGGGTTACGATCTTTTTTGAGTCAAACAGGCGAATGGAACAGGCAGATCAGTAGAGGATCAGTAGACATGCACTGAAGTGGGAGTGGTTTCTGTCTTTTGAGTCAAACAGGCGATCTCTACAAGCAGATCAGTAGAGGATCAGTAGAGGATCAGTAGAAATGCACTGAAGTGGGAGTGGTTGCTGTCTTTTGAGTCAAACAGGCGATCTCTACAAGCAGATCAGTAGAGGATCAGTAGAGGATCAGTAGAAATGCACTGAAGTGGGTGGGTTATGATCCCATGTGTTTCAGATGATATTCTCGCCGAGATAGTAAGAAGAAGAAGAGGAAGAAGAAGTACCACCATGGTTCGCAGAAAACTGTCTGTCTGTCTGTCTGTCTGTTTCTAGTGCAAAAGTGTAGTTCAAAGTGTAGTAGTGAGTGGCCTTGATGTATCTTTGAGATTGTTTTCTAAGTCATTATGTGAATGTGTTAGTTTTATGCAAAGCAAATATGAAAATATACACTAGTACATACATACGTGCACATATATATGCACACACACATTAGTTGCATACATATGTACAAATAGAATTTAAAAGAATGCCAAGATACTCCTCTACGAGTATGTACTGTACACTCGTGTATATTTGTTTTATTCATATGGATTTGGTTTTTGTAGGTACCTCCTTGTATTTTTGAAATAGCAGAATTTTTATCTTGTGTAACCGGTGGAGTTGGCTTATGCGATTGACCCGTGGCCCGATACATTGCCATCACCCATAGACTGCATTCGTTTTCATCGTCACACGCATATGCGATGCTATCACCTTCTCGTACTGCATTGAAAAAGTATCTGCCGCCATTCAAATCGATTCCGAACATTAGGTTCGCTGTTAATAATTACAATTTACATTATATCTTAATGCGTAACAACAAATATATATGTTTTGAGTGAAACAAACCACTGGCTCCTTCAATGTAGTCGACAGTGTATCCATCGAGTTGCATCATTTCAGATGGTTCAGACTTTTTCTCTTTATAACTACACATTGCGAATGTATATTGCGATACTTGTACTAGAACGAAGTATCGTTTCTTCCATTTTTTCCACACCGTTTTGCCAATTGCAAATAAGTATCTAAAGTAAAGGGATGTTGTAACAGGGATGCGGCATGGTAACATAAATTTAAAATATCTTTTGCTGCAGCACAGCAAACAGATACATATTAGTTTCTCACCCACAATGCTTCATGTTGAGCGGTCTTTCCATTCGACACGCGATCTTTATACGAAGATCCTGATCAGGTAGATTTTTCGGTACCGTCATTCGATGCCACTCGGGTGACTAAAGTTTAGAAAAAAACCGAAAAAAATAAACGAGAAACAAACACAGTTTTCTATCTCATCCATCGGATAGGGGGTATACCTTCGAAGACAGTGGCGTAGGTTTAATAATAAATTTTCCTAATTCTTTATCTTCTAAGGCAAGCATACCCGGATTTTCGGTATACAGTTTAATTTTAACTACTGGCAGAGGATGAGTCGTTGTAAAATCACCTTGTGTGTCCCACCTAACAAAAAAAAACAAATGATTACCATTACCAAGTATGATTAGAGCGTGTCGTGTGAGTGACTCACATTGGTTTTGAAGCTTCGGCTTGATCGGTTTGAAGTTTCTCACCATTTTCCACTTCCATTGTACAATAGACTATGCGATTGGGTGCCAAAGATTTCAATCCCTTCACCTCCATCACAATCACTTCCAATTGAAATGTTAGAACAACGTCGAGTTTGGATAATTGTGTGTCACTGTCGGCTGTATCGCCTTCGAGCTTAGACAGTGATCCGTGCGATCGAAGGATCATTTTGCTAACATTCATCATGTAGTAGGTACAAATTAATAAGATATATTTTATATTTAAATTTAAAATTACAACTAAAACCAACGACAGAGAAATTATTTAAAAAAAAAAACCAAAAAATAATATTTTTTTTTATCGTCGATTGGGTAGGAGAGTACTGCCCAGTCCTGCTGCAAATTCTGTTACAAAGCTTTCAGCGCAAAAGTGTATGAAGTATCGAATTAGGAATTGGTACCGTTAGGCAGTAGATATCACCCAGTGTGGGTGAAGTTACTACTTAAGCTTAAGAGCACTAGCGCGATCACTACGGGCCTCATTACTAGACAGATCTGGCCTGAGTTGGATTAGAAACGCTCCAACTGCCTTATCGGGCTGATAAGGTTGCTCATCGCAACTACAGTAGGTGTCATTACGGGGCACTGGCATCATCGGAAGGCATGCCACCAGGCTAGGCACCCAAGCAAAGGATTTCTGCAGAAGTTGCAAGGGCGAGGAGGAGGAAACCTTTTTTGTCGTGCCAGGCCCTCTCCGCTCACAGAAGGCTACACTTAGGAGCCTAGCTCTTCAACCTGAACCTTCGGTTCAGCCATTATGATGGAGTGAGGTATCTTAGACTTGCATGAGTTCGGCAAAAAAATTGCTAACCATGGGCCAAATCGTCTCTCCCGTGAACGTACAACTCGTAACGTAATTTGTATTGTTTCGTTGGTAGGTCTAGCAAAGGGGCAAATCGTCTCTCCCGTGAACGTACAACTCGTAACGTAATTTGTATTATTTCGTTGGTAGGTCTAGCAACAGGCCAAATCGTCTCTCCCGTGAACGTACAACTCGTAACGTAATTTGTATTGTTTCGTTGGTAGATCTAGCAACAGGCCAAATTGTCTCGTACAATTCTGTTGCTAAATCTACCAACGAAACAATACAAATTACGTCACGAGTTGTACGTTCACGGGAGAGACGATTTGGCTCGAGATTTTTGAAGGTTGAAACAGTCGAAGGCTTTCCATTCTTAGGAAGCCGACGGTAGCGCCGTGGGGGTATAAATCTCGTTTGAATGAACTCTTCCACTCTTCCAGTATACCGGGTGTTCGGACTTGCCGAGGCACCTATATACGAATAACCCCGAATCACTACCAAAGTACAGACGCGAATGTCCAGAACTCAGTGAAACCAACGAAATATTGTGAGGGAGTTTGACGTCGGACGGATACAATCGCAAGAGACAATCAGAACCTTTGCCAATCGAATCTCCTATAATCTCAATCTAAGTCCAATGCCGGCCAGCAGCAAGTGCGGAAGACCAGTGGCAACGTTGCCAACAAGCCATTAGAGGATAATGGAGGAGGAGGAGGAGGAAACCTTCTTTGTACGTGCCAGGCCCTCTCCGCCCACAGAAGGCTACACTTAGGAGCCTACCTATCTCCTATAATCTCAATCTAAGTCCAATGCCGGCCAGCAGCAAGTGCGGAAGACCAGTGGCAACGTTGCCAACAAGCCATTAGAGGATAATGGAGGAGGAGGAGGAGGAAACCTTCTTTGTACGTGCCAGGCCCTCTCCGCCCACAGAAGGCTACACTTAGGAGCCTACCTATCTCCTATAATCTCAATCTAAGTCCAATACCGCCAACAGCAAGTGCGGAAGACCAGTGCCAACGTTGCCAACAAGCCATTAGAGGATAATGGAGGAGGAGGAGGAGAAAACCTTCTTTGTACGTGCCAGGCCCTCTCCGCCCACAGAAGGCTACACTTAGGAGCCTACCTATCTCCTATAATCTCAATCTAAGTCCAATGCCGGCCAGCAGCAAGTGCGGAAGACCAGTGGCAACATTGCCAACAAGCCATCAGAGGATAATGGAGGAGGAGGAGGAGGAAACCTTCTTTGTACGTGCCAGGCCCTCTCCGCCCACAGAAGGCTACACTTAGGAGCCTACCTATCTCCTATAATCTCAATCTAAGTCCAATACCGCCAACAGCAAGTGCGGAAGACCAGTGCCAACGTTGCCAACAAGCCATTAGAGGATAATAATGGGCTTCTCTCAGCCACCACAACGAAACCCATGCTTTGACGAAGAATGCCGGCAAGCACTTGCGTACAAAGCGGTGCTTCATAGAAGGACTAGAGCTGCGACCGGAGAAGAGAAGAGGAAGATCGACTTCTCAGAAAGAAGAAGAAGGAGGAGTATGAGAAGCGCTCAATCGAGGATATTCAGGCACTTTGTTGCACGAATGGTGGTCGAAAATTTTACGAAAGGGTAAAACGGGCTCCAAAGCCAGAAGGAACACCAATGGACACCTAGTGATAGAATCTCAGTCGGTGCCTATGATATGGAGTAACCACCCTTAGGACCAACTGGAGCTTCTAATCAAACACTGGAGGCGTTAGCTACAAGGAGCACTTCTGCAGACTACTAAACGGCGACGATGACCACCCGTAGGACCAACTGGAGCTTCTAATCAAACACTGGAGGCGTTAGCTACAAGGAACACTTCTGCGGACTGCCAAACGGCGACGATGACCACCCTTGGGACCAACTGGATGTTCTAATCAAACACTGAAGGCGTTAGCTACAAGGAGCACTTCTGCAGACTACTAAACGGCGACGATGACCACCATTAGGACCAACTTGAGCTTCTAATCAAACACTGGAGGCGTTAGCTACAAGGAACACTTCTGCAGACTACTAAACGGCGACGATGACCACCCGTAGGACCAACTGGAGCTTCTAATCAAACACTGGAGGCGTTAGCTACAAGGAACACTTCTGCAGACTGCTAAACGGCGACGATGACCACCATTAGGACCAACTTGAGCTTCTAATCAAACACTGGAGGCGTTAGCTACAAGGAACACTTCTGCAGACTGCTAAACGGCGACGATGACCACCCGTAGGACCAACTGGAGCTTCTAATCAAACACTGGAGGCGTTAGCTACAAGGAACACTTCTGCAGACTACTAAACGGCGACGATGACCACTATTAGGACCAACTTGAGCTTCTAATCAAACACTGGAGGCGTTAGCTACAAGGAACACTTCTGCAGACTGCTAAACGGCGACGATGACCACCATTAGGACCAACTTGAGCTTCTAATCAAACACTGGAGGCGTTAGCTACAAGGAACACTTCTGCAGACTACTAAACGGCGACGATGACCACCCGTAGGACCAACTGGAGCTTCTAATCAAACACTGGAGGCGTTAGCTACAAGGAACACTTCTGCAGACTGCTAAACGGCGACGATGACCACCCGTAGGACCAACTGGAGCTTCTAATCAAACACTGGAGGCGTTAGCTACAAGGAACACTTCTGCAGACTGCTAAACGGCGACGATGACCACCCGTAGGACCAACTGGAGCTTCTAATCAAACACTGGAGGCGTTAGCTACAAGGAACACTTCTGCAGACTGCTAAACGGCGACGATGACCACCCGTAGGACCAACTGGAGCTTCTAATCAAACACTGGAGGCGTTAGCTACAAGGAACACTTCTGCAGACTGCTAAACGGCGACGATGACCACCCGTAGGACCAACTGGAGCTTCTAATCAAACACTGGAGGCGTTAGCTACAAGGAACACTTCTGCAGACTACTAAACGGCGACGATGACCACCCGTAGGACCAACTGGAGCTTCTAATCAAACACTGGAGGCGTTAGCTACAAGGAACACTTCTGCAGACTGCTAAACGGCGACGATGACCACCCGTAGGACCAACTGGAGCTTCTAATCAAACACTGGAGGCGTTAGCTACAAGGAACACTTCTGCAGACTACTAAACGGCGACGATGACCACCCTTGGGACCAACTGGAGCTTCTAATCAAACACTTCCTAAAACCGCTCGGGATATCAAATCGCTTTGCTGAATCGTCTCCATTAGAAGACAGACCAGAAGAAGGTCCTCCGCGTGCTGTAAAAGCTGTTCGTGAGCGAACTCGAAGGAATCCCCCTCGAAAACAGCTGGATTGATCCACTAGATCCAATTCTAAGGCTCATTCGGGATGATCTCAATATGACAGCCTTTCGCCGTTCAACTGGACATCTATTGACGCCTAAGCAAATTATTTAAACGCGCAAGTAGTACACAACATCTGATGCATCTACTAAGCCCGGATTGAGAGATCGGATTGACACGGGATTGATCCAATTCTAAGGCTCATTCGGGATGGTCTGAACGTAAAAGCCTTTCATCGGTCAACTGGACATCTATTGACGCCTAAGCAAATTATTTAAACGCGCAAGTAGTACACAACATCTGATGCATCTACTAAGCCCGGATTGAGAGATCGGATTGACACGGGATTGATCCAATTCTAAGGCTCATTCGGGATGGTCTGAACATGAAAGCCTTTCGTCGGTCAACTGGACATCTATTGAAGGCCTAAGCATAAACCATACACACACACGGAGCACACGATAGCTGATGCATCTACTAAGACCGGATTGAGAGATTGAATTGACACAGGATTGAGCTTCGATACGCGTTTTCGCTTTGAATCGAAACGAAAGAGAATTGAGTTCAGAGACACTTCTTCCTCATCCCTAATCTCGTTCTTCTTTCTCTATCTGTCAACCTCGATCTTTCAATTCGCGTTTGTATACAAAATCTGAACTCGATCGGATCGAGTTAATCTTACTTCTATCCGATCAGCGTTTATATGGTAATCAAACCAGGTTGAATCCGGATTCAAAAGCGGCATGTAAGGGTAGTAATCGACAGCAAACCTAAACTCATAGTTGACTCAAACTCATCAGGCTACTCATCGCTCTCTCTCATGCATCTGCAAACACACACAAGCAACACTCTGGTTCTGGCCTTTCACTGGCCAGATGATGGCCTAGATGACTACCTTGTGGGATGCCAGAAGTTGCTTTAATTGTGCGGCCCTCTATCACTTAAATAATTGGGAAACGACCTTAACATTGAACAGTGAAAACGCAGCTAAAGGTGCGATGTACTCTATCAAAAGCTTTTGTGAAGTCGGTGTGGAGCACGTTAGCTTGTATGAAACGACTAAAATGATAAGGACACGCGGTGCTCCTAATCTAAGCACTTACCGCGTTACCAAGCGGTTCTCCATCAATCAACTAACCGCGCCCCCGACGCTACTTGATTTCGGTGATTGGACGATCGTGGTTGATCGTTTCATGTTTGGTTCTTGTACCGAGGTCATACTAGTCTGTCCACAATACGCGGTGTTCCCAAGCGGCGCTCCATCTATGAACTCATCGCGCCCCCGCCGCTACTTGATTTCGATGACCGGACGAGCATGGTTGATCGTTTCATGTTTGGTTTTCGTGTCCTAGGCTGAGAAAGATACAAGCGACTCTTGCCCTGCCACGCGGATACCGTTCGCGAAAATATCTTTTTTACGGACGAAAAAGTTTTAACCGTCGAGGGAGCTTTATGCAATGGCCTAGGGTTGAGCGCAACCATTATCCTACTCGTACTTCGGGAATAGTTTGGTAGGGGGTATCCCATCGAGGACCTACTGCTCTCCATTTCTGTGTAAGAGGAGTCATCCCATTTGGACAATTTTTGTGGAAAAAGGAGTCAAAACTGGGGCAAACGCGTGCCAAGACGATGTCCTAGAAGGCGTCGTGTTAAAGGTCTGAGGAATACCCTTTCTAATGGTGCAAGATGGGACCGTGCTCCAGCACATAAAGCCCAATAAACTCAGCACTGGCTTGGAATCAATATTCCTGCTTTCATTGCATCCTAGGATTGGCCTTTACCAAGCCCACATTTGAATCCTTTGGATTATTCTTTGTAGTCACTGTTGGCAGCTATGGCCAGTAAGATAGCTTTTAACCACAGCAGCGTTGTCCATACCCCGGGAAACCGTAGCTGTAGCCCACTGGCCCACTTCCTTTTTAGAACGTTTTGCACTTATAACAGGACCTACGGCAGGACTGCGTTCATACGAGTAAATTCAACTAAAAAACAAAAAATATTCTCTGGATACTTACAAGAATGATGGCGTGCTGCAAAAGGGAAAACATGTTTAGTACAATATGTTTGGATATGTTTCTATTCGTAGCGTAAACAACAAACAAACACGCATCTCACACATGTATCTGAAGGTGTATAGTGTATAGATGGATGGATATGTATAGGAAATGTGTATTCTAGCCAGAAAAAGATAAGTTGCAGTTGCTACTTGATTTAGGTACAATACATCGACTTGTATGGGAAACGAAATGTGTTTATGAAGTAGGATGGTCCTAGGAAGGCATCTACCTACTTAATATATTGAGACTTAGTACTGTAGCAAGCTACTTCTCCTTCGACGCGTTTAGATGCAATCATCTTCTTTCCACTTTGGATAGCCACTCCTATTCGTAACCTTTTCATACAAAGACAGTTCAAACCCAGTTCACTTATTGCTTTCATTTCCATTCAGTTGGTGTCGTCAAACTCAACAGCTTGCTTCCTAACATAAGTCCCGTCTCTACAATTTTGCCCATCAAACATGCCATTGTATCTTGCCTGTTCTATCCAATCGGTGGCATACCTACCCGTCTACTCCACCCTGGTATAACAAGGACTCACGCTTCCCTGGCAACAATGGCAATCTTATCTCAAACCTTATGCTGACCTCTATAAGTACTTTGGTGCATATACCCATTGCTCTGGGCTCTACGAAGGGCTCTAACTAGAGCACCTAGATGGAATGCCTAATCAATCTCTGGGCTCTACGAAAGGCTCTATCTTGAGCACCTAGATGGAATGCCTAATCAATCTCTGAGCTCTACGAAGGACTCTATCTTGAGCACCTAGATGGAATGCCTAATCAATCTCTGAGCTCTACGAAGGACTCTATCTTGAGCACCTAGATCGAATGCAATCAAACCTAATAGCCGGCTCCAAGAGATATTTTTCAATTTATAAATGTCAAACCTTCTCGGACTCTTCCTTGTAAGATCCTAAAATAATTTCCAACCTATTCGCTCAATTCTTCGGATAGTCGTTTGCTGATCACGTACTTGAACGTGACCTTCATTATTTCAGCTATTTGAACAACTCTGCATAATTCTCCCTTGTCTGATCTTGACTGTGTTCTCGCTATAGTATTGAACTATCTGATACAGCCCCTCACTGTTATTTTTCAACTTTCAATCTCCGAAGGCTTTTGTCCTCAATTATGGAAGGAACACTTACATTACCTACCCCATCTACAAAAATGGCTAAACTCACATGCATACCTAAATATTAGGAGAGCATCGTGATGTCCTTCCTTCTCCACAAAGCAACACGGATTCCTTAAAGCTAGATCAGCAACCACTACCTCAGCCGAACTTGTGGCCAGTACACTGAATGCCTTAGAAGATGCCAATGAAGTTGATTGCGTAGCAACAGAAGGCTTATGATCTCATCTCATGGATCAAATCATACCTAGCGATCGGTTCTAGATCAACAGTATCGGAGCGTATTTTAGCAATATCAGGCGTCCCTCAAGGCACCCATCTTGGACCATTGCTCTTTATCCTTTATGCTGAACGTCATCATTCACGCGGATGATGTGAAAATCTTTGGAAAATCTGCGCATTACACTGTCCATACTGCTTCATCTTACGCGCACAGTCTTATGTTGACAATCAAGACCGGTTGCACTAGATATCTTAAAAGCATTTGATCGTGTCTGGCATAGGGCTCTACTAAGTAAACTAAGTTCCTATGGACTACCACATGAATGGAAAATATTCCTCACAACGGAGGTGTGTCTTTCGATACATTTGCCATTATTGTTGGCGTACCTCAGGGATCCATTCTTTCTCCAATATTAGTTCAACTCCATAGATTTGTAGCTTCGTCGATGTCTAGCTTGCCCGTGAGTGCCAATAGATCACATAGTCAGAGATGCGAACAAATCCAAACGGGGAAAAGCAAACCTTGTGGGGTTCAACGTGAAGAAAGAAAGCCACGATCCACGATGAACTTTTCCAGGAAGAATATATCTACTGTTCGCCAGCTTCAAATAGATAACCATTGATCCCAAGCAGACCGTGTATACATTGGGTGTCACAGTAACATGGCATGGTCACATCTCCAACCTAAAGCTCGTTGTCCGGCTCTAGCTAGTGTCGGACAGTCGCATATATAGTGGGTAAGGACTTCTTTTTCGGTTTCGGCATGATGCGTTATGTGGAATACCAAGTTTGGCTGCCATTCTGGCGATGTCCTACGCGTCATGCTTAGGAAGTCGTTTGTTCTTGCCTTGTTGTCTTTCTAGATCTCAGACCCAGTCCGTCTGAGGTTGGTTTTAAAAAGAAAGCTTCTGCACATGAACAATGGACCGCTGAGCATTGGCTCTGGTCTGTTCGTTTCCATGAATGTGTTCTGTGCCCTGGAATCCAAATCAGGGTTACCTTGAACTGAGCAAGATCTAGCAAGACTAGTTCAGCATAGTACAATGGACCGGAAAGTCTGAGTGTTCTGGGTTTTGAGTTTCGTTTTTATAAGGCTTGCTCAGGAGGATATAGCAATGAAGATGCAGAAAGACAGCTAGAACATCTGACGCCTGTGGCGTCTATGCATGCGCTGTTCTTTGTACCTTGTTCAAGTTGCTTATGTTATACTCTCTTTCTTGAGCCGACCACCATACTATTGACCTATATGTGAGGAGGAGGAAACAGCCCCATGTGCCTTCATAGATATACAGGGAGCCTTCGACAACACCTCTTATGAGGCTATCAAGAAAGCTATGGTCAGGAAAAATATCGCTTCTCTGGTCATAAATTGGATCCTAATCATCAGATAAGAACCGACGGCGAAGGCTCGCATAAAACTACGACAGCTACCAGAGGATGGCCGCAAGGAGGAGTCCTCCTCTACCTCCTGCTCTGGACTTTAGTTATTGACGAACTCCTAGAACTACTTCAAAAATCGGGTAAGAAAGTTGAAGGATATGCAGATGAGATTGTCATGGCTTTCCTAGGATACCTGGAGACGGATTGACGAACGAAAACAGCTGAAAGCTCGCGTTGCAGCTACTCCAGCAGCAGGGAGATGGGAGCTCGAGTCCCTATATCGCATGAAGATGAGAGAAGTTCAGCGTAGCGTGCGACGTGACAAGCGCAACTATATCAACGCGCTGGCGACAGAAGCGGAAGAAGCTGCACGGAGGTGCGACAGCAGGACCGTCTACAGAATCACCAAAGAGCTGACAGGTGGTCACAGCTCCAGCCAACACCCAGTGAAAAGCCTAGTCCTCGGATGAGGACCAGCTCAAGAGATGGAAAGAGCATTTTGCTACGGTTTTCAACGATATGCTCCCAAGTCAGACTGAGATGCCCGAGTTGAGAAGTTCCCGAATACGTACCACGACTCCCAGTAAAGATGAGATCATTACCGCGATCAAGGCACTCAAAGCAAACAAGGCGGTAGGACTTGACGGTATTCCAGCAGAGCTCTTACAGCGCCCACAACATCGGCTGAGCTTCTGCTTCCACTTATAGAGAGAGCTTGGGAAGCTGAGAGCTTTCCTAACGAGTGGAAAAAGGGAATGATCGTCAAGCTTCCTAAGAAAGGAAAGTGAATGCAGTGCAAGAGATGAGGAGCAGCATTGTGGAGCGATTCATTCAACATCTCGAGGACACACTCAATGCTGAACAGTCGCTTTCGCTCCTCCTGTGTCCACCACGCCAATACCTTGCGGATCATCGTCGTGTACCTAGACAACTGGAACCGCCCAGGGAGGCATATAAGGTCCCCAGAAGGCAATACAGAAGAAGTCCACCACCACCAGCAGGGACACTGCGATAATGGAGAAGAAGCATCTGCTGTTCATCGATTTTGTGAAGGCGTGCCTTACGCAGGAGAGGTGCTCCCGATACATGAACGGTGAATCCAAATGTTGCATTCTGCACAGACCCGGCTCGAAGTAAATGGACATGTGACCAGCATTCAGGTCGAACTCAGGAGAATCGAACATTTAAGAGTAGAAAACGGCGAAGAGGGGAGCACAGCCTAAGAGGCACAAAAGTCATACCTAAAAGTAGTCCCGCGAGGACTACGTAGGGCTTGTGTTAGTACGTAGTATCCAAATGTCACATTCTGCACAGAGGAACTTACTTACTTAGGTGGCGCTACAGTTCGGGATGAACCTGGGCCTCAACCAACAAGCCTCTCCATTTAGCTCGGTCTTTAGCTAATTGCCTCCAGTTGCGCACTCCAAGTTGGTCGAGGTCACCTTGAACTTGTGCGCGCCACCTACGACGATGATTCCCTCTACTGCGTCGTCCCTCTGGGTTAGATTCGAAGACTGCACAGAGGAAGGTTGTCTGAGAAATTTGAGATCCAAAGTGGGGTAAGACAAGGCTGTATCCTTTCACCACTCTGGAACTCTTACATCTCAACTGAAACATCTTGACTACGCTGACGATGTATGCTTACTCTCACACAGAATTATGGACCTCCACCAAATGACAGCAGATGTGGAGAGCGAGGCAGGCGTCGTCGGAAATTAATTAAAATACAGTCATCGGCTCAAATATGCATTGCTGGACAACCGGTAGAGAGAGTAGAGGATTTCCAGTATCTTGGGAGTATTGTCTCGACCGGCGATGGTGGAACTGAACTGGATATAGCCAACAGGATCGCCAAAGCAAAGTTCGCCTTCGGTATGTTGTCCAAAATATGACGAAGCAATGCAATCAGTTTGAGCACCAAGATAAGACTGTTCCGCTCCAACGTTGAATCTGTGCTGTTGTAGGGTTGAAGCACGTGGAGAGTGACCACTACTATCACCAGAAAGCTGCAAACGTTTGTTTGTCGGCTTGCCCACAACTCTCAATAGTGGGATCGTCTGTAAGTGCCTTGAAAGGAGGCGCTTACATCTTTACGTCTCCATAAATTAATAGGTGCCTGCGCAATATATTAAGGATTTTCTGGCCTAATCGTATCTCCAACGAACACCTTTACGAGAGAACGGGTCGGGAACCAATAGGCACAACCATTCAACGACGGACGTGCAAGTGGATTGGTCGCACGTTCCGTAAAGGTGACAGTTCCATAGCGAACCATGTTATGCAATGGAACCCTTTAACTCAGGATGGCAGAAGACCTGGCGGTCCGAGGAGAACATGGCGCAGAATAGTCGAGAAGGAGGCACGGCAGTTAGGGAAAGGTTGGGGAGAACTCAGACACATTGCCGGAAACCGTATACGATGGCGCGTAGGCGTAGTAGAGGCCCTAGGGCCCACATGGGGATACAGGACATAAGTAAGTAAGTAGGTAACGACGCCTCTGTATTACTGGAGCTGTGAGAATTTGCCCAACGGCGGCCATGAAGGTACTTCTAGAACTCACTCCCTTGTACCTGTTGCTTGAGGATTGCGCAAACAGAACGCCATTAACGCGGTCGTTCATAAGGAGATCGTTAGCCCGAATGGATACTCCTACTGAGGAGAGTTGCAAACTACTTCACCAACAGAAAGTTGAAGTACCAAACCGACGAGTTGGTTAACTACTACAACGTTAAGGCAGGAGTCCCACAAGGATCGGTATTAGGCCCTCTCTTATAGAATATTATGTACAACGGAGTCTTAGCATTGCCACAAGGAGTTAAGATAATCGGGTTCGCTGACGAAGTGTGTCCTGACTCTTCACCAAAGCCAACCACCGAGCAAGTGGGCCTACACTATCCGGCTGCACTTTACGAAAATGCCTAAGGCCCTATTGGCTACGACACACACGCGTTATGTGATCTCTAAAATTATTTCTCTATATAAGGCGCTGCCTTCTAGCAGTCTAATAAAAATAAAAAAAAAAAATTTAAAAAAAAATAAAATTAAACAAATGTTTAACACAAATTTTAAGTTAAAATAAAAATAAAAATAATAAATCCAAAACTTACACATTAAACATTAATTAATACCTTAAAAGGAAATTGCTTCTTTTTTGACTTTATTTTGTTTATTTTGTTAAGTAAAATGTAAAATATAGAAAAAGTTTTTATTTAAATTATTTTCTTTGTGTGTTGTGTTGAGAGAGAGAGAGAGAGAGAGGGAGGGAGGGAGGGAGGGAGGGAGGGAGGGAGGGAGGGAGGGAGAAGCAAAACACAACAGCGCTTACCTGTGATTGTATCGCTTAAACTTTTGCAGTCCGTACTTGGAGTCCATGGATCCCTTCGATACTGGCAATGATTCCAGATTGGCCATCAATAGATTAATTGATGACTTCAGTTCGTCTATGTATAGAGATTCCATTTCTTTAAGTACGAACTTTGGCATAAGCTTGCGATTTCTTTCCATTTCGCTGACACGCTGCAGTCTTCCGTCTAGTTCACGGCGTATAGCAGCAGCTTGTTCGTCCGCTGAATCCAACTGGAAAAAGAAACGTTTGAGATGAACAGGAGGCGGACTAATCTGTGAGATGCAATGAATACTGCTTGGCGCATGGAAGAACACTTGCCAATGACTGCAATAAAGAGTAGAGGACTGAAGACGCTTCCCTGATCCACCCCGACTTTGACTGGGAACTCGTTGGTTATTCCATTGATTGCCAATGACTGCAATAAAGAGCAGAGGACCTAAGACGCTTCCCTGATGCACCCCGACTTTGACTGGGAACTCGTTGGCTATTCCATTGATTGGCAATGACTGCAATAAAGAGTAGAGGACCTAAGACGCTTCCCTGATGCACCCCGACTTTGACTGGAAACTCATTGATTATTCCATTGATTGCCAATGACTGCAATAAAGAGTAGAAGACCTAAGACGCTTCCCTGATGCACCCCGACTTTGACTGGGAACTAGTTGGTTATTCTAGCGAGGCGGCATCTTGCTCTTGTCTTTGCTTACTCATACATGTTCACGGTCATCTGAACATAGGAACCCCCCAGCTATATCAGACCTCGCGGTTAGCCCAGGGACTTGCCATTGACTGTTGTACTGAGGCAGGATACTGTCCCTGAAAGATCTAACGCAGGAATGAAACTAATACCAAAGTTCGCAGTGGAATTAGAATGCTATTGTGATGCATACGAGACACATCTCAGTCATTCAGTTAGCAGAGACGACCTTAGCTCCAATTATGGGACAGACAGACTAATTTCATGCATTTTGGAGGCCGCAAGGTCCCATCAATCAATAGGAAGGCGAAGAGGGAAAGATCCTTGGTATGACGCTGAGTGTGAGGCGACAAACCATATAAAAGTGTTTGTATCAGCTCCTGACACGATTACCAACTGATGTCAGAGATACTCGCTCCGTTTGGAAACTAGCCCGCTCTCCTAATGGTGCAGAGTTGCTCACTTCTTCCTCTTCCTATTTCGGCGAGGTTATGATCCGAAAACAAGGGATTATAGCTCTCCCACTTCGCCCCATTTGGGGTTCACCTATGCAGACTTGCTAACTAACGTTGTTAACTCCTCCGTTTGCTCCATCAAACCAATTGCAATATGCCATTCCATATCAAAACGACACCTAGTGCTGATTGGATTCATCTGTTCCAAGTAGAACCATCACACCTACCTTCCATACTTCACCTTGTCCACACCATTGCAGTACAGGAAGTCACCAAGGTTCTGAAAGAAGGCACCCGGTCTTGGAAAGCTCACAGCAAGCTGGGGATGTCAACGTAGACGTTCACAGTAGGGTAAGTAGAAGTGGTGGTTCTGTAGACAGAAACCCAATTAGCACAGTTGTGCCGTTGTGATACTACGACTCACGTTCACAGTAATCCAAAGCCTTTATGAATCCAAAGCCGTAAATCTGGGATGGAAATGAAGGATCCGCTTGATTTCAGACGAAAATGTGAGTTGAACAGGGTTGCACATGGAATAGCAAGGACTACGAGATCTAAGGCAGTGATAGACTGCCGCGAATCTCTTCAGAAGAGAGCTGGACAGTAGAACCTAACCATGTTATACCGGCTCCTCTGATACAAATAACATGAGCATCATCGACAGCGAGGCACCAGCGTCCTATGGTAAGTACCTTATCCATGCCGATGACGCGGTGAGTGAAACCAATCACCGACCAACCAAATGCGGACCAAGAACCGAACTGGAAACCTCATCTAGAGAGAACCATCGATCAAAGCCCTCTGGATCTTTCCACACAATGGACCTAGCTTTGGTCTAAGTGCCTCCTCAACGAGGGCTTAACTAACCAAATGTAGACCAAGCTGAACTGGAAACCTCATCTAGGCAGAACTATCGATCAAAGCCCTCTGGATCTTTCCACACAATGGACCTAGCTCTGGTCTAAGTGCCTCCTCAATGAGGGCTGAACTAACCAAATGTAGACCAAGAACTGAAATGGAAACCTCATCTAGAGACAACCGTCGATCAAAGCCCTCTGGATCTTTCCACAAAATGGACCTAGCTCTGGTGTAAGTGCCTCCTCAACGACGGCTCAACTAACCAAATGTAGACCAAGAACTCAACTGGGAACCTCATCTAGACAGAACCATCGATCAAAGCCCTCTGGATCTCTGGTGTAAGTGCCTCCTCAACGAGGACTCAACTAACCAAATGTAGACCAAGTACTGAACTGGAAACCTCACCCAGACAGAACCATCGATCAAAGCCCTCTGGAACTCTGGTGTAAGTGCCTCCTCAACGAGGGCTCAACTAACCAAATGTAGACCAAGAACTGAACTGGAAACCTCATCTAGAGAGAACCGTCGATCAAAGCCCTCTGGATCTTTCCACACAATGGACCTAGCTCTGGTGTAAGTGCCTCCTCAACGAGGGCTCAACTAACCAAATGTAGACCAAGAACTGAACTGGAAACCTCATCTAGAGAGAACCATCGATCAAAGCCCTCTGGATCTTTCCACACAATGGACCTAGCTCTGGTGTAAGTGCCTCCTCAACTAACCAAATGTAGACCAAGAACTCAACTGGGAACCTCATCTAGACAGAACCATCGATCAAAGCCCTCTGGATCTCTGGTGTAAGTGCCTCCTCAACGAGGGCTCAACTAACCAAATGTAGACCAAGAACTGAACTGGAAACCTCATCTAGAGACAACCGTCGATCAAAGCCCTCTGGATCTTTCCACACAATGGACCTAGCTCTGGTGTAAGTGCCTCCTCAACGAGGGCTCAACTAACCAAATGTAGACCAAGAACTCAACTGGGAACCTCATCTAGACAGAACCATCGATCAAAGCCCTCTGGATCTCACATCATCACACCAATCATCACGTACCCATCGCTAAATTGGTGGTTAAAGACCAAACGAGACCATGCAAACGCACCCCAAACGAGGCAATGCGTACCTGTCCAACAGCTGCAATGGAAGTGCTCCTAAACCTGCCACCTCTGCTTATAAGAATTCCGAAAACTACGGCTGCCAGGCGCCTTAAAGATCCATCTCCTAGGCAAGATTGAAACACTGGACCTAGTTGAGCATATGAAGATTCCTGGTGAGGAGTGAAGAGTCAGCTGCAATATGCATGACTGACTTCAAAGGAGAGATCCATCTGACCAGTAATATGCATGAGACGCCATCTGGGACGTCCTTTTGAAGTGGTTATCCCCGACTGGATCTTTTAAGATCATCCGTCGGCAATGGTCCGCTAATCCTTCATTGATGACCTAATCCTTTTGAAGAGCTGAAACACATTGCCAGAAATCGTACATGATGGTGGGTAGGCGTAATAGAGGCTCTAGGACCCACAAGGGAATACAGCACATAAACTAATCCTTCATGAGAGTCGCGGTGGTGGGATGCTCGATCCTCCGCCATTGACTTCAACTCATCAGGAGGAATCCTTAGACGGCTCCAGGAGAGATGTCGGACTTGATGCAACCGTCAATTTCAAGGCCTACCGAGGGGTCGCCTACCTGATGGCAGGGCAATCATGGCACGTCTTCGAAGCCCTTGTGGATGCATATGCACTTGGCATACCGACGGTTCAAAAATTATAAACACGTTGGGCCTCCATTTTAAACTGTCAAAACCACTGGGACGTTCTATTTGTATTTTTCAAGCCGCGCTTCATGCCATTGAACTTTGCGCTGGAGAATGCATCAGAAGATGCTCAGACAGCCTAGCAGGCCCTTAAGCTCTCATGCCCTACAACTTCGAGTATAACCTAGTTTGGAACTGTCTTGAAACTCTCCTCCAGTTTGATGCACCCTGACAACAAGGGTATCATCATCATATCATTGGAAAGTCTAACCTAGTTTGGAACTGTCTGGAAACGCTCCTCTAGCTTGATGCACCCTGACAACAAGGGTATCATCTTCATACCATTGACGAGTCTAACGTAGTTCGGAACTATCTGGAAACCTTCCTCTAGCTTGATGCACCCTGACAACAAGGGTATCATCATCATATCATTGGCGAGTCTAACCTAGTTTGGGACTGTCTGGAAACCCTCATCTAGCTTGATGCACTCTGGCCACAAGGGTATCATCATCATATCATTGGAAAGTCTAACCTAGTTTCGAACTGTCTGGAAACCCTCCTCTAGCTTGATGCACCCTGACAACAAGGGTATCGTCATCATATCATTGGCGAGTCTAACCTAGTTTGGAACTGTCTGGAAACCCTCATCTAGCTTGATGCACCCTGACAACAAGGGTATCATCATCATATCATTGGCGATTCTAACCTAGTTTGGGACTGTCTGGAAACCCTCCTCTAGCTTGATGCACCCTGACCACAAGGGTATCGTCATCATATCATTGGCGAGTCTAACCTAGTTTGGAACTGTCTGGAAACCCTCATCTAGCTTGATGCACCCTGACAACAAGGGTATCATCATCATATCATTGGCGAGTCTAACCTAGTTTGGAACTGTCTGGAAACCCTCATCTAGCTTGATGCACCCTGACAACAAGGGTATCATCATCATATCATTGGCGAGTCTAACCTAGTTTGGGACTGTCTGGAAACCCTCCTCTAGCTTGATGCACCCTGACAACAAGGGTATCGTCATCATATCATTGGCGAGCCTAACCTGGTTGGGAATTGTCTGGAAACTCTCCTCCAGCTCCTCCTCCTCCAGGGTCCTTGACCATAAGGGTATCATTGGCTATGAGGCTTCTGACGAAGTAGTCAGATCTAGTGCCCAATCTCTGTTTATTGGCCCCGATCCCTTCTGAGCTAAATCGATGGGAAAAGGAAGAAAATCTCAAACATCGGGACCCACTGAGTAAAAGAACTAAGGGGATTCTGGCCCAAATCTTGACTGGCTTCCTTAATGGCCGTCGCACTCTCAAATGCCATCTCAGGAAAATCGGCATTAGTCTATGGCTTTGTCTGGAGGACACCCAGCCTACCGAATGTCCCTGGATTGAATACTTTCAGAAAAGGTTAGGACACGTCAGAAGGAAGAAAGAATAGGCTAACCCCAAGCGGATCGGTAGAAATGCGGTAAAGTGGGAGGGTTCCGATCCCCTGTTTTCGGGTCATAATCTGGCCGATGTAGGAAGAAGAAGAAGAAGAAGAAGAAGAAGAAGAAGAAGGACCCGCAAGAAGGACTCTCTTTAAGGCAGTCTTTCACAAAATGACTCTCAAATCAACCCATCCATCCGCTGCTTACCATTAAAGCGTTGAAAAGTATCTGGTGCTCGAACTTCTTTACGCTCAATATCTGTTGAAACATGTCGTACAGTTGTTCCTTTGACAGAATCAATTCACTGTTCAGTGACTGTTGCATTCTTGACGGCCGTTTGGTGTCCTCTTCGCCTGAAGGAAAAAATTACAAAAAATTCAAAAACCGTATCCTCGCGAGGGTAGTGCATCTGTGAGACTCACCAGTTCCTTTCAGGATTATGTCGAATTTCGCCATCCATGATGTTAGTACCGTCTCCTTGCTAAGACCATCGATTTCTGGTAAAGATCTATAAATCAAGGAAGAGGCTGGAGTCCCTGGTATTCAATGTCTGATTGTACCTACCTCACGCGCTTTTCAATATTATTTCGAAACACCTCGCGAAAGTCATGCTGTGAGCATGCCCCCGATTGTACCATCTTCTGTACACGTTCCGATTTCAAGAAGACATCATGATAGCTTTGCACCGCATTCTGGAATGCCTCGTCCGCCATTATTTGGGTTTCGCCTTTAAGGAATGCCTGCAGGTGAGAAGAACAAGAAGAAAAAGAAGAAGAAGAAGAAGAAGAAGAAGAAGAGATCCTTAAATAGAGACGCAGCGATACAGATACAGATACAGTACCTGAAATCGTGAACTAATCGCTTCTAGTTGATGTTTGCCGATTTTCGCTTGCCGTTTCGTCATATCGGTTGGTTGTTTCGCATTAAACGGATACGATATGCATCTAGATACAAAAACGTACAATTGTATCCGACGCTTGCGTTCCTCTTCTTCTCGTTCGTGTTTTTCCTATCCAAGACACAAACATATATATATATCCAATCCAACAACCATTATCCATATTCTAAGCACTCACCTGAACATCTCCATCGTTCTTCTCACTGGCAACGGACGGCGACGGAGATATCGGCCGAGGTAATGAATTCGCTCTCGATGAGCCAACACTCTGATTAAGTGTTTCTTGTGACAATCCACTAGATGGCGACAATGTTCGATTATTAAAACTATTTCTATGGTTCGACTTGGAATGATTTATCGATTTGAATGAATGATGAGTCATACTGCTCATACTACTACGTATATATGTATATTTTTTTAGTTTATATAGTTTTCCAAATCCAATTTTGTTGTATGATCATGACGTATATATATATGTGATTATATTTTATATATAAGATGCGCAACGCAAATGGCAAGCAATGCATTAATTTTATTTTTTTTTTTTTTTCAATGAAAAGATAAAAAAGATCAAAAAGACAAAATGGCGATGAGTAAAGCTTATTTAAAAAAAGAACTAAAAACGGTAAAAAGATTTAAAATGTATTTGCTTATAAGTAAACTATTTACCAGAAATAATATCGCGCGAAATGTATCGCTAACTAGTGAGTAAAGCGTGGGCCATCTGTTGGTTTCATTTTGAATTAGATTTTAATTTTGACACTGACAGCTGTTTGGCGCTCAAAAAATTGACAGTTAGCATATCGATCTTGTGCTTGGGAAATATTGAAAACTTGTTTCCTTGTTTCTATGGATGGATGCAGCACTTGGAGAGTGAACAGGAAGCTGCAAACGTTCGTTGAAAGGTGCCTGCGCAATATCTTAAGGATTTTGAAGTCGAATTGTATCTTTAACGAACACCTTTACGAGAGAACGGATCAGGAACGAATACGCACAACCATCCAACGTTCCGAAAAGGTGACAGTTCCATAGCGAACCCTTAAGCTCAGGATGGCAGAAGACCTGGCGCTCCGAGGAGAGCTTGGCGAAGAACTGTCGAGAAGGAGGCACGGCAGTGGGCAAGACAAGGAGCTGCCGAACCCTTCATCGGACCTGAACCATTCTTCTTCAAGAGTACCAGCGTCTTTCAAGCTGGAATAGGCGCTATAGATAGATGTATCCAGCTCAATACAGTAACTGCGACACAGCAATACTGTCAGACAGTCTAGCAGCGTAGAATGCCTACGCTGTACTGGATACCTGGTCATGTCGGGATCAAAGGTAATAAAACAGCAGACTGCTTGGCAAGAGTAGGAGCTGCCGAACCCTTCATTGAACCTGAACCGTTCTACAGAATAGGGGAACGTACCATAGGCGAAGAATTCAAGAAAATGGCGAAGGGAGACAGAGCAAGAAGCTGGAATAGTATTCCAGGTCTGAGGCAAGCTAAGAAACTATTGAGAATCTGGCAACCGTGTTACAATCTTCAGGGACGACCGTGCGAAGTTAAGTCACAAGAAAGAGCGGAGCAACGAATCTTCTGGGCAACCACTCGATAAAGTCGTATACAAACGGTTCGAGAACTGAGGAGGGAACCGGGTGCAGGAGTACTCTCAATCCATGGGTAAGAGCACCAGCATCTTTCTAATCAATCTTGAAAGAAACTACAGGCATTGCTAGAAGCCATACGTCCATATCATCTAATCCAAACTTGTGTGGGAGTGCCTACACAAACTCATCGAATTGGACACCGCTCCACATCGGAATAGAATGTAATGAACCATCGAATTCTCTAGCAAGGAGCAGCAAAATCCTTCATAGGTCTTGAAGCATTCTACGGAATAGGGGACCATACCCATAAAGAAGGACATCCACTGGCCCACTATTCCTTAACTATGCAGCAGAACCCTTTATAGGTCTTGAAGCATTCTACGGAATAGGGGACCATACCCATAAAGAAGGACGTCCGCTGGCTCACTATTCCTTAACTATGCAGCAGAACCCTTCATAGGTCTTGAAGCATTCTACGGAATAGGGGACCATACCCATAAAGAAGGACGTCCGCTGGCTCACTATTCCTTAACTATGCAGCAGAACCCTTCATAGGTCTTGAAGCTTTCTACGGAATAGGGGACCATACCCATAAAGAAGGACGTCCGCTGGCTCACTATTCCTTAACTATGCAGCAGAACCCTTCAGAGGTCTTGAAGCATTTTACGGAAGAAGGACATCCGCTGGCTCACTATTCCTTAACTATGCAGCAGAACCCTTCATAGGTCTTGAAGCATTCTACGGAATAGGGGACCATACCCATAAAGAAGGACGTCCGCTGGCTCACTATTCCTTAACTATGCAGCAGAACCCTTCATAGGTCTTGAAGCATTCTACGGAATAGGGGACCATACCCATAAAGAAGGACGTCCGCTGGCTCACTATTCCTTAACTATGCAGCAGAACCCTTCATAGGTCTTGAAGCATTCTACGGAATAGGGGACCATACCCATAAAGAAGGACGTCCGCTGGCTCACTATGCCTTAACTATGCAGCAGAACCCTTCATAGGTCTTGAAGCATTCTACGGAATAGGGGACCATACCCGTAAAGAAGGAGGTCCGCTGGCTCACTATTCCTTAACTATGCAGCAGAACCCTTCATAGGTCTTGAAGCTTTCTACGGAATAGGGGACCATACCCATAAAGAAGGACGTCCGCTGGCTCACTATTCCTTAACTATGCAGCAGAACCCTTCATAGGTCTTGAAGCTTTCTACGGAATAGGGGACCATACCCATAAAGAAGGACGTCCGCTGGCTCACTATTCCTTAACTATGCAGCAGAACCCTTCAGAGGTCTTGAAGCATTTTACGGAAGAAGGACATCCGCTGGCTCACTATTCCTTAACTATGCAGCAGAACCCTTCATAGGTCTTGAAGCATTCTACGGAATAGGGGACCATACCCATAAAGAAGGACGTCCGCTGGCTCACTATTCCTTAACTATGCAGCAGAACCCTTCATAGGTCTTGAAGCATTCTACGGAATAGGGGACCATACCCATAAAGAAGGACGTCCGCTGGCTCACTATTCCTTAACTATGCAGCAGAACCCTTCATAGGTCTTGAAGCATTCTACGGAATAGGGGACCATACCCATAAAGAAGGACGTCCGCTGGCTCACTATTCCTTAACTATGCAGCAGAACCCTTCATAGGTCTTGAAGCATTCTACGGAATAGGGGACCATACCCATAAAGAAGGACGTCCGCTGGCTCACTATTCCTTAACTATGCAGCAGAACCCTTCATAGGTCTTGAAGCATTCTACGGAATAGGGGACCATACCCATAAAGAAGGACGTCCGCTGGCTCACTATTCCTTAACTATGCAGCAGAACCCTTCATAGGTCTTGAAGCATTCTACGGAAAATTGGACCATACCCATACGGAAGAATTCAGGAAAGTAGAGAGAGCCAACAGGGCCAGAGCACAATGAATCCTTTTCAGATCCGAGTGCGGGCTGCATCCATTCGTTGCGGCTAGCCCCTTAAACCTATATAGGGGCAGTACCTGGATTAGCACTCAAGGTCTGATGCAAGCAAAGAAGCTACTGGGGAGCTATAACCGAAGGTTCGAAGCATGTATCAACCTAAATAAGAATAACCTACGCATCCCAACGAGGCACTGTATATTCGAGGAACGCCTAAAGAAACTAGGTAAAGCAGAAGCAGGCCTCTATAGATTCTGCAGCTATTCTGGAGTCTTGTGAGCCACTGACCCAACATTCTCAAACTCCTCAAAGAATCTGAACTGGACAGGATGCTCTACGGGTGGTCTATTCTCGTCGAAAACAAGTAAACGAACAAGACTGTCAGATCCAACTCTTGAAAGAATTGTAATGCGAGAGGAACCCCTATAAGGGGACAAGCCTCTACAAGCCTCTAGACTCTGGCGAACCCCACAGGCGGATCAGTAGAAATGCGGTGAAGTGGGAGGGTTGTGATCCCTTGTTTTCGGATCATAACCTCGCTGATAAAAGGAAGAAGAAGAAGCCTCTACAAGGCATTAGTCTATCTATTGTGTCCCCTGGAAGACCATTAGGTCACTCTTCTCATAGATATTGGGAGCGCTGAGCAATTGACTGCACAATTCAATGCCATTCTGAACGTTTCGGCAGAAAGGAAACAAACTGAGAGACTTGCGTTTGGGCATCTGTTGTCGAACACCCTACGACATCAGGCGGTGCGCTCGTCCCAGCTTAGCATCCGACAGACGGACCTTGCAGACAAATTTAAAAAGGGACTTGCCTTGCTTTTCGTATAAAATTCAATTTAGTCAGCAACTGCTTGTCAGAACCAATCGGTAGAGAGAGAGAGAAGATTGCTGTAACCGAACTGGATACAGTCAATAGGATCGCCAAATCAAGGTTCGCATTCGGCATGTTGTCCACAACATGGCGAAGCAATGCAATAAGTTTGAATACCAAGCTAAGACTGTCCTGAGCATGTGGAGAATGGCCATTACTATCACGAGAAAGCTGCAAACGTTCCTTGACAGGTGCCTGCCCAGTTATGTCTCTAATGGACGCCTTTGCAGGAAACAATAGGCACAACCATTCAACGTTCAAATTGGCTAGAAGCTCGGAGAAGATTACAGTTCTACAGGTGACCATGCTAAGCAATGGAACCCTGTAACCTAGAAGGACAGAAGGGGGCACGGCAGTTGGGGAAAAGTTTGGGAAAAGCTGAGACACATTGCGCGTAGGCGTAGTAGACGCTCTAGGACCCACAAGGAGATACAGGACATAAGTTAGAAAGTAAGTAAAGTGAGTGCTGTGTTGCAGAAACAGTGGGACTTCGGCACCGACTTAGGTAATGCATGTAGGTATCGTAAGAAATCCAGTGAGGAACCCAAGAAAGCCGAATTGCGAAGCCTCCAAGGAAACCTGAGATAGTAACCTGGAGCACGAGCGAAGCTGGAAGGATTAGGAAGATCCTGTCTAAGTCTCCTAAGTTTCGTACTCGTATTTGGCGCAACAGCTCTTTAAGTGCCAGGGCCTAGCTTCTCGCAAGTTTACTCAGCTTCATTAGATATCCGGATGGAACCGTGATGACCTCTAGTAGAGACTCACTTCCCTGGAAACACAGCAGCGGAAGACTTCAATCACGAAACATTCAGATCAGAAGCGGCACAAATTTCAAAGGAAGTCGCAACCGATCGGAAGCTCTCATGGGTGGTGAAAAGTTTCCCTCCATACAAATCGGGTAGGAGCAGATGGAGTTATCCCAGCGGAGATGCACCATGTATATGGCATCCTTCGACCTTGGTTCTTCTTCTTCTTCTTCCTATTTTGGCGAGGTTGTGATCCAAAAAACAAGCGATCATAACCGTGCCACTTCACTGCATCCGCCTGTGAGGTGCCTAAAGACCTCCTTAGTTGAATAAACTATTCGGATCTTGCCTAGATAATGGTTAGGTTAGGTTGGCTGTCTTGGTCTCGTTGGCACTCTCTTGCAGACACTCTTACACCAGTGAAGGTCCTTTGTGATATCATAGATCAACCACTTATGAACTAAGAAAACCAACCGGAGCTCTGGATAAAGCGCCGAGCTCTTCAAACAAGGGTGACCTCAGATGGACCGTTCTTTTAAGCGACAAGTGCACAGGAGGTGAAGGGTGGTTTCTTCCTCCTCCTCGTTCCTACAGCTCCTGCAAAAGTCATTGGAAAAGAGGCGAAATCTCTTGGCATGTTGGCCTATAAGACATCGCCAACGCAGCTGATCTGTGCTCGCTTTAGCTTGACCAACTCGGCGCTACGCTCCTGGTCCAGCCTAGGCCAGATCTGTCTTGAAATGTGACACGTTGAGCCGTTTTCCCATCTGAGGTTGATCTTGCTAATAGCGTTCAGCTTTAGTAGATGCTTACATGTAGCGAGGGGTATACCCAGACAGAATCCTTAGAGTAGTACCCTGTCTGGCGAGCTCGTCCGCCCTGCAGTTTCCCGGAATGTCTTTGTGGCCTCGCACCCAGTTGAACTGCTCTGTTATCTCCGTAAGAGACAAACGGCAATTGAAGGCAGCCTTTGAAGTGAAGGAGCACGGTTCCAGGGACTTGACAGATAGTATCTTACACTTCAGCCAGGACAGGGCTTCCTTAATCACCATGATTTCGGCCTGAAAAACGCTACAATGATCAGGGAGACGGAACAAGATGCTCAGGTTGAGCTAGATAATGGTTACGTTTTGGAGAGAGGTAGGAATAGTTTTTTATACTGAAGACCGGAAGAGCCTCGTACACCACCCCAAAGGATCTTAGATCCATTAGCCTGATCTACTGAAAACTCTGGAGAGGTTAGTGGATATATACACACGTGGTAGGATCGAACCCCACAGGCGGATCAGTAGAAATGCGGTGAAGTGGGAGGGTTGTGATCCCATGTTTTCGGATCATAACCTCGCTGATAAAAGGAAGAAGAAGAAGAAGAAGTAGCAGGATTAACGTAAAAATGCTTTCAATGTCGCAGCATCCTTACAGTAAGGGTAAGGCCGTAGAGAGCATCCCGCACTCTCTCGTTAGGTTAGGTTAGGTATGTGGGCTGGCAGGGAGAGACACTCTCTGTCATGCTCAGGTCAGTGCTGACCCATTGTGATACCCATGGGGGATCTCTTACCCGTTGAAGCCCAGTGGAACCGACAGAAAACTATTCAAACTCAATCACTTCCTTCGTTTCTGCATACAAACCACCCTGATGCTGTGATGAAGTTCAGCATCTTTTCTATCGAAACATCGAGATCCTGGAAGAAATAGTTTCCTAGGAACTTATTCCTGGAGTGTGGTAGACCCGGACAGTGGTACAGGAAGTGGGTATTGCTCACAAAAGCTTCCTCGTTACTACAGCCTGTACAGAGTTCCTCCTCCGTCAGGCGTACGAGCAGTTTCTTCATGTGGTATCGCAGAGTGTGGTGCCCCTTGATGGTACCCGCGAGGATGGAAAGGGATTTCCTGTCTTTTCGAGTAATTCTCTCGGTCCTTGCTTTGTCGAAAGACGGCCATAGCTTCCTTGTGGTGGCACAACTTTCCATGGATCTCCATCTAGTGTTCGTCTCTCTAATGGGGCTATTCCCTGCAGCGAGGCGCTTGAGTGTGCAAGGCGGGATACGCACAGATGGGGTCAACTTGCTCTAGTAAGGCTGCTGAGCCGATTCTTGCTAGCTCGCTCGCTTTCTCATTGCCTGGGATACTCTTGTGTCCAGGCGAACCCCACAGGCGGATCAGTAGAAACACGGTGAAGTGGGAGGGTTGTGATCCCTTGTTTTCGGATCATAACCTCGCTGATAAAAGGAAGAAGAAGAAGACTCTCGTGTCCAGTGACCCAGCTGTGTTCCAGAGGCTACTTAGCAAAATCGGGGTGAGTGCCAACATTGCTAAAACAACCAGACGGCAGTTTGACTGTGGATGAGAAGCCAAGGACCATTACTGCTCTTAGAAACTCACTTCAATGAAGTGAAGGGAGCATAACCAACATAGCTAGATCTCGGAAGGGCTACCTGTTCCGGAGGGAGAGTTGAACGGCTAATCAGCTCCTTCCAGCAAGGCGTGGATGGTATCACACCAGCCCTATTGCCGAGGGGGCAAGAGAAACTACTACCACACCTAGTTAGATATATTCCAAGTCACTGGAGAGGGGCGAAAGTTGTGTTCACACTAAAAATTTGAAAGAAAGACCCAACACAGCTGACCGATCAACCTAACATCGTTTCTTCTTAAAAAAAAAAATGGAGAAAGCCTAAGGGAGGATGTCGCGGTACATTCCCACTTCATTACCATCATCATGCTCACAGAGCGGATAGCTCCACTGACACGGTTGTTTTTCAGTTTACGGAATCCATCCAAAGAACTCCTGAAACAAGAAAGATAGTACCCTACGCCCTACCACCTGTGTGGCTTTCTATGCCTGCAGCAAGACCTTTGGCAAGAAGTAGTAAAGAGCTCCTGAAACAAAAAAGATAGTACCCTACGCCCTACCACCACACCTACCTACCTACCTGAGCCTTCCTAGACATGGAAGGGGCATAACACTTTGCATGAAGCTATTCAACGAGCCCTGGACAGAAAATGAGTCAGCAGAACAGTATCTAAGTTGCTGGGAACAAGATCAGAAGAAACTCAAACATCACGTCAAGTTGTCAAGGTCAACACAGCAAGAGGATGCCCACAGGGAGGAGTGCTATCTCCTCTAATGTAGAGCTCTGTTGTGGATGAACTACTTGAAAAGTTAACAAACCTCGAAATCAATTGTCAAGGAAAGTTTGAAGGAACCCTCTGTGGTATCATACAAGAGGGCGCGATAGTAACTCAGGAACGGTGCTCAATACAAACCCGGCTAAAGCCACAATAGTTCTATTCACGGGAAGAACAAAATCTTGGACTGAAGCCAATCCGGCTGTCGGGCATGATACTGACGCCAAGAGAAGTGAAGTATCTAGGACTACATCTAGATAGCCAACTCATGTGGAAAACACAGAGGTAGCTACCCGTGCTCTCATGATATGCAGGAGCCTAGCGGGTAGGTCTGGAACTTAGTCCAAATATTCTAAGATTGCCAATGATCACATATGGAGGGATAGCTTGGGCAGAACGAACTAGTCTAGTCATAACAAAGGAGACACTCACAAAAGTGCATGAGAACCATGAGAACATGTCCAATTGCAGCCATGGAACTGCGCTTCATCTCGCAGTGGAGCAAAATGCAAAGCGGACGATGGCAAAAGAAGGTATTGGAAGGGAGAACGGAGAAGGGAGGACTACTTAAGAAACTTCCCCTTCTGGCAGTACCCAGGGACTGAGAGTTGACCAACGAATCTACTGGGCAATCACTCGATAAATTCGTATACAGACGACTCAGAACTAAGGAAGGAGCAGGGGCAGGTACACACAACCCATATGCAAGAGTACCAGCGTCTTTCAAGCTGGAATAGGCGCTGTAGATAAATGTATCCAGCTCAATACAGTAACTGCGACACAGCAATACTGTCAGACAGTCAAGCAGACCCTTGTCATGTCATTGAGTCGAAACTTGTGTGGGAATGCCTACGCTCTACTGGATACCCGTTCATGTCGGGATAAAAGCTAATGAAGCAGCAGACTGCTTGGCAAGACAAGGAGCTGCCAAACCCTTCATTGCACCTGAACCATTCTACGGAATAGGGGAACATACCACACGCGAAGAGTTTAGGAAAATGGAGAAAGAATACAGAGCAAGAGCCTGGAGTAACACCAAAGGTCTGAGGCAAGCTAAGAAACTACTGGGATGTTACAACCGGAGGCCTGCATCTGCCTTAACAAGAATAACCTACGAATCCTAACAGACTTTCTAACGAGACACTGTATACTCAAGGAGCATCTACGGAAACAAGGTGTAACAGATGAAGGCCTTTGAGTCAAACGGGGTTGGGTTAAGTTATTAGGTGATGGGTTCCTTGTGTCAAAGGAGTCATTGCTCACTTAGACCAACAGTTTGGGTCTATTGTGCGCTGGAAGCACTGTCAAGATGGTCCGTTTTTAGAACATAGTGCTATGAATCTCAGGAGGTCCATCAGCTCAATATTATCTTAGTGCACCAGTTCTGAGAAGAAGTTCATAACTACCAAGCGTCCTCACTTTTCTGACGGGTAGGGCAGGACAATCACACAGCAGATGACGAATAGATTCGTCTTCTTCTTCTTCGAGTCAAGCGAGACTCCGGAGCATCTTCTGGAAACTTGGGCACTGAGCCACAAAAGATATTTCTGACGGATAGGGCAGGACACCCACACAGCAGGTGACGAACAGATTCGACTTCTTCTTCTTCGTGTCAAGCGAGACTCCGGAGCATCTTCTGGAAACTTGGGCACTGAGCCACAAAAGATATTTCTGACGGATAGGGCAGGACACCCACACAGCAGGTGACGAACAGATTCGACTTCTTCTTCTGCGAGTCAAGCGAGACTCCGGAGCATCTTCTGGAAACTTGGGCACTGAGCCACAAAAGATATTTCTGACGGATAGGGCAGGACACCCACACAGCAGGTGACGAACAGATTCGACTTCTTCTTCTTCGAGTCAAGCGGGACTCCGAAGCATCTTCTGAAATCTTGTGGGCCACCGACCCACAAATGACTCTACTGATCCTCTACTGATCCGCCTGTGGTGTTCGCCTGCTTGACTCAAGGGATCGTAACCCTTCCACTTCACTGGATTTCTACTGATTCTCTACTGATTCTCTACTGATTCTCTACTGATTCTCTAGTGATCCACCTATGGAGTTGGTCTGTTTGACTCAATGGATCATAAGGCTTCCATTTCACTGAATTTCTACTGATCCTCTTCTGATCCTCTACTGAGTCTCTACTGATCCTCTACTGATCCGCCTGTGGTGTTCGCCTGCTTGACTCAAGGGATCGTAACCCTTCCACTTCACTGGATTTCTACTGATCCTCTACTGATTCTTTACTGATTCTCTACTGATTCTCTAGTGATCCACCTATGGAGTTGGTCTGTTTGACTCAATGGATCATAAGGCTTCCATTTCACTGAATTTCTACTGATCCTCTTCTGATCCTCTACTGAGTCTCTACTGATCCTCTACTGATCCGACTGTGGAGTTGGCCTGTTTGACTCTAGGGAGCGTAGCCCTTCCACTTCACTAGATTTCTACTGATCCTCTACCGATCTGTCTGTGGAGTTGGTCTGTTTGACTCACGGGATCGAAGCCTTTCCACTTCACTAGGTTTCTACTGATTCTCTACTGATTCTCTACTGATCTTCTACTGATTCTCTACTGATTCTCTAATGATCCGACTGTGGAGTTGGCCTGTTTACTGAATTTCATTGAATTTCTACTGGACCTCTACTGATCCTCTACCGATCTGCCTGTGGAGTTGGTCTGTTCGACTCAAGCGATCGTAACCCTTCCATTTCACTGTATTTCTACTGATCCTCTACTGATTCTCTAGTGATCCGCCTATGGAGTTGGTCTGTTTGACTCAAGGGATCGAAGCCCATCTACTTCACTAGATTTCTACTGATCCTCTACTGATCCTCTACTGATTCTCAAGTGATCCGCCTATGGAGTTGGTCTGTTTGACTCAATGGATCATAACGTTCCATTTCACTGAATTTCTACTAATCCTCTATTGATCCTCTACTGAGTCTCTACTGATCCTCTACTGATCCATCTGTGGAGTTGGCCTGTTTGACTTTAGGGATCATAGCCCTTCCACTTCACTAGATTTCTACTGATCCTCTACCGATCTGCCTGTGGAGTTGGTCTGTTTGACTCACGGGATCGAAGCCTTTCCACTTCACTAGGTTTCTACTGATTCTCTACTGATTCTCTACTGATCTTCTACTGATTCTCTACTGATTCTCTAATGATCCGACTGTGGAGTTGGCCTGTTTACTGAATTTCATTGAATTTCTACTGGACCTCTACTGATCCTCTACCGATCTGCCTGTGGAGTTGGTCTGTTCGACTCAAGCGATCGTAACCCTTCCATTTCACTGAATTTCTACTGATCCTCGACTGATCGTCTACTGATCCGTCTGTGGAGTTGGCCTGTTTGACTCTAGGGAACGTAGCCCTTCCACTTCACTAGATATCTACTGATCCTCTACCTCAAGGGATCGAACCCCATCCATTTCACTGAATTTCTACTGATCCTCTACTGATCCCCTACCGATCTGCCTGTGGAATTGGTTTGTTTGACTCCAGGAATCGAAGCCCTTCCACTTCACTAGATTTCTACTGATCCTCTACTGATTCTCTAGTGATCCGCCTATGGAGTTGGTCTGTTTGACTCAATGGATCATAACGCTTCCATTTCACTGAATTTCTACAGATCCTCTACCGATTCTCTACTGATCCTCTACCGATCTGCCTGTGGAGTTGGCCTGTTTGAGTCAAGGGATCGTAGCCCTTCTACTTCACTAGATTTCTACTGATCCTCTACCGATCTGCCTGTGGAGTTGGTATGTTTGACTCAAGGGATCGAAGCCCTTCCACTTCACTGAAAATCTACTGATCCTCTACTGATCCGTCTGTGGAGTTGGCCTGTTTGACTCTAGGGATCATAGCCCTTCCACTTCACTAGATTTCTACTGATCCTCTACTGAGTCTCTACCGCTCCTCTGCTGATCCTCTACTGATCCGCCGTTGGAGTTCGCCTGTCTGACTCAAGTGATCGTAACCCTCCCAACTTCACTGGATTTCTACTGTTCCTCTACTGATCCTTAAGTGATCCTCTACTGATCCGCCTGTGGAGTTCACCTGTTTGACTCTAGGGATCGTAGCCCTCCCACTTCACTGCATTTCTACTGATCCTTTACCGATCCTCTACTGAACCTCTACTGATCCTCTGCCGATCCTCTACTGATCCGTCTGTGGAGTTCGCCTATTTGACTCAAGGGATCGTAGTCCTCCCACTTCACTAGATTTCTACAGATCCTCTACTGATCCTCTCTTGATCCGCCTGTGGAGTTCGCCTATTTGACCTCAGAAAATATCGGTAGACCTCCCGATTTTGGATCACTCGATGAGTCCAATGAAATGCCGATTCCGTCGCATTTGTGTGATCCATAGGCTTGCCTCTCCTGCCTCGCGATGTCGTTGGAGCGTTCAACAGATCTAATGAATGAATGTCCTCACTACGTATCTACCACAAGCTAATGCCCGGATATTTCGATATTTCTAGTCAAAATGACGCCAAGTAACAGTAGCATTCTAAACTAAGCGAAAAATAAGTGCAAATCCAAGCTAATCAATTATTATTAAGGAAAAAGTAAGAAAAAGGAAGAAAAAGAAAAACAAAATGAAGATGAAGAGAACATACCTTGGAATGGCACCAGTTGGTACTTCCAAACTACCAGAAGTATCACTACCAGCATGCAAGTGCGTCCCAAATTCCTTACTCGAATGTGCTGGATACTGTGCTGTACTCATGCCCGATGAAGTTTGCGAGCTCGAGCCACCTGAGTCCAAGGCACTGCCAGCGCCATGATGTGGCGTTCCATGTGGCGCAAAGTCTCCATTATGCATACCGCCACTTGAATCGGCATTTGTTGTTACCAAAGCTGGTCCATGATGGCCAACACCACCGCCACCAGCACCACCACCACCACCGCCGCCACCCTTATGATGAGCTGGACCGCCTGCTCCACCATGACCATGACCGTGGCCATGGCCGTGACCTGGCCGGCCGCCCTTTGTCGTACTTACTCCTGGATCGTCGTCGCCCTCCTCCTCACTGGAACTTGGATCTATCATGGCTTCCTAGATTGCTTGCTTGTGCTTCTCTATTTTTTAATTTTATCTTTCAGTCTAGATGTGACTATATAAGGTTATGTTGATATTGCTCTTAGTGTCTGTGTATGTGCGTCGTTTACTGTTTTTTTTTTTTTTTTATATTTTAGGTCACTTTGATAATTATTTTTTTATTTTTTATTTTATTTACAATTAACTTTAACGATTCGAGTGTTTGGAACTTAAATCACTAATAAGGCGAACTGCGGCGTAGAGTTATATTTATATTTAAGGATACAGGCTAATGTTATTGGATTTGATGTTAAAAAATATTTTTTTTAATTTTTTCTTTTTTTAATTTATTATCTCGTTGATTTATAATTTGTTTGTACTGATTGGATTTATGTTTAGTTGCACTCGTGTGTGTGTGTCGAAAGTTCAACTTTAGCTACATGTCTATAGTTTGCGATATCTATAGAATGTGTGGGCATGCCTGTGAGGAGGATTTTAACGAGACGAAGTATCTTAATCGCATTTTGATTGGCAAAACACAAATTGAATGAAATTAAACGAAACGCAAATGTTGATTTAACTAAATTTTAACATTTTCTCATTTGTGTTGTACATATGGTTGACGCAATGCCCTATGCTTTCCTCGTTGTATTCCACATCTGAAAGGATACAAATTTTATTTTTATTTATTAAAAAATTCTATATACAGATTCATGTATAAAAAAATTCAAAGAAATCTTTGCAGTGTATGTCTATAGGGTTGTGTTTGCGCGGGTATCGTACAGAAACTAGTGGGGAGATTTGAAGAAAATGTTGGCGTTCTATACCTTAGAGGCTTGGCTTCCAATCTCCAATTAGAATAGTCACGATACTCCTTAAAGGGATTGAGATATTAATATTGAAACAGTCGAAACCAGGCATAATAGAACTATACATTCAAAATGTGTACTTTTGGGCGCAGTATAAAATAAATAAACACATGGATCTATTTCATTGCCTTACGTGACTGTACACCTCGTCGTGGTGTAAGGGCCTAGTAGAGGTCAACGACTCTTGGGAATTATTCCCTAGATGAGATTCGAAACCAAGGTGCCGTTGACCCCCAATCCTTCCTTTCCCATCCTTCCTTTCCCCTTCTTCCCTCCGGCGGGCTGGATCAAGGTGTCACACGACCCGTGCCGAGGATCAACCTGGCTGGGAGCCCATCCCAAAAATAGCTCAGTCGCGAACGGAGTATTCGAATACCTGGCGACCTCCGGATTAGCTAGCTATTACTGTGTATTGCGGACCTCTGCACAGACTGACATCCTTTCTCCGCTACTCGTGGGAACATTATGAATTCTAAAAAACGAATAAAACAAATAACAACAAACAAGACCGGTCCCCCTTTTAAACCGGACGCTCAAGCTGTCTACCGGCGCTCAAGTTGTCTACCGGTAAAGTCCCTGAACTCCTACATGACTACACACCTCGCCGTGGTGTAGGGGCCTAGTAATGGTCAAGGATTCTCGGGTAGTTCCCCAGATGAGACACGAAGCCAAGTTGTAGTCGTCCTAATCCTTCCCCTTCATATCCTTTCCTTTCCTCTCTCCTCTCCGGTGGGCCGGATCAAGGTGTAATACGACCCGTGCCGAGGATCAGCCTGGCTGGGGGCCCACTTTAAATAATAGTCCAGTCGCAAACAGAGTATCCGGATACCTGGCGACCTCCGGATTAGTCTGCCTTGCCTGCACAATGCGGATCTCTGTGCAGGTCGACCTCCCATTCTCCGCCACTCGTGGGTCCAATTTAATGAACAATAATAAAAACCAAAAAAATACAAAAAAATATAGAAAATGTAAAAAAAGAGGACGGTCCTCTTAAAAAACCGTCTTCCAGCCTCCTGGGAAGCATACCCGCAAGCTCTGCTGTGACAATCCCGTCTAGCGCATTGGCCTTGAGGCCTAGCACTAGCGTTGCGAGCAGTTGTAAGCAGGTGGTCGCCCCCCGGCTTGCTGATCGCGCGTCTGGGTACACTGGCGGATAGGACAGTGGTGTCAACACCTGGTCCCATCGTAAAGCCAGACCATGAAACGCAAAGGGGGCAAACCCCTTAACATCTCTGCCCCTTCAGGGACAGCTAACTGTTTGGCCTCGAGCTTACAGCATGCTGTGCCCTCCACTTCGAAGGATCCACATACCCTTCTCAAATCCCTTTCAGGGGCGATGGACGGCTCGGCTTCGAGCTTGCCGAATGTCGCCCCCCCCGAAGATCTCCTACCAAGATCGCCGACTACCTTGTAAGCTAATTCGCCGCATCCAGGAAATTCCTGAGCAGGATAGAACCCAGAAGCATAAGACTTCTTTAAGCTGGGCACTCAAACGTGTCCAGCTCCCCCCCGACTCATCCAGCAAGGACTTATCGTCCAAACGCCAGAGGTCTCAGGATGAATCTCCCACCCTTGCTAAAAAGACCAAGGTAGTACCTTCCATTGCTACTACCAAGCCCTTCAACCAAGTGCTTAAGGCACACTTGGAGATTGCGGTCGTTGACCATAGCGATCCGGATGGCAGCATTACGACGGATAAGTGGAGGAAGGTGGAGATTAAACTCGCCACCAATTGTCTCCAAATCCTACATGACCATCCCGGCCCTGATGTTTCCTGCAGGGATGGTGGCTGGCATCAAGGGCATGTCAAACTTATTGCCTGCGCTGACCAAAGATCGAAGGATCTCTATAAACTTGCTGTCGCCAGATTAGGACAGGTTTGGCCAGGTGCACAGTTGGAGGTCGTGGAAAAGGACCAGATTCCAAACCGACCAAGAACACGTGCTACCATTCCGGCTGAACCCTCTGATCCTAAAATTATCCTGGATATTCTGAAGGCAAATAACAGCTCCCTTCCTACCCATAATTGGAAGATTGCCAAAGTGGACGAGCCGAGAGGAGACATCAGAAGTGTGATCATTGTTATCAATGAAGAGTCTCTGTCCCCCTTGGCATCTTCTAAAGGGATAGTAAATTATGGATTCAGCTCCGTCACCTTGAAAGTCTATAAATGTGACGAGAAGGAGCTGGAGAAAGTACCTCCCAAGCAGGTTGCAGTCCCTTCTGCACCAGCTAAGAACACCTCTCCTTCCGAGCCCCTTCCCTCGCTCCCTTGCGCCGATCCATCTTTTTCGGGGGTTGACTCCTCGTTGACAAACACTGAAATGGTTGACGCTCTCTTGAAATTGGACTTTTCTGGTCCTCCCTCTCCCTCACCATCACTCCTGGACAGTAACCCTAGTGGCCTCTCTCTCGAGGATGATCTTCTGTCATCAGATTCAGAGGAAGCCAACAATACCGTGATAATGGTATCTGAAGCGAGAAGTAGCCCCAATGCTGCGGATCCTTCAGATTAACCTGCATCACTCCATCACGGCTTCGGCCTCCCTTATTCTCCGGCTCAGCAAATACGGGGAAGACTTAGTCTTGATCCAGGAACCATGGGTTGTTGGAAACCGGGTTTGTGGACTCAAGACTCCAAACTACAAATTAATCTACGCAAGAAAGGAAGGTAAACCGAGATCCTGTATCCTTGCGAAGATCCATCTAAACATCCTTTTACTCTCTAATTTCAGCAATCAAGACATAGTCGCTACCAAGCTGGAATTGCGATCAAAAAATTACTGGCTGGTATCGGCTTATCTAGGTCACGATCTTGTGGGCCCTCTCCCCCCGGACATATTGGGGAACTTGATTGCTAAAGCAGAGAGCCAAAACACTGGTCTCATCATTGGCTGTGATGCGAATGCCCATCACTCAATATGGGGCAGTTCCGACATAAATGAAAGAGGTGAGCAACTTTTTGACTTTATCCTTAGTACTAACCTCCTAATCTGTAACAGGGGGTCCAAACCGACCTTCATTACTCGCAACCGACAAGAAGTCCTGGACATCACTCTTGTCTCCGATCACTTATATAACTCGGTTAAGAACTGGAGAGTCTCTGATGAGCACTCTTTTTCAGACCGCCGTTACCTCGATTTTAGTCTTGATGACTATCTGCCTGATCAGAAGGTTTTTAGAAATTATAGGAAGACCAACTGGTCCCTTTACAGGAAACGTTTATTAACGCTTATTCCCTCCCACCTGCGTACTGAACCTTCTTGCACTGATGACCTTGACAATCTAGTCAACACCCTAACATCGGCACTCAATGGTGCCATGGCCGAAGCCTGCCCACTCCGCAAACCTCGAGGTAAAATGAAACCTCCCTGGTGGAATGCAAATCTCAGTACTCTTAGGAAAGACAGTAGGCTCCTTTTTAATATTGCTAAAAGCTCCCGTGAGACGGCCGACAGGGACTCCTATAAACTGTCTCTCAGGAAATACAAAATCTCACTGAGGAAGGAGCAACGACGATCTTGGAGACTCTTCGGCGACAGCATTGAAGAGTCCTCGGAAGCTTCCAGGTTGCAGAAAATCCTCTCTAAAAGCCTTTCAACACCTAGCTACCTCTTACATCCAGATGGTCACTGGACCACTTCTGCTAAGGAATCCATTGACATCTTACTGGATACTCACTTCCCTGGTAGCTCCCCTGTTGCTGTTTCATTATCGGGTATTACCTGTACTTGCTCTCTACCGTGCAGCAACTCCCTGGTTATAGTAACTACAGAAAAGATCCGATGGGCCATGCGCAGTTTCAAACCCTTCAAGTCCCCAGGACCTGACGGTGTTATTCCAGCTGAAATTCAGCAATGCGAGGACATTGTACTTACTTACTTACTTATGTCCTGTATCCCCTTGTGGGTCCTAGGGCCTCTACTACGCCTACGCGCCATCGTGTACGGTTTCTGGCAATGTATCGGATTTCTCCCCAACTTTTCCCTAACTGCCGTGCCTCCTTCTCGACTTTTCTGCGCCATGTTCTCCTCGGACCGCCAGGTCTTCTGCCATCCTGAGTTAGAGGGTTCCATTGCGTAGCATGGTTCGCTATGGAAATGTCACCCTTACGGAACGTGTGACCAATCCACTGGCACTTCCGTCGTTGGATGGTTGTGCCTATTGGTTCCTGACCCGTTCTCTCGTAAAGGTGTTCGTTAGAGATACGATTGGGCCAGAAAATCCTTAAGATATTGCGCAAGCACCTATTAACAAACGTTTGCAACTTTCTGGTGATAGTAGTGGTCACTCTCCACGTGCTGCAACCATATAGCAGCACGGATTCAACGTTGGAGCGGAACAGTCTTATCTTGGTGCTTTAACTGATTGCATTGCTTCGCCATATTTCGGACAACATCCCGAACGCGGACTTTGCTTTGGCGTTCCTGTAGGCTATATCCAGTTCAGTTCCACCATCGCCGGTCGAGACAATACTCCCAAGATACTGGAAATCCTCTACTCTCTCTACCGGTTGTCCAGCGATGCATATTTGAGCCGATGGCTGTGTTTCAATTAATTTTCAGCCCGACGACGCCTGCCTCCCTCTCCACATCTGCTGTCATTTGGTGGATGTCCATAATTCTGTGGGAGAGTAAGCATACATCGTCAGCCTAGTCAAGATGTTTCAGTTGAGATGTAAGAGTCCATCGAGTTCCTCCGTTTCCCGTCGACAAAGCTGCATGAAGCACATCGCTAATCACGAATAGGAATAATATTGGTGAAAGGATACAGCCTTGTCTTACCCCACATTCGATCTTAAATTCCTCAGACAACCTTCCTCTGTGCAGAATGTTACATTTGAAAGCTACGTACTAACCCAAGCCCTACATAGTCCTCGCGGGACTACTTTTAGGTATGACTTTTGTGCCTCTTAGGCTGTGCTCCCCTCTTCGCCGTTTTCTATTCTTAAATGTCCGATTCTCGTGAGTTGGACCTGAATGCTGGTCACATGTCCATTTACTTCGAGCCAGCTCTGTGCAGAATGCAACATTTGGATTCACCGTTCATGTGTCGGGAACACCTCTCCTGCGTAAGGTACGCCTTCACAAAATCGATGAACAGCAGATGCTTCTTCTCCATTATCGCAGTGTCCCTGCTGGTGTGGTGGTGGACTTCTTCTGTATTGCCCTCTGGGGACCTTATCTGCCTGCCTGGGCGGTTCGAGTTGTCTAGGTACACGCAGAGTGATGATCGATATTCAACGTACTGCTCGGTGTTGGTGTGGTGGACACAGGAGGATCCAAAGCGACTGTTCAGCATTGAGTGTATCCTCGGGATGTTGAATGAATTGCTCCACAATGCTGCTCCTCATCTCTTGCACTGCATTCACTTTCCTTTCTTAGAAAGCTTGACGATCATTCGCTTTTTCCACTCGTCAGGATGGCTCTCAGCTTCCAAAGGTCTCTCTATAAGTGGAAGCAGAACCACAGCCAATGTTGTTGGAGCTGCTCATAAGAGCTCTGCTGGAATACCGTCAAGTCCTACCGCCTTGTTGGTTTTGAGCTGCCTTGATCGCGGTAGTGATCTCATCATTACTGGGAGTCGTGGTGCGTATTCGGGAACTTCTCACCTCGGGCATCTCAGTCTGATTTGGGAGCATATCGTTCAAAATAGTAGCAAATTGCTCTTTCCATTTCTTGAACAGTCCTCGAATCTAGCCCAGAGGGAGGACGCAGTGGAGGACCTCCTCGCCGTAAGTGGCGGGCATAAGATCAAAGAGACCTCGACCAACATAAAGTGCGCAACTGGAGGCAATTAGCTAAAAACCGAGCTAAATGGAGAGGCTTGTTGTAGCGCCATCTAAGTAAGTAAGTATCTCCTGAACTGGTCCTCATCCGAAATGGAACCGTTTAGGCTTTTCACTGTGTGTTGACTGGAACTGCGACCGCCTATCAGCTCTTTGGTTATTCTGTGAACGGTCCTACTGTCGCGCCTACGTGCAGTTTCTTCTGCTTCTGTAGCCTGTCACGTCGCACGCTACGCTGAATTTCTCTCATCTTCAGGCGATATAGGGACTCTAGCTCGCTTCTAGATCCCTGCTGCTGGAGTAGCTGCTTCTTCTTCTTCCTATTTCGGCGAGGCAATGACCCTCATTTCTACAGATCCGCTTGTGGGGTTCGCCTCTTTGACCTCAGAAAGTATCGGCAGCTGGAGTAGCTGCAGTGCGAGCTTTTAGCTGTTTACCTGCATTAATCCGTCTCCAGGTATCCTCGGAAACCCACGTCCTACGTCTTTCCTGCGATTAATCGACAATTCTTTCGATATAGGGACTCTAGCTCGCTCCTCCCTGCTGCAATGCAAGCTTTCAGCTGTTTTCGTTCGTCAATCCGTCTCCAGTTGTCCTCGAAAAGCCACGTCCTTTGTCTTTCCTGCGGTTAATCGACAATCCTTTCGACTCTAGCTCGCTTCTCCCTACTGCAATGCAAGCTTTCAGCTGTTTTCGTTCGTCGATCCGTCTCCAGGTATCCTCGGAAAGCCACGTCCTATGTCTTCCCTGGAAACACTTTTCACTTTCCATGGTCTTGGATGGTTGCGGGCAGTGAGCTGCTGATTGCTTCCACAGATCATTCTCTTCTTCCACTCGTCAGGAATCCTCTTAGCTTCCCATGCTCTCTCTCTATAAGTGGAAGCAGTAGCTTAGCCGATGTTGTTGGCGTTGTTTGTAAGAGTTCCGAGCGGGAATACCGTCAGCCTAGTTGGTTTTCAGTGCTTTGATCGCGGTAGTGATGTCATCCTTATTGAGGGATCGTGGTGGATATTCGGGCATCTCACTGTTCAAAATCACAACAAAATGCTCCTCCCATCTCTTGAACTGGTAACCCATTCGAAATGAGCAAGGAACTGTTTAGGCTTTAACTGTAGCTGCGACCACCTGTCAGCTTTTTGGTGATTCTGTAGACGGTCTTGCTGTCGCAACCGCTTGCAGCTTCTTCTGTTTCTTTAGCTAGCGTGTTGATGTAATTGCGCTTGTTACGTCACACTTCTCTGATCTTGATATAGGGACTCTAGCTCGCTCCTTCCTGCTGCTTGAGTAGTAGGAATGCCCTATGTCTTCCCTATGATCGACCAAGAATTCTTTCATCATCAGATGTAGCACAGCAATAGTCCTAGATGGTTGCGCGCAGTGAGCTACTAATTGCTTCCACACCTTGCTAAAGGTGGTCCCTCCATTGTTGACGCATTGAGGGATCACTTAGTCTGTCGATGTTGAAACTGGCCATTCTTGTGCTATCTTCGAACTGAAGCAGTGCGTAGTTGCTTTCATAAGATGGTGATCTCTAACTATCCCCACAAGTCCAGGAAACTACTTCTAAAACGGCGGCTGGTGGCCTGTCTTGTTGGAAACTCATTTCGTGTGCCGATGTTGAATCTGGGCAAGGCGAACCCCATAGGCGGATCAGTAGAAATGCGGTGAAGTGGAAGGGTTGTGATCCCTTATTTTCGGATTATAACCTCGCTGATAAAAGGAAGAAGAAGAAGAAGATGTTGAATCTGGGCATTCTTGTGTTGTCGTGGGATCTTCGAACTGCAGCAGTGCATAGCAGGAGAGTGCCTATCAGAAGACGGTGATCTCGTACCATCCCCACATCTGCCTGCCTCTCCCGTTTGGGATGTCCAGGAGACTACTTCTAAAGCGGCGGCTGATGGCAAAATGGTCAATTTGGTTGGAGGTTGCTTGCCTGTCATTGGAAACCCAGCTGACTTTGTGGCAGGTCTTGTGCTCAAACATGGTGCCACCTATCACAAGGCGGTTGGCATTGCAGAAATCCACAAACCTTTCGCTGTTGTCATTGCGGTTGCCTAGTCCAAACACACAGCGCAACAGCCCATGAGTGGCGTAGGCCTAGCATCTTGCAATCACTCGTGTTGTGTGGATTTTCCTAGTCTCTGCTTCCCAATTACATGTTTGAGCCCTTCGTTGTCGTTGCCTACCTTGGCATTCAAATCCCCCATCACTATGACAATGTATCCATTTGGTGTTGTGTTGAAGACGGCGCTTAAGAGATGGTAGAAGCTCTCCTTTTCGTCCTCAGACGAACTGTTCGTTGGAGCGTAACACTGTATGATGGTGACACGTCGTACTCTAGTCCGGAATCTGGCCGTCAAAATCCTATCACCATGAGGCTGCCAGGAAATTAGGCCACTTGCGTGCTGTTGTTGTTAGCAGTAGTCCGACTCCATATTCCTGCGGACTTCCGGATGGTCTTCCAGAATAGAGTAGTACAGTGTTACGCGTTGGAGACTGGTACTCGCCCGCTTCTAACCATCTTACTTCACTTACCCCCAAAATGTTCAGTTTATATCGCATGAATTCGTTTTCCAATTGAAGGAATCTGGCATTGTAAGGACCTTCGCTTCCCGAGTCGAGGAGCGTCTTTACATTCCAGAAACCCATCTTTGTCCGGGTACAATAGCCAAAAGTCCTCAACATGTGATCAGTCCTTATCCGAGGCATAGTGTCGGTTTCAGTAGCGAGCTGGTTTCAGTAACGCAGGTTGCTGGCCCACATTACCTAGCCTAGAATCAAGGCCCTAGACAACCCGCACTTACAATTTGAGCCTACACGTATAAGAGTTTATACCTATAGTTGCCCGGGGACCACCACTAGGAGGTAAAGTAAGCACTTCATCACGAACTTGATTGTTGCGCTACTGGCCCAAGCCAAGTTTTGGGCAGTCAGTAGTTTCCCGATCAATCGCAATGCAGGTCCCCAATTGGAGGACATTGTGCTTCCATGGCTCAAAGTCATCTTGTCGGGCTGTCTAAATCTGGTCTATATTCCCAAACTATGGACCGAGGTTGAAGTCATATTCATACCTAAGGCAGGAAAGAGCTCGCACGTGGAACCAAAGGATCTCTGACCTATCAGTCTATCGTTCTTTCTGCTTAAAACTTTAGAAAGGTTAATTGATATCCATCTTCGGCAAAGTATTAGCCCAGCTTTACTCTCGCCGTCCCAACATGCGTACTGCAAAGGCAAATCGGTTGAGATAGCCTTACATACGCTTGTGCGCACCATCGAAAAATCCTTGAGCATCAGAGAATACACCATGGTGGCTTTCCTTGACATTTAGGGAGCTTTTAACAATGTCAAACCAAAGGCAATCACAGACGCACTTGCAAGTCTGAAAGTGGATACTTCGCTCGGAGTGTTGATCAATCAATTGCTTACATGCAGGGTTATTAACACACAGCTGGGCGGAGCATCGGCCAGAAGACTTGCCTGTCGCGGAACATCCCAGGGTCGAGTTTTGTCGCCCTTCCTATGGAATCTTGTAGTGAATGAGCTACTAGTGGACCTGGAAAGGTCAGGCTGTAGAGTGATTGCCTATGCTGATGACATTGCTATTGCTGCCTCCGGTAAACACCCGGACACTCTGAGGGAAATCCTCCAATATGCTCTCCTTCGGCTCACCAAATGGGCCTCCAAATGTGGACTGGGGGTTAACCCCCATAAAACGGAACTCGTTCTCTTCACGAGGAAATATAAAGTTCCCCTCATAGACCCTCCTATGATAAATGGCGCCAGTCTCACCTTCACTGTTAATGCAAAATACCTGGGTCTTAGTCTGGACAGAAAACTGAACTGGAAAGCCAATCTACTAGAACGCGTAAGGAAAGCCAATGTAGCTCTCTATTCCTGTAAAAAGGCTATAGATAGGAGCTGGGGTATTAAACCTCAAATCACTCATTGGCTATACGTGTCCGTCATCAGGCCTATACTACTATATGGCGTGATCGTATGGTGGCCTGCTCTTGGCAGGGCGGTCCACCTCACTCAACTAGCTAAGGTGCAAAGATCTGCATGCATCTGCATCAGTAGTGCACTGAGAATTACTCCCTCCGCGGCACTGGACACCTTGTTCAACGTGCTACCTTTAGATATTTTCGGCAAACAGATGGCTGCTTGTGCGGCCATCCGCCTGAAAGCCTCCTCTCAGTGGTCTAGCTATCGCTTTGGCCACTCCTCGATCCTTGATCTTCTCAACGTCAAACACGAAAACACGAAAACACGGACCATACCCCGCCGAAACTGAGATTTGACCGTAACTTCCGTACGAGCATCCCTAACCGGGATGTATGGGACACTGCCGCCCCCTGACGATGGTAGTTCGGTTCACTTCTTTACAAATGGATCTAAGACGGAGGGTGGGGTGGGTTGTGGTGTTTTCTCCGAACAGCTCAATCTGAGTATCTCTTTCCGCCTCCCTGATCATTGTAGCGCTTTCCAGGCGGAAATCATGGCGATTAAGGAAACCCTTCTTCTTCTTCTTCTTCTTCCTTTTATCAGCGAGGCTATGATCCGAAAACAAGGGATCACAACCCTCCCACTTCACAGCATTTCTACTGATGCGCCTGTGGGGTTCGCCTTTAAGATTAAGGAAACCCTGTCCTGGCTAAAATGAAATGTATTATCTGCCAGGGATATTAGCATTTTTACTGACAGTCAAGCGGCTATCAAGTCCCTTCACTTCAAAGACCGCCCTAAACTGTCGTCTATCTCTTATGGAGATGACAGAGCAGTTCAACATTCACCTATGCTGGGTGCCGGGCCACAGGGACACTCCAGGTAACTGCAGGGCAGACGACCTCGCCAGACAGGGTACCACTCTAAGGATCTTGCCTGAAAGGCAAGCCCTGGATATACCCTTCGCTACATGTAAGTATCTACTGAAGCTGAACGCTATTAGCACGACCAACCTCAGATGGGTAAGCGGCTCAACGTGTCACATTTCGAGACAGAACTGGCCCGATGTTGTCGCATTTGTCTGATCCAGGCGTTTATAGGCCTGCCTTTCCTACATCGCGATGTCTTTGGAGCGTGCATTGATATTGCCTTTTTCACGGGACGGGGTTCAAATGATCTCTTCTTTGAACGTGGCAATACCAGCTGAGCCGGTCGCGCTCTATTTTTTGTACGATGGTTTCCTTGATGTGAAAGCTTCCACGGATCTTCGAACTTCTTATTCGATCAAGCTTTGTCACTCCTGCTGTCATGCGAAGCATCTTCATCTCAGCTGCCGTTAATTTACTCTCATACGTTTTGTACATCGTCCAACATTGTGAACCATATGTGAGCGCTGGACGCACAATTGCACGTCCCTTTCAACTAAGGTGGCATTTTTCTGTCCCAGAAGATAGTCAATTCATCCACCCTACGCTTACGCGATGATTGATGCCGTCCTCACAAGCTGCTTTGCTATTGATCATAGATCCCAAATATTTGAACTTTTCGCACTTGGGAAGCACTGTTCCATTCAAATAAATGTCTGGAATAGGCCTGAGTGGATCAGAGAGCGGGCAGCACAAGTACTCTGTTTTTTTTTTTTTTTTAACAAATGCGATACCCATTTCCCTCCAGAGCGTCCACCCACACATCAAGTGCTCGTTGCAGGGATGTAGAATCCTCACTTATGATGGCTCCATCGTCAGCACTTGACTCCTATGTCATTAAATCAAAACTTGTGTGGGAATGCCTATGCAAGCTTAATGAATTGGGCAGAAACAATAAAGTTACACATTACTGGACACCCGGTCACGTCGGGATAAAAGGTAACGAAGCAGCAGACGCCTTGGCAAGACAAGGGGCTGCAGAACCCTTCATTGGACTTGAACCATTCTGTGGAATGGGGGAACACACCATACGCGAGAAATTCTGGAAAATGGAGAGAGAAGACAGGGCAAGAACCTGGAACAATACCACAGGCCTGAGGCAAGCTAAGAAACTACTGGGATGTTACAATCGGAAAGGATTCGAAGCCTGCATCTGCCTTAGGAAGAATAACCTACGGATCCTAACAGGCTTCCTAACGGGGCACTGCAAACTCAGGGAGCATCTACGAAAACTAGGTATGACAAATGAAAGCATTTGCAGATTCTGTAACGAGTCATGTGAGACTCCGGAACATCTTCTGGAGTCTTGTGGGCCACTGACCTACAAAAGATTGAAATACTTGGGCAAATACCAAGTATCAGAAGAGGATATGCCAACCATGGACCCACTTCACATTCTCAGATTCTTAAAAGAAACTGGTCTGGAGAAAGATTCATCGGTGTTGGCTGTCCCTTCTTGTTGGCAGCTTATACTTGGTTTTGCCCTCGTTTAACGCTAAACCCATTTTGGCCGCTTCCGCCTCAATGCTTGCAAACGCACCGGTGACGGCCCGCTAAGTTCTTCCAATAATGTCGATATCGTCGGCGTATGCAAGTAGTTGTACAGACTTGTGATAGGTTGTGCCTCCGGTGTTGGCTTGTGAATTCCGCACAATCCGTTCAAGTACGAAGTCGTCAGTCGAAGGCGTCACCTTGTCTTAAACCTTTTTTGACATCAAAGGTCTCGGTGAGGTCATTACCGACCTTGATGGAGCAGCGAGCGTTCTCCATCGTCAGCCTGCACAGACGGACAAATTTGGCAGGGATGTCAAAACTAGACATGGCTCTATATAGCTCCTCTCTATAGATGCTGTCTTCAAATCGCTGAAGAGATGGTGAGTATCGATTTGGAATTCTTGGCTTTTCTCCAGGATCTGCGGAAGTGTGAAGATTTGATCGATGGTGGACTTTTCTGGCCTGAAACCGCACTGATAGGTGCCAATCAGTCGGTTAATGGAGCGTTTTAGGCGTTCAAATGTTGAAAAGACTGATGCCCGTTGAGGTAGTCCTCCTTTCTGGTGAATCGTGGCAAACTTTGCATTCCTCAGGCATACACTCGTCTGACCAAATCTTAGAGATGACTTGGTGTATGCTTTCTACCAATTCATCACCAGCTGAATTGAAAAGTTCGTCAGGTCCAGCAGCCTTGTTTGATTTCATTAGGCGATGTTGCTTCCTAGCTAAGGCATCTTCCTTCTTCTTCTTCCTTTTATCAGCGAGGTTATGATCCGAAAACAAGGGATCATAACCCTCCCACTTCACCGCATTTCTACTGATCCGCCTGTGGGGTTCGCATCTCCCATCTTAGCTTAGTTTTCCTTAGAATTTCATTTAAAGATGGCCAGGTCCCCCTAGTCTATCTGGTTAACTCCAAGTGGTCCATTGTACCTAGATAGCTTACTTTTCTGTTTCGAGGCAATGCTCGACAGTTCCCTGAAATGAAGACGGGCTTTCAGAATTCCCTGGTAGACTTGAACAGTTTTTGATGAGGCATAGGGTCTGAGAGCTTCCCTGAGATTAATATTGAACCAGGTCGTTAGCGGTTGGTGGCTGTCATCGGGGAGCCATACCTCAGGGATTCGCCTGTGTCTGCTTGTTGGATTTTAGCTTGTCCTTGTCATGTGGATTCAAATTTGGACTATCATCGTCTGTATTCTCAGCACCGACTGGGATTCTACTACGAGGTTTCCTTCTTCATCTCTACGTGCATCTCTACGGTTTTTGCCCTTCTTTTCAGCTTTTGTGGCAAAGCTTCCGTACATTGTTCCTGGAGTATAAACTCTCGATACTCTCGGTCACACGCTTTTCAAGCTCTTTCTTCATCTTTTAGAGAAGCCGATGTTCTTCCCGTTTGTTTTGCTTGTAGAGCTCACGAGCAGCTCTCGTCTTCCTTTGCAGCGCCGCTTTGCATGTATGCCTCTTGTTTTGCTGCATGCACTCACTGGCATTCTTCGTCAAACCAGGGGTTTCGCGGTGGTAGGCGAGCGAGACCCAGAACATCAGTCGCGGCATTTCTGATGGCATGTTGGCAGCGTCGCCACTGGTCTTCGTCACTTGATGCTGGCGACATATGTAGTTGTGATTAAGAGACTGCGGGATACGCGTTCAGCGAAGAGTCTGGCGGTCTCTTGCGATTGTAGCTTTATTCTTCTTTATTGCTCAGATTGGGATATCCGCATTCGTACCTTGGCTACAACAAGGTAATGATCCGAGTCTATGTTGGCCGCTCGGAAGGTCCGGACATCCAGAATACTGGAGGCATGCCTTGCGTCGATCGCAATATGATCAATTTGGTTGATCGTTACATGATCATTGGACCGCCATGTCTGCTTATGAATATCAAGATGAGGAAACCATGTGCTTGCTATGGTGCCATTTCGCTCCACAGCGAAATCAATTAGCCTTAGTCCGTTATCAGACGTGGTGTCGCTTACCGACTGCCCTACCAAAGACGTCCTCCTTTCCTATTTTGGCGTTAAAATCGCCCAATACGATTTTAACGTCGTAGACAGGACATTGCTCGTATGTTTTGTCGAGGAGCTCGTAGAAACCCTCTTTGGTGGCAGGGTCCTTTTCTTCCGTGGGGGCATGAACACATACTAGGCTTATGTTAGCGAATTTAGCCTTGATCCGGATAGTCATAAGACGCTCGCTTACGTGTCGGCAGCTTAAGACTTCTTGCCTAAATCTGGCGCGTATGACAAATCCGCATCCGAATAAGCGTTGCCTGTTGCCTCTGTAGCAATCACCGAAGTAGATGTCACAGTTTTCCATCCTCTTTTTGCCCGATCCATCCCATCGCACTTCCTGGATGGCGGTAATATCTGCTTTATAGCAGTCTAGGGCCTCTGCTAGTTGTTCGGCTGCACGTGGTCTGTAAAGGGACAGTACATTCCACGTACAGATCCGAAGGTCGTTGTCCTTATTTCGTTTGCTGGGGTCGTCATTAGTTGAGTCATCCTTATCCGAGGCGTTTGATTGTTTCGGAACCATAGGCTTTTTACGTGGCAGGGAAGTTGCCTCGACGGCAAAAAACCCCAACCTGGAAGGCCAGTTCCTTAATTATTCCCCTAGGACGAGGGGCCGTGTACACCGGTGCCAGTGGTCCACTACGGGAAAATGAGCGCTGCCGTTGGCCCATTAAGGGCTCCTCCGCCACCATATCTATTCCAAAGTCCTGACCAACGTTGGAAAGCCTTTGTTCTTGCTGCCTTCTTAGCTGCGTGTTGCTTAAACATTAACCTTGCATATATAGTAGTGACTTCAACTCTGGTTTGGAAACTACCACGTGATTGCCGACGGTTACTCTTATAGTCTCCATGACTCCCGTGCTATTGATGAGCGCTACTTCGGTCTTTTCCTCTGCTAGTTCTAGGTCCATATCAGTCCTGAACCATCTCGATAGCTTCATTGCAGTCATGCTTCAACTCCTCACTACAACGATCGCTATGTCGTCGGCGAAGCCATTTACTTCGGGATTCGAAGTCTGAGGAAGTGCATTAGATTCTACAGTAGTGGACCTAGTACGGAGCCTTGGGGGACACCGCCTGTGACGTTATACTGTCTCATTCCGTCGTCAGTGTAAGTGCAGTATTCTATTTCTAAAAAAGTCTCTCATGCATGTAGTCCGGTACTCTCTTGGCGGTAAGTGCTCGCAAAATGTTACTCCAGTTTGCGTTGTTGGAGACGTTTCTAACATCTAGCGGTATGATTGCGCAGTACTGTTTACTTCCGCCTTTCCATCGTCTTCCTTCGATGGCTTTTTTCACTGTACGAGTATTTACGACTTCGTCGATGGCGTCAATTGTAGAACGTGCCCTACGAAAGCCATACTGTAGTGATTGCCTATGCTGATGCCATTGCTATTGCTGTCTCAAGCAAACGCCCAAACATGGAATCGGTTGAGGATGAGGCATGGAATCAGTTCAGGATGTCCTTGGTTACTTTGAGAGAAAAGTTCTTCGAGTGATAGACTGCATAGACGGCTAGTGGAGGAGAAGCTACAATGCAGCACTATACGGCCTCTACATCGACTTGGCCAGAAGAGTTCACATCCAGCGAGTAAGATGGCGAATGGAGCCCAACGTTCCAGCTTAGAAAATTCTCAAATCCACTCCGACGCGGCAGGTGGCGCAAACAAGTGAAGATGGACCTCAACCATTTTGGCGTGTGCAACTGAAGACAGCTGACTCGTAACCAGGCTGACTGGAGAGGTTATGTTGGTTGAAGCCCAAGTCCACCCGGTCTAAAGCGCCACCTATTGGAGGACTTTACAAAGGTCAACATCGCGCTCTTTTTTTTTTAATCCGTTCTTAGGGGAACGGAGTGGAATTGCCCCACTTTCAGGCAATTATCTTCTCTCTTCGACCCAAAAAGTGATTCCCCAGTGGGTTGTGGGTTGCCATTGATTGGCAAAAGCGAACCTCAAACCGTTGGATGCATTGTCCTTGTCACGATTTCTCTTTTAAATACCAAAACCATCGGCCGCTGATAAATATCTCCACATGTAATCTGCCGACGGTTAAGGGTTGCAATGGTGCAGTGGATGTGTGCAAGCTCCAGCGGGGAACAGTCATCGTCAGCCATCCGACCATGAAAACGAAGTCGAAGAGCATTGAAGTGTCTCCAACGACCGCTCCTCTGTCTGGTCATCCAATCCACCTGAGAGTCTAAATTGCAAAAAAATTCCCAAAAAAATTCCCAAAAAATAATTATCTGTCAACGGATATAAGAACAATCTGATAGATGTCGATACATCGATTATGGATATTCGAAACCGGCGCAGTGATGCACCGAGAAACTTGATACCAAGTGTCAAGGGCCGTCAATGTCTGGCGTTATTGATTTCTCTCGCTCCGATGCATAGTTGTGTGGGTGGTAGGCAAGTGCAACAGTGTCCCTTCAGTGATAACATGTCCGAATCGATTGAAAAAAAATTAATAATTCACGGGAAACGTTCAAGTGTCCTTCTTGGAAATAATAAATCTCTTACACGTGACCTCGTGAGTGCGAACAGTTTCTTAGTGTTTAGCTGAATCGTGTCCTGTGCAAGGGTAAGCCAAATGTTAATCATTTTTCCACAAAAAAGCTTTCATCCAACTTCCTTTGTTGTCTGCTATAAATCTTGTGAAATGGATGAGCTTTCCATTGTAGAATCGGGAGAGGGAGAGGGAAATCAGGATAATGGCTTCTTGTTCCTTTTTGTATTCAGTTTCGCTTATTATTTCGCCTTGCTTTGCCCTTATGCTCACTCTGGTATTGAAATTAAATTGCCAACTGGGATGCAGGACTAAAAATGTGTAAAGTCCCCCAGGGCACAAATGAAACCGAAGAATTAGAAAACACGAAGAGCACCGTACCATTCGTCCTCGGGGCAGTCTCAGGGAGAAAGGCTTAAGGATTTGATAATCTTTGCAAACTCCACAGGCTTGATCTAGAGACTTCTCATCAACACACTTTCGCATCACCCGTGGGGAAGTCTCAGAGAGAAAGGCTCAAGGATTTGTAATCTTTGCAAACTCCACAGGCTGGATCTAGAGACTCCTCATCAACACACTTTCGCATCACCCGTGGGGAAGTTTTAGAGAGAAACCTCAAGGATTTGATAATATTTGCAAACTCCACAGGCTGGATCTAAAGACTCCCCATCAACACACTTTCGCATCACCCGTGGGGAAGTCTCAGAGAGAAACCTCAAAGATTTGGTAATCTTTGCAAACTCCACAGGCTGGATCTAGAGACTTCTCATCAACACACTTTCGCAGCACCCGTGGGGAAGTTTTAGAGAGAAACCTCAAGGATTTGATAATCTTTGCAAACTCCACAGGCTGGATCTAAAGACTCCCCATCAACACACTTTCGCATCACCCGTGGGGAAGTCTCAGAGAGAAACCTCAAAGATTTGGTAATCTTTGCAAACTCCACAGGCTGGATCTAGAGACTCCCCATCAACACACTTTCGCATCCAGGTACACGAGGCTTGTGGTATCAAAATGGCTAAATGGGTTTTTCTGTTGTTAGAACAACCACCAGATCTACCTACCTACATACCCTACCATTCCCCTGCCGTCATCCAGTCGGTTCTGTTCTTAAAGATAGCGTATGGAGAATATATACTTCGTCCGCTGAGTGTAGATTCGCAATCATAATCAGGATTTGTAGGAACCCTCTTATTCATGTAAATTTCAACTTAACCGCCTGTGGAGTTCGGCTGTTTTACTCTAGGGATCGTTATCCTCCACCCTTCACAGCATTTCTACTGATCCTCTGCTGATCCTCTGCAGGTCCTCTGCTGATCCTCTACTGATCTTCTACTGATCCTCTATTGGCTCTCTACTGATCCTCTGCTGATTCGCCTGTGGAGCTCGCCTGTTTGACTCAAGGAGTCACAACCCTCCCACATCACTGCATTCCTACTGATCCTCTACTGATCCTCTACTGATCCTCTACCGATTCTCTAGTGATCCTCTACTGATCCGCCGGTGGAGTTCGCCTGTTTGACTCAAGGGATCGTAATCCTCCACCCTTCACAGCATTTCTACTGATCCGTTACTGATCCTCTGCTGATCCTCTGCAGATCCTCTGCTGATCCTCTACTGAGCTTCTACTGATCCTCTATTGATTCTCTACTGATCCTCTACTGATTCGCGTGTGGAGTTCGCCTGTTTGACTAAAGGGATCGTAATCCTCCACCCTTCACAGCATTTCTACTGATCCTTTACTGATCCTCTGCTGATCCTCTACTGATCTTCTACTGATCCTCTATTGATCCTCTGCTGATCCTCTGCTGATCTTCTACTAATCCTCTACTGATTCGCCTGTGGAGTTCGCCTGTTTGACACAAAGGATCGTAATCCTCACACTTCGCAGCATTTCTACTGATCCTCACTGATCCTCTACCAACCCTCTATTGATTCGCCTATGGCGTTCGATCATGTAATCACTGTCTGCTTGCTAGAAGCATTTTGAGCTCTAGGAAGCTCCTGATGTCTGTGTCTATCAGATCGCCCGAATCGTTGTAGTAGAGAGCTCTTTAGTGAAGCTTCCTTCTAAGGCAGAGAGCTGGGCACGCACAAAGAAGGTGAGGAATGGTTTCTTCCTCTTCTTCGTCCAAGCAGCTTCTGCAAAAATGTGGATTGTACACCGATTCAACAGCAATTGGAACCAGTTTTTCATTCATATTGGGACGTTCTTCCTGACCAAAGAGAGTTGGGCATACGTGGTCTTGCTGCCTGATGTTGAGATTCTGGCCGATTCCGTTGATGGCAAAGATGAAGACGATGAAGAAGAATCGCTATAGAGAGTACAAGAGGCCCAGGTTCACCCCGAACTGTAGCGTCACCTAAGTAAGTAAGTAAGAGTACAAGACAGAAGATAATGACGGACGGACGGCCTACGACACCAATAATGGAACGAGGCAATAGAACGTCACAGGCGGTGGGCCCCAAGGCTCCGTACTAGGTCCGCTATTGTGGAACCCAATGTATGATCCCGAGGTCTTCGAAAATAGTGGGCTTTGCCGTCAACATAGCAATGAAGCTATCGAGATGGTTCAGGACTGACTAGTATGCGTGGGCCTTGCTGACTTGGAGAGGAAAAGACGGAAGTAATCCACATCAGCTGTAGGCGAGTCATGGAGACTATAAGGGTAACCGTGGGCGATCATGTGGCAGTTTCAGATGCAGGGTTGACCTTTAAGCAACATCTGCAGTATGCAGCTAAGAAGGAAGCAAAACCAACTGCTTGGATCCTGCTAAATACCGGCGGACCAAACCACCGGAGGAGACTGATCTTAGCAAGAGTTGCGGCCTCGATAATGCTCTACGGTTTCCATACATGGGCTTACGCCATGAAGACGAAGTCATTCAGAAGGAAGACGGGGTCAGACAGAAGGAAGATGAAGTCATTCGGAAGGACGACGGGGTCAGACAGAAGGAAGACGAAGTCATTCAGAAGGAAGACGGGGTCAGACAGAAGGAATACGAAGTCATTCGGAAGGACGACGAAGTCATTCAGAAGGAAGACGGGGTCAGACAGAAGGAAGACGGAGTCATACAGAAGGAAGACGAAGTCATTCAGAAGGAAGACCGGGTCAGACGGAAGGAAGACGAAGTCATTCAGAAGGAAGACGGGGTCAGACAGAAGGAAGACGAAGTCATTCGGAAGGACGACGGGGTCAGACAGAAGGAAGACGAAGTCATACAGAAGGAAGACGGGGTCAGACAGAAGGAAGACGAGGTCAGACAGAAGGAAGACGAGGTCATTCGGAAGGACTACGAAGTCATTCAGAAGGAAGACGGAGTCAGACAGAAGGAAGTCGAAGTCATTCGGAAGGACGACGAAGTCATTCAGAAGGAAGACGGGGTCAGACAGAAGGAAGACGGAGTCATTCAGAAGGAAGACGGGGTCAGACAGAAGGAAGACGAAGTCATACAGAAGGAAGACGAGGTCATTCGGAAGGACTACGAAGTCATTCAGAAGGAAGACGGAGTCAGACAGAAGGAAGTCGAAGTCATTCGGAAGGACGACGAAGTCATTCAGAAGGAAGACGGGGTCAGACAGAAAGAAGACGAAGTCATTCAGAAGGAAGACGGGGTCAGACAGAAGGAAGACGGAGTCATTCAGAAGGAAGACGGGGTCAGACAGAAGGAAGACGAAGTCATACAGAAGGAAGACGAGGTCATTCGGAAGGACTACGAAGTCATTCAGAAGGAAGACGGAGTCAGACAGAAGGAAGTCGAAGTCATTCGGAAGGACGACGAAGTCATTCAGAAGGTCGACGGGGTCAGACAGAAGGAAGACGGAGTCATTCAGAAGGAAGACGGGGTCAGACAGAAGGAAGACGAAGTCATACAGAAGGAAGACGAGGTCATTCGGAAGGACTACGAAGTCATTCAGAAGGAAGACGGAGTCAGACAGAAGGAAGACGAAGTCATACAGAAGGAAGACGAGGTCATTCGGAAGGACTACGAAGTCATTCAGAAGGAAGACGGAGTCAGACAGAAGGAAGACGAGGTCATTCGGAAGGACTACGAAGTCATTCAGAAGGAAGACGGAGTCAGACAGAAGGAAGACGAGGTCATTCGGAAGGACTACGAAGTCATTCAGAAGGAAGACGGAGTCAGACAGAAGGAAGACGAGGTCATTCGGAAGGACTACGAAGTCATTCAGAAGGAAGACGGAGTCAGACAGAAAGAAGACGAAGTCATTCAGAAGGAAGACGGGGTCAGACAGAAGGAAGACGAAGTCATTCAGAAGGAAGACGGGGTCAGACAGAAGGAAGTCGAAGTCATTCGGAAGGAAGACGGAGTCAGACAGAAGGAAGACGAAGTCATACAGAAGGAAGACGAGGTCATTCGGAAGGACTACGAAGTCATTCAGAAGGAAGACGGAGTCAGACAGAAGGAAGACGAGGTCATTCGGAAGGACTACGAAGACATTCAGAAGGAAGACGGGGTCAGACAGAAAGAAGACGAAGTCATTCAGAAGGAAGACGGGGTCAGACAGAAGGAAGACGAAGTCATTCAGAAGGAAGACGGGGTCAGACAGAAGGAAGTCGAAGTCATTCGGAAGGACGACGAAGTCATTCAGAAGGAAGACGGGGTCAGACAGAAGGAAGACGGAGTCATTCAGAAGGAAGACGGGGTCATTCGGAAGGACTACGAAGTCATTCAGAAGGAAGACGGAGTCAGACAGAAGGAAGACGAAGTCATACAGAAGGAAGACGAGGTCATTCGGAAGGACTACGAAGTCATTCAGAAGGAAGACGGAGTCAGACAGAAGGAAGACGAGGTCATTCGGAAGGACTACGAAGTCATTCAGAAGGAAGACGGGGTCAGACAGAAAGAAGACGAAGTCATTCAGAAGGAAGACGGGGTCAGACAGAAGGAAGACGAAGTCATTCAGAAGGAAGACGGGGTCAGACAGAAGGAAGTCGAAGTCATTCGGAAGGAAGACGGAGTCAGACAGAAGGAAGACGAAGTCATACAGAAGGAAGACGAGGTCATTCGGAAGGACTACGAAGTCATTCAGAAGGAAGACGGAGTCAGACAGAAGGAAGACGAGGTCATTCGGAAGGACTACGAAGTCATTCAGAAGGAAGACGGGGTCAGACAGAAAGAAGACGAAGTCATTCAGAAGGAAGACGGGGTCAGACAGAAGGAAGACGAAGTCATACAGAAGGAAGACGAGGTCATTCGGAAGGACTACGAAGTCATTCAGAAGGAAGACGGAGTCAGACAGAAGGAAGACGAGGTCATTCGGAAGGACTACGAAGTCATTCAGAAGGAAGACGGGGTCAGACAGAAAGAAGACGAAGTCATTCAGAAGGAAGACGGGGTCAGACAGAAGGAAGACGAAGTCATTCAGAAGGAAGACGGGGTCAGACAGAAGGAAGACGAAGTCATTCGGAAGGACGACGGGGTCAGACAGAAGGAAGACGAAGTCATACAGAAGGAAGACGGGGTCAGACAGAAGGAAGACGGGGTCAGACAGAAGGAAGACGAAGTCATTCGGAAGGACGACGGGGTCAGACAGAAGGAAGACGAAGTCATACAGAAGGAAGACGGGGTCAGACAGAAGGAAGACGGGGTCAGACAGAAGGAAGGCGACGTCATTCGGAAGGACTACGAAGTCATTCAGAAGGAAGACGGAGTCAGACAGAAGGAAGACGGAGCCATACAGAAGGAAGACGAAGTCATTCAGAAGGAAGACGGGGTCAGACAGAAGGAAGATGAAGTCATTCGGAAGGACGACGGGGTCAGACAGAAGGAAGACGAAGTCATTCAGAAGGAAGACGGGGTCAGACAGAAGGAATACGAAGTCATTCGGAAGGACGACGAAGTCATTCAGAAGGAAGACGGGGTCAGACAGAAGGAAGACGGAGTCATACAGAAGGAAGACGAAGTCATTCAGAAGGAAGACCGGGTCAGACGGAAGGAAGACGAAGTCATTCAGAAGGAAGACGGGGTCAGACAGAAGGAAGACGAAGTCATTCGGAAGGACGACGGGGTCAGACAGAAGGAAGACGAAGTCATACAGAAGGAAGACGGGGTCAGACAGAAGGAAGACGAGGTCAGACAGAAGGAAGACGAGGTCATTCGGAAGGACTACGAAGTCATTCAGAAGGAAGACGGAGTCAGACAGAAGGAAGTCGAAGTCATTCGGAAGGACGACGAAGTCATTCAGAAGGAAGACGGGGTCAGACAGAAGGAAGACGGAGTCATTCAGAAGGAAGACGGGGTCAGACAGAAGGAAGACGAAGTCATACAGAAGGAAGACGAGGTCATTCGGAAGGACTACGAAGTCATTCAGAAGGAAGACGGAGTCAGACAGAAGGAAGTCGAAGTCATTCGGAAGGACGACGAAGTCATTCAGAAGGAAGACGGGGTCAGACAGAAGGAAGACGGAGTCATTCAGAAGGAAGACGGGGTCAGACAGAAGGAAGACGAAGTCATACAGAAGGAAGACGAGGTCATTCGGAAGGACTACGAAGTCATTCAGAAGGAAGACGGAGTCAGACAGAAGGAAGACGAAGTCATACAGAAGGAAGACGAGGTCATTCGGAAGGACTACGAAGTCATTCAGAAGGAAGACGGAGTCAGACAGAAGGAAGACGAGGTCATTCGGAAGGACTACGAAGTCATTCAGAAGGAAGACGGGGTCAGACAGAAAGAAGACGAAGTCATTCAGAAGGAAGACGGGGTCAGACAGAAGGAAGACGAAGTCATTCAGAAGGAAGACGGGGTCAGACAGAAGGAAGTCGAAGTCATTCGGAAGGAAGACGGAGTCAGACAGAAGGAAGACGAAGTCATACAGAAGGAAGACGAGGTCATTCGGAAGGACTACGAAGTCATTCAGAAGGAAGACGGAGTCAGACAGAAGGAAGACGAGGTCATTCGGAAGGACTACGAAGTCATTCAGAAGGAAGACGGGGTCAGACAGAAAGAAGACGAAGTCATTCAGAAGGAAGACGGGGTCAGACAGAAGGAAGACGAAGTCATTCAGAAGGAAGACGGGGTCAGACAGAAGGAAGTCGAAGTCATTCGGAAGGACGACGAAGTCATTCAGAAGGAAGACGGGGTCAGACAGAAGGAAGACGGAGTCATTCAGAAGGAAGACGGGGTCATTCGGAAGGACTACGAAGTCATTCAGAAGGAAGACGGGGTCAGACAGAAGGAAGACGAAGTCATACAGAAGGAAGACGAGGTCATTCGGAAGGACTACGAAGTCATTCAGAAGGAAGACGGGGTCAGACAGAAGGAAGACGAAGTCATACAGAAGGAAGACGAGGTCATTCGGAAGGACTACGAAGTCATTCAGAAGGAAGACGGAGTCAGACAGAAGGAAGACGAGGTCATTCGGAAGGACTACGAAGTCATTCAGAAGGAAGACGGGGTCAGACAGAAAGAAGACGAAGTCATTCAGAAGGAAGACGGGGTCAGACAGAAGGAAGACGAAGTCATTCAGAAGGAAGACGGGGTCAGACAGAAGGAAGACGAAGTCATTCGGAAGGACGACGGGGTCAGACAGAAGGAAGACGAAGTCATACAGAAGGAAGACGGGGTCAGACAGAAGGAAGACGGGGTCAGACAGAAGGAAGACGAAGTCATTCGGAAGGACGACGGGGTCAGACAGAAGGAAGACGAAGTCATACAGAAGGAAGACGGGGTCAGACAGAAGGAAGACGGGGTCAGACAGAAGGAAGGCGACGTCATTCGGAAGGACTACGAAGTCATTCAGAAGGAAGACGGAGTCAGACAGAAGGAAGACGGAGCCATACAGAAGGAAGACGAAGTCATTCAGAAGGAAGACGGGGTCAGACAGAAGGAAGACGAAAGCATTCAGAAGGAAGACGGGGTCAGACAGGAGGAAGACGAAGTCATTCGGAAGGACGACGAAGTCATTCAGAAGGAAGACGGGGCCAGACAGAAGGAAGACGAAGACAGTTTATAGAATCAATACATTGAGCGTATGTAGAGCCTTTCGAACAGCCTCCTATGTAGTGCCTGGCATGGTACCAATAGACCGTCTGGCTAAAGAAGCCCGTACCAGCAAGACAGCGGCATCAACAGTCGAAGTGTTACTGAGGTACCAGCAAGGACAAGTCTGGAAGAATGGCAGGAGAGATGGTAATACTCCGATAAAGCTTTCAATCAGTAGGAAGCATGGATAACTGAATTTCTACTAAACTCAGATGCTAACTGGCCATGGTTGCTTCGCGACAACCAACCTCTATTGCCCGACGTGTACGGAAGCAGTCGTGCAGTACTATGAGAGGTTTGGGCTTGACGAGAACTCCTATTGCCAAAGGTGCATTGGGCAGCAGTCGACGATGCGAAACACACGAAGTTCCATTGTCCACGATACTATGAAGAATGGCACCACTTGCTGGTGAACAAACTGGATGAGGATCTAACGCCAGACAACACCATCAGACAGATGAGCAAGGAAGGATGAAATCAGCGACAATGTCACAACCATTATGAAGGAGCAACGCTGGGAGATGCAACCATCTATACTATGAAGAACGGCGCCACCTGCTGATACACAAACTGGGTGAGGACCTAACCCCAGACAACATCATCAGATAGATGATGAGCAGGGAAGTAGTTAGCGAAACCTTGGTGACCATTATGGACGAGCAACGCTGGTAGATCCAACCATCCGAAGAATGGCATGCAGAGGAACTCCTGCAAAGGCAAAGGACTGTCTCCTCTAATATGGCTTCTTGTAGTGGATGAGATCTTGGTAATGCTAAAGGAAAACAGCTTCAACGCTAACGACTATGTGGTTGTCCTGGTTTCGGTGAATTTTCCTCCGGTCGTAAGTGAAAGGCTCTCTTTAGTACAGTGGACCGGAGAGTCTGGGTGCTCTGGGATTTGGGTTTCCTTTTATTTAAAGGACAGAAGTGAAAGGCTCACTCTCGCACTACAACTGGTGGATAACTGGGTCAATTGCAGTAGATAATGAGCGGGGATACTGGACACTGTGACAACCATCATGAAGGAGCAACGAAGACAGGAGCGACGACAAGCTGACAACGCGAACAAGCCGAATGCCTAAGGCTCTGAAGTCTCCTATCGCGATGAAATGCTTGCCACGACGACCAGGGCTAGCAGGGGAGGTGGGTTTAGTGGGTACAAATTCCACACTATCACTGAGTACGGGCTACAGTTTCGTCGTCAAAAGATTCCCACCCTCCGACGCAAAAAAAGAAACAAATCTGCCCCTCCTGCCTTTAAAATTTCCGAGTATAGATATCGCTATCTTCACTTCATTCTGACGGGAATCTTGACTGTGACTGCTTGAATGGCTCGTTCCACCTAACAGCGGAATATTGGTCATCGTCGGCGACATAGCGAACAAATTTCCCATCCAACGACGCGAAGAATAGGTCATCACAATCGATAAACTCATTCACTTTGCATTCAACCCTTCAAGCATACATTGCCATGGTACGAGTATCTACTGCAATTTCTCTTTAATGAGACGTTCTCGTATCTGTAGATATAGCTGCCTAGTACTATACAGCACCAAGGACGAACAAGACAAAACGGATTTTCTCTGATAGAGTGGGTTGCTGGGGGGGTGGATGTTCCATCATGCGATGAGGTGATTGAAGTAGAACACTGAGATTATATGAAAAGCTGTACAAAAGGATTCGCATTTCGTTGGGAAATGTCATTACTGTCAGGATTTATGCGAAAACTTTTCATACACTCACTGCGGCAATGAGATAGAAAGCTTATCCAGGTAAATGTATTCAATTGTGAGAGAGAGTTTGCTCAGTACAAAGGATGCAGATACACCACAGGATGCATCACAGTTTCATGCTCTGGTAAAGGCCAACGCCTCTATAGAGGTATACACGCGAGTAATGTCCACTTAAAGCTAAAAATTTTCTGCAATTTTCTATGTCACCTACCTGAAGGGGGCATTTTCTTTTCCCTGATTTTGTTGATCTTTAATCCTTTTCGTGATTTCGCATTCGGGATTATCCTGTAACGAGAGACAAAAAATTATATGAATGTGTGCCAATAAAAAGAAATTCGAATCAACAGTGTGAATTAGATATAAAGTATATCGTACACCCCCATCCGTTCGCCCGTCCGCCCGTCCGCCCCTACACCCCCTAGTCGCAAGGGATGCTTTGTGAAAATACAGCACAATTACGTAATTCATGGATACCGCGGGGAAACAGGGGACAGGCGACACAGATACTTATCTGTTCCCGAGGATGTTCTGTGTGTCCTCTTCATTAATTCATTACACCATCAAACGTGTCTTGGATAGGGTAAGAGATTTATGCTTGTATCTATACATCTATATCTACTTCTTCTTCCTATCTATATATATATATATATATCTACATATATACGTATAATGAACCTACAGAGGGTGGGTGTCTGTAGATTGAATTTAATTAAGAAAATGACAAATATTTGGGGGAAAAGGAAAAAAATAGTACTTTCTGCAATTCTTGTCTGCCTGTCTCTGTGTTTGCGCACGCATCGGACCGAATCGAATGAAAGGATTTTGATGATACTAGGCAAAGTTATAGCTAATAGTGATGGGGTCAGCATTTAGGATATTTCTTGTTCGGGGAAATGAAAGGGTTTCTGCAAGATAGTACAACAAATTGTATCTTCAAAATTGAGGTAAAGGTACCAGTCGTTGAGTAAATAGTAAAACTAGGACGAGCTAGCGAAAGTACCGAGACATTTCGAATGCAGGAAAGGTACCAGTAGATGTAGATGTATATGATAGTGAGGTGCAAGTGCACTGCGACCTTTAATAGATCTATTGTGCCCCCATACTACGGCTTTAGCCGATGATATACTCGGTCTAGAGCACTTCTTCCAGTCCAGCTGCTACATCAAACCGGAGTATCTTCAGTGGCCGACCACCTGAATCGTAAATAACGAAGTCGAAGTCGGAGTGGATGGAATGTCAGACTGACCACAATTTAAGTGGGAAATTATGAGAAGCAAATTGGCCAATTCATATTGTTTCGGTGCACAGTATCTAGAGGCAGATCACATCAGATTTGGGTTCGGTTGAGTAGGCTAGACAGCGCAGTAGGTGCGCGGCAACCTTAACCACTTAGTTTCGCTTTCATAGAGGACAGCTTTAGTCGGGAGCATTCTATTGGGTGGTGTGATAGACTCCTATACTTCATTTGGCGCTCAAGTTGGCACGGATAACATGATACTTCATGGTACCACAACGGACTTTCCTTGGTGTCCATGGATGTGTTGCTGATGTATCACTTCAACAGAATTTGTATGAATCCTTGTTCCGATTCAGAGAGAACAAACCTCTTTTGAGGTATTTTAGTCTGCTCCGCGCAATGCCTACATCCTTATCTAATGCTGTGCTTCCTCAGAGCAAGAGCAGTGACCAGAGAGTATCCCTATCGCTGTTCTCAATCGCTCCTCTGCTACGATACGATACGATGATTGGGGCCCAAGTGCCCTGCGACCTATGCTTCCATGCTAACGACTCATCGAGTCGATTTGGTTTACCGAAAGAAGCTGGGGGTTGTAGTCCGTAGTTGCGACAGAATCTGCGCCCGATAAAAGTAGATCCGCAGACGAGGAGTCAAACGCCTCTAAGAAGACAAAGAGCTTAACAAGTTCCGAATCCTTCTCGAAGACGGTCAAGGACAACCTTGTCGTTCCGATAGTGGACATGGGGCCCAGTCCATAGTTGCGACGGAATCTGCGCCCAAAAGGCGTAGATTCGCAGACGAGGAGTCCAACGCTTAACAAGTTCCAAACCCTTCTCCGAGACGGTCAAGGACAACCTCGTCGTTCCGATAGTGGACATAGGGCCCAGTCCATAGTTGCGACGGAATCTGCGCCCAAAAGGCGTAGATTCGCAGACGAGGAGTCCAACGCTTAACAAGTTCCAAACCCTTCTCCGAGACGGCCAAGGACAACCTCGTCGTTCCGATAGTGGACATAGGGCCCAGTCCATAGTTGCGACGGAATCTGCGCCCAAAAGGCGTAGATTCGCAGACGAGGAGTCCAACGCTTAACAAGTTCCAAACCCTTCTCGAAGACGGCCAAGGACAACCTCGTCGTTCCGATAGTGGACATGGGGCCCAGTCCATAGTTGCGACGGAATCTGCGCCCAAAAGGCGTAGATTCGCAGACGAGGAGTCCAACGCTTAACAAGTTCCAAACCCTTCTCGAAGACGGTCAAGGACAACCTCGTCGTTCCGATAGTGGACATGGAGCCCAGTCCGTAGTTGCGACAGAATCTGTGCCCAAACGGCGTAGATTCGCAGACGAGGAGTCCAACGCCTCGAAGAAGACAAAGAGCTTAAGAAGTCCCAATGCTTCTTCAGTCTGGTGGAAGGCACTGGAGAAGCAACACCATCATTCAAGCCTCCACCAAGATTCAGATGTCAGTCTGCATCGGGATCATGGAATCGTTATGTACAACCGCCACGGCGGCAATGGAGATCATGGTAAGTCTCATGCGCTGAATCTATTCTGAAGCAGACCTCTGATCATCAGCACGATACGCTGATGCCTCCATCCTATCCAGATGAGAGGTCACAAGACTAAGAGAAGCAGACTGAGAGAAGCAAAACTCTGGTCATCAGTACTGAACGGTCATGGCTCCATCCCATCCGGAGGAAGCAAGCCGATCACATGACTCCGATGGTGACATTCGACAGGAGATTCACTATCAGGATTCCTGACAGAAGTGACTAGAAGAACGAACAAAGTCACTGGGAATGTGGGAACTGGCCCTCTATACTGATGGTTGTCGGTGTAGGGGCTGGGGTCAAGCACTCGTTCAGAATCAACAACGAATGCAGCGTGTGTCAAGCTAAAGTCACAGCCGTCATCCAGACTAAATCAATTACTATCAGGCAGCCGTGAAGGCTCTGGATTCCACGTCTGCGTTAGATCGAAGCTCGTTAGAATCTGCAAACGACATCTGGATGAGGTATCACAAGGCAACACAGGTGACCCTATGCTGGGTACCATGGACACATGGGCATGCTGGGTAATGAAAGAGCAGACGAACTCGCTAGAATGGGATCGGCGTTGCACATCTTGCAGGCCCTCTCCTCCTATCAGCTCATCGGAGATGAAGCCACTAGCGAAGGTAACAGACGATGGATCCATCTGGATACGTGTGTTACTGCCAGAATGAGGAGAATACGTTCTCTGGTTGGGCTTAGTCCATAACAGGCATAATCACAGGACAATGTCCAATTGGGGTTCAATGGCTCATGCAGAGTATATCGGCTTACCTCACAACGACTACAGGGACAAGGAAGAAATTGAATCTGTCCGACACCTACTTCCCTGCTCTCGCCGACAGAAGATTGAGGACTCTCGCTAGCTACTTCTTCACTGAGTTGGAGGACTAACGCATTCCATCAAAGTTTGGTGTCTGGGAAGGTCTTAGACAAGGTGACACGCTCTCCACCTAACACTCGCAGTTTATAGCACATCAGTGGTCCTCTCCATCAATTTCGGATGCCTTTGGTGTATAGAGCCGAGTTATACAGAGTCTCGGCATCCTTATCAAGCTCCCACCTTCCGACGCAAAAGAAAGAAACAAATCTTCAAGATGAGTTGGCATCTCCTCCTCCTGCCTAGTATAGATATCGCTATCTTCACTTCATTCTGACGGGAATCTTCACTGTGATGGCTCGTTCTGCCTAACAGCGGAGTATTGGTCATCGTCGGCGACATAGCGAACAAATTTTCCATCCAACGAAGAACACCATCGAGTCGTTTGGCGTCACGAAAGGTCTTAGACAAGGGGGCACGCTATCATGCGAACTATCGAGACCGTTCAAGTGCAAAAAAGGTGCCAGTAACGCCATCTATCGTCGAACTGGAAAAATACGGACTAAGAATTCGCGGGCATCAGCTAGTTACATAATATGTTCTAAAAATATTTATGTAGTGGGGGTGTGCTCTTTGCTTTGATTACCCAGAGGTTTGCTTAGCTTCACGCATCTTCTCCACGAAAATTGTTTTAAAGGGTGACAGTGCCTATGTCCAGTCTATTTGACTGACCGACTACACCATACGACTTCGACTTCCCGTCCAAAGTAGACTTTGTGGAAGTCATTAAGAATTTCAAAACAAAAGATGCTGTGGGAATTGTTTCGGAATCCTTACGTCTTCCCGATTCATACAGTGTCTTCGAGGCAATAAGTGAATCGTGTCGGATGATGAAACATAACTCTACATCCATTGATACTCAAGCTACTATCAAGGCCCTCATTTCAACAACATGATCTACCCAGCTGGTGGAATAGTGTACTCGTCGCTAGGACCAATATCTGGTTTTCTCTGGGTGCTAGGTCATAGCAACATAGAGGGGAACGAAGATCCCTTGCAGAGGTAGTCATCGTTCATACTTTCGATTAGTCTTCCTCTTCTTCCTTTTCCAGCGAGGTTATGACCCGAAAACAAGGGATTATAACTCACTTCACCGCATGTCTACTGATCCGCCTGTGGGTTTCGCCTTTATACTTTCTATCAATAGCAAACCAAAAAAAAAATTCGATGGTACCGACGAACTGTCGAAGGACATGAGGATCGACATTGATCCACAATCATCTACCAATATTGCTGATAATACAGACTAATCTGCGCAACTTGAAGTGTGTGCCAGACAATCTGCTGGTCGTTCTCAGAGAGGAAGACATCGACATGGTGCAGGAACCATGGGTGAAAGGTTCATCTATCAATTCTTTCCCATCTTCCTTCTATGTGTCTATGCATAGGACAAGTATTTCTGTTATTTTTCGATCAAATCGGACGGAAATGGAGAAACTCGAGAAAAGTGAGTCTCGCAATTCCGTCCCTCTGCGCGTCTATCCCTCGGTCTGCAGCTACAACAGCTGGACGCGTTTAATTCATGTTTTATGTGGGCTTATCCGTGAAGGATTTTAGATACCCCACAGGCGAATCAGTAGAAATGCTGTGAAGTGGGAGGGTTATGATTAACACCTCGCCGAAATAGGAAGAAAAAGAAAAAAGCTTCCTAGACACTCACATCGCTCTCGAAACATCCTCTCTATCTAAATCTCAGCACGTTTAGACTAAGGGACGTTCGACGGAGACGGCGCTCCAAATAATTCTGCGAATGATTGATGAAACCATTCACTGCAAGCAATACACCTTAGCCATCTCCTTAGACAACGACAGTGTTTTCAATAAAGTCCAAATCTGAGTCGATTCAGGAATCTCTGGATGGCGGCCATGCTAAGAACTAGGAGCACAATGGATCCATTTGAGATCCGAGTGCAGGCTGCACCCATTCGTTGCAGCTAACCCCTTTAACCTAACCTAACCTTAGGACTAGAATCATTCAAACATCCCTCGACTGAGGAACCTCTCAGGTAGGGATCCTATCACATCTTCTATGACTTCTGGTCAACCAACATAACGCTCGGCAGAGAAACCCCTCACGTAGGGATCCTATCACCTCTTCTCTAGCTTCCGGTCAATCAACACAACCCTAGACAGAGGAACCCCTTAGGTAGGGATCCTATCACCTCATCTATGGCTTCTGATCAATCAACACAACCCTCGACAGAGGAACCGCTCAGGTAGGGATCCCACAACCTCTTCTATGGATTATGGTCAATCAACCAAACCTTGTCGAGCTACGACCGAAATGAAGTCAAGGTCGAGTATCTGGGAAGTGTCTTCCAGCGAGATTATGAAAAGTGTCCTAGTTTTGGACTCAGTGGTAATCCAAGCAAAACTGAACTGATGCTCTCGAGAGTCAAAATATCTTCCACGGCTAAACAACCAATTGCTCCCTTTATGCTCCAGCGCTAGGCACCTAGATACGGTGAGGTAGATGGGTGTCTTGTGACAAAAGGGTCCCTGCTTGATTAAACAAACAGTTCGGGTCCATTGTGCCCAAGCTAAGCACCTTGGAGTGGTACTTTACTCAACTGGAAGCTCAATATAGAGCAGCTATGTCTGAAGCATAACCTTCGGTAAGAAGTGGGAATGGTCTGGATGGAGGTACACAGTAGGAGCACACCCTATTCGCTCCTAAGGGTCACTGGTTTGGTGGTCTGCGCTAAGAAAAGACTACAACGTCAAGCAAATGAACAGGGTGACAGGAACTGTGGCTTTAGACAGAGGGGACCCTGCGAATATATCCAACCGAAGCCTTGAATGTAATTCTCCACCTCACACCACTTGACCTTCATATTCAGCATATCTCAGCATGTAGTGCGGTTAGATTCAAAGAAACTGGGTGCAGTCCGTATGGGTCATAACAAGATCCTGATACCGCCTACACAACACCCTTAGTGAACTTTAAAAACGACATCGCGGTCAGTTTCCCTTCCAGAGTGGAGTGAGGAAAAAGGCGAAGTAACAACTCCAAAATGGACTGCGGGGTATATGCTGGAATGTCCTTTGATACACTCAATCTATCGGTCACAGGATTCATGCAGTGTCTACTGAAATACAACTCCACACCCCTTAGTACATCGCCATCCTCATTGACAGCCATCCTCCTGTCAAGGCAATAGTTTCCGCGACGGCATCTTCCAAACTGTACGTGAGGCTTGCCGTCTACTGGAGTACATCTCTACACCCTTTAGTACCACCGCCATCCTCATTGACAGCCATCCTCCTATCAAGACAATAGTTTCGACGACGTCATCATCCAAACTAGTGGAACAGTGCATAGGACGAACTCCCCTAACTGTGTCTTCGGTTCGGAGATCTGCGCTGCTGTTATCGTACCGCTGGAGGATCTCAAGCGCGCTTTCTATCAAATGCGTCAACAACAGATGACATGGATTGCGAAATTGACAGATGTGGACCAACTTCAACTTGCACAGAGCAGAAGATCTCGAAAAACAGGAACCGTGCTCCTGGAATTTGCGTGAACTATCTCCGATGGTGCGAACGCCTCTAGGAGTGTGCTCCTTCTGGTTTTTGTGGTACGTGAACCCCATTCTACCGCCCATGCGTTGAAATCGTTGGCAATGACGATTCTTCCTCTTGCGGTGATTGGGATGTTGTCAACTTTTCGTTTGAATTCTTCGTTTGGGATGCTGGGAGGCGCGTAGTGGTACCACTACCCCATTCTACCGCCCTCACGTTGAAATCGCCTCCAAAGACGGCCCGGCTTCTTCCTCTTGCAATGGTTGTGACGTTGTCAACTATTCGTTTCAATTCTTTGTGCATGATGCTGGGAGGAGAATACTGTTGTATCCAGCATTCGCCGCTGAACGCCGAGGAAGAGTTCAAAAAATATACGTGGAAGAAAAAGTTGGTGAAAATTCAAAAATGGCGCCAATGTCGATGGTCCCTCCCCCCCCCCCCAGATTTACAACATTGGTGTTCGATGTGGGGTCTCGCGATCGGAGTTAAGAATAATTCCTTCCACGCTAGTAACTGAAGACGATGGACGCTGAGGAAATCCGAGGCCTTTTTTAGTGTCTGACGACGAAACTGCATGAACAGACTCAGCTTGAGCACAGCTTTTGGGAGAAAAAGTTCGCGGACTGGGACACGGAAATCCGCGGACTCCAATCTAGCTTGGAGGCAAGGCTAGATGACCTAGAGAAACTCTAAATAACGGAGCTTTTGCCTCAGGTCCTCATTCCTCGCCCCAGTCCACGCACCCAACAGCTACTTCTGAAGAAGGAAGACGAACCTCAACTGCGGCGAGACGCCCCCAACCCAGCGAAGTTTTCGAGATGCCCGAGGATTTCGCAGCTACTATGCCTATGGACCCAACGCTTCACTCATCCGGACCTTCCGCGATCACTCGGCCCCACTTTTTCAACCCGGGGTTTGTACAACCGTTCGACGGACAATCATCCTGGACTGACTATGAAAGCCAATTCGAAATCGGGGCGGGATTTCAGGGGCGAACTGAAACGGAGAAGGCCAATGCTCTGGCCATGCAATTACGAGGTGAAAAGTTGTCAGTTCTTAGCGCTTTACCACGAGGAAAACCACTGTCCTACGATGTCCTTCGAGGTCCTCTAAGGCAACGCTTTAGCTTGGACAGCCAAACAAGCTATACCTTGATTCGTAATCGCATGCAGAGACAAAAGGAATCCTTAGCTGAATTTGCTATCCAACTCCAAAGGTTAGCAGTTTTGGCCTTTCCTGATGAAGCTGGGAAGGTAGTGGAGGAGATCGTCCTCAGCCAATTCATAGAAGGCATCAAGGACGAACAGATCCAAAATTTGGTCGCCGTGGGACATCCACGTAACCTTAAAGAAGCAGGAGATGACATCACGCCACGAACGCAAGAATCACCACCGTGTTCTTCCGACTACATCAAATACCAGCCGAAATGAGAGTGGAAGACGAGAAAACCAACGATTCGTTGCTGCCACCGAATCCTCCACTTCCTACCCGGCGGGAAACTAAATGCTGCTGGTAGTGAAGAGCGAATGCCAGTAGCAAACCGTAAAACCGCTCTAACCAACTCACAACCACTCGATAATCGGGACCCTCTTCCACCATCCTTATGTCGGTCGTCAACAGAACCAACCTCAACCTTCATGGGGATAACTAAGGGAGCCAGACAGTCGCTAAATGGCTACATAGATGGCAAATTCATCATTGACTCTGGTGCTGAAGTATCCACATCGAAAACTAAGCCCACGAGACCTCCAAGGCATATTGAAGGAGCCCACAGGAGAACGGTTAAAGGCACCGCTGAAGTATCACTTGTGTCCACCCATAATGTGCCTCACCCGTCTTCAACTCCAACTGGCCAACGCGGCTCCGAACCCCGGGCCACTGATTGCATTGGAGAACTTATGAATCCCCGCTTGCTGACCAACGACCACAACAGCCCGCCAACAGCAGCTATCCCAGAAATTCGCAAATTACGCTCGCAGGAGATCTTGCACAAGAAGATGCCCAGCGAACAACGCAGAGCTACATCAATAAAGGGACTGGACATTCAGAATGGGCCAAGAGAGGCGCCTTCAGTTCAAGTCACCGTATACCTGATAGCGATAGCGGACTCCTTTAAGAAGGCGATAGGGCCTGCAAGGCACTTATACGTAGAACGCAGGCTCTCGGTCAAGCTGCATGCTCCAACCCTAAAACCAGAACATCTTCAACCGCATCTGACGTATCTGATGAAGCCAAACCCAGAAGACTTAGCAGACGAACAGGCATTAGGCTGCTGGAATCTCTTGATCCGGTACCAAGGCTCCAGTTTCAAAGTGGACTTACACGACAGTCGAAGCGGCGGCCACCAGGCGTAAAGAAGACAGTCAGCAAAGTTAAGAGCAGATATTTCTGGATCGGTCGAACTACCTACATCATACATCGTTGACATTCGGTAGAGAATTAAGACTTCCTGTGGATTTGGTACGAGGGCTACCACCTGGAGAGAAGAAAAACGCTCCCCAGTACGTCCTTGACTTGGAGGAACGCCTGGCACTTGTATCCAGCATTCGCCGCTGAACGCCGAGGAAGAGTTCGAAGAATATACGACTCATACGAAGCCTACCTGGCGCGTAGTCATTTTCTCTTCCAATGCTCGTTGGCCACATATCCATATCGCGGCTTTGCCTGAAGTGTCCGCCGTCCATACACCTTCATTCAGCTGTTTGTAGGGGCGAGCCCTAAGTATTGCGATATCCGCATCGTACTCTCGGACCGTAGGTCCTGAACTGCCTCACAATTGGATAACCTTCATATTCAGCGTGAACTGGAATGCAGGCTATCTTATGCTTCCAGTACTGTGTTTGGCCCTATGCCCGCTTCCTTTGCAGAGCATGCAGTCCGGCTCTGAATAGCAATCCTGTGGCCCTTTCCACCGCATCTGTAGCTGTGTCTAGGTCTAGGTCTTGGTATACCCGACTTCTGGCGGAGGTATTTTTAGTGGCGTTCTTATCTCGAGCGTTCCACCTCTCTTTTGCCGAAGAAAACTCCCCCCAGACCCACCGCTTGAAGTTGTCACAGCGCAAAGCCTTTAAATGGAACCAAATGGAATACGAGTAGTTATGTGTATTATCGATTGTTTTCCAAGGACATTGTGACACAGATACGATACCCTAAGGGTACGGCCTTGAAAGCCAGTTGTACTTGGTGGTGTTTATCGATTTAATGTTCCAGAAAATTTCAGGTGTACGAGCATATACCAACAAAAGCGTCCATTTACTTGGCATATACTGTGAAACAGTCCCCTTCACGGATGCTGCGACAATACAAAATTTGGGGGATGATGTCGGGGATAATTGTGACTGTCTGCATGTGGTATGGAAGCATGCAACTCGGCAATGTTTCCATTGACATCGGAAGGAGTAGGAGTACTCGTGTGTGTATGGACATATGGGCGTCAACACATTTAATAAGGAAAACGTTGACAAACGTTGACACTTGATTCGCATGTACTCGTATACTTGACCAAAGTTCGAGTCCTTGGTACTCCCTGCAGAGGGGTAAAGCACACTCGAATGAAACCAATCTAAAGTGCTTCCCCCCCTTTGCTCACTATTCAACGATTCGGATTCGGTACATAAAGCTTTACGTTGACATGGCAACAGCGAGAGGGATCCATGGCAACGGCAATAAATTAATTAACTCTGGCACCTCGTTAGCTGAATACAGAATCATATACACATGCAATGGCGGAGAATGGAGTCAATTAAGCGAGGACGAACTGAATGTGAGATACGGAGATACAAATTGGATCGATGAAATGCTCAACAGCGCGGCAATCAACTCCATGTGGGGGGGGTTGTTTCTCCCTTGCTGTGCCTTGTAGTCGTTAACGATATTCTGGCGATTATCTGGGAGGTAGATGGATGCCTCGTGGCTTAAGGCATCCATCCATCCTGGGAATGTTTAAAGAAAAACTGCTGGATTCACGCCCATGTTGGTTGAGGCCCAGGTTCACCTAGAACTGTAACGCCACCTAAGTAAGTAAGTAAGTAAGATTCAACCCCATCTAGATAGGGGTATGAATCTCAGAGAGTATGTCAGCTCGGACAGGGATATAAATCTTAGAAGTTCGTTCAGCTCAATGTGACAGAGGTCCTCCAACCGAGAGTCCTTATTCTTCTGTCGCTGGCAAGGGCAGTGCATTCGTACAGTAGGTGGCGGACTAACTCATTTTCTTCATCGTCTCTGCAGCTGCTGCAGAAGTCGATTCACTCTGCATGAACTCCGTGATTATGTCAGAGATGACCCGCATACTGCTACGACTAAGCCTAGTCGGAGAACGTGTTCTCCTTAAATCCAAAGCCGCCGACAGCGTTCTGGCAATAACGCACATATCCAGATGGATATGGCTTTATCTTCGACGAGCTTATAGGAACCCTCACGCAGTGAATTTGTCTGCTGTTTCCTTCTCCTTCTTCTCCCTTTTATCAGCGAGGTTATGATCTGAAAACAAGGTATCATAACCCTCCCACTTTACCGCATTTCTACTGATCCGCCTGTGGGGTTCGCCCACTGCTGTTTCCATTACCCTGCTGGCTTGTGATACCTCATTCAGCTGCCATTTGCAGATACTAACGAGCTTAGATCCAATTGCTGTGGATTCCAGAGCCTTAACGGCTGACTGGCGTTCAGTAGTCTGGTTGATGGCTGGGATTTCAGCTTGACAGACTCTGCATTGGTTAGTGGTTGACTCCAACCCACAACCATCAGCATAGAAGGCCAATTTCTCCTTACTAGGGACTTCTTCGTTCTTCTAGTCACTTCTGTCAGGAATTCTGTTAGTGAATCTCCTGCCAAAGCCAGCATCGGTGTCATGCAATTGGTTGCTATCTGCCTACTTGTGACCTCCCATCTGGAAAGACAGGATAGAGACGTGACCATATGGTGCTGATGACCAGAGGTCTGCTTCTTCACTCTGAGTGGCCACTACATTGCTGCAGAATAGATCCAGCGGAATCAAACTTAGCCGTCGTAGACGTTGTATGTTGGTTGGTTGGTTGGTTTAGGATCGGCCCTCGATGAGCATGTACTTAGAGGAGACGTTGTACGTAACAATTCCATTATCACGGTGCAGACTGACCTCTGGATCTTGGTGAGACTTGAAAGCTGGTATTGCTTCTACATTGCTCTCCACCAGACTAAGGAACTTTGAGAGATTTAGTACAACAAATCAGATTGACCCTTTCTCTGGTTAAGAGGAAATTCTCTGTCTTTGCGGGGTTCACACTCAGACCTCAGGCTGCTGACTGAGTCTTCTTCTTCTTCTTCTTCTTCCTTTTACCAGCGAGGTTATGATCCGAAAACAAGGGATCACAACGCTCCCACTTCACCGCATTTCTACTGTTCCGCCTGTGGGGTTCGCCCTGACTGAGTCTATAGCTAAGCATCGGAAGGAATTTCCCTGACACAAGAATGGCAACACAATCGCTTTGAGTATTTCCAAAATTTCATCAACCACATCTCAAGAATTGAATGCGGCCCAGTCCTCGGCACCAGCGCTGGCGCTTTCAACGGCAACTGCCTCCACGGCCCATGGCCTCCATGGCCGACGACTTCTTCGACCTTCGCTGGCGGTGGCAACACCTCTTTGGCTTCGGTTTCGCATAGGGCCAAGCAGAGTACTGGAAGCATAAGACGGCCTGCATCCCAGTTCACGCTGAACATGAAGGTTATCCAAGCATTGCGAGGCAGTTCAGGACCTACGGTCCGAGAGTACGATGCGGATGTCGCAATACTTAGGGCTCGCCCCTACAAGCAGCTGAATGAAGGTGTATGAACGGCGGACACTTCAGGCAAAGCCGCGATATGGATATGTGACCAACGAGCATTGGAAGAGAAAATGATTACGCGCCAGGCAGGCATCGTGTGGGTCAAAGTATTCTCCTCCCAGCATCACGCACAAAGAATTCAAACAAATAGTTGACAACGTCACAACCACTGCAAGAGGAAGAAGCTGGGGGTCGTCTTTGGACGCGATTTCAACGCGTGGGCGGTACAATGGAGTTCACGTACCACAAACGTAGTGGTACCAGCACGCGCCTCCCAGCATCCCAAACGAAGAATTCAAACGAACAGTTGACAACATCCCATCCACCGCAAGAGGAAGAATCGTCTTTGGAGGCGATTACGACGCGTGGGCGGTAGAATGGAGTTCACGTACCACAAACATAGTAGTACCACCACGCGCCTCCCAGCATCCCAAACGAAGAATTCAAACGAACAGTTGACAACATCCCAACCACCGCAAGAGGAAGAATCGCCATTGCAGGCGATTTCAACGCGTGGGCGGTAGAATGGAGTCGGAAATGGTCCAACTGCCTTACTAGACAGAAACGGTGTCACTACTAGGAACTGCATCATTGGAAGGCATGCCATCAGGCTAACCCTCGTCGCAAATGACTTCTGTAGAAGCTGTGTGGACGAGGAAGAGGAGGAAACCATACGACATCTCCTTTGTACGTGTCAGGCTCTCTTCACTCGAAGAAGAATGCACTAAGGAGCCTACTTCTCCGCTAGCACGTCTTTGGCTACGGCTTCCTTCTTCTCATCACGGTAGAGGAACAAGTCGACGACGACACTTCAGTCATCCCAGTACCTGACGCGCTAAGAACCACCACATGAAGCCAATCGAGTGTAGGCGCGGAGGTATCTGTAAGTCTAAGACCGCTGCAGTGAAACTGCTGCTTAAGCTCAACTCTGTCGACGTAACCAACCGCAGATGGACAGACTAGACAGATCTGGCCTAAGCTGGATCAAAAATGGTCCAACTGCCTTATGAGATAGAAAAGGTGTCACTACGAGGAACTGCATCTTTGAAAGGCGTGCCAGCAGGCTAACCCTCGTCGCAAATGACTTCTGTAGAAGCTGCGTGGACAAGGAAGAGGAAGAAACCATACGACACCTCCTTTGTACGTGTCAGGCTCTCTTCACTCGAAGAAGAATGCACTAAGGAGCCTACTTCTCCCTTAGCACGTCTTTGGCTACGGCTTCCTCCTTCTCATCACGGTAGAGGAACAAGTCGACGACGACACTTCAGTCATCCCAGCACCTGACGCGCTAAGAACCACCACATCAAGCCACATCGAGTGGGGCGACTATCATCATTCTTGGTGAAGGCGATGACAGCAATGTTCGCATACGAGGCTGCAATCGAGTGAGCGCCAACAAACGTGGTTCACGGAAAGCGACCTGAATTGGATTGGTGAGTGTTCCAGAAGTGCCCAGTCCAGTTGACGAACTTGAGTACCGCATGCTGACCAAGCCGTCTTCTGGGTGTTCGATGGCGACATCAACTGCTCCCACGTCTTGCCCGGGGCGACGACGCTTGAAGACATGTTGCTCCATTCGGTAGCTTACGTTTTCGCTGCCCAAATGGGTGCTGGTGACCAACATCTCTAAAATATCCAAACCCACTGACATTGGAACGTCTTTGGAGAGTTACGAGAGCGTTGTGTATGCCACTGGCAGCGAGTACTCGTCAAGCGTATTTCCCGGAACTCGGTGGGAGTCTTGTTAGATGCACCCCACGCCACTGATATCTATCTGTTTGTCTATCTGTACATCCATTCCATACAACTCCGTGGGTGCATAGCATCCACGCGCCTACATCGACCGACAGGCAACAGCATCAGTCTAACAACCGAAAGCTGTTGTGTTCACAAATTGGATTACAAATTCATTTTCCCCGTGACAGCGTACGCCGGCACGAAGCACGAGTACATGAAGGGGGATCACATAATGAAAAGGTGTGTGCGGCGTTATGAACCGACAACAGCCTGCGGAACCCTCACAAATGGCATATCATCGGCATAACAGCCCTTCCCACCTCCACAGTCCCCCTGCAGCTCCATGCGGAATGCGCAAAATGTATTTTTAAATCTCGTAACCTTTCCAAAGCCAGAGGCCAACCCCTAGGATGAAACGCATTTTAATTGAATTTTTCCACCCATTCCTGGAAAATCGGACGAGAAATACGCACAAAGGGCTCCGGGAAATTGTGCGAATTACTGTGCACCATCCCAACACAGAGCCAGATTGGGTTCAACACAACAGTTCCGGTAACCACAAGGACACAATCGATGCATTAAACGCAAAAAAGGTTGGAAATTCAAAAGGCGACGTTAAAACGTTAAAAAGGCTAAACGGAGCCACACTGACAGGCGACGATAAATTTTCAATAAATGCTGATTGAGCCGTGATCAGATTACATGCGTTAGCCAAAGTGCCTGCCACGCCATCCCAATAGAGGCTGGGGGACGTACGTCCTCTGGCCAGGCAGCTCTTTTCGGGTGATGGACTGGGAAATGTGCGTTGGTGCAGGGACCACACTCAGGTCAGTACAGACTCACTGTGATGCCCATATACGGGGATAGAGAGAAGGAATCCCCTCCTCCTCGTGAAACATGCATCCGGAGGATTGAATACAGTTTCACCGGTCTAATCGCCGTCTGACCATCGAGGAGTGGAACTCATTCATCGCATTGTTTTCAGATTTGGGAGAGCGACGGTTAAGGGAGGATCTGCCCTAAGCTCATTGTTGTTCAACATCACCCACCCGTGAGATCCAACACCGAGCTATATGCTGTCCTACCACCAGACAATGGAGCAGGACAAACTACCTGCATCAGCACCAACTCTTCTGATTCCTGAAAGGAGTATCGCCCGAGGAACTTGTTTTTAGTTTGTCGAGACCGGGGCAGTGCCAAGGAAGTGACTTGTGTCCTCCTGAAACTCCCACTACATAGGTCTTCTTCCAGTACACATATCCTTTTAATGTGGCACCGCCTTCTGACCCGTCTGTCTGTCCTTGCTTTGTCCAACACAGGCCATAGCTTCCTAGTATCTAGAGAGGTCCACCTATTGTTCCCTGCTCCGAGCTGAAGTGTGTGATGTACACCGAGGGGTTGGATCGATTCATGGGGACCATGCTACAAGGAAGACACTTAAAAGTTTCAAAACCACTTAACCTAAGGACATGCCGCCTCTCCTTATGTCCACCTTATTTCGTGCAATTGCTTGGCGCTGCATTAAAAGAGTCATCACCCTAAGTGTAAGCATATGATACGTGTTGGGGGACACTTCAACATTTATTGCGCTTCAGGTGGAGCACACCTCGTATAGTCATTGATTTTCCAAAATAATTCTCTAAGGACTCTCGCATCAACCGGTGTATGTGTGCGTGCGTGTGTTGTGGGAAAAGGAAGGTGAAATGGATCGTTTGCAAGGAAGCACCACCGAGGTGTTGCCAAGCTCCATGAGTGAGGCTTCATATAAAAGTTTTATGAATCGTTTCGTCCTTGTGTTTGCCCTCTCGTGTCGTTTTCATATCCTTTGCCATTACACTCCGCTTGAGAGTTTATTTAAATGCATGCACGAGGTGAAGCAATCATTTAGATGGCACCAAACCCTTGGGGGATGATGGTGATGTTGAATTGAAATGAAGAGGGAAATACTCAGAGCAGGATGTTGCCAATATCCCATTGGAAGGATGCTCCTCGATATTACCGCGACCTCATTGCCTACATCCCATTGGAATGTAGTACTACCGCATAACCTCACTCATTCATAGGATGAGAGAAGTTCAGCGTAGCGTGTGGCATGACAAGTGGAACTACATCAACCCCCACTGGCTGCCGAAGCAGGAGAAACTGCAGCAGCAGGACTATCAGCAAGGAGCTGACTTGCTCAAATCGGATGAGGACCATCTCAAGAGATGGCAGGAGCACTCTGCTACGGCTTTGAACCATGTATTCGCGACGTATGCGCTGACCAAATCAGACTGAGGTGCCTGATGTAAGATATGAGCTCTTCACGAGCAACTTGGGAAGCTAAGAGCTTCCCTGACGAGTGGAAGAAGGGAACGTCTGTCTGTCAGTGCTGTCTGCTGTAGCTAAGATAGTGGCTTACATCATTCAGGAACGAATCAAGTAACATCTTGAAGACGCACTCGGTGCTGAACAAGCGGGTTTCCGCTTTGGATTCCCCATGCGTCGACCATATCAACATCATAGAGCAGAGTGCCTTGAATATCGATGTGGAGAAGGCATTCGATAGGGCCAACGGGGAGTTTATTTGGCGTACCTTACGCAAGAGAGGTATTCCCAAGATCCTAGCCAGAGCTGCGTCCAAATGTAACGTTCTGCACAGACGGAGGTTGTCTGAAAAAATCCTTCGACTAGACCTGGTCGTAGAGGACTGTAGACACAGCCTACGCAACACCCAACATCTCCTCAACTGTCCAGCAACTACCTAACAAACCTTACTCCCATCGCACTCTGTTCACACCCCATCCAGACGCAACCAAAATGGGGTACGACAGGGTTGCATTCTTTCACCAATACTATTCCTTTTGGTGATTAGCGATGTGCTTCATGCAGCATTATCGACGGGAAATGAAGGGATTCGATGGACTCCCACGCCCCAGCAGTATGCCTACTCTCTCACGATTGGCAGAAAGAAGGAAGGAAAGTCGTACAGGCTTTTCAGAGGAGCTATGGTGTGGAGCTACTTTCCATTGGAAACAGATGAATGAAGTTGGATGAGGATCTTCTTCCCGTAGTCCTACTGATTGAGGACAAAGATCCATACATCCCTTCGTCGGATAGAACGATCTTCGTAAATAGTGAAGCAGAACCAATAGAAACCACTCTGCTGGGTACCTGGAGAAGAAGAGCATGAAGAGGCAGAGATGAACTGCCAAGAATGGGGTCTGCTTTGACCATCAGTGAGGTGGATACGTCCATACTGCCAGCGATAGGAAAGTTATATGGAATCATGGACAGAATTGGTGTATCTTCTGACATCTTTGCCTGTAAACGCTGGAGTACCACACGGTTCTATGCCTTCACCAACACTTTTTCTACTCCATACTAACGATCTGCTAGAGTTCACGAATCACAGGATATTGAACTTTCCGACAACGCAGTAGAGGAAGGCCTTTGGTACTTCAACCAGCTTGTGGAGTGGCCAACTGAAGGCAGTACCACACGGTTCTATACCTTCACCAATACTTTTTCCTTTCTTCAAGAATTGACAAGTAACAGGGTGCTCAACTTTGTGGTGACAGTGCCCTAATAGCATTTTGTTGCAACATCTAGAGATGCAACCAGTCAATAAACGAAGATTTGCAGACAGCTTTGCAGCGGAAGTGGAAGTGGAAGAAAACCCAATTCCTCGCGAAAGAATCAGTCTACCGTGCCACAGCTTGATATGAACGATCACCGTGCTTCACGGTCTACTCTGGGAATATCCAAAAACCAGCAACAAAGCATAACTCTGGCTTCTATACAAGTCACAAGTTGGACCAGGACTCAGATATTGTGTTCAAGTTTGGAGCTCGGCTTCAAAAGATTCTCTAATTGACTCGACAGCATCTAGAGACGAGCAGTTCGTCCAACCTTGAGTTGTTGACTCATCATTACTTAGAGCACAACTCTGGCTTCTATACAAGTCACAAGTTGGACCAGGACTCAGATATTTGTCCAAGTTTGGAGCTCGGCTTCAAAAGATTCTCTAAATTCACTTGACAGCATCCAGAGATGAGCAGTTCGTCCAACCTTGAGTTGTTGACTCATCATGACTTAGAGCACAACTCTGGCTTCTACACAAGTCACAAGTTGGACCAGGACTCAGATATTCTGTCCAAGTTTGGAGCTCGGCTTCAAAAGATTCTTTAATTGACTCGACAGCATCTAGAGACGAGCAGTTCGTCCAACCTTGAGTTGTTGACTCATCATGACTTAGAGCACAACTCTGGCTTCTACACAAGTCACAAGTTGGACCAGGACTCAGATATTCTGTCCAAGTTTGGAGCTCGGCTTCAAAAGATTCTTTAATTGACTCGACAGCATCTAGAGACGAGCAGTTCGTCCAACCTTGAGTTGTTGACTCATCATGACTTAGAGCACAGCTCTGGCTTCTACACAAGTCACAAGTTGGACCAGGACTCAGATATTCTGTCCAAGTTTGGAGCTCGGCTTCAAAAGATTCTTTAATTGACTCGACAGCATCTAGAGACGAGCAGTTCGTCCAACCTTGAGTTGTTGACTCATCATGACTTAGAGCACAGCTCTGGCTTCTATACAAATCACAAGTTGGACCAGGACTCAGATATTTGTCCAAGTTTGGAGCTCGGCTTCAAAAGATTCTCTAAATTCACTTGACAGCATCCAGAGACGAGCAGTTCATCCAACATTGAGTCGTTGACACATCGAAGGCGAATACCAGACCTATGCCTATACTACAGATGCTCAGAAGAACGTCGAAGAATAATCCCTGAAACCAAAAACATTTGGACGTCCTACCAGATGTGACAGGAAACGTGGATAGGGAGGAAGGTATCAAGAGCCTTGGAACAAACTCATCGGCCAGACAACTGGTAGAAAGAGTAGAGGACTTCCAGTAACTTGAGTGGATTGTATCGACTGATGGCGAACCCCACAGGCGGATTAGTAGAAATGCGATGAAGTGGGAGGGTTATGATCACTTGTTCTCGGATCAGAACCTCGCCGAAATAGGAAGAAGAAGAAGAAGAAGAAGAAGATGGTGGAACTGAACTGGATATAGCCAACAGGATCGTCAAAGTAAAGTCCGCGTTCGGGGAATGTTGTCCAAAATATGGCGAAGCAATGCAATGAGCTAAGATTGTTCCCCTTCGTACCACATGGAGAGTGACCATTACTATCATGAGGTGCCTGCGTAACATCTTAAGGATTTCCTGACCCAACCGTATCACTAATGAAAACCTCTACCAGAGAACGGGTCCGGAAGCAATAGGCACAACCATCCAACGACGGAGGTGGTCACACGTTTCGAAAGGATGACAGTTCCATAGCGAACCGATGGCAGAAGACCTGGCAGTCCGAGGAATAACCTAAAACTGTTCCTCTTCGTGCTGTTATAGGGATGCAGCACATGGAGAGTGACCATTACTATCAAAATATGCCTCCGCAACATCTTAAGGAGTTTCTGGCGTCCAAGGACCTGGAATTTCTGTCACTGCAGGGACTCGTGGACTACTGTGGCAGAAGGTACCTTCAGCTCCAGCCTAGACGGTTCTTTGCTCGTTCCCCATGAGGGCTACCTCAAGAGATGGAAGGAGCATGTTGCTATGGTTTTGAACCGTGTATGCTTCCAAATCAGACTGATGTTCTCGTGGTAAGAAATGCCCATCTACGCACCACGACCTCCCAGTTAGGATCAGATCACTACGGCGATCAAAGCACTGAAAATCGGCTGGACAATGGGTCGAGAGAGAGAGAGAGTAGATGATTTCCAGTATCTTGGGAGTATTGTCTCGACCGATGGCTGAACCGAACTGGATATAGTGAAGAGGATCGCCAAAGCAAAATCCGCGTTCGGGGGATGTTGATCAAAATATGGCAAAGCAATGCAATCAGTTGGAGCATCAAGACTGTTCCACTCCAAAGTTGAATCCGTGCCATTGTATGGATGCAACACGTGGAGAGTGACCACAGCTATCACCACAAATCTGCAAATATTCGCGAATAAGTATATCTGAAGGATTTCCTGGCCCAACCGTAACCCTAATGAAAACCTCTACCAGAGAACGGGTCCGGAAGCAATAGGCACAACCATCCAACGACGGAAGTGGTCACGTGTTTCGAAAGGATGACAGTTCCATAGCGAACCGATGGCAGAAGACCTGGCGGTCCGAGGAGGAAATGTGACAGTTCCATAGCTAACCATGCTATGCAATGGAACCCCTTAACCCAGGATGACAAAATATCTGTTAGTCCGAGGAGAACATGGCGCAGAACAGTCAAGAAGGAGGCACAGCAATTGAGGAGAGCTGGTGTAGTAGAGCCCCTCATCAGTTCACTTCTGTCTCCATTACCACTGAGTCCTATGTGCATCCATTTGCACATTTTGTGTTCTCTGGAACTTTTACCCTTCCTTCATGGGGTTTCGTTTGACGCGTTATTTTCTAGCAACCAACCTACCCACGCCGATTCACAACAGTTTCCAACAGACCGACTGAGTTGAGAAGAACTTGGAATCAATTGACACGAGTTGACATCGAATGGACCGTACCCTACTTGAAATTACCATGACAAGGTTGACATATCCTTAAACTTGCATCCACCATTCAGATAGTAACACGAAGTAGATACCCCTCCAACCACTTGTCTATCCGAGAAGGCTTTCAGCTCATTAGCAATTCATTATGCCTCTGCCGAGAGGCCATTATCACTTTGATTTCCATAGTCTGGGGTTGCATCTTTGCCACTAGGTTGAGTAGGGTTGTTGGGTTCTTCAAAAAGCACTTCGTGCCGCTGCTTATAATAAGGTTTGTATAACTAATTCAATTGAAAGTGGTATTGAATCGGGGTGGAGTGAGCGGTAGTGTGCTATTGATTGAAACAGAGCAAGCATCAGCATTGGGGTTGGCGATATGGTGTGATTGTCACGCTAATGGTTCGTCGTTCAAATCCTTATGTCAGCAAGGATTTATTTATTTATTTCTCGTGAAATTGCGAAAGCTTATGTCAACGCAATTGCAAAGGCACACTGGCAGTCGTCTTCTTCTTCTTCTTCTTCTTGCTATTTCGGCGAGGTTCTGCTCCGAAAACAAGGGATCATAAGCCGCCCACTTCACCGCATTTCTACTGATCCGCCTGTGGGGTTCGTTTCGCGTAGGCACACTGAAAGTAATTTGTTCAAATGGGTGGAAAAATTGTTCACTCTGTTGGATGATTGATATGCGGGTGGGGAAAAAAAAAAATACTGTGAATCGTAAGCAAAGCAAAAATAACAAAACAAATCTTCCCAGTTATGTGGACAACAATCGTGGAGGTTTTTTAAAACCTTACATCCTAGTTTCGAACCACTACATCAGTCTTTCTCTCTCTCTCTCTCTCTCTCTCTCTCTCTCTGTTTATTCTCTCTCTCGATTGCCTGCATTGTGAAAAACCTTTTATCGGTATTCACAACCCCTTGGTTGCGAAGTTGAACAGCCATGATTTGATTTTCTTATTGAAAGCAAAAGAGTTACGAATACTGTTAACGCCAAATTATCAACTTGGACCAACAAGATGACGTGATTTGGCAGCACACGCTTTTCGTTTCTATTCTCCCATGACTTTTGTGACATCTCTTTTTTCCCGCCCTTTTGCCCGCCTTTTTTCCGATTATAATAAGAGTTCTAGTTCTGTTCTCAATAAAGACACATCGCATTTTTGTATTTGAACCAGCGCAGTTTCATTTCGCAACATTTTTGGTCCTTCTACGCCGAATAATATATATTTTTTGCACACATATTTGCTTTGTTTCGCAAAATGTCTACCATCAAACGAGACGTTCTCAGAAACTCGATTAAACGTCTCATGAACACAAGCAAAAAAGCAGAAAAGTACGATGAAGCAGACATTCAATCATTCTCGCAACTTCTGTGTGACCAGTGGCAGAAATTCGACGAGGCTCAGAGTGCGGTGGAGTGCGCTTGCGGTGAGACTGGTTTGGCAACAGAGGAAGTTCAACGTGAGCAAACCGAAGAATGGTACAGAGTGGCAGTCTCTAACTTCACGAGGGCGAAATATAAGCTCAAAGCTGACTCCAGTAGCGGTGAGCCGATGAAATCTCATCACCACGTGGACGTAAAGCTGCCACGTATGGACTTGCCACAATTTGCCGGAGACCCGTCGGAGTGGAAGCAGTTCCACGATGCATTTTCGTCGCTTATACACAAGGAATCATCCTTGACGGGCTCACAAAAGCTCCATTACCTACGATGCAGTTTGCGGGGCGAAGCTCTCAAGGTCATTAAAACGTTCGCTATCACTGACAGCAACTACGCTGAAGCCTGGGAGTTGCTGGCAAAAAGGTATAACGTAGAGCGCATCATTGTTGATTCCCATTTTCGGGCATTGTTTTCATTACGAAAGCTTTCTTCTGAGTCACCCACAGGTATAAGAGCATTGCTAGATGACGTCCAAGAGAACTATCGTTCGCTGAAAGCACTGGGCAGACCTGTTACCAACTGGGATGACTGGCTTCTGCACCTGACCGTCACCAAACTGGACCTGGAAACTCATCGACAGTGGGAGCTCTCGCAGACAAACGACAAAGTATCCACTTTCAAAGAGTTGGTAGAATTTCTAGAGTCCAGATGTCGTTCTCTAGATGCAATCAGGTCCCATAATACCAACAGTGTGCAACCAGTCCCATCACCCAAGTCCAAATTCAAGTGCACAATTGTTTTCACCCTTCCCAAGAAGAATGAAATAATATGTTTTTATTGCGGTGGAAAACACAAGATCTACGGTTGTGAGCAGTTTCGAGCTCTATCAGTTCCACGCAGAATTTCCATCGCAAAGGAAAAGTCTTTGTGCAGCAATTGTCTCTCGAACGTACACCTTGAGTCAACTTGTCGCAGTACGAACACTTGCCGCATGTGTCAAGCAAATCACCATACGTTGCTGCACAACGAAAAGTCTTCGCCGTCTGTTTCAAACACGTCTTCGTCCAACGTGGTTAACACAGACCACCAAATTCTCTTAGGCACCGCGCTCGCTAAAGTCAAGGATAGTTCCGGACGGTTTCAACCAGTTCGAATTTTGTTCGATAACGCTTCACATCTTAGCTTCATCACGACGGCATGCGCCGAGAGACTTCAGCTCAAAGCTTTGCCCGCAACAACTACGATCGAAGGAATAGGTGCGATTGTCACTGGCCGCTCCAAAGGAATTGTCCAATTCGCGTTATCTTCGCTCGACGACGGCTTCGTTGAAACCATTCAAGCGAACATACTGCCGAAGATAACCAACGCTTTACCGCCTGCTCGTATCCGTAAAGGATCATGGCAACACATTGATGGTCTAATCTTAGCCGACCCCAACTTCAACGTGCCCGCAGCAGTTGACATTCTCCTCGGCTGTGACCAACTAGGAAGGTTTCTTCTCGATGGGTTAATTCGAGGCCCGAAGGACACTCCAATTGCACAGCAATCAACACTCGGCTGGGTACTGTTCGGAAAAGTGGTCGCGCTGAATACCACATACGCATTTTCAACAGTCATCTCTACTCGTTCAGATTCCACTCTAACCATGGCAGTGGCGAAGTTCTGGCATCTAGAGGAGCTTCCAGAAACCAAATACCTTACCGAAGAAGAGCGCTTGTGCGAAGAGCTATTCTCCCAAACTCATTCACGTCAAGATGATGGACGCTATGTGGTTAAGCTTCCCTTTAAGCAAGCAATTCCACTTGGAAGTTCCCGTGAAGGCGCAATTCGAGCTCTGAACCGCATGGAGAAAATATTCTCCAAAGATCGACAACTACAATCCCAATATGTTGATTTCATGCAAGAATTCCTCGATCTGGGACATATGGAAGAAGTCCGTGATACTCCAGCTCCGGGAAAACATTATTATATGCCACATAGGGCAGTTGTCAAGGAGTCAAGCACGACGACGAAGTTAAGGGTCGTTTTTAATGCCTCGGCAAAAACGTCGTCTGGATTTTCCCTCAATGATGCGCAATTAGTAGGTCCCCAGCTCCAGTCATACCTCTTCACAATTTTGCTCAGCTTTCGTGGTCATCGATTTGCCTTAACTGGTGACGTTGCAAAAATGTATAGACAGGTGAGAGTCGACCAAGATCACGTTGACTACCAACGCATCGTCTAGCGTCGCACACCATCAGACCCAGTCAAAGATTATCGCTTGCTGACGGTGACGTATGGCGTAGCATCTGCATCTCATCTGGCCGTCAAAGCGTTGCAGCAAACAGCCGTCGACGAAGGCCATGATTTTCCAGCAGCCGCAGCGATTGTACAACGCAATTTTTATATGGACGACCTTCTGACAGGATCTTTCGACGAATTAGAGCTACGCCGTCTACAAACCGAAATTTCTAGCATGCTAAATCGTGGTGGATTTCATTTGCGCAAATGGTCTTCGAATTCTCCCGTGGTTTTGAATTCCATAGCAGCAGAGGAACGCGAAATAAAATCGACTTTGGATCTAACTGATTCTGAAAGTGTAAAAACATTGGGGCTTCAATGGCATCCATCTACTGACGTCTTCGCATACAGCGTGCAGGTTCATAGTATAGATACAGCTAATTTTACTAAACGTCTGCTACTTTCAGATGCCGCAAAGCTATTCGACCCGTTGGGATTGCTCGCTCCCACCACAGTCATTCCCAAAATAATGTTTCAACGTCTTTGGAAACCGAAAGTCGACTGGGACGAAGAGGTACCATCATCACTGAAGAAAAAATGGCTAGACTATCGCGCAAATCTTCCTTGCTTGGCAGCTATACGGATACCGAGGTGGTTAGGAGTTGGTGACCCAGATGCGGTAACAGATCTCCATGGTTTTGCGGACGCTTCGCAATCCGCATACGCTGCTGTCGTTTACGCCAGAACTTCAAGCGCTAATGGCGTCGTCGTTCGTCTCTTCACAGCAAAAACGAGAGTCGCTCCCATAAAACCGATATCGTTGCCACGTCTGGAGTTATGCGCTGTTGCTCTGTTGGCGCAACTAATGGTGCATTCAAAGAAAGCATTACATCAGTACGTTCGCAATGTATACGGGTGGACTGATTCATCTGTAACGATAGCCTGGCTTCATCAGCATCCTAGCAGGTGGTGCACGTTCGTTGCTAACCGTGTGGCGCAAGCGCAAGAGATTATACCACCTGACCGGTGGTTGCATGTTCCATCGCTGGAAAATCCTGCCGACTGCGCGTCTCGAGGCTTGTTACCCCAGGAGCTAAGGCATTTCAATCTATGGTGGGATGGTCCACCATGGCTGAAGCAGCCTGCAGACACATGGCCTTCACAGCAACTTTTTACCACCGTGATTGATCAGAAGTCAAACACTGATAACGTCAGCCTAGTGACCATTGCACAGCCGCATCGGATTTGGGATCTCATCGATAAGTATTCTTCCATATCAAAACTAAAGCATGTTACCGCCTTTATCTTCAGGTTCATCAACAATATACGTTCTCGTATCTCAAGTCGTAAAGGGTGTAAAACGATTTCCTGCCTTTCGGATAAGTTCCTCAGCCTGAAGGAACTCAATGAAGCGCTTTACTTTTGGATAAGAGCCACGCAGACATGTTCTTTCCATGACGATATTCAGCGACTTCAGGCAAAAACCGCTCTTAGAAGACAAAGCAAGCTGTTGAAGCTAAATCCGTTCTTGGATGAAAATCGGCTTCTTCGTGTAGGTGGAAGGCTTAGGAATGCGCTTTTGCAGCCCGATAGGAAGCATCCTATTCTACTCCCAGCCGCCGCAAAACTCGCCGTGATGATCTGTCAAGATGTTCATCGAATGTCGCTTCACGCAGGCCCTGCGACCATGCTCGTTGTACTACAGGAACGATTCTGGATAACCAACGCCCGCAATCTACTGCGAAAAATCTTTAGGTCTTGTGTGAAGTGCCGAAGATATCAGAATTTTGTCCAGCAGCAGCTGATGAGTGACCTGCCTAGACCCAGGGTGCAATATTGTCGGCCCTTCCTCCGCAGCGGTGTGGATTTCGCTGGGCCGGTTTTGCTTCGCTTATCGAAAGGGCGTGGTTGTAAGGCTGTAAAGGGCTACATATCCATCTTTATATGCATGGCGACAGGTGCCATGCACCTGGAACTAGCAAGTGACTTGTCATCTGCTACCTTCATCGCAGTACTGAAGCGGTTCGTGTCTCGTAGAGGACATTGTAAGGAGTTGTTCAGTGACAACGGAACCAATTTTGTTGGCGCTGAAAAGGAGCTCGGAAACCTCTTCGTAAAAGCAACCCGAGATGAGCAGTTGGCAAGATACTTGAGGGACGATGGAATAGTTTGGCATTTCAACCCGCCAGCAGCACCTCATATGGGCGGGTACTGGGAAGCTGCTGTTAAACGAGTGAAGTTCCATCTACGACGCACTCTTGGTGACCGTCTTCTTACGTTTGAGGAATTTACAACCCTATTGGCAGAAATAGAAGCCTGCGTCAATTCGAGGCCACTGTGCTCTGCACCAACTGACCTCGACGGCTTTACAGCTCTGACACCCGGACATTTCTTGGTTGGAGAGCCTCTTAAATCTATTCCGGAACCTGAGATAACAGATGCCAAAGTCAACCCAGCAAACCGGTGGAATTTAATCAGTCAACTGCGCCAGCATTTCTGGAAAAGGTGGCACAGAGAATATTTGAATCAACTCCAACAACGCGCCAAGTGGAACAAATCATTTCCGAATTTCAACGTGGGAGATCTTGTTGTCCTTAGGGAGGACAACGCTCCACCTAGCAAATGGAGAATGGGAAGGGTAGTGGAAGTTCACGCGGGAGCTGATGGCAGAGTTCGGGTCGTGACTTTAAAGACTGCGGACGGCACACTAACGCGCCCTATCGTCAAGATATCACCGCTTTTGACCTTCAAAGATGACGTCGATGTCCTCGATGATTGAACTAACCCTCCACTTAGTTCACGGCCGGCGGAATGTTAACGCCAAATTATCAACTTGGACCAACAAGATGACGTGATTTGGCAGCACACGCTTTTCGTTTCTATTCTCCCATGACTTTTGTGACATCTCTTTTTTCCCGCCCTTTTGCCCGCCTTTTTTCCGATTATAATAAGAGTTCTAGTTCTGTTCTCAATAAAGACACATCGCATTTTTGTATTTGAACCAGCGCAGTTTCATTTCGCAACAAATACTACGAAGTTCAATAGGTAGTCGATTGAAAAGCCTAGGTGCTACTGAGCTATAAAAGTTTAAGAAGCTATGGTTATTATACGACGGAATCGAAGCCAGAAAACGTTCATTACTACGAAGACTATAAGCGGTTACATTTTGATTAAGAAAATGACCATTTCTTCTTCTTCTTCTTCCTTTTATCAGCGAGGCTACGATCCGAAAACAAGGGATCACAACCCTCCCACTTCACCGCATTTTTACTGATCCGCCTGTGGGGTTCGCCACGAAAATTACCACTTCTTAAGTAAAAAATTTGTAAGACTTTATAAAAGTATATATGCTTAGGCGGAAGTATCTTAGAATTCACAAACAGATAAAAACTATGTTCGCGCCGCCTTTTTTTCTACATAATTCTTAAGATGTATTTCATCCTTTCGACCAAGCTCACCATATACAACAAGGGTTCTACGCCAACTTTTGTAGTAAGGAACAGACAAGAAGTGATTGATATAACCTTAGCTTCTTGTTCTGTTCACTTAACGATAGAAAAGTGGAGGGTTTTGGAGGAGGCATCTCTGTCTGATCACAGATGGATACGCTTTCAAATTAATTTCGAGACTAGGGTTAGCAACAGCTATAGAAACCCTAAAAGTACAGACTGGGGTATGTATACAGAGCTAGTAAGGAAACATCTTAAGGATGGACCTATTCGCAACGGCGATCCTCAAGATATAGATAAGGCGGTAGATAACTTAGGCAAAGTAATGAACATGGCATTCGAAAGGGCCTGTCCACGAAGAAAGAAGTGCAAGAGGTCCAAACCTCCTTGGTGGAGCAAGCAAATCAACTCCAAGAAAAAACAGGTCAGGCATTTCTACAACAGGGCCAAAGAAATAGGAGACGGTACCACATGGAATGAATATATGGACCGCAAGCGGGAGTTTAAGTACTTAATCAGGCAATCAAAAAGAAAGTCGTGGAAGGAATTTTGTCAGTCCATTGCGGATACTAGTGAAGCTTCCAGACTTCGCAAGATGCTAGCCAAAGACACTTCTGTGCCAAGCTTCATCAAAAAATCTGACGGCTCGTGGGCAGAAAGTAGCGAAGAAGTTTTAGAAAGGTTAATTGAAGCTCACTTCCCAGGAAGTAGATCGCCAATGGATTCTAATACTAATAGCTATTCGTACAATGGTAGGTCAATAGGGGACGACGTAGAGAATCTCATTACATGGAAGAATCTGCGATGGGCCATTATGTCATTCGCACCATTCAAAGCACCAGGCCCTGATGGAATTTTGCCAGCTATGCTGCAAAAAGCTCCAGCCAAGGTCAGAAGCAGACTTAGGGAAATGTTTAAACATTGTTTAAGGTCATGTTACGTACCAGTGGCATGGAGGGAAGTGCGGGTTATATTCATACCTAAAGCAGGTAAACCAAGCCACACTTCAGCGAAAGACTACAGACCCATAAGTCTCTCGTCATTCCTCCTCAAGACACTTGAAAGACTTCTTGATATTCACATCAGAAGTAAGTGTTGCAACGGGATTCTATGCAAAGCTCAGCACGCATATCTGAAGGGGAAATCGGTGGAAACAGCTTTACACGACGTAGTAGGGAAGATAGAGACTAGCCTTCACCATAAGGAATATGCACTAGCAGCCTTCCTCAAACGGAAGAAGACTGCAATGGCGGGGGAGTCCATGAGGACACAACCCACTCTCTGTGCCACTGCCTCGGGCCTCTATCACATCAGGAATAAGTTTCTCAGATGACGAGGAAGCCTATGAGGACACAATCCACTTTCTGTGTCACTACCCCAGGCTTCCAGACACTTCTTCCAGAGTCTAGAGGAGCTTTTCAGCACACAAGGGATAGACAAAAGAATGAACTGGCCTTCTATACCGACGACGGTTCTAAAATGGACGTTGGCACGGGAGTCGGAGTTTTGGAAAGACTCCAGTGTCCTTTAGGCCGAAATCAGGGCTATTATACAAGATAGTACAACGATGGTAAAACTATTGCTATCTGTGCAGATAGCCGGCAGCTGTAATTAGATCGAGGCTTGGGAGATGTCTAGAGCTAATGCGGGGACCCTCTACTGTGTATCAAGGCATATGGATATCAAAGGAAACAAAAGGGCTGATGAGCTTGCAAGAAAGGAGTGGGCGCTGCATGCCAGTTAGCTCTTTAAGGAAGAAAAATGGAAGATGAAGCCAAGGGTTCATATGGACACATTTGCAACGACTAGGTAGCTATGGCCAGCCCTTAGCAAGAAGAGATCTGTTTCTCTGACGGCACTTAGTCGTCATGACGCAAGGGCCATCTCCGGCATAACTACTGGGCCCTGTGCCATTGATATTCATGCGGAACGCCTGACACATTGCCAGAAACCGTACACGATGGCGTGTAGGCGCAGTAGAGGCCCTAGGACCCACAAGGGGATACAGGACATAAGTAAGTAAAGTAATGCGGAACGCCTCGGTGTACAATTGAAAAATCTGCAAGAAGGGGGAAGAAAACGAATCTGTTGTCCTGCCCTATCCATCAGAAGAATCAGAACTCAACCAACAAGCGTCTCCATTAAGCTCGGTCTTCCTAGCCTAGGCCTAGGGTGAGGAGGAGGCCCTCTACTGCGTTGGTATCCATTCGCTCTACATGTCCTAGCCATCTTAAACGTCCATCGATCAGAAGAATGACAACTCTCGGTAGCTACTTCTTCCAGCAACTGGATGACTTAAGTTGTGTTGAGCTGATGGACCTCCTGAGATTCATATCACTATCTGGATGCTTCATAGATGATGGATCCATCTCTACAGTGTTCCAGGTACAATGAACCCAAACTGTTGGTCCAAGCGACCAGTGACTCTATTCTTCTTCTTCTTCTTCCTTTTTTTTCAGCGAGGTTATGATCCGAAAAATCCTTTACTACCTCAAAATCATATCTATCTATTGTGGCGTTCTGTCCAAGACGCCGATGTTGGGTGTCCTTTTTTGTAGACAGCATACATTTTGTTTTGCTTTCATTGACCGCTAGACCCATCTTTGCTGCCTCGACCTCAATACTCGCAAATGCCCCATTGACGGCCCGCTGAGTTCTTCCGATTATGCCAATGTCATCGGCATAAGCGAGTAGTTGTACAGACTTGAAGAAGATTGTACCTCCGGGGTTGGCTTGTGAGTTTCGTACAATTCTCTCAAGTACGATGCTAAGGAGATCGCATGATAGCGCGTCACCTTATCTAAGACCTTTCCTGACATCGAATGGTTCGGTGATGTTCTTACCAACTTTGATGGAGCAGCGAGAGTTCTCCATCGTCATTCTCCACAAACGGACGTGCCAAGACTAGACATGGCTCTGTATACCTCGTCTCTATACACGCTGTCATAGGCAACTTTGAAATCGATGAAGAGGTGGTGCGTGTCGATTTTATATCCCCGGGTTTTTTCCAAGATCTGCCGTAGTGTGACTATTTGGTCAATGGTGGACTTTCCCGGCCTGAAACCGCACTGATAAGGACCTATCAGGTTGTTGACGATCTGTTTTAGGCGTTCACATAGTACGGCAGACAGGATCTTATATGCGATGTTGAGGAGACTTATACCTCTGTAATTGGCGCAGTTCAGAGGATCTCCTTTCTTCAGGATCGGGCAAATGATGCTGACGTTCCATTCATCGGGCATACTTTCGTCCGACCAGATTTTACAGATGAGCTGGTGCATGCTCCTTGCCAACTCATCTCCTCCTGCCTTGAAAAGTTCAGCGGCAAGGCCGTCGGCTCCAGCAGCTTTGTTGGATTTGAGTTTAGATATCGCTATCCTCACTTCAGGCGAACCCCACAGGTGGATCAGTAGAAATGCGGTGAAGTGGGAGGGTTGTGATCCCTTGTTTTCGGATCATAGCCTCGCTGATAAAAGGAAGAAGAAGAAAGAAGACTCACTAGAACGTGGTCTATCGAAATCTTGAAATACAGGAGAGGAACCTTCTCCAAAATTACAAAAGCCCTTAGAGGACACCATGATTTCTGCAGAAGTTGTAGGGACGAAGAGGCAGAAGAGACCATCAGTAACCTTCTGTGCACCAGTCCTGCACTCGGCAACATCAGCAAGGCTACCATGGGTGAATGCATTTCCAACGATTTGCATACAGAGGAGTTGATGGTTCTAACAATAAGAGGGCGACCCACCCACCTTACATATCTACGTCTGGTCAAAGTGCATCCTCATCGAGGGCCGTTGCTAACCAACTAACCAAATGTAGACCAAGAACGAAACTGGAAACCTCATCTAGGGAGAACCATCGATCAAAGCCCTCTGGGTCTTTCCACACAGTAGACCTCGCTTTGGTCTAAGTGCATCTTCATCAAGGGCTATTACAAACCACTCAACCAGCCATAGAGGAGTTTTCCGAGTACGCCTGGCTCTGCTCTTGTTCTTTCCAAGACATCCGTCGCCTTAGGCGCGGTATGGCGTCCACACTGGAGGTCTAAAGACCTTTCCTGACACTTATCCTACGATTCCGGCCTCATGGATGACTCCAGACCGGTTCAGGTTATATTTTACGCACGCCCTCTGGCCTGAGGGCGCTTTTCATGTGATGGACTGGGAAATGTGGGTTGGCCCGGGGACCACACTCAGGTCAGTATAGATCCACTGTGATGCCCATACGGGGAAAGATTGAAGGCATCCCGGCATCGACCAGAGTCTGAGGGAAGAATGGAAAGTCAGTCAAAAGTCTGATGCTGATGCCTTCGTGGAAGACGACAACAAGCGAAAACTTATGCAATCCCAATGGTCATGGACTATATTGTAAGGAACAGGTGGAAGGGTCGAAGTACTTGCGTCAGTTCGCGATCTCTGTCTCTTATCTGAGTTCCAGGTCACACTGCGATCTTGGATAACGAGATCTCGGATGACATGGTTCAGGACTCGAGCCTGCGTTGGATCTCCCTGCCTCCTCGGTTAGGGCTTCCATTGCCTATTGGGTTTCTCATGAACACAACTGCGTGTGGTATGATTCACAAGGGTATAGGTTGAGTACACGTATGCTCCCGGATGTCTGTAAGAAATCAGCGGCATTCTTGCTGTTTCTCAGCAGCATTGGCGTCACTTATTGGCGTCTTGACACGTCACTTCCAAGTCTGGGAGGACGACGACACTGCCTTTGCTCCTATCATGTGGCTGACGTGACTGATGTGGTAAGTGTTGATACAGGCAGCTCCACTTGGTTTCCTTACAATGACAAGCAAGTTCCAATAAAATGGACAAACCAGGGTCTTGCTCTTCGACAGTACAATGGACCAGTTGCGTCTAAGTGCTCCAGTCGAGCGGGAAGTTCCAATAAAATGGACAAACCAGGGTCTTGCTCTCCGACAGTACAATGGACCAGTTGCGTCTAAGTGCTTCAGTCGAGCGGGAAGTTCCAATAAAATGGGCAAACCAGGGTCTTGTTCTCCGACAGTACGATGGACCAGTTGCGTCTAAGTGCTCCAGTCGAGGGGGAAGTTTCAATAAAATGGACAAACCAGGGCCTTGCTCTCCGACAGTACAATGGACCAGTTGCGTCTAAGTGCTCCAGTCAAGCGGAAAGTTCCAATAAAATGGGCAAACCAGGGTCTTGATCTTCGACAGTACAATGGACCAGTTGCGTCTAAGTGCTCCAGTCGAGCGGGAAGTTCCAATAAAATTGGCAAACCAGGGTCTTGCTCTCCGACAGTACAATGGACCAATTGCGACTGAGTGCTCCAGTCGAGCGGGAAGATCCAATAAAATGGGCAAACCAGGATCTTGCTCTTCGACAGTACAATGGACCAGTAGCGACTGAGTGCTCCAGTCGAGCGGGAAGTCCCAATAAAATGGACAAACCAGGGTCTTACTCTCCGAGAGCACAATGGATCAGTTGCGTTTAAGTGCTCCAGTCAAGAGGGAAGTTCCAATAAAATGGGCAAACCAGGGTCTTGCTCTCCGACAGTACAATGGGCCAGTTGCGTCTAAGTGCTCCAGTCGAGCGGGAAGTTCCAATAAAATTGGCAAACCAGGGTCTTGCTCTCCGACAGTACAATGGACCAATTGCGACTGAGTGCTCCAGTCGAGCGGGAAGTTCCAATAAAATGGACAAACCAGGGTCTTGCTCTCCGACAGTACAATGGACCAGTTGCGTCTAAGTGCTCCAGTCGAGGGGGAAGTTTCAATAAAATGGACAAACCAGGGTCTTGCTCTTCGACAGTACAATGGACCAGTTGCGTCTAAGTGCTCCAGTCGAGGGGGAAGTTTCAATAAAATGGACAAACCAGGGCCTTGCTCTCCGACAGTACAATGGACCAGTTGCGTCTAAGTGCTCCAGTCGAGCGGAAAGTTCCAATAAAATGGGCAAACCAGGGTCTTGATCTTCGACAGTACAATGGACCAGTTGCGTCTAAGTGCTCCAGTCGAGCGGGAAGTTCCAATAAAATTGGCAAACCAGGGTCTTGCTCTCCGACAGTACAATGGACCAATTGCGACTGAGTGCTCCAGTCGAGCGGGAAGATCCAATAAAATGGGCAAACCAGGATCTTGCTCTTCGACAGTACAATGGACCAGTAGCGACTGAGTGCTCCAGTCGAGCGGGAAGTCCCAATAAAATGGACAAACCAGGGTCTTACTCTCCGAGAGCACAATGGATCAGCTGCGTCTAAGTACTCCAGTCGAGCGGGAAGTTCCAATAAAATTGGCAAACCAGGGTCTTGCTCTCCGACAGTACAATGGACCAATTGCGACTGAGTGCTCCAGTCGAGCGGGAAGATCCAATAAAATGGGCAAACCAGGATCTTGCTCTTCGACAGTACAATGGACCAGTAGCGACTGAGTGCTCCAGTCGAGCGGGAAGTCCCAATAAAATGGACAAACCAGGGTCTTACTCTCCGAGAGCACAATGGATCAGTTGCGTCTAAGTGCTCCAGTCGAGCGGGAAGTTCCAATAAAATTGGCAAACCAGGGTCTTGCTCTCCGACAGTACAATGGACCAATTGCGACTGAGTGCTCCAGTCGAGCGGGAAGATCCAATAAAATGGGCAAACCAGGATCTTGCTCTTCGACAGTACAATGGACCAGTAGCGACTGAGTGCTCCAGTCGAGCGGGAAGTCCCAATAAAATGGACAAACCAGGGTCTTGCTCTTCGACAGTACAATGGACCAGTTGCGTCTAAGTGCTCCAGTCGAGCGGGAAGTTCCAATAAAATGGACAAACCAGGGTCTTGCTCTCCGACAGTACAATGGACCAGTTGCGTCTAAGTGCTCCAGTCGAGGGGGAAGTTTCAATAAAATGGACAAACCAGGGTCTTGCTCTTCGACAGTACAATGGACCAGTTGCGTTTAAGTGCTCCAGTCAAGAGGGAAGTTCCAATAAAATGGGCAAACCAGGGTCTTGCTCTTCGACAGTACAATGGACCAGTTGCGTCTAAGTGCTCCAGTCGAGCGGGAAGTTCCAATAAAATTGGCAAACCAGGGTCTTGCTCTCCGACAGTACAATGGACCAATTGCGACTGAGTGCTCCAGTCGAGCGGGAAGATCCAATAAAATGGACAAACCAGGATCTTGCTCTTCGACAGTACAATGGACCAGTAGCGACTGAGTGCTCCAGTCGAGCGGGAAGTCCCAATAAAATGGACAAACCAGGGTCTTACTCTCCGAGAGCACAATGGATCAGTTGCGTCTAAGTGCTCCAGTCGAGTTTTGCTCTTCGGCGTTTCCCATCCCGACAAACAAACCGGGTTGCTTGGTGCTGAAAATCTTCGTTTCAATGGCTTCAGGAGCAAGACATCCTCTGGCCAACATTTCCCTGCGGTTCAGTCTATGGGTGAAGGAACACAGGATGAGGCTCTCAATTATGAGAAATTCTTTCACAATTTTGTATACAAAGGGTGGAAAAGTTTTAGCCTGTGTAGTGTTCCCCCCGCACCTCCCCATCGACTTCCATACACATACTCGTATCTCGTATGAACAGCAGCCACTGTTGTGCCCCGAGGGAAACCACCCTCTTCTTATGTGCTCCACTCTGAGTATTCTTTCAAATTGTTCTCGAAAGAACCAAAGAATTTCACTAAAAGTTTTCTTAACCTCAAACAGAAAGCTCTCACAAAGAATTCATCTCAAACTATGTATCCTTGTAGCGCAACGCCTCTTTGTTACGAAGTGGTTGCCCAACAGCATGGAATAGCTAAAATTCAAAAGCGGAAGTCAACTGGAATTTATGAAAAGCCGACGGGGGTGGGGATTCCAATTCTAAACATACTTTGGCTCGTGCCTTACAAATTGCTTTTCCACGCTGTGGAGGGGGGTGAAAGTTTTCATTTTCTCGAAATGAATACGAATGCGGTGGGTGGCAGTTCCACAATGGCGAACTAATTGGAACACAAAGTTTGCTGCACGAGTTATGTGCTGCTTCAAGTCCAATGTTGTGTACACATTTGTGTAAGCAATCGATATTCACCCTCAGGGGTGGATCCGGGATAGACATAGTCCTTTATGTAACCAGGCAATGTTGTTGCGCAACTTGGAACGAAATGGGTAATCTTAACGAATCCCCGAAACTGACTGTGTTTGAGTTGAAAGTGTGATGAAGAGTGATTCGATTCGATGTTCTTGGAACACAGCACAAGGCAACAGGAGGGAATAGCAGGGAACGAGAAAGCCGACAGACTGGCTCGGCACTAAACTCGAATCGATCCAATAACCCGTCGGTGTACATCACATACTTCAGCTCGGAGCAGAGAAGAAAACTCGAATAATAGGTGGACCTCTCTAGATACTAGGAAGCTCTGGCCTGTGTTGGACAAAGCAAGGACGGACAGACGGGTCAGAAGGCGGTGCCACATGAATAGGATATGTGTACTGGAAGAAGACCTATGTAGTGAGAGTTTCAGGAGGACACAAGTCACTTCCTTGGCACTGCCCCGGTCTCGACAAACTAAAAACAAGTTCCTCGGGCGATACTCCTTTCAGGAATCAGAAGAGTTGGTGCTGATGATGATGCCTCGCCCCATGCAGGTAGTTTGTCCTGCTCCATTGTCTGGTGGTAGGACAGCATATAGCTCGGTGTTGGATCTCACGGGTGGGTGATGTTGAACAACAATGAGCTTAGGGCAGATCCTCCCTTAACCGTCGCTCTCCCAAATCTGAAAACAATGCGATGAATGAGTTCCACTCCTCGATGTTCAGACGGCGATTAGACCGGTGAAACTGTATTCAATCCTCCGGATGCATGTTTCACGAGGAGGAGGGGATTCCTTCTCTCTATCCCCGTATATGGGCATGACAGTGAGTCTGTACTGACCTGAGTGTGGTCCCTGCACCAACGCACATTTCCCAGTCCATCACCCGAAAAGAGCTGCCTGGCCAGAGGACGTACGTCCCCCAGCCTCTATTGGGATGGCGTGGCAGGCACTTTGGCTAACGCATGTAATCTGATCACGGCTCAATCAGTATTTATTGAAAATTTATCGTCGCCTGTCAGTGTGGCCCCGTTTAGCCTTTTTAACGTTTTAACGTCGCCTTTTGAATTTCCAACCTTTTTTGCGTTTAATGCATCGATTGTGTCCTTGTGGTTACCGGAACTGTTGTGTTGAACCCAATCTGGCTCTGTGTTGGGATGGTGCACAGTAATTCGCACAATTTCCCGGAGCCCTTTGTGCGTATTTCTCGTCCGATTTTCCAGGAATGGGTGGAAAAATTCAATTAAAATGCGTTTCATCCTAGGGTTTGGCCTCTGGCTTTGGAAAGGTTACGAGATTTAAAAATACATTTTGCGCATTCCGCATGGAGCTGCAGGGGGACTGTGGAGGTGGGAAGGGCTGTTATGCCGATGATATGCCATTTGTGAGGGTTCCGCAGGCTGTTGTCGGTTCATAACGCCGCACACACCTTTTCATTATGTGATCCCCCTTCATGTACTCGTGCTTCGTGCCGGGGTACGCTGTCACGGGGAAAATGAATTTGTAATCCAATTTGTGAACACAACAGCTTTCGGTTGTTAGACTGATGCTGTTGCCTGTCGGTCGATGTAGGCGCGTGGATGCTATGCACCCACGGAGTTGTATGGAATGGATGTACAGATAGACAAACAGATAGATATCAGTGGCGTGGGGTGCATCTAACAAGACTCCCACCGAGTTCCGGGAAATACGCTTGACGAGTACTCGCTGCCAGTGGCATACACAACGCTCTCGTAACTCTCCAAAGACGTTCCAATGTCAGTGGGTTTGGATATTTTAGAGATGTTGGTCACCAGCACCCATTTGGGCAGCGAAAACGTAAGCTACCGAATGGAGCAACATGTCTTCAAGCGTCGTCGCCCCGGGCAAGACGTGGGAGCAGTTGATGTCGCCATCGAACACCCAGAAGACGGCTTGGTCAGCATGCGGTACTCAAGTTCGTCAACTGGACTGGGCACTTCTGGAACACTCACCAATCCAATTCAGGTCGCTTTCCATGAACCACGTTTGTTGGCGCTCACTCGATTGCAGCCTCGTATGCGAACATTGCTGTCATCGCCTTCACCAAGAATGATGATAGTCGCCCCACTCGATTGGCTTGATGTGGTGGTTCTTAGCACGTCACGTGCTGGGTGACTGGGGTGTCGTCGTCGACTTGTTCCTCTACCGTGATGAGAAGGAGGAAGCCGTAGCCAAAGACGTGCTAAGGGAGAAGTAGGCTCCTAAGTGCATTCTTCTTCGAGTGAAGAGAGCCTGACACGTACAAAGGAGGTGTCGTATGGTTTCTTCCTCTTCCTTGTCCACACAGCTTCTACAGAAGTCATTTGCGACGAGGGTTAGCCTGCTGGCACGCCTTTCAAAGATGCAGTTCCTCGTAGTGACACCTTTTCTATCTCATAAGGCAGTTGGACCATTTTTGATCCAGCTTAGGCCAGATCTGTCTAGTCTGTCCATCTGCGGTTGGTTACGTCGACAGAGTTGAGCTTAAGCAGCAGTTTGACTGCAGCTGTCTAAGGCTTACAGATACCTCCGTCGTCCCACTCGATGTGGCTTGATGTGGTGGTTCTTAGCGCGTCACGTGCTGGGTGACTGGGGTGTCGTCGTCGACTTGTTCCTCTACCGTGATGAGAAGGAGGAAGCCGTAGCCAAAGACGTGCTAAGGGAGAAGTAGGCTCCTAAGTGCATTCTTCTTCGAGTGAAGAGAGCCTGACACGTACAAAGGAGGTGTCGTATGGTTTCTTCCTCTTCCTTGTCCACACAGCTTCTACAGAAGTCATTTGCGACGAGGGTTAGCCTGATGGCATGCCTGCCAATGATGCAGTTCCTCGCTTTCTGTCTAGTAAGGCAGTTGGTCCATTGCTGACTCCATTCTATCGCCCACGCGTTGTAATCGCCTCCAAAGACGATTCTTCCTCTTGCGGTGGATGGGATGTTGTCAACTGTTCCTTTGAATTCTTCGTTTGGGATGCTGGGAGGCGCGTGCTAGTACCACTACGTTTGTGGTACGTGAACTCCATTCTACCGCCCACGCGTTGAAATCGCGTCCAGAGACGACCCCCAGCTTCTTCCTCTTGCAGTGGTTGTGACGTTGTCAACTATTCGTTTGAATTCTTTGTGCGTGATGCTGGGGGAGAATACTTTGACCCACATGAAGCCTGCCTGGCGCGTAATCATTTTCTCTTCCAATGCTCGTTGGTCACATATCCATATCGCGGCTTTGCCTGAAGTGTCCGCCGTTCATACACCTTCATTCAGCTGCTTGTAGGGGCGAGCCCTAAGTATTGCGATATCCGCATCGTACTCTCGGACCGTGGGTCCTGAACTGCCTCGCAATGCTTGGATAACCTTCATGTTCAGCGTGAACTGGAATGCAGGCCATCTTATGCTTCCAGTACTCTGCTTGGCCCTATGCGAAACCGAAGCCAAAGAGGTGTTGCCACCGCCAGTGAAGGTCCGAAAAGTCGTCGGCCATTCAGTTGAGGAGAGTAGCAAATGGGCTGTGGAGGCAGTTGCTGTTGAAAGCGCCAGCGCTGGTGCCGAGGACTGGGCCGCATTCAATTCTGGAGATGTGGTTGCTGAAATTTTGGAAATACTCGAAGCGACTGTGTTGCCATTCCTGTGTCAGGGAAATTCCTTCCGATGCTTAGCTATAGACTCAGTCAGGGCGAACCCGACAGGCGGAACAGTAGAAATGCGGTGAAGTGGGAGGGTTATGATCCCTTGTTTTCGGATCATAACCTCGCTGATAAAAAGGAAGAAGAAGAAAGATATGACGGAGAAAGTCGCAGTGGATTGGGCAGATGTTGCGATGGAACCTTACAATAGGATCCGCTTACTCAATCTGGCAGAACTGGGCATAGTGCCACAGAACGGTTGAAAGGGAATCTCGGACTTTGGGGATGAACTGGGGAGAGAGAGACAGTTGAAACGCGTCAAAGAACTTTAAAAACCCCCAACGGGTGACAGGACACAAGTAGGTGAGACGAGGACCCAAATAAATGTGGATCTTCGTCATAGTTACAGTCCTGGCCCTGGCACTTTAAGGAGCTGTTGCGCCAAATATTTGTATTTGAATTTGTCATAGCGACAGCCCCATGGTAGTACACACCCTTAACGGTGTGACGAGTCAACTTACTCAGTTTTGACTTGTGTCCCTGGAAATCCGTTGAACAAGTTTAATTAGCGAAACGCATTCGCTGCACTTCCTTACGAAATTCACAGTAATGGTGGAATGACTTTCAAAACCTATTTCACAGATTCATAGCACTTTACACAGATAAACTTTAAAATAGATACTCAACGCGTAGCTATTGCAACGTAGGACGTCGACTGCAAGATGTAAACTACCTGCGAATCGAAAGAAGACTAAAATGATATCTCGCACGATATGCAAAGTCCCCGACTGACGGCACATGAACATCAATCCACCCTGCTAATGGAAATCCACTTAACCACCCCCCGTTCCAAGGACAGCAGCAGTTTCTTGTCAGCAGCATGCAGAAGAGGAAGTGGTTTCAAAAATTATTAATGAAGGCTAAGTGCCACGGGCTATAAATTTATTATCAACAGGACTTGCAACAGTATCTGCAGAGGGTTGTGTACCTCACACAGGTGAACATCCTCGTACGCATTCAACGTCAAGATTGATTCAATTTGTGATGTGAGTGCCACAAATGGAAGCATAAACTATCTTAATGCGATGTGATGGGGACTCTACTCATACAGGAGGCATTCATTACCCTCAGAGCACTGTATTCAATGCAAAGTTGTATGCCTGGTGTAGTGCTCTGAAATGCGACCTACTGTGGGTGTAATGGGAGCTCTCTTCTGGCAATTTGGAGGGTTTTGATCTAGCTAAGGCCAGATCTGTCGAGTTATGAGACGTCTGTCCATCTACAGTTGATTGCAGTTGCTCCCTGTCGGCGGAAAATGATAGACTGGTACCCTGTCTTTGGCAAGTTCATCAGCCATGCAATTCCCTGAAATGTCTCCGTGTCCCGGCACATTGGATTCTTTAGGCATCTCGTCAAGAGACAGGTGACAGTTTAGGGCAGTTCCTGAGTAAATTGTGACAGATTCCAGGGACTTCATTTGGCTTAATTGTCGGTATAGATGGTGATATCCGGATTAGATATCACAGTGTACCTTAGCCATGACAAGGCTCCCTCTATCGCTATATTTTCCGCCTGGGAAACACGGAAATACTTTGTTTAGATAGTTGAGTGAGACACCAAGGCGAACCCCACAGGCGGATCAGTAGAAATGCGGTGAAGTGGGAGGGTTGTGATCCCTTGTTTTCGGATCGTAACCTCGCTGATAAAAGGAAGAAGAAGAAGAAGAAGAAGAAGTTGAGTGAGACACCATCTCTTCCTACGCCCGATTTTGCTTTAGATTGATCTGTGCAGGAAGCATATGGATCCCTCTTGCAACCCCAAATCCTCCTCTCAGTGAAGTTTAGAGGTGTGCTCTACAGTCATTCGTCAATCTAGATGTCTAGGCAGTATCTTACGATTTCCTGACCGCATCCCAAACTATCCGTTCTCAAAATATGCACATTTTGTTTCCAATTTGTATCTATTCCATTTATTTGCATGTTCTTCTAACTAAATAACAATATTGTCCTCACTTAAATATAAAATATAATTCTTTAGGAGATAACCGTTCGATACACGGTGCACGGAGTATCTTTATATATTAAAATGTGAATATCGAACTTTGTCGTACGTTTTTTTAGTATTCGTTACAAAAGTAGCAGTGTGACCCTTATATCATTCGGAAGGTACTGTACCATAGATGTGCAGAGAATAAAAATCATGTCGGGTAATCTAAAGTGAACATAGACAGATGATTTCCTCCACGTGATTCCTTAAAGGCTTTGCATATTGTAATGTTTGACTTTGAAAAGGCATTTGACGAGGTCTGATATGGGTGACGCTTGGACATCGAGGGCTTCCAGAAACAGATGATCATGGACATGTACCAAGGAGTAGAGGCAAAAGTAAGATGCCCTGCTGGAGTAACCGAAGAGTTCCCAATCAAAGTCGGGATGCACTTTAAAGATGATAAATGCGGCGGCCAATCCAGTTCCAATCTAATAGTAGAGCTGTACTCCAGTTGTTGCTGCGATTTGTGATTTGCGTTTGTCAAGCGTTGGGGTTATTCAAATTCATATTAGAATGGATAGTAGCTTCGGCAGAACCCCACAGGCGGATCAGTAGAAATGCGGTGAAGTGGGCCGGCTATGATCCCTTATTTTCGGATCATAACCCCGCTGATAAAAGGAAGAAGAAGTAGGTTCGGCAGAGGTGCTCGTTGATAGTGCGTGAAATGCATTTTGTGAAGCATTAGTCGGAGCAGCAGCAGCATTGCAATGAGAAGTCTTAGCAGCAGCATCAGAGATGTTAGTGGCAGTAATTAACTCGACATCCGAGTGCACAGCAGGCTCAGCAGTACTAATAGGTTAGGTAGATGGGTGCATTATGAGAAAAAGCGTCACAGTTCGGGTCCATTGTGTCAGCAGTAGTTATAGTTGAAGGCTTAGATCTAGCACGTGGCAGGGAGACAGTTAAACTTCGGCAAAACCATGATGTAAGCTCGACATTTTCAGCTCACCCACTGCTTGAGCACGAGTATCTACTTAGTGAGTAACGCAACACAAAACCTCCTTTAATCCATTTTCGAAAGTAAAAGTTGACGAATGTCCAAACTACGAGTATATAGATGAGATTGAAGAAGAGCACCTTAAACCTCAGCCAAATCTTCAAAAGATCGGATCACAATAGGCTCAGCGTTTTCAACCTTTTTCAATAGAATCTGCGATTCTCGAAAGTACAAGTGCTTGAATCTCCTCTTAGCTTGAACCTTTTTCGCTGCCATAAACAGAGCTCGATAGTAGGTTGTGAAGCTTTCGTTTATGAATATCTTATGCCTTTTGCGTGTATCTTGGGTGAAAAGCGAAGAATTCAGCCTCCATAGAGCCGTCTTTTTGCTCTTCATGATCACTTCCTTGCATGATAGCGTCGAGAGATGAACGAATATAGCATCTCTGTATATGTGGCGTGCGTAGAACGTTGAACGCTTTCGCTTTATCTTCTGGACATAGCACGCTTGGATTTCATGTGGCGATATAGACACACTCAAGCCGTCTCTGAATATCTTTTCAGCGGCTTCCTTGCAATTGGTGTTATTCACTCCTGGCACGCCAACAATTTCGAGTACGTTTTCAAGCTGCTTCTGCTGTCGCCAGTTTAGCAACGCTATTCTGGAACGCAGTGCCTTGTTGTCCTCATGCAACTGTTTGACAGTGTCGTGAAAATCATTGTTGATTTGCTTTAAGCCCAAAATCTCCTCGTACAGGAGCTGAAGTGTGATATCGTCCTCGCTTTGGACAGCGATCAGTGGACTCATATGCTGGGTGCGGATATTTGATTGTTGTCCTAGCTCCATCGAGGTTTCTGCTGAATTAAACATTTCGCTCGATGGCTTTCGGTTTTTGTAGATACTTTGTTCTTAAGATGTCCTTTTCTGCTGGCTTTTGTCAATTTGGCCCCACTGTGCGACAGAAGAGCAAGAGGGGGATTATTTTGGCCCAAAAAAATGAAGTCGACTTAGGCGGTTTTGAATTCTGATCCTGGAAATGTGTAGAATTAGTTAAAGGAGATGCGGCAACATTTATGGAACTTGGGCCAAGGGCGTATACATCAATGAAACTGGTATCGGAATGTTGAGCGTTAGGTATAATACTTTCAGATACGAGCATAAAGCTCGATATGTCTTGAATGCCTCCAGATTTTCTACGGGCTTAGCTTGATAAACGACCGTAATCCGTTGTAAGAAAACCTCGACTGGAGCACTCAGGTGCAAGTGGTCCATTGTACTACCACAGAGACCACACGCCTGGCTTACCCATTTTATTGGAATTTCCTTGTCAGGAGAGACCCTGAATGAGATGCAATCCCCAAGTAGAAAAGCAATACTCGTGTTTGTGTGTATACCACACAGTGGTCCATCATACTACCAGAGAGCACAAGCTTGGTTTACCCATTTTATTGGAATTTTCTTGCAGTTAGAGTACCCCCACTCCCCACATCAGCATCAAACATCTGCCACCTGACGCAAGTGGTCCATTGTACTACCAGAGAGCACAAGGCTGTTCGACCCATTTTATTGGAATTTTCTTGCAAGCAAGCAGTTAGAGTACCACCACTCCCCACATCAGCATCGAACATCTGCCACCTGACGAAAGTGGTCCATTGTACTACCAGAGAGCACAAGGCTGTTCGACCCATTTTATTGGAATTTTCTTGCAAGCAAGCAGTTAGAGTACCACCACTCCCCACATCAGCCACCTGATAACAGCAAAGGCAGGACACTCACAGAGTAATTGTTCCTCCTCAGCATCGTTGCTATCTCCACAAGCGTCGCAGACTGTAGTGGCCAAGTGGCTAAGACGCCAATAAGTTGTCTGCAGTCTTTTGTGCTGACAGACAGCATGAATGCCGCTGATTTCTTACAGTCCGGGAGTATTCGTTTAGTCAACCTACATCCTGGAGAACACAATTGTATTCGTAAGAGGCCCAATCGTTAAGGGAAGCCCTAACTGGGGACGCAGGGAGAACCAACGCGAGTTCGGGATCTGAGAAATCCACCTCTGAGCCTTGCCTAGCAATCTCGTCGGAGATCTCGCTTCACAAGATCGTCAATGGCGGCCTTAACCGAGGACGTAGGGAGACCCAACGCAGGTACGGATCCTGAGAAATCCACCTCTGAGCCTTGCCTAGCAATTTCATCGGAGATCTCGTTTCCCAAGATCGTCAATGGCCGCCTTAACCGAGGACGTAGGGAGCCCCAAAGCAGGTTCAGATCCTGAGAAAGCCACCTCTGAGCCTCGTCTAGCAATCTCGCCGGAGATCTCGCTTCACAAGATCGTCAATGGCCGCCTTAACCGAGGACGTAGGGAGCCCCAACGCAGGTTCAGATCCTGAGAAATCCACCTCTGAGCCTCGTCTAGCAATCTCGCCGGAGATCTCGCTTCACAAGATCGTCAATGGCCGCCTTAACCGAGGACGTAGGGAGCCCCAACGCAGGTTCAGATCCTGAGAAAGCCACCTCTGAGCTTCGTCTAGCAATCTCGCCGGAGATGTCGCTTCACAAGATCGTCAATGGCCACCTTAACCGAGGACGTAGGGAGCCCCAACGCAGGTTCAGATCCTGAGAAAGCCACCTCTGAGCCTCGTCTAGAAATCTCGCCGGAGATCTTGCTTCACAAGATCGTCAATGGCGGCCTTAACCGAGGATGTAGGGAGACCCAACGTAGGTTCGTATCTTAAGAAAGCTACCTCTGAGCCTCGTCTAGCAATCTCGCCGGAGATCTCGCTTCACAAGATAGTCAATGGCCGCCTTAACTGAGGACGTAGGGAGACCCAACGCAGGTTCGGATCCTGAGAAAGCCACCTCTGAGCCTTGTCTGGCAATCTCATCAGAGACCTCGCTTCCCAAGATCACAGTAAGACCTGCGACCCAGACAAGAGGCAGAAAATTCAGCCTTACGACCGAGTTCAAAGAGGTTTTGGTTTCACGAGCTATTCTGGAAGTGGCTAAGCGTTAAACAAGGCCCTAAGCGCATCCTGACTGTCACTACAGACACGTATACTACGGCCCTTCCACCTGTTCTTCACAACACAGTTCACGACCATTAGGAGTGCATAGGTTTCCCAATCAAAACGAGAAGTGAAGCCTAATGCTGTCCACCTTCATGAAGACAGAAGGAACCAGAACCACTCCTAGACACTTGGCTTCATTGGAAATACGGAGAGTAGCGAGTCAGACTGGTCAGGAACCTCAGTTTGACGAGGATTCACCGAAGAAGAAGAAGTTTCTAATCCAGAACCACTCCTAGACACTTGGCTTCATTGGAAATACGGAGAGTAGCGAGTCAGACTGGTCAGGAACCTCTGTTTTAGGAGGATTCACCGAAGAAGAAGAAGTTTCTCATCCAGAACCACTCCTAGACTCTTGGGAAGCGAGTAGTCCTCCTTAGCCACTCCGACTGTCCGCCATGGTGTAGGAGTATATGCCAGCAATGGAAACTCTTTTCAGACTTGGCAGCATAGCTGGATATATTCCATCGTTGCCTGGCGACTTGAAGCCTAATCTGTTACCACGTCTGATATATAAACCTAAGCTTGAGTTAAAGGGACATGCTTTGACCTAATGGTTGTCCGATTGCCTGGAGAGTGAGTCTCGATTAGAAGTCTCCATTTTCGTTTTAGTTACTTTCTGAGTGTCTCCAGTTTGGTCGGCTTACAGGACTTAAACCAACCTGCTGGTTGCATCGAGAAAGCTCCTACACAACCGAGAGAATCCGTTCTTTGGAGTTGCGCCAAACAAAGGCAGTCACACGGAGGACCCTTCCACCAAACAACTGACGCTTATGCGGTTCAGAGGACCATATTCGGTGATAAGCCCCATGTCCTGCCAAAAGCACCCTTACACTGCCAGAAAACTAGTGTCGTTCTGCTTCAATCTAAGGAGATCTCAGTCGCCCTCTATATTTGTCTTGAGTGACCTGTTTCGAAGCTTCTTGGTTTCATTCCCAAGTCGCTGCATTTCTGCGGTCCACCAGGGAACCGGCGTTGGGTAGGATTAAGTCCAGAACAGTTCATAGATTTGCATTGCCATGTAGCGTCCTTTTTTTGGATTAAGAACGAAAGGAAGCACCAACCATAGAATACAAGCTGGGTGCAAGCACGTGAAGCAATTGTGGGAGTAGGATGGCTCAAAGGGACACTTGACGTCAAGAACGCGTTCAATTCAGCCAACTGGAGCTGTACACTAAGAGAAGCGAGAAGCTAGGCCCTGGCACTTTTAAAGAGCTGTTGCGCCAAGTATTTATTTATTTTTAGCTGTACACTAAAAGCACTGAGCGACCTGTCAACTACTTCGAAGACAGAACCATCTACTATGACACGGAAGAGGGACCAAAGATGTACAAGATCACGGGAGGAGTTCCACAAGGGTCGGTCCTTGGACCAATTCTCCTTCTTCTTCCTATTTCGGCGAAGTTTTGATCTGAAAAGAAGCGATCACAACCCTCCCACTTCACCGCATTTCTACTGATCCGTCTGTTGGGTTCACCATCCAACTAGCCAGCTTGCCTAAAACGTTTTGTAAAAGCTCTTTCGGGGTAGGGTTAGGTAGATGGGTGGCCTTGTGACAAAAGGAGTCACTGCTCACTTGGACCAACAGTTCGGGGTCCATTGTGCGCTGGAAACGCTGTAAAGATGGTCAGCTGTTAGAACCAGATAATGATATGAATCTCAGCTCAATATTACTTAAGTCCTTCAGCTCCTAGAAGAAGTTACTACCAAGAGTCCTCACCCTACTGACGGATTGGGCAGGACAATCACACAGCAGGTGACGAACAGATTCAATTTCTTCTTTGTCCCCTCTTTTGGAGTATTGAGCTGCTTTCCCGAGACAGCAATCGCCATGCATCCCTCGCCTTCGAGGATAATCAGTAGTTCGTTGACAACCAAGTTCCAAGGAAGGGAAGATAGAACACTTCTACTGACAGATGTTCTAGTACACGTCCCACCTTAGCTTGGAGCTGACAACCCTCCCATTAAGCAAAGTGAACTGTCGACCTTCAGGTCTGATAGCGCTGATGTGCTGACAAAGCGCCTTCCATGTCCAGGAAAGCAACCATTGTGTACTCCTCATGAAGCAGGGAATACCGCCTCCACGGATGTACCTTTGGAGCATGCATGTTGGCCCACCGACAGTAGTTCCTTGTCAATACTGTTGCGTAAGTGGACATCAGTCAGTCGTTCTTAATCTTTTGGATTTGTGGAGGGACATTCGCCCGCTTTGGGTATGAGGACAACTTTAGTTCCTCTGCATATCGTTGGGATGTATGGTATACCAGATCTGGACAACTGTTTAGGATTGTCTCTGATGACGTCTGCAACTCGGCATGTACTATGCCGTCTGGTCCCGCGGATTTATACGGTTTGAAGCTATCGGTGCTCAATGGAGTTAGCTCTGTGTAATCAAGTTTGAGGAGTTGGCTATTCATGCAGATGGTTTGCAGAAGACCACGTTGCTAACAACTTGGGAACTGTCTGGGAAATGAGTGTCAAGTAGTAGTGAGTAGCGAATCTTAGTTGGAAGTCGTCCAAGACCCATCAGTTTTCTTCTAGGTAACTGAGTGTTTGTGGATTGGAAGATTTCCTTTTGCCACAGAAGAGTTCCCTAATTGTGTTCCCTGCATATGCTTAGGGATGCCTTGTACAAGTCCCAATCTAACGCGTCTCTCGTACCATTGGCCTTATTGAAGAGTTTTCCACAATTGTATCTTAAAGGACCTAAACCTGCAGTCGACCAACGACTGAGTTACAGGGCAGGAAGGAAGCCATTGCTTTATCAAACTCTTGAGGGTTGCAGGGAGGATTAGGTTAGGTTGGCTGTCCACACGAGAGTGCAGACACACTTAGACCAGTGAAGGTCCTTTGTGCAGGGAGGATTAAGAGAAACAACTTCACGATTCCCATTGAACTTCACAATACCAGATACCAGTCACATTGATGTACACTCTTGGCACCATCGTCCTTTCCAAAAACAATCACAAAACGTACCTTTGCACTGCCTGACGACGAAATTGGAATATTTCTCGAAAAATACTTCACAGATACACAACACTTTACACAGTTAGACTTGGAAAGAGATACCTCAACGCGCGTAGCTATTGCAACTTAGATGCAAACTTTGTGGGAATCCAAAGAAGACTGATATGATCTGGGGAGACGCGTCAAATTTATATGCAAAGTCGCCGAGACAGACCCACTTTACCCACTTTACCCCTTCCAAGGATAACAGCAGTTCCTTAGCGGCATCATGCAGAAGAGGATATGATTTCGAACTATAGATTCATTATCGGCAGGAGTTGATGGAATTACTCGTATACAGTCTCTACACAGGACCAGGGTATAGCTCTCCACGTGAACATCTCTGCATACTGCATGCGTACAGGGTGCCGTCAAGATTGATTCAATTAGTGTTGATCCAATATTAGTGATGTGATTGCTGTATCGGGATGCAACAACTAAGGTAATGCGATGTGAAAGCGACTCCACTCACACGGGAGGCGCAATTCATAATAGACGTCTGCATGAATGCATTCATTACCCTCAGAGCACTCTATTCAATGCAATTGTCAAGAATTTCTTATGCCTGAGGCAGTGCCCCGTAATGAGACCGACTGTAGTTCAAATGAGCGCTCTTCTCTGTCAAATAAGGCAATTTGGAGCGTTTTTGATCCACCTGTCGCGTCTGTCCATCTGCAGTTGATTGCATTCAACAATCTCATTGTAGTGAGAGCCATGCTGAGATTCCAATTGTTGGGTGACATTGACGGACTAGTACTCCTTGGACTGAGTCTTGCCGACCAAATGAGGTGAATATTGCATTGTATTGGCATCTCGTTCAGAGACATTGTACCTTAGCCACGATAAGGCTCCCTTTATCGCCATAATTTCCGCATGGAAACCATTGGAGGAGGCACCCCCATCCACCCTCTACACGTACGTACCTCGATAGATATCATGAAAATCTGCGATACAGAGAAGCATTTTACAGACCAGGAGGGAACGATTTGCTGCAAGGGGTTGTGTACTTGATATCGATATGACTACCCTCCCTATCTGCACGTGAATGTGCTTTTGTGTGTGTCACTCTGTACGGGTGCTCTGTACTTTATCTATGTTGACGACAGGATAACGTTGTTTGCTTTACTTTGACTTTGTTCCACGAAAGACATGTGGTATGCGAATCGGCACGATTCTAGCATTATCTGCACGATTCCTGCTGTGTAGGTCTTCTGCTCTGTGCCAGTTGTAGTTGGGGTCACATCTGCCTTCATGTAAGGCCGTTTCGCAGGATATGTCATTTGTTGTTGGCCTTTGATAGAAAGTGGCCTTTGAAATCCTCCAGGGGTACGAGAACAGCCTCCCAGATGCTATGCCATCTATTGTTGTCGCCTTTGATAGAAAGTGGCCGTTGAGATCCTCGAGAGGCACGAGAACAGCCTCCCAGATGCTATGCCATCTGTTGTTGGCGCCTTTGATAGAAAGTGGCCGTTGAGATCCTCGAGAGGCACGAGAACAGCCTCCCAGATGCTATGCCATCTGTCGTTGGCGCCTTTGATAGAAAGTGGCCGTTGAGATCCTCCAGAGGTACGAGAACAGCCTCCCAGATGCTATGCCATCTGTCGTTGGCGCCTTTGATAGAAAGTGGCCGTTGAGATCCTCGAGAGGCACGAGAACAGCCTCCCAGATGCTATGCCATCTGTCGTTGGCGCCTTTGATAGAAAGTGGCCGTTGAGATCCTCCAGAGGTACGAGAACAGCCTCCCAGATGCTATGCCATCTGCTGTTGGCGCCTTTGATAGAAAGTGGCCGTTGAGATCCTCCAGAGGTACGAGAACAGCCTCCCAGATGCTATGCCATCTGTTGTTGGCGCTTTTGATAGAAAGTGCCCGATGAGATCCTCCAGGGGTACGAGAACAGCCTCCCAGATGCTATGCCATCTGTTGTTGGCGCCTTTGATAGAAAGTGGCCGTTGAGATCCTCGAGAGGCACGAGAACAGCCTCCCAGATGCTATGCCATCTGTCGTTGGCGCCTTTGATAGAAAGTGGCCGTTGAGATCCTCCAGAGGCACGAGAACAGCCTCCCAGATGCTATGCCATCTGTCGTTGGCGCCTTTGATAGAAAGTGGCCGTTGAGATCCTCCAGAGGTACGAGAACAGCCTCCCAGATGCTATGCCATCTGTTGTTGGCGCTTTTGATAGAAAGTGCCCGATGAGATCCTCCAGGGGTACGAGAACAGCCTCCCAGATGCTATGCCATCTGTTGTTGGCGCCTTTGATAGAAAGTGGCCGTTGAGATCCTCCAGAGGCACGAGAACAGCCTTCCAGATGCTATGCCATCTGTTGTTGGCGCCTTTGATAGAAAGTGGCCGTTGAGATCCTCCAGAGGCACGAGAACAGCCTCCCAGATGCTATGCCATCTGTTGTTGGCGCCTTTGATAGAAAGTGGCCGTTGAGATCCTCCAGAGGTACGAGAACAGCCTCCCAGATGCTATGCCATCTGTTGTTGGCGCTTTTGATAGAAAGTGCCCGATGAGATCCTCCAGGGGTACGAGAACAGCCTCCCAGATGCTATGCCATCTGTTGTTGGCGCCTTTGATAGAAAGTGGCCGTTGAGATCCTCCAGAGGCACGAGAACAGCTTCCCAGATGCTATGCCATCTGTCGTTGGCGCCTTTGATAGAAAGTGGCCGTTGAGATCCTCCAGAGGTACGAGAACAGCCTCCCAGATGCTATGCCATCTGTTGTTGGCGCTTTTGATAGAAAGTGCCCGATGAGATCCTCAAGGGGTACGAGAACAGCCTCCCAGATGCTATGCCATCTGTTGTTGGCGCCTTTGATAGAAAGTGGCCGTTGAGATCCTCCAGAGGCACGAGAACAGCCTTCCAGATGCTATGCCATCTGTTGTTGGCGCCTTTGATAGAAAGTGGCCGTTGAGATCCTCCAGAGGCACGAGAACAGCCTTCCAGATGCTATGCCATCTGTTGTTGGCGCTTTTGATAGAAAGTGCCCGATGAGATCCTCCAGGGGTACGAGAACAGCCTCCCAGATGCTATGCCATCTCTTGTTGGCGCCTTTGATAGAAAGTGGCCGTTGAGATCCTCCAGAGGCACGAGAACAGCCTCCCAGATGCTATGCCATCTGTTGTTGGCGCTTTTGATAGAAAGTGCCCGATGAGATCCTCCAGGGGTACGAGAACAGCCTCCCAGATGCTATGCCATCTGTTGTTGGCGCCTTTGATAGAAAGTGGCCGTTGAGATCCTCCAGAGGCACGAGAACAGCCTCCCAGATGCTATGCCATCTGTCGTTGGCGCCTTTGATAGAAAGTGGCCGTTGAGATCCTCCAGAGGTACGAGAACAGCCTCCCAGATGCTATGCCATCTGTTGTTGGCGCTTTTGATAGAAAGTGCCCGATGAGATCCTCCAGAGGTACGAGAACAGCCTCACAGATCCATGCTGTGTCCCGGCACCCCAGAAGGAGTGATCCTGAACCGAAGATTCAGTGAGGCTAGTTCCTCCTATGCACTGTTCCACTAGTTTGGAAGATGCCGTCGCGGAAACTATTGCCTTGATAGGAGGATGGCTGTCAATGAGGATGGCGATGGTACTAAAGGATGTAGACTTGTACTCCAGTAGACGGAAAGCCTCACGTACAGCATGAGAGACACTGCACGAATGATGTTGATAGATTCAGTGTATCAGAGGACATTCCAGCACCTAACCCGCAGTCCATTTTGAAGCTGTTACTTCGCCTTTTTCCTCACTCCACTCTGGAAGGGAAACTCTGACCGTGATGTCGTTTCTAAAGTTCACCAAGGGTGTTGTGTAGGTGGTATCAGGATCTTGCTATGACCATACGGACTGCACCCCGTTTCTTTCAATCTAACCGCCCTACATGCTGAGATATGCTGAATATGAAGGTCAACAGCTGAGGTGGAGGACAGGCTTCGGTTGGACATGTTAGCAGGGCCCCCGCTGTGCCTAAAGTCACAGTTCCTGACACTCCACTGTTCATATGCTTGACGTTGTAGTCTTTTCTTAGCGCAGGCCACCAATCCAGTGACCCTTGGGAGAGGATAGGGCGTGCTCCTACTATGTACATCTATCCAGACCATTCCCACTTCTTACCGAAGGTTATGCTTCAGGCATAGCTGCTCTATATTGAGCTTCCAGTTGAGTAAAGCACCACTCCGAGGTGCCTAGCTTGGGCACAATGGACCCGAACTGATGGTCCAGTCGAGCAGTGACTCTTTTGTCACAAGACACCCATCTACCTCTCCGTATCTAGGTATCTAGCGCTGGAGCATAAGGGGAGCAACGCGGCTAAACCGTGGAAGCTATTTTTACTCTCGAGAGTATCAGTTCAGTTTTGATTGGATTACCGCTGAGACAACAACTAGTCTTCTTCTTCTTCCAATTTCGGCGAGGCTATGATCCGAAAAGAGGGATCATAACCCTCCCATGTCACCGCATTTCTATTGATCCGCCTCTGGGGTTCGCCTATTTGGCCACAGAGAGTCCACAACGCCTTCCATAATCTCACTGACCACTGAAGGACACTTCATTTCTCTCGTAGATCGACAAGGTTTGGTTGATTGACCAGAAGCCATAGAAGAGGTGATAGGATCCCTACTTGAGGGGTTCCTCTGGCGAGGGTTGTGTTGATTGACCAGAGGCCATAGAAGAGGTAATAGGATCCCTAGCTGAGGGGTTCCTCTGGAGAGCGTTGTGTTGATTCACCAGAGCCATAGATGGAGTGATAGGATCCCTACTTGAGGGGTTCCTCTGGCGAGGGTTGTGTTGATTGACCAGAGGCCATAGAAGAGGTGATGGGATCCCTACGTGAGGGGTTGCTCTGTCGAGGGATGTTTGAATGATTCTCGTCCTAAGGTTAGGTTAGGTTAAAGGGGTTAGCTGCAACGAATGGGTGCAGCCTGCACTCGTATCTCAAAGGGATCCATTGTGCTTCTAGTGCTTAGCATGGCCGCCATCCAGAGATTCCCAAATCGACTGAATTTCGGACTTTATTGAAGGCACTGTCGACGTCTAAGGAGGTGGCTAAGGTGTATTGCTTGCAGTGAATGGTTTTCTCAATCATTCGCAGAATTTTGTGGAGCGCCATGTCCGTCGAACGTCCCTTAGGCTAAACGTGATGAGATTTGGATAGACAGGATGTTTCGAGAGCGGGAGGCGAACCCCACAGGCGGATCAGTAGAAATGCGGTGAAGGGGGGGGGTTATGGTCCCTTGTTTTCGGATCATAAAATCGCTGGTAAAAGGAAGAAGAAGATGAATTCCTCCAAGAGATAGATATTTCTGGAATATGACACACCCGCGATAAGGTATCGATTTGAGGTCTTATCTCAGGATACGGGGGTGCTTCGATAATTGCAGAAATTCATTTGATGTATCTACATGTGTGACAGTAACGATTTTATCTAGTTCGTTGCGGTCTATTGGCACAGATTAGATAAGATAATTGTATTTTGCGAAACGGAACTATGGGTTGAACGAAATGATTCCAATTCGCCGACAGCTGAATGAATTTTCAAAAACTAAGCGGCAACCCGGACAACTTATGTCCTGTATCCCGGTTGTGGGTTCTAGGGGCTCTACTACGCCTATATCTCATTGTCTGCGGTTTCTGCAATGTGTTTAGCTTAGGTTAGGGTGACTATCGGTACCGAAATACAGACAGACAGATTAGTTAAGAGACCCAAGCGGAGCGTTTAAGTAGACGTCTCAGCCTTGCAGTTACCTAGAATGGCGTGGCACCCAGGATAGGTGAATATTGCACTGGTCTGCCATCTCCTTGAGAGACAAGTGGCAGGCAAGAAGGACTTTTGAAGTAAAGGAGAACGACTCCAGGGACTTAGTAGCTGAGTGGCTGACTGTGAATAGAATAAGACCAACCAAAGACAGTCAACCTGATAACCTTCAGGAAAGTACAAGGACTAGCGTGCATCGGTATGCAATGAGAACAACACGAACTGCAGGGTTTCAGGCTATCTTCAACCTACTGCCACTAGATATCTCCATGCAATCATCGGCAGTGATCCAATCAGATACGTGCTAACCAAATGCAATGAATCATCCAAGTATCCTACAGAAGCACGTACCTACTACAGACTACATTACGACATATCTGGACCACACAAGACCTTTCTCTAGCGTCTCTAGTGGCAGGCAGGTCATGTACCTAACTTGCAATGCATAGCAGGGTATACAGATGGGCATCTTCTACGTACCGCCTCCCAAATCACCCTAACGTAACCTAACGAGCAGCATTTTGCCATCGATACCGTCAGATTGGTCAGAAACCTCAGTTTTAAGAGGACTCCCTGAAGAAGAAGAAGTCTCTAATCCAGAACCACTCCTAGACACTTGGCTTCATTGGAAATATGGAGAGTAGCGGGTTAGACTGGTCAGGAACGTCAGTTTGACGAGGATTCCCCGAAGAAGAAGAAGTTTCTAATCCAGAACCACTCCTAGACACTTGGCTTCATTCGAAATACGGAGAGTATCGAGTCGGAAGGTTATCTGATTAAGATAAGCCTTTCGTCCTTCTAGTCGACCTTCAGCATCAGTTCTTCCATGCCGCAGAAGGTTTTATAATCCCTTGAGGGATTCTCAGGGCTACTAGCCTGCCCGCCTCCTCCAATTTCCTCTTGGAAGCTCCGGGTGTGCCATTCATCCCAGCTGCTGACACTGTTCTACTCGTATAGGCGCACATTGTCCTTAGAGCTCTGAGCCTATAGACAGTTGATAGTCTCTGCTTGTCACAAGGCAGCCCATACCAGCTTCTAACACTGTTCTACTCGAATAGGCACACATTGTCCTTAGAGCTCTGAGCCTGTAGACAGTTGATAGTGTCTGCTTGTCACTAGGCAGCCCATCCCAGCTTCTGACACTGTTTTACTCGTATAGGCACACATTCTCCTTAGAGCTCTGAGCCTGTAGACAGTTGATAGTGTCTGCTTGTCAGAAGGTAACCCATCCCAGCTCTGACACTGTTCTACTCGTATAGGCGCACATTGTCCTTAGAGCTCTGAGCCTGTAGACAGTTGATAATGCCTGCTTGTCACAAAGCACTCCATCCAAGCTTCTGACGCTGTTCTGCTCGTATGGGCGCACATTGTGCTTAGAGCTCTGAGCCTATAGACAGTTGAGAGTGTCTGCTTGTTGCAAGGCAGCCCATCCCAGCTTCTGACACTATTCTACTCCTATAGTCACACATTGTTCTTAGAGCTCTGAGCCTTATAGACAGTTGATAGTGTCTGCTTGGATTGTTTTGTTGCCAGGGGATGCGTATAGTAGTGCTGAGCTTGCTACTCTGGCCAATTGGATTCTACGACTATATTTGGGTCCACCGACGTTTGAGATCGCTTCCCTTGCTGCTGATTCTACCTCGTGAATGTGTTTGGCAACGTTACAGCAATCACCACTGCGATTCAACAGATTCCATTACAAATGTTGAGTAAGACTATGGACTCTCTAAAGCGACGCACGTGGAGAGAAAAGGCTGATGAGCTCCACAGGGCATGGTACTACCACTAGTATCCCACTGAATGGGCAGGTTGGTGCATACTTTTACTTAAGCTGGACACTATCAGATGGGAAGTTTGACACAAAGTGCCAAATATTCTGACAGATCTAGCCTAGGCTGGATCAGAACTACAAGCCTACACACTGTCCTGCAAGCCTGAACGCCAAATGGTTGTCAAACTGGAGAGACAAGGACGAGGAGGAACCATCTTCCATTTCCTCTACGTCTGTCCGGCCCAATCCAAAGGAAGACTACCTACTCTATCTTGGAGCACTTGCCTTCGACAGCCTTGGTGACCTGGCGAATACAGATGTCAGAAGCATCCTTCTCCCGTCAGTTCTCTTATTAAGTCCATGTGGAGGCTGATTATGTGCTAGATCCAGTGGTATCGCAATGGATTCTGGCACAGAGAGCCACCCTAACCTAACCTTGCCTACCCTGCCAATAAAGTACTTATTTCAAAAACTTTAAATTCTTTCATCAATTCTGACGCACCCTATATCGACAGCACTCCCTGTTGGGCCTTCAATTTGAGCTAAGTCCCTTAAGTCCTTCTGAGGTTCCGCAGTTCAACAAGTGAAGAATTTTTTTTTTTTAAATCCGCCTGTTGACACGCTCATATTTCGAGATTTTTGATTGAAATCATAAAAAGTTGTCTTAACACAAAATTTAGGCCTTGATCTCTTCTATAATCTGTTCATACATTGTATAGGGCCACGCCCACTTTTTAGATGACTTTTCATAGAAAACCCGATTTTAATGAGAAGTCAAAGAAAGTTGTAATACAAGCTTTGTGTGCTATTTTCGGGGGCATTTTCCAACTGCCATAACTCGCACAAAACCAATTAAATGCTGAAACGGTTTTCGAAATTAATATTTTGAGTATATTGCTCATTCAAGTTTGAAATTTCGTTGTCCTAGCACCATTGTAACTATTTTTAATTGAATTTTGAAATGGATGCAGCGGAAGGGGATATTTTATTGTTTTTCTTCAGAATGAAAGTGCAGCCACTAGAGATATCCAAAATGACACCAAGAGGGCAGGGCGTTCTCAGCGTGTCCAAGTGTCGGCGTTGGCTTGGCAAAGCGCTTAGAAAGTGGAAAATTCAATCCAAAGGATGTAGTACCTCATTCTGGTTGACTAGAAGAGGTAGACGATGAGCTGCTGAAGTGCACCGTCGAAAGAAATCCCTACCAATGGTAAGGGAACTCATCGAGACCATCCATCGGCACCTAACGAAGATCGGAATCTTCAGCAAGGAATTGATGCTTGCACTGTGCTCCTGTCCCGTCACCATCAAGAGGCGTTTTCTTTTTTTTAACCGGATTGTTACCGGAGATGGGATATTGGCAGGCAGAGTAGCACAACATCCCAGAGATGGACATCATCCGCTCAAGGTGGTACTCTGTGTATGGTGAGCTGTTGCCTCATAACCATTTGTTATGTCAACACTAGACTAAAAACGGCCAGCTCTGGGCAGTCAAAGGGGTCTCCTACTCCATCAGGATAACACTCGCCCTCAAACAACTACCTGCACACAGCTACAGGAGTTCGGTTGGCAAAAAAATGCTGCATTCGCCTCATTCTTCAGATTTGGAATCTTCCACTTGTTCTAAGGCCTGCAAGACTTCCTTGATCGAATGGTGTCCAAGAGGCTCATGGGGATGCCAGAGCCCTTCTTCTCAGGCAAAAGTATAGTCCTGACCACGTTCAGTTTGAAGTTCGGTTTGACAAGGCCCAAGGATGATCAAATCATCCGCAAAGAGCAGATGACCAATCCTCCTCCTCTTCCACTTTGAAACATTCTCTGTCATACGCTGCGCTGTAACATTCAGTCCATATGTGCAATGAAGAGGAGAGGTGTCAAAACACACCCTTGAGGGAGTCCAACCCCCACAGTGAAAGGTATTGATCGATAGCCATGAACGTTGGGTAGTGACCGAAAGACCGCGGATACGAACCTCACTTCGACAGCCTTTCCTTCTTTTGCGAAGTTGCTGGACCGAGTGCGCAACACCAGAGTCCGCGAGGTGCTCAATGTTGAGCAGATACTTCTATGCCCCCAAACCGGCTTCCAAGATGTGTCATGATTACCGTGCCCCTCGGCAGGTCTAGAAGTACGTGATTGGATCAAGGATAGAGTACCATACGAAGGATTGCAGTCCATCTGGGTGTTTAAATATTTTTCTGACTATCCCCACGCCCCCTGGTGGTTAGTCCATAACTGTGCAAAGCTGTTGTGAAAGCAAAAACATATATAAAATGGAACAAAAGCTTTTTATACAATTTCATGCGAAAGATAGAAACGCAAACGTGTCCTCATCTCACATGGCTCATTCCGCATGGATGGAACTGATTGTTCCCTAAAGTCCATGCGGTCCATTATATAATTTTTTTTTTTGAATCTAAATACTATCTACAGGTGGGATAGATGAGGTAGGATTGAAGGTAAACAAATGAACGGATACTACGTGCAAAATGATACTGAATGGCTGAATGTATGTATAACGAATGGTGGACGGTGCAAGTGTGTATATAGCAAAGCAACAGCGCTAAGCAGACATTCAATCGACTAAGTCCGCAACTGCGTCCGACTGCAGACGAAGCTCTAAGTTAGCTTCAGTCGGAGCATCAGAGCTGACTGGTACAGACACTCCTATCGCCATCCTCTGACTCAGATGACTTACCTGCCTCAACCAACAAACCTATTCAGCCAGCTGACTCCAGTTGCGCACGCCAGGATGGTTGAGGTCCCTTTTCAGTTGTTGGCGCCGCCTACGATACAATACGATGATTGGGATCCAGGTGCATTGCGACCTATAAGATCTATTGTGCTGGTCCAATGGTTACGTCACCTAGGTCGTCCTCTACTGCGCCGTCCATCCTGGGTGGATTCGAAGACTTTTCGGGCTGGAACGTGAACTGATGACTGCTCACCACTATTCTGCTCAACAGAGGGTGCTCTTTGGTCCATTGTCGAGCAGTCGAGGTGTCCCAACTGAATGCCCGACCTATGTTACCATCGTTTCTAATTCAGAATCACTCCTAGACACTTGGCTTCATTGGAGTAGCGAGTCAGACTGGTCAGAGGCTTCAGTTTTAAGAGGATTCCCCGAAGAATAAGAAGTCTCTAATCCAGAACCACTCCAAGACACTTGGCTTCATTGGAAATACGGAGAGTATCGAATCGGAAGGTTATATGATTGAGATCAACATCAGTTCTTCCATGCCGCAGAAGGTTCTATAATCCCTCGAGTTATTCTCAGTTCAGGAGGAAGGCTACTAGCCTGCCCGCCTCCCCCAATTTTCCCTTGGAAGCTCCGGGTATGGCACTCCATCCCAGCTTCTGACTCTGTTCTACTCGTATAGGCGCACATTGTCCTTAGAGCTCTGAGCCCATAGACAGTTGATAGTCTCTGCTTGTCACAAGGCAGCCCATCCCAGCTTCTGACACTCTTCTACTCCTATAGCCACACATTGTCCTTAGAGCTCTGAGCCTGTATACAGTTGATAGTGTCTGCTTGGATTGTTCTGTTGCCAGGGGATGCGTATAGTAGTGCTGAGCTTGCTACTCTGGCCAATTGGATTCTACGACTACATTTGGGTCCACTGACGAATCCCTCGTGGGATATTTAGTTCAGGAGGAAGGCTATTGCCTGCTCGCCTTCTCAAATTTCCCCTTGGAAGATCCAGGTACTGAATGCGGATTAGTTTGACAATATCCGCTTCGCTGCGGGCTCTTGGATAGACCTTCATATCTGCCCATTAGGAAAGGCATCTTCCCCTTGGAAGATCCCGGTACTGAATGCGGATCAGTTTGATGATATCCACTTCGCTGATAGGCATCTTAGCAAATGATTTCTGCAGAAGTTCCATGGACAAGGAGGAGGAGGAAACCATAGTAAACCCTCTTTGTACATGCCAGGCCCTCTCCGCTCGCAGAAGACCATACCTCTTTGACAATTTAACGTCAGCATCGGCAGCCTCCAGTGCTTTCTAATAAGCTCCAACTGGTTCCAGGGGTATATCTCCCTGGGGATGATAGATTCGTGGGCCTAGACTGGCCTAAGTGAGGCATATGGATGTTATCAGGCCCTCTCTGCTTGCAGAAGGCTACACTTATGAGCCCACCTCTAGCTAACGACAGCATCGGCAGCCTTCAGCGGTTCATAACGAGCTTGAACTGGTTCTAGGGGTAGTTTCCCTGGGAATGATAGATCCATGTGGTACCACAATGGGCCTGATCTGGCCTAAGTAAGGCTGCCTTCCACTTTAACCCAACCTAACCTAATGTCACTCCAGTGGTCGAAGGATAGTTCGACGTTGGCCCACGAGTTCTTAAGTTTGGGGACTGCCTGCCTGTCTAGAGAAACGCAATAGAGCTGCTGCCAGGTTGTCTGACGTCAGCTTTGCCCTGGAAATTCTCCAATTCTCCTCGCTAATTCTACCCTTCTCCTAGATGATCCTTCGTCGCCTTTCTTTCATCGCAGTTCAACCGGACAAATCGATTTAGAAAGGCGACAACATGGTGGATGGACGTATCACGTCCCATCTTCTCGTCGGCCTCACGCTTGGACCAGAAATTGTAAACCATTGGCGAGTAAGGGCTCCGTATCACAAAGGACCGTGACTCAAGTGTGTCTGCAAGCGCGAGGTCTGGAACGTCAAGTACGCTCTCGCCAAGGTTCGTAAAGCCGCCCGTGAGTGGCCGACTGTGGACGAGAAAGACGAGAAGTGATTGTTCCAAGGTAACTCCGTCATTTGGCGCGGATCGGTGTGTTGGACGAGTCCTGCATGAAACTCGATTACGTGTTGGGTTTGAAAATCGAGGATTTCTTGGAACGTCGTCTCCAGACTCCGGTGTTTAAGTTGAGCTTGGCCAAGTCTATCCGTCACACTCGAGTGCTGTGTCCGCGTGTAGGTGGTCAACATTCAATCGTTCGTTGTGCGTCTGGACTCGGACATTGGACATTGACTTCTCGCTAAAATCGCCCTTCGCGTGAAGAGGAAGTACATGTGGAAGACTCAAGGAGCGTTAGGTGCCACTCAAGACTCAAAGAGGCGGCGGTAGACTAAGCCATTCGTTACCAGCGTTACCAGGTAGACTAAGCCATTCGTTACCAGCATTAGGTGGCACTCAAGACTCAGAGAGGCAGCGGTAGACTAAGCCATTCGTTGCCAGCGTTACCAGGTAGACTAAGCCATTCGCTGCCAGCGATAGGTGGAACTCAAGACTCAAAGAGGCAGCGGTAGACTAAGCCATTCGTTACCAGCGTTACCAGGTAGACTAAGCCATTCGCTGCCAGCGATAGGTGGAACTCAAGACTCAAAGAGGCAGCGGTAGACTAAGCCATTCGTTACCAGCGTTACCAGGTAGACTAAGCCATTCGTTACCAGCGTTACCAGGTAGACTAAGCCATTCGCTACTAGCGATATGTGGCACTCAAGACTCAAGGAGGCAGCGGTAGACTAAGCCATTCGTTACCAGCGTTACCAGGTAGACTAAGCCATTCGCTACCAGCGATAGGTGGCACTCAAGACTCAAGGAGGCAGCGGTAGACTAAGCCATTCGTTACCAGGTAGACTAAGCCATTCGCTGCCAGCGATAGGTGGAACTCAAGACTCAAAGAGGCAGCGGTAGACTAAGCCATTCGTTACCAGCGTTACCAGGTAGACTAAGCCATTTACCAGCGTTACCAGGTAGACTAAGCCATTCATTACCAGCGATAGGTGGCACTCAAGACTCAAAGAGGCAGCGGTAGACTAAGCCATTCGTTACCAGCGTTACCAGGTAGACTAAGCCATTCGCTACCAGCGATAGGTGGCACTCAAGACTCAAGGAGGCAGCGGTAGACTAAGCCATTCTTGACACTTTGTTGTATCCGTTGGAGGATATTGAAAGGTCTGCGCCTTCTTAGGTATTCGTAGCCTTCTTCGTGGCTTTGAATGGCGTCATCCTGTGAGCTCGCTCGCTTAGACGTTGAATCTGTTTTGGGATACAGGTTGATGGCTCGGGTTGTTCCCAATTTTTTGAAGGTCCTCTTGACTCGGGTTGACTCGAGTTGCCCAGCCCATGTTTTCTGTGGTTTTCTTCTGGTTATTCAGATGGTACCTGAGTGATAGTCCCATAGAGCTCACATAGCTTCATTGCTGAGAGATCATGTGCCTATGGTACCTGAGTGAGACACTGTCTGGTTGGGTAGCCCCATAGAGCTCACATAGCTTCTTTGCTGAGAGATCATGTGGCTATGGTACCCGAGTGAGACACTGTCTGGTTGGGTAGCCCCATAGAGCTGAGAGATCATTTGCTCTGTTTCTGTTGGAATTGATGATCTTTTTCGCTTGCCTACCCTTTGGTTGGCCCAGTGTTCGGCGAGTTTTTCAGCTTCTACATCACCTTCTGATGCTAGCTCTTCCTCAACTCGAACTAGCCTCAGCAGTGAACTAGATTTCAGCTTACTGGCAACTAATTCTTGAACAACCCACCAGGGGACAGTTCAATAGATCTCTTTAGGTCGTAGTGCTTCGTGGTTCATTGTTGCTTTGTCACCCCATCTCGGTTCGGCTTCCCATTGTGTTACTGTGGAGTGGATACCACTGAGTGGTGCTCTGAAGGCCAGCGTCTCTCCACGGCTCGTTCATTTCCCTCAAAGTCGTCAAAGCCTTTGTATCCAGGGATTCATGTTATGGAAACCTAGTTTGTGGACACTTGAGGGTATCATCGAAGTCGAGAAGTCCCATACGAGCTACCGTATATGAGTTCAGGACCCATAGTCCTGCCTGACTGATTGAATAGATATAGTTGCGAGTTCCATTGATGTTTCTCCGCAGGCACTACTTACTTACTTAGGTGTACGCTACAGTTTGGGGTGAACCTGGGCCTCAACCAACAAGCCGCAGGCATTCCCGAACACATAGTTCTATCGCATGGACCTCTGCTTGGAAGATGGTAAGTTAGGATCACAGACTCCAGCTCCAATTTTTCCGTTGGTCGGTGTGTTGAGACGTTCGTTTCTCCACTCTCGGCGGCCACCAATGACCACTTGCTTCTTGTACACTCGTACCTATGACTGGTCAATCAACGACCACTTCTTGGAGAAGCATCATGTCTCAAATCTTGAAGACTGACTTACTTAGGATGTTTTCAAGAATGCTCCAATGGCCGGTATATACACAAGTCATGTGGATCAAAGCACTGCATGAGTGGGGTAGCATCATTTTCCGTTTTAAGCTATTCAAATCCATTTATCCTCGTCATTGCCATTCATGGGGGTTCATGAATATCTATCGAAATCGATGACTTTCCGTACGATGACACCGTACTTCCTGCTCATGCATAAGTCCATTACTCATCCCTGTTTCCGCGCAACATACACCCGCAAGAACCCTTTGAAGCGCCCTTCCAGAACATTCCACGTAATTTCCTCCCCCGGATTTTTTATTCTGCTAACAGCTCCACACAGGACGACCATGCTGTTCCCACTTGAATGGGATACACACACACGAGTCCAGATGGTGTGCCGTGCCATGCAGATGTCCTACTTCCAGCACAGTCATCGGTAATTGCATTTTTTCAGTCCATTCGTACAAAATCGGTGATTCCTCATAGCAGGACGTGCACACTGCTGGCAAAGGCTGGGGAGGGGAGTCAGTGCCCGCATTCGCAAGGACGACATTCAGGGGTGGAGATGGTGTGATATTTATTTTTTTGTCATGAAATGCAGAGTTTTCGCATTTTTTCCGGTGGGGTTTCTCGGCTATACGTGGAGTGAGGTGCCTGTTTGTTGGACGTTTCAACTCGCCTGTACTTTCCATTTAATCATGGACAAGTAGACGCTTCAACGACGTTTGCAACGTATGCAAATTTCGGTTCGGTTGCGACAATTTAACATTCATTCTCGCCGATGAAGAACATTTCTGGATGAACGGCGCCGTTAATAAGGCAATTTGTCGCATTTAGGCAAGTCAGCAACCCAGAAAAGTTACGGGTTTCATGCTGGAGAGGGGTCATCTCTCCGAAATGTCCATCCATACGGGAAGTGTTTGTTGCAGGGACCTACTCGTAGGTTCGTCAGTTATGATGGCTCCATCGTCAGCGAGGTATAACTGATGTGGAAATGGGGTCACTCGCTCTACCTTCAAGCAGATAGTTAAGGACTGTAATACCGAGCAAAGGACTTAAGACGCTTCCCTGGTGTACCCCGACTTTGAATGGGAACTCCTGTCGCATGTGACCAAGTCAGCAACCGGAAGGCATTCAGAAAACGCACGAGTTTCATGCTGGAGTGGTCCTTGGCCCATGGTTCTCCTTCAATGATCCTGGTCACTATCGCTGCCGGACCATGTTGACTGACTCATTTTGGGATAAATTGGAAGAGGATGCCTGGGAGCATTTGTGGTGTCAAAAGGACGCCGCCACATGCCCTACAGCTGGCCAAGCAATCGAGTTATTGAAGTCGATGTCCGGTCGACTTTGGCGGAGTCAGTTCTGAACACGAGAACAGTCGGCTTTGGATTTGTCGAAGTTCTGGTGTCACTGCATCCGACGGCATTTCCGAATTCCTAGGATAAGTGTCGGGCAAGGTCATAGGATTAGGTACATACCTTCTTCGCAAAATGGGCCAGCATCTGGCCTGAGTGAAAAGGATAATTCATCATATCCCACATCACATCATAGGATTCCACAGATAGTGTGGATGGTATCAAGACGACGCAAGTTACGCAGAGCATCAAGAGCAGAGCCAGGCGTAATTGGAACAGCTCCTGTACATCCGAGACAAGCCGCTCCTTGGCGTTTGTCGCAAAAGGCGGTTAAACGAAGGCCCGTTCCACCAATCAACTGACGCTTATGCGGTTCAGAGGACCATATTCGGTGATAAGCCTCATGTCCTGCCAAAAGCACCCTTGCACTGCCAGAAAACTAAGAGCACCTTGGATGCTTTCGACTCGACATGCTTGGACCAATGAAGTTTCTAATCCAGAACCACTCCTGGACACTTGGCTTCATTGGAAATACGGAGAGTAGTAAGTCAGACTGGTCAGAAACCTCAGTTTGACGAGGATTCACCGAAGAAGAAGAAGTCTCTAATCCAGAACCACTCCTGGACACTTGGCTTCATTGGAAATACGGAGAGTAACGAGTCAGACTGGTCAGGAACCTCAGTTCCTGTTCTTATCCAGAACCACTCCTAGACACTTAGCTTCATTGGAGATACGGAGAGTAGCGAGTCAGACTGGTCAGGAAGCTCAGTTTTAAGAGGATTCACCGAAGAAGAAGAAGAAGTTTCTAATCCAGAACCACTCCTAGACACTTGGCTTCATTGGAAATACGGAGAGTAACGAGTCAGACTGGTCAGGAACCTCAGTTCCTGTTCTTATCCAGAACCACTCCTAGACACTTAGCTTCATTGGAGATACGGAGAGTAGCGAGTCAGACTGGTCAGGAAGCTCAGTTTTAAGAGGATTCACCGAAGAAGAAGAAGAAGTTTCTAATCCAGAACCACTCCTGGACACTTGGCTTCATTGGAAATACGGAGAGTAGTGAGTCAGACTGGCCAGAAACCTCAGTTTGACGAGGATTCACCGAAGAAGAAGAAGTTTCTAATCCAGAACCACTCCTGGACACTTGGCTTCATTGGAAATACGGAGAGTAGTGAGTCAGACTGGTCAGAAACCTCAGTTTGACGAGGATTCACCGAAGAAGAAGAAGTCTCTAATCCAGAACCACTCCTGGACACTTGGCTTCATTGGAAATACGGAGAGTAACGAGTCAGACTGGTCAGGAACCTCAGTTCCTGTTCTTATCCAGAACCACTCCTAGACACTTGGCTTCATTGGAAATACGGAGAGTAGCGAGTCAAACTGGTCAGGAACCTCAGTTTGACGAGGATTCCCGAAGTAGAAGAAGTTTCTAATCCAGAACCACTCCTAGACACTTGGCTTCATTGGAAATACGGAGAGTAGCAAGTCAAACTGGTCAGGAACCTCAGTTTGACGAGCATTCACCGAAGAAGAAGAACTTTCTAATCCAGAACCACTCCTAGACACTTGGTTTCATTGGATACTGACGCCCTGTAGCACTGGATGAGTCAGAAGAGGATTCATCGTACGTCCACTCCATCGATCATATCTGTCGCTAGGCATGGCCCGACAGAAAGCACGGCAGCGTCATCCCCATATGCCTGAGCGTAGACGTTAGAACTGTTCAGAGTGTTCAACAGAGAGTCGACCACCACGTATACCATAGCAGTGGAGATTGAATGCCACCTTGTGGGCAGCATTCGATTTGGAAACCGAGGTACGAGTACGACATCCTGTCTCCTTAACAAAAGTCGGCTAGGAGACGGCAGTATACAGTCTAGGAGACCGTTTCCTTGTGTTTTGAATTTGCTGCTGCCCTGGACTGTATTCGGAGCATTAGCGTCGCAACAACACTCGCGAACAGGCGAACCCCACAGGCGGATCAGTGGAAATGCGCTGAAGTGGGAGGGTTGTGAGCCCTTATTTTTGGATCAGAACCTCGCTGATAAAAGGAAGAAGAAGAAGAAGAAGCGTCTCAGCCACACTCAGTCGAATCAGTAGAAATGTGGTGAAGTGTGAGGGTTGTGATCCCTTGTTTTCGAATCATATCCTCGCCGAAATAGGAAGAAGAAGAAGCGTCGGTACAATACTCTCCCGAGTGTTGCAATTCTTTATGAGTTTAGCAGGAGGGAACAAATTCCCATGGTATCGGCAACAAAGTCTTGTCCACAAAATTGTCGAAACCTCGTCACTCCACGAAACACCTCCGAAGTCACAAATGCGCTTGTTCCACTCCCGCATACATGTCACGTGGTGTACCCCCCTAGTTGTGACCATTTCACTCTCATCCTCCAGTTTCCACCTAATAAAGGCGTACCGTGACCTTTCCCGTCGCAAATTACCATGCTTTCGCATTTGTTATCGAACTGAACTACCACGGAGTGTTGAACTCTTTTATTAGCCTTCCAGGCTCAGTGTTTCCATTGATTTGTGAAACTCCACCCATTGTATGCTTCCCCTGACTGCATACAAACTCGTACTATGTACAGAGAAGTTTTTGTCCAGCGAAAGAGCAACAAAGACACGTTATGCTCCCCACCATGGAGTACATACCACTTGCAGTGGGTGTGTCTTGCAATCTGAATGCTCTATAGCCGGCACAAGCTTCGATAATTGCATCATTTCGGTGGATGCGTACAAAATCGATGACTGCAGGATGTGCACTATGTAACAAGAGTGGGAGGTACTCAACGAGGATGTCTTGTACATAAGCAAAGGGCTTGTCCTATGTTTGGGATATAAACAAGAATCATTTCGGATTGAGTTACCATCGATGACGGTAATGTTATTCAAATGTCCTCGATGGTAACGTCTGCACGAGTGATTGTGCGAGATCGGGCGATTGGTCATGAGGTCGTCGAAAGTTTCTGGCTTATTGCCATAGACCATGGACTTGACATAGTCCCATACGAACGAGGTGGTCGGTATATTTTTGCAGGCAGCACAGTGTCACTGAACGTCGACTTCAATGAATCGATTGCTTGGCCAGCTGTGGGGCATGTTGCGGTGTCTTGTTGAAACCACAAATGCTCCCAGGCATCCTCGTACAATTTATCCCAAAATGAGTCAGTTAACATGGTCTGGCAGCGACGGTGACTGGCGTTTGTCAGACTGGTCAGGAACCTTAGTTTGATGAGGATCCACCGACGAAGAAGAAGTTTCTAATCCAGAACCACTCCTAGACACTTTGCATTGCCAGCATCATTGAAGGAGAACCATGGGCCAAGGACCACTCCAGCATGAAACTCGTGCGTTTTCTGAATGCCTTCCGGTTGCTGACTTGCCCACATGCGACAGGAGTTCCCATTCAAAGTCGGTATACACCAGGGAAGCGTCTTGAGTCTTTGCTCGGTATTGCAGTCCTTGACTGTCTGCTTGATGGTGAAATGACGGACCCCAGTCTACATCAGTTACACCTTGCTGACGATGGAGCCATCACAAGTGACGAACCTACGAGTACGTCCCTGCAACGAGGACTTGAGTTATGGATGGACATTTCGGGAGGATGACCTCTCCAGCATGAAACTCCCAACGTCCCTACAACGAGCACTTGACGTATGGGTGGACATTTCGGGAGGATGACCTCTCCAGCATGAAACTCCCAACGTCCCTACAACGAGCACTTGACGTATGAATGGACATTTCGGGAGGATGACCTCTCCAGCATGAAACTCCCAACTCCCTTCGGGTTGCTGACGTGGCCGTATGCGGCACCTTGACTTGGTTGTGGAAGAAAGTGTAGCCTAGGCCCCGACAACCTCAATTCGTCCTCGTGAACCTTTTCTAGAGCACCACACAGCGCAGACCCATTGCTACACGGCTGACACAGGCAACTGAAGCCTACAGGCCGACGTATATTTACCAAGTGGAGGCTTGAGCAACAAGCAGTTGCACCAGATCGTCTGTAAAATTTGGTCAAACGAGAGTATACCCGATGAATGGAACGTCCTCGGTACTGAAGAAAGCAGACCCTCTGAACTGCGTCAGCTACAGAGTTATAGGTTGGAGGGAAGTGCACCTAAGTGCTTATCACGGGGGCAATTCCGTCCATTGTGTTACAGAGATACAAGTCTGCCATATTGTGTGTATGCCTGATTGCCCCTTATTAGTGCGGTTTCTGGCCAGGAATGTCCACCATCGATCTGGAGAACACCCAAGAAGCCTAAATCGGTACTCTCCATCTAGTGATCGACTTCAAGGCCGCCTGTGACAGCATCTACAGAGAGGAGCTGTATAGATCCTGCCAAACTTGGCCGTCTATGCAGGCTGACGATGGAGAATGCTTGCTGCTCTGTCAAGATCGACTTGAAGGCCGCCTGTGGACAGCATCTACAGAGAGGAGCTGTATAGATCCTGCCAAACTTGGCCGTCTATGCAGGCTGACGATGGAGAATGCTTGCTGCTCCGTCAAGATCGACTTGAAGGCCGCCTGTGGACAGCATCTACAGAGAGGAGCTGTATAGATCCTGCCAAACTTGGCCGTCTATGCAGGCTGACGATGGAGAATGCTTGCTGCTCCGTCAAGATCGACTTGAAGGCCGCCTGTGGACAGCATCTACAGAGAGGAGCTGTATAGAGCCTGGCAAACTTGTCCGCCTGTTCAGGCTAACGATGGAGAATGCTGCTCCATCAACCTCGGTAACGACGTCATTGAGATCCTTGACGCGCTGTTAACTGAATATTGCTCTTGAACAGAGAGTTGGCTCCTAAGTGCATTCTTCTGCGAGTGGAGAGAGTTTCGTCCTCTTTCTCGTCCATACAGCTTCTACGGAAGTCATTTGCGAGGAGGATTAACCTGATGGCATGCCTTCCAATGATGTCGTTCCTCGTAGTAACAGCGCTTCTGTCTAGTAAGGCAGTTGGACCATATCCAACGTAGGCCACGTCTGTCTTATCTGCCCATCTGCGGTTGGTTACGTTGGCAGAGTTGAGCTAGAGGCATGGCAAGATTCACCTCCTTCGAAGGGCCAGTTCGTCGACCATGTAACACCCTGGAATGTCACTCTGTTCCTGCACCCAAATGAGGTCTCGTTCAGAGACAGGCGATAGGACAGTTCTTGAAGTGAAGATGACCGATTCCAGGGATTTGAAATGGTTTGCACCATACCAACGACAATGCTCCCTTCATCGCCTGAAAATCATTGGAGTAAGTCACCCCCATCCACCCTCTACACGTACGTACCTCGAGATATCACGAAAATCTGCGATACAGGGAAACATTTTACAGACCAGGAGGGAACGATTTGCTACAAGGGGTTGTGCACTTGATATCGATATGACTACCCTCCCTATCTGCACGTGAATGTGCTTTTGTGTGTGTCACTCTGTACGGGTGCTCTGTACTTTATCTATGTTGACGACAGGATAACGTTGTTTGCTTTACTTTGACTTTGTTCCACGAAAGACATGTGGTATGCGAATCGGCACGATTCTAGCATTATCTGCACGATTCCTGCTGTGTAGGTCTTCTGCTCTGTGCCAGTTGTAGTTGGGGTCACATCTGCCTTCATGTAAGGCCGTTTCGCAGGATATGTCGTTTGTTGTTGGCCTTTGATAGAAAGTGGCCTTTGAGATCCTCCAGAGGTACGAGAACAGCCTCCCAGATGCTATGCCATCTGCTGTTGGCGCCTTTAATAGAAAGTGGCTGTTGAGAACCTCCAGAGGTACGAGAACAACCTCCCAGATGCTATGCCATCTGTTGTTGGCGCCTTTGATAGAAAGTGGCCGTTGAGATCCTCCAGAGGTACGAGAACAGCCTCCCAGATGTTATGCCATCTGTTGTTGGCGCCTTTGATAGAAAGTGGCCGTTGAGATCCTCCAGAGGTACGAGAACAGCCTCCCAGATGCTATGCCATCTGCTGTTGGCGCCTTTGATAGAAAGTGGCCGTTGAGATCCTCCAGAGGTACGAGAACAGCCTCCCAGATGCTATGCCATCTGCTGTTGGCGCCTTTGATAGAAAGTGGCCTTTGAGATCCTCCAGAGGTACGAGAACAGCCTACCAGATCCATGCCGTGTCGCGGCACCCGAGAAGGAGTGATCCTGAACCGAAGATTCAGTGAGGCGAGTTCCTCCTGTGCACTGTTCTACTAGTTTGGAAGATAACGTCACGGAAACTATTGCTTTGGCTATGAATGAGGATGGCGATGGTACTAAAGGGTGTAGACTTGTACTCCAGTAGACGGAAAGCCTCACGTGCAGTTTGGAAGATGCCGTCGCGAAAACTATTGCCTTGATAGGAGGACGGCTGTCAATGAGGATGGCGATGGTGCTAAAGGGTGTGGAGTTGTATTTCAGTAGACACTGCACGAATCCTGTGACCGGAATAGTGTTGATAGATTCAGTGTATCAGAGGACACTCCAGCACCAACCCCGCAGTCCATTTTCGGGCTGTTACTTCGCCTTTTTCCTCACTCCACTCTGGAAGGGAAAATGACCGTGATGTCGTTTCTAAAAGTCACTAAGGGTGTTGTGTAGGCGGTATCAGGATCTTGCTATGACCATACGGACTGCACCCCGTTTCTTTCAATCTAACCGCCCTACATGCTGAGATATGCTGAATATGAAGGTCAACTGGTGTGAGGTGGAGGACAGGCTTCGGTTGGACATGTTAGCAGGGCCCCCGCTGTGCCTAAAGTCACAGTTCCTGACACTCCACTGTTCATATGCTTGACGTTGTAGTCTTTTCTTAGCGCAGGCCACCAATCCAGTGACCCTTGGGAGAGGATAGGGCGTGCTCCTACTATGTACATCTATCCAGACCATTCCCACTTCTTACCGAAGGTTATGCTTCAGGCATAGCTGCTCTATATTGAGCTTCCAGTTGAGTAAAGTACCACTCCGAGGTGCTTAGCTTGGGCACAATGGACCCGAACTGATGGTCCAATCGAGCAGTGACTCTTTTGTCACAAGACACCTATCTACCTCTCCGCATCTAGGTACCTAGCACTGGAGCATGAAGGGAGCAATTGGACTCTTTTGTCACAAGACACCCATCTACCTCACCGTATCTAGGTACCTAGCACTGGAGCATGAAGGGGGCAATTGGTTCTTTAGTCGTGGAAGCTATTTTGGCTCTCGAGAGCATCAGTTCAGTTTTGATTGGATTACCGCTGAGTCCACAACTGGACACCTTTCATAATCTCGCTGAAGGACACTTCCCAGATACTCGACCTTGACTTCCTTTTGTTGATTGACCAGAAGCTATAGAAGAGGTTGTGCGATTCCTAACTGAGGGGTTCCTCTATCGAGGGTTATGTTGGTTGACCAGAGGCCATAGAAGAAGTGATAGGATCCCTACCTGAGGGGTTCCTTTGGCGAGGGTTGTGTTGATTGACCAGAGGCCATAGAAGAGGTGATAGGATCCCTACGTGAGGGGTTCTTCTGTCGAGGGTTGTGTTGATTCACCAGAAGCCATAGAAGAGGTGATAGGATCCCTACCTGAGAGGTTCCTCTGGCGAGGGTTGTGTTGATTGACCAGAAGCCATAGAAGAAGTGATAGGATCCCTACCTGAGGGGTTCCTTTGGCGAGGGTTGTGTTGATTGACCAAAGGCCATAGAAGAAGTGATAGGATCCCTACCTGAGGGGCTCCTCTGGCGAGGGTTGTGTTGATTGACCAGAGGCCATAGAAGAGGTGATAGGATCCCTACCTGAGAGGTTCCTCTGGCGAGGGTTGTGTTGATTGACCAGAGGCCATAGAAGAGGTGATAGGATCCCTACCTGAAGGGTTCCTCTGTCGAGGGTTGTTTGAATGATTCTAGTTCTTAGGTAAAGTTAGGTTAAAGGGGTTAGCTGCAACGAATGGGTGCAGCCCGCACTCGGATCTCAAACGAATCCATTGTGCTCCTAGTTCTTAGCATGGTCATCATCCAGAGATTCCTAAATCGACTCAATTTTGGACTTTATTGAAGGCACTGTCGTCGTCTAAGGAGGTGGCTAAGGTGTACTGCTTGCAGTGAATGGTTTCTTCAATCATTCGCGGAATTTTGTGGAGCACCGTGTCCGTCGAACGTGCCTTAGGCTAAACGTGCTGAGATTTGGATAGAGAGGATGTTTCGAGAGCGAAAGCGAAACCCACAGGCGGATCAGTCGAAATGCGGTGAAGTGAGAGGGTTATGGTCTCGTGTTTTCGGATCATAAAATCGCTGATAAAAGGTGGAAGAAGAAGAAGAAGAAGAAGCGTGGAAACAACACTCAGTGTGTAAAGTGTAAAAGGAAGAAGAAGAAGGAGAAGAAGAAGAAGGATGTTTCGAGAGCGATGTGAGTGTCTAGGAAGCTTTCTTCTTCTTCTTTCTATTTCGGCGAAGTTATGATCATAACCTTCTCAAAAATACAAATACAAATATTTGGCGCAACAGCTCTTTAAAGTGCCAGGGCCTAGCTTCTCGCAACCACTCATGTTGTGTGCGTTATATTTTTCACACGAATGGAAGGGATCTACAGATTAATGCCGAAACCGAACGGCGATTTGAGAACCCTCTCACTTCACCGCATTTCTACTAATCCGCCTGTGGGGTATATGAAATCCTCCGCGGCTAAGCCCACATGAAATATGAAGTAGACACATCCAGCTGTTGCAGGTACAGGCCGAGGGATAGACGCGCAGACAGACAGAATTGCGAGACTCACTCTTCTCGAGTTTCTCCATTTCCGTCCGATTTGATCGAAAAAGGACAGAAATGCTTGTCCTGTGCATATACGCATAGAAGGAAGATGGGAAAGAAGTGATAGATGAACCTTTCGGCCATCGTCCCTGCACAATGTCGATGTCCTTCTCTCTGAGAAGGACCAGCAGATTGTTTGACACACACTTCAAGTTGCGCAGATTAGTCTGTATTATCAGCAACATTGGTAGATGATTGTGGATCAATGTCGATACTCATGTCCTTCGACAGTTCGTCGGTACCATCGATTTTTTGTTGGTTTGCCACTGGTAGAAAGTATGAAGGCGAAACCCACAGGCGGGTCAGTAGAAATGCGGTGAAGAGAGAGGGTTCTCTATTATCGTCCGATTTGATCGAAAAAGGGCAGAAATACTTGTCCTATGCACATAGAAGGAAGAAGGGAGAGAAGTGATAGATGAGCCTTTCACCCATCGTTCCTGCACAATGTCGATGTCTTCCTCTCCCTCGCTCTATAGGTTAGGTCAGGTAGATGGGTACCTTGTGCAAACCCCACAGGCAGATCAGTAGAAATGCCGTGAAGTGCGAGGGTTATGATCCCTTGTTTTCGGATCATAACCTCGCTGATAAAAGGAAGAAGTAGAAGAAGAAGAAGAAGCGTCGCAACAACACTCAGTCGAATCAGTAGAAATGTGGTGAAATGTGAGGGTTATGGTCCCTTGTTTTCGGATCATAACCTCGCTGATAAAAGGAAGAAGTAGAAGAAGAAGAAGAAGCGTCGCAAAGGTTATGATCTCTTATTTTCGGACCATAACTTCGCCGAAATAGGAAGAAGTAGAAGAAGATGGGTACCTTGTGCTTTGCTTTTTCGTACTTGTACCTCGTGTTCGTTGTTCGTTGCTAGATGCACGCGCAACAACGATGACATCAGACTGCTTGCAACTGAAGTACGGATATCAGGCAAAAGCAACCCGAATCAGTACTGCATTGCTGTAGGGGTTGGTTTCTAGAAAACCATGTCTCGGTTTGAATTCATGTTGTCATACCCCCGTCCTTCGTCTACCCATGTCTTGCGTTGACCCAATTTGCAGTCTCCCTCTCTCCCCCCACATTCGAAATTCATTGTTTTTTGTTGGAAAAGAAAAAAAAGAAAGAATTGCTCACCTTGGGGTTTAAGTGTAAATTATACAAAACTTATCTGGCGTAACGCTGTGTGTTGAATGATATCACATACCCGAGTGAGTGAGGCGAATCACAAGTGTATAATTGAATAGTTGGCGCGAAAAAACCACCCTTTCCGAGGGAAAATAAACGTTTCTTAAGCGACACGCGACGAACAATACGAACCCCGATCGATAAATGAAACTTTTGAACACTAAACATGGAAAGTGCGACCAACCAACCATATGCCTGGCTAAACTGACTGACAGACAGATGTACAATCGGATGAATAGTGACTTCAGGGACACACATCCCAATCCAAAGATAGATCTCTTCGGAGCTTTTGGCAGAAGAAAACGGAAAAAAATTTCAACAAAGTATGTGTATCTACCACGAAACACTCTGCTAAGATACAAATTGTTCTGTGGCCACGGGGGTTTTTCTTTTTCTTTTTCTGTCATTTAGGGGTAGTATTGGGTTTTGGTTTTGGGTTTTGGGTTTTTTTTTTTTTCTTTTTTTTGCGGGGGGAGGGGGATGCTTTGACATGACTAGGCATTGTAAGGCTTTGCAAGGATGACGAGTTCTACACATGGACTGAATGGGGTGGGTGATGGTGAGGGCTGAAGGAATAATGAAATTGTGTCGCTGAAGGTCAGATAATTATGCATTCCACACACACAGGGGGTGGATATAATGTTCCGAAGGCGAAGGGCGAAATTTTAATTAGAACAATCTCAGCCCCACACACAAATCCATGCAAAATTGTTTCAAAAAAAAAAAAAAAACAAAAAGAAAACGCTACAACCAACTACAGAGGGTGTACTTACGAGAAACAAATAGGCACCGTCAAATGGCCTAAATAGCGGTCACACGCTACTACTGCTGCTGCCACACGCACACGCACACAACAAACCAAAAACACTATAATTCACCTTAAACATGTTTAAACATATATGTGACTCTCATAATTGTTTATGAGTTTTGCAACACCAACACACTTAAATATTTATGCCGCGGCTTCGTAATTTAATTAAATTTTAACGAATTTTTCAAAAAATTTAACAAATTTTTCATAAATTTAATAAATTTCGTTAAATATTGTTAAATTAGTTTTATTCGCTTGCGGGAAAGATGGTTTTTGGTTTTTAAATAATTTTTAAGCCAAATAGAAAAGGAACGGTTTGTTTCCGGAAAAAAACCGTTTGACAACTAACTGACTGACTGAGGAAGACGAAACGAAAGTCATAGGCAAGGCAAGGCAAGGCAGGTTAGAGAGTGGAGAAGTGCCGCGCCGCCGATAAGTGCTGAGAGTGGAGTGGAGTGGAGTGGAGTGGAGCTTGTGTTTCTTTATGTTTCTCCCTGGGCACCCGTATGTGGAATTTCTTTTGGCTGGTCACCCGCGTTAATGTGGTTATCTCGTTCCTGGCAATGTATTGGATGGAGCCTCCTGCTGCTTAGTTGTGGTTTTTTTGGTTTTTTTTTTTTTTTCGATTCGAATTCAAAAAGCCATGTGTACATAGAGAGTGATGGTGTTGGCGGGAAATAGATTAGACGGTTAAGTATGTGTACAGAGGGACTGTGTTTTGTGTCGATTATTTATGCTGTGTGTTTGTGTGTGTGTTTGATGGGAATCAACCCTGTTTGATGCGCGCGCTATGTGAGGTTTCCCCTCGCTGAGAGATGGTGTTACCATTGCGTGCGGTTTGGTATTTGATCATTCATTCAGGTTTTTGGAAAGAAATTTTTGGAAAATAAGGGATTTCCGTTTGATTGGGGCTGGGATTTGGGTTTTTTGGGGTTTTTTTCCTCCACTTACGGGTTGACTTACCGAAAAAATTAAGCCATACCCAGATGCGACTGGCCTTGTACGATGTACAACTATGACTGGGGATTACAGCATTACCTGATGGTATTCCATGTATTGTGTGCCGAAACCATGGTGGGAGTGTGCGTACATCCTTGAAAATGATTGTAATTCTGACACTGTAGGGTGAAAGTAGACGACTTGGTTGCCTTTTACTCAACTCTTGCATTCTTGTAGCTCTTGCGCAGCTCTTTCCCGCGAAAAGTAGTTGATTTGGTCGCCTATTACTCAACTCTTGCATTTTTGTAGCTCTTGTGCAGCTTCACTTATAAGCCTTCTATGGCAACGATATAGGTGATCTGACAGACAAAGACTTTAGGAGCCTCTTACGCTTTGCATTTGGCCAAAGCTGTATCTGAGACGCTCTAATGACACTACAATAGGTGTCATCACTGGCCACTGTCCACTAGGCAAGCATGCAACAAGGCTTTGCCATTTGTAGAGGCTGCCTGGATGAAGAAGACGAAGAAGCTATTCCTCATCTTCTTTGTATCCCAGCACTCTCCCGCAGATGGAAGTTTCACTAAGCAACCTTCTATTGCTACGATATAGGCGATCTGACAGACAAAGACTTTAGGAGCCTCTTACGCTTTGCATTTGGCCAAAGCTGTATCTGAGACGCTCTAATGACACTACAATAGGTGTCATCACTAGGTACTGCCCAACAGGCAAGCATGCAACAAGGCTTGACCATTTGTAGAGGCTGCCTGGATGAAGAAGACGAAGAAACTCCTCCTCATCTTCTTTGTATTTGCCGAGCTCTCTCCCGCAGATGGTAGCTTCACTTAGCAACCTTCTATTGCAACGATGTAGGTGATCTGACAGACAAAGTCTTTAGGAGCCTCTTACGCTTCATCAGAAGCTAAAAATGGCTTAACGAGTAAGTAGAGATAGACGTTCTCCTATGATCCAGCACAATGGACCTATTGTTGGTCTAAGTGTAGACGATGTAGGCGATCTGACAGACAAAGACTTTAAGAGCCTCTTACACTTCGCATTTGGCCAAAGCTAGATCTGAGATGCTCTAACGACGCTACAATAGGTGTCATCACTAGGTACTGCCCAACAGGCAAGCATGCAATAAGGTTTGCCCATTTGTAGAGGCTGCCTGGATGAAGAAGACGAAGAAACTCTTCCTCATCTTCTTTGCATCTGCCCAGCTCTCCCCCGCTGATAGAAGCTTCACTTAGCAACCTTCTATTGCAACGATATAGGCGATCTGACAGACAAAGTCTTTAGCAGCCTCCTACGCTTCATCAGAAGCTCAATGGACCTATTGTTGGTCTAAGTGTGTCGGCAATTCTTCCCACTTCAACCTACCTTAACCTTACCTACATACTTGCGTGACCACATTCTACAATGTCCCAAAGGACATTTGTCAGTCTACGTCATGCGACGAAACGCGGCCCATATCGTGCAAAAATCTATTAATATCCAGGAACCCAAGAGAGGAAGAGGACGCTTACTAACGACATGGCTAGCAACCGTCAAGAAGGACATAGAGCGAAAGAACCTTAACCTCAGGCAGTGGCATTCTAAAACAGAAAGACCTGAAGCCTTCGTACCAGAGGAGCTGATCCCAGATAGAGTGGAACAACCTTAACCTCAAGCAGTGGCAATCCAAAACAGAAAGACTTGAAGCCTTCGTACCAGAGGAGCGGGTCCCAGATAGAGCGGAAGAACCTTAACCTCAAGCAGTGGCAATCCAAAACAGAAAGACCGGAAGCCCTCGTACCAGAGGAGCTGGTCCCAGAGAGAGCGGAACAACCTTAACCTCGAGCAGTGGCAATCCAAAACAGAAAGACCTGAAGCCTTCGTACCAGAGGAGCTGATCCCAGATAGAGCGGAAGAACCTTAACCTCAAGCAGTGGCAATCCAAAACAGAAAGACCGGAAGCCCTCGTACCAGAGGAGCTGGTCCCAGAGAGAGCGGAACAACCTTAACCTCGAGCAGTGGCAATCCAAAACAGAAAGACCTGAAGCCTTCGTACCAGAGGAGCTGATCCCAGATAGAGTGGAAGAACCTTAACCTCAAGCAGTGGCAATCCAAAACAGAAAGACCGGAAGCCCTCGTACCAGAGGAGCGGAACCACCTTAACCTCGAGCAGTGGCAATCCAAAAGAGAAAGACCAGAGGAGCTGGTCCCAGATAGAGCGGAACCACCGTAACCTCAAGCAGTGGCAATCCAAAACAGAAGGACTTGAAGCCTTCGTACCAGAGGAGCTGATTCCAGATAGAGTGGAACAAGCTTAACCTCGAGCAGTGGCAATCCAAAACAGAAAGACCTGAAGCCTTCGTACCAGAGGAGCTGATCCCAGATAGAGCGGAACAACCTTAACCTCGAGCAGTGGCAATCCAAAAGAGAAAGACCAGAGGAGCTGGTCCCAGATAGAGCGGAACCACCTTAACCTCAAGCAGTGGCAATCCAAAACAGAAGGACTTGAAGCCTTCGTACCAGAGGAGCTGATTCCAGATAGAGTGGAACAAGCTTAACCTCGATCAGTGGCAATCCAAAACAGAAAGACTTGAAGCCTTTGTACCAGAGGAGCTGATCCCAGATAGAGCGGAACAACCTTAACCTCGATCAGTGGCAATCCAAAACAGAAAGGCTTGAAGCCTTCGTACCAGAGGAGCTGATCCCAGAGAGAGCGGAACAAGCTTAACCTCGAGCAGCGGCAATCCAAAACAGAAAGACCTGAAGCCTTCGTAACAGAGGAGCTGATCCCAGATAGAGCGGAACCACCTTAACCTCGAGCAGTGGCAATCCAAAACAGAAAGACTTGGTACCAGAGGAGCTGATACCAGATAGAGGCAAACAATCTTAACCTCGAGTCGTGGCAATCCACTACATTTCTACTGAGCCTCTACTGAGCCTCTACTGATCCTCAACTGATCCTCAACTGATCCTCTGCCGATCCTCTGCTGATCCTTTACTGATCCGCCTGTGGAGTTCGCCTGTTTGACTCAAGGGATCGTACCCCTCCCACTTCACTACATTTCTACTGATCCTTTACTGATCCTCAACTGATCCTCTGCTGATACTCTACTGATCCCCTACTGAACCGCCTGTGTAGTTCACCAATTTCGCAAAAATGAAACGTAACCGTCCCGCTTCACTGCATTTCAACTCATCCTCTTCTGATCGCCATGATTTCCACCTGAAAAACGCTACAGTACTCTGGAAGGCGGGACGAGATACTCAGGTTGAGCTTTTCGGAGAAAACACCACAACCCAACCCACCTTCGGTCTGAAAGCCAAGTCAGCTCCTTAGAATAGGACAATCTGCTTGCTGTTGACTATGTAACGAACTACAGTCTGTGTGGTGGTGCTTTGCTTTCGCCTGTACTTGAGAGCGTCGAATGGGTCAAATCCACTTTCACACTCGAACAGCTGCAGGAGTACTCAAAGGTTCAGATGATATCTCCCGCATACTTGGGAAGAGGTGTCCTCCACGCTCTGGGTAAGGTTTCTGTCTATCCAATTCCTCTGGACTCTTTTATGTAGGAAACCGCAAACTATCGGGGTTGCCCTAAGATCCAATACATAAAGAACGTAAATCTGGCTCGTCAGCAGAAGTTGGAAGTGAAGCGTTCGCCCATTCCAAGTGTTCCTGATCAATCCGTCACTCCCCAACTGACCTACGCCCAAATGGCGTCAGGCCGAGGGAAAACAACATTTGGCTAGCCTGTCCCTAAAAAATGCGACTCTTCCTCTCTCCCCCCAGCTACCGATCCATTGCACTTACGCCCTTTCCTTCCAAGGTCACGGAAGGACCCTGCATCAGGGTTGCCCTAAGATCCAATCAGCAGAAGGTGGAAGTCAAGCGTTCCAAGTGTTCCTGAACAATCCGTCACTCCGCAAGTGACCTGCGCCCAAATGGCGTCAGGCCGGGGGAAAACAACATTTGGCTAGCCTGTCCCTAAAAAATGCGACTCTTCCTCTCTCCCCCCAGCTACCGATCCATTGCACTTACGCCCTTTCCTTCCAAGGTCACGGAAGGACCCTGGAGGGAAAGGGCGTAATGGAATGTCTTGATTCACGGAAACTCCTCTGCTTTGATGGCTTTGGAGGCAATCTCTCCATCACTTTGGTCAAACTAAGATGGTTGCGCTTGCTACCAACTCTTTGTTGGTTGATTGAGGCCCAGCCCTAGACCCGTAGCGCCATCTAAGAAGAGGAAGACTAACTCTTTTGTCGAACTAACTCTAACTAACTTGACAAACTCATTTGGCATCGATGAATCGGATTTCAATTCAAGTTGCTGTTGGACGGCTTCATGTCTGCAATTCACCGGGAGAAATGCTGGTGTCCCACAAGGTTCTGCTTTGTTACCGATTCTCTTTCGCATTTTTTTATAAATGACTTCTTCGTCTACAAACATCTAGTTCAAACCATTCCTTTGGCAGATGACAGTACCCTCATTCGTTCCCTAACTCACAGCCAACTGCTCTTCGGTTGTAGATGAGGAACGGCATTCAATCTCGACCTGGACAGCATCATCAAATGGGGTTCAGCCAATAGAATGGAATTCAATGTCTTCTGTCTCTCAGGCGAAACCAAGGCTTCGACTTTCGCTGTCTCGCTGAAACCTCTTCTTAGAAAAGGGTACAAGGATAGTTTTTGGGTTAGGTCCTGGGTTCTACACCATTTTGAGATCAGGTTGAGGGCACCTTGCATCATTTCCGACATGTCTAGGATTAACCCGTCTGATCTGTCCTCAATCTATAAGGCATTCATCCATTTGGTTTGCTGCACCCAAGAACGTTCCGCACAGTCTAGGGAGGGTACAGAATCGCACTTCTTCTTCTTCGTTTTTTCAGCGAGGTTGTGATCCGAAAATAAGGGATCACAACCCTCTCACTTCACCGCATTTCTACTGATCCGCCTGTGGGGTTCGCCTAGGGTACAGAATCGCACGTTAAACCTTAACTCAAACGAGCTGCTAGTCGTCAATCTGGAAAGGACAAGACGTAGAGTGTGACATTGCTATTGCTGCCATAGACAAACACCCAGTTACTCTCAAGGAGATGCTCCAATATGCTCTCCTCCAGATGGACTGGGGTAACAAAACTTGGTCTCTTCACTAAAGCTGGATCGCTAAGGGCAAACACCTCTTTATGGTGTTCTTGGACTTCTTGGCCACCTTCGATAGTGTCCCAAGACAGCATGTGTGGGAGGTATGGACAACAGAGGAAGCACCTGAGAGACGAGCATAAACGATGACCAAACCCAGGGTGTATGAGCCTGAATCTGGACTAGTCCCCTCACAGAAATGAGGAGCTATTACCAGGGATGAGGAGCTGATGATCTCGGCCATTTGCAGTCCTTAGGCGTCATGAGCATCTTTAGCTTCGTTAGAAGCTCCGGTTAGGTTTAATCAGTCCTTGAGTTGGTCTAATTGTAGATCCATGGCATAACTAGATACACCGAGGCACCAAGACTCATAATCAAAGAATTTGAAAAGGCTTTCTGGTTCAGGCTGATGCCGTTCAGTGCATGGAGACTCAGCTTCGTCTTGCAAGGACTCCCACCTCTCAACACATGAAAAGCAGAAGCACTGCAGTTTCAAACTGAACAAGCATCTCAACAATCAATGCCACATGGCTGCAGACTTTCTGTCTACACTGTATGCGGCAGACATGATTTGTTTACAAATAATTAATATACATCCACCGCCCAGGGCCATGTGTTATGCAATCGCAAACACATAGACACACCGAACTTCCCCCAAAAGCTCACATCAATTTCAAGACCACTCCTTGTTCCCTATGCCATTGCACCTACGAGTACATATCCTTGAACATCTCCGTATGACTCTGCACAGATGAAAGAGTTCCATTCGACCGTGCAAGAACTATTTCATACCAAAAGCCATAAAAGTCTTGTGTGACATGGGCTTATCTCCCTCTCAGCTCTCAGCACTCGGCCTACTTAGTATGTATGAGATGCTTATGTACAAATCAACCCCTTCTACGTGAAAATGTTGGCAGCAGTGTTGCCGGTTCTCTGGGTAGGCAAAGCGGAGTGAAACTGATAGCAAGTCGTAGGCGTAGTGTTGCCTTAGCAATGAGACAAGGCAATGGCAGACGAACCTTTCCAGGCACCAGGCAGAGGTAGTGCTTTTCCAGACATTTATCTCTCCCACCTTGGGAGTTCTATTTAGAACAAGCCAACCTGGGATGCATAACATACCTCAGCTTGACATCGTTTTACTTGGAAACCATGGACAGAAAGACACCTCTCCACTCTAGTCCATATGTCGATTCAGGGAAGGCGCCCTTCGCCTACTGTTTCAATGACTTCATCCTTTGAGCATTCCTCGACATAGAAGATGCCTCCATCCCATGAGATGGAATCGATGACTGATAATAGCATCTACTTCAGCAGAAGTCTCTGTGAGGGTCTCCGCAGCAAAAGGCGGCGTTTTCTCGCCCCTCTTATGGTCTCTCGTGGTCCTGGACTGAACACCTTGGGCTTCAGAGCTAGAGGTTATGCAGATGATCTAGTGATCATAAGCAAGGGCAGACATGGAGCTTCATGCTGGCAAGGGCAGTCTATGTACCATCACAACAGCCATAGAGGCTATAATCGAACTCAAAATTCGTAGTGCAGTCAGTCTCCGACAGTCGGACGAGAACCGACTTCCCTGAGCTAGACATGCTCTAGCTTTGTTCCCAAATCCATCCGCTTCGGCAGAAGGTTTGAGATTGAGATCCTAAGCCGTGATTCATGGAATGCCGCTGCTTGATTCAAAGCGAATCGTGGATCAAAACTGGATTCAGGCAGCCGGTCATAAAGATTTGAAACCCAAAGGCCCCACCGTCCACATACTAACTGAGAGTCAAGCGGCGTTTAAAGCACTCACCTATCTCCCACTTGATCAGTAGAAGCAGCATCGACAGTTTACAAAACTAAATGGGTACTGGGCCACGAAACGGCAGACCTTCGTCTTCCAATTTTGTCTACTTACTTCGGTCAGGTTATGATCTGAACTCAAGGAATCATCACCGATCCTAACCATCACCCACCACACTTCACTGGTTTTCTACTGATCCCCTACTGATCCTCAACTGATCTTCTACTGATCCTCTACTGATCAGCCTGTGGAGCTCGCCTGTTTGACTCAAGGAATCGTAACCCTCCCACTTCACTGCATTTCTACTGATCCTCTACTGATCAGCCTGTGGAGCTCGCCTGTTTGACTCAAGGAATCGTGACCCTCCCACTTCACTGCATTTCTACTGATCCTCTACTGATCCTCTACCGATCCTCTGCCGATCCTCTACTGATCGGCATGTGGAGTTCGCCTGTTTGACTCAAGTGATCGTAGCCCTCCCAACTTCACTGGACTTCTGCCGATCCTCTACTGATCCTCTACTGATCCTCTGCTGATCCTCTACTGATCCGCCTGTGGAGTTCGCCTGTTTGACTCAAGTGATCGTTACCCTCCCAACTTCACTACATTCCTACTGATCCTCTACTGATCCTCTACTGATCCTCTACTGATCAGCCTGTGGAGTTCGCCTGTTTGACTCAAGGAATTGTGACCCTCCCACTTTACTGCATTTCTACTGATCACTGCATTTCTACTGATCCTCTACTGATCAGCCTGTGGAGCTCGCCTGTTTGTCTCAAGGAATCGTGACCCTCCCACTTCACTGCATTTCTACTGATCCTCTACTGATCCTCTACCGATCCTCTGCCGATCCTCTACTGATCGGCATGTGGAGTTCGCCTGTTTGACTCAAGTAATCGTAGCCCTCCCAACTTCACTGGACTTCTGCCGATCCTCTACTGATCCTCTACTGATCCTCTGCTGATCCTCTACTGATCCGCCTGTGGAGTTCGCCTGTTTGACTCAAGTGATCGTAGCCCTCCCAACTTCACTGGACTTCTGCCGATCCTCTACTGATCCTCAACTGATCCTCTACTGATCAGCCTGTGGAGCTCGCCTGTTTGACTCAAGGAATCGTAACCCTCCCACTTCACTGCATTTCTACTGATCCTCTACTGATCCTCTACTGACTAGCCTGTGGAGCTCGCCTGTTTGACTCAAGGAATCACAGCCCTCCCACTTCATTTCTACTGATCCTCTACTGATCTTCATTGATCCTCTGCCGATCCTCTACTGATCGGCATGTGGAGTTCGCCTGTTTGACTCAAGTGATCGTAAGCCTCCCAACTTCACTGGATTTCTACTGATCCTCAACTGTTCCTCTACTGATGCCCTACTAATCCGCCTGTGGGGTTCGCCTGCTTGACTCAAGGAATCACAGCCCTCCCACTTCACTGCATTTCTACTGATCCTCTACTGATCCTCCACTGATCCTCTGCCGATCCTCTACTGATCGGCATGTGGAGTTCGCCTGTTTGACTCAAGTGATCGTAAGCCTCCCAACTTCACTGGATTTCTACTGATCCTCAACTGTTCCTCTACTGATGCCCTACTAATCCGCCTGTGGGGTTCGCCTGTTTGACTCAGGGAATCACAGCCCTCCCACTTCACTACATTTCTACTGATCCTCTACTGATCCTCCACTGATCCTCTGCCGATCCTCTACTAATCTGCTGTAGAGTTCGCCTGTTTGACTCAAGGAATCACAGCCCTCCCACTTCACTATATTTCTACTGATCCTCTACTGATCCTCTACTGATCCTCTACTGATCCTCTGCTGATCCTCTACTGATCCGCCTGTGGAGTTCACCTGTTTGACTCTAGGGATCGTAGCCCTCCCACTTTACTGCATTTCTACTGATCCTCTACCGATCCTTAACTGTTCCTCTACTGATCCTCTACTGATCCGCATGTGGAGTTCGCTTGTTTGACTCAAGGAATTACAACCCTCCCACTTCACTGCATTTCTACTGATCCTCTACCGATCCTCTGCTGATCCTCTACTGATCCGCCTGTGGAGTTCGCCTGTTTGACTCAAGGGACCGTAACCCTCCCACTTCACTGCATTTCTACTGATCCTCTACTGATCAGCCTGTGGAGCTCGCCTGTTTGACTCAAGGAATCGTGACCCTCCCACTTCACTGCATTTCTACTGATCCTCTACTGATCATATGCCAAGTGCTCGTTGCAGGTACCTAGGTTCGTCACTTCTGATGGCTCCATGGTCAGCAAAGTATAACTGATGTACTTTGAGGTCCGTCACTAGCCGTCAGTCAAGGACTGCAATACCGAGCAAAGGACTTAAGACGCTCCCCTGGTGTACGCCGACTTTGAATGGGAACTCCTGTCGCATGTGGCCAAGTCAGCAACCGGAAGGCTTTCACGAAATGCACGAGTTTCATGCTGGAGTGGTCCTTGGCCCATGGTTCTCCTTCAATGATGCTGGCAATGTAGTCACTGTCGCTGGCGGACCGCGCTGACTGACACATTTTGGGATAAATTGGAAGAGGATGGCTTGGAGCATATGTGTTTCAACAGGACGTCCCCATATGCCCCACAGTTGGCCGAACAATCGAGTTATTGAAGTCGACGTTCGGTGACCAGAAATGGACCGACCAGCCGCCTCGTTCGTATGGAACTATGCCAAATCCATGGTCCAGAGGCTTTCGACGACCTCCAGGACCAACATGGAACGCGGCGAAATGGCCCGGTTTGTGTGAAAAAGTCCTGGAAAACCGGGCGGTTCCATAAAGGGGCACTTGAACGACGTTGTGTTCCCATCGATGGTACTTTAACCAAACATCCTTCGTCGTGGCATAGTGCTGTTGGTCGAGGAGAGTACCAATCGTAGTGACATACTACAGTCGTAGCCGAAGTGCTAACACTGATTTTCTTAAGAAGGATGAACGTTTCTGTGGAATATCCTTGAAGCAAGAAGTCGCCTCGTTTAAATCGATTCGAGATACACCGTGGTGCTCTCAGTTCATTCGGGCGTCGATTTCGATGTGTGTGTGGGGAAGCATGCTGGGTAGTGCGCAGTTTCAAAACGTACGCACGTTCGAATAGAAATATCCCATTTCCAGCTGGTGGGGGTGGGCCACACTGGATGGAATGTACTTATATTCCAGGGAGACACATTAGGCCACACTGCAGTGTTTGCGTGTAGAGGAGAGATGTCCTTACTGAATCCTATGCAAATACACAACAAATGGGTTTTAGAGTAAATACATAACGGGAGCGAGAGAGAGCCAATACTTGTATATGGGTGTCTGACACGGATCCCTTAATGACTTTACGTAATGCTACACAGTATCCTCGGGTAACCCCTTTAATGATGATTCAACCTCTCTGGAAGCTACGAGTATATGGCCTGCACATGTCGATGGGATACTCGCCAGGATATCGTCCTTTTTCGGCTGTTATGTGTACTTAATTGATGTCAATCCATTTACCAAATGGTACATAAAAAAAAGCAGTTACGCGAGTACTTGTATTGATTGCGATGGATATTTGATTGCCCAACAAGGATACATGCATAAGGATGAGTCTGTAGGGATATCATCCGTTTTTATGTGTCACCGAGCGACGGTTTGGGAGACATTTAATCGTTCCCCGTGGGTGATTGCATGCCCAGGGGTGAGACTTTTCCAATAACATCTCATCCATGTTGGGAGTTTTGCTGAACACTAACATCTAGGTTAGGTTAGGTTAGGTTGAGGTGGGTGGCGGCTAAGAATCGCCAACTCACTTGGACCAACAAGAGGTCCATTGTGCTGGAGCATAGGAAACTCGTCGTTTGAGCTTCTGATGAAGCGTAAGATGCTCCTAATGTCTGTGCTCATCAGATCGCCTATAGAAGGCTTCCTTCTGCGGGAGAGAGCTGGGCAGATATAAGGAATAGTTTCTTCGTCTTCTTCATCCAGGCAGCCTCTACAAATGGACAAGCCTTGTTGCATGCTTGCCTATTGGACAGTGGCCAGTGATGACACCTATTGGCCAAAACTATCCTTCTTCCACTTGCCCACCTAAGATTTGTTCTTCCGATTGCATTCAACTTGAATTTAAGTTCGCAAGTAGAGATTGCTGCCTTTGTCCAGCAGGATGGTTGTAGTTGTTCCTATTCTGGCGAGTTCAGCAGCCTTACGATTCCTCGGAATATCCTTATGCTCCGACATCCAACAGAAGTGAATATTGAACTGCTCAGTCTAGAGCTGCTTGGACTGCTGCTCTAGACTGCCCATCGCCCATCGCCTCTCACCGCGAGTAGCGATGGGCAATCTAGAGCTGCTTGGCTGTCTGAAAAGATGCGGATGTCCTTGGCGGATGTCAGGTTTTTCTTTAGTCAACATGAGACTTCTAGCCTGCAACACGCTACAGTGATTTGAAAGATGAAAGGAGAGGTTTAGATTAAGACTGTCAGAGGAAACACCTCCACCAACTTCTTCATCTTCTTCTTAGGTGGCGCTACAGTTCGGGGTGAACCTGGGCCTCAACCAACAAGCCTCTCCATTTAGCTCGGTCTTTAGCTAGTTGCCTCCTGTTGCGCACTCCAAGTTGGTCGAGGTCCCCTTGAACTTGTGCGCGCCACCTACGGCGATGATTCCCTCTACTGCGTCGTCCCTCGGGGTTAGATTCGAAGACTCTACCAACTCCGTCTTTGGTTTTTGAGCCGTCGTCAGTGTGGAAGTGGATCGACTCATCTTCTAAAAATGCATTGTCCTTCCAGAGTAATCTGGAAGGGATGGTGTAGAGAGATTGCTTGACCAACTTCAAGGCGAATGGCCATTTGCTTCCTAAATGTACCAAGGGGTATCAGATACTTACTTATGTCCTATATACCCTTATGGGTCCTATTGCTTCTACTACACCTACGCGCCATTGTGTTCGGTTTCTGGCAATGTGTCTCAACTCTCCGCAACATTTCGCCAACTGCCGTGCCTCGTTTTTGACTATTCTGCGCCGTGTTCTCCTTGGACTTCTATCCTGATTTAAAGGGTAGCATGGTTCGCTATGGAACTGTCACCCTTTCGCAAGGTGTAACCAATCCACTGTCACTTCCGTCGTTGGATGGTTGTGTCTATTGGTTTCTGACCCGTTTTCTCGTAAAGGTGTTCGTTAGAGACCAGCAAATCTTTAAGATATTGCGCAGGTTCTGGTGACAGTACATGCTGCATCCATATAACAGCACGGATTCAACGTTTAAGCGAAACAGCTTTAGCTTGGTGTTCAAACTTTAAACGCCATATTTTGGACAACATCCCGAGCGCGAACTTTGCTTTGGCGATCCTGTTGGCTGTATCCAGTTCGGTTCCACCACCGATCGGCACAAGGTACTGGAAATCCTCTACTGTCTCTGCCTCTACTCTATCCTCTACTGCCTCTGCCTCTACTCTCCTGATGACGACACGCCTGCCTCCCTTTCCACATCTGCTGGCATTTGGTGGATGTCCATTAGTCTAAGAGAGTACGCATACATCGTCAGCGTAGTCAAGATGTTTCAGCTGGGATGTGAGAGTTCATCGAATTCCTACGTTTTCCGTCGACAAACGGTGCACTAAGCACATCGCCAATCACCAATAGGAATAGTATTGGTGAATGAATGCAACCTTGTCTTACTCCATTTTGGCTCCGTCTCGATGGGTTGTGACAACAGTGTAGTAAGCATTATGGCGCAGTTGAAGAGATACCGCGTGTTGTGAAGGCTGTTTCTACAGGCAACGCATCTATCCTCTAAGCGAACGAAGTTTTCAGACAACCTCCCTCTGTGCAGAATATTTACATTTGGACGCAGCTCTGACAACAGCAATTAATTTCTCGGGAATACCCTTCCTGCGTGAGGAACTCCACTTGCCTGGCTTGACACCATTCACTGCGGAACCGCTTATCGCATTACTTCAGAGTGGTGTCGTTTTCTTTCCCCTCTGGGGACCGGCTTTTTCATATTCAGCTCCTGGTGCGGGTTCATACATTCTTGCCGGTAAGGCTTTTATCTGCGTTATGTAATTTGTGAGGGAATGCTGGCGTATTCTTCTCTCTTTTTGGATCTGAGTACCGTCTCGATGAAGGAAGATATTCTATTCCACGTGTAGGTACTCGAGGTTATCTTGCTCATAGCATTTTCCGGCGAAAAATCGCCTATTTCCGACTCCAGTTTACTCCTCTGCTCTGTCCATCTGCTACAGATGAAAAAGGTGTGGAAAGCGTCGTCTTCCGCTGAGTCTCCATATTGGCAGGCTGCGCTCTCTACTTTACCCATTTTGTGGAGGTATCGGTTGATATACCCATGTCCGGTTAGGAATTGAGTGACAAAGTAGTTCACTTCGCCGTGTTCCCGCTCTATCCAAGCCGTGACGTCTGTAATTAGCCTCGCTGTCCACCTTCCCCTCGTTTCAGCGCTCCACCTTCTCTGCCAAGACTGCTTGGTAAACTCCTTTGCTTCCACGACTGCCAGTTCTGCTCCTACTTTCGCCTTCTTGTCGTGGACGTACTTCCTCTCTGTCGCTAGGAGGTCGATAGGGGTCACTCCCGCAACTACGAGGACGGCTGGTTCCGACACTGTGCGATAGGAGGGCTCCTCGCCTTTGTACTGCGGCAATTTGCTTTCTGTACTTCTCCTGCCTAAGTGCGTCTGCCCAGATCTCACACCCATACAGAAGAATGGCGTAGGTGATGGACATGAGGAGTCGGTGCCTACTCATTGTTGGGCCTCCGATATTTGCCATAAGCTTACTCAGTGATGACCTGACCTTCGCAGCTAGCTCAGATGCGGACTTGATCTGTTGCCAAAAAGACAGTTTAGAGTCCAAGGCGATTCCTAGATCCTTTACTGCTGGTTTGCTGATTATCACTTCTGGGCCTACTTGGAGTTTAGCAATGGTCGGGATCCGTTTCCTAGTCAGAAGGACTATCTCTGTTTTTTCCGCGGCGAGACTAAGGCAATGGGCTTCCATCCAGGCGAGTACTCGTCTCATTACCTGGTTCAGTTTCAGCTGAGTTTCTTCGTCCCTTGCGGTAATCACCGCACCGATGTCATCTGCGTATCCGACTAAGAAGGTATCTTCGGGCATCTCCATGCGAAGGATTCCATCATATGAGATATTCCACAGATCAGGTCCAAGGATTGAGCCCTGCGCTGCTCCAGCAGTGATTTTCTTTCTGTGAGTACCCTCCACGGTGTCGTACAGAAGTTCCCTGTCTTTGAGATAGTCCTTCACAATGTGCAAAAGATATTGCGGTATCCTGAAGGTGGTCTCGAGCGCATCTAACATATCTACCCATCTGGCCGAATTGAAGGCATTCCTCATATCCGGAGCTGCCAGCACGACGATTCGCCTTGAGTAGTGATTTCCCCTTTGGGCGAGGTGGGTAGTTTTGACTACTTCCTCAATTGCTCCTATCGTGGAGTTGCCTTTTCTGTTCGATGATAGTCCGCAGGGTGTTGATGTTGTCGGCACAGGAGGATCCAGAGTGGAAACCTTCTTGTTCGGTATCGAATGTGTCTTCGAGATATTGTTTGACTCGCTTCAGGATGATTTAAGCTATTATCTTACGAGTAGCTACAGCAGATACCCCTCCAGTTTCCGCACTCCATTAAATTTCCTTTCTAATGAAACTTGACGATCAATCCCTCTTTCCACTCGTCAAGAAGGCTTCTAGTTTCGCAAGCTCTCTCTCTATAAGTGGAAGAAGAAGCTCAGCCGATGTTGTTGGCGCTGCTCGTAAGAGCTCTGCTGGAATACCGTCAAGTCCTACCGCCTTGTTGGTTTTGAGTGCCTTGATCGCGATAGTGATCCCATCATTACTGGGAGTCGTGGTGCGCTATTCGATGACTTCTCACCTCGAGCATCTCAGACTGATTTGGGGGTTCAAAACCATAGCAATATGCTCTTTCCTTCTCTTGAGCTGGTTCTCATCCGAAATGAGCAAGGAGCCGTCTAGGCTTTTCGCTGGGTGTTGGCTGGAGCTGCGACCACCTGTCAGCTCTTTGGTGATTCTGAAGGTAGTCTTGCTGTCGCACCTCCGTGCAGCTTCTGTAGCTTGTCACGTCGTACGCTACGCTAAAGTTCTTTCATCTTCATGCGATATAGGGACTCTAGCTCACTCCTCCCTGCTGCGATGCGAGCTTTCAGCTGTTTTCGTTCGTCAATCCGTCTCCAGGTATCCTCCGAAAGCCACGTGCTATGTCTTCCCTGTAAACACTTTTCACAGCACACCAATGGTCCTAGATGGTTGCGAGCATTGAGCTGCTGATTGGTTCCACACCTTGCGAATGGTGCTCCCTTAATTATTGGCGCACTGAGGGATCACTAAGTCTATCAATGTTGAACCTGAACATTCTTGTGTTGTCGTGGGATTTTCGAACTGCAGCAGTGCTTAGTTGGAGAGTAGCTGTTATAAGATGGTGATCTCGTAGTATCCCCACATCTGCCCCTCGCCCGTTTCGGACGTCCAGGGGACTACTTGTAAAGCAGGGGGCTGATGGCAAAATGGTCAAGTTGCTTGCCTGTCATTGGAAACCCAGCTGACTTTGTGGCAGATCTTGTGCTCAAACATGGTGCCACCTATCACAAGGCGCTTGGCATTGCAGAAATCCACAAATCCTTCACCGTTGTCATTGTGGTTTCTTAGTCGAAACACACAGCCCATGAAGAGCCTAGGCCTAGTTTCTCGCAACCACTAGTGTTGTGTAGATTTTCCTAGTCCCTGCTTCCCGATAATATACTTGAGCCCTTCGTTGGCGCTGCCTACCTTGGCATTCAAATCCCCCATCACTATGGCAATGTCTCCATTTGGTGTTGTGTGGAACGCGGCTCTTAAGAGATTGTAGAAGCTCCCCTTTTCGTCCTCAGGCGAGCCATTTTTTGGGGCAGAACTCTGCATAGTAGTGACCTGTCGTACTCTAGTCCAGAGTCTGGCCATCATAATCCTATCACCATGAGGCTGCCAGAAAATAAGGCCTATGCGTGCTTTTGTTGTGGCTGGTCAAATAGTAGTGCATGCGATTATATGAAAACACAAGCGTTTGCACTTAGCTGAGGCCTACCAACTCCTACTCTCAACCTCCACGCGGTGACAGTACCTTAATTCAAGAAATGAGTAAGCAACCCCGTTTGGAGGATTCTTGGTGGCAGCAGATGAGAGAGGGGGGAAGAGTGCTTTCCCACTAGAGCACCTATTCCTGTTCCAGCCGGCAGCGGACGAATTCCCTAGATGGAGTCAACGGTGGCGTCTATAGTTCCAGTTCGGTTGAACTTAGTGAATACCTTGCGCGAGCTGCTTCGACGTATTCGGATCACAGGTCGGTAAGAAATTTCCAATGTTGGTCAGGACCTTGGAATAGAGATGGTGACGGAGGAGCCCGAGATAGGCCAACGGCAGCGGTGTACCCGGCCCTCGTCCTAGGGGAATAACTAAGGAACTGGCCCTCCAGTATTCTTATTGTTCGGACCTTCCAAGCGGCCAACGCACACTCGGATCATTACCTTGTTGTAGCCAAGGTACGAATGCGGATATTCCAATCTGAGCAACAGGCAAGAATCAAGCTACAATCGCAAGAGACCGCCAGACTCTTCGCTAAACGCGTATCCCGAAGTCTCTCAATCACAACTATGTCGCCAGCATCAAGTGCAGAAGACCAGTGGCAACGCTGGCAACATGCCATCAGAAACGCCGCGACTGATGTGCTGTGTCTCGCTCGCCCACCACCGCGGAACCCCTGGTTTAACGAAGAATGCCGGCGAGTGCATGCTGCAAAACAAGAGGCAGACAAAGCGGCCGGCGCTGCAAAGGAAGACGAGAGCTGCTTGTGAGCTCTACGAGCAAAAGAGACGGGAAGAACATCGGCTTCTCGAAAAGAAGAAGAAGGAGCATGAGAAGTGCGCGTTTGAGAATATCGAGAGTTTATACTCCAGGAATAATGTACGGAAGCTTTGCCAAAATAGCTGAAAAGAAGTGCAAAAACCGTACAGATACACATAGAGATGAAGGAGGAAACCTCGTAGTAGAATCCCAGTCGGTGCTGAGAATACAGACGATGATAGTCCAAATTTGAATCCGCATGACAAGGACAAGCTAAAGTCCAACAAGCAGACACAGGAGACTCCCTGAGGTATGGCTCCCCGATGACAGCCACCAACCACTATTAATATTAATCTCAGGGAAGCTCTCAGACCCTATGCCTCATCAAAAACTGTTCAAGTCTACCAGGGAATTCGGAAAGCCCGTCTTCATTTCAGGGAACTGTCGAGCATTGCCTCGAAACAGAAAAGTAAGCTATCTAGGTACAATGGACCACTTGGAGTTAACCAGATAGACTAGGGGGACCTGGCCATCTATAGATGAAACTCTAAGGAAAACTAAGCTAAGATGGGAGATGCGAACCCCACAGGCGGATCAGTAGAAATGCGGTGATCCCTTGTTTTCGGATCATAACCTCGCTGATAAAAGGAAGAAGAAGAAGGGAGTTGCCTTAGATAGGAAGCAACATCGCTTAATGAAATCAAACAAGGCTGCTGGACCTGACGAACTTTTCAAGGCAGCTGGTAATGAATTGGTAGAAAGCATACACCAACTCATCCCTATGATTTGGTCAGACAAGTGTATGTCTGAGGAATGCAGAGTTTGCCACGATTCACCAGAAAGGAGGACCACCTCAATGGGCATCAGTCTTCTCAACCGTTGAACGCCTAAAACGCTCCATTAACCGCCTGATTGGCACCTATCAGTGCGGTTTCAGACCAGGAAAGTCCACCATAGATCAAATCTTCACACTTCGGCAGATCCTGGAGAAAACCCAAGAATTCCAAACCGATACTCACCACCTCTTTATCGATTTCAAGGCCGCCTACGACAGCATCTATAGAGAGGAGCTATATAGAGCCATGTCTAGTTTTGCCATCCCTGCCAAACTAGTCCGTCTGTGCAGGCTGACGATGGAGAACGCTCGCTGCTCCATCAAGGTCGGTAATGACCTCACCGAGACCTTTGATGTCAAAAAAGGTTCTAGACAAGGTGACACGCTGTCATGTGACTTCGTACTTGAACGGATTGTGCGGAACTGACAAGCCAATCTATCACAAGTCTGTACAACTGCTTGCATACGCCGACGATATAGACATTATCGGAAGAACTCAGTGGGCTGTCACCGGTGCGTTTGCAAGCATTGAGGCGGAAGCGGCCAAAATGGGTTTAGCGATAAACGAGGGCAAAACCAAGTATATGCTGTCAACAAGAAGGGACAGCCAACAGGCAGACAGACAGACAGGCGAACCCCACAGGCGGATCTGTAGAAATGCGGTGAAGTGGGAGGGTTGTGGTCCCTTGTTTTCGGATCATAGCCTCGCTGATAAAAGGAAGAAGAAGAAGAAGGGACAGCCAACACTGACGAATTGGACAGAACGTCACAGTGGGCAGCTATAATTTTGAGGTAGTAAGGGACTTTGTCTACCTTGGCGCTGCTTTAAACTCGAAAAGCAAGATCAGCGAGCTTATAAGGCAATTCAACAGTAAAGCCCTATCTTGAAGAACTAAGGAGACTCTGTATAAGACCTTGATCATCCCAGTCCTGCTTTACGGCGCTGAAACATGGACTTTATTAAAAGAGGATGAAGATATCCTTGGTCGCTTCGAGAGAAAAATTCTTCGTAAGATCTTCGGTCCCGTTTGCGTTGACGGGTTCTGGAGGAGAAGTTCAATGACGAACTATACGAGCTGTACAGCGACATCGGCTAGCGTATTGGACGTCTGAGATGGCTAGGACATGTAGAGCGAATGAACACCAACGCTCCGGGCCGCAGAGTCTTCGAATCTAACCCCGAGGGACGACGCAGTATAGGGAATCATCGTCGTAGATGGCGCGCACCACTTACTTTACTTACTTAGATCCTTTAACCCCTCGGGGGGCATAGGGCGTCAACCACGCCTGCGCGCCATCGTGTTCGAAGTTCTGCAACGCGTTTGAGCTGCCTCCAACTCATTCCTAAAGAGCTCGATTCCTCCTCAACTGTTCTGCGCCACGTTTGCCTAGGGCGTCCCGCTATTCTGCCTGCCTGGGTGAGCGGATTCCACTGCATGGCGTATTTCGCAATGGAGTTGTCTTCGCGCCGTAGGGTGTGTCCAATCCATTGCCACTTTCTTCTTCGTATAGTATAATGCTTATAGACATACTAAGCATGGCGCGCACAAGTTCAAGGGGATCTCGACCAACTTGAAGTGCGCAACTGGGGGCAATTAGCTGAAGACCGAGCTAAATGGATAGGCTTGTTGGTTGAGGCCCAGGTTCACCCCGAACAGTAGCGCCACCTAAGTAAGTAAGTATACTTAATAATAGCGAGTAACCAACGTAGGCCTAAAATTCTTACTACTAGGAACTAACTGCAGGGCAGCGACAGCTTTTTAGGGCGTCAGCTATGGCAGCAACTGCTTAAGGCAGATACTTGACAGCAAATTTCTCGGAAATACTCCAAGGAGTGTGAAACGGATCTGCCAAATTGAGGATTACGGGTGGGACCGGCAATGGCTTTCCCTAGAGAAGGATGAGCCCAAAATGTACGGTCGGATCGACTGTGGTCAGCAGCAGGTCCGATGACCTGACTTTTGTTCAGATCAGCACGTTTAACCGAGCCGCTTTCTAGGAAGATCAGATACGACTATATGTTGTCACTGTAGTGCTCGTAATTTTTGCAAAATGTGGGTGATTCATATATTTAAACCATCAGATGGTCGGGAGAAAATACTGTGAATCATAAACAAAGGCAAAGTATCAAAACAAATCTCCTCAGTTGTCTGGACACCAACCACTGGAGTTGCCTGAAACTTAACATCTACGTTTCAAACCACTGCATCCATCTTTCTCTCTTTCTCTCTGTCTGTCCTTTGTAACGCCTGCGCTCTATAAAAGCCTTCAAAAATAAAACCGCACAACAGTTGGTTTTTTTTTTTTTTTTTTTTTTTTGTATTTTTTATTTTATTTTACCTCATAATTAAGTTTAAGCATTAAATTTAAGAGTGCTCGTTCTACATACTTTGAATTCTTAGAAAATCTTAGAAAATCTTAGCAAATCGTTCCTCGTATCGTTTCCTCGATTCTTTTTCGTTTCTCTTTTGCTCATTTTGATTGAATTTCCTTTCGTCTAAATATACAATTTGTATATACAAATATAATTATAAAAACTGACTTGTACATATATATACTCGTTGGCATACATATAGGGGAACATTTTTTCCTTCTTCTCCATTTTTTTTAAATATTTTTTCTTTTTTTTTAACGAATAATTGGTACACTAAAAAATTAAACAAAAAAAAAAAAAAAAAAGTAAAAATTAATATATATATGTAAAGTATTATATTAATCTCAGGTTCAGTAATTATTATTTTTTTTTTGATTTTTTGCAAAGTTTTGTTGAAATTATAAAAAAAATATATAAATACAAAATTTTGGGTTTTTTTGTTTAGAAAAAGGGGGCGTGACACAGCTAAGGGGAGAGAGGAAGTAAAAAAAAAAAAAAAAGGGGGCGGGGCTGGAGGAAGTCTCCGGTTAGGCATTCTACAGGAGTGTGCCGGGCTTTCGGATTGGCAGACGCCTCCTCTGCGCTAGGAGTCCCAGTCCATGTGCCTGTTTCGTTGTCGTTTCGGGGAGTTCGGTGTTGTCCTCTGGCGCCGTCTCGTCTGTGGCTGTTTGATTTGAATCTGTGTCCTTTTTGTCGGAATCGTCCGATGAGGACGAGGTGTTGTCAGCGCCATCTTCTGATGGCTCTTCAGCAGCTGCAACGGATTCTAAAAGGGGAGAGAGAGAGAGCGAGAGAGAGCATGACTTACATTGATCTGTCTTAGAATCCGCATTGCAAATGTACCTGTTGTGGACGGGCCGAGAGCTAGCTTTCTTCTCGCCAGCAATGGGTTGACTTTCCTTGCGGGGATGGGTGATACTTTTGGTCTGTTATCAGTCTTCGATTGAAGTTGCAGGCGTGGACGGCTCTTCAGTCTGTTGAGTCCGCCTGCAGCGGCTGCTGCGGTTGTTGTCTCCGATTCGGATTTGGCATCTTTGTCCTCGGATTCGTCTTTCACATCGTTGCTACTGTCGTCAGTTGGTTCGCCAGCTGCTGCTGGAGTAGTGGACGTAGTACGGAGTGTGTTGAGGCGAGCGCGTGGCAAGAGACGATTTCCACCCGAAGCACCAGCACCTCCAACCCGATTCAAGTTAAAACGTGACGGTCTAGTTGGCAGAGATGATGAGACAGGTTTGTCGTCAGCCGCTTCAGCTGAGGCAGCTGGTGCAGCGTCATCTTCTTCGGCAGCAGCGGCGGGCGCTTGAGTAGCAGCTGTTGGCCGAGCACCAATGCGACTTCTGCCACGGAGATTGAGAGTAGGGCGACTGCGTAGTGCGCGTGCTGTTGTGCTTGATACCTGGTTGTCTTCGTCGTTTTGCTCCTGTTCTGGATTCGCTTCAGTTGTTGTTGTCGACGCTTGACCACGGATATTGAAACGATTGCGGGCTGTAATCAAAGTTTCAATATACGAGATACGAGAGGCTAATAGACTTACTCCTTCCACGAAGTGGAGGTGAGGATGCAACTGGTTTCTCCTCTTCCTTGGCTACAACCTCTTCTTCGACTGGAGCTGTGGATGGAGCAGCAGAAGCAGCGCGATTGCGGTTGCCAAACGATGGACGATGGAATCGGTCTAAATGTGGAAATTTCAGTCAGACTTTCGGAATTTTTTTGCAGAAATACTTACTTCTTCCCTTGAATCCTCCGCTGGTGTCTGGATCGGCGGCTGCAGCAGCGGCTGTTGGTGCTTCTGTGCTGGTTGTTGTTGTCGCCGCACTTGCTCCGGACTTTAAGCGGAACCTGTTCCTTCCAGCTGTGGCTAAGCCGCGACGTCCGGCGCCAAACAGGGAAGTTGGAGCAGCTGTAGTAGTCGTCGTCGTTGTAGTTGTCGTCGTTGTGGTCGTCGTTGTTGGTGCTTCTGTTGTCGTTGTTGTACTCGTTGTCGAAGGTGTTGTTGGTACCAGCGTTTCGGCATCGTCTAGAATCGTTGTCAAGCCATCTTCATCGGACTCGGTAGTATCGGGCAAGTCGGTAGTCAGGTCCTTATCCAAATCGGTTGTCATATCCATTTCTAGATTCTCATTCGCCAAAATCGCATACAAGTCCAAAGCAGCTTTCTCCATCAGCGGTGTTGTCTGATCGACTTCATCTGGCACGGGTGCCTCCTCCTCCTCCTCGGTCACTGCTGCTTTGTTGGAATTTTTAGATTCTTCGACTTCCTCCGACGATGACGCTTTGGGTGATTCACTCACGACCGCTGGCGTTGGCTTCTCCGAATCACCATTACGTGGAGATCCTTTTACCTGCTTCTCGTCTGTGTTGAATGTTTCACTATCGACCAGCTCCAGGCTTGGACGTTTCACACTAATCTTCTTGCTCTTCTCATTCGAGGCACTGGCTGTGTTCTCGAGGCCTTCCAAGGACGCTGTTGGCTGAACTTCAATGTTCTTGCCACGTGATGGGAATCGAGTTATAACTGGTAGACGACCCTCGTCAACATCTTCGCTTGCTGCCGGTGTATTGGCACGTCCCTTTGCCTTTCCGCTCACCAAAACATTGTCCGGTGCTGATGTGGTACTACGCTCAATGTTGGTGTAACGCGACTTGCCACGTTCCTGTGGCGATGATCCCTTCTTGCTACTCTCCTCGACAAGTGTCGATTCGGCTTCTTGCTGTTTCTTACCAGCGGCAGCTGCCTCATCGTCGTCGTAGTAGTAGTAAACATACTCATACTCGTAGTCCATGCCATTGGGACCCTTCTTGATCTGAATGCGTGACTTTTGGTTGTTCTCTGACCCAGCGGCGTCTAAGTTAATTGGCTGATCAATGAGGCCAACATTGATGTCATCCTCAAGGGACGCATCTTCCGTTGGTGTCTTAGCTGTTGTCAGTACCAGTGCCTGTCCTTCTGTTGTCGTCCCAGATGCCGCTTCAGCAGATACTGCATCGAGAAGTTCTTGTTCAATAGCACGCTTCGCCTCTATGCTCTTCATGACATCTTCATTGATCAAGGCACTCAGAATGGGATTCAATTCTGGACGCTCCTTTGTCGACAGAAGATTTTGGGTTTGCTGCAGCTGCATCAGTGAGCTGGCAGTATCCTCGTCTTCATCGTGCATTTTGACGTACTGGGCCTTTGAAAGATTTGAGATCTTGTGCGATGTATGGAACTCCACATCAGGCCGATGGATTTTGTGCGAAGTTTCAAATGTATTCCCATCCAGACTGACTGGAGATGGCTCATCCTTGTCTTTTCTTAGACTTTGTTCAGAGTCTAAGCTTTCCGCGTTGCACAGGAGTATAAGTGAACCTAGAAAACAACTGGAAGTGGACACATGCGTTAGTATTGTAATCTGTAATATTGGTCAAAGGAAAAGCACTACTGATCATGGACCGGGCAGAAATGGGAGGTTTACGATCACTTGAATCAAACAGGCGAACTCCACAAGCGGATCAGTAGAGGATCAGTAAAGAATCAGTTGAGCATTAGTAGAGGATCAGTTGAGGATCAGTGGAGGATCAGTAGAGGATCAGTAGAAACGCAGTGAAATGGAGGGTTACGATCCCCTGAGTCAAAAACAGTCGAACTCCACAAGCGGATCAGTAGAGGATCAATAGAGGATCCGTTGAGCATCAGTAGAGGATCAGTAGGAATGCAGTGAAGTGGGAGTGTAACGATCCCTTGAGTCAAAGAGGCGAACTCCACAAGCGGAGCAATAGAGGATCAGTTGAGGATCAGTTGAGGATCATTAGGGGATCAGTAGAGGGTCAGTAGAAATGCAGTGAAGTGGGAAGGTTGTGATTCTTTGAGTCAAACAGTAGAGGATCAGTAGAGGATTAGTTGAGGATCAGTTGAGGATCAGTAGAGAATCAGTAGAAAATCAGTTGAGGATCAGTAGAGAATCAGTAGAAATCTAGTGAACTGAGGTGGCTACGATCTCTTGAGTCAAACAGGCGAACTACACAGGCAGATCAGTAGAGGATTAGCAGAGTATCAGTAGAGGATCAGTTGGGGATCAGTAAAGAATCAGCAGAAATCTAGTGAAGTGGGAATGTTACGATTCCTTTAGTCAAACAGGCGAACTCCACAAGTGGATCAGTGGATGATCAGTAGAGGATCAGTTGAGCATCAGTAGAGGAACAGTTGAGGATTAGTTGAGGATCAGTGAGGATCAGTAGAGGACCATTAGAAATGCAGTGAGCTGGGAGGGCTACGATTCCTTGAGTCAAACAGGCGGACTCCACAGGCGGATCAATAGAGGATCAGTTGAGGATCAGTTGAGGATCAGTAGAGGATTAGTTGAGGATCAATTGAAATGCAGTGAGTGAGAAGGTCGTGATTATTGGAGTCAAACAGTAGAGGATCAGTAGAGGATCAGTAGAGGATCAGCTGAGGATCAGTAGACAGTTTCAAAGAAATTGTATTATTCGGTGAAGGCGTCAAAGACAAATCGTCAATCCAACGACTGGTTACAATGGAAAGACAATTCGAAAGCATTTTCGTGGCCGGAGAAAGGATGAATCGATTAAGCCATATCCGTCCGGCTGTCTCTTTGCATACACACATCTGTACTTATAGTATCCATGGGGCGTTTCATTTGTATCTAAGCGTACTTTGTACTGCAAGAACTATCGCAGCCTTATGAATCATCTATCAACCGCTGAACTAATTTGTTTGAGACCGGTTTGGTCACGAATCCAATTGACTTTTGCTCTACATAGAGAACTGCTTAATAAGCGGAAATCACTTAAAGGTAACCCAGTATCGGCTAACACGTCGTCAACTAAGGCATTAGCTATGCAGTGACCTTTAAACGTCATCAAGCCTTCATTTTATGCAACACCAGGCAAGGGAATATAGCTTCTACCAATACCAGCTTGGGATCTTCTTACTTAATGGCGGTTGCCTCGAAAGTGAATCTCTTGCAAAATATGTATCTTTCAAGAGTATCTGTGTCTCTGTCCGCCACGCTATATGCTGGAGCAATCGTTTGACATTTATACTCTGGATTTGGAATGTTGTTTCCTTTTGGAGACCACCACACACACTCACACACAAGAGAGAGAGAGAGAGAGAAGTAAGCCTGGTGTAACAGCTAAACAAAAACCGGAATATCCAAGATATACGAGTTGCAGATACGCAAGATACAAAACTTGTTTTCAATTTCTCTCTACGCTCAATCTGAATTCGCAAGAAGCAAAGAAGAAGCAGTTGGCGCTGATGATGGTGATGATGGACATTAATTGTGCGGTGATGCCATCATCATTGTAGCGTTGATATGCGGAAGAGTATTCAGTTGTCGTTGCAAGCGGTGCATAACTAAGTTCAATGTGTGTGGTGGTGTCTTATAGGCCAACATGCCAGAAGACTTGGCCTCTTTTCTAATGACTTCCTATAGAAGCGGAAGGGACGAGGAGGGGCCACTTATGCACATGTCCAGCACTATCCCAGAAAAGAATGCTCCATCTAGGGGTCACCTTCACTGATAACCTCGGCGATTTGGCGTCCTTAGGCGCCATCACTCTGGTTGGTTTTAATCAGTCCCAGAGTGGTCTTATGGTAGATCCATGACTGGACCTTTACTGGTCTAAGTGTGCCTGGCAGCCAACCTAACCTAACCATGTGACTGGGCGATGGCACAAGCTAACTCATCTTGAACACTGGCATCTGGTGGGTATCTACAGTGCCTCGTAAGTCTAGGCAGAAACAATATACAAGAGCGTATGTCAGCTCAGAAAGGGGAACCTACCTTGATAGGGATATGACTACAACGGACCTTGCTTGGTCTATGTGTGTTGGCCACTTCAACCTAGGGATGTGAATCTAAGGAGGTCTTTGCAGCTCAATGTGACGTAGGCACTTCAACTCAGTGAAGAAGTAACTACTGTGAGTCTGAGGGCAAGGCATTCCCATAGCAGGTGTCAGACAGATTCAATTTCTTTCTCATCCCTGCAGCTCCTGCAGAAGTCGTTGTAAGATGTGCCGACATGCTCTGCATAAATCCCAATGGTACAGTGCTCCGCGATTATGCTAGAGATGTCCCGCGTACTGTTACGACTAAGTCTAACCAGAGAACGTGTTCTCCTCAAATCATAAGCTGGCCACAGCGCTGTGGTATCCAGATGGATCCATCGTTTGTTGGCTTCGCTAGTGGCTTCATCTTCGACGAGGTTACAGGAACCTTCACGTAGTGAATTCGTCTGCTCTTTCCATTATCGCGGTACGCCCATATGCCCTGTTGGCTTGTGATACCTCATTCAGATGTCATTTGCAGATTCTAATGAGCTTCGATCCAATTACTTTGGATTCCAGAGCCTTAACGACTGACTGGCTGTCAGTAGTCTGGGCGACGACTGGGATTTCAGCTTGATAGATGGTTGACCCCAGCCCCTACACCGACAACCATCACTATAGAAGGCCAATTCCTCCTTACTAGTGACTTGCGCGTTCTTCTAGTCACTTCTGTCAGGAATTCTGTTAGTGAATCTCCTGCCAAAGGCAGCATCGGTGTTATGTAATCCGTTGCTATCTGCCTACTTGTGGCCTCCCATCTGGAGAGAGAGGATGGAGACATGGCCGTATGGTGCCGATGACCAGAGGCCTATTTTCTCTCCAAATTTCTGCAGAATAGATCCAGCGCAGTCGGACTTAGCATGGTCTTGACTGCATGACGATGCAGACTGACCTTTGGATCTTGGTCAGGTTTGAAAGGTGGTATTGCTTGTCCATTGCCTTCCACCAGACTAAGGAACTTTGAGAGATTTAGTATAAGAAATCTGATTCTAGGGGGTTTGCACCTTCTTCTGGTGAAGAGGAAAATCTCTGTCCTTGCGGGGTTCACAGTCAGGCCTCAAGCTAGGGACTGAGTCTATCGCTAAGGATCGGATGGAACTTCCCATCGTCAGCGTAGCCCGACTCGTTGAAACCATTTGCTTCGAGTGTTTCCACCTTGGGCATCTCCATAATTGAATGCGACCCAGTCTTCGGCACCAGCGCTGGCGCTTTCGACGGCAACTTCCTCCTCGGCCCAGTTGTTAGTGTCAGCAACTGAATGGTCGACGACTTCTTCGACCTCAACTGGTGGTAGCTACACCCCTTCCTCCTTCTCGTTGGACAGTCAAGCTTTGATTTTGGGTGCAAGAAGCAAAAAGCAACGCCAGGACTACATGGCCTACAGGTAGGCCCTGGCTGTCCCAGGAGACAGCTATTTCTAGCATCTTTCTATCCGAGACTGACCTGCTTTAGTAAGAGCTCGGCTCAGTAGAATCTCTTAGTTGGGATACGAGTAAGCAACGTCTTCCAATACTCTTACCGTTCTGCAGAAATACGATGCCCAAATCGGCATTCAACTGCGGGAAGCAGGACTCTCGGAAGGTCATGGATATACGTACGAGGGAGCAGCTTGTTCTACTATCGTGATCCTGAGGAAAATGAGAAGGAGGAAGGGGTGTAGCTACCACCAGTCAAGGTCCAAGAAGTACGTTGTGGCTTAGTACGTCTGAAGTAGCCAGAGGCTACAAAGAGCACCAACCACAAGCACCAACAACCAGTGGATCCAATATAACAAAAAGGTAGCCGATACCCACTTTGAGCTACCAGGCACCCATCCACAAAGAACCCGTGGTATGGATGATGAGTGCTACCAATTGAAAGTGGGCGCAGAAGGAACAAAACAAGGGCAGCTGGCGAGGATTATCGAGCCAGAAGAAGGGAGGAAAAGAGCGCCTACGCAGCCTCCTAGCTCAAGGAAATCGAAGAGTCTCGCGGACGCAACAACATCCGGAGCTTCTACCGAAAAACCAAGCAACTGGCAGCTGGCTCTTCGAAACAGCGAGTGGAATCTGGTCACCGAAGCGCTGAGAATCATAGATGTGTTGAAGCAGTATTGCGAGCAGCTGCTTAGCGGGTATCAAGTAGAGAGACTGAACTCTTGTCCAGTCAATGAAGAAGTAGTACCTCCACTCAGTTTAGAAGAGGTTGACGCAGCTGTTAGGAAGCCGCTGGCTCTGATGGCCTACCCGCGGAAGTTTTTAAATACGACGAAGATGCCTCAATGTTGAGCAGCTACTTCTCCGAACAGAACGATCCATGCTTTGATGGTTTGGTCACGTAGTGCGTATGCCCCCAGACTGACTTCCAAGACGTGCCATGATTGCCGTGCCAACAGGTAGGCGACTCCCCGGTAGGCCTATAAATAGATGGTTGGACCAAGTCCGGCATCTCTCCTAGAGCCGTCTAGGGATTCTTCCTGATGAGTTGGAGTCAATGGCGGAGGATTGAGAAGGATGGAGAGTCCACCTAAGCATCCTACCCCCGCGACTCTCATCAAGGATAAGCAGGCCATTGAAAATGTATGCATGTATGTGAGAAGATGCATTGGTTGGGTGAATGCAACAAGTCATCGCCCATCAGGCTAGCAAATGATTTCTGCAGAAGTTGCATGGACGAGGAGGAGGAGGAAACCATAGTAAACCCTCTTTGTACATGCCAGGCCCTCTCCGCTCGCAGAAGACCACATCTCTTCGACAATTTAACATCAGCATCGGCAGCCTCCAGTGCTTTCTAATAAGCTCCAACTGGTTCCAGGGGTATATCTCCCTGGGGATTATAGATCAGTGGGCCTAGACTGGATTAAGTGAGGCATATGGTTGGTGCCAGGCCCTCTCCGCTCGCAGAAGACTATACTTAGGAGCATAACTCTTCGACAATTTAATGTTAGCATCGGCAGCCTCCAGTGCTTTGTAATAAGCGCCAACTGGTTTCAGGGGTATATCTCCCTGGGGATGATAGATCCGTGGGCCTAGACTGGCCTAAGTGAGGCATATGGATGGTACCAGGCCATCTCCGCTCCCAGAAGACTACACTTAGGAGCATAACTCTTCGACAATTTAACATCAGAATCGGCAGCCTCCAGCGCTTCATAACAAACTCCAGCTGGTTCTAGAGGTAGTTCTCCCTCGGGATGAAAGACTCGTGTGCCTAGTTTGACCTAAGTGAGGCATATGGATGGTGCCAGGTCCTCACCGCTCACAGAAGACCATACCTCTTCGACAATTTAGCATCAGCATCGGCAGCCTCCACCGCTTCATAACAAGTTCCAAATACTTGCAGGGGTAGCTTTCCCTGGGGATGATAGATCTATATGGTACTCCAATGGGCCTAGTCTGTCCTAAGTGGGGCTGCCTGCCACTCTAACCTAATCTAACCATGGGTGGATGAAAGCATGCCCGATGACTGGAGGGTCGGCTCTATGTGCCCCATCTTCAAAAGCAGAAACTACCGAGGCATATGGATGGTGCCAGGCTCTCTCCGCTCCCAGAAGACTACACTTGGGTGCCTAATTCGTCGACAGTTTAGGTGAATTGGCTAACGCCAATATCATAGGCCTCTAGTCGGTTCTAAGGGCAGATCTAGGTGTGAATCGTGGATCCATTGGGACATTTCCTGCTCTAGGTAGGTGCCTACTTGGCTAGCGCCAACATCAGAGGCCTCTAGTCGGTTCTAAGGGCAGACCTTGGTGTGAATCGTGCATCCATTGGGACCTTTCCTGCTCTAGGTAGGTGCCTACTTCGTCGACAGTTTAGGTGAATTGGCTAACGCCACCATCAGAGCCCTCTAGTCGGTTCTAAGGGTAGATCTTGGTGTGAATCATAGATCCATTGGGACTTTTCCTGGTCTAGGTAGCTAGGTAGAGGTGGCGGTTCAAGAGAACCCAATTAGCGTCATTTTGATCCCACAAAGTCATGTAACCTGGTTGTATGTTGAAGTTTTCGGTTAAGAAAGAGAGATATACAGCCTGTCCGAGTTGAGTTAGGTTAGGTAGATGGGTGCTTTGTGACCAAAGGCGTCAGTGCTCACTTAGACCTTGGAAACACTATAGAGTTGGTGATATGAATTTCAGTAGGTCCATCAGCTTCAAGAAGAAGTGGCTACCAAGAGTCCTTATTCTTCCGACGGATAGGGCAGGACCATCACACAACAAGTGACGAACAGATTCAATTTCTTGCTCTTCCCTGCAACTGCTACAATAGTCGTTGGCTCCAAGTTCGATGGCCTTTTCCCAAGCCTTTTCTCAGAAATCTATCTCAGGTCGTCGAAGAAGGTTCTGCCTTCTTCTTCCTCTTATGTCCTGTATCCCCTTGTGGATCCTAGGGCCTCTACTACACCTACGCCCCATCTGCCTAGAGTACGTTGTTTGGTTCTCGGGCATCTGATAAAGCTGGGCTGGATGATCTTCTATTGGCTAATGGCCTGTATGCTGATGGCAACAATTCTGGCAATGTCTGGTTTGCTGTAGCTCGGTCATGTCTTTCTTGGTAGACACGCAAGCGTGTCACCTCACCTACCTGGATCATCCGTTTGCTCGTTTCCCTCGAAAAGGTTTGTTGAAGCTCGGCCATGGCTATCTTGATAGACACGCATGTTTGACCCCCACCAGCCTAGATCATCCCTCAAAGTTACTGTGTCCTCGGACCCAGATAAGGGCCCTAGTTTGTCCAGTTCTTTCTGGTATTGCTCCACCAGCTTCGAAGCTGAATCAATCGCTTTGATAGCAGCTTGGCTGTCAGTCAAGATCGCAGTTAGATGTTGGCAAAACGTTCAGTATGCGGTTGCATCTAATACAGCCTACCACTCCAATGCATTGAACCAAGAACTTACCAATGACACGTGTCGACATGTTATCCAAATAGATACGCAAATGTATCTAAAACCAGTTATTTCGGAAACTATTTGCTTAGGAAACGTCACATTCCTGAGTAACCACGTGCTGGCATGTGCCCACTATCGCTATCCGCCAGAACAACATTCTACCCAAGTGTATCTATACATCCATACGAAGGTGTAGGCAAATCAAATTAACGTTTCAGCAAATCAAGATCTGCAAGTTTCACTATCTCTTCTGGTGGCTAATGCTAATTTACCACTAATTAGCGTATACCAGGTGAAGGCTAATCTTTCAACGAAAAAAAAAAAACTGTTTACACCTAAAAATTGGAAATGTCAAACGATAGTGAGAGGCAGGTAGACGGCAGACCACAAAGCTGACCGTGGTGTCCTTATGTCATAACACAGTTTTGTGTGACCGACAAAAGAAAACCCGAAAATGAATTTTTAAGATTGATTATGCAAGACGAGAGACGGTAGGCGAAAGATACTCGTATCTGCATACACGAAAGATACTTTGGTTGGTTGGTGTGTGCCTACACCTTCGACGGTCGGTCTTTGGCGAAGGCCTTCGTGGTAGCGCCAAACCGTCAGGTTATCAACTGGTGGAACCACTTTTCGTTGTTCAGTACCTACCTACCTTTTCACCGTTACGACGACACACACACACACAGACAGCAAGAACAACATTTCGATTAGTTGAAATCGAAATTCGAGTTGAAATCGAAAGTAAAGTGCGTGAGGTAGGTCGAAGCCCTGGGAGAGACAGCTTGGTGGATTATGGATTTGTGGAAATGGATGCTGACATTCTTTGCCGGCTTATGGAGTGGCAGAGTGTCCAATTCATTCTATAAATCGCGGTCAAGTGCATGTTGACTTGTCAAAGATATTTAACACTCATTAGCCAGCAGAGAGGTGAGGAATCGAAATTCTATTCAAAAACAAACCAGATCGTCGTTGCACGTCAGTGTACATTGTTGGATTGTGTTGATTGTGAAGAAAGCATGTTCAACATAAAGGAAAACCAGTTCCAGCATAGAAAACCCCCATGGACTGTGCAGCTTAGGAGGGGAAAACGCAAACAAAAAACTTGTCTTCATGGTCACATTTCTTTCACTTGTATCTCCAGTGGGTTATGATCTTTGCATGATACTCGTACTTATGGCTGAATCTGATCAGCGTAGGCCTTAGCCGATTCAAAGGACAGGCGCACCCTAAGCCTCCCATACAAGACGAATGGCATCTTGAATTGATTTGGCGAAGCAAAAGCACTTTGGGGGTTATTGTTTCAAGGCAGGCATCTCTACATACACTGGTGGACTCTCCACCCTTCTCGATCCACCAACGCCTCATTAGGGATCCCTTAGCGGCCCCAGAAGAGCTGTCGAACTTGAACCAAATCCTCTATTTCTAGGCAATCATGACACGTCTTGGAAGCCAGTTCTGGGGCCCAAACCAGCGAAGCATATAGCGTTCCATTTGGAAAATTATTTGCCTCGCCTCGCGTACTGATACAGCTCCAAGGATTCGTCCTTTTCGTGGGAGGGTGCGAATCTTTTAAAGACGAAACTGAAGCCGTTTTGAGCCTTAAGTCCTCGTCGTATTGCTGTCAAGCATTTAATCGCGAGGAGGACTGCAGCTCCAGTCCAAAGATCAGTAGAAATGCGGTGAAGTGGGAGGATTATGATCCCTTGTTTTCGGATCATAACCTCACCGAAATAGGGCACTGCTCCACTCCATGACTCGTGAATAAGACTCCGAGGTAGGGGCCATAACTTCTTTCTAAAAATCGGAGTGGTTTCCGTAAACCTTGCTCAACGATCGATCTTCTTCTTCTTCTTGTTCCTATTTCGGCGAGGTTCTGATCCGAAAACAAGGGATCATAACCCTCCTACATCACGACATTTCTACTGATCCGCTTGTGGGGTTCGCCTGGCCAGACGGCACTACTTCTTCCTAAAAATCGAAATGATTTCCGCAAACCTTGCTCAACGATCTACGCTGATGAGAAAGTTGTAAGCCCTGCGGTGAAAGCTTTAGAGTCACCGCGAGGTAACACCTTTAACACGAAAAACTCGATATTTATCCTACGAGCACTCAGGCCCCAAAGACTTCCAGATTTTGTCCACAAAATATCGGTAGACTACTTCAAAGCCGGGGTGCTGCTCTACGTTACACAGGATGGGACAATACAAAACAGCTGGCGTTCCCCAAGGCTCCGTGTTAGGCCCCTTGCTGTTGAAAATAGATGTCCCTGAGCTAAGATTACTGGAACAAAACCTCAATGGGCATCATTGACTTCTTAGTCCATAGCAACAGCGATTGGCAAGAGGGATGCCATTTACGGAGCTCACCATAGAGTCTAGGTACCTCTACTACCTCAAAGGGATATTTGCCTAACTACAACCAGAGTACGCGAGGCGCTCAATGTTGAGCAGATACTCTTCCAAATTGAGCGATCTAAGCTTGGATGGTCTGGGTGATCCATATGGAGCTACAGCTAGCTGAGCAGACTGAACTGAAGTGGTACTCGTCGGTGGTAGGTGGGGCTCTAAGGCTAACTTCCGACAAAGGAAATCTAAGGCAGCAAGGGCGACCCTTGATCCGAAAACAAGGGATCACAACCGTCCCACTTAACCGCATTTCTACTGATCCGCTTGTGAGGTGCTGGAGTCCCCTCGCGATTGAATGCTTGACGGGAGTACCACGAGGACTAAAGGCTCCGTTTCATCTTTAAATGATTCCCACCTTTCCACAAAAAAGGAGAGTCCTTGCCGCTGTATTAGTATCAATAATTTTCTAAGGAGCGCTACAGAGGTCTTATCCTTCTTCCAATAGCTGCTCCAAACTACACGCTGATGATTGACTTGCCACAGTGCTCATAAAGACTCTCAAACTGACTGTCAACATACTTAAGAAGGACTGCCAAGGACTGACAAGTCTGTGGCATAAGGACATGATAAATCCGGTGGAGACATATGGATGCGACCTTATCTGAGTCTGGAGACTGTTGGGATAAGTAGGAAGGGGATACTCTACGACTTTCTAGAAAACAGAGGCGACAGCCCACAGGGGAATCTGAAGGACTCTGCATACTCAGCGACTTTCTAGGAAAGTCTTTCCACAGGAAAGTCTATAGGATCCCCTTGATAACATGGTTTAAGGATTCTAACAGCGTAAGGTGTATGTCTTTGATTTTCGCCTACGAAAGGAGATTTCCTGCTGCACAGGGAGAATCTTCTAGTTCTCTGCCCAACAAGAGGACTCTATACACTCGGCACCTCCCCAGTATTCCGGAGTATCAAGAGATTTTGCTTAACAAAAACCATGTTGACAAGCGAAGCAGCACAGGAGCTGCTAAACGGTTCGAATGGGAAAAGCAGCAAAGATAGGTTTAGCGGTCAATGCAAGCAGGAAAGGACACCCAACATCGGCGTCTTGGACACGATGCGAGGTAGTAAAGGACTTTGTCTATCTAGTTTCTATGGTGAGCTCCACAAACGACACCAGTGGGGGGATCAAATGAAGGACATCTCTTGCCAATCGCTGGTACTATGGACTAGGAAGGCAATTGAGTACCAAACTCTTATCTCGAACTACTAAGGCAATTCTGTATCAGACACTAATCATCCTAGTCCTTCTGTGTGGCGCAGAGGCATAGAATCGGTTGAGGATGTCCTTGGTGACTTTGAGAAGAAGGTTCGTCGAGTTATAGACTGCATAGATGGTGAGTGGATGAGAAGGAACAATGCCTATACAAGGACATCGACATAGAGCCAGAAGGGTTCACCTACAGCGACTAAGATGGCTGGGGCATGTAGAGTGGATGGAGCTCAACGTTCCAGCCCGGGAAATCTTTGAATCCACCCCGGATGGACGGCGGCGCAGTAGAAGACGACCTCGCGGTAGGTGGCACAAATAAGTGGAGGTGGACCTCAACAAACTTGGTCTGCACAACTTGAAGGCAGCTGGCTGGAGAGGTTTTTTGGTTGAGAGCCAGGTCCACTCCGGATTGTAGCGCCACCTAAGTAAGTATGTATAGTGCATGCTGCGATAGGTGATTGGCCAGAGCGTCTCACAACAGGAAGGCAGCTGGCTGGAGAGGATTTTTGGTTGAAAGCTAGGTCCACCTTGGACTGTAGCGCCACCACTCATTCTTGATGACGATTCAAATTTCCTGGCACTGGACCTTGTCGCTCTAACGAGATGGTTATTGGGCACAATGGACCCGAACTGTTGGTCTAAGCGAGTTTGTCACAAGGCACCCATCTACCTAACCCAACGAGATGGCCGAACAACTCATTATTCACCTCATTTGGGTGTCGGGACACAGAGACATTCCAATGGATTGTATGGCCAACGAGCTGGTCTAGCTTCACCTCATTTGGGTGCCGGGACACAGGGACATTCCAATGGATTGTATGGCCAACGAGCTGGTCCAGCTTCACCTCATTTGGGTGCCGAGACACTGAGACAGTCCAATGGATTGTAGGGCCAACGAGCTGGTCCAGCTTCACCTCATTTGGGTTTCGGGACACAGAGACATTCCAATGGATTGTATGGCCAACGAGCTGGTCTAGCTTCACCTCATTTGGGTGCCGAGACATAGGGACATTCCAATGGATTGTATGGCCAACGAGCTGGTCCAGCTTCACCTCATTTGGGTGCCGAGACACTGAGACAGTCCAATGGATTGTAGGGCCAACGAGCTGGTCCAGCTTCACCTCATTTGGGTGCCGGGACACAGCGACATTCCAATGAATTCTATGGCACACGAGCTGGTCTAGCTTCACATTATTTGGGTCCCGGGACACAGAGACATTCCAATGGATTATAGGGCAAACGAGCTGGTCTAGCCCAACGATCTCGGCATGCCTCTTGTTGCAGAGAAATTGCTACCAATTGCCGATGGGCAGACTGAGTCTACACAGATCTGGCCAAAGCTGGATCAGAAACCCTCCAACTGCTTGATTAAGCAGAGAAGGTCGCTCATTGCGATTGAAGTTGGTTTCATTACGAGGGCATGCCATCATGCTAGGCCTCCTCGCAAATGACTTCTGTAGAAGCTGTTTGGGGGAGGAAGAGGAGACTCTTCCCCTCGTGGAAGATAGCTCTTCTTCAGGAAGTTTGGGAGAAGTGGCTAACGCTAACATCAACAGCCTCCAGCGCTATATAACAAGCTCTAGTTGGCTCTAAGGACAGTTTTTTATGGGGATCATGGATCCATGTGGTACCACAATGGACCTTTCCTAACTCAACCTGCAGAACAATCGTGCTTTGAGGAAGAAGATTCAATGATACGAGCTGTAGAGCGACGTCGATTCTAGTCAAGAGACTGTGTATTGGACGTCTGAGATGGCTAGGACAACGCAGAGTCTTTGAATCTAGCCCAGACGGGTGACGCAGTAGAGGTCCTTTTCAACCAGAGCCTTCGATTCTAACCCAGACGGACGACAAAGTAGAGGTCCTCCTCGCCGTAGGTGGCGCGCACAAGTTCAAGGGAAACTCAACCAACTTGGAGTTCGCAACTGGAGGCAGCTGGGCTGGCTGGAGAAGTTTATTAGTTGAGGCCCAGACCCACCCAGAACCTTAGTAATTGGAAAGCTCTCGTATCATACTCTGAATCAGCGTTCGGTTACAGAAGAACGATTCAAATAGTCCTTGTCAGATGGCTCCGAGATAGACTTGAATAAAATCTAAAATGACTGGTTGCGTGCGCAGACTTCCCGAACCGTGCCGCCCCCCTCCGCCCGATTGGAACCACCTTGAAATACTTAGCATGGCATAGTTCATAATTCTTTACGTCTTCACGCATCTCTCGTATCTCGAATTCAGGTTTTGGACTGGACCCCCAAGGCAAGTGGAAATGTCATATGATCTCCCTGCTGCATGCACCACCCCAGTCAATCTGTCACTGTGCAAGGTTTAGGTGCACTCTAGACGAAATGATGCGAGCACATGTCTCATCGAAATGAGATTATCCACTTCATCCACTCGCCTCTGCGCGGTTGTACTTCATTTATTTGTGGAAAAATGTTATTCAATCTCACGGATGCGGCGTGAATGAAAAACACCACACAACACAGCGCAGCGCAGCGCAGTAAAACGATTCCAAAAGTGAGTAGATACTTACATAAGTCGATGATGACATTCTGCGCTTGCGTTTCACTTCGATTTTTTTTTTTATTTTTTACTCAACTTCAGAATTTTATTTAAATTTTGAATTTTTTTTTGCTCACCTGGTGAGTTTGTTGTTTAACATCTAAACTCACCGGTTTGCAGAAAACATTCACACACCTGTACACCGTAGTTGGTTAATTAATTCGGCGTGTGTGTGTGTGTATCTGTGGCAGAAACCGGCTTGGCGTGCGATAAAAGAGAAAATATACGAAAAATAGAATGCAGTTGACCTTTAAGGTCGTTTGTCACTATTCACTGATTCACTGACTAGAGTGTCCAACGCGACCAAAGTCTGTGGAATTTGGGTCAGCGCTTGGCATTTCAGTGGGTCCAAACGCATCTAATGAATATTAGATGAGCGGCTATTAGCATATTCGAAGAGGAAGCAGCCTCAGATACATTGGAGCCAGGCTTGCTTGGAAGAGTCGCAGACATGGGGGCGCGGAGCAGTTGGTTCAGAAGGAAGAATGCTCTAAGTGTTGTCACATTTCACGAGTGTCCATGGACAGACAAGATTCCAATCCATTTCTCTGTTGATTGGGGTCTTTTGTTATTCGTTGGCGTTGCACGAATGCCTCACAAATGGGAGTGAGTAATCCCTATCCTCATGGTAGGGCAATGCCCCGACAGAATCCATATTTTCGTACTTAGTTGCTCCCATTCATGGAAAAATGAAGTAAGCTGGGGTATGCAACCTCCAAGCAGACACTGGCGTTGAGTAATGGACACGAATGCCTTACAAATGTGTCCTCCCGATGGCAGGACAAACTCCATATTTCCGTACCTAGTTGCTTCTATTCGTGGAAAAATGAAGTAAGCTGGGGTATGCAACCTCCAAGCACACACTGGCTGTACGTGTCCATTACCAGGACTATACTACTGTATGGCATGGTCGTTTGGTGGCCGGCTCTTGATAGGGATGTTCACCGCACTGCCAGTGCCACCATCCGACTAAAATCCAGTCATTGAGCTGGCCACCCTCGACTTTATCCATGAAAACATGGACTACACCTCGCCCAAAGAGATTTGAGATCGTAACTTCCGAACGAGCATTCCTCAACGCAGTGATTGGGATGATGCTCCCCCTTTGGATGGTAGTTCTACACAAATGGCTCCAATGCCGAATAGGGGGTCGGTTGCAGTGTCTTCTCTGAAAACCTCAACCTGAGCATCTCCTTCTGCCTTCTAGACCAATGTAGGGCTCTCCGATTCAACGACTCTCTTTCAAAGAATGAGAATCATTGAACTGTAGGGCTTTCACGCGACCAAGGAAGCGCTGTCCTGGTTGAAATGTAAAGCAATATCTGCCAGGCAATCAAGTCCCTGGCATAGTGCTCCTTCACATCGAAGAGCACCTCCAACTACCATTTGTCTCCCACGGAGATGACGGGGCAGTTCAACATTCACCCATGCTGGGTGCCAGACTGCAGAGTTGTTTCCTCAATCTGCAAGGCTGACGAGCTCGACTATAACGATTCTGATCATACCCCTCGCTACATGTAAACATCTACTAGAGGCGGATGCTATTCAATGACCCAACTACAGACGGTAAAATAGCTCATCGTGTCATATCTCGAGACAGATCTGACCTGGGCTGTTTCAGAAACAACTATGCCGAGCTGGTTGTGGTAAAGTGATCACGGATCAGCTACGTTATCGATATCCTTACTGAATCCTACTCGCATGACAGAAGAGGTGACAAAGCTGAATCGAATGTACGAAGTTCGAAGATCCGTGGAGGCCTTTATGTCAAAGAAACCATCTCACGATCAATAGACTACGACCGGCTCAGCTGGTATTGTCTTGTTCAAAGAAGAGACCATTTGAACCCAGAGGCAGGAGTAAGAACTCCTGGATCACACAAGTGCAGCAACACCAGCATTTGGTTTGCCTCAGCAACGAAGTGATCCAAAATCGGGAGGCCTGCCTATATCTTCTGCGGTCAAACAGGCGAACGCCACAGGTAGATCAGTAGAGGATCAGTAGAGCATCAGTGGAGAGTCAGTAGAGGATCAGTTGAGGATCAGTAGAGAATCAGTGGAGAGTCAGCAGATGATCAGTAGAGAATCAGCAGAGGATCAGTAGAAATGGAAGGAAGTGAGAGGGTTACAATCCCTTGAGTCAAACAGGCGAACTCCATAGGTAGATCAGTAGAGGATCAGTTGCGAATCAGTTGAGGATCAGTTGTGAATCAGTTGAGAATCAGCAGAAATGCAGTGAAGTGGGAGGGTTACGATATCTTGAGTCAAACAGACAAACTCCGCAGGCAGATCAGCAGATGATCAGTGGAGGATCAGTTGCGGACCAGTAGAGGATCAGTAGAGGCTCTATAGAGAATCAGTAGAAGATCAGTAGAAATGCAGTGCAGTGGGAGTTGTTACGATATCTTGAATCAAACAGGCAAACTCCACAGGCAGATCAGTAGAGGATCAGTACAGAATGAGTAGAGGATCAGCAGAGGATCAGTAGAAATGTAGTAAAGTGGGAAGTTTGTGCTTCCTTGAGTCAAACAGGCGAACTCCACAGGCGATTCGGTAGAGGATCAATAGAGGATCAACAGAGGATCAGTTGAGGATCAGAAGAAATGCAGTGAAGTGGGAGGGTTACGATTCCTTGAATCAAACAGGCAAACTCCACAGGTAGATCAGTAGAGGATCAGTAGAGCATCAGTAGAGGATCAGTAGAAATGCAGTAAAGTGGGAAGGTTGTGCTTCCTTGAGTCAAACAGGCGAACTCCACAGGCGATTCGGTAGAGGATCAATAGAGGATCAACAGAGGATCAGTTGAGGATCAGAAGAAATGCAGTGAAGTGGGAGGGTTACGATTCCTTGAATCAAACAGGCAAACTCCACAGGTAGATCAGTAGAGGATCAGTAGAGCATCAGTAGAGGATCAGTAGAAATGCAGTAAAGTGGGAAGGTTGTGCTTCCTTGAGTCAAACAGGCGAACTCCACAGGCGATTCGGTAGAGGATCAATAGAGGATCAACAGAGGATCAGTTGAGGATCAGAAGAAAAACAGTGAAGTGGGAGGGTTACGATTCCTTGAATCAAACAGGCAAACTCCACAGGTAGATCAGCAGATGATCAGTAGAGGATCAGTTGCCGATCAGTAGAGGATCAGTAGAAATGCAGTCACATGGGAGGGTTGTGTCTCCTTGAGTCAAACTGGCGAACTTCACAGGCGATTCAGTAGAGGATCGATAGAGGAGCAATTGAGGATCAGTTGAGGATCAGTAGAAAATCAGTAGAAATGTAGTGAAGAGGGAGGGTTATGATTCCTTGAATCAAACAGGCAAATTCCACAGGCGGATCATTAGAGGATTAATAGAGGATCAGTATAGAATGAGTAGAGGATCAGCAAAGGATCAGTAGAAATGCAGTAAGGTGGGAAGTTTGTGTTTCCTTGAGTCAAACAGGTGAACTCCACAAGGCGATTCAGTAGCGGATCAATAGAGGATCAAACGAGGATCAGTTGAGGATCAGTAGAAATACAGTGAAGTGGGAGGGTTACGATCCCTTGAGTTCAGATCATAACCTCGCGAAATAGGAAGAAGAAGAAGCGGAGTGCAGCTGAGAACCAAAACAGTCAAGACAAACGTCCTGAGGCCCTTAAGATGCACTGCGCAGCTAATGTTTCTGGCCTGTAGGTTACACGAACTGACAATGTATGGCAACAGAACCTGAATAGGTATTTTAGTATGGTACAGGAGCCTTCCCGCGTAGGTCTGGCTCTATTGCAGATGCATTATTGAGCTTATCTCCTCTTGATACTCATATCATAATCCATCGATCGTCTTAGGCGAGGTACAATCCACACTGGCGTTTTGACGACCTAGCGCAGCACTTATCCTACGACGCCAGTCTCATGAATATGCCCCTGATGCAATGACACCAGAATTTCGGCAAATTCAAGGTCGCCAGAGCCTGAGCCAGGAATGGCTCCAAAATCAGTCACAGGGTCTAATGGTGTTGTCTTCGTGGAAGATGACAACATAAGGCTTTACTCGTTTGTTTTCGAAGCGAAAACTTATGCAATCCTAATGGCCATGAACTACATTGGAAGGAACTATTGTAGTTGTGACTGGTCAGGAACTAGTAGTGACTGGTCAGGAACTAGAAGTGATTGTTCAGGAACTGGTAGTGATTGGTCAGGAACTAGTAGTGACTGGTCAGGAACTAGTAGTGACTGGTCAGGAACTAGTAGTAACTGGTCAGGAACTAGAAGTGATTGGTCAGGAACTGGTAGTGATTGGTCAGGAACTAGTAGTGACTGGTCAGGAACTAGTAGTAACTGGTAAGGAACTAGTAGTGACTGGTCAGGAACTAGTAGTGATTGGTCAGGAACTACTGCCAAAATCGTTCGTCAATGTGAAACTCTAGCAAGGATGAATTGTATGTCTCTTCTCTGGGTCCCAGGTGACTCTGGGATATTGGACAACAAGAGCTGCTGTAAGAATGCTAGGCAAGGCTCAAAGAAGGTTTTCTCAGGACATACGTTGGGTCTCCCTCTGTCCTCAGTTAGGACTTCCATTGACGATTGGGTTTCTTGCGAACACAATTGTGTATGGAATGGCCCCCACAGTACAGGTTAGCTAAATGAATGCTCTTTGTTCCCATTTGCGTAGACTGGCTTAAGAGGAGAGCACTCATGATGAACTATACGAAAACTGCCTGCATGTCTGTCTGTGCATGCATCACGCGGAAACTGCCGAACGGATTTTGATGAAAGTTGGCGTAGTGATAGCATATATCCTGGGTTCTTACAAGATGGTCCAGGGAAGAGGAGAGGTTTAGGTTTTAGAGGAAAACACTCAATGATGAGCTATATGAAAACTGCCTGCATGTCTGTCTGTGCATGCATCACGCGGAAACTACTGAATGGATTTTGATGAAAGTTGGCGTAGTGATAGCCTATATCCTGGGTTCTTACAAGATGGTCCAGGGTAGAGCAGAGGTTTAGGTTTTAGAGGAGAACACGCAATGATGAGGTATATGAAAACTGCCTGCATGTCTGTCTGTGCATGCATCACGCGGAAACTGCCGAACGGATTTTGATGAAACTTGGCGTAGTGATAGCATATATCCTGGGTTCTTACAAGATGGTCCAGGGAAGAGGAGAGGTTTAGGTTTTAGAGAAGAACACTCAATGATGAACAATACGAAAACTGCCTGCATGTCTGTCTGTGCATGCATCACGCGGAAACTACTGAACGGATTTTGATGAAAGTTGGCGTAGTGATAGCCTATATCCTGGGTTCTTACAAGATGGTCCAGGGAAGAGGAGAGGTTTAGGTTTTAGAGAAGAACACTCAATGATCAGCTATATGAAAAATGCCTGCATGTCTGTCTGTGCATGCATCACGCGGAAACTGCCGAACGGATTTTGATGAAAGTTGGCGTAGTGATAGCATATATCCTGGGTTCTTACAAGATGGTCCAGGGAAGAGGAGAGGTTTAGGTTTTAGAGGAAAACACTCAAGGATGAGCTATATGAAAAATGCCTGCATGTCTGTCTGTGCATGCATCACGCGGAAACTACTGAACGGATTTTGATGAAAGTTGGCGTAGTGATAGCCTATATCCTGGGTTCTTACAAGATGGTCCAGGGGAGTAAGAAGCCGGAAATAAAAGCAATAAAAGCAAGAAACCCCGAAGATGATTTAATTAAATTATTAAGGACCACGCAGCCAAATGTTTGATTTTGGTAAAAAATTTCGCACAATCTGATGAAATCCTCTTGTTCTGTGAGCACAAGTTTACAAAACAAACGGTCAACTGCTGGGTGGTTACATAAGAGAGCAAATATTTGAAAGTTCATTTCACGGTGTTTTCCCAAACAAATATTGGCTGGCTTGTGAAATTCAAAGATAACTCTCCCTTTCGATGCTGATGCTGATGCGAATGATGATGATGATGATGATGATCACCCACTCCCATGGTTTTATTAAAAAATTATAAACAATTCAAACAAGTGCCGTGTATACTTACATTTTAAAGAGAAGCATCTTTTCTTTGTACTTTCACTTTCGTTCACAAAACTTGTTGCTGCTCCGGTGCTGCTGGGTGCTGCTGCTGCTGATGCTGATGGTGGTATTGGATGCCAACCTAGTGAACGCGCGTTGCAGATACTTTTTATAATATTGATGATAACGGTCAATGTACGTATCTGTATCTATATGGATACGTGTCTCTCTCCACTACCAAGTGAGATATATTTCTTCTTCTCGTGTCGCCGTCTGTAAAGCCGGTAACACAAAATATTTCAATTATTTCTATACACAGGCTCTTGCGAACCACGAACTAGTTCCACGAGTGTATCAAGAATACCAACAGTGGGCAAGAAAAGAAAGAGACAGAGAATGAAAATGTATCTAGATCTACAAAAAAAAAAAATAATAAAAATTTAACCGGCCAGTGTGCTGTCCGACTGGGCTACACAACGGTGAGTGCTATACGATTGCCTGCGGCATGACGGTATATTAATCTCAACAATACGACGCCGAAACAACAAAACTCACTTTCAACTTGAAGGTGAGCCTGAAGAGAAGAAATCCAGTTGTTCCGTCATAGTTTTGTTAGATACTTTGAATATTATAAGCTTAATTGGGGTGGTGGTGGGGGGGGGGACTGGAAGGGTGGGTTTTGCTTTTTTTTCGCGCTCAAGACTGTGTGTGGTTTGGCTTGGTTCGATGGTGATCTTTTGCGGTATGTTGTTGCATGAAGTAGTAGTGGTAGTGTGACAAGTATTCGTGCTGCTGCTGCTGCTGCTGGTGCATACCTGGGTGTTGAGTGCTGGAAAGAACAGAAAAAAAAAGAAGGAAGACATTAGAGCGAGTTACAACACACAATTATGAAATAGTTTTCTATGGTAATACGCACTTGAGTGGGTTTCAATGAGATTATAGAGATTTGCTGAGAACCTATGAGATAGTACAATGCTGGGGTATAGGCATACGTTCCAGGAAAGCACGACGTTCAGCGGAACAACGCTGTTCGGCGGGCTTTCAAGTGAAGGAGCACGCGATTCCAGGGACTTGATTGCCACTTGGCTGTCAGTAAAAAAGCTAATAGCCCTGACAGATAGTACATTACACTTCAGCCAGTACAGGGCTTCCTTAATCGCCATGATTTCTGCCTGAAAAATTCGATCCCTAACTCGTATGGCTTTAGCAAGGAACCTCCTTTTGGCAACTTCCGCGATCTTATTCTTTCGGTCGCTACCCAAATTCCATGACCATAGGTTCCAACTCTCACCTATGATCACTAAGTTCAGCCTTCCTTAGAACAGATTGGCCAAACTCTCTCAAAGCTGATCCAGCCTGACCAATTCTACAGCATAACTCGACATTACTCGAACCCCACAGACAGATCAGTAGAAATGCGGTGAAGTGGGAGGGCTGTGATCCCTTGTGTTTGGATCATAACCTCGCTGATAAAAGGAAGAAGAAGAAGAAGAACTCGGCATTACTCCTTCCATCACTCGTGACTAAGATCCCGATGTACTTAAACGTATCCACCTGCTTCAGTGGAACTCCACTGAGTGCACTGAAACGACAATTACTTCCGATTTGTTCACGATTACCTTCATTCCAGTGTCATTCCTTGAGAGTGCACTGAGTGGGCATTCTGGAAACGATTTGTTCACGTTTACCTTCGTTCTAGCATCATCACTTCAGAGTACACTGAGTGGGCGTTCTGGAATCTACCATTACTTCCGATTCGTTCACGTTTACCTTCATTCTAGCATCGCAACACAAACCGCTACAAGCCTTTCGAGTGCGTGCTGAAGATCAGTTCGAGAGGACCCAAGGATGCCCAAATCATCCACAAAGAGCAGATCACTAATCCTCAATTCTCCCACTTCGAAGCATTCTCCGTCACCGCTGCGCTGTACAGTCTATACGTACAATGAAGAGGAGAGTTGACGAAAAATATTTTGCTAAGGAGCTACCGGCCATGGTGGGTGCTAGGCCACAGGGATATTCCACGAAACTGACAGACAGACAGGGTACGATTCGAAGAATCCTGGTTATAGCACTCGCTACATGCAAGCATCTACAAAAGCTGAACGCTATTAGCAGAACTAACAACAGATGGGAGAACGGTTCAACGAGACAGATCTAACCTAAGCTGGACCATAAACGTAGCGTCCAGTTGGTTAAGCCAAATCGTCGCAGATCAGCTGCGTTATCGATGTCTTATAGGCCAACATGCCAAAAGCCTTGGCATCTTTTCTACGGACTTCTGCAGATGCTGTAGGGACGCGGAGGAGGAGGAAATCAGCCCTATCACATAAAAGAATGCTCCGTCCCCTAGACGGACTGCATTTCTACTGATCATCTACTGATCTGCTTGTGGAGTTCGCTTGTGTGACTCAAGTGATCGTAACCTTCCCACTTCACCGCATTTCTACTGATCCTTTACCGATTATCAACTGTTCCTCTACTGATCCTCAACTGATCCTCTACTGATCTTCTATTGATCCGCATGTGGAGTTCGCCTGTTTGCCTCAAAATTTCGTAACCACTCCCACTTCAGTGCATTTCCACTGAATCTCTACTGATCCTCTACTGATCCTCAAATGGTCTTCAAATGATCCTCTACTGATCCTCTACTGATTTGCCTGTGAAGTTCACCTGTTTGACTCAAGATATCGTAACCCTCCCACTTCACTGCATTTCTACCGATCCTCTACTGATCCTCAACTGATCCTCTACTGATCTTCCTGTGAAGTTTGCCTGTTTGACTCAAGATATCTACTGACCCTCTACTGATTCTCTATAGATCCTCTACTGATCCACTGCACTGCATTTCTACTGACCCTCCGATCGTTTGGGACAGAGTGGACATGTGCATCCTTCACCTCCTATGCACATGTCCAGCCCTGTCGCATAAAAGAAGCTCCATCTAGGGTCCCCCTTCCTTGACGACCTCTGCGATCTGGCGTCCTTGGACGTAATAAGCATCCATCGCTTTGTCAAAAGCTCCGGTTGGTTTTGTTAGTCCCTGAGTGGCCTAATGGTTTGATCCATGGTATCACAAAGGACCTTCACTGATCTAAGTGTGTCTGCACTCTCGTGTGGACAGCCAACCTTACCTAACCTTGGGAAAGAGTGGCGATTTTCTCGCGCGCTGGAAACATGCCCTCACAGCACGCTCACTCTCGCCAACGTACATATTCATCATTTCGGGATGAAATTGTTTCCAGCTTCATTGGCAATTGCCTTGACGAGTAGAGTTTTGCCGCAACCGGGAGGGCCACAAAGCAATACACCAGATGGCGCGGATAGTCCTAATTTGTCAAGCTTCTCGGGGAACTTCACTGGAGCCAATACGGCCAGTTTAAGTTCCTCTCGAATGTCCTGCAGAGATCCGACGTCATCCCAGGTAACATCTGGAATTGTAATGAAGCCTTCTCGTTTCGCCGATGGTTGTACCACCTTCACCGCGTTTTTGAAGTCCTCCAGCGTAATACAGAAGTCTGTTATGTCTTGCACATCGATTGCTGCGTTGTCCAGCATGTTAATCATCTCAAAGAGCGTTGGTTCGGGAAGTGATTCTGCACCAGGGGTGTCCTTTACTTCGGGAAGCTCATCTACATCGATGGGCTCCTCGTTGATAACTTTTTCCGGTGGTTGCTCAGTTACAGTAGAGTCGCTCTCTTCAACGTCCATTTTCTCTGTTTCCACAGCAGAACCGTTCGCGCCGGATTTTTCGGTCTTATCAGGTGTAGCGTCCTGCTTTGTTGTGGGTATCGTAGTTGAAGGAACTGCCTCATCCATCGCCGACTGTGAAACGTCTTCAGATGCGGTTTCAGTGCTGGTAGCAATTGTGTTTGTCTTTGACTTGTCCTCTTCTTTCGTTTCATCGGTAGATGAAGAGGATATCTCTTTGTTGGGCGTAGGATCTGCTTCCTCCGGTTGGCCTTCATCGATCAGATCTACAATTGTTATGTTCCTTTGATATTTCAGTTGGATTTCTTTCATTTGCTGAGAACACTCTCTCTTCACAGCGATTGTCGCAGCACGAGATACCAATGCCAGCATATCGGCGCCAACGTAACCCGATGGCAGCTCAGCAACTTTTTCGAAATCTATTTTTGGATGGACCGACAGTCCATCGCAGATGATTGTGAGTATTTCTTTGCGATCCTTGCGACTTGGTATGCGGATGGCAATCTCATGATCGAATCTACCAACTCTTCTTAGAGCTGGATCTAGAACATCTGGTCGAGTTGCAGCACCAATCACCAGCACAGCCTGTCCTCGCTCGTTTACTTTCAGACTGTCCAAGCTACTGATCAGTTGCAATACGATGCGACGTTCCATATCACGTTGAGCGGACGATTGGTTCGATGAAATTGCATCGATTTCATCGATAAACAGAACGCATGGGGAACACGCGATTGTTTGTTCGAATACATCACGAATCCTTTCTTTGGATTCACCTGTAACACCAGCGATTAATTCCGTTGCAGGTACTTCGATCATGGGCAGGCCCAATTGCCCAGCGATAGCGTGAGCCAGCAAAGTTTTACCACACCCAGACGGTCCGTGGCCTAAGGAGTCAGCATGCCCTCGCTGCAGTGTAGCCAACACCCTTCCATCGTTGCTGCCAAGACTGGCCTAAGGAGTCAGCATGCCCTTGCTGCAGTGGAGCCATCACCCTTCCATCGTTGCTGCCAAGACTGGCCTAAGGAGTCAGCATGCTCTTGCTGCAGTGGAGCCAACACCCTTCCATCGTTGCTGCCAACACAGCCCCAAGGAGTCTTATTGCTTTAGGTCATAAGGGCCATCTAATGCAGGTGGAAGGTTCTTTCTTTCTATGATCAGAGCCGTGTGCTCCAGACCTCGTCGATCAAAGGAGGGTAATAACTGGTACTAACCACTACCACTCCTCTCTTCATTTTGTTACAAAGTACATAGCTATCCCTTGCTCTAGCAGATACTCGTATCCACTGACAAGTAACCATCCGACGTGTATTTTATATTCACAAGCCATCCATCCAACTGCCTATCTCAAGATTCTATCAAGCGCACGTTCCAAGCACATCAGACGATTCCTAGAAATCGGATCATCTCAACGCGTTCAACCATCAGTTTGAACTGAATTCTCCTGAACGTGCAAAATGTTGAAAAGCACTTCCTCATGGCATACCGCCAATACCAATCAGGGGATGACGAAACCATTCCAAAAATATACCCAAAACCCCGCACAACGCCACAATTAAATGCGAAGTAATGCGAACGTGCATGCATTTCAAAAGCGACAATGACCACGCGGCGAAGATGGAACCGTCGTGGTGTCGTGGTGTGGATGATTTCACTTTTTCTTTCACCACCCAGAGCAACTCTTTGACTACGGCGTCGGCATCGGCGTCGGGGGTTTATTGTGTATTTTTGTCCAAATTTTGACGGAAAAATGTGCCAATTAGCGAACATGAAATCGCTGATCTACTGACCCGCTAATTGCTAATGTGTGTCTGATGTGGCGAGAGCTATTGTGTGTATTGTCGAAAGGATTTCGGCCCCGGTTTGATGGATTTCCAAGGTCAGTTCGATCTAATTGGACGACTTGCTAATCAATTTTGCAGTAAAATTGATTGACAAACGGTAGAGGCTGTTAGCGCGGCGATTTGTCATTTATTGAGAAACTGAAAGTGTTTAGCACGGTTTGATGGATTACAACACAACAGAGTGCATGTGTGTGTCTTCAAATTGGTCCAAGGTTAGCTGCATGATGCAGCATTCAAATGCTGCTCTTTAAACTGAAAATACTTCCTCTTCATCGTGCAGTAACTACAGTCGTGGGAAGCTGCAAGACCTTCAATTTGCCAGGATCATTCCTGCTGAGATTCAGCAATCTGAAGACATAGTGGTTGCATGGTTCAAAGGGGCTGTCTGCATTCCCAACTGGCCCTGGCACTTAAAGAGCTGTTGGGTGAACATTTTTTTTTTTATTCCCAAACTATGGACCGAGATTGAAGTCGTCTTCATGCCTAAGGCAGGAAAGAACTCGTATGTGGAGTCAAAGGGCCTCCTAACGCTAGAGAAGCTGATTGATGTCCACCTGCGCCAGAACACACGTATTCGCCCAACTAAGCTCTCTGCGTCCCAACATGCATGGTTAGCTTAGGACGCACTTAGATCAGTAAAGATGCATTGTGATGCCACGGATCTACCATTAGACCACTCAGGGACTAATTCAAACTAACCGGAGCTTCTGACAAAGCGATGGATGCTCATGACGCCATATCGTCGAGTTCATGAAGGAAGGGCTTATGATCCCTAAAGACGCCAAATCGCCATCATTGGTAATCAAGGCTGAAGGGTTACAGTTCCATAGCAAACCATGCTGTGCGATGGAACCCTCTAACTCAGGATGGCAGAAGACCTGGCGGTCCGAGGAGAACATGGCGCAGAACAGTCGAGAAGGAGGCACGGCAGTTAGGAAAAAGTTGAGGAGAACTCAGACATATTGCCAGAAACCGTACACGATGGCGCGTAGGCGTAGTAGAGGCCCTAAGACCCACAAGGGGATACAGGACATAAGTAAGTAAGTAAAGCTGAAACTGAATCATCTAAGAGGCCCCTAGATAGACCATTCTTTTACGCGAACGGGTTGGACATGTGCGTAGCAAGTGAAGGATCTTTTCCTCCTCTTCCTCGTCCCTACAGCTCCTACAGAAGTTAAAGAGAAGGGACCAAGTCTCTTGGTATGTTAGCCCATAAGAGGACGATAACGCAGCTGATCTGTGATCGCTTTAGCTTAACCAACTCTGCGCTGATCCATTTCTGGACATTTCTGGTAGAGCTTAGGCCAGATCTGTCTGGATATATGTATGACACCTCCTGACGTCCATTCATTGTCTTGATGATAGCGTCCAGCTTAAGTAGAAGTTTGCACGTTTACCGCTTTTGTATGCTTGCCGGCATTCTTCAGCAAACCAAAGGCTTCATTGTGATGGCCTCTGCATCTCTGATGGCTTGTGTTAGCAACATTGCCACTGGTCTTCCGCACTGCTGCCGGCATAAGACTTAGATTAACAAAGGCTCTGGTCATCTCTCGCGATTGTACCCGTCCTTGGTTTCACTGCGTTCTGATATCCGCATCTGTACTTTGGCAGTGATCCGAGTCCACGTTACCGAACAACCAGTATACTGGAGGAGTGCCTTCAAAAGAGGGCCCTATCTCGTCAAGACGTGGGAACCACGTACTAGCTGCGACAAAGTCGACTAACCTCAACCCGCTTTCGGATGCATTGTCTGCAAGTTGTGCTTCCCAACCACGCTGCTATAGACGTCCTCTTTTGCTAGCTTTGCGTTGAAGTCGTCCAGGACGACGCTCACGTGTCTTGTCCAAGAGCTGGTGGAAGTCATTCATCTTCCCGTGAGAGGAGTGAGCCAGAAACTCCTTCAACGTGGCTAAGTGCTCAAACGTCTTGTCCAAGAGCTGGTAGAAGTCATTCATCTTCCCGTGAGAGGAATGAGCCAGAAACTCGTTCAACGTGGCTAAGTGCTCATACGTGTTGTCCAAGAGCTGGTAGAAGTTATTCATCGTCTCGTGAGAGGCGTGAGCCAGAAACTCGTCTTGTCCAAGAGCTGCTAGAAGTCATTCATCATCTCGTGAGAGGCGTGAGCCAGAAACTCATTCAACGTGGCTAAGTGCTCAAACGTCTTGTCCAAGAGCTGGTAGAAGTCATTCATCTTCCCGTGAGAGGCGTGAGCCAGAAACTCATTCGCATACGGGAAACTCAAGACTTCTAGCCTTAGTCTGCCTCTCCTCTAGAGCACAATGGATCCTTTTGAGATCCGTGTGCAAGCTACATCCATTCGATGCAGCTAACCCCTTTAACCCAACCGAAGTCTGCCTCTAATAACAAATCTGCACCCGAATAGACGCAGTTCTTGTTGTCTTCGTAGCAATCGCCGTAGTAGATGTCACAGCTGCCTATCACATCGCGGTAACGTCTGCTTTTCAGCAGCTTAAGTCCTCCGCAAGTTGTTCGACTGCACGTGGTTTGTAGAGGGACCTAACATTCCACGTGCAGGGATCGTCAGCAGTGAAATCATCCATATCCGAGGCTGTTGCTTCGTATACAATATCCGATGAAGGAACTAGGCACTCAGCGGACACCAAGGAGGTGGTGGAGAGTAGAAGTTGGTAGGCCTGCCTCTTGACCACCAATTTGGAGGAAGGTACGCTGCCATCTGGAGCAAGAAGAAGTGCCCTCGCTCTCGTTTGCTGCCTTCACTCTCCGTTGAAGGAACTAGACACTCAGCGGACATCAAGGAGGTGGTGGCGAGTAGAAGTTGGTAGGCCTGCATCTTGACCACCAATTTGGAGAAAGGTACGCTGCCATCTGGAGCAAGAAGAAGTGCCCTCGCTCTCGTTTGCTGCCTTCACTCTCCGTTGAAGGGACTAGACACTCAGCGGACACCAAGGAGGTGGTGGCGAGTAGAAGTTGGTAGGCCTGCCTCTTGACCACCAATTTGGAGGAAGGTACGCTGACATCTGGAACAAGAAGAAGTGCCCTCGCTCTCGTTTGCTGCCTCCAATCTCCATTGAAGGAACTAGGCACTCAGCGGACACCAAGGAGGAGGTGGAGAGTAGAATATGGTAGGCCTGCCTCTTGACCACGAATTTGGAGGAAGGTACGCTGCCATCTGGAACAAGAAGAAGTGCCCTCGCTCTCGTTTGCTGCTTCCAATCTCCGCTGAAGGAACTAGGCACGCAGCGGACACCAAGGAGGTGGTGGCGAGTAGAAGTTGGTAGGCCTGCCTCTTGACCACCAATTTGGAGGAAGGTACGCTGCCATCTGGAGCAAGAAGAAGTGCCCTCGCTCTCGTCTGCTGCATCCAATCTCCGATGAAGGAACTAGAACCTCAGCGGACACCAAGGAGGTGGTGAAGAGTAAGTTGGTAGGCCTGCCTGTTGACCACAAATTTGGAGGAAGGTACGCTGCCATCTGGAGCAAGATGAAGTGCCCTCGCTCTCGTTTGCTGCCTCCAATCTCCGTTGAAGGAACTAGACACTCAGCGGACACCAACGAGGAGGTGCAGAGTAGAAGATGGTAGGCTTGCCTCTTGACCACCAATATCGGTCGAGCTAGTCTTACATTTGCTTGTGCGCTTCAGTGAAAGATCTTAAAGCACTCCATTGGCTTCCTTGACCTTGGCGTCCATGCATAGATCACAGGTGTCATCCTCCAGAAGATCCAGCTTCTTCAGATGATACCTGAAATTCCGATGATCTCTAGATAACGCTGCCACCCATTCCAGTCCTCCTCGCTCCAGGCTTAGAAAATCTCTACCCGTGGTGGTAGTTGGCCGTTTTTGCCTGCCTCATACTTTCAGCAGTTGACCACCACCTTCTCTGGGTATCCGGCTGTGGCCCAGTTGTTGATCAGGTGCTCCAACATTCCAAGCAAATGGTTCTAGACCATAGAGCTCAGAGGTTGACTCTTGCTTTGCTATTGAGTCCAATTGCAGCAAATGGTTCCAGACTAGAGGTTGACCTCCTTGCTTTGCTAGAGAGTCCGCCTTTTTGTTACCCTCAGTCCCTACGTGCCCCCCTCACCCAGAGCAGCGTCATTTCATTTCGAAATGAGCACCCATTGAGTTTCTGAACACATTTGAATGCCAATGATGTCTTGATGTCTGTTTGTTCCATGGGTCTAGTGCTGACGCAACCCTGCCAACAAGACAATCATGTCGGCTTGATAAGTAGATAAGTGGACACCCTGGGATGTTGGAAAAAGGACGTTTTTGTCGCAAGTGCAAGGGTGGTCTGTGGTTCTACGTGCAACTGCTACTAAGCTAAGCATGCGTACACAATTGAACTTGGAGACTTCACATTTAAGACTCGTTTAAGGCTGGTAACAACACTTAACAGTGTCGTGTGGGTCTCCTGACTTCACACCAACTCACAGTGTTGGCTTACAAAGCTATCCACCCCTCATCCATGAAGGAATCTTAAGGTGAACTGCTGCAGCACTCACCAAATCAGCATCGAACATTTGTCACCTGACGCAGTGGTCCATTGTACTAACAGAGAGACAAATTCTGGTGTACCCTGGTTTATTGGAATTTTCTTGACTTCAGCTTACGCGGATCAACTTGCCCAGGTTCTATACTGACAGACTCAGGGATCCCCCTAACAATTCTGGGGTCATCTAGCCTTAGAAGCAGAAACAATCAACAGCGCAGTGCAGAGAAACCATCTTGTCTTTTGTCGGGATAGGAAACGCCCAACTGGAGCACTGAGATGCAAGTGGTCCATTGTACTTCCAGAGAGCGGAAGCCTGGTCTCCCCATTTTATTGAAATTTTCTTGCAAGTAAGCACTTACAGGACCACCACTCCACAGGTCAGCATCGCACATCTGCCACCTGGCACAAGTGGTTCATTGTACTTCGAGAGCAAAAGCCTGGTTTACCCATTTCATTGGAATTTTCTTGACTTCAGTGATTAGGAGCTTACGCGGATAAACTTGCTCAACATTATCAGGTTCCATACTGAGAGACTCAGGGATCCCATCCCCACCATCTAGCCCTAGAAGCAGAAACAATTAACAGCGCAGTGGAGAGGAAGCATCTTTTCTTTTTTTGGGATAGGATACGCTCAACTGGAGCACTGAGATGCAAGTGGTCCATTGTACTTCCAGAGAGCGGAAGCCTGGTCTCCCCATTTTATTGAAATTTTCTTGCAAGTAAGCACTTACAGGACCACCACTCCACAGGTCAGCGTCGAACGCGTCGAACATTTGTCACCTGACGCAAGTGGTCCATTGTACTTCTAGAGACCGCAAGCCTGGCTTACACATTTCATTGGAATTTTCTTGACTTCAGTGATGAGGAGCTTACAGTACCACCACTCGCCACATCAGCATCGCAAATCCGCCATTTGATAGGGGCAAAGGCAGGACACTCCGCAGTATCGTCGCCAGGATCACAGAAGCCAACAGATGCTCTAAGTGTAACCCTGCACCTGATCCTCCTCGAATTTCATTGTAAGACTGACTTGGTACCAACCTATCATCGGCACCAATTAAATGCGATGAATCTCTTAATCGAAACACAAATCAGGTTCACTACCCATCACCCCCACTTGAAGCTCATCCACTGACCCAAGGCACAGCGTTTCGATTTTGAAACTTTTATCAGATTTGAATTTGAATCAACACCTGGTGGAGAAACCACCATTCCATGTAACCAGAGTTGTAAAACTGCCAAAATTCCAATCCAACTTGTATCCGCTTATAAATGAATTGAAATCCAACGATCTGCCGGATGTGAGGCGCGTAAGGCGGCGCCGCACGGCAGTATGCCAAGAATTTCTTCTCCAAGAATCTCGCTCCCCTCTGGTATGTCAACTTCTCCCACCGAACTGCAACACTTTGTTGTCAGATGCAAAGTGAAAGAAACCATTGTAATCTTGGTTTTTTCTTTTAATTTGCAAATGGAACGCAGTTATGCAGAAAATCGATATATATCGGTGGACGGTGGACGGTGGACGGTGCTGAAGTTTATTTGTTTTCTTCTGCCATAAACCCGACCTGCTGTTGTGCTTTGTGTTTCGCTTTCCGTTTTCTCGCGTCTCGCTTGTGAAAGTTGCAAACAACTAAACAAATTAAATAATAAGTAAGAGTATGTTGTGTGTGTGTGCACTCGTACTTGGTAAGAAGTTGCAAGATCGATTGACGGAATGAATGGCTGAATTCTCATCCGATAGTGGCTGACCTTAGACTCGTACTCGTACAACAAAAGCAAACTTTTTCATTTTCATTTCGAAAGTATCGTAACATTTTTTTTTTCTTTTTGCTGTTTTCTTGTAGACCATAACAAAGCAATTAAATTTACCATAAAGTGGATCGTTATTGTAAAGTTCAACCGTTATATGCTGGACTATATGATTTCGAACGCAGAAGCAAACTTTGGCCTTAATAGGTTTCCATAGATACTACATGCGCTCGTATGAGATACAAAGTGAACTCGTTCGATTTGGAAGAAGTGGTAAGTTCTGCACTGATCCATTGTACAAGTGCTTCTTCTTCTTTCTATTTCTGTGGGAATGCGATCTAAACTCAGGGGATCGTAACCCTAACACTTCATTGCTTTTCTACTGATCTTCTATTGATCCTCAACTGATCATCTACTGATCCTCTACTGATCGTCTAATGATCTTCTACTGATCTGCCTGTGGAGTTTGCCTGTTTGACTCAAGGAATCACAACTCTCCCACTTCACTCCATTTCTACTGATCCTCTTCTGATTCTCTATTGATCCTCTACTGATCCTCTACTGATCCACTAATGATCCTCTACTGATCTCTACCGATCTGCCTGTGGAGTTTGCCTGTTTGACTCAAGGAATCACAACTCTCCCACTTCACTGCATTTCTATTGATCCTCTTCTGATTCTCTACTGATCCTCTACTGATCCTCTATTGATCCTCAACTGATCATCTACTAATCTTCTAATGATCCTCACTGATCCTCTACTGAACGTCTACTGATCTGCCTGTGGAATTCGCCTCTTTGACTCAAGGAATCACCACCCTCCCACTTCATTGCTTTTCTACTGATCTTCTATTGATCCTCAACTGATCCTCTACTGATCCTCTATTGATCGTCTACTGATCCTCTACTGATCCTCACTGCTTCTCTATTGATCATCTACTGATCTGCCTGTGGAATTCGCCTATTTGACTCAAGGAATCACTACCCTCCCACTTCACTGCACTTCTAGTGATCATCGACTGATCCTCTCCTAATCCTCTACTGATCCTCCACTGATCCGCCTGTGGAGTTCGCCTGTTTGACTCAAGGAACCACAACTCTCCCACTTCACTGCATTTTTACTGATCCTCTTCTGCTTCTCTAATGATCCTCTACTGATCCTCTACTGATCCTCTCCTAATCTTCTACTGATCCTCCACTGATCCGCCTGTGGAGTTCGCCTGTTTGACTCAAGGAATCACAACTCTCCCACTTCACTGCATTTCTGCTTTCCTCTACTGATGCTCTACTGATCCTCTACTGACCTGCCTGTGTAGTTTGCCTAACTAGTCCATTGTACTTCCAGAGAGGACAAGCCTGGTTTACCCATTTAATTGGAATTTTCTTGCATGCAAGCACTTAGAGTACCACCACTTCCCACATCAGCATCGAACATCAGCCACCTGACGCAAGTGGTCCATTGTACTTCCAGAGAGCACAAGCCTGGTTAACCCATTTTATTGAAATTTCCTTGACTTCAGTGATGAGGAGCTTACAGTACACCACTAGCCATATCAGCACCGAAAATCTGCCATCTGATACAGGACGCTCTTAGAGAAACTTTTCCGCCGTGTCGTCGCCCGGATAACAGGAGCATTGAGGTCTTGTCGAACAGATGCTCTAAGTGTGATCCTGCGCCTAATCCCCCTCGAATTTCATTGCAACTGGTTGCTACTGGTTAATACCCAATCTCGCTTCCCCTAATTTGCGAATCGCGGCTGGAACAGCCTTACTAGCTGTGTACCATGTCAGGAAAGCCATGGCCCAGTTACAGCAAACCCAAGTCAAACGCGTTACTAGACAAATCAAGGTCAGATATTGCCAGAGCTGTAGCTATTATTACAGGCCACTGGCCAGTTGGGGACCAAGCTTGTTATCCGTCGCAATACCTTTTGTAGAAGCTGCAAGGGCATCAATGAGAAGGCATGTCCATGGCACTTCCTATGCAGATGACCAGCCCTAGCGAGGACCAGAAAACACACTGCAGGTAAACCATTCTTTGAGGATCTGAATGAGATAGCTGACAAGAGGAGAGACTTCATCTGAACTTCACGAGCTGGGCTTAAGCTCATCATCCTTTCACAGCCAACAACACTCTCAGACAAACTGGTGTGCACGGGTTTGTGTTTACTTTCTGAACCACAACTCTACCTACCTACCTACCATTATTGCCCACTCCACAAGCATCTTCTTCGTCTTCTTCCTATTTTGACGAAGTTATGATCCGAAAACAAGGGATCATAACCCTCCCACTTCACCGCATTTCCACTGATCCCCCTGTGAGGTTCGCAATAAGCGTCGCAGACTGTAATACCACTTAGTCCTAGCCTGACGAAAGCCAAGTGGCTCTGCAGTCCTTTCTACTGAGAGACAGCAAGAGTGCCGCTAATTTCTTACAGACGCACGTCCGGAAGCATTGGCCAACCGTGAGAAACCCAACTGTCAAGCCTTAACCAAGGACCCGACGCAGGTTCGGATCATGAGAAAAGCTATTCTGAGCCTTGGATGGCATTCTTGTCGAAGATCTCGTTCTCCAGGATCCCAGATTAGAGACACGGAATTCAGCCTTAGGACTGAGTTCAAAGAAGGAAGGAAGTGGCTCCTGACTGTCACTACAGACGCCTGTTCCTTACAACACTGAGTTCAAAGAAGGAAGGAAGTGGTTCCTGACTGTCACTACAGACGCCTGTTCCTTACAACACTGAGTTCAAAGAAAGGAAGGAGGTCGCTCCTGACTGTCACTACAGACACCTGTTCCTTACAACACTGAGTTCAAAGAAGGAAGAAAGTGGCTCCTGACTGCCACTACAGACGCCTGTTCCTTACAACACTGAGTTCAAAGAAGGAAGGAAGTGGCTTCTGACTGTCACTACAGACGCCTGTTCCTTACGGCACTGAGTTCAAAGAAGGAAGAAAGTGGCTTCTGACTGTCACTACAGACGCCTGTTCCTTACAACACTGAGTTCAAAGAAGGAAGGAGGTGGCTCCTGACTGTCACTACAGACGCCTGTTCCTTACAACACTGAGTTCAAAGAAGGAAGGAGGTCGCTCCTGACTGTCACTACAGACGCCTGTTCCTTACAACACTGAGTTCAAAGAAGGAAGGAAGTGGCTTCTGACTGTCACTACAGACGCCTGTTCCTTACAACACTGAGTTCAAAGAAGGAAGGAGGTGGCTCCTGACTGTCACTACAGACGCCTGTTCCTTACAACACTGAGTTCAAAGAAGGAAGAAAGTGGCTCCTGACTGCCACTACAGACGCCTGTTCCTTACAACACTGAGTTCAAAGAAGGAAGGAAGTGGCTCCTGACTGTCACTACAGACGCCTGTTCCTTACAACACTGAGTTCAAAGAAGGAAGGAAGTGGTTCCTGACTGTCACTACAGACGCCTGTTCCTTACAACACTGAGTTCAAAGAAAGGAAGGAGGTCGCTCCTGACTGTCACTACAGACACCTGTTCCTTACAACACTGAGTTCAAAGAAGGAAGAAAGTGGCTCCTGACTGCCACTACAGACGCCTGTTCCTTACAACACTGAGTTCAAAGAAGGAAGGAAGTGGCTTCTGACTGTCACTACAGACGCCTGTTCCTTACAACACTGAGTTCAAAGAAGGAAGGAAGTGGCTCCTGACTGTCACTACAGACGCCTGTTCCTTACAACACTGAGTTCAAAGAAGGAAGGAGGTGGCTCCTGACTGTCACTACAGACGCCTGTTCCTTACAACACTGAGTTCAAAGAAGGAAGAAAGTGGCTCCTGACTGTCACTACAGACGCCTGTTCCTTACAACACTGAGTTCAAAGAAGGAAGAAAGTGGCTCCTGACTGTCACTACAGACGCCTGTTCCTTACAACACTGAGTTCAAAGAAGGAAGGAGGTGGCTCCTGACTGTCACTACAGACGCCTGTTCCTTACGGCACTGAGTTCAAAGAAGGAAGAAAGTGGCTCCTGACTGCCACTACAGACGCCTGTTCCTTACAACACTGAGTTCAAAGAAGGAAGGAAGTGGCTCCTGACTGTCACTACAGACGCCTGTTCCTTACAACACTGAGTTCAAAGAAGGAAGGAGGTGGCTCCTGACTGTCACTACAGACGCCTGTTCCTTACAACACTGAGTTCAAAGAAGGAAGGAGGTGGCTCCTGACTGTCACTACAGACGCCTGTTCCTTACAACACTGAGTTCAAAGAAGGTAGAAAGTGGTTCCTGACTGTCACTACAGACGCCTGTTCCTTACAACACTGAGTTCAAAGAAGGAAGGAGGTCGCTCCTGACTGTCACTACAGACACCTGTTCCTTACAACACTGAGTTCAAAGAAGGAAGAAAGTGGCTCCTGACTGCCACTACAGACGCCTGTTCCTTACAACACTGAGTTCAAAGAAGGAAGTAAGTGGCTTCTGACTGTCACTACAGACGCCTGTTCCTTACAACACTGAGTTCAAAGAAGGAAGGAAGTGGCTCCTGACTGTCACTACAGACGCCTGTTCCTTACAACACTGAGTTCAAAGAAGGTAGAAAGTGGCTCCTGACTGTCCCTACAGACGCCTGTTCCTTACAACACTGAGTTCAAAGAAGGAAGGAGGTGGCTCCTGACTGTCACTACAGACGCCTGTTCCTTACAACACTGAGTTCAAAGAAGGAAGGAGGTGGCTCCTGACTGTCACTACAGACGCCTGTTCCTTACAACATAGTTCATGGCCATTAGGATTGCCCAAGTTTCCGCTTGGAAAACAGAGAGGTGAAGCCTTATGTTGTCATCTTCCACGAAGACAACAGCACTAGACTCTTTGACTGGTTTTGGAGCTTAGAGCCATTCCTGGTTCAGACTCCAGCCGAAGCCAGTCCTGAACATAAGGACAGCTGACTCTGAATTTGCGTACCAGCCGAAATTCTTGTGTCATTGCATCAGGAGCATATTCATGAGACCGGAGGTGAAGGATAAGTGCCGCGCTAGGTCGTCAAAACTCCAGTGTGGATTGTACCCCGTCTAAGAAGATGGATGGATCACGATATGACTATCAAGAGGAGATACGCTCAACAATGCATCTAGAGCAGAGCCAGGTGTACGCGGTAAAGCTCCTGTAGCACACTAAAGTACATATTCAGGTCCTGTTGCCATACACTGTCGGTTCGTGTGACTTACTGAACAGAAACATCAGTTGCGCAGTGGATCTTAAGAGGCTCACGACGTTTGTCTTGACTGTTTTGGTTCTTAGCTGCACTCCGCTTCTTCTTCTTTCTATTTCGGCGAGGTTATGGTCTGAACTCAAGGGATCGCAACCCTCCCACTTCACTGTATTTCTACTGATTCTCTACTGATTCTCTACATATCCTCTACTGATCCTCAAATGATTCTCTGCTGATCCTCTACTGATCGTCTACTGATCCGCCTGTGGAGTTTGCCTGTTTGATTCAAGGAATCGTAACCACTCCCATTTCACTGTATTTCTACTGATTCTCTACTGATGCTCTCCTCAACTGATCCTCTACTGATCTTCCGGTGGAGTTCGCCTGTTTGACTCAAGATATCGTAACCCTCCCACTTCACTGCATTTCTACTGATCCTCTACTGATTCCCTATAGATCCTCTACTGATCATCTACTGATCCGCAACTGATTCTCTACTGATCATCTGCTGATTGCCTGTGGAGTTCGCCTGTTTAACTCAAGGAAGCACAACCTTCCCACTTTCCTGCATTTCTACTGATCCTCTGCTGATCCTCTACTCATTCTGTACTAATCCTCTACTGATCTGCCTGTGGAGTTCGCCTGTTTGATTCAAGGAATCATTTCACTGTATTTCTACTGATTCTCTACTGATGCTCTACTCATCCTCAACTGATCCTCTACTGATCTGCCTGTGGCGTTCGCCTGTTTGACTCAAGGGATCGTAACCCTCTCACTTCCTTCCATTTCTACTGATCCTCTGCTGATTCTCTACTGATCCTCAACTGATCCTCTACTAACTCTCCAGTGATCCTCTACTGATCTACCTGTGGCGTTCGCCTGTTTGACCTCAGGAAATATAGGCAGGCCTCCCGATTTTGGATCACTTCGTTGCTGAGGCAAACCAAATGCTAGTGTTGCTGCACTTGTGTGATCCAGGAGTTCTTAGGCCTGCCTCTGGGTCCAAATGGTCTCTTCTTTGAACAAGACAATACCAGCTGAGCTGGTCGTAGTCTATTGATCGTGAGATGGTTTCTTTGACATGAAGGCATCCACGGATCAGCTAACTTCGGACATTCGATTCAGCTTTGTCACCTCTTCTGTCATGCGAGTAGGATTCAGTAAGGATACCGATAACGTAGCTGATCCGTTATCACTTTAGCATAACCAGCTCGGCATAGTTGTTTCTGAAACAGCTCAGGCCAGATATGTCTCCAATTATGACACGATGAGTCATTTTCCCGTCTGTAGTTGGTTCTTTGAATAGCATCCGGCTCTAGTAGATGTTTACATGTAGCGAGGGGTATGATCAGAATCCTTATAGTCGTACCCTGTCTGTTGAGCTTGTCAGCCTTGCAGTTTGAGGGAACAACTCTGCGGTCTGGCACCCAGCATAGGTGAATGTTGAATTGCTCCGTCATCTCCGTGGGAGACAAATGGTAGTCAGAGGTGCTCTTCGATGTGAAGGAGCACTACGCCAGGGACTTGATTGCCTGGCAGACATTGCTTTACATTTCAACCAGGAGACGGCTTCCTTGGATCGCCTGAAAAGCCCTACAGTTCAGTGATTCTCATTCTTTGAAAGAGAGTCGTTGAATCAGAGAGCCCTACATTGGTCTAGAAGGCAGAAGGTTGAGCTTTTCAGAGAAGACACTGCAACCGACCCCCTATTCGGCATTGGAGCCATTTGTGTAGAACTACCATCCAAAGGGGGAACATCATCCCAATCACTGCGTTGAGGAATGCTCGTTCGGAAGTTACGATCTCAAATCTCTTTGGGCGAGGTGTAGTCCATGTTTTCATGGATAAAGTCGAGGGTGGGCAGCTCAATGACTGGATTTTAGTCTGATGGTGGTACTGGCAGTGCGGTGAACATCCCTATCAAGAGCCGGCCACCAAACGACCATGCCATACTGTAGTATAGTCCTGGTAATGGACACGTACAGCCAGTGTGTGCTTGGAGGTTGCATACCCCAGCTTACTTCATTTTTCCACGAATAGAAGCAACTAGGTACGGAAATATGGAGTTTGTCCTGCCATCGGGAGGACACATTTGTAAGGCATTCGTGTCCATTACTCAACGCCAGTGTCTGCTTGGAGGTTGCATACCCCAGCTTACTTCATTTTTCCGCGAATAGAAGCAACTAAGTACGGAAATATGGAGTTTGTCCTGCCATCAGGAGGACACATTTGTAAGGCATTCGTGTCCATTACTCAACGCCATTGTGTGATTGGAGGTTGCATACTTAAGCAACCAAGTACGAAAATATGGATTCTATTGGGGCATTGCCCTACCATCGGGATAGGGATTACTCACTCCCATTTGTAAGGCATTCGTGTTCGTTACTCAATGCCAACGAATAACAAAAGACCTCCAGCCAGTTACACAAACCAAATCCAAATCAACAGGGAAATGGATTGGAATCTTGTTTGTCCATGGACACTCGTGAAAGGTGACAACACTTTCGGGGTTTTTTTCTTCAGAGATTGGGACATTGAACCCCACACACCAACATATGTGCATACCTTTGCAAATATTTGCAACTCAGGAAGGGAGATACCGAAAGTATCTTCAAGTTCTTTCAACAAATCCACACGACAAACAAAGAACTGTGAACGACTGATTGTCCCTCGCGTAGGTACAGCACAAAACCAAACACACGTAGGGGGGTTAATGACACGGGGTAACGTTGTCTTTACACAAATTTACGTGCCTCGACGAAGAATGGTATAAAGCACACCGACATGCGACAAATTTCATTCCAAGTTACGAGCACAAGACAAGAGGTCTAACCACACCGAATGGCCACACCCATCGTGAAGCTTTATGATTTATTTTTGCCTCAAATCTGAAGATACATGTCCTAAGGTCAGCCAGCTTTACCTACCCAATTCCGTGGAATTCGTTTGGTTTTTTCCTTTTTATTTCCACCTTTGGCGTTGGTGTAAGCGAACGTGACTGCAATACGGGATGGGGGGTGATTGTTAGATTGTCAACTGTCGGTTGAGGTAATACCCTGGTTATGGTAATGGTGATTGCTGTTACCGAACAAGAAGATGGAGAGGAAATGATAAATATAAATGCAACTGGTGGACAGTAGCTGCAGCTAAGTTGACTGTTGGACTTTTCGATGAAATAAGATACGACAGGGAGTGACCAGACAGACCTTCAAGCACTCTATCGGGTGTAGCGTCATACTGAGAGTGCGTAAGGACTTAAGGACGACTGGGAATCATTTTCGAATCTTCTTCTTCTTCTTCTTCCTTTTATCAGCGAGGTTATGATCCGAAAATAAGGGATCATAACCCTCCAACTTCACTGCATTCGAATATTTAGAAAAATTCCAGTGGAAGTAACTCCAAAGGTTGGATCTAGGGACTCTCTACCAGCACACCTTCACATCCAGGCTACATGAGTTTGTGGTATCAAAACGCCACCTAATGCTAATTGGGTTCCACGTTTCTAAGAAGAACCACCACCCTAACCTACTTACCTACCTACCTACCAGTCTTCTTCCTCTTCTCCTTGACTGTGACTTTGTTTGTTGTCAGATAGAGACGGTTTCACAAAGGACCTTCACTGGTCTAAGTGTGTCTGCACTCTCGTGTGGACAGCCAACCTAACCTAACCTAACCTAGAGACGGTTTCAAACCCATCCTGTGACATTCAAGAACTGTTCAACTCTGTTCGATTAGGTTAGAGTGGGCAGACTATGCCCATTGTGGTACCACATGGATCTATCATCCTCAGGGAGAACTATCCCTAGATCCAGTTGGAGCTTGTTATGAAGCGAGCACTGGAGGCTGCAGATGCTAACGTTAGCTAGCTCACCTAGATTGCCAAAGAGGTAGGCTCCTAAGTGTAGTCTTTTGCGAGCAGAGGGGACCTGGCACGGACGTGCGTCTGTAAAAAATCAGTGGCAGTGCTGCGTTCTCTCAGGGGAAAAGATTGCAGAGCCACTTCGCTTTCGCTAGGTGCTTGTGAGAGGGCGATGATACTGCGAGTATCCTGCCTTTGCTCGTATCAGGTGGCACATTTCCAGTGCCGATGTGGTGCATGCTGGTGCTGTAAGCTCCTCATCAGTGAAGTGCTTACTTGGCTTCCCTAGGAAGACAATGAAACCAGGGTCATATTCTCTGGTAGCTCGCTTAGATTTTCGAAGAGGTAGACTCCTAAGTGCAGTCTTCTGCGACACTTCAAACAACTCTGTGACACTTTGCTCTGAAATTTCCTTAAAACTGTTGGAAAAGGGTTTGCTTAGGGTTCGATGTCGGGCTATACTTCAAGCCGGGTACCCTCAGAGGAAGTGGGAGGGAGTCTTCTTTTCATTTACATTTTTGCAACTGCGGCAGTGTGCTTTATAAGGGATGTCCCACCTGTGCTAATCGCTGTAATTCGTGCAGCGTCTGCCCGAGTCCTTTTCTCAAGTTCTCCTGTCCTGGCCCAGTTATGGTTTGGCCAGATCTGCCTAGAAATGACGCAACTCTGCAGACTGTTCCACCTTTTACTAGCCACCGATAGAATGTGTTAAAAATGTTCGCTCTTGACAGTTCCTATCGGAACAGGGACTTCCTCTGCAAATGATCTGTCAAAGGCAGACTCCCTTCTTGTTCCCCTCTATATTGCTTGTACCTGGCTCTTGACAATTCCCATTGGAACGAGGACTACCTCTGCAAAGGATCTATCAAGGGCAGACTCCCTGCTTTGACCTAGCTCTTGACAATTCCCATTGGATCGAGGACTACCTCTGCAAAGGATCTATCAAGGGCAGACTCCCTGCTTGTTCCCCTCTATACTGCTTTGACCTGGCTCTTGACAATTCCCATTGAAACGAGGACTACCTCTGCAAAGGATCTATCAAGGGCAGACTCCCTGCTTTGATCTAGCTCTTGACAATTCCCATTGGATCGAGGACTACCTCTGCAAAGGATCTATCAAGGGCAGTCTCCCTGCTTGTTCCTCTCTATATTGCTTTGACCTGGCTCTTGACAATTCCCATTGGAACGAGGACTACCTCTGCAAAGGATCTATCAAGGGCAGACTCCCTGCTTGTTCCCCTCTATACTGCTTTGACCTGGCTCTTGACAATTCCCATTGGAACGAGGACTACCTCTGCAAAGGATCTATCAAGGGCAGACTCCCTGCTTGTTCCTCTCTATGTTGCTTTGACCTGGCTCTTGACAATTCCCATTGGAACGAGGACTACCTCTGCAAAGGATCTATCAAGGGCAGACTCCCTGCTTGTTCCTCTCTATGTTGCTTTGACCTGGCTCTTGACAATTCCCATTGGAACGAGGACTACCTCTGCAAAGGATCTATCAAGGGCAGACTCCCTGCTTGTTCCCCTCTATACTGCTTTGACCTGGCTCTTGACAATTCCCATTGGAACGAGGACTACCTCTGCAAAGGATCTATCAAGGGCAGACTCCCTGCCTGTTCCCCTCTATACTGCTTTGACCTGGCTCTTGACAATTCCCATTGGAACGAGGACTACCTCTGCAAAGGATCTATCAAGGGCAGACTCCCTGCTTGTTCCCCTCTATACTGCTTTGACCTGGCTCTTGACAATTCCCATTGGAACGAGGACTACCTCTGCAAAGGATCTATCAAGGGCAGTCTCCCTGCTTGTTCCTCTCTATATTGCTTTGACCTGGCTCTTGACAATTCCCATTGGAACGAGGACTACCTCTGCAAAGGATCTATCAAGGGCAGACTCCCTGCTTGTTCCCCTCTATACTGCTTTGACCTGGCTCTTGACAATTCCCATTGGAACGAGGACTACCTCTGCAAAGAATCTATCAAGGGCAGACTCCCTGCTTGTTCCCCTCTATACTGCTTTGACCTGGCTCTTGACAATTCCCATTGAAACGAGGACTACCTCTGCAAAGGATCTATCAAGGGCAGTCTCCCTGTTTGTTCCTCTCTATATTGCTTTGACCTGGCTCTTGACAATTCCCATTGGAACGAGGACTACCTCTGCAAAGGATCTATCAAGGGCAGACTCCCTGCTTGTTCCTCTCTACGTTGCTTTGACCTGTCTCTTGACAACTCCCATTTGAACGAGGACTACCTCTGCAAAGGATCTATGAAGAGCAGACTCCCTGCTTCTTCCTCTCTATGTTTCTATGACCAGCCACTCGGAGAAGAGCGTACTAGCGACGACTACACTGTTCCACTAGCTTGGAAGACGATGTTACTGAAATCGGGAAGATTCACGAATCCGCCTGGAAGACATTGGATGGATCGAAAATGCGGAAGTAAACTGACATTGTCAATGTTTTCGCCTTTGAATCGAGCGTCGTCGGTATAAATTGCTATTTTGAGTTTCTTTGTGACTTCAACTCTTTCCCAGTCTGCTCTGGATGACACTTCCTTACCAGTCGGCTCTGGGTGATACCTCTTTCTCAGTCTGCTCTGGATGACACTTCCTTCCCAGTCTGCTCTGGACGACACCTCTTTGCCAGTCTGCTCTGGATGACACCTCTTTGCCAGTCTGCTCTGGGTGACACCTCTTTCTCAGTCTACTCTGGATGACACTTCCTTCCCAGTCTGCTCTGGACGACACCTCTTTGCCAGTCTGCTCTGGATGACACCTTTTTCCCAGTCGGCTCTAGACGGAAAGTCGACTGTGGGGTATGGTGTATTCGGTCAGAGTTTTCCCCAGTTCCTACGATCTAGCAGAGCAGCACCCTGATTCTCTAGGTCTGACCGCACTACATGCACCAATATGACGGTCAAGTGGTAGAGGAAGTGGCATGGCATCCGTGGTACCTATAGCTGTCGTTCTTTGAACTTTGTTTGATGTTTAAGTCCTTACTCAGGGCAGGTCACTAACCTAGTGAGCCATACGTATGCAAATCGCTACTGAAACCAGTATAGACATGCGCTATTCAGCTAAGGGGGTTTCAGAACAAAATCGTTAGAAGCATTAGCAGAGGAGCATGGTATGTGAGGAATACTGATAGATACCATAGAGGAGACAATTTCCAAATACACGAGAACGCTCTTCATAAAGCTGAGACCCCACATCAACCAGGAAGCAGCAAGGCTCAGTGACACCACTGGACAGACTCCAAGACTCGAGCGCGTTAGACCACTTGCCAATCGCTGGTTTCTTGAGCTAATAAGGGCTCTCAACAGCAAAGTCCTATCTCGAACAGCTGAGGGGACTCCATACTTCTTGCTTATGTCCTGTATCCCCTTGTGGGTCCTAGGGCCTCTACTACGCCTATGCGCCTCCCAGCTTTTCCCTAACTGCCGTGCCTCCTTCTCAACTGTTCTGCGCCATGTTCTCATGGAGAGGAGACTCTAGGTAAGTGGGCTGGTGTAGGGGAATAGAAAACCTCCACACTCAGGTCAGTATAGACCCATTGTGATAGGAGACTCTATATAAGATTCTGATCAGCCCAGTGCTGCTTGAAGGCAGATAAGGACGTCCTTGGTCGCTTTGAGAGAAAAATTCTTCGCCAGATATTCGGTCTCGCTTGCGTTAACGGCTTTCGGAGAAGAAGATTCAAGAAGCTGTACAGGGACATCGACTTTAGTCAACAAAACTGCGTATTGGACGTTTGAGATAGCTAGGACATGTAGAGCGAATGGACACCAACACTCCGGTCCGTGGAGCCTTCGAATCTAAACGAAAGGAACGACGCAATAGAGGGCCTCTATGCTTGCATGCCAATCTCACTTGGGTGGTGCCCTAATTTCTTTCATAATTCGTTGGCAGGACAGCGCTCACTTTGAAAATAGGCTAGGTTAGGTGTGGAGGCTGTCCTGGCTGAGTCCAGACAGACTTAAACCAAGGTTAGGTCCATTGGGGTATACCTAGGGGGATCTTAAATTATATCAGCTCGGATGTAGACTGAGAGATTTCAATGTGGCTGAGGTGGGTGACTGATTCAATCGAACCTTTAGCTTGTCGCTCCTGAGAGGTGACTCTTGTAGTTCTAACCTCGTGCAGGTCTTGAGTGAGAAAGATAGGGACCAGTTCGTAAAAAAGCTGGAAAGGGTGACTGATGCAATCGAATGAAGGCAGCACTGAGTTTCTTTCTAGAAATACCCAAGACGGGAATGTAATGAAATTTCAGCACAAGCTGGACAGTGGTTCTTGAAAAGGCTAGACTCAAGATGGCTGCCACGAATCCTTTTTGTGCAGTTCGAAACCAGCAACAAGACCGATTGTTACTGGAGAACATGGTGATTGGACAAGGAAAAGGGATTCGATGGAGTGGCGCCCCAAGAAAGCAGGGATGAGACAACAAACGTCAAAAAGGATATAGCGACAGTTTCTTGGGGCTGTAAGGATAAGCAGTAAAGAACTTCAAATCCAGGAATATCCTTCAAAAAGCCAGCTATTACCATACAGCAGTTCCAAGAATAGGAGTCGAATAAGGTCCTGTTGGCCACCACCAATCTGGCAGTGCATCAGCATGAACTAAGAAGCTATTGACTTCAAGTTGTTATCCCTAATATGAGTGGAATGCTGTAGCTACAGTCGGAGGACCGCCATTAGTCTGTATAGTTCCGCTTCTGCCCGGGAGGCCTTCTCGCCTGCGTACGGTAGGTGATCCCTGAAGCTGAGTCTCTGGTCCAGCAACACTCCCAGATACTTGATGTATGGTTTCGACTCAACGACCTGTATGGTAAGTCTGCTTACGGCTGCTTATGAGAACGACTTCGGTATTGTGGCCCGCTAGCTCTAAACCTGATGTTTGAAGTCATAGCCTCACATTGGAACGACTGCTGCAAGAAAATATGTGAACCATTCCACAAACAGATACACTCTGGGGTAGATCTTGTGGGAAATGGGTTGAGTTTGCTTCGTAGAGGGTGGTCAAACGTCAAACTCCTACTCTCACGTGGTGACCGCTGGGTGTGTAGTACCTTGATCCGAGAGATGGGTAACCAACTCCGTTTGGAGGACTTTTGGCGGCAGCAGACGGGAGAGTGCACTTCTCCTTGTTCCAGATGGCCGAGGATCAATTCCCTACATGGAGTCAACGGCTACGTCAACAGGAGGAGGAGTCCCTTTATGGGCCAATGACAGCGCTTGCACTCCCGTAGTGGACTGGACTACCTTGGAATGAAGATGGTGGCAGCGCAGTCCCTTTATGGGCCAACGGCAGCGCTCATACTCTCGTAGTGGACTACTGGCCCCCTCGTCCTAAGGTGCAACAAGAGGAACTGGCCGATCAGATTGGGGGTTTTGCCATCGGGGTAACTTCCTAATCGGATAAGAAACCTCTGCTTCCGAAACAACCACAAGCCTGGGATAGGGACGATTCAAATGATGATGTTCCCAGAGAACGAAGTAAGGACATCGACGTTCGGAGCCACCACGTGCAGCCGAACTATAAGCAGACGCCCTAGACAGCTATAAAGCAGATATAACCGGGAAGTGCGATGGGATGGGCTGGACGAAAAGAGGAAGAAAAACTGTGACACCCACTACGTCGATTGCTACAGAGACAACAAGCAGCGCTTATTCGAGTGCGGACTAGCTATACGCGGCAGACTTAGGCAAGAAGTCTTAACTTTTCGACACGTGAGCGAGCGACAAGCCGGACCAAGGATTGGTCAACAACATAAGCCTGATATACGCTCATGGCCCCAGGGAACAGAAGGGGGCAATATTCAGAAGCAGACGTGATCATGTAACGATCAACCAAAGACCTGCCTCTAATATTCTGGATATCCGGGCCTTCCGAGCGGCCAACATAGACTCGGATCATTACCTTGTTTTAGGTCCTGCATCTCCTTGTGGGTCCTAGGGCCTCTACTATGCCTACGCGCCATCGTGTACTGTTTCTGGCAATGTGTCTGAGTTCTCCCCAACCTATTGATTGCCTAACTTCGTCTAATGCTTTGGCCACTCTACTACGACTGCAGTATCGTCGGCCTTTGTGTTCTTAGAATGTCATCGTACATTATGTTCCAATAAACTGGTCCCAGGACCAGGCGAACGCCACAGGAGGATCAGTAGAAATGCGGTGAAGTGGGAAGGTTATGATCGCTTGAGTCAAACAGGCGAACTCCACAGGCGGATCAGTAAGAGATCAGTTGAGGATCAGTAGAAATGCAGTGAAGTAGGGGGGTTGCGTTTGACTCAAGCAAGCGAACTCCACAGGCAGATAAGTAGAAGATCAGTAGAGGATCAGTAGAGGATCAATAAAGGATCAGTTGAGGATCAGTTGAGGATCAATCGAAATGTAGTGACGTGTGGGGGGTTACATACCTTGAGTCAAACATGCGAGATCCACAGACGAATCAGTAGAGGATCAGTAGAAGTTCAGTTGACGGTCAATTGAGGATCAATAGAAATGAAGTGACGTGTGGGGTTTACCTATCTTCAGTCAAACATGCGAGATCCGCAGGCGGATCAGTAGAGGATCAGTAGAAATACATTGAAGTGGGAGGGTAACGATCCCTTGTTTTCGGATCATAACCTCGCCGAAATAGGAAGAAGAAGAAGAAGCTGCGGTAACAAACAGAGGACATGCATACTCCAGAAATCATTGACCACCGAAGAATGTCGCAAGCGTATTGATCTGCATTTGTGACCACTCACTGACTAAGTGCCTCCTTAGCAGGACGTTGAATCGACGCTGAAGACCAAGTTTCATCTTCAAGTGCCTTGGTGCGATTTCTTCTCATTTTACATGACAACAAATTAATTAAATGCAGCATTCTGCAGTTCTTCATTATACACATATCCAGTTCTGTCTTGGCGGTGTCATTGGGTGTTTCCAACAGCCTCCGGTTGACCTAGAGAACTTGACTCTTGCATATTGTTGAATTCGCTTGTTAGTACGAAATACTCCCCAACAGTTGCTAAGTAGGGAGAATCCACTTGAGTCAGTCTTCTTCTTCCTATTTCGAACGAGGTTATGATCCGAAAACAAGCGAGCATGACCCTCCCACTTCACCGCATCTATACTGATCCTCAACCGATCTCTTACTGATCCGCCTGTCGAGTTCGCCTGTTTAACTCATGCGATCATTACCCTCCCACTTCACCGCACTTCTTCTGATCCTCAACCGATCTCTTATTGATCCGCCTGTGGAGTTCGCCTGTTTAACTCAAGCGATCATAGCCCTCCCACTTCACCGCATTTCTACTGATCGGCCTGTGGGATTCGCCGAGCATCGGTAAGAAGTAAAACAAAAGACTTGGGCAACGAACTTTTGAGAACTTGTCACTAATCCTACCCAGGAGTGGTTAACATTTTTCGAAGACATCCGGGTGGATAAGAGCACCCAACAAGTGTAAGAAGGAAGTACTTCAGACCAAGATCAATGGAACAAAACCTCAATGGGTGTACATAGACCTGAGTGTGATGAAGCCTCTGTTGCCTAAGAAACTGAATTCTACGGAGATACTTCTTCCAAGAGAGAGTGTTTCACTCTCTAATCTTCGAGGACATCAGGCTGGCTAAGAGCACCCAACAGGGAGTGTAGGAAGGAAAAAACTCCAGACCAAGATCACTGGAACCAAACCCCAATGAGCATCACAGTGAGTCTATATAGACCTGAGTGTGATGAAGAGGATTTATTCTACCAATCCTACCCAACGCAAGCCTCCGTCTCGGTTCTCTCAAGTTCTTCTACAGTAAGCCGACATTTTTCTATTGCAGGGCTTATGAGTGACACGGCTTTATCAAGGGTCGTCACATGGGTCAAAAGGGCAAGAATCTGAATACAAAACCTGCGCCTTCGGAAGGCGAGAAGCCTCTGTCTCGATTCTCTCAAGTTCTTCCACAGTAAGCCGATGCAGGGCTGATGAATGACACTGCTCTATCAAGGGTCGACACATGGGTCGAAAGGGCAAGAATCTGAATAAAAAACCTGCGCCTTCGGAAGGCGAGAAGCCTCTGTCTCGATTCTCTCAAGATCTTCCACAGTAAGGCGATCTTTCTGTATTGCAGGGCGCTTACGAGTGATATATGGTGCACTGCTCTATCAAGAATCATCACTCGTACACGTGATTGTTTCCAAATGGGGGACATTCTGAATACAAAACCTGCGCCTTCAGACTTTTTGAAAAAGAAAATGACTTCAACTTGCCCTAGAGCATTGGCGATTTGAAAGTTTGTTTCTAGCCAACGGCTGCCTTCTTGAAACTTGTTCACTTTCGATGAGACATTGGAAAGCATATCCGTTTCCTTATCTGCATGTGTAAGACCATTGGCATTCGGTCACACTTACTCGTACAGTATGCGTCAGCAGTAGCTTGTGGTGTTGAGTAACCTTCGCTGACCGCAAAGCATACATTAAGCAATCTCAATAAACAACACTAAAAGGCTTTTAGGATCTCTGCCCTCGAACTCACACACATCAAGTCTCATTTCATAGATAGCCACAGAAATTGATATGCAAGCCTTGAAGAGGCTTCCGACTTTGGCGGGACACATCACCTCCTCGCACGCATATACAGAGCACACGGAACAACAACAACTTAACCCTGAGAATTAATGAGTCCGGGAAACTTGTTTTTCACGGTTAATAGCTGAGGAGGATCCCGCAGTTATAAATTACCAAAACCTCCTCACCATATAATGTTGAATATAAAAGAGCTGGCATGCGAACTTTTTACTGATTTTTACACTCACGTTCATTTGACATCGATTATATCGGTCAGTGTTATGGTTAATTAATTAAATCTGGCACATTGATAACACTGAATTGATTATGAAATTCAAATTTATCGTATGAGATGGCAAGTTAAATTCTGCAACAGATTCAGTACAAATGAATTTAAAAAATATTTCTGATTCTGTTTGTTGGCAAAATGCATGGATTTGATGAATTTTAATTAACAATCACCTCAGTTTGGCAGCAGTAATCTATATATCCTTTGAGAGTCTTTAATAATCCACATACTTCATGCAATAACGGGCAAAAAACCCCATCGAATTCACCGCCACAATGTGCACACATTTCATTCCTTTTCTCTTTCTTTCTTTTTTTCTTTTGCTTTTGCTTTTGCTTTTGCTTTTGCTTTGTTGATATCGCAATTATGTTTGAAAGTAAAAGTATCCGCAATTATGACTAAATACCTCTATGCACTGTTTTTTTAATTTTTTTGATTTAAAGCACCAAACACACTAGATTCACAGAAATGAAATTATTTTTATATCTTTTGTTGGACAAGCGACCACACGAACAAGGATCAGAAACAAGGAAAAAAAAAAATGATGAAACGGTTAACTTCTATCGTATTCCGCTGCTTGTAACACAGCCTCAAGTGTATACTGTGGCTCCTTTCACTTTAAACGCTGGAATGGAATATAAAAACAAAGTGGGGCTTTAAGTATGCAGCGCTCCCACCTTAAATACAGAAGACAACAAAAAAATAAAAAAAAAAAATAAAAATCGAAAAAGAAAAATCACAAATCCATTGAATACTGTGCATGACTGTCTGGATGTATGGCATTTACACTCAATGGCCATTCCCAGTTGAGTAATTCGATTGCGGAGACAACCACAAAGAAGTATATCAGTGCTGGTGGTGGTGGTGGTGGTGGTGGCAGAAAAAACTAAAAAAAACTCTACACGGTGGCATATTCGCTTTGATTATCGTTCGTCTCGTGTGGTATGCGAATCCGGCCGAGTGAAGTTTACTCGTATGTGAGTGAGTTTTGCACCACACAGGTTTGAGTTAAATGTGGCTTCTTGTGCGCTTAGTCAATAACTTAACAACCTTTTGATGGCTGTCTGCTTCAGAATGCATGAATGTAATGTTGTGGAAAGGCCAAAGTATCTGATAGGCAAATGTTTATATTTTTTTTGTCTTCTTTACGAGGCATAGGCAATTTGTCAATCAAATTGTGCTGTAGACGTTGGATGAGGTGTTGTCAACTGAATAGAGGCCTGTGAGATCTATTGTGCTGGCCCAATGGTTAATTAGAAGCAAGATTGAAGCTTTTGATAAACCCCAGTGTTCTGTTGTTTCTCTTTGTTCAACGCAGAGGCTGTATGTACTTTTATTTTATTCAGATGCTACTGGCACAATAGGCCTTTGAGGTCGCAGTGCGTACAAGACCCTAGTATAGTATTCAAAGGCACAATAGGCATTTGAGGTCGCATTGCATACAATACCAACCTTAGTGGACAATAGAAAATCTCCATTGCTGAGTTCACTATTACAGAGCTGTATGATAAAAGCGCTGAGCAACCTGCAACTACCAAACTATCTGGATTCACCGAAGGCCCAGGCAGAGCCTGACCGTCATTACAGACACAAATACTACAGCCCTTCCAACTATTCCTCACAACATAGTTCATGGCCATTAGGAGTGCATAGGTGAAAGCCTAAGCTGTCGTCCTTCACGAAGACGCCAGCACTGGTTTTGAAGCCATTCCGGGGTCAAACTCTGGCCGAAGCCAGTCTTCTTCTTCTTCCTTTTATCAGCGAGGCTATGATCCGAAAACAAGGGATCACAACTCTCCCACTTCACCGCATTTCTACTGATCCGCCTGTAGGGTTCGCCTGACCGAAGCTGAAGCCAGTCCTGAACTTTAAATTTACGCAACAGCCAAAGTTCTCTCTCCGTTAGATGGCATTATCCATCAGACCAGATTCGTAGGATAAATGTCGCGCAAGGTCATCAAAACTCCAGTGTGGATCATGCCAGAAACTACCCCGCCTATGACGATGGAAGGCTTTGATAGTGCAGCCCATCATACAAGTATCAGGAGCAGATTCAGGAAGAGTTCAGCAAAGCATCCAGAGCAGAGCCAGGCCTATTCGAGGAAGCTCCTGCACAACCGAGAGTATCCGTTCCCTGGAGTTTGCCGCAAAAGGCAGTTGAACGAAGGCCCCTTCCACCAATCAACTGACGCTTATACGGTTCAGAGGACCATATTCGGTGATAAGCCCCATGCTCTGCCAAAAGCACCCTTACACTGCCAGAAAACTAAGAGCGCCTTGGATGCTTTCGACTCGACATACTTGGACCATAGAAGTTTTTAATCCAGAACTACTCCTAGACAGTTGGCGTCATTGGAAATATGGAGAGTAGCGAGTCAGACTGGTCAGGAACCTCAGTTTTAAGAGGATTCACAGAAGAAGAAGAAGTTTCTAATCCAGAACCACTCCTAGACACTTGGCTTCATTGGAAATTCGGAGAGTAGCTAGTCAGACTGGCCAGAAACCTCAGTTTGACGAGGATTCCCAGAAGAAGAAGAAGAAGTTTCTAATCCAGAACCACTCCTGAACACTTGGCTTCATTGGAGATACGGAGAGTAGCGAGTCAGACTGGTCAGGAACCTCAGTTTTAAGAGGATTCACAGAAGAAGAAGAAGTTTCTAATCCAGAACCACTCCTAGACACTTGGCTTCATTGGAAATACGGAGAGTAGCGAGTCAGACTGGCCAGAAACCTCAGTTTTAAGAGGATTCACCGAAGGCCCTCTCCTAGTGCACTATTCATCGATCATGTCTGTCGCCCGACGGAAAGCATGGCAACATCATCCGCATATGCCCGAGCATAGATGTTACAACTATTTAGAATGTTCAACAGAGAGTCGACCACCAAGCACCATAGCAATGGAAACAGAACACCGCCTAGTGGACAACCCCTGTCTTCCTATGGCATACCACATTCACAACCAACAATTCTGTTCTTGATCCACAATGTTTCGTGTATACCCCATGCAGTCAAACATCGGACTACCAAAAGCACCCTCAATGTGGAAGAAGATAAAGGTCTCGTCTCATACGAGTTCTCCCGTTGTGGAGAAACCAATAGTGGATGCAGCCGGAACGTGAAAGTCCACCAGTCTCTAAACTTTTTTTTGTTTTTTTAAGGAAACTCAGGTCCAATAGCACTCAGACTCTCCGGTCCATTGTACTGCCCAGTCTCTCCAGACTTTTGAGTAAGAAGGTAAGACATATAGCCAACCCCATAGGCGGATCAGTAGAAATGCGATGGGAGGGTTATGATGCCTTGTTTTCGGATCAGAACCTCGCCGAAATAGGAGAAATAGAACGAGAAGAGGTAAGACTTATGGATCGCAAACTCTTAGGAAGCGAGTAGTCCTCCTAAGCCAACCCGACTGTCCGCCATGGTGTAGGAGTATATGCCAACGCCAATCCAGCAATGAAAACTCTTTTCATAGTTGGCAGCATAGCTGGATATATTCCATCGTTGCCTGGCGACTTGAAGCCATCAAATGAAGTCACAGCATATTTGATAGTCTCATCTGTTACCACGTCTGATAGACCAAGCTCAACCTGGGTTAGTGGGCCAAGTTGCAATGGAAAGCAAGCAAGCAAGCCAGCAATGAAAATTCTTTAGAGAGTTGGCAGCATAGCTGGATATATTCCATCGGCATCAGACGACTTGAAGCCATCAAAAGATGGCCTCATCTGTTACCACCCCAACCTGGGTCAGTGGGCCAAGTTGCAATGGGAAGCAAGCAAGCGAGCCAGCATAGCTGGATATATTCCACCGGTATCAGACGACTTGAAGCCATCAGAAGATGGCCTCATCTGTTACCACGTCTGATAGATCAACCTTAACCTGAGTCAGTGGGCCAAGTTGTGACCTAATGGTTGTCTGATTGCCTGGAGAGTGAGCCTCCATCAGAAGACCAACAGTCTCCGCTTTCGTCTTACTGACTTTCTGAGTGACTCCAGTTTGGTCGGCCTGCCCCTTTTGAGGGCTTAAACCAACCTTCTGGTTGCACCGAGAAGCACTTTTTTTTTTTTTTTTTTTATAATTTGCGCGCACTCAAAGGGTTATGAATACCTTTAACATGCTTACACACACTTCTTAGAGTCTTTCTGCTTCGATCTTAGGAGATCCCAGTCACCCTCTAAATTTGTCTTGAGTGACCTGTTACGAAGCTTCCTGGTTTCTTTCCCAAGTCGGTGGAGTTCTGCGCTCCACCAGGGAACCGGCGTTGGGTAGGATTAAGTCCAGAACAGTTCACAGGCTTACATAGCCACATCGCCTCCATATTTTTGGATTAAGAACGAAAGGAAGCACCAACCATACAATACAAGCAAGGTGCAAGCACGTGAAGTAATTGTGGGAGAAAGATGGCTGACACTTGACGTCAAGAACGCCTGGAGCTGTATACTTAAAGCACTGAGCGACCTGCAGGTACCAAATTACTTGTCAACTACTTCGAAGACAGAACCCTCTACTACGACACGGAAGAGGGACCAAAGAGGTGCAAAATCACGAGAGGAGTTCCACAGGGGTCGATCCTTGGACCAGTTCTTCTTCTTCTTGTTCTACTTTCTATTTCGGCGAAGTTTTGATCTGAAAAGAAGCGATCATAATCCTTCCACTTCACTGCATTTCTACCGATCCTCTACTAATCCTCAACTGATTCTCTACTGATCCTCTACTTATCCTCAACTGATCCTCTACTGATCCGCTTGTGGAGTTCGTCTCTTTGACTCAAGGGATCGTTACCCTCCCACTTCACTGCATTTCTACTGATCCTCTACTGATCCTCTACTGATCCTCAACTGATCCTCAACTGATCCTCTATTGATCCGCCTGTGAAGTTCGCCTGTTTGACTCAAGGAATCGTAGCCCTTCCAGTTCACTGCATTTCTACTGGTCCTCTACCATTCCTCACTGATCCTCTACTGATTCTCTAGTGATGCACAACAGATCCTCTACTGATCCTCTACTGATCCGCTTGTGGAGTTCGCCTGTTTGATTCAAGATATCGTAACCCTCCCACTTCACTGCATTTCTACCTATCCTCTACTGATTCTCAACTGATCCTCTACTGATCCTCTACTGATCCTCTGCTGATCTGCCTGTGCATCTCACCTGTTTTGTGTTAGCATTAAACTGCATTATTGCCATCATGCCACCAATTGTATCTAGATGCAGGGGAAATCTAGTAGTTGCCATGGTTATCTCAAAATTTCACAAGAAATCTGTGGTAAATGGTCTGACATTGGTAATGACTATCGAAATACATCCGTCCCGCCCGCCAAAATTGGAGAAGCAGCAAAAATCCCACCGACGATGTCATTAAACGTCCTTCAATGCATCATCATCGTATCCAGCAGTATACTAGGCTTGTGAACCTCTTTTTTTTTGCCTCGGTATGTACGCCAATATGATCGCCTTCAGACGTTGCATGTTAATTGCTTCTGGAAACCAGTCAAGGCCTGGTACCGTAGGGATAAGCTGGCTGCTTGTGTGTGACATACATAAGAAATGCGCTCACACAGAACTCTTTGACGAACTGCCGTTTAAGGAAGAGAAGAACGAACAAAAGAAGATACAAGCCCGCAAGCATTAACCTTATCTTTTGCTTTGCTGTGCGCAGAGGTCTTCTTTTTTTTTTTTTCTTTCGAACTGGAAATCGTTTAGTTTTGTCAGAGCGACGCGACGTTGTGGTAAGTAGGAGCTGGGCTGGAGGAGAATTCACATTTCAACTCTAAGTGGGTTGTACTCAGTCAAAGCTCAGCAGACGTCTTTTGCTGGCTTTCACACGAAAGTGAACTGAAACAGCAAAAATCTACTCTGTCCTGATGGGATATTCAGATTCAAACTGGAAGAGATGGCAGGGTAGTCTCTACACCAAAGCTGGCGAAACTAGCGAAACAATCACCCAAATCGTACTGTTCCATCAGAGAAAATCGTTGATCCCTACAGAAGGGATACGTTCCTTATTCTTGATCCCTAACATATACAGCAATTTGCACAGACTAAGGCTAGGTTGAGTTGGCTGCCAGCATGCGCCAACCCACATTGACCAAGGAAGGTCCGTTGTGGTACCACGAAGAATCACATAATCCCTGCTTACTTCCTAGAACCACTTTGAACTTCTAATGGAGCGTAGGAGGCATACCAACCCGGCAAATCCACAGGGACTGCCATTCACAGGCTATATCTACAAATTACCAAAACCCTGGCTGCTGAAGAAACCGTCCATTGTGCCCATGTTGGCATACAGGGAGCCTTTGATAATACTTCCTATGAAGCATTCAAGCAGAACCCCACAGGCGCATCAGTAGAAATGCAGTGAAGTGGGACGGTTGTGCTTCCTTGAGTCAAATAGGCGAACTCCACAGGCAGATCAATAGAGGATCAGCAGAGGATCAGTAAAGGATCAGTAGAGAATCAGCAAAGAATAAGTAGAGGATCAGTAGAGGATCAGTAGAGAATCAGTAGAGGATCAGTAGAGGATCAGCAAAGGATAAGTAGAGGATCAGTAGAGGATCAGTAGAGAATCAGTAGAGAATCAGTTGAGGATAAGTAGAAATGCAGTGAAGTGGGAGGGTTGTGTTTTCTTGAGTCAAACAGGCGAACTCCGCAGGCGGAGCAGCAGACGATCAGTAGAGGATCAGTAGAGGATCAGCAAAGAATAAGTAGAGGATCAGTAGAGGATCAGTAGAGAATCAGTAGAGGATCAGTAGAGGACCGGTTGAGTATCAGTAGAGAATCGGTTGAGGATCAGTAGAAATGCAGTGAAGTGTGAGGGTTGTGTTTCCTTGAGTCAAACAGGCCAACTCCACAGGCAGATCAGCAGAGGATCAGTAGAGAATCAGTAGAGGATCAGTAGAGGATCAGTAGAGAATCAGTAGAGGATCAGTAGAGGATCAGCAAAGGATAAGTAGAGGATCAGTAGAGGATCAGTAGAGAATCAGTAGAGGATCAGTAGAGGATCAGTAGAGAATCAGTAGAGGAACAGTAGAGGATCAGCAAAGGATAAGTAGAGGATCAGTAGAGGATCAGTAGAGGACCAGTTGAGTAACAGTAGAGAATCGGTTGAGGATCAGTAGAAATGCAGTGAAGTGTGAGGGTTGTGTTTCCTTGAGCCAAACAGGCCAACTCCACAGGCAGATCAGCAGAGGATCAGCAGAGGATGAGTAGAGGATCAGTAGAGAATCAGTAGAGGATCAGTAGAGGATCAGTAGAGGATCAGTAGAGGATCAGTAGAGAATCAGTTGAGGATAAGTAGAAGTGCAGTAAAGTGGAAGGACTACGATATCTTGAGCCAAACAGGCCAACACCACAGGCAGATCAGCAGACGATCAGTAGAGGATCAGTAGAGGATCAGTAGAGGACCAGCTGAGTATCAGTAGAGAATCAGTTGAGGATAATCAGAAATGCAGTGAAGTGGGAGGGTTATGATCGCTTGTTTTCGGATTATAACCTCGCTGGCAAAAGGAAGAAGAAAAAGAAGGAGAATTGGCTTTCGAGACTTATGATGATGTTTATATTGCGCATGAGCCATTCACTGCCTTCGATATATTCCTGTCCAAGCTCCAACTTCATACCGCTTATTGTAGTCAAAAAATTAGCAAAAGGGTTCACAAATTAAAATCCGTCAAGTCTTGGATGAATCTACGTTTGACATTCGATCCAATAGTCAATCTTGATAGAGCAGTGCACCATATATCACTCGTAAGCCTTGCAATAGAGAAAGGTCGGCTTACTGTGGAAGAACTTGAGTGAATCGAGACAGAGGCTTCTCGCCGTCCGAAGGCGCAGGTTTTGTATTCAGATTCTTGCCGTTTCGACTCATGTGACGAGCCTTGATAGAGCAGTGTCATTCATTAGCCCTGCAATATGAGAAAGAACTTACTTACTTAGGTGGCGCTACAGTTCGGGTTGAACCTGGGCTTACTGTAGAAGATCTTGAGAGAACTGAAACAGAGGCTTGCGGTGGGTAGGGTTGATAGGTTAAATCCTCTTCATCACACTCAGGTCTATATAGACTCATTGTGATGCCCATTTAGGTTATGTTCCAGTGATCTTGGTCTGGAGTTTGTTCCTTCCTACAGTCCCTGTTGGGTGCTCTTAGCCAGCCTGATGTCCTCGAAGGTTAGAGAGTGAAACACTCTCTCTTGGAAGAAGTATCTTCGTGAAATTCAGTTTCTTATTCGACAGAGGCTTCATCACACTCAGGTCTATGTACACCCATTGAGGCTTTGTTCCATTGATCTTGGTCTGAAGTTCTTCCTTCTTACACTTGTTGGGTGCTCTTATCCACCCTGATGTCTTCGAAAAATGTTAACCACTCCTGGGTAGGATTAGTGACAAGTTCTCAAAAGTTCGTTGACCAAATCTTTTGTTTTACTTCTTACTGACCGATGCTCGGTGAACCCCACAGGCAGATCAGTAGAAATGCGGTGAAGTGGGAGGGTTATGATCACTTGAGTCAAACATGCGAACTCCGCAGGTGGATCAGAAAGAGATAGAAATGCGGTGAAGTGGGAGGGTTATGATCCCTTATTTTCGGATCATAACCTCGCTGAAAGGAAGAAGAAGAAGAAGGAGAAGGAGTGTAGCCTCAACAATTTGGGTATATCCAGGGACGCGTATAGAATTAACTCAGGATGGCCAAAATCAAATGGAAAATCCCGTCAAAGATTGCTTGCAGCGGAAATGCAAATCCTGAGGTGATCCAGTGACGTAACTCATATAAGAGGATCCCCTCCAACTAGCTCCGATTTAAGAAAAGCTGAAGGCGCTAGCACACATTGACCAAGGAAGGTCCGTTGTGGTACCACGAAGGATCGCGTAATACCAAACAACTTGTTAGAACCACTTTGAACTTCTAATGAAGCGCAGGAGGCTTTGATGGTACGGATATGTGTCAGGAAGTGGAAACTCGCAGCAGGTCGTATAGATAGCGCTGCGATTCGAAGAAGGTCGAAGTACAAATGGTTGACCGAAAGCAACAAGAGGAAGAATGAAGTAGACGACCAGATTAGGTTAGGTAGATGGATGCCCTGTGAAAACAGGAGTCACTGCTCACTTAGACCAACAGTTCGGGTCCATTGTATCATTTAACCCTGGAAACACTGTAGAGATGGCTTGCTGTTAGAGCCACCCAGATAAATAAATAAATAAATATTTGGCGCAACAGCTCTTTAAAGTGCCAGGGCCTAGCTTCTCGCAACCACTCATGTTGTGTGCGTTATATTTTTTACACGAATGGAAGGGACCTACAGTTTAGTGCCGGATGCGAACGGCGATTTGAGAATCTTTTTCGTGACAACAATACTCTCGGATGTTTGTCAGACGCTCGCGATAGTGATATGAATCCCAGGAGCTCCTTCAGCTCTACATTGCCTAAGTCCTCCAGCTCCGAGAAGAAGTAACTACCAAGAGTCCTCATTCTTCTGCTGTAAAAGGCAGGACAATCACACAGCAGGTGAAGAATAGATTCAATTTCTTCTTCGTCCCTGCAACTTGTATAATAGTCAGTCGTTCCGCATGAATGCCAATGCCACAGTCTTCTTCTTCTTCCGAGGTTATGATCCGAAAACAAGGGATCACAACCCTCCCACTTCACCGCATTTCTACTGATCCACCTGTGGGGTTCGCCTGCCAATGCCAATGCCACAGTGACCAGTAATTATGCCGGAAACGACCCGTGCGCTGGCAGCTATATGGGTTTACCATTAGAACTGCTGCTCTTGCGAAATTCCAGACATTCGACACTAGATATGCCTGGTGGTGTACGTAGACCAAAAAAGTGAAATCATATGCATCTGCTAGTCCCACTAAGCGGGTCTACTTGTAGCGTCTAGAACAGAACAATTCAGATGCTAATTCCAAAGCACTTAGCTAATGCCCCACTCAAGCAATAACAATCCAAGTCTCGTTAGTATGCCTCGCATACCCATCATCTATGCAAATGTATCTCAACCACTCTCGTTCAAATGCCATTAGTCAAACCAGTCAGCATAATTTTATTCACATTACCATGTCCCTCAAACAAAAAACCCGATGAAATGCAGCAGCTAATCAAGTCATAGGAAGCTAAATGCAAAAGTTGAAACCATCTGAATCTGCTTAGAGACTATCTAAAGCCAGTCGTCGTCGTCGTTGTCGGTAGTTCTTCATCTATATACATCTCTTCAGCTTCAACTGATTAGTTATGCACACAAGAGTGAACTTCAAATGAAAATGAAATGTATCTCCGAATGGAGAGCTATTCAAGTTCGATGGTTCGGATTGGTTTTTGGCGCGAAAGATGTGACGCAAATTGTATCTGAAATTGATTGCATAATCGGATAATATTCTGCTTTCTGGTCAATCGGATAGTATCTCCTGGGACAGCGTTCTGTCTGTGGCTTCGAAACGGGTCTAATATCAAATGAAAGCCATCACAGACAACCTGAAGTAGCCAGACGTGTAAATAGATACAACCCCCCCCGCTTCGGATATATTCTCAAAGAAACTACACCCAATCGCTTGGAACTAGAGTAAGGCAAGATGCTTTCGATATTACAGCCAGGCGCTGCCCAAGTAGAAGATATTGTATAACAGGTCGGTGCATTGGACCACAAGCTTACCTCGTCAAATCTAAGAGGAACCGCGCTACCCCTTAGAGTGCCTTGTTTGTTTTGAGTGTCTTGATCGCGGTAATGATCTCATCTTTACTGGGAGTCGTGGTGCGTATTCGGGAGCTTCTCACCTCGTTCATCTCAGTCTGATTTGGGAGCATATCGCGAGCGAATACACGGTTCAAAACCGTAGCAAAATGCTCTTTCCATCTCCTGAACTGGTCCTCATCCGAAGTGAGCAAGGAGCCGTCTAGGCTTTCACTGGGTGTTGGCTGGAGCTGCTACCACCTGTCAGCTGTTTCGTGATTCTGTAGAGTTTGCGTGAAGGGAAATTGCATCTTGCAGCTACTCACACTATCTATTGGCTATTGCTTGGCCTTCCTGATAGTGTAAGTAGGTGGGAGTGGCGGCGGTTCTGTTAAAAAAAAAAAGAACCCAATGAGCCGCTTGATACCACAATTCATATGACCTGGCTGTTGAGGTGCGCTGCTGAGAAGTATCCGACACAGAAAAGGTACTTACTTACTTATATCCTGTATCCCATTGTGGGTCCTAGGGCCTCTATTACGCCTACGCGCCATCGTATACGGTTTCTGGTAATGTGTCTCAGCTCTGCATCCCCTTGTGGGTCCCAGAGCCTCTACCACGCCTACGCGCCATCGAGTACGGTTTCTGGCAATGTGTCTCAGTTCTTCCCAACTTTTCCCCAACTGCCGTGCCTCCTGACCGCGAAAAAGGTGGCCAATCATCGATGGAAACACCTAGGTCAATGCCAGACAGCTTTGGCCAACACATAACAAATCTAGGTCCATCGGACTCCTGAAACACAAAAGAGGAACCCTCTCCAAAGTAGGAAACGTTCTCACTGTGCACTGCGCCATAGAAAGACATGTCCAAAGACTAGACATCCCCTACAACGACCTCTGCAGGGATCTTCTTCTTCTTCTTCCTTTTATCAGCGAGGTTATGATCCGAAAACAAGGGATCACAACCCTCCCACTTCACCGCATTTCTACTGATCCGCCTATGGGGTTCGCCTCTGCAGGGATGAAGATAAAGAAGAGACCATCAGTCACCTCCTATGTGCTTGTCCGGCGTTCGCCAGCATTAGGAAGACCACCCTGGGTGAATGCTCCTTCATTGGTCAACTCACGCCTGCACGATCAGTCTTCGAATCTACGACGACGCAGTAGAGGGCCTCTTCCTCGCCATAGGTGGCGCGTACAAGTTCAAAGGGACATCGGACCAACTTGGAGTGCCCAATTGGAGGCAATTAGCTAAAGACCGAGCTAAATGGAGAGACTTGTTGGTTGAGGCCCAGGTTCACCCCGCACTGTAGCCCCACCTCAGTAAATAAGTAAGTAACGCCTGCACGAAGCAAATGGTTCCGAGAGTAAGAGGGTCCTTACACATCGACAGTGCAATGGACCTAAGTGCATCCTCATCGAGGGCCGATCCTTCCAACCAACCAACCAACCAATGACCAACCTTCCAAATCCAGGTTGAGACCTCCTCAAATGAGTAGCGAGCGCCGGACTGGCGCATATATAGTGGATAGGGGTCCTTCTTTCGGTTGTGGCATGGTCTGCTATGAGGGAGACCTAGTCACCGAGAGCTGATCCTAACCAAGACCTCCTCTAATGAGTTGAAGAGTACCTAGTGCCGGACAAACGCATATATAGTGGATAGGGGTCCTTATTTCGGTTGTGGCATGGTCTGCTATGAGGGAGACCTAGTCACCGAGAGCCGATCCTAACCAAGACCTCCTCAAATGAGTTGAAGAGTACCTAGTGCCGGACAGGCGCATATATAGTGGGTAGGGGTCCTTATTTCGGTTGCGGCATGGTGTGTTATGAGGCAAACCTAGTCTGGCTGCATGGTTTCCTATCGGCCAGTGTCTCGCAGTAATCGCTTTTGTTCTGGCGGAGTCCTTTAGCGTTCTGTCTAGGAACTCGTCTGTTTCTGCCTTGTTGTAGCTTGGCCAGATCTTCCAAGATATGACACAGTTTGTCAGCCTGGCTCATTGGAGGCTAGCTTCCATAAGAGAAAGTTCGAGGAGATGTTTGCCTTGACTGCTTCCAGCGGAATGTGGACTACTTCTGCAAGCGGGCAGAGCCTTGCCTGTCGAGTTCTTCTGGCTCATCGGAGGCTAGCTTCCATAAAAGAAAGTTCGAGGAGATGTTTGCCTTGACTGCTTCCAGCGGAATGTGGACTACTTCTGCAAGAGAGCAGAGCCTTGCCTGTCGAGTTCTTCTGGCTCATCGGAGGCTAGCTTCCATAAGAGAAAGTTCGAGGAGATGTTTGCCTTGACTGCTTCCAGCGAAATGTGGACTACTTATGCAAGCGGGCAGAGCCTTGCCTGTCGAGTTCGTCTTGCTCATCGGAGGCTAGCTTCCATAAGAGAAAGTCCGAGGAGATGTTTGCCTTGACTGCTTCCAGCGGAATGTGGACTACTTCTGCAAGAGAGCAGAGCCTTGCCTGTCGAGTTCGTCTTGCTCATCGGAGGCTAGCTTCCATAAGAGAAAGTTCAAGGAGATGTTTGCCTTGACTGCTTCCAGCGGAATGTGGACTACTTATGCAAGCGGGCAGAGCCTTGCCTGTCGAGTTCGTCTTGCTCATCGGAGGCTAGCTTCCATAAGAGAAAGTTCGAGGAGATGTTTGTCTTGACTGCTTCCAGCAGAATGTGGACTACTTCTGCAAGCTGGCAGAGCCTTGTCCGTCGAGTTCGTCTGACTCATCGGAGGCTAGCTTCCATAAGAGAATGTTCGAGGAGATGTTTGCCTTGACTGCTTTCAGTTTCCATAGTAAGTGAGCAGAGCCTTGCCTGTCGAGTTCGTCTGGCTCATCGGAGGCTAGCTTCCATAAGAGAAAGTTCGAGCAGATGTTTGCCTTGACTGCTTCCAGCAGAATGTGGACTACTTCTGCAAACGGGCAGAGCCTTGCCTGTCGATTTCGTCAGCCTGTTCGTTTCCATAAACGTTACTGTCCCCTGGAACCTACATGTCTAGCCTCGATAGACGGCATTCGTATACTTGTTTGGAGGATATGGTAACCGAGGCAATGGCTTTGATAGGAACTTGCCCTGGCGTTAGATTTGTTTAGAGTTTGATCTGTGGCGACAGGCTTCGCGGAAGACGCTGGCAGTGTCTGGAAGTCATGATTTGAAGATGTTCAAGGACTCGGCAGTCCATCCTTGAACCGTCTGTGTAGATTGTTATATTGAAATCCTGAATCGCCTGTGCATCTTGACATTCAGTTCTTGTGCAGGATTACACGTCGAAACGCTCAGTGCGCTCAGTGGGGAATTGTAGGTGCTGTACAGCGACATTAACTGCGTTTTGGGCCTTCGAGATGGCTAGGACATGCACAGCAAATTAATACCAACGCTCCGGTCTTCGAATCTAACCCAAGGGGAGTGGCACAGTAGAGGGTGTAGGTGGAGCGCATAAGTTCAAGGAGACCTCAACCAACTTGGAGTGCGCAACTGGAGGCAATTAGCTAAAGAACGAGCTGAATGGAGAAGCTTGCTGGTTGGACCACAAACCAACTTGGAGTTGGAGCTGGCTCGCAACCGGACTGCCTAGAGAAGTTTGTTAGTTGAGGCACAAGTACAACCGGACTGTAGCGCCACCTAAAGAGCGAGCTAAGTGGAGAGGCTTGTGGTTTGGACCTCAAACTAACTTGGAGTTGGCAATGGAGGCAGCTGGCTCGCAACCGGACTGCCTAGAGAAGTTTGTTGGTTGAGGCACAAGTACAACCGGACTGTAGCGCCACCTAAAGAGCGAGCTAAGTGGAGAGGCTTGTGGTTTGGACCTCAAACTAACTTGGAGTTGGCAATGGAGGCAGATGGCTCGCAACCGGACTGCCTGGAGAAGTTTGTTGGTTGAGGCACATGCACAACCGGACTGTAGCGCCACCTAAAGAGCGAGCTAAGTGGAGAGGCTTGTTGTTTGGACCTCAAACCAACTTGAAGTTCGCAATTGGAGGCGAGCTCAGTGGAGAGGCTTGCTGATTGAGGACCAGTTTCATCCCCAATTGTTGTACCATACCAGTTGGAATTGGACGCCACTCCTCCAAGTATATGCGACGCCACTTGCTCACTTTATTTTCGCCAAAAACGAATCACAAAATCGGGAAGAAGAAGGCAATCTTTCTTCACACGTCGCCGCGGGTTGGTAGTTTCTAAAATGAGTCAACATCGACGTGGTTATTCAGAAGTTCAATTCGAGCTACTTACGGATTCTCCGCCAGCTATTGCATTCGAAGCGAATGCATTGGCAAAAGCCACAACCACAACCCATTACTGTATATATAGGCACCCCCGTACGATGCTCTAACACCACTCATTTGGAATGGCTTGCACGTACGGTTGGTTTGTCTTCTTTTTTATTGCTGCTGCCCATTCTTTTTCCAGTTTTTAGTGTTTCCACGCTGAGACTGCATAAGTTTGAAACGATCGTTACCGGATAATGTGCATGGCTCAACCTTGTGGCAAATACAAGAGAATTCAGTTCTCATTCAATTATCCAAGCCCATTCATTCAGGCACTTCCTCTCCGAATTTGGTCATAGCCACACCGCCCGCCACCATAGAAAGGCATGCACACCAGTCTGTTCTATGAATTAAGACATCATCGTGAGGCAGGCAGCTCAAGAGTGAGTTGCCAAGACGGCAGCGACTGTGTGTGTGAAGATAATGGCCACAGCCTACTAAGCCAACCCAACAAACAACGACTATGAGTGCCTTGGCACAGTGTTGACTAACTGATGGATGCAACGCATAGCGGAGGATGAGATTGCGCTTCATGGGTGAAGTTCATTCGGATTTTGAATGATCGCCTGGGCAGCTTCCAATGAATAATCCGGAACAAGCGGTGTTACTTTCAATTTCTACACGCAACGAGTATTTCGTTTATTTTTAGTGGCACTGGAGGGGGGAAGCGTGGTATCGGGGTTGCAATCTGCAAAACGCAAACTTACGTCTAGGGAGCAGCTCAGATATCGGATCTACTTCACTTCAACGGGCTTTCGAGTCGACCAACTCGATTATGTTAGGCAGATGGGTGCCCTGTGATGGAAGTCACTGCTCACTTAGACCAACAATGGTCCATTGTGTCCATTTTATTTTTTACCCTGGGGGCCTGCAAAGAACAACAGCTGAATCTGCACCCATCTAGACTTCTTCTTCTTCTTCCTATTGCCGGAAACAAGGGATCATAACACTCCCACTTCAACGCGTTTCTGCTCTGATCCGCCTGTGGGCTTCGCCAAACAGCTCCACTCAAGGATGGACAAGGATGTGAAACTCAGAAGGTATATCAACTCGGATAAGGGAACCACTTATGAATCACAGGTCCTCCAACTCAGTGAAGAAGTAACTACCAAGAGTCCTCGTTCTTCTTTCGGCGAGACCAGGACAGCTCCAATTTGTTGCTCATCCCTGCAGCTCCAGCAGAAGTCATCAATATTCTCTGAATGAACCCCAAGTGCCTAGTGATTATGCCAGAGATGCGGTTATGACTAACCCTAATCAGAGAACCTGTCTCCCTCATATCATAAGCCGGCCACAGCGTTCTGGCAGTGACGCACGTATCCAGTCATCGTTTGTTGGCTTCGCTAGTGGCCTCACCTCCAACGTGTTTATTTTTAGAGCCAAAGGGGATCTCCAGGCAGGGGAGAGCCTTGTGCAATATCATCAGCAATCCCCTTAGGTTAGGGTTAGGTATGTGCGCTGGCAGGGAGCGACGCTCTCTCTAGAGGGTCGGAGAAGAGTCCCCTTACATGATTGCACGAGACGAAGTAAGTTGGAAAGGATAGACAGAGAGAGAAACGTTGGTGTAGTGGTTTGAAACTCAGCTGATATTCGGTTTCAAAAGCACTCCGGGGATGGTGTCTAGATAACTGGGGAGATTTGCTTTCTTAGTTTTTCCTTGCTTATGATTCACAGTATTTTCTCCCGACCACTTGAACGTCAAACGGTACGAACAAGGTTTACAGCCGTATGACCAACCCAGCGCCAGTGTTCAATTTGAACGAACGCCCTACGAAGCAATTCAAAAGGGATTCAGAATTAAACAGAAGTGGTGTGGAACGGCGGGGCTTAAAGCGAGCAAAACCACTATGGTACCCTTCACCAAGAACAGGCAGCTTAAGTGGATGTAACCCGTTCTAGTGGAAGGGATTAGAGTCAACCCACAGAAACAGGTCTAAATAGCAAACGACTCCGGAATGAACGAAAGACTGCTTCGAATGGAAACTCGACTCAAGGCTGAGTAATAAAAGGAATTGGAGCAATGAGTCCGATGAGTGCAAATTCAAATGGATGGATCGTGGAAGCCCACGACCAGATACAGTGAATCTCTGGGATTTTTCTCCAAGATGCGCCCAATTCAACTTCGGCAGAATATATCGCGGGCAGGACATCGCACTACTGGCAGATAGTCATGCCGCCATGAAGGCATTGAACCCACTAGAGATCAGATCCAGACTGGTATGGGAGTGTATCCCCAAGATCAGCAGACTGGGCTAGGCTAACAAGGTAACTCTCTACTGGGTACCAGGATTTGTAGGGGTGGATAGGAATGAAACAGCTGACGCACTAGCAAGAAACGACTCAGATACCCCATCGGATAGGACCACACAAAGTACGGGCAGAACTGAGAAAAGAAGAAGAGAGCAAATGGGTCAAGTATTGGAATGCTATTATCCAACTGAGACTGAAAGAAGAACTTGTGACTGAAAGAAGAACAGAGACTGATCTACCAGAAACGGATCTACCAGAGACTGATCTACCAGAGGCTGATCTACCAGAAACTGATCTACCAGAGACTGATCTACCAGAGGCTGATCTACCAGAAACTGATCTACCAGAGACGGATCTACCAGAGACGGATCTATCAGACACTGATCTACCAGAGACGGATCTATCAGAGACTGATCTACCAGAGACTGATCTACCAGAGACGGATCTACAGAGACTGATCTACCAGAAACTGATCTACCAGAGACTGATCTACCAGAGGCTGATCTACCAGAAACTGATCTACCAGAGACGGATCTACCAGAGACTGATCTACCAGAGACTGATCTACCAGAGACGGATCTACAGAGACTGATCTACCAGAAACTGATGTACCAGACACGGATCTACCAGAGACTGATCTACCAGAGACGGATCTACCAGAGACTGATCTACCAGAGACGGATCTACCAAAGACGGGTCTACCAGATACTGATCTACCAGAGACTGACCAACCAGAGACTGATCTACCAGAGACTGATCTACCTTTAGATACTCCGCTTTATCAAAGCAGCTGGACTAGATGAAGTGACATAAATCGAACAAGCCATCGAACAGAGCCCTAGTTTGAGGGGCACAATCGATCTACCATAGGTCGCAGTGCACTTGCACCTCACCAACCATAAGTTGAAGTGGCTGCCAGCTAAGAATCGCCAACACAATTAGACCAACAATAGGTTCATTGTGATAGGTTAGGTCAGGTTGGCTGCTCATCAACCATACATTTTAGGGTGTCCCCATCTGGTATTTGGCTACCTGAACTCTACTCTTAGGGTATGGACCCCCGTTTCAGGTCTATGGCTGGTGTGTCCCCATCTGGTATTTGGCTACTTGAACTCCACTCTTAGGGTATGGATCCCTGGTACAGGTCTATGGCTGGTGTGTCCCCATCTGGTATTTGGCTACCTGAACTCTACTCTTAGGGTATGGATCCAGGATTCAGGTCTGTGGCTGGTGTGTCCCCATCTGGTATTTGGTTACTTGAACTCTACTCTTAGGCTATGGATCCCTGGTTCAGGTCTATGGTTGGTGTGTCCCCATCTGGTATTTGGCTACCTGAACTCTACTCTTAGGGTATGGACCCCCGTTACAGGTCTATGGCTGGTGTGTCCCTATCTGGTATTTGGCTACTTGAACTCTACTCTTAGGGTATGGACCCGTGTTTCAGGTCTATGGCTGGTGTATCCCCATCTGGTATTTGGCTACGTGAACTATACTCTTAGGGTATGGATCCCTGGTTCAGGTCAATGGCTGGTGTGTCCCCATCTGGTATTTGGCTACCTGAAGTCTACTCTTAGGGTATGGACCCCCGTTTCAGGTCTATGGCTGGTGTGTCCCCATCTGGTATTTGGCTACTTGAACTCTACTCTTAGGGTATGGATCCCTGGTTCAGGTCTATGGCTGGTGTGTCTCCATCTGGTATTTGGCTACTTGAACTCTACTCTTAGGGTATGGATCCAGGATTCAGGTCTGTGGCTGGTGTGTCCCCATCTGGTATTTGGTTACTTGAACTCTACTCTTAGGCTATGGATCCCTGGTTCAGGTCTATGGTTGGTGTGTCCCCATCTGGTATTTGGCTACCTGAACTCTACTCTTAGGGTATGGACCCCCGTTTCAGGTCTATGGCTGGTGTGTCCCTATCTGGTATTTGGCTACTTGAACTCTACTCTTAGGGTATGGATCCCTGGTTCAGGTCTATGGCTGGTGTGTCCCCATCTGGTATTTGGCTACCTGAACTCTACTCTTAGGGTATGGACCCCCGTTTCAGGTCTATGGCTGGTGTGTCCCCATCTGGTATTTGGCTACCTGAACTCTACTCTTAGGGTATGGACCCCCGTTTCAGGTCTATGGCTGGTGTGTCCCTATCTGGTATTTGGCTACTTGAACTCTACTCTTAGGGTATGGATCCCTGGTTCAGGTCTATGGCTGGTGTGTCTCCATCTGGTATTTGGCTACTTGAACTCTACTCTTAGGGTATGGATCCCTGGTTCAGGTCTATGGCTGGTGTGTCTCCATCTGGTATTTGGCTACTTGAACTCTACTCTTAGGGTATGGATCCAGGATTTAGGTCTGTGGCTGGTGTGTCCCCATCTGGTATTTGGCACTTACCCAGATATTTCATTCTTTTTTCGGGTTAGGGCCCCCACAAGACTACAGAATGTGGTCCGGAGTCACACTGGACTCGTTGCAGAATCTGCAGGGTCCTTCTACCTTGCTTCCATAAGTATCCATTCAGTCTACAGTCCCGCGTTAGGAAACCTTCGATACATGCTTCTAACCTTCTTTGGCTATAGTTCCCTGGTAGCTGCTTTGCTTGCCTCATATCTCAAGTGTTAGTCCAGGTAATGGCCCTGTTTGCACTCTCTACTTTCTTGAATTCTCCTTTAAGGGTATGGTCCCCTTCTTCTTCTTCCTATTTCGGCGAGGTTATGATCCGAAAACAGGGGATCATAGCCCTCCCACGCCTGTGGGCATGCCAGTCATTGCACTTTATTGAGTGTCTTCCTCATTGTGACTGTACTGATTTGTTTTGCACTTACTATGGCCCCATAGGTGATTATTGGTCTCACAATGGCTAGGATGGACACAATGGACATACACCACTTGCTATTCGAGGCAATATGCCAAACCCTTAGCACCCTTGCTGTGGCTAGATTGATTCGTTTTGCCCATGCCATTGCCTCATAGGTGATCACAATGCTTCGCCTGTATCGGCAAGATTTGCCCGCTAGGCTCCTGCACATCATAAGAGCGCATGTAGCCTTCATGGCTATCTATCAGGGTATGCTCCTAGATACGCAACTTCTTTAAATGGTGTCATGCTGTCCTGCTCCTTGGGTCGGATAGGACTACACAAAGTACGGGAAGGACTGAGAAAAGAAGAAGAGCGCAAATGGGTCAAGTAATTGGGATGGTATTCCCCAACTGAGACAGAAGAAGAACTTCTGGGAAACTGGTGCCTGACAGTGTGATAGGTTCCAGTCGATTGAGTTTTGTTCATTTTCCCGTGAAAGGTTCTGTCGTTGTTTTAGTCGGGTTTGTGTTAAACCCAGCTGTGCATAACTTCTTCAGGATGGTTTCGAGGAGGCCGCTGCAACACTAGACACTTCACATAGTACTAGAGCGAATCGCCAAGGAGCCCATATTAAGAGTCAGCAAAGAAGGCATTGGGAAAGGAACATGCAAGAGCGAGTAACCCTATCTAAATTGATGCCGTTTCGGTTTTCTATCTTTTCAGTGTGTCAGCCTGGAAATTCCACGTCAGTGGGGAGCACAATGAATCCCTCTGAATTCCGAGTGCAAGCATTCAAGCGTTCGATGCAGCCTAACCTAAGCCCAGATGTATAGTACCATTCCTGAGCTATTTCCAGTTCCTTCAAACTTTCCTCTGGCGATCAATACTACGTCATCAGCTTGACAATGCCGAGGTTGTCCACAAGAAGACTCCACATTTGGGGTGATATCGACCCCCCACCCCCTTGTCTTGGTTGTCCATTGTGATGCCCTTCCTTCCCTTCCACATCCATTTCCTACAGAACTCGCGGAATGCTTTTTCAGATCGATCTTGTGAATCGTTATTTCCCCAAGGACACCATATTCGTGGCGTCTCCAGCTACACACGTCCTTCAATGTAAGTGTTTCACATAACTGTTCACTGGCTTTGAACTCACCCCAGATGCAGATACACATCGCTGTGGGTTTTTCATTTGTAAAACTAGAATCACATCGAAGGTACCCACCCGTCTTGTGTGGCATAGAAATCCCATCTTTCCATCATTTGCGGTTTGATTCACCCATACAGAGCTGAATGTTGGCGTCCTTCGCACCAACCTGTTCCATTACTCTTCTGCTGCTGCGCTCCCAATACACGTATGTCTACTCGTATGCGAGTATATTCGATCCCTTCCCACAAAAGATACCTGAAGCTGTTGCTGTTACCAATATCGATAATCTGTTATGACGACCGACGACGACGATGACAGCGATGCGTCATTTCCGCTCGACACTATTGTGATCTCTTGTCACGGTCGAGCGGGTTTAAATAAATTAAAATAATTAATTAAGAAACTAAACTAATGCGAAGACCAAGGACTGTTGGTGCGTGCGCGCGTTGCTTTGCTGATGTGGATGTGGAAGGGACCGCATGTCGTTGGTGTATAATGAGGTTGATCAGTGGCACGACTGGGTCGTATGTATCTGCAAATTTGAATTCATGAATTCCAATTCGGGAAATAGTCAAACTTTGATGAGAACTAGGTAACAACAGGCCGTTACACGAATGTAACACTGAAGCCTACTGACTGCTCAAAGCAGGGGTTGGGGGTAGTAGCGCAACAATCAAGTTCGTGATGAAGTGCTTGCCTTGCCTACTAGTGGAGGTCCCAGGACAAGGTTGAGGCTGCAAGTGCTGGTTCCTTGATTCTACGGTAACGTGGGCTGTTACTGTAATGGACACTATGCCTCGGATAAGGAATGACCACATGCTGACGACTGTTGGGTATTACTCGTATGCCCGGACAGAGATAGGATTCTGGTATGTGAAGACGCTCCTCGACTCGGAAAGCGAACGATGCCAGATTCATCCAACTGGAAGAGGAATTCGTGCGATATAGACTAGGCATTTGGAGGTACTACTACTACTCTATTCCGGACGACCATCTGACTGCTGCTAGCAGCCTCATGGTGATAGGCTATTCCAGTCGACCACCCGACTGCTGCTAGCTGCCTCATGGTGATAGGCTATTCCAGTCGACCACCCGACTGCTGCTAGCTGCCTCATAGTGATAGAATTCTGACGGCCAGATTCCGGGCTAAAGTACGACGGGTCACCATTAATGCAGTGTTATCTCCCAACGGATGGCTCGTCTGAGAACGAGAAGGAGAGCTTCTACAATCAACTGAGCACCGTGTTCTACACAACACAAAACTGGAGGCATTGTCATAGTGATGGGGGATTTGAATGCCAAGGTAGGCAGCGCCAACGAAGGGCTCAAGTATTTTATCGGGAAGCAGGGACTAGGAAAATCCACACAACACGAGTGGTTGCGAGAAGCTAGGCTTAGGCTCTTCATGGGCTGTGTGTTTCAACTAAGAAACCACAATGACAACGGCGAGGGATTCGTGCATTTCTGCAATGACAATCGCCTTGTGACAGGTGGCACCATGTTTCAGCACAAGATCTGGCACAAACTCAGCTGGGTTTCCAACGACAGGCAGGTAACCTCCAATCGAATTGACCATTTTGCCATCAGTCGCCGTTTAGAGTCCGAAATAGGCGAGAACCAGATGTGGGGATACTACGAGATCACCATCTTATGATAGCTACTCTCCAACTACGCACTGCTGCAGTTCGAAGATCCTATGACAACACAACAATGCCCAGGTTCACAATCGACAGACTAAGTGATCCCTCAGTGTGCCAACAATGGAGGAACCACCTTTCGCAAGGTGCGGAAGCAATAAGTAGCTCACTCACCATCTAGGAGGATTAGTGTGCTGGAAGACATAGGACGTGGCTTTCGGAGGATATCTGGAGACGGATCGACGATCGAAAACAGCTGGAAGCTCGCATTGCAGCAGGGAAGAGCGAGCTAGAGTTCCTTTATCGAAAGAATTGTCGATCGATCGCAGGGAAGTCATAGCGCGTGGCTTTTGGAGGACACCTGGAGATGGATTGGTGAACGAAAACAGCTGAAAGCTTGCATTGTACCAGGGAAAAGCGAGCTAGAGTCCCTTTATCGCATGAAGACGAGAGAATTTCAGCGTAGTGTGCAACTACATCTATCACAATCGTCTACAAAATCATATAACAGCTGACAGGTGATCGCAGCTCCAGCCAAACCCTAGACGGTTCTTTGCTCGTTCCGGATGAGGGCTACCTCAAGAGATGGAAGTAACATTTTGCTATGGTTGGTTTGCTAACCGTTAGTGCTTCCAAATCAGACTGAGGTTTCCGTGGTAAGAAATGCCCGAATACGCACCACGACGTCCCAGCTATGATGAGATCACTACAGCGATCAAAGCACTGAAAATCGCCTGGACAACGGGTCGAGAAAGAGAGAGAGTATAGGATTTCCAGGATCTTGGGAGTATTGTCTCGACTGGCGATGGTGGAACCGAACTGGATATAGTCAAAAGGATTGCCAAGGCAAAGTATGCATTCGGGATGTTGACCAAAACATGGCGAAGCAATGTAATAAGTTTGAACACCAAGCTGAGACTGTTTCGCTCCAACGTTGAATCCGTGCTGTTGTATGTATGCAGCACGTGGAGAGTGACCATTACTATCACAAGAAAGCTGCAAACGTTCGTTAGCAGGTGAAGGATTTCCTGGGCCAATCGCTTCTCTACCAGAGAATAGGTCAGGAACCAATAGGCACAACCATCCAACGACGGATCGTGGGCAGTGGATTGGTCACATATTACGAAAAGCTGACAGATCCATAGCTCACCATGCTATGTAATGGAATTCTTCAACTCAGGATGGCAGTTCGAGGAATACATGGCGCAAAACAGTCGAGAACGAGGCACGGCAGTTGGGAAAAAGTTGACGAGACCTCAGAGACATTGCCAGAAACTGTACACGATGGCGCGTAGACGTAGTAGAAGCCCTAGGATCCACAAGAGGATACAGGACATAAGCAAGTAAGGGTTTCCCAACTCTGACTGAAGTAAACGTGGGACACCAACTCCTCAGATAGGTTTGCTCAACTCCTTGTACTAGGATTAGATTGATAGGTTGGTGACTGCTTAGATCTTCGAATCTAACCCGGAGGTCTTTCCTCCGCAGTAGAGGGACGACGCAGTAGAGGGCCCTCTCGCTATAGGTGGCGCGCACAAGTACAAGGGAATCTTGACCAACTTGGAGGGCACAACTGGAGGCAATTACCTAAAGACCGAGCTAAATGGAGAGGCTTGTTGGTTGAGGCACAAGTTCACCCCGAACTGTAGCGCCACCTAAGTAAGTAAGTAAGACTGCTAAGGTCGTAGTTACAAAGCGAAAGGTTGAAGCAATGAAGCCATACAACTCAAGGGAATAGATGTCATTTGTTGTGCAATAGGACAGCACAAACTGGCTCATTGGCGACTGTTGGGAATCCAATGAATGAGCAGCGAGTCTACCTTTAGCCTCAACTAGCACCTTAGAAGTGTTGGCAATGGTGCACTGGATAGTGTGTTTGCTCGGTCTTCTTCTTCTTCTTCTTCCTCCTTTTATCAGCGAGGTTATGATCCGAAAACAAGGGATCATAACCCTCCCACTTCACCGCATTTCTACTGATCCGCCTGTGTGTTTGCTTGGTAACCCAGGGAATATCAATCGTCAGCCACCCAAGTACAAAAAAGAAAGGAAAATCAGACGAACATCTACACAAATGAGCTTTGAAGCAACTAGACACCAACACCTCGAACAAGGATCGTCAACCTCAGGTACACAGCTGTTACAACAAGAACTAGCAGCTTGTGCTGCAAACAATCGCATTTCTGTTCGAGTTGCTTCGAAAATATTACGCAAAGACGAGAGGGAAAGTGGAAACCATCGGCACATTCAAATCCCACCACGCGTCACTAACTTCTTCGACTGTAAGTTTGGGCATCGTAAGTAAATGAAGTTCATATGAACTCTGCAGAGGATGTGGCAACACAGACGTAGAGGAAGACACAGAACATTTCCTTTGCAAATGCCCTAGTCTCTGCAATACCAGGAAGGCAGCCCTTGCGGAGTATTTCTTCAACCATATGTGCGACCTGTCTAAACAGCCACCAACCACCATCATGAAATTCATAGCTTCCTCAGTGTGGTTCCAGAGGAGGCCGCCACCATCTAGCCATTTTGTTTTTCCTTCCTTTTCAGTACTATCAGCCAGGAAACTCCACGTCAGGGGAGCACAATGGATCCGTTTGAGATCCGAGTGCAGGCTGCACCCATTCGTTGCAGCTAACTCCTTTAACCTAACCCTAACCTAGGGGTGGCTCTTGGAAAGTGTGTAGCCGGGGAAACAGTTCCTTCACAATACTGTCGCCACATATGCAGATCGACCTGACTTCCACAAGCTGGGCATGCAGATTGGGGAACTAGTCGACATACTCGATGATGGAAAGCGGCGCTCAATACATCAACCGATGAGAGACGCCATCGAAAGCACTCGGGTGTTATATGAACTTTCTGCAATCCAGTTGCGGGATGAAAAGGCTAAGGAAGTGATAAGGAGAAATAACTCTTCTCAGACTTCCCCCTAGCTTAAACCTGTCCAGGATGCAAAAAAGAAGAGACTGCCATCGGAGAACAGTACACCGAAGCCAAAACGTGAACGCAGAAGCGCCCCTCAGACGAGGAAAATAAGAAGAAAGAGCCAAAAAAAGTCTCAGAAACGGCTATGGCAAAGGTTAGACAAGCCCGTACCTCTGGTAATAAGGAAAGTACGATGCAAGAAGAAGACAATGGAGCAAGAAGGCCACCAAAAAGAAGCAGGGCAGAAAACCCAAACCTGATGCCATCGTCATCGAAGCGAAAGAGGAGGCTTCCTATGCCCAGATACTCCGCAGCGTAAAAGCAGACCCTAAGTTGGAAGCTGTGGGCAACGAGGTATCCAGAATCAGGAGAACGAAAAAAGTGGATCTTCTGATACAACTAAAGGAAGCAGGAGACAAAACGACGGATTACGAAAACATCATTGTTGAAGCCCCAGGAGAACAGGCTGAAGTCAGAACGCTCACTCATCGTACCACGGTCGAGGTCAGAGACATCAACGAGGTCACTACCAAGGAGAATGTATGCGCGGCGATCAGAGCCCAATTCGATTTGGGCAGGGTCATGACTACTGACACCATTTGTTTGCGGAAGGCGTACAGTGAAACTCAAACGGCAATAATTGATCTCCCTGCAGAAAGCGCGAAGAAACTATTGGAAGCAGGACGCATCAAAATTAGCTGGGTAGTCTGTGGCATTCGTGAGCGGAAGCTGCTACAGAAATATTTTAAGTGCCTCGAATTCGGATCCGCTCCAAACTCTGTAGGAGATGTGGTAAAGAGGGACATATCGCGAGAGATTGCAACGAGGAACCATCCTGCATGTTCTGCAGGAAAGTCTTCTTCTTCTTCCTCTTCCTTTTATCAGCGAAGTTATGATCGGAAAATAAGGGATCATAACCTTCCCACTTCACTGCATTTCTACTGATCCGCCTGTGGGGTTCGCCTATGTTCTGCAGGAAAGTCAACCCGGAAAATGCAAAGCACATAGCCGGCGGCAATAAATGCCCTGTCCTCAAGAAAGCGATCTGCAGCATGAAGGTTATCCAAATTAACCTCAACCATTGTGAGACAGCTCAGGATATCCTGGCGCAAACCATCAAGGACGAAAAAGCAGATGTAATCTTGATCAGCGAGCCATAGAAAATTCCGGACAACAGCAGCATCTGGCACAGTGATCGATCGAAGCGGGCCGCAATATGGTCATATGGGAGACATACGTTCCAGGATACCAATGAAGAGTCAGAGGGCTTCGTTCGGGCCAAAATCAACAGTATACACTTCTATAGTTGCTATGCTCGGCCCAGCTGGACTATAATTGAATATCAGGAGATGCTAGATAACCTCGTGGCGGATGCTCCGGAAAGAACTCCAGTGGTTATTGGCGGAGATTTCAATGCATGGACGACGGAATGGGGCAGTAGATTTACCATGCTCTCCTGGAAACATTTGCAATTCTCAGCGTAGGCATCGCAAACGTAGGTAGGGCTAACACCTTCCGCAGAGCAGGCATGGGCTCAGTAATTGATATCACGTTAGCGAGTAACTCCATCCTGCGGGGAATTAAATGGAGGGTCAGTGAAGATTATACCCACAGTGACCAGCAAGCTGTTATAATTGACATCGGTAATGGCAGAAGTACTCACCGCCCAAGATTGACTGGTCCGAAATGGTTGACACCTTCACGCTAGTCCAAGGATCGGCAGAAAATTCAGATCGCCACCACACCCAGTCCATCAACATGGCGTGCGATGCATCAATGCCCAGGGCCCCAAGTAGAAGACGCCTGCCTTGCACATACCTTCTTCGCAAAATGGGCCAGCATGTGGCCTGAGTGAAAAGGATAATTCATCACATCCCACATTGCTACTGGTGGAACGACGAGATCAGGGTACTTAGAGCAGAGTGTCTACGGGCAAGACGCAAAGTACAAAGATCTCGAAACACACCCAACTTTCAGGAGTACCTATCGTCCTTTAACATGGCGCGACAACAGTTAAGCAGAACTATCAAGGAGAGCAAAGCAAGATGTTTCAGACAGCTCTGCGATGAAGCTAACGTGAACCCTTGGGGCACGGCGTATAGGATGGTGATGACAAAGCTTAAGGGCGGCAACTCCCCGCAGATAACATGCGCGATAATACTGAAATTAATAGTAGAACATCTTTCTTCCAAGGAGAGTATCTACTATGTGCGCAATCACCAGAGAGAACTTTACAGAGCTAGTTCCAGTGATTACAACAGAGGAATTGACAATCGCATCCCGAAATATAGGCGACAACAAGACGCCCTGACCTGACGGCATCCCTAACAAAGCAGTGAAAGCCGCTGTTCACTCTTTTTCTTCTTCCTTTTATCAGCGAGGCTATGATCCAAAAACAAGGGATCATAACCCTCCCACTTCACCGCATTTCTACTGATCCGCCTGTGGGGTTCGCGGCTGTTCACTCTCACTCACTCAAATGCAATGTGGGATGTGATGAATTATCCTTTTCACTCAGGCCACATGCTGGCCCATTTTGCGAAGAAGGTATGTACCTAAGCCACAATCTGATGGTTGTGGCCAACCCAAATCAATGGAAACTGCAGCATTTCGTTTTATTGCCAAAGGAAACAAACCCGCTGGAGACCCATCGTCGTATCGCCCGATATGCCTACTGGACACAATGGGAAAGATCCTCGAGCGAATCATTTACAACAGATTGCTCACAATAGCGGAGGAGAAAGGCGCTTTGCCCAACCACCAGTTCGGATTCCGAAAGTCTCGCTCAACAATTGACGTCATTAAAGCTGTAGTTAATATAGCAGAGGAAGCAATTGAAAGATGGCGATACGGCACCAAGGAATACTGTGCAGTAGTGACGCTAGATGTCAAAAACGCGTTTAATTCGGCAGACTGGCGCACTATAAGAAGATCTCTTGCCAGGATGGATACACCATCTTACTTGTTGCAGATAATGGCGAGCTACTTCACCAACAGGAAACTGAGGTATGATACCGACGAAGGAGTGAAGTACTATGATGTCACAGCTGGGGTCCCACAAGGTACGGTGCTGGGCCCAGACGGAGTTTTACGACTACCACTGCCACCTAGAGTGAATATAATTTGATTTGCTGACGACATCGCTGTTGTTACAATAGCAAAACAAATCAGTGAAGTAGAATCAGCTACAAATGTGGCAATCAGTCAAATCAAAAGCTGGCTAGGATCCGCCGGTCTAGAATTAGCTGACAACAAAACTGATGCTGTTCTAATAACCAGTCGGAAATCTGTGGAACCCAAATCATCAGATCCAAAGAAGGAATCAAATACCTAGGAGTGATGCTCGACAATAGACTGCAGTTTAAACAACATGGTGATTATTCGAGCAAAAAAGCATCACGACTTCAGGCAGCACTCTCAAGGATAATGCCCAGCATTGGAGGACCTGGATACACTAGGAGGATCCTACTATCCATAGTTGTTACCTGAGTCCTTCTTTATGCGGCTCCGGTTTGGGCGGAGGCTCTCGGGACCAAAAAAACAAGGAGGAAACTAACATCAGCCTACAGACTCTGCGGACCATCAGTGGTTTTAGAACTATCTCTGACGAGGCAGCCTTTGTCATAGCAAGAATGGTTCCGATCGACATCCTCGCGAACGAGATGCAGAGAATCTACAATCGGAGAGGCTCGAGCCATCAAGAGGCTAGCGAAAGAAGAAGGGTTATAGAAGAAGAAAAAGCAGCTTCAAGAGCTGTGTGGCAAGATCAATGGGATAATGCGGTTAAAGGCAGATGGACCTATAAATTAATCCCCACCATCGACATTTGGATAAACCGAGCACATGGGAATTGCACCTACTACCTCACGCAGTTCCTGTCTGGCCATGGAGGTTATCGCAAATATCTTTACCGGTTTGGACACGATAGCTCTCCGTTGTGTCCAGAATGTCCAGACCAGGAGGAAGATACGGAGCATGCAGTCTTCTACTGTAGGCGATTTGAAAACTGGAGAAACGAACTTCCCAGTCCTCCATTCCTCATAGATCATATGGTACAATCTGAGGAAAAATGGATGGAAATTTGCGCGTTTATTACGCACGTGCAAATGCAAGAAAGAATACGTAGAGAAGCAGAAAGTACAGCAACTTCCCAAGCTGGTCATTCATTAGGAGATCCCTGGCCAGGACGGATACACCATACTACCTGCTGGGGATAGTCACGGACTACTTTAGAAATAGGAAGCTAAGATACCATTCTGACGATGGCGTTAAGCACTACAGTGTTTCCGCGGGAGTCCCGCAAGGGTCGGTTCTGGGACCTCTCCTATGGAACATTATGCACGACGGAATTCTGCGGATAACACTGCCCGAGGGAGTCAAAGTAATTGGCTTCGCTGACGATATCGCAGTGGTTACAGTAGCCAAGCACGTACACGATGTGGAGGAGTCTGCCACGGATGAGGCAGTTATAAGAATAAAGGAATGGCTGGAGTCTACCGGTCTGGAACTAGCTGCCCACAAGACCGAAGCTGTCCTAATAACCAGCCGCAAAAAGGTGGAGTATGCGAGCTTCCGGGTCGGAAACCAGACGATCAGGTCCAAAGAATCCTTGAAGTACCTTGGAGTCATGCTCGACAACAGGTTGCGCTTCAAAGCCCACGTCGAGTGTTCTAGTAAGAAAGCATCGCTGATGCAGGCGGCACTCTCCCGAATCCTCCCGAACATCGGTGGGCCTGGATACGCCCGCAAGATCCTGCAGTCCAGAGTGGTCAGCTCGGTACTTCTATACGCTGCCCCGATATGGGCAGGTGTAATGGCGACAATTGAGTGCAGGAAGAAGCTATCATTAGCTCACAGGCTCTGCGCAATCAGAGTGATCAGCGGCTTCCGAACTATCTCCGACGATGCAGCCTGCGTTTTAGCTGGGTTCGTCCCAATCGACATACTCGCGGATGAGATGCAGAGGGTATACCTTAGACGTCCCTCGAACCGGCAGGAGGCAAGAAGGACTAAAGAAGAGGAAAAGGCAGCATCAGCAACGCTGTGGCAAAGCAGGTGGACCCACAAGCTCATTCCCACTATAAAACCATGGACAGAGAGAGCGAGGGGGAACTGTAACTACCACCTCTCACAGTTTCTGTCCGGATATGGCGGCTACCGGAAATACCACGATAGTTCGCCCCTGTGTCCAGAATGTCCAAACGAAGAGGAGGACGCGGAACATGCAGTGTTCTACTGCAGACGCTTTGCGGAAGATAGAGCAAACCTGCCAACTTCAGAAAATCTTCTAAGCCACATGACACGATCAGAGGACGAGTGGATGGAGATCTGCTCATTCATAGTATGTGTGCAGAACACGCTGCGGAGAGCAGAAGCCCTAAGAAGAGCCCAAGAGGCGGCCTCGGAGACTAGAGCATAATTGCTAACCAGCCCCGTGAAGAAATACCCATCGGCAGTACCGCGGGGAGAGTGGTTGAAGTGTGTAGGGTGTGTGTTTAGTACGTAGGCGTATTCTTGGAATCGATTACTCAGGTTTGCGAATCGTGCATGTTAGTAGCACTCGGGCTATTAGTATCTATGAAGATTACACATGATTGGCGCAACAAAAAAAAAAAATAAAAAATTTGCAGAGTTTTGTCGTCATCCACTAGAAACTGGTTGTCAATCTTATGAGCATTCCTCCTTCGTTGGACGGCTATTTTGAAAATACAAGTAGTTGCGCCCTTCTTCATATTGTATCGTCGCAGCTCCTGGATAGCCTGGTTTGTATCAGCAACTAGGGGAAGATATTTCCTCCAGCTCCCGATACAGCCATCGATTTGGAGCAGGACGCACTTCTTCTTCGCTTGGCCGCATCACAATTAGATGCTTCGATGCAGAACCGCTCCTCATCCTGCAGTACATGGACGACTTGGGTGTGATGAAATCAGACTTGAGATGCCTTCCATGGGCGGCAAGTGCAATCCCAAGCATTGCGAACTCGATACTTTCACTTTCATTGATGCAAGGTTCCTCCGTTTTGGCGAATTTTTACACGACGACCATTTGAAAAGCAAATAAATGTCGCAACACAGATCCATCCAGGTTATCTCCATTAACACCTTCACTCCACACCGGCTCCAGTCGCATAGGCTTATGCGACGACAAACCGATCAATCGGTGACCCATCTCTCCCCTCTCTCTCTCTATAGAGCTGTCAGTCTATTAAAAGTTTTATTTCGATCATCGTGTAGTAAATGTTAAACAGCCTTCAGTGTTGTGTATCCAAAAGATACACAAAAACAGGAAAAAAAAACGAAAAAAAAAACGAAAAAATTTAAATCAAACCAGATACTCGTACAACAAACAACTGTGACTGGGGTTGATGATGAAGATCGGTTACTCAATCGCGCGCCATTTAGCGCGCCATAACTTTACCGATTGGTATAATCGACATCATCACCACAAGAAGCACAAGAAGACACACGGTAACAGCACGCGTTTTGTTCATAATCAATTTCACCTGAGTAAAGCATCTACCACTGGCACACGGCACACACACCACACCACACCACACCACACCGATGGCCCATCCTGCCACGCATCTGTGACTCTTTAGCATTGCAATACTAATTTGTGTTACTTCTTGGATGATGATGGTGCGATGACAATGGTGATCATCATCATCATCATCATCATCACTACTTTACATAATCTACCTTCGGTTACACAGCTTGAAAGCAGTCATAATGGTAAGGCGCGCGCCCGCAATATATTTGATGAGAGGTTCAGATTGAATTGGGAGAAACCCCCACATAAACGGCGCGGCGACGGTGTACCGTGGTGAGGGCTTGCCCCCAAAACTGGTCATAACCTGCTTCGTTTGCAATTGACTTGAGAAACAAATAACATTCGGTCATCGAAGTGTAAACAGAAGAACCGGAACTGCATTCCAAGTTGTATAATCAAAGTTCTACGGGGGCCCAGGTCAAGTTGCTTTCGATGCTGTCGACGTAAGTCGGAGTAGAGTGCACGAATGGTGTTCGTTTGCAACTGGTTTTGGGCGAAAAAGTAAAAATAAATTCCAACAGTGGTATGTCATACCCCTTGCATGTGTCAAAGATTGCTTCGACTTTGATTTTCGTTGGAAAATTTGGAACACAATCCAATGGTATGAGGGTTGGCTGCCTTCCGGTCCATTGTGATTCCCCTCATAACGTGATTTCATCTCTGATTTGCTTGCCTCTCGGTTAGGTAAGGTTTAAGGTGTTAGCTGCCCCTCCCCTAATCCAGGGTGTTAAGCGAGTCGGTGCCTATTGGATGGTTTGCAGTAAAGGAGTCTTCCTGATACCAGGTCGCCTCAGGGAGTAACCATAGCCCGACCGCATCATGCGGGACTCTGATGTGACCAATGAATACTTCCCTAGCTACATGGACAAGGAACAAATAAAAAATAAAATAAAATACATGCGGGATATCACCCCGCGGTACTGCCGTCAAGCATTTCATCGCGGGGGGGGTTTTAGTCTGATGTATTCGACTAGTGCCTGTTTGCATTATCCTGCTCAGCATTGAGTGTATTTCGCCGGTCTGATTCTTTCCTTTCTCTTTCTAGGGTTCTTAGAATCTTCATTATGCGCATTGTGCTCCCAGCGACTGCGTCCCATGCCTCCTGGCTTTTGAGCATTTCGCCAACGATGTTTTCTGGCGACAACGGCATCGACTTAGGATAGGCACATGGAACGTCTCATCGCTCACAGGGAAGGATCTTGAGCTTGTTGGGGAGGCTGTTAAAAGTCGACTAGATATAGTTGGCGTCTCTTCAACAAAGCAGAGAGGTTCTAAACCTGTAGACCTTTCGGGTGGGTGGAAGCTCTTCCTGTCAGGAGTCGCACCCTCAATGTCTGCTCGGGCGGGAGTGGGGATACTCACAAGTCCCAGGTTGACAGACAGAGTATTGGAGTGGATACCATTAGGAGGGAGAGTTGCGATCTTAAAGCTCAAACTTGAAAGATCAACTCTGGCATTGGTGCAGGTGTATGCACCGAACCTTCTGTCAGAGTACGCAGCTTTCTTAGATGAAGTTGATGTTGCCCTTGAAAAGGTTGCAGATATGGATTCTTTTGTCCTGATGGGTGACTTCAATGCTCATGTGGGTGTAGATGTTATGACATGGGGGAGTGTGATTGGGAGGAACGGTGATCCTGATCAAAACGCGAACGGAGAGAGGTTGTTGGATTTTTGTTGTGAAAATGGCTTATCCATCATGAACACCATCTTTCCACACAAAGACATTCACAAATACACGTGGTACCGTCAGAGTCTTCAGCAGAAGTCGCTGATCGATTCCTTTGTGGTACCATCGTGTCTGAAGAGAATGGTTTGTGATGTTCGCGTATTGAGAGGGGCGCCGAACTGTCAACTGATCATCACTTAGTGCTGTGCAAATTGTATCTTAGCGAGAGAGTGCCTCCCCTACCAAAGCCTAAACCAAGGATGGTTACACGCATACGATGGGAGAGGTTACAGGACGATGAGATACGGGAGACATTTGCACGGCAAATATCTGAAAGGTTTGAACGAATTCCAACTGTTCCATCAAATGTAGAGGAAGAATGGCAACTGTTTTCAACGGCGGTTATTGCCTCTGCGGGAGATGTTTGTGGAATGAAGCGGCTTGGTGTGGCGGCTGGTGGTGAGAAAAAAACTGCTTGGTTTAAAACGCCCGGAGTTCAAGAAGCCATCAGAGAGAAGAAGAGAGCCTTTAAGGTGTGGATTCATCCGATTCTCGAAATCGGTACACTGAGGCGCGAAGAACTTGCAAATTATCTGTGAAAACAGCGAAAGAACAGTCTTGGAAGGAGTTTGGCGAGAAATTGGAACGTGACCACAGATCTGCAAATAAGATGTTCTGGCAGACCGTCCGCCGACTCAGAGGAAAAAAGTTGAATATCGTTGAAGGAGTCAAATCCAAAGACGGTAGAATTCTTTCCAATGAGGAGGACATCTTACGCAGATGGAGCGAGCACTTTTCAGAATTGCTCAATCCCGAACAGGGCACCGAAGATGACAGACCTATGGTCGAGAGTTGGGCGGAAAGTAGTCCTACGGTAGAGGAAGTAACTTTGGCGATCAAAGCGCTAAAAGTTGGCAAATCTGCTGGTGTGGACGAAATTCGGCCAGAAATGCTCAAGGCTTTAGGTAAAGAGCGAGTGCAATGGCTCTCGCGCGTGTCATTAAAGTGGCCTGGGAATGCGGTGAAACACCTGGTGATTGGCAAATGGGGGTGATAGTTCCTCTTTTTAAAAAAGGGGACAAAAGAGATTGCGCCAACTACAGGGGTATATCTCTTTTAAGTCTCCCTGGAAAAGTCTTCGCTAAGGTGCTAGAAAAGCGTTCCAGAGCTGTGGTTGAGGACAGTTTGGGGGATGAGCAGTGCGGTTTTCGTCCCGGTAGAAGCACAACCGACCAGTTGTTCACTCTCAGAATGGTTCTTGAGAAAGCCTGGGAATATGCCAAACCTGTCTACACTTGTTTTGTGGATTTGGAAAAAGCATATGATAGGGTTCCTCGAGGCAAACTCTGGAGTGTTCTGCAGGAGTATGGGATTGATGGTTCCCTGTTAAGGGCGATTCAGTCTTTATATACAAACTGTAAAAGCTGTGTTCGGATAAACGGTGTTAAATCAATACCTTTCACTGTGGGCGTTGGACTCCGCCAGGGGTGCGTTTTGTCACCTCTCCTCTTCATTGTATATATGGATTGGATGTTGCAGCGCAGCCGTGGCGGGGAATGTGTCAAAGTGGGAGACCTAAGGATTAGTCATCTGCTCTTTGCCGATGATTTGGTCATCCTTGGGTCCTCTCAAACCGAACTTCAGCGCGCACTCGAAAGGTTTGTAGCCGTTTGTGATGATGCTGGAATGAAGATCAACGTTCAACAAATCGGAAGTAATGGTCGTTTCCAAAAAACCCATTCAGTGCACTCTGCATGTTAGTGGAGTCCCACTGAAGCAGGTGGAGAAGTTTAAGTACCTCGAGGTTTTATTCACGAGTGATGGGAGGAGCAATGCCGAGTTATCCTGTAGAATTGGTCAGGCTGGATCAATTTTGAGAGAGCTTGGCCAATCTGTTATAAGGAAGGCCGAACTTAGTATTCAAGCTAAGCTATCGATTTTTAACTTGGTGTATGTTCCAACTCTCACCTATGGTCCTGAAATTTGGGTAGTGACCGAAAGAATAAGATCGCGGATACAAGCTGCCGAAATGAGGTTCCTTCGCGGTGTTGTTGGAATAAATCGTAGGGATCGAGTGCGCAACACCAGAGTACGCGAGGCGCTCAACGTTGAGCAGCTACTTCTCCGAACGGAACGATCTATGCTTCGATGGTTTGGTCACTTAGTGCGTATGCCCCCAGACCGGCTTCCAAGACGCGTCATGGTTGCCGTGCCATCAGGTAGACGACTTCGCGGAAGGCCCAGAAATAGATAGTTGGATCAAGTCCGACATCTCTCTTGGAGCCGCTTAGGGATTCTCCCTGATGAATTGGAGTCAATGGCGGAGGATCGAGAAGGATGGAGAGTCCACCTGAGCATCCTACCCCCGCGACCCTCATGAAGGATTAGCGGGCCATTGAAAATGAATGAATGTTTTCTGGCGTCAGTGGGTGGCCGAGTTCACTCCTTAGTGCATTCCTTTCGTCGAGGAATCTTGGGCATTCAAAAAATATATGTTCCGCGTTTTCTACGCAGTCAGCGCAATGCGGACAGTAAGGGCTATTGTCGTGTTTATACTTATGTAAGTACGAACGAAAGCATCCATGGCCCGTTAGGAACTGCGTTAAGTAGAACTCAAGTTCTCCATGTTGTCTGTCGATCCATGGCTGGATTTGGTGTATGAGCCTATGGGTCCACCTGCCTTTCTCAGAAGCATTCCAGCGTTCTTGCCATTCCCTTAGGCTTTCTGCTCTATAGAGCCGGTTTTCGCTGGCCTCGTTTCTTTCTCTTCTTGCGCAGTATTGACGTTGCTGTTCTACTGCCAGGATATCTATTGGGAGCATTCTCGCTACCACGCAAGCTGCATCGCTAGAAGTAGTGCGAAATGCGCAGCTAGCTCTCAATGCACATATTCGATACACAGATGTGATATGTGATCTGTATGTTTTAATTGCCATGGCCCCGGCCCAAATTGGTGCGGCGTATAGGATTATAGACGTAACCACTCTAGCCAGCAGTAACCTACGGCTATGTCTTGGTCCTCCTATGTTGGGCATGATACACACGAGTGCGACACTTGCTATTGCACCTTTTCGGCCTACATACTTAAGGTGATCTCTAAATGAAAGTCTCGTATCTATCATGACACCTAGGTATTTTATATGCGGTTTAGATGTTATTTCATGGCCGCCGACTATAATGGTGAGAGTTTCTACCTACCTTTGGGGACCTGCATTGCGATTGATCGGGAAACTACTGACTGCCCAGAACTTGGCTTGGGCCAGTAGCGCAACAATCAAGTTCGTGATGAAGTGCTTACTTTACCTCTTAGTGGTGGTCCCCGGGCAACTATACGTATAAACCCTTATACGTATAGGCCAAAATTGTAAGTGCGGGTTGCCTAGGGCCTTGATTCTAGGCTAGGTAACGTGGGCCAGCAACCTGCGTTACTGAAACCAGCTCGCTACTAAAACCGACACTATGCCTCGGATAAGGACTGATCACATGTTGACGACTTTTGGCTATTGTACCCGGACAAAGATAGGTTTCTGGAATGTAAAGACGCCCCTCGACTCAGGTAACGAAGGTCCTTACAATGCCAGATTCCTCCAACTGGAAAAGGAATTAATGCGATATAAACTGGACATTTTGGGGGTAAGTGAAGTAAGATGGTTAGAAGCGGGCGAGTACCAGTCTCCAACGCGTAACACTGTACTACTCTATTCTGGAAGACCATCCGGAAGTCCGCGAGAATATGGAGTCGGACTACTGCTAACAACAACAGCACGCAAGGGCCTGATTTCCTGGCAGCCTCATGGTGATAGGATTTTGACGGCCAGATTCCGGACTAGAGTACGACGTGTCACCATCATACAGTGTTACGCCCCAACGAATAGTTCGTCTGAGGACGAAAAGGAGAGCTTCTACAATCTCTTAAGCGGCGTCTTCAACACAACACCAAATGGAGACATTGTCATAGTGATGGGGGATTTGAATGCCAAGGTAGGCAGCGACAACGAAGGGCTCAAGCATGTAATCGGGAAACATGGTCTAGGCAACCGCAATGACAACGGCGAAAGGTTTGTGGATTTCTGCAATGCCAACCGCCTTGTGATAGGTGGCACCATGTTTGAGCACAAGACCTGCCACAAAGTCAGCTGGGTTTCCAACGACAGGCAAGCAACCTCCAACCAAATTGACCATTTTGCTATCAGCCGCCGCTTTAGAAGCAGTCTCCTGGACGTCCGAAACAGACGAGGGGCAGATGTGGGGATAGTACGTGATCACCATCTTATGATAGCTACTCTCCAACTACGCACTGCTGCAGTTCGAAGATCCCACGACAACACAAGAATGCCCAGGTTCAACATCGATAGACTTAGTGATCCCTCAGTGCGCCAACAATTAAGGGAGCACTTTTCGCAAGGTGTGGAAGCAATCAGTAGCTCAATGCCCGCAACCATCCAAGACCATTGGTGTGCTGTGAAAAATGTTTTAACATCTGGTGCTGAGAGAATTGTCGGTCGATCGCAGGGAAGACATAGGGCGTTTCTTTCCGAGGATACCTGGAGAAGGATTGACGAACGAAAACAGCTAAAAGCTCGCGTTGCAGCTACCCCAGCAGCAGGGAGAAGCGAGCTAGAGTCCCTATATCGCACGAAGATGAGAGAAGTTCAGCGTAGCGTACGACGTGACAAGCGCAACTACATCAACGCGCTGGCTACAGAAGCAGAAGAAGCTGCACGGAGGTGCGACATCAGGACTGTCTACAGAATCACGAAAGAGCTGACAGGTGGTCGCAGCTCCAGGCAATACCCAGTGAAAAGCCTAGACGGCTCCTTGCTCATTTCGGATGAGGACCAGCTCAAGAGATGGAAAGAGCATTTTGCTACGGTTTTGAACCGTGTATTCGCTAGCGATATGCTCCCAAATCAGACTGAGATGCCCGAGGTGAGAAGTTCCCGAATACGCACCACGACTCCCAGTAAAGATGAGATCATTACCGCGATCAAGGCACTCAAAACCAACAAGGCGGTAGGACTTGACGGTATTCCAGCAGAGCTCTTACGAGCAGCGCCAACAACATCGGCTGAGCTTCTGCTTCCACTTATAGATAGAGCTTGGGAAGCTGAGAGCTTTCCTAACGAGTGGAAAAAGGGAATGATCGTCAAGCTTCCTAAGAAAGGAAATTTAATGGAGTGCGGAAACTGGAGGGGTATCTGCGTGCTGCCTGCTGTAGCTAAGATAATAGCTAAAATCATCCTTGAGCGAATCAAACAACATCTCGAAGACACACTCGATGCCGAACAAGCAGGTTTCCGCTCTGGATCCTCCTGTGCCGACCACATCAACAGCCTGCGGATTATCATCGAACAGTGTGTTGAATATCGATCGCCACTGCACCTGCTGTTCATCGATTTTGAGAAGGCGTTCGATAGTGTCAACAGGGAGTTTATTTGGCGTGCCTTACGCAGGAGAGGCATTCCCGATAAACTAATTGCTATTATCAAAGCTACATATGAAGGCTCCACATGTCACGTTCTGCACAGCGGGAAGTTTTGTCTGAGGAATTTGAGATCCAAAGTGGGGTAAGACAAGGCTGTATCCTTTCACCAATATTATTCCTATTGATGATTAGCGATGTGCTTCATGCAGCTTTGTCGACGGGAAACGGAGGAATTCGATGGACTCTTACATCTCAACTGAAACATCTTGACTACGCAGACGATGTATGCTTACTCTCCCACAGAATTATGGACTTCCACCAAATGACAGTAGATGTGGAGAGGGAGGCAGGTGTCGTCGGGCTGAAAATCAATACGACAAAAACTAAAATCATCAGCCTTGGAACTAACTCATCGGCTCAAATATGCATTGCTGGACAACCGGTAGAGAGAGTAGAGGATTTCCAGTATCTTGGGAGTATTGTCTCGACCGATGGTGGAACCGAACTGGATATAACCAACAGGATCGCCAAAGCAAAGTCCGCCTTCGGGATGTTGTCCAAAATATGGCGAAGCAATGCAATCAGTTTGAGCACCAAAATAAGACTGTTCCGCTCCAACGTTGAATCCGTGCTGCTATATGGTTGCAGCACGTGGAGAGTGACCACTACTATCACCAGAAAGCTGCAAACGTTCGTTAATAGGTGTCTGCGCAATATCTTAGGGATTTTCTGGCCCAATCGTATCTCTAACGAACACCTTTACGAGAGAACGGGTCAGGAACCAATAGGCACAGCTATCCAACGGCGGAAGTGGCAGTGGATTGGTCACACGTTCCGAAAGGGTGACAGCTCCATAGCGAACCATGCTATGCAATGGAACCCTCTAACTCAGGATGGCAGAAGACCTGGCGGTCCGCGGAAAACATGGCGCAGAACAGTCGAGAAGGAGGCACACGGCAGTTAGGGAAAAGTTGGGGAGAACTCAGACACATTGCCAGAAACCGTACACGATGGCGCGTAGGCATAGTAGAGGCCCTAGGACCCACAAGGGCATACAGGACATAAGTAAGTAAGTAAGTAAGAGTTTCTACCTTCTTTCTACTACTTATCAGGACTGCTTCAGTTTTATGCTCCGCCAGTGTTAGACCAACTGAGGTGAGCCATTTTCGTATTATCCTTATTGTCGCATTGCTTATCTGTTCCACCTCCTCCAACAGTTTAGCAGTGACAATAATGGCGATATCATCAGCAAATCCCACTATTTTTGTTTCTGCGGGTATAGGAAGTCACAATATACCGTCATACATAATATTCCAGAGCAAAGGGCCAAGGACTGAGCCCTGTGGTACTCCGCCTGTGATCTTATATTCCTTGGGGCCGCGGTCTGTATTGTATACCAAGATTCTGCACCTGAAGTAGTCAACAATAACGTCTATGAGGTATTGTGGAACTCTCATCCTTCTGAGCGCTTGTAAGATGTGACTCCAATTTGCCGTATTGAAGGCGTTTTTTATGTCAAGAGTTAGTACTTTTTGGAACCGCCTCTCCATCTTCTTCCCTGTATAGCCTCTTGTGCCGTTTTAACTACCACATTGATTGCATCTGTTGTTGAGCGCGCTTTTCGAAAACCGTATTGGTGTTCTGAAAGACCTCCAGGTTCTTGAATTGCTGCCTCTACCCTGTTACAGATGATTCGCTCCAATATTTTGCCAGCCGTATCTAACATACAGAGCGGGCGGTATGATGAAGGTTCATTTGGTGGTTTCTTACCTTTGGGAAGAAGTACTAGATTTTGCCGTTTCGCACTGATCCGGGAAGACTCCTTCCTTCAGGCACGAGTTGTAAATGTTAATAAACATTTCTGGGCTTACTTTTATAGCTGTCTTGAGTGCTATATTTGGGATACCATCTGGTCCAGGTGCTTTTTTATCTCCAATTTTATTGCAAATCTCGATTATTTGTTCTTTGGTTACCTCTCGGATTGTTGGTGCCTCTACTATTGGATCATCCGAGAATGCGTTCTCTTGTTGCTGAGGAAATAGTCCGACCACGATGTTGTGTAAGAACTCTGGGCAGGTGGAAATCTGTGGCTGGCACCTTTTCCAATTTTTTCATGACGATTTGGTAGGCTTTGCCCCAAGGATTTTCGTCAGCTTCATCACACAGCTCGGCGAAACACTTCCGTTTGCTCTTTAGTATAGCTGTTTTTAGTTCCTTTCGAGCCACCCTGTAGTCTTCTTGCAGTTCACTGGAGACGGCCCTCGCTCTAGATCGCGTATACGCCCTTCTCGCTCGATGACACTTGGTACGTAGATGCGCGATTTCTTCATTCCACCAGTAAACTGGGGGACGATGTTCCATAGCCTTTCTTCTCTCATTGTGGCTAGTCAAACGGTAGTGCATGCGATCATATGAAAACACAAGCGTTTTCACTCAGCTGAGGCCTACCAACTCCTACTCTCAACCTCCACGCGGTGACAGCCGGGTGCCTAGTACCTTAATCCAAGAAATGGGTAACCAACCCCGTTTGGCGGATTCTTGGTGGCAGCAGATGAGAGAGGGGGGGAAGAGTGCTTTTCTCACTAGAGCACTTCTTCCTGTTCCAGGCGGCAGCGGACGAATTCCCTAGACGGAGTCAACGGTGGCGTCTATAGTTCCAGTTAGGTTGAACTTAGTGAATACCTTGCGCGAGCTGCTTCGACGTATTCGGATCACAGGTCGGTAAGGAATTTCCAATGTTGGTCAGGACATTGGAATAGAAATGGTGGCGGAGGAGCCCTTAATGGGCCAACGGCAGCGCTCATACTCCCGTAGTGGACTACTGGCACCGGTGTACCCGGCCCCTCGTCCTAGGGGAATAATTAAGGAACTGGCCCTCCAGGTTGGGGGTTGTGCCGTCGGGGTAACTTCCCTACCACGTAAAAAACGCATGGTTCCGAAACAACCAAAAGCCTCGGATAAGGATGACCCAACTAATGACGACCCCAGCAAACGAAATAAGGACAACGACCTTCGGATCTGTACGTGGAATGTTCTGTCCCTTTACAGACCACGTGCAGCCGAACAACTAGCAGAGGCCCTAGACTGCTATAAAGCAGATATTACCGCCATCCAGGAAATGCGATGGGATGGGCCAGGCAAAAAGAGGATGAAAAACTGTGACATCTACTACGGTGATTGCTACAGAGGCAACAGGCAACGCTTATTCGGATGCGGATTTGTCATACGCGGCAGACTTAGGCAAGAAGTCTTAAGCTTCCGACACGTGAGCGAGCGTATTATGACTATCCGGATCAAGGCTAAATTCGCTAACATAAACCTAACATGTGTTCAGGCCCCCACGGACGAAAAGGACACTGCCTCCAAAGAGTGTTTCTACGAGCTCCTCGACAAAACATTCGAGCAATGTCCTTAAACGACGTTAAAATCGTATTGGGCGATTTTAGCGTCAAAATAGGAAAGGAGGACGTCTTTGGTAGGGCAGTCGGTAAGCATAGCCTACACGACACCACGTCTGATAACGGACTAAGGCTAATTGATTTCGCTGTGGAGCGAAATGTCACCATAGCAAGCACATGGTTTCCTCATCTCGATATTCATAAGCAGACATGGCGGTCCAATGATCATGTCACGATCAACCAAATTGATCATATTGCGATCGACGCAAGGCATGCCTCCAGTATTCTGGATGTCCGGACCTTCCGAGCGGCCAACATAGACTCGGATCATTACCTTGTTGTAGCCAAGGTACGAATGCGGATATCCCAATCTGAGCAACAAAGAAGAATCAAGCTACAATCACAAGAGACCGCCAGACTCTTCGCTGAACGCGTATCCCGAAATCTCTCAATCACCCCTTTGCCGCCAGCATCAAGTACCGAAGACCAGTGGCAACGCTGCCAACATGCCATCAGAAACGCCGCGACTGATGTGCTGGGTCTCGCTCGACCACCACCGCGAAACCCCTGGGTTTCATGCAGCATGCAGCAAAACAAGAGGCATACAAAGCGGCGCTGCAAAGGAAGACGAGAGCTGCTCGTGAGCTCTACGAGCAAAAGAGACGGGAAGAACATCGGCTTCTCCAAAAGAAGAAAGAGCATGAGAAGCGCGCGTTTGAGAATATCGAGAGTCTATACTCCAGGAACAATGTACGGAAGTTTTACCAAAAGGTTAGGTTAAGGGTGTTAGCTGCATCGAATGGGTGCAGCTTGTACTCGGTTCTCACAAGGACCCACTGTGCTCTACCGAAAGGTAAGGGAACGTGTCAGAGAAGTAATACCCGTACAGAAACCTGTAGAGATGAAAATGGAAACCTCGTAGTAGAATCACAGTCGGTGCTGAGAATATGGAAAAACTACTTCTGCAGACTGTATAACGGCGACGAAGACCAACATCCCGCTGTCAGGCAGAATGAACCATTCAACATGGACGATGATAGTCAAAAATTCCGTCCACCTGACCAAAACGAAGTGAGGATAGCAATATCCAAGCTAAAATCCAACAAGGCTGCTGGACCTGACGGCTTACCGGCCAAACTTTTCAAGGCAGCTGGTGATGAATTGGTAGAGTGCATACACCAACTCATTTCTAATATTTGGTCAGACGAGTGTATGCCTGATGAATGGAATCTCAGCATCGTTTGCCCGATCCACAAGAAAGGAGACCCCCTCAACTGCGCCAATTATAGAGGCATCAGTCTCCTCAACATCGCGTACAAGATCTTTTCTGCGATATTGTGTGAACGCCTGAAACCTTTTATGAACAGCCTGATTGGACCCTATCAGTGCGGTTTCAGGCCAGGAAAGTCCACCATCGATCAAATCTTCACACTTCGGCAGATCCTGGAGAAAACCCAAGAATTCCAAATCGATACTCACCACCTCTTTATCGATTTCAAGGCCGCCTATGACAGCATCTATAGAGAAGAGCTTTATAGAGCCATGTCTAGTTTTGACATCCCTGCCAAACTTGTCCGTCTGTGCAGGCTGACGATGGAGAACGCTCGCTGCTCCATCAAGGTCGGTAATGACCTCACCGAGACCTTTGATGTCAAAAAAGGCTTTAGACAAGGTGACGCGCTGTCATGTGACTTCGTACTTGAACGGATTGTGCGGAACTCACAAGCCAACACCGGAGGCACAATCTATTACAAGTCTGTACAACTGCTTGCATACGCCGACGATATAGACATTATCGGAAGATCTCAGCGGGCTGTCACCGGTGCTTTTGCAAGCATTGAGGCGGAAGCGGCCAAAATGGGTTTGGCGATAAACGAGGGCAAAACCAAGTATATGCTGTCAACAAGAAGGGACAGCCAACAGGCAGACAGACAGACAGGCGAACCCCACAGGCGGATCTGTAGAAATGCGGTGAAGTGGGAGGGTTGTGGTCCCTTGTTTTCGGATCATAGCCTCGCTGATAAAAGGAAGAAGAAGAAGAAGGGACAGCCAACACTGACGAATTGGACAGAACGTCACAGTGGGCAGGTATAATTTTGAGGTAGTAAGGGCCTTTGTCTACCTTGGCGCTGCTATAAACTCGAAAAGCAAGATCAGCGAGCTTATAAGGCAATTCAACAGTAAAGCCCTATCTTGAAGAACTAAGGAGACTCTGTATAAGACCTTGATCATCCCAGTCCTGCCTTACGGCGCTGAAACATGGACTTTATTAAAAGAGGATGAAGATATCCTTGGTCGCTTCGAGAGAAAAATTCTTCGTAAGATTTTCGGTCCCGTTTGCGTTGACGGGTTTTGGAGGAGAAGATTCAATCACGAACTATACGAGCTGTACAGCGACATCGACCTAGTCAAAAAACTGCGTATTGGACGTCTGAGATGGCTAGGACATGTAGAGCGAATGGACACCAACGCTCCGGCCCGCAGAGTCTTCGAATCTAACCCCGAGGGACGACGCAGTAGAGGGAATTATCGCCGTAGGTGGCGCGCACAAGTTCAAGGGGACCTCGACCAAGTTGGAGTGCGCAACTGGAGGCAATTAGCTAAAGACCGAGCTAAATGGAGAGGCTTGTTGGTTGAGGCCCAGGTTCACCCCGAACTGTAGCGCCACCTAAGTAAGTAAGTAGGCGTCACATGCCCGTGTAACCTCATTTATGGCCTGCATTGCTTTACTGCCCGCACGACCCGTCAGTACTGCGTTTCTGTTGAAGATACATGTGAATGCTTCCACGTCGAAAGAGTCTGATTTGCAGCCTTTTTTCTGGGGTAGCCTGGCTAGCGGTGTTTGTCTTCTTGCTTCCGGCAGTACTTCACATATTATCGCCTGGTGGTCGCTATGAGTATAGATGTCACTGACTTCCCACTTTGTTCTTCCTATCAAGGAGCTACTTACGTATGTGATGTCTATAATAGAAGCGCCGCTTCCTCTGCAAAACGTGGGTTTATTTCCGCTGTTTACTAGTACCACGTCTAGGGCTGTAAAAGCCTCCAGTAGGGATCTTCCGCGTCTGTTCGTTTCTTTGCATCCCCATTCAGCGGCCCATGCATTAATGTCGCCAGCAATGATCGCCGGTTTTCGATCTAAAGCATCGTTTACGAGTTTGTCCAGCAGCTCTTCGAACTCTGCTATCGAGAGGCTTGGTGGTGCATAGCAGCTATAAATATATATTCCGTCGATTTTTGCCCATATAAAACCATCTCCTGATGTTGGCATTCTCTCTTGGAAGGCGGTTTTCCCACAGGTCCATATGGCCGCTTTTCCCGTAGTGTCTTCTTGTAGGGCTCACTAAGGATTACGACGTCTACTTTTTGTTCGCGCACAGATTGTATGAGGAGATCGTTCGCAGCTTCGCAGTGATTGAGGTTGAGCTGTTTTATCTTCATATAAGGTGTTTTAGGTCTCTCAAGGCTTTTTGGAAGGCTGGGCATTTGCCGCTTCCTGTGACATGGTTGCTATTTGTGTCCTTTTTGTCACAACACAGCAGGCATTTTGGCTCTAGGGCACAAGATTTTGCGATGTGTCCACTCGCACCACATCTAATACACCGGTCAGAATAATCCACCGCACTTTTGCATGCTCTGGCAGTATGTCCGAAGTCCATACATTTGTAGCATTTTGTTGGAGTGATTTTTTCCCGTATTCGGCAGACCACCCAGCCAATGCGCACTTTGCTGGCAGTCATCAGCCTCTCAGCGACTTCCGCTGGCAGGCTCACTGTCGCTATCTGTGTCCCTAAGTAAGCTTTTCGCAGAGACTTTATGGCACTTGTTCCGACATGGTACTCTTTGGATCCCTCTAATTGCTTGGTTAGGGCTTCGCAGATCTCCTCCTTCGTTGTGATTCCGTCCAGATCTTTGACTTCTATGAGTACCTCGTGCGTTAGGGTTTTCACTTCCGCTTCTGTTCCCAAGGCCTTTTCCACGGATGCATGAAGCTTGGTCGTTTCCGTTGTTGGGAGGCTCCTTAGTTTTAAGAGTAGGTCTCCTTTGGCCGTCCTCCTGATTTGGTTGACCTTTTGGCCGAGCTCTCTCAATTCAGGGTTGTCCTTTACCTTGTGCAGCATTTCTGCATAAGAGAGACCATCCTTAGCTTTAATCAGTAAAGCATCTGGGCGCGCTTTCAGCCTTTTTTTGGTACTTCCTCTTGGCTTTTCCCACTTTTCGGCTTTCGTGTTATGGGTTTCCACCTGGACGGGTTTTTCTTTTCCTATTGGGACCACGGTCTTTTTCTTCTTCGCGGCTGGGAGCTGCTGGCTCGTAATTTTGCTTTCCCGCCTGCGTTTGGGCGTTTGTGGTCGTATCTCACAGCTATCTACCGCAGGCTTTGACGCCTCAGTGGTCTTCAGGACTGCTGCTCGGTAGTTTAGCGGTTTTGACTGTATGGTTTGTGTAGTCTTATCCTGCCTTTCAACGTGTAAATGTTCTTGTCGTTCGTTTTCAGGGTCCAATGCCTTTTCATACGTGGTACGAATAGAACTCACCAGTTTACGAATCTCGTGATGCACGTTGTTCTTATCCTTGATGAATTCAGCAAGTTCGGCTATTTGGCTATTGCCCAGTACAGTCATCGTATCACACTTGCCTATCTCTTCATTGGAGCGTGGGTTGTTTTGAACCTCAGCTAAAGCTATGGTAGCAGTATCCACGCGTACGATTTGGGGCGATATTATCGCCGCCTGTTCCTTTTCAAGCGGAGTATCAACTGGCGATCGAGCCAATAGTGCTCCCCTTCGAAATGGGTCTTCTATGGTTGGGGTTTTTGGCTCCCCATTTTTTTGGTTCGTTTAAGTTTGTTCATTTTGAATCCCACGAGTAAGGGGGAATTGATATCGACCACGCCATAGCCCCCTGTAGCGTGGTAAGGCTTTATTTCAACCAGAGGTCACCAGGTATCTGGAGGGCTCCGTTAGAGATGCTGTATTGATTTTACATCCCCAGCACCATTCAGGCCTCAGCACGGGTCGCGTAACACCTTGCCTTCGGGATAGGACACTTATTTAAGAGCGGCGTCTACTCGCTCTGTCACAGATACTTCACAGGGCTCATGTGATTTTTTCCCTCACACCCTCCATTCTGCCGCTCGTGGTCGGGGACTGCTTATTGGTTATTCGCAGCTAGCCTACATATCTGAAGGCCGTTCAGCTATCCGCCACATTGCTGACCCCCCTGGTAGCCTAAGCGTGGCCCCAGAGCGCGGAGTCAGCCCTAGGCGTAGGTAGGTAGGTAGGTAAAGTGGCGGTCCAAAAGAACCCAATTAGCGCTTAGGGTGCGCCGTTTTGTAACCACGGACTCGTGTATACCTATTGTAGTGTTAAGCTAAAACCCAGCCCGTGGAGTTCAAGAAGAGGATTAGTTCTCCAATCGTCTTGTCCGCTATCTCTCTCAGATCCTCGAAGAAAGGTTTGCCAAGAGTTTGTTGTCTGATCCTCGCCAGGGCCGGAAATCTGCAAAGGAAATGACATAGAGATTCTTTCTCATTAATATCCTTGCAGCTCCTACAAAATGTGTTGTGGGGGATACCAAGCTTGGCCGCATGGTCTCCAACTGGCCAGTGACCTGTGATGATAGCTACGATTTTGGCAATAACTGGTGTTGGTTTGCCTAGTAACTCTTTTGACCTGGGTTTGTTGAAACTGGGCCACGTCTTTCTAGATATGACACAGCTTGTGGGGTTGTTCCATCCGCGATTGGCTAGCTGGAGGAAGTGAAGGTGAATATAGCCCTTAACGGCACCAAGCGGAATGTCGACTCTTTCTGCTAGAGAGCCATTTAGGGCCCACCCTCGCCTTGCCAGCTCATCAGCACACTCATTATCCTCATGGTTGCTGTGCCCTTTGACCCAGATGAGAGTGATTCTCGAGTGAGTGCTTTGTTGATTCAATTCGAACCGGCATTGCTCTACCAGTTTTGAAGAAATGCAAACCGCCTTGATGGCAGCCTGGCTATCCGAAATAATAGCGATATTGTGGTTAGATGTTGGAAGATTGTTTAGAAGGCGGTAGGCTTCTCGAATCGCAAGAAGCTCCGCTTGGAAAACACTAGCAGGGTCTGGGAGACGAAAATACCTTGATATATTCAGCTGGTCAGAGAAGATGCCTGCGCCGACTCCGCAGTCTATCTTCGAACTGTCCGTGTATATCCCTATATCATAGTTGCAGGTAACACTTCCGTTCTTCCACTCTTCTCTGGAAGGGAATTTTGTTAAGAAGGATTTTCTGAAGTTGAGTTTGGGTATCGTGTAGTCGGTCAAGGACCCAACCAGTTCACTTGGTATCGTCTCCAAGACCTTGCCGTTACCATATGGCCTTGTGGCCCAGCATCCATATTCCCTGAGCCGGTACCTTGGTTTTAAAGGTAAACAGCATCATTTCAGTCTTCTCCGGATTTACTCCGAGGCCACAGCTCATAGCCCATGAGTGTACCTTATCCAGAGCCCTCTCCATGAGTTGACTTATCGTGGAGAGGAACTTTCCTGATACTAGTATAACCACATCATCCGCGTACGCAACCACCTTAAAACCCTCCCTATCAAGTCGCACCAAGATTTTATTAATAGCCATTGACCAGGGCAGGGGAGAGATGACTCCGCCTTGTGGAGTTCCTCTGTTTACCGTCTTAGTTGTACTGCTGTTGCCTAGTGTTGCATGGACTCTACGAGTACTGAGAATAGAAACTATCCATTGGCTAATAAAGCCTTCTACACCCAACTCGGTGAGAGATTCCTGAATAGATTCAGTGAAAATGTTGTTGAAGGCTCCTTCTATATCAAGAAATGTGGCGAGAGTATATTCCTTGTACTGGAGACTTTTTTCCACTGTACGCACGACCTCATGAAGAGCAGCTTCTGTGGACCGCCCTTTGAGATACGCATGCTGGGATTTCGTATCGCGGTTAACGCGGATATGAAAGTCTAGGATACGTTCTAAAGGTTTCAAAACAAAGGAGGACAGGCTTATGGGTCTAAAATCCTTCGCGGATTCATTTCCTCGCCGGCCCGCCTTGGGGATGAAAACCACTTTGACACGTCTCCAGGTTTGGGGAACATGGTTTAGGTTTAAGCAACTTCTATAAATCGGTAATAGCCAGGGAATTGCTATGTCTTGCAATTTCTGCAGCATAATAGGCATGATGCTGTCTGGGCCAGGTAACTTATAGGAAGAGAAGCTATTTATAGCCCGGGAGACTTTATCCTCCGTAATAATGCTATCCCAAGCTGCCAGAGGCGTACAGGTGGAACTAGCTTGTTCTATTTTAATCTCACTGCAGCCAGGGAAGTGAGTACTCATCAGGAGTTCCAGAGATGCCGCAGAAGAATCGGTCCAGCTTTCATCCATCTCTTTAAGAAAAGACGGGTTGCTATGCCCTTTGGACAACATTCTGCTGAGCCTTGCGGATTCTTTGACGGACTCGATAGACTGGCAGTAATCTTTCCAGCCCTGTTTCTTGGCCATTCTGATGGACTCCTTATATATTTTTAGGCAGTCCTTGTAGGGCTTCTAGGCTTACCGTTGCAGTTATTGTGGTTGTAGTAGAGTTTGTAGTGGTTGTCCGGAAGTCCCCTGATGGTGGATCCCCTTACGCAGGGATCCTGGATGATGCCGATATCGATGTTTTCTTCATTGATAAAGACACGCAGATTATCTGTGGCATACGGGGGCATTTGGGGTAAGCTGGGACGATCTGCATGCCTTCCAACAGAGTGTTGGCGACGTTGACATCGTCTGTGTCTTCGTCCGGGCCTGAAGAAATGTATATTTTAAGTTTGGCACTTCTTATGCCAAGCCTTAGACGGTAGTCGAACTTCTCGAGCACCTCCAAACTATCCTCGTTTATGAGGAGCAGAAAAGTCGCTGTTTTTCTGCGGCTGCTCCGTCTTTTTTTTTTTTTTTTTTTTTTTGTCGGGATAGGAAACACTCGACTGGAGCACTCAGACACAACTGGTCCATTGTACTGCCAGAGAGCAAACCCTGATTTACCCATTTTACTGGAATTTCCTTGACTTTCGAAGAAAGCCAAGCAAGCACTTCAGTGATGAGGAGCTTACTGTACCAGCACTCACCACATCCGCACCGAAGATCTGCCACCTGATACGAGCAAAGGCCGGACACTCACAGAGATAATGTTCCGCGGTGTCGTCGCTCTCTCCACAAGCGTCGCAGATTGTAGTGTCACTTAAGCCTAACACGTTAAGGTGCTTGGCAAAAGCGAAGTGGCCTGTCAAGACGCCGATAAGTTGTCTACAGTCTTTTCTGCTGAGAGACAGCAAGAATGCCGCTGATTTCTTACAGACGTCCGGGAGCATGCGTTTAGTCAACCTGCAACCTGGAGAGTCATGCCACACACAATTGTGCTCGTGAGAGACCCAATCGTCAATGGAAGCCCTAACCGAGGACGCTGGAAGACCCAACGCGGGTTCGGGACCTGAGAAAGCCTCCTCTGAGCCTTGTCTAGCAATCTCATCGGAGATCTCGTTCCCCAAGATCCCAGTGTAACCTGGGACCCAGATAAGAGACAGAGAATTCAGCCTTGCGACCGAGTTCAAAGAGTTTTTGGTTTCACGAACTATTTTGGAAGTGGTTAAAGGGTTAAGCAAGGCCTTAAGCGCAGCCTGACTGTCACTACAGACACAAATGCTACGTCCCTTCCACCTGTTCTGCACAACATAGTTCATGGCCATTAGGATTGCATAAGTTTCCGCTTGGAAAACAGACGCATATTTGCCTAACGAGAAGTGAAGTCTAATGTTGTCGACTTCCACGAAGACACCAGCGCCAGACCCTTGACTGGTTTTGGAACCGTCCGTGAAAATACGACTACATTCCATTCCCGGCTCAGACTCTGACCGAAGCCAGTCCTGGACACAAGGAAAGTCGACTCTGAATTTGCGCATCAGCTGGAGTTCTGGTGTCATTGCATCAGACGGCATATCCATAAGACAGGAGTCGTAAGATAAGTGTCGCGCAAGTTCATCAAAGTTCCAGTGTGGAGTATACCAAAAACCGCCTCGCCTAAGACGATGGATGGCTTTGATAGTGCAACCCATGATATAAGTATCAAGGGGAGGTAAGTTCAGCAAAGCGTCTAGAGCAGAGCCAGGCGTACTCGGGAAAGCTCCCGAGCAGCCGAGACAAGCCGTTCTTTGGAGTTTCGCACAAAAGGCAACCACATATTTACGCGAGAGCCCCTTCCACCAAACAACCGACGCATATGCGAGGAATGGTCTTATCATAGCCGTGTAGATCCAGAGAACCTTATTCGGTGATAAGCCCCAAGTCTTGCCAAAAGCACCCTTACACTGCCAGAAGACTGAGAGCGCCTTGGATGTTTTCGACTCGACGTGTTTGGACCAATGAAGTTTCTTATCTAAAATCACTCCCAGATATTTGGCTTCATTGGAAATGCGAATGGTGACGCCTTTTAGTACTGGCTGAGTCAGACCGGTCAAAATCCTCCTTCTCGTAAAAAGAACAACCTCAGTTTTAAGAGGATTCACCGAAAGCCCACTCCTAGTACACCATTCATCGATCATGTCCAGAGCCGCCTGCGCGTTAGCACAGACCGTCGCCAGGCATGGCCCGACAGAAAGTACGGCGACATCATCCGCATATGCCTGCTCCGTCTTAATCAATCATCCATTGGGAGGGCAGGATTTTGGCGCTTAAGACCCCGAATCAGCTGTTCGCTGTCTATTGGCATAGTAGGCAGCCAGATGCGAGCCTTCGGTCTTCGAGGGAGGTCTCTGGCTGGGATAAGCTTGATCTTCAAGCCGCTCCATGCGCCGCTTATCTTAGCGACATACTCACCTGTCCTCGCATTTGATTACCCTATACCCTCTAACGGCCTCAGCTGAGTTGAACCAGGGTACAGGACCGCCTTCTTTTTCCACAAGGTAGTCAAGCACCATCTGCAAGAGTTTGGCTTCGATCGCCCCCATGCCTTCAGGATAGACGTACCACTGGTAGAAAGCTCATCTACTAGAGCAACTTGGAGATCGTCCCTGACCACTTCGCTGACGGTACGTGTGGAAACAACAACAGTGCTGCTTTTCTGTGTGGTGGTGGTGGTAGTTTTTGCCGGTTGTTGTTTCAACGCCGCTTTCGACTTTGCTGCGTTTGCTGGAGTGAGCCGTCTCTTCTTGAGATCGGTTCCTCTTTAAGGCTTCCAGTTGGGTTTTCAAACTCGTCTTGGCGGCCTGGCGCTTGTTGTAGTCTTCAACAACAGCCGGGTACCTCAACTTGTCTGCGTGGTCACGTTCAGTGACAGTGCCTGCCTCTTCATTCTTGGCGATCTTGTTTAGAATGTAGATGGCCTTCTCAAAGTAGTGTTTATGTTGGAGGTTGGTGAATTATTTTTGCGGATTTTGCTTGGGGGTACTCTTACTAGTATCCTTGGCAGCATACACAGAGGAGGAAGTAGAGGGTTGAGACATTGGTAGAGTACTTTGACTGGTACTTTCTACACTGCCTGTTGGTTCAGTGGCTTCTTGGCTTGAAGCCAGCAGCTCATCTTTTCTTTTATAATTTTTTTTTTTTTTGGTTTTTTTCTATTTTTTGAATCATTCATATTTGGTCCCACGAGTAGTACGGAAAGGAGATTTGTCCTGGCAGAGCCGATTTACCAGGATAAGGCTATGATACGACAGACCTCGCCTGCGCATCTGAAGGAGCTCGTTCGCGACTGGTTTAACCCCCAGCCTTGCATTCTTGGGCACGGTTTCCTGCGTTAAGCGCTCACACCACCACTGAAATCAGGTACCTCAATCCGATGGCCAAGAGGCATATGTAAAGGATAATACTATTGAGGAGTAAGAACCCGATACAATGCTTCTTGGCCTTGATTAACCCCATCTTGACAACGTACAAGAGGCGAACCCCACAGGCGGATCAGTAGAAATGCGGTGAAGTGGGAGGGTTGTGATCCCTTATTTTCGGATCATAACCTCGCTGATAAAAGGAAGAAGAAGAAGACAACGTACAAGACTGCTGTGGTGGTTATTACCGACTGGCACCCACGGGGAGGGTTAGGATGAGGATTTTTGCCTAGCCAGCTCTAGGCGTAGGATGAGCACGGAGCACCACAGGCGAAGAGACACTGAAGCTCCAAGAAGACATTGGCCTACAAAAGCCAAGATCCCCGGTAAGGAAGGAATACACTTCCCGGGAGGCAAGAAGAACAACAGAGAGTAGCAGATCCAGAGAGCGGCTGCATAAACCTCCAACGCTACCAGACAGGGGTGAACCCGGTGGTCTGGATGACCCGCTGAGAAAAGGCCTCAGTGGAGCGGGTGCAAAGTGGTACTTGCGCTTTCTAGCCCAAGTTTTCGAACCTAAAGAGGCCAGGAAGCTTATCGTGGAAACGAAGAAGGAAGTGACTGATACTCCAGTAGCACAGGGACACCTAAAAGGGGGAAGGGATAACATCACCCCCCCGGAGAAACCTGATAATAAGCGACATATCGTTTATTTTTACAGCAACTTTAACTAGAAAGACGATTGTTGTTTGTTTGTTGAGAGGTATTGTGCTGCGCTTAGTGGCGGGAATCTCTTGGGTAGAATTCCGCGAGGATGGAACCCGGGAGTTTGTATGAATCGCTGATGCTGGGTGATTCACATAAAATGTCAGTGTTGGTTCCTATGTCTATCCTAGACCCGTCAGTGTGGAGTTGAATGCTTTTCCTATAAAGCCTGGTATTGCTTGTTTTTTTTTTTACCTTTTGCGTTTAGTTTTTTAAATATTTTGACTATCTTGCGCGGGGGTAGGATACTCAGGTGGACTCTCCATTCCCGCGACCCTCATGAAGGATTAGCGGGCCATTGAAAATGTATGTATGTATGTTGACTATCTTGGAGGAACCCTTTCATCTCCTGGTACAAGCTATCGCTATGCCAAGTTTCATCAAACTCCATCCAGTAGATACCAAGTGATGCGTGCGCAGACAGACAAAAGTTGGCAAAAAAATGTATCTGTTGCTTCTGCGGGTACCAAATAGTCCCCCAAATGTATTTTTTTCTTATATACAGACGGTCCAACGTCTAAAGTTTTGTTGCATGTATGATCATAGATATAGACTGGAAGATTTTCTTTTAAAGAAAATTGAGGATGTATCATTCTTGCTGACTTTGCTTTTCTTTTATTTTCCAGGAAAGGCGCTCGGGATTGATGACTGCCACCATCTTCGAAGGAATCCAAAGCTGTATCTTCCTTCGACGCGTCTATATGAAAGCTTATTGAATTAACAGTCCGTATGGTGAATGACAAAATGAAGCCATATAAGGATAGTGGTATACGAACCGAATACCATAGGACTGCCAGGGAGAATCAAAGTCCTAGGAAAAACCAAACTTCTTCTTCCTTCTTCAGCGAGGTCATGGCCCGAAAACAGGGGATCATAACCTTCCCACTTAACCGCATTTCTCATGATCCACCCGTGGGGTTCACCAAAGGAAAAGCCAAACAATATACACAAATGTTGAAGATAGACGGCAGAGCTTTGCGAATAAGGACATGGAAGCAGTGCTGTGGAGTAGTTCAAATGGGGAATAGAGGACAAAAGACATCACCTTCTTCTTCTTCTTCTTCTTCTTCTTCTTTTTCCTTTTATCAGCGAGGTTATGATCCGAAAATAAGGTATCATAACCCTCCCAATTCACCGCATTTCTACTGACCCGCCTATGGGGTTCACCTACAAAAGAGATCACCTTGGTGGAATAGAGAGACGAAAGATGCAATAAGAAGGAAGAAAATGAGGTGAAAAGAGTACCTTGGCAAAAAGATCAGTAAAGGCAAATGAACATGTGTTTTTGCAATTTCTGTCTGTCTGTGCGCGCATCACGCCGAAACTACTGAATGGAGCTTGACGAAACTTGACATAGTGATAGCTTATACTCTTGGCTAGTATTTACAACACGTCGTATGCCGCGAAATTAAGGGGCTCCTAGAAGATTGTCAGAAAACTGTATGTCCAGAATCTCATTCCACAGAGTAAGAGAGGTACCGGTGGTGGTGGAAGACAATGTAGTTAATATCATTCAACAGACAAAGTTGACGAACGTGGAAATGAGGTTCTTGAGAAAAAGGGAAGACAAGAAGGGACAGAAGAGCACAGAATATGAAAAAAACAAAGTCAGCTGAGGTTCCTTGGACATATAACTAAAAGAGATGAAGAAACAAGCCTATGAAGCGCGGCAATACCGAAAACAGAGACGAGGTAGGCCAAGAAAAACATGGTCGAAGGAAGTGAGAGTAGCGATCGAAGACCAGAAAGGAGTGGATCAGGCGTCAGGACTAAATAAGTAAGTATTAGTAGATTTGTACTATTTCATCAAACAGAGATACATCCTGTCAATGCGGCCGTAAATTCTGTTAGAAAACTTCCAGCGCAAGCTGCATGTTAATTTCTTTTTCAGGACAGAACGCAGTAAAGGTAAGGTTAGGTTAGGTTGGCTGTATCTACATGGATCTACCAATAGACCACTCAGGGACTGATCAAAACCAAGCGAAGCGATGGATGCTCGCCGAGGTTATCAAGGAAGGGCGCCTCTAGATGGAACATTCTTTTATGAGATACGGCTGGACATACGCATAGGAGGTGAAGGGCGGTTTCCTCCTCCTCGTCGTCTCTGCAGCTCCTGCAGAAGTCGTTGGAGAAGATATCGATAACGCAGCTGATCTGTGATAATCAACTCGGTGCTACGTTTCTGGTCCATTACTCAGCTTGGTTTCAGCTACTCATGGAGTCGGGTTATGAAGGGTGTCGTGTTGTTGTTATAGTGGTGCATGAGTGCGGGTGAAAGTGTTAAAACCTGTCGGGATATCAAATATGTGTGTGTGTCGTGCTCTAAATCGATTCGTCTCAATTAGAAGACAGACGAGGAAGTGGGTGCGCGGTTGTGAAACCTATATGCGAGTGAATTCAAACAAATCCCCTTCGCGTGATCTGGATATATCCACCAGATCCAAGTCAAGCCTCATTCGGGATGATCTCGACATGAAAGCCTTTCGTTGTTCAACTGGACATCTATTGACGCATCGTGATAGATTCAAATGTTGCATGCGGACAAAGGCCATGCATATAGTCGTATCACAATGGACCTTCTTCTGGTTTAAGTGAAGACAGCCACCCAACTCCAACCCAAGGCCATGAAAATATCCTTTTTACGGACGTCGAGGTAGTTTTTAATAAAATCTATGCAAGGACATTTAAAGGAATAAAAAATACAATTCCTAGGGTTCAGCGCGTGTTACCAATGTTACCAGTGTTACACCCATCAAGCAGTTACCGCTCGCCATTTATGTGGGGAAAATGAGTCAAAACTGAGGCAAAGGTGTACCAAGATGATGTCCTAGAATGGCGTCGTTAAGAACTTGACGAATACCCTGGGGAAAGATGAGTTTGTCACCAAGATTCTGTTTAAGTCCATAAAACCAAAACAGTTCGTGCGTTGGATTTTTCTAACTTTCTCGCTTTGGTTGACGAGAAGAGGATGCTTAACGACAGAAGTACTGAACACGGACATGATTGTGGTGGTGGTACAGAAAAAGAAGAAGAAAGGATCTGATTCAGGCGACGAAAGCAGCATAAAGTCTATAGACGCTGGTCCTCTGTCAGAAGTTGCAGACGTGCGGTACGAGGAAACCAGTTCTATTCAGCTTTAGTGGTTCGAGGTAAACTTCTCTCGGAGAAGGTGAACCTACAACGCTATGCCAGCGCCCCGAGATGCCGGCAGATGTCTGTGGTGAATCTGCGTTTGAATTGTTGCAGAATGGATACAAAATTTCGACGAATTGAGGGCAACGTTTGGATGGAACGAACTTCAGAAACCCACAAAAGTACCTGTGGACTTGGCAGCACTTCAACTGTCATCATCATCAGCATCAGAGTTCTTTGTATTTGTCTGGAGGCTCATCGGAAATCTAATACCTTCGGAAATATTCGAGTCCAACCCGGAGGGTCGACACAGTAGTGGGGACGACGCAGTAGAGGGACGACACAGTAGAGGAACGACGCAGTAGATGGACGACGCAGTAGAGGGTCTCCTCGCCGAAGGATTCGAGCACAAGTTCAAGGGGATCTCGACCAACTTGGAGCGCACAACTGGAGGCAATTAGCTAAAGACCGAGCTAAATGGAGAAGCTTGTTGGTTGAGGCCCAGATTCACTCTGAACTGTGGCGCCACCTACGTAAGTAAGTAAGTAAGTAAGTAAGTAAGTAGGTTCCTGTACAAGGTGGCCCATATCACGCTCTTGGAAGATGCTATATCTTTTGCAAATGGCGGCAACTGTCAGTTTCGTTTTGATATTTGTGAAGCAAGCAGATGCAGTGTACAGGTCGACAAGCCATGGAACGCTTCTTCTTCCCTTTATCAGCGAGGTTATGATCCGAAAACAAGGGATCGTAACCCTCCCACTTCACCGCATTTCTACTGATCCGCCTGTGGGGTTCGCCAAGCCGTGGAACGCTTCTTCTTCCCTTTATCAGCGAGGTTATGATCCGAAAACAAGGGATCGTAACCCTCCCACTTCACTGATCCGCCTGTGGGGTTCGCCAAGCCATGGAACGCTATACCCCACTAGATCGCGAAATACTCGTGACTCGTGATTTGCGCTCGAAATTCATCATGAGAGCTCATTTCCATCTGAACGGATTCGTAATCAAACAAAATTCGCGCTTCACTGAGGATCCACGTATCATTCACGAAGAGCCAATGTCACTGCATGGTGCGCCATTTACGCCGGAGGTGTCGTCGGGCCTCATTTTTCGATCATCCGAGTGGGTAGCAACTGCAGAGTCTCTCATCATTAAGTGGTTTGGCGGTTTTACTCGAACAAATGCAGAAGGATTTGTGTCCTTGCTACAAGAGCTGCAAGAAAAGTCGAACAATTAGTGTCTGTGCTACATGAAGATTGAAAAAGCTGCTAGAAGGTGGAAGTCCGTGCTAGAAGACTGAATTTGAAGTTGAGTTTTGCCGCAGGTGGGAACAAGGGCGTTTCGTTTACTATGTTCTCGGTTCGTGTAAATGAATAACTTAAGGCGAAGGCGCATTCCGCCAGATGACAGTGCGCGTTAGTTCAAATGATTAACAAGAGATGGGGCAAGGGTATCGAAATATTGACATACCGCGACTTGTGTTGTTTTTAATGCCGATGCCGGATGTCCTGACCCACTATTTTCGACATTCCGGATTCGACACTTGTCCATGAACGGGATGATATCTCAGAGACCAATTATCCGATCCGAGTGAACCAAGTGCTGTTTTGAAGAGAAGTGTATGTGTAACAACTCGCCCCGAGGGGCTCCAAGTTTGACTCCCAAAAACTCGAAGAAGATACGAAACTATGGAGTTGAAGAAGTTTAAGAATTTCCCGCCGATTTTTTCAAATGTCGCGACATTTGAAGGCAAACAACAACCAGAATTATAAAATTTAGGCGCGCATCCGTAGAGGACAGAATTCCAAAGAGAGACACCAAAAACGTTGGATCCGAGCAACCCAAAATCCGTCAACCTAAGCCCCCTTGGACAACTCAGGTGCGAGCCTGCGTCATGTATGAATATGGACTTCGTTGCTGATGAGTTGGAGAGTGTAATGCAGCCATCGGACCCACTTGACAGCACAGGGGGCTCAGAATCAAGGTAGACAACGATTTTGGCCATAGGCGAACCCCGCAGGCGGATCAGTAGAAATGCGGTGAAGTGGGGGGGCTATGATCCCTTCTTTTCAGAGCATAACCTCGCTGATAAAAGGAAGAAGAAGATGGGACTAATCCTTGAATGCAGTTACTTGATTGTACTACGATGGATAGAAGGAAAGAGACAGAGAAGTGGTTTGAAACTTGGGTGATATTAAGTTTCATAACAACTCCTGGGGTTGTGTCCAGATAATTGGAGTCAGTGCATCGTCAATCAGTCAGTCAGTGAGGGCATGTGACTCATGTGACTCTGTCCAAGTACCATAGCTTTTCGTGATATTGGATGCCGGTATTGGCGTCTTGCCAGAATCTTCCTTAGTCAGAATACTTCAGTAGTTGCTTCCATAGATTCACAAAAAGTCTCCAGGGGTGTCCTTCTTGAGGAACTAAACGCTTTCTGTATAGATTGACCATTTGACGTCCCCCTCCTTAGTGAGGTTCCAACGTGCTCTTGACATGCGAATGAGCTCCAACAAGGTGGACAGACAAGGAGGTTCCAACGTGCTCTTGACATATGAATGAGCTCTACTATGGTGGACGGACAAGGAGGTTCCAACCTGCTCTTGACATGCGAATGACCTCCACCAAGGTTGACGGACAACGAGGTTCCAACGCGCTCTTGACATGCGAAAGAGCTCTACCATGGTGGACGGACAAGGAGGTTCCAACGTGCTCTTGACATGCGAATGAGCTCCACCAAGGCGGACGAACAAAGAGGTTCCAACGTGCGCTTGACTTGCGAATGAGCTCCATTAAGGCGGACGAACAAGGAGGTTCCAACGTGCTCTTGACATGCGAATGAACTCGCTGTGCATACTGGCCGGATAAGATCATTCAAAGAATCGCATACGGGAACCGGGCAATGCGTCGACTATTTCTGTGGGGCTCAGATCTTCAGGGCGACACTGGCTTCCTCAGTTCTCTGTTGGATTTCTACCAGGTAACCATGACCAGCAGTTGAAGTGTAAGTCAGTTGGAATCTGCCCTCAAATTTGTGGTCATTTCCCCCTAAAGGCTTCAGGGATTGTGTCCAGATAACTGGGGAGATTTTCTTTGTTATTTTGTCTTCGCTCATGATTCACAGTATTTTTTCCCCGACCCCCTGATGTCATAGGCATATCAATCATCCAACAATACTTCCAGTGTTATGCCTTCGTTGACATAAGCTTTCGCAAGTGATCAGTTCCCGGCTCTTCATGTATTTCATGAGAAATACCTTGCTGTCATCAGGACTTGAACCATAAACCATTAGCGTGGCAATCGATGACGTTACCACAACACAATCTCCACCCCTAGTCTAATCTAGAACAGGTGCTATATCCTACGAAAGGTGTCCGCTTTTGAAACGAAATGTAAGCAATTTTCCAACCCTTTGTGTGCTATATTCACCCCTCAGTCGATCACTTGAATTCGTCGAAAACTTTGATGTGTACATTGTACTGGAAACGGTGCTCCATTATATACCGCGATGGCGTTTCTTTCATTCGCACCCTTGTGCATGATAGATGGTTTGTTATCCTTGATAGCATAAGTGATCCTGGGGTTGTTTTGTATTGCACAGAACGTATACGTTCATGTTAAGTGCGAGGGGAAAGGATACCGAAAGGGGAATGAATATTTCCTGGAAATATGAGCTCCAGCTCGCATATACAATGGATGAATGAGTATCTAATACTGTCATATGTGAACGGACGAGACGAAGATGGGCAATGGTGTCGCCCATAGGACTCCCGGATTCATGGAGTATTCTTCACGGTGAGATTCTAGCCATATACGATGCAGCCCAAGGAGCAAGACTATTGGACATAGGGGATATGTCCTCCTTTTAGGTTGATAGCCAAGCAGCCAATAAGACTCTGGCAAGCAGTAACCACCACTCTATCGCTCAGAACTTCAGGCTCTAAGTAGGCATAATGGCGTCCACATTTTCTTGGGTATTAGGCCACAATGGCATTAGTGGGAATGCAGATAAGCTGGCCCAACTAGGAAAGGACGAAAGAGTCCAGGTTTCCATTTCAATCGCCCTCAACAGGCCTTCTATAGCAACAGTCACAACAGCTATAGCTTGACACAACATTCAGAGAAGATACACGTTTGCCGAGGTACAAGGTACTTCGCCCTTCAAAGTGATCTTTAGTTCTAAATTGCAGAGGTTGTAAGAGACCCGGACGTTGTTAACGAGGACACCGGACATTGTACAGTAGACCTCGTCGAAACCTACTGGGCGTACCTCGCTTTGAAGATTTATAGGAACTGGCAGGCATACCCATCATCTGTCTAACGATTGATATGCCTATGACATTAGGTGGTCGGGGAAAAAATACTGTGAATCATAAGCGAAGACAAAATAACAAAGCAAATCTCCCCAGTTATCTGGAAACCATCCCTGGAGTCTTTCGGGAGAAATGATCACAAATTTGAGGGCAGATTCCAATTTATTTACACTTCAACTGCTGGTCATGGTTACTGATCGAAATCGAACAGAGAACTGAGGAAGCCAGTGTCGCCCTGAAGATCTGAGCCCCACAGAAGCAGTCGACGCATTGCCCGGTTCCCGTATGCGATTCTATGAATGATCTTATCCGGCCAGTATGCACAGCGAGTTCATTCGTATATCAAGAGCAGGTTGGTACCTCCTTGTCCGTCCGCCTTGGTGGAGCTCATTCGCATGTCAAAAGCAGGTTGGAACCTCCTTGTCCGTCTACCTTGGTGGAGCTCATTCGCATGTCAAGAGCAGGTTGGAACCTCCTTGTCCGTCCACCTTGGTGAAGCTCATTCGCATGTCAAGAGCAGGTTGGAGCCTCCTTATCCGTCTACTTTGGTGGAGCTCATTCGCATGTCAAGAGCAGGTTGGAACCTCACTAAGGAGGGGGTCGTCGAATGGTCAATCTATACAGAACGCGTTTAGTTCCTCAAGAAGGACACCGCTGGAGACTTCTTTGTGAATCTGTGGAAGCAACTACTGAAGCGTGCTGTCTTAGGAGGATTCTAGCAAGACGTCAACACTGGCATCCAATATCACGAAAAGCTTTGGTACTTGGACAGAGTCACATGAGGAATTGGATAGCGTTCGACTAGTAGTCAGTAGATACTCTCATTCCATGGCTGTTGGGCACAATGGACCTGACTCTAGATCTCTTCTGTCACAAGGGCTACCTAACCCAACCATTCCAGGGCTCAAGCCAATTTTCACAGCTTGCCTTAAGCTAGGATATGTTCCTAAAGTATGGCAGACGGTGCGTGCCATATGCATGCCCAATGCAAGCCACACAATCTCAAAGGACTTCAGACCGATCAGTCTGTTGTCATTTCTGCTGAAAACATTGGAACGTTTGATAGAGACGTGATCGGAGATGCAGATCGGTAGATACCGCCCTCCACAGGCGTGTATGTTGATACGATTCATAGGGACAGATCTCCACCTCAAGGAATTCACTCTTGGGACACTCCTAGATACAATTCATAGAAAGATCTCACCATCTCACGGAATGTACTCTTGGGACACTCCTAGACATTAAAGGGTCATGCAACAGCGTGATCCTGAACAACCTATAGAACACTTACTTACTTACTTAGATGGCGCTACAGTCCGGGGTGGACCTGGGCCTCAACCAACAAACCTCTCCAGCCAGCGCGGTTACTATAGAACACACTGATGCTAAAATTGAGAATCATATACTGAACGCCAGGAGATGCAACCATCTGGAAGAGGGTCTGCATGGTAACCCCCCAAGGCGGAGTTCTCTCTCCACTAATATGGCGTCTTGTAGTAGATGAGATCTTGGTAATGCTGCAGGAAAAGGGCTTTAATGCGAGGACTTTCACGTGGTCATCCTGGCTTCGGGGAAAGTTTCTTCAGTCCTAAGTGGACTAGGAGTCAACAAAAAGGATTCCAACCTGTAGACCTCCAAATATCGACAGCGTTGGACTCAGTATCTCAAGTTCAGCACGGTACCTTGACGTGATTTTGAATTCCAAACTAAACTGAGAAGAAAGGAAGGCGAACCCCACAGGCGGATCAGTAGAGGATCAGTAGAGGATCAGTTGGGGATCAGTTGGGGATCAGTAGAGGGTCAGTAGAAATGCAGTGAATTGGGAAGGTTGTGATTCTTTGAGTCAAACAGTAGAGGATCAGTAGAGGATCAGTTGAGGATCAGTTGGGGATCAGTAGAGGATCAACAGAAATACAGTCAAGTGGGAGGGTTATGATCCTTTGTTTTCGGAAGAAGAAAGGCCTGTCATAGCGTCCTAGTAGTTGTATCGGTTTGCTCAACCAGTGGCTTCATCTTCTATTTTTTTCCTCAGAGTTGATTAGGAAGCCTGCCATGCGTACAGCGCCGACCCGTTTCTTGCGAGCTCGTCAGCCGTTTCGTGACCTTTGGTATCCATATCCATACGGGAAGCCCACAGGCGGATCAGTAGAAATGCGATGAAGTGGGATAACCTCGCCGAAATAGGAAGAAGAAGAGGAAGAAAGGAAGCGTAGCCTTGTACTCCTACAAGAAGGCGTTCATCACCCATTCTTACATATGGTTCGCTAGTATGGTGGAAGGCACTTGAAAAGCATTACCAGCCTTCAAACCTCAGTAAGATCTAGAGGGCAGCGTGCATCGGAGTCATAAGAACAACACCAATAGCGGCACTTGTCTTGATCTAAACTGCAGCAGTCTGGCGGCCAAAACCGGGAAGGGAATCCCGACTGTGGTCATGCCTCTATACTATCCCATTGCTGGCATTTGAAAGGAGATTCGCTGTAAGAATTGCTGACAGAGTTTACTGGAAGAACCGAAGCATCATCAACAAGAAGAAGGCATCATCAACAAGCTGCCAACAGCCGCTAAGACCCTGGAATAAGATCGAGGCTTGTAAGGATCTGCAAATTGTTTTTACACAAGAGCCAATGTGGTGGCCCTCTGCTGGGTACCAGGGGATCTTCTTCTTTCTTTTTCAGCGAGGCTATGATCCGAAAACAAGGGATCATAACCCTCCCACTTCACCGCATTTCTGTTGATCCTCTACTGATCCCCAACTGATCCTTAACTGATCCTCTACTGATCCTCTACTATTTGACTCAAAGAATGACAACCTTCCCACTTCACTGCATTTCTACTGACCCTCTACTGATCCCCAACTGATCCTCAACTGATCCTCTACTGATCCTCTATTGATCATCTACTGATCCTCTACTGATCCACCTGTGGGGTTCACCTATGACCACTATGACCACTATGACCGGCCTTTAGCAAGAAGAAATCCATTTCTCTGGTGATCCTCAACTGATCCTCTACTGATCCTCTATTGATCATCTACTGATCATCTACTGATCCACCTGTGGGGTTCGCCTATGACCACTATGACCGGCCTTTAGCAAGAAGAAATCCATTTCTCTGGTGATCCTCAACTGATCCTCTACTGATCCTCTACTGTTTGACTCAAAGAATGACAACCTTCCCACTTCACTGCATTTCTACTGACCCTCTACTGATCCCCAACTGATCCTCAACTGATCCTCTACTGATCCTCTACTGATCCGCCTGTGGGGTTCGCCTATATGACCAGCCTTTAGCAAGAACAAATCCATTTCTCTGGTGAAACTTAGTGGTCATAGCACACGGGTCATCTTCGGCAAAATTAATGGCCACTGTGCCATTGGTATCCATGCGGAACGCCTCGATTATTGCAGGAGCTGCAGCGACGAGAAGGAAATTCAATCTGTCCGCCATGGCATGGGTGATTGTCATGCGCCCCATCCGGTGGAAGAATGAGAAGTGCTGAACCTCCTGAGATTCACATCACTATCTGGGACAGCGGGCATATCTTTAACAATGATTGTTGCTCTAAGTCACTCTACACTCACAAGGCACCCAACCTACCCCCTTGGAGACACCCCCATTTGTTACATTATTCCAACCAATGTACGACACGAAGAATTACCACAAATCCGTGTCCTTGTACTGCTTAAACCTGTTCCAAGACTCCCCCAAAAGTGAACGAATACAAGGGTTGCTGGGTGGGCTAATTAAAAAAAGAAAAAAAAAAAAAAAAAACTCATTAAGGAGCATTCGCCTCCAATTGACAGGCCGCCAATTTAATTGCACATTGGGGGCACGGACAGACAGACTTACCTCTCTCTTTGTGCTACAAACTGAGCATTCATATCGCCATTCGGATTGGATTTAGGCAGTGTGCAGTCCAGCGGACTATTCTTTTCGACGACACACTCGCGGCGGTCAAGTCCACCTACCCTCGTGCATGGGGGTTGTAAAATAAAAAAATAAAAACGAAACCACATGACGTTCTGTCAAGCGTTTCACACTGTTTCTCTCTACTTTCATCCCTCTTTCTTGTGTTTCCAAAGGAAGGAGAGTAACAAAGTTACACACACACAGCAGAAGAAACCAACAACCTCATCGCATTTATTGTAGAACACTGTGTGTGTAGCATTAATGCGATATGAGCGGAGAATTAAAGCGATTGTCCGTAATGCTGTCGGTACTACTGGATAAGTAGGAAGCAGTGTTGCCAAGTCCACCTAAATTCTTAGATGTAGTCTACGTCTCATCATCTGCAGCTAAATAAACTGCTAGATACATTTTGTGTACTCTTTCAAAGGATCCTTCAGGATTTGCACACTTTTCCATTCGATAGAAGCAGTTTTTGAAGCATTTGTTTCACTCTGAAGCGCGGCACGTCAGAAATGGACTTTTTGGACGTATCTACAGCCTCTACAGCCTCGCCTGGCGCTCAAAAACACTTTCCAAAGTATTCTCCTTCGAGATTTATACACTTTTTCACTCGACAGAGTCAGTGTTTGAAACATTTGTGGCACTCTACAGCGCGCTACCTCAGAAACGGGCTTTTTGAACGCATTTACAGCCTCGCCTGGCGCTCAAAAATGCTTTCCAAAGTATTCTCCTTCAAGATTTATACACTTTTCCATTCGATGGAACCAGTTCCTGAAACATTTGTCTCACACTGAGGTGGACACCTTAGAAACACGATTTTCGAACGCCTCTACAGCCTCTACAGCAGCCCCCTCTGGCGTTAAAAAACGTTGACCACGCATTTTATCTTAGACAGATGAACGGGGAAACGAAAAGATAGCTCAGATGAATATGGGGCATGGCTCATAAGTCCGACGTTTCGAAACTTGTCATGATGGAGAATGACACGTCGATTCCAAAATCATTGACGACTTCCGGCAAAGAGAATTGTTGTACACCAATCGATCAAGCGATCCTCTTACGCCACAGCAGCCACCACAAAGCCACAGGTGATGCTACAGTTCGGGGTGAACCTGGGCCTCAACCAACAAGCCTCTCCATTTAGCTCGATCTCTAGCTAATTGCCTCCGCACTCCAAGTTGCTGGAGATCGCCTTAAAGCTTTGCGCGATGAGGCCCTCTACTGATTCTAAATTCAAAGACTCTGTTAGTCGGAGCGTTGGTGTCCTTTCGCTCTACATATCCTAGCCATGTCGAACGTCCAATACGCAGTTTCTTTTGAGTAGGTCGATGTCGCTGTACAGCGGTCTTTAGCTAATTGCCTCCAGTTGCGTACTCCAACTTGGTCGAGGTCCCTTTGAACTTGTGCCCGCCACATACGGCGAGGAGGTCCTCTACTGCGTCGTCCCTCCAGGTTAGGAGCCACCGATAAGATACTTAGGTATTCATTTGGACACTAAACTGACGTTTCAGGCACTTCTCCCAATTCCAATATCGCACCATGATCGGAGGGGAAGCCGTGCCCACTTTGGGCCACCATCGAGAAAGAACCCGTCGTGTGATGATGAGTGCTACCAATTGAAGATGGTCACAGAAGAAACAAAACAAGGGCAGCTAGCGAGGATTATTGAGCCAGAAGAAGGGAGGAAACGAGCACCCACGCAGTCTCCCAGCTCAAGGAAATCGAATGGCAACAACAGCCGGAGCTTCTACCAAAACTCCAAGCAACTGGCAGCTGTCCTTAAATGTGGAATGGAGGCTCTTCGAAACAGCGAGGGTAATCGGATCACCGAGGCGCAGGGAATCATAGATGTGATGAAGCAGCATTGCGAGCAGCAGCTTAGGGGGCATCATGTAGAGAGACTGAACCCATGTCCAGTCAATGAAGAAGAAGTACCTCCACCAAGCTTAGAAGAGGCTGGCGCAGCTGTTAGGAAGCCGCTGGCTCTGATGACCTACCCGCGGAGCTTTTCAAATACGAAGGAGGTGCCTTGGTTGGGTGTATGCACCAAGTCATTACCCAAGTATTGATGAACGACAGCATGCCCCATGACTAGAGAATCAACTCTGCATTTTCAAAAAAGGCGATTCCATGAATTACCGACGTATATCCCTGCATATAGGCGAACCCCACAGGCAGATCAGTAGAAATTCGGTGATGTGGGTGGGTTATGATCCCTTGTTTTCGGATCGTAACCTCGTCGACATAGGAAGAACCAGAAGACCGCGGTATATCCCTGCTCAATGGCACATACCAGATCCTATCCAACGCACGTTGAAGCCCCATTTGCGTCGCCATAATCCGAACGCACCAGTGTGCCTTCTGGCAGTTCGACGATAGTCTCGTCATCGCCTTGACCTCTACAATGTGATGTTGAACTCGGGATCCCATCACAACTGAGCCAGCTATGTCGCGAACAATTTGCAAATACCTGATCCGAACTATTCCGAACTTGCACAGGATTATGGCAAGGAGACGCGTTGTCATGTGATTCCTCCAATCTCGTGGTGGAGCAAATAGTGCGCAGAGCGGGTATTAACACGGAAGACACTATCTTCCACAGGTCCATCGAGTGTCTGGGGTAGGCAGACGATATTGACATCATTGGGAGATCTCAGTGTGCAATGTGTGAAATGCGGTGAAGTGGGAGGGTTATGCTCCCTTGTTTTGGGATCATAGCTTCGCCGAAATAGGAAGAAGAAGAAGGGAGACCTCAGTGTGCCATTCTAGAGGCATTGACAGCAATTGAAGATCAGGCGAGACGAGTTGGTCTTGAAGTAAATGAGGACAACACCATCTCTGTTCGAAACGTAGGACAGGATATCACTTCGAGATGGTCAAGGAGGAGTTCCATAAATGCCACCTTCATGCGGATTCGACGAAGAATAGCCGTGGAGGACCGCTGCTACTTCAGTTTCTCTTGAAATCCTCTTCACTCTGACTCAAGGCCAGCTGTGAGCGTACATCATCACTGCGACGTTTCCCTTCCTCCCCCAACTATGCTCAAAACTCCCAACTCGACGGACAAGACTAATGTTCTGCAGAAGGCTAGTCCAGCTATGGCGTGAGCTAATATTGAAGAACACTTCGTCGGATATTAGGTCAGGACGAGGCCTTAAGCGCGAACTCTCTGAGCTGTACCAAGATGTGGATGTCGTCCAAAAAGCTAGAAAACATCGACTACAGTGGCTCGGCCACATAGAGCGAAAGGGCAGCAATGATCCAGGCAAGCGAATCCTCGAATCTCAGCCCTCAGGTTTGAAACGAACGACCAAGTAGTGTCGGATTCCCAGGACACTTGGATCGACGAGGATGGAAGAATTCTGTGCCTCGAATGGGCAACAACGATCCAGGCAAGCGAAGCTTCGGATCTCAGCCCTCAGGTTTGAAACGAACGACCAAGTAGTCTCGGATTACCAGGAAACTTGGATCGACGAGGGTAGAAGGACTCTGTGTCTCGAATGGGCAGCAATGATCCAGGCAGGCGAAGCTTCGAATCTCAGCCCTCAGGTTTGAAACGAACGACCAAGTAGTCTCGGATTGCCAGGAATCTTGGATCGACGGAGATGGAAGGATTCTGTGTCTCGAATGGGCAGCAATGATCCAGGCAAGCGAATCTTCGAATCTCAGCCCTCAGGTTTGAAACGAACGACCAAGTAGTCTCGGATTGCCAGGAATCTTGGATCGACGGAGATGGAAGGATTCTGTGTCTCGAATGGGAAGCAATGATCCAGGCAGGCGAAGCTTCGAATCTCAGCCCTCTGGTCTGATACGAACCTCCGGTATGTAGACCAAGTAGTCTCCGACTGCCAGGCAACTTGGATCGACGAGGATGGAAGGATTCTGTGTCTCGAAAGGGCAGCAACGATCCAGGCAAGCGAATCCTCGAATCTCAGCCCTCTGGTTTGAAACGAACGTCCGGTATGTAGACCAAGTAGTCTCCGACTGCCAGGCAACTTGGATCGACGCGGATGGAAGGATTCTGTGTCTCGAATGGGCAGCAACGATCCAGGCAAGCGAATCCTCGAATCTCAGCCCTCAGGTTTGAATCGAACAACCAAGTAGTGTCGGATTCCCAGGAAACTTTGATCGACGAGGATGGAAGGATTCTGTGTCTCGAATGGGCAGCAACGATCCAGGCAAACGAAGCTCCGAATCTCAGCCCTCAGGCTTGAAACGAACGACCAAGTAGTGTCGGATTCCCAGGAAACTTGGATCGACGAGGATGGGAGGATTCTGTGTCTCGAGTGGGAAGCAACGATCCAGGCAAGCGAATCCTCGAATCTCAGCCCTCAGGTTTGAAACGAATCTCCGGTATGTAGACCAAATAGTTTCGGATTGCCAGGAAACTTTGATCGACGAGGATGGAAGGATTCTGTGTCTCGAATGGGCAGCAACGATCCAGGCAAGCGAAGCTTCGAATCTCAGCTCTCAGATCTGAAACGAACCTCCGGTAGGTAGACCAAGCAGTCTCGGATTGCCTGGTAACTTGGATTGACGAGGATGGAAGGATTCTGTGTCTCAGGCAGAGACTCTACATAGCTCGGACGAAACTTGTCTTCACAAAATGATCTTTCAGGCAATTCTCCTGGAGGGTTACCAAGTATGGGGTGATTCTGTATCCTGCCGTGTAAAACAAAAAAAACTACAAGTGTCACAAGGCAAAATATTCAAAATGCTGCTCAACTTGCCACGGCACCAATCCGCCCTAGAACTCCGTGAAAAGGTTGAACTGATCTCTCATAGGATGCTCATGGCTTCGCTGGCGATCCTCTGGTCAATGAATGAAATAATTACGACGTACTTACTTACTTAAGTGGCGCTACAGTTCGGGGTGAACCTGGGCCTCAACCAACAAGCCTCTCCATTTAGCTCGGTCTTTAGCTAGTTGCCTCCAGTTGCGCACTTCAAGTTGGTCGAGGTCCCCTTGAACTTGTGCGCGCCACCTACGGCGATGATTCCCTCTACTGCGTCGTCCCTCGGGGTTAGATTCGAATAATTACGACGGTTGTCCGATAAGTTCTTAGAATGTGGCAGCACTGGTTCTTTTGACGTTTCCAAGATAAGAAACATTGACGCGTCAAAAACCCTGAAGCAATCTAGTGAGCTAAATGGAAGCTTCTCGCGAAGATTGGACGCCTTTTTGTGACCTGAAATATGATCTAACTCGGCAACAATGTATAGATCGGCTTTTGCTGATGACGTACCATCCAGTGCCTGGTATCGTATGATAGCCCCATAACCCTACTCAACCTTCTTCTTCTTCCTTTTATCAGCGAGGTTATGATCCGAAAACAAGGGATCACAACCCTCCCACTTCACCGCATTTCTACTGATCCGCCTGTGGGGTTCGCCTACCATAACCCTACTCAACCTAACCTAACTTAACCTAACCATCCAGTGGTTCAATTCAGAATTGGCTTGCAGAGTTTGAACGTGATCCTGCTCGTGTCAGAGATGAATGAATCTCGTGAAGGCTGTTGAAGGCGTGTTGTTCCAGAAATCATTGAAACCGATCGGCATGTCACATACCGTGAGGTAGGAGCAACCTTGGGCATTCGTGAGACTTGAACGACTGTGTCATCGAAGAAGAGGTATCCGTCCTCCTTGGAAACTGAAAATTACCATCGTCGCTGTCACGTGATGCAAGTTGTTCGAGTGCCTGCATCAGTATAAGACAATGAATGTTGCAATCAACACTTGGCTATCAAGGAGCTCTGTGCTCCGTCGATTCCACAGAAGCTGATCGATGATCAAAAAGAGAATCGTGTCCAGTGGTGGAAGGAAATACTCAAGACATTCGATCGTGGTGCTTCAAAAAACGTGCACAGCATCGTTACAGGGGAAGAGAACCTGGCATGAGCCTGAATCTGAGCGACAATCTGTTGTCAGGGTGTTCCAAAGTAGGCGTCCTCGAAGCGCTTCGAAAGAAGTCATCGCTTGTCCTAGTTTTTTCGGTGGCTTTGTGGTGGCTGTTGTGGCTTTAGAGGATCGCTTGATCGATTGGTGTACAACAGTTCTCTTTGCCGGAAGTCGTCAATGATTTTGGAATCGACGTGTCATTCTCCATCATGACAATGCTACCACAAGTTTCAAAACCTCGGACTAATGAGCCATGCCCCATATTCGTCTGAACTATCTTTTCGTTCCCCCGTTCATCTGTCTAAGATAAAGATCGTTGTCAACGTTCTCCAACGCCAGAGGGGGCTGCTGTAGAGGTATTCAAAAACCGTGTTTCTAAGGTGTCTACCTCAGTGTGAGACAAATGTTTCAAAAACTGGTTCCATCGAATGGAAAAGTGTATAAATCTCGAAGGAGAATACTTTGAAAACGTTGGTTAGCGCCAGGCGAGGCTGTAGATACGTTCAAAAAGCCCGTTTCTGAGGTAGCGCTCTGTAGAGTGCCACAAATGTTTTAAACACTGACTCTGTCGAGTGGAAAAGTGTATAAATCTTGAAGGAGAATACTTTAGAAAGCGTTTTTCAGCGCCAGGCGAGGCTGTAGAGGCTGTAGATACGTTCAAAAAGCCCGTTTCTGAGGTGGGGCGCTGTAGAGTGCCACAAATGTTTCAAACATTGACTCTATCGAGTTAAAAAGTGAATAAATCTTGAAGGAGAATACTTTGGAAAGCGTTTGTCAGCGCCAGGCGAGGCTGTAGATGCATTCAGAAAGCCCGTTTCTGAGGTGGCGCGCTTCAAAGTAGAACAAATGTTTCAAAAACTGCTTCTATCGAATGTGAAGCTGCTCCTAGATGCATGTGACTTCGCATGGTCAGCATTTTTCCACGCCAGAGGGGGCTGCTGTAGAGTAAAAATCGTGTTTCTGAAGCATCGGCTGGGAAGTAGAGGCTGTAGAGCCGTTCAAAAACCGTATATCTAAGGTATCCACACCCCAGTGCGCGACAAATGTTTCAAAAACTGTTTCCATCGAATGGAAAAGTGTACAAATCCCGACGAGGACTGATCGAATTTCCTAGATTTTTGCAAAGCAAATGTGTTAAAACCGAACAAAGCATGACAAGTGAGTGAGCTTGACTTTTGGTTCGTATTGCCTGGCAACACTGCCCATGGAGGATCATACAATAGGGTACCTCCTATGTATTGTTCTATCGTTTACCAGGGGGATGAAGTGACTTCTACCCCCGAGCGCCGACCGAACAAACACAATAGACACGCACAAACACTAAGGGCACGAGCAACCCTCGTTTTTCCCTTCATACATGACGGTGGTGGTAGCTATGGTGGCAACGGTCGCAGCAGTGAGAGAGTGAAGAAAGAGCCAACTCTTCAGTCTTAGTTTAGTTCGTTTTGTGTAATGAACGTCGGGTTGTGTATTCCGGGCTATTTATTATTATTATCATTCGAAGTGTAATCCAAGAGGTGCTCCTCTTCTATACAATCTCCGTCGTTTCGTTTCCCGTTTCGAATCAAACTCCCCCACCCCCCAAAGCTATTTATTTTTATTTTTTTTTTAAGCATTAAGGAGGTTAGTGCAGAAGAATATTAAACAAGAAAAAGAAGTCTTATGTCGGCGGGTTCCCTCCCCTATCTACGGCTGGTCTAATCACCATAACAACCCCCTTGTGTGTACAGTGTGCTGTGAAATATTAAAAAGTTAACACACAGGATTCGATGAATTTTTTCCTCCTCACTGTCACCACTGTTTGAGTCACGAAAAAATTTCGTAGGATGTACTCACCACCAGCACCACCCTCTCGTTGGAACCACGAAAATGTTTTCCTCTGCTAACTTCGTTGGTAGTAGTCGCCGTCGTCGTCGCCGCCGCGTCTTTTAATTCAAAAAAAAAATCCAAAAAAGTGTCACATACTCGTACTCTACATACACATATGTACTGTTCAGCTTTGAAAGGGATCCTTGGTCCTTTTTTACGAAATCCTTTTGTTTTTGTTTTTAGTGCAATCAAGTGAACAAATTTAACAAAAAAAAAGAAAAGAACTAGGATCACCATGTTCCCCCTCGTGGCAACAAGCCTTTCTTAAAAAAAAAAAAGGATATACAAGGATATAGAAAAGAAGAGCAGCAAACAAGGATATCATGGAGAGGAAATGCTGCCATTTGCTTAAGTATGTTGCGTTAAATTTATTTTCCTAAACTTCCACGGAAGTGGTGATGCACTTTCTCATCCTAAGCTCGTCCTTTTGTTTATGAAGTAGTTTCCTGTTTTTTTTTTTTTTTTTTTTTTCTTTTCGACAAAATTTTGCTTTCTATGTTCTCGTATGTATCTGGGAAGTGTGGGCAGTGTGGGGGCTAGCTTTTCTTAAGTTTCTGGCTGAGAGTGAGTGAGAGAGAGAGAGAGAGAGAGAGAGTCTTCTGCTGAGTGTGTGTGTTAAGAACTTTTCTTTTTTCTTGTCAACCCCTACGTGAGTGTATGTTTTTTTTTTTTTTTTTTTCTCTGGCGAACTTGAGAAGAAACGAAAGTTTTGAAAAATAATCACGAGGTCTGCAAAGGTTTCTGCTGGCTCTGCAGTAAAATTTTTAATTACCTGCGTTCCTTGGAATCCCCGTCACCCGATAACCGGGAAGGGAAGGGTCGTAGAGGAGACGATTAGAGTGAAAAGCTTACGGTCGACGAGATAGTAGTAAGGAATTGTGTGTATACATCACGAGCTGTATACATGAGCTGTGAGTAGGAGTTAAGGATGTTTACACATCCTTCTAGGAATCGAAGATGCACCTGCTGCATCAGCATTCCATGCGTAAACAATGACATAACAGCTACGTCACGTCATATGTTTATATTTATTGATTTGGAGCCGACAATGCTCATTGTCGTTGTGTAAAGTTTGACGGGAATATTCGCCTAAGGTCAGCGCATGTGATTGTCCTGGCGTATACGTGAGAAGAGTGAGGACTCTTGGTAGTTACTGCTTCTGTTGAGCTGATGGACCTCCTGAGATTCATATCACTATCTGGGTGGTTCTAACAGCGCCAGAGTCCCCCTGAGGCCTCTTCCATCTCAACAGTGTTTCCAGGGTTAAAAGCTCGGGCACACTGGACCCGAACTGTTGGTCTAAGTGAGCAGTGATCCTTTTGCCACAAAGCACCCATCTACCTTCTTCTTCTTCCTTTTAACAGCGAGATTATGAACCAAAAATAAGGGATCATAACCCTCCCACTTCACTGCCTTTCTACTGATCCGCATGTGAGGTTCGCACCCATCTACCTACCTAGCATCTACCTGAACCCTTCCAATAGCTTGCAATTCCTCAAGGAGTTTGGTTACTACAACGATTGCTGTGTCGTCGGCGAAGCCAATTAAAAGACCTTAGGATTCTAAGTCTGAGAATGCCATCATACATTAGTAGCGGACCTAGTATGGAGCCTTGGGGAACACCGCTTGAGATCCATCTACTGCACATAACCTAAGATCAGCACATCATTCATCAAGCAATTCTTACTTACTTAATGGGATCCCGAGTCTCTGCCTGAGACACAGAATCCTTCCATCCGCGTCGATCCAAGTTCCCTGGGAATCCGAGACTACTTGGTTGTTCGTTTGAAACCTGAGGGCTGAGATTCGAAGCTTCGCTTGCCTGGATCGTTGCTTCCCATTCAAGACACAGAACCCTTCCACCCTCGTCGATCCAAGTTTCTTGGGAATCCGAGACTACTTGGTCGTTCGTTTCAAACCTGAGGGCTGAGATTCGAGGATTTGCTTGGCAGGATCATTGCTGCCCATTCGAGACCGAGAATCCTTCCATTCTCGTCGATCCAAGTTGCCTGGGAATCCGAGACAAGTTGGTCGTTCGTTTCAAACCTGGGGGCTGAGATTCGAGGATTCGCTTCCCATTCGAGACACAGAATCCTTCCATCCTCGTCGATCCAAGTTTCCTGGGAATCCGAGACTACTTGGTCGTTCGTTTCAAACCTGAGGGCTGAGATCCGAAGCTTCGCTTGCCTGGATCGTTGCTGCCCATTCGAGACACAGAATCCTTCCACCCTCGTCGATCCAAGTTTCCTGGTAATCCGAGACTACTTGGTCGTTCGTTTCAAACCTGAGGGCTGAAATTTGAGGATTCGCTTGCCTGGATCATTGCTGCCCATTCGAGACACAGAATCCTTCCATCCGCGTCGATCTAAGTTTCCTGGGAATCCGAGACTACTTGGTCGTTCGTTCCAAACCTGAGGGCTGAGATCCGAAGCTTCGCTTGCCTGGATCGTTGCTGCCCATTCGAGACACAGAATCCTTCCACCCTCGTCGATCCAAGTTTCCTGGTAATCCGAGACTACTTGGTCGTTCGTTTCAAACCTGAGGGCTGAGATCCGAAGCTTCGCTTGCCTGGATCGTTGTTGCCCATTCGAGGCACAGAATTCTTCCATCCTCGTCGATCCAAGTTTCCTGGGAATCCGACACTACTTGGTCGTTCGTTTCAAACCTGAGGGCTGAGATTCGAGGATTCGCTTGCCTGGATCGTTGCTGCCCTTTCGAGACACAGAATCCTTCCATCCGCGTCGATCCAAGTTTCCTGGCAATCCGAGACTACTTGGTCTACATACCGGAGGTTCGTTTTAAACCAGAGGGCTGAGATTCGAGGATTCGCTTGCCTGGATTGTTGCTGCCCTTTCGGGACACAGAATCCTTCCATCATCGTCGATCCAAGTTTCCTGGCAATCCGAGACTACTTGGTCGTTCGTTTCAAACCTGAGGGCTGAGCTTCGAGGATTCGCTTGCCTGGATCGTGGCTTCCCATTCGAGACACAGAATCCTTCCACCCTCGTCGATCCAAGTTTCCTGGCAATCAGAGAGTACTCGGTCGTTCGTTTCAAACCTGAGGGCTGAGATTCGAAGATTCCCTTGCCTGGATTATTGCTGCCCCCTCACTCTATGTTGCCGAGCCACTGTAGTCGATGTATCCTAGCTTTTTGGACTACATCCACATCTTGGTACAGCTCAGAGAGTTCGCGCTTAAGTCCTCGTCCTGACCTAATATCCGACGAAGTGTTCTTCAATATTAGCTCACGCCATAGCTGGACTAGCCTTCTGCAGAACATTAGTCTTGTCCGTCGAGTTGGGAGTTTTGAGCATAGTTGGGGGAGGAAGGGAAACGTCGCAGTGATGATGTACGCTCACAGCTGGCCTTGAGTCAGAGTGAAGAGGATTTCAAGAGAAACTGAAGTAGCAGCAGTCCTCCACGGCTATTCTTCGTCGAATCCGCATGAAGGTGGCATTTGTGGAACTCCTCCTTGACCATCTCGAAGTGATATCCTGTCCTACGTTTCGAACAGAGATGGTATTGTCCTCATTTACTTCAAGACCAACTCGTCTCGCCTGACCTTCAGTTGCTGTCAATGCCTCTAGAATGGCACACTGAGGTCTCCCTTCTTCTTCTTCCTATTCCGGCGAAGCTATGATCCCAAAACAAGGGATCATAACCCTCCCACTTCACCGCATTTCACACATTGCACACTGAGATCTCCCGATGATGCTAATATCGTCTGCCTACCCCAGCAACTGGATGGACTTGTGGAAGATAGTGTCTTCCGTGCTAATGCCCAGCACGATCTGCTCCAGCACGAGATTGAAGATATCACATGACAGTGCGTCTCTTTGCCGTAATCCTGATCACAATATCACCTGTGTACCCCAGCAACTGGGCGGACTTGCGAAAGATGGTGTAACCCCCTTCTGTACAGGGCTGAGCAAATTTAAGATATTTCAAGAATCTTGCAGATGTGGGGTTATGGTTGGTGGGGTGCACGTACGCTGTCCCTCAAACCAAGGCTCTAGTTATAGTTGTTGTAGCAGCTACGGTTCCGCTGGGGACAGGTCAGTTTCTGGGCTCAAGAATCGAGCCAGGTCTATAGGTCGGTGTAGCAGGTTGCAAGTTGGTTGGTTTTGCTGGGAAGTTGTGAGATGGATGGTGTTGTGCGGGCCATTTCCCCAGTCAGGGCATTTCTCTTCTATGGAGGCGTCGAGGCAAATGGTAGTGCGAACCCCACAGGCGGATCAGTAGAAATGCGGTGAAGTGGGAGGGTTGTGATCCCTTATTTTCGGATCACAACCTCGCTGAAAAATGAAGAAGAAGAAGAAGAAGAGGGCGTCGAGGCAAATGGTAGTGCATGAGATTATTTGAAAACACAATCGTTTCCGCGTAGCTAAGGCCTACCAACTCCTACTCTCAACCTCCACACAGTGACAGCTGGGTGCCTAGTACCTCTTCTTCTTCATTTTTTTATCAGCGAGGTTATGATCCGAAAACGAGGGATCACAACCCTCCCACTTCACCGCATTTCTACTGATCCGCCTGTGGGGTTCGCCTTCTAATGGATGCCTAGTACCTCAAATCACGAAATTGGTAACCAACCCCGTTTGGAGGATTCGTGTAGCTGGTTGTAAGCGGCACTGACCTGAGCGTAGCTGAGAGGTAGGATGGTCCTTGTCGATGGTGTGCTCAGGTATCTTCCCTGCTCATCATCTGTCTGGTGATGTTGTCTAGGGTTAGATCCTCATTCAGTTTGTTCAGCAGCAGGTGTCGTTCTTCATGGACAATGGAGCATCATTGCTTCCCAGTGCACGTTGGGCCAAAGACGTTGTCATCGAGTCCAAATCTGTGGAGAAAGTATTGCTTCTACGACATCTCTGACAGGTCTTGGGATCAATGACCAATGTAGGCCCATACCCAGTTTGTGTGTTGTGATGCTAGAGATTGATTTCTATTGATTTTAGCAAGAGGCTGCCTGATATATTGAATCGAATTCACTAGCTAGAGGGTAACAATCCTCTACACCACACTCAGGTTGGTACAGACCCATTGTGGTATCCATTGTACACACCTTCCACGTTCTGATGGACAACTCTGAAAGAAGAACTGTCCGAGATGTTAGACGCCTGCGCAATGGCAAAGAACCTTCTCGTCGGAAGTTGGGAATCTTCAAGGACGAAACTGAGCCTGTACTCAGTGACAGTACGGGACCTTCCACCCACTACACCCAACTCCTATTCTTACCCTGATGCTCATCAAGCATTCCATCGCGACGTGAGACTTCATCCTCAGGCACTCGCCTCATTCGTATTAGCAACCTCGCTCCTAATTTGATTATTCCTTCATAATGTGTTGATTATTGCTTCCCAGGCATCTTCCCTGCTACGTAGGCATTTCAGCCTCAGCTACTCGAATCATTCATAATGGCAGCCGCATGCATTGCGTTTCGTTGTCGCTCCTGCTTTTGTTGCTTCTTCATGATGATTGCCACAGTGTCGCTTTCCAGGCATCTGCACCGCTCATTATCTACTGCCATTGACCCAGTTATCCACTAGTTGTGGTGCGAGAGTGAGCCTTTCACTTCTGTCCTTTAAATAAAAGGAAACCCAAATCCCAGACCACCCAGACTCTCCTGTCTACTGTACTAAAGAGAGCCTTTCGCTTAGGACCAGAGGAAATTTCACCGAAACCAGGATAACCACATCATCGGCATAGGCCATCGCGTTGAAGCCGTTTTCCTTCAGCATAACCAAGATCTCCTCCACTACAAGAAGCCATATTAGAGGAGACAGTCCTTTGCCTTTGGGGAGTTCCTCTGCAGGCCCTTCTTCGGATGGTTGCATCTACCAGCGTTGTTCCTTCATAATGGTTGCCACAGTGTCGCTAACTACTTCTCTGCTCATCATCTGTCTCGTGATGTTGTCTAGGGTTAGATCCTCATTCAGTTTCTTCAGCAGCAGGTGTCGTTCTTCATGGACAATGGAACATCATTGCTTCCCAGCGCACGTTGGGCAAAAAAAGTTGCCATCGAGTCCAAACCTGTGGAGAAAGTATTGCTTCTACGACATCTCTGACAGGACTTGGGATCAATGACCAATGCTTGCCCAGAGAGATCTGCCCTAGGTTGGATCAGAAGCACTCAAATGGATCAACTCCACTGTAGGTGCCCTCACGGGACACTGTACAATAGGCGATTTATCTAAGAGCTACAGTGACGAAGAGGAAGGAGAAACCGTTCCTCCACATCCTCTGCACCTGTCCTGTGAAGGTAGGCTCAGATGGAACTACGTCCACTTAGCATCTGGGTCAGGCAGGAATTCATCTCCCCATGCTTCCTACTGATTCAAGCGGCTGTATTGGGGATCAATCTCTGCCTTTAGCAGAGTGATACCATCTCTCCTGCTATTCTTCCAGACCTGTCCTTGGTGGTACCTCAGTGACACTTCGACTCGTCGCTGTTGATGCCGCTGTCCTGCTTGGGCTTCTTTAGCCAGAAGGTCTTTTGGAACCATGCAAGCCACTACACATGTCACATGTCTTCTTTCTGTGTGACTCCGCCTTCCTCCTGTATGACTTCGTCTTCCTTCTGTATTACTCCGTCTTCCTTCTGCTTGACTTCGTCTTCCTTCTGTATGACTCTGTCTTCCTTCTGTATGACTCCGTCTTCCTTCTGTTTGACAAAACCAGATCCATCGGACTCCTTAAGAGAGAAACCCTCTCCGAAAGAAGAAACGTTCTAACTGGACACTGCGCCTAGAGATTAGGCATCCCCTACAATGATATCGGCAGAAGCCGTAAGGACCATTGCACACTTTCTATGCATTTGTCCTGGGTAACGTCCTGGAAACGCCTGCACGGCTAAAACTAACTCCTTCATGCAGAGAAGTAAATGGTTCCAAGAGTAAGACTTTCACGGGAAATACTTCCGAGGAGAGTAGGGATTCCCTTTATCAAAACGGCACAACTGTGCTAATTAGGTTTCTGTTTACAGAGCCGCCACTTCTATGAATCCCCTTTCACGGGTCTTAAGTGGACATAGGAACCAGTGCTGAAGTTTTCTGTGAATCACTCAACTTCAGCGATTCATAGAAACTCCCGAGTGACTGTAGTGCCTTCCAAGTCGAAGTCTTTGTCATTGAAAGACCAGCACCGACTATGCACGCAAAGAAACTGAACCCTTCTAGGGTTACAATCTTCGTGGAGAGGCAAGTTGCACCCACAATGGACCCGAACTGTCTAAGTTAACAGTGGCCGGCAGTACAAATGGACCCATCTCTGTTAAAATTTTGCGTTCAATCGCTGAGCTGTTGTGGTAGTCCTTGCAAGTAGGGATCTATGTGAGACTCTTGGTTCTCCATGTTGCTGACGCCCCTAGGTGGGTTCCATAGCTCAATAGATCTCCAGTTGAACTGCGGCTTCGAAGACCATGTTGCCGGTGTCAGCGTCCCTATCAATCATCTCTTTGGATACTATGGAGCGATGGTTTTGATGCAATGATCCGCTGTTGCAATGAGGCTCTTGAGACATAGTCTGAACAGCTTAAGGCAAGGTACGTGGTAGTGGCGATTCTGTTGAAAGGGAACCCACCTTCCCTCTAGGTGCAGTTCTGATACCACAATTCATGTGACCTGGCTGTTGGGATATCTAAATCCAACCTGAGACCTCCTCAAATGAGTTGAAGAAGGGTTTGCCTAGAGTTCATTGTCTGGCCCTAGCTGGTGCCGTCTTCTTCTTCTTCCTTTCAGCGAGGTTATGATCCGAAAACCAGGGATTATAACCCTCCCACTTCACCGCATTTCTACTGATCCGCCCGTGGGGTTCGCCCTAGCTAGTGCCGTACAGGCGCATATATAGTGGATAAAGGTTTCAGTTTCGTTTGCGCCATGGTGTGTTATGTGCGACATGATCTTCTATCGACCGGTGTCCTGTTCTGCTTAGGAAGTCGTCTGTTCTGGTCTTGCTTGGCCACATCTTTCTAGATATGACACACTTACGAGTTCTCTTGGTAGAGAGAGGGTTGAACAGTCCTGAACTTCCTAGAGGCGCACACCCGTCATTATGGATGCCTATCGGTTTGGTTTGTCTGAAATCTGCGTGTGGTCAGACGCAAACGTCTTGAGGTGATGAGGTAGCCAGCTTGGATTATGAATGTAGCCGGGGGTGATACATTTTGGACGGATCCTCCCTCTAACACTTGCCTGGATGCCTGGATCGTTGCTTCCCATTCGAGACACAGAATCCTTCCATCCTCGTCGATCCAAGTTTCCTGGGAATCCGAGACTACTTGGTCGTTCGTTTCAAACCTGAGGGCTGAGATTCGAGAATTCGCTTGCCTGGATCGTTGCTTCCCATTCGAGACACAGAATCCTTCCATCTTCGTCGATCCAAGTTTCCTGGAAATCCGAGACTACTTGGTCGTTCGTTTCGAACCTGAGGGCTGAGATTCGAGGATTTGCTTGGCAGGATCATTGCTGCCCATTCGAGACAGAGAATCCTTCCATCCTCGTCGATCCAAGTTTCCTGGGAATCCGAGACTACTTGTTCGTTCGTTTCAGACCTGAGGGCTGAGATTCGAAGCTTCGCTTGCCTGGATGATTGCTGCCCCTTCACTCTATGTGGCCGAGCGACTGTAGTCGATATATCCTAGCTTTTTGGACTACATCCACATCTTGATACAGCCCATAGAGTTCGCAGTTAAATCCTCGTCCTGACCTAATATCCGACGAAGTATTCTTTAATATTAGCTCACGCCATAGCTGGACTAGCGTTCTGTAGAACATAAGCCTAGTCCGTCGAGTTAGGAGTTTTGAGCATAGTTGGTGGAGGAAGCGGAACGGCGCAGTGATGATGTACGCTTACAGCTTGCCTTGAGTCAGAGTGAAGAGGATTTCAAGAGAAACTGAAGTAGCAGCGGTCCTCCATGGCTATTCTTCGTCGAATCCGCATGAAGGTGGCATTTGTGGAACTCGTCCTTGACCATCTCGAAGTGATATCCTGTCCTACGTTTCGAACAGAGATGGTATTGTCCTCATTTACTTCAAGACGAACTGGTCTCGCCTGATCTTCAGTTGCTGTCAATGCCTCTAGAATGGCACACTGAGGTCACCCTTCCTCTTCTTCCTATTCCGGCGAAGCTATGATCCCATTTTGGACGGATCCTCCCTCTAACACAGCAGAATAGATCTTATAGGTCGCAGTGCACACCGTATCGTATCCTCCCTCGAAGAAGTCAAATCCTACGGAAGTCGAAGGAAGGTATGAAGTTCATAGCCGGGGTAACGAAGATGGCTGGAGTCATCTTCTGTTTCTAGGTGCTAGACGGACGCAGTTTTTGTTGATAATGTTGTGTCCCACGCCTTTAGTTTCTCAAATCCCTACCTCAGATGAGTAAGGCGAACCCCGCAGGCGGATCAGTAGAAATGCGGTGAAGTGGGAGGGTTGTGATCCCTTGTTTTCGGATCATAGCCTTGCTGATAAAAGAAAGATGAAGAAGAAGTTGAGCAAGATGGCCCATTTGTTCTGAACGTTGTTGTACTCGACTATCGCGATGGGCCCACCTTGGTGCCTTGTATCTTATGATGATCTCATAACCCTACTCAACCTAACCTAACATGTTGTACTCCACGCGAACCGAAAGAGAGTTTGGTACCGCTCCTCTTATATCCATCCTCCTTCTGGGTCCAAGTTGAGCTGTTTGTATACATCTGAGCCCTCTTTTCAGACTCTGTGGCTCTAGAGTCGAATTTTTCATGACTCGTCGCTATGGAGCCGTACAAACTGTATGTGTGTCTGTACAGCTGGAAGACTCCTTGAAGACACCACTCTAGGGGGAAGGCGTCGTCTTTGTTTTCATTGTCCTCACGATGTAGTCGAAACTTATGCTGAAGTTCCTGATGAAAGCAGACAGGATTTTCTGAAAAGCTACTTCGTATGTTTTGTGTGTGTGACGTAGAACTAGAACGGTAGATACTTAGATACTTAACAGACAATCTCCCATATAAACAAATTCATTGCGGTGAGAAATGTTTAATGCTAGACTAGGTGTGCACTTCTAACACGGCACAGCAGAGTATAAGGATCACGTCATTGCTTCTACGACATCTTTGACAGGACTTGGGATCAATGCCGATGGTATACTATGAGAGATCTGCCCTGGGTTGGATCGGAAGAGCTCAAGCGGATCAACTAGGTGCATTCACAGGACACTGTATAATAGGTGATTTCTGTAAGAGCTAGAGTGACGAAGAGGAGGCAGAAACCATCCTCCAGTTCTATCCAAAAGAAGACTACTCAATCTTGGAGCGTCATCTCCATCAGAAGCATCCTCTAAAAACGTTGAAAGCTAAGAACAGGCTTCAGGATTTCGTACTTCAATATAGAAGCCTCCTCCGGCAATACCAAAGAAGTAACATCATGAACAATTGCCAATGGGTCGCATGTGTAATCGTCAATTTTGAGCCAAACCGGTCCTTGGATCCACAACGAAGATGTTTTTAGCCGTTATCCCCCTTGTGAGCAGATCTGCAGGATTCTCCTTTACTTACTTATGTCCTGTATCCCCTTGTGGGCCTCTACTACGCCTACGCGCCATCGAGTACGGTTTCTGGCGATCTGTCTCAGCTCTGCATCCCCTTGTGGGTCCTAGGGCCTCTACTACGCCTACGCGCCATCGTGTACGGTTTCTGGCAATGTGTCTGAGTTCTTCCCAACTTTTCCCTAACTGACGTGCCTCCTTCTCGACTGTTCTGGGCCATGTTCTCCTCGGACCGCCAGGTCTTCTGCCATCCTGAGTTAGAGGGTTCCATTGCATAGCATGGTTCGCTATGGAACTGTCACCCTTACCAATCCACTGCCACTTCCGCCGTTGGATGGTTGTGCCTATTTGTTCCTGACCCGTTCTCTCGTAAAGGTGTTCGTTAGAGATACGATTGGGCCAGCAAATCCTTAAGATATTGCGCAGGCACCTATTAACAAACGTTTGCAGCTTTCTTTTGATAGTAGTGGTCACTCTCCATGTGCTGCAACCATATAACAGCACGGATTCAACGTTGGACCGGAACAGTCTTATCTTGGTGCTCAAACTGACTGCATTGCTTCGCCATATTTTGGACAACATACCGAACGCGGACTTTGCTTTGGCGATCCTGTTGGCTATATCCAGTTCGGTTCCACCATCGGTCGAGACAATACTCCCAAGATACTGGAAATCCTCTACTCTCTCTACCGGTTGTCCAGCAATGCATATTTCAGCCGATGACTGTGTTTCAATTAATTTTCAGCCCGACGACACCTGCCTGCCTCTCCACATCTGCTGTCATTTGGTGGAGGTCCACAATTCTGTGAGAGAGTAAGCATACATCGTCAGCGTAGTCAAGATGTTTCAGTTGAGATGTAAGAGTTCATAGAATTCCTCCGTTTCCCGTCGACAAAGCTGCATGAAGCACATCGCTAATCACCAATAGGAATAATATTGGTCAAAGGATACAGTCTTGTCTAACCCCACTTTGAATCTCAAATTCCTCAGACAACCTTCCTCTGTGCAGAATGTGACATTTGGATGCTACGTACTAACCCAAGCCCTACGTAGTCCTCGCGGGACTACTTTTAGGTATGACTTTTGTGCCTCTTGTGCGCTGTGCTCCCCTCTTCGCCGTTTTCTATTCTTAAATGTTCGATTCTCCTGAGTTCGACCGGAATGCTGGTCACATGTCCATTTACTTCGAGCCATGTCTGTGCAGAATGCAACATTTCGATTCACCGTTCATGTATCGGGAACACCTCTCCTGCGTAAGGTACGCCTTCTCAAAATCGATGAACAGCAGATGCTTCTTCTCCCTGCTGGTGGTGGTGGACTTCTTCTGTATTGGCTTCTGGGGACCTTATCTGCCTCCCTGGGCGGTTCCAGTTGTCTAGATACACGCAGAGTGATGATCGATATTCAACGTACTGCTCGACGATGATCCGCAGGGTGTTGATGTGGTGGACACAGGAGGATCCAAAGCGACTGTTCAGCATTGAGTTTGTCCTCGAGATGTTGAATGAATCACTCCACAATGCTGCACCTCATCTCTTGCACTGCATTCACTTTCCTTTCTTAGGAAGCTTGACGATCATTCCCTTTTTGCACTCGTTACAAAGGCTCTCAGCTTCCCAAGATCTCTCTATAAGTGAAAGCAGAAGCTAAGCCGATGCTGTTGGAGCTGCTCGTAAGAGCTCTGTGGGAGTACCGTCAAGTCCTACCGCCTTGTTGGTTTTGAGTGCCTTGATCGCGGTAGTTGGCTCATCATTATTGAGATGAGGTGCGTGGCGCGTATTCGGGCATTTCAGTCTGATTTGGGAGCATATAGTTCAAAATCGTAGCAAATTGCTCTTTTTATCTCTTGAACAGTCCTCGAATCTAACCCGAAGGGACGACGCAGTAGAGGACCTCCTCGCCGTAGGTGGCGGGCACAAGTTCAAAGGGACCTCGACCAACTTGGAGTGCGCAACTGCAGGCAATTAGCTAAAGACCGAGCTAAATGGAGAGGCTTCTTGTAGCGCCACCTAAGTAAGTAAGTATCTCTTGAACTGGTCCTCATCCGAAATGGAACCGTTTTGGCCTTTCACTGGGTGTTGACTGGAACTGCGACCACATACCAGCTCTTTGGTGATTCTGTGAACGGTCCTACTGTCGCGCTTCCGTGCAGTTTCTTCTGCTTCTGTAGCCTGTCACGTCGCACGCTACGCTGAATTTTTCTCATCTTCAGGCGATATAGGGACTTTAGCTTGCTTCTCCCTGCTGGTGGGGTAGCTGCAGTGCGAGCTTTCAGCTGTTTTCGTTCGTCAATCTGTCTCCAGGTATCCTTGGAAAGCCACGCCCTATGTCTTCCCTGCGATCTGCCGACAATTCCATCAGCAGGAGATGTAAAAACATTTTTCACAGCACACCAATGGTCTTGGATGGTTGCGGGCATTGAGCTGCTGATTGCTTCCGCACCTTGCGAAAAGTGCTCCCTTAGTTGCTGGCGCACTGAGGGATCACTAAGTCTATCGATGTTCAACCTGGGCATTCTTGTGATGTCGTCGGATCTTCGAACTGTAGCAGTGCGTAGTTGGAGAGTAGCTATCATAAGATGGTGATCACGTACTATCCCCACATCTGCCCCTCGCCTGTTTCGGACGTCCAGGAGACTACTTCTTAAGCAGGGGGCTGATGGCAAAATGGTCAAGTTGCTTGCCTGTCATTGGAAACCCAGCTTACTTTGTGGCAGATCTTGTGCTCAAACATGGTGCCACCTATCAAGAGGCGCTTGGCATTGCAGAAATCCACAAATCCTTCACCGTTGTCATTGTGGTTTCTTAGTCGAAACACACAGCCCATGAAGAGCCTAGGCCTAGCTTTTCGCAACCGCTAGTGTTGTATGGATTTTCCTAGTCCCTGCTTCCCGATAATATATTTGAGCCCTTCGTTGTCGTTAGGTTAGTTTAGGTAGATGGGTGCCTTGTGACAAGGAGTCACTGCTCACTCAGACCAACAGTACGGGTCCATTGTGCCCAATCATTTAACCCTGGAAACGCTGTAAAGAAAATCCGCCGTTAGAACAACCCAGTTCGTTGTCGTTGCCTACCTTGGCATTCAAATCCCCCATCACTATGACACTGTCTCCATTTGGTGTTGTGTTGAAGACGGCGCTTAAGAGATTGTAGAAGCTCTCCTTTTCGTCATCAGACGAACTATTCGTTGGAGCGTAACACTGTGTGATGGTGACGCATCGTACTCTAGTCCGGAATCTGGCCGTCAAAATCCTATCACCATGGGGCTGCTAGGAAATTAGGCCCTTGCGTGTTGTTGTTGTTAGCAGTAGTCCGACTCCATATTCCCGCGGACTTCCGGATGGTCTTCCAGAATAGAGTAGTGCAGTGTTACGCGTCGGGGACTGGTACTCGCCCGCTTCTAACCATCTTACTTCACTTACCCCCAAAATGTCCAGTTTATATCGCATGAATTCCTTTTACAGTTGGAGGAATCTGGCATCGTAAGGACCTTCGCTTTCCGACTCGAGGAGTGCCTTTACATTCCAGAAACCCATCTTTGTCCGGGTACAATAGCCAAAAGTCGTCAACATGTGATCATTCCTTATCCGAGGCATAGTGTCGGTTTCTGTAGCGGACAATATTCGGTAACGCATGTTGCTGGCCCACGTTACCTAGCCTAGAATCAAGGCCCTAGACAACCCGCACTTACAATTTCAGCCTACACGTATAAGGGTTTATATGTATAGTTGCCCGGGGACCACCACTAGGAGGTAAAGTAAGCACTTCATCACGAACTTGATTGTTGCGCTACTGGCCCAAGCCAAGTTTTAGGCAGTCAGTAGTTTCCCGATCAATCGCAATGCAGGTCCCAAACGAGTAGCTATGAGTAGTAGAATCCATTGGCGATCTACTTCCTGGGAAGTGAGCTTCAATTAACGTTTCTAAAACTTCTTCGCTACTTTCTGCCCACGAGCCGTCAGATTTTTTGATGAAGCTTGGGACAGAAGTGTCTTTGGCTAGCATCTTGCGAAGTCTGGAAGCTTCACTAGTATCCGCAATGGACTGACAAAATTCCTTCCACGACTTTCTTTTTGATTGCCTGATTAAATACTTAAACTCCCGCTTGCGGTCCATATATTCATCCCATGTAGTACCGTCCCCTATTTCTTTGGCCCTGTTTTAGAAATGCCTAACGTGTTTCTTCTTGGAGTTAATTTCCTTGCTCCACCAAGGAGGTTGGGACTTCTTGGACAGTGGACAGGCCCTTTCAAATGTCATGTTCATTACTTTGCCTAAGTTGTCTACCACCTTATCTATATCTTGAGGATCGCCGTTGCGAATAGGCCCATCCTTAAGATGTTTCCTTACTAGCTCTGTATACATACCCCAGTCTGTACTCTTAGGGTTTCTGTAGCTGTTGCTAGCCCTAGTTCGGAAATTAATATGGAAGCGTATCCATCTGTGATCAGAAAGAGATGCCTCCTCTAAAACCCTCCATTTTTCTACCGTTAGGTGATCAGAACAAGAAGCTAGTGTTATATCAATCAGTTCTTGTCTGTTCCTTACTACAAAAGTTGGCGTAGATCCCTTATTACATATGGTGAGCTTGGTCGAAAGAATGAAATCGAAAGGACACTCACCTCTTGTATTGGTACCACTGCTACCCCATTGCGAGTGGAGCGCATTTGCATCGCAGCCCACGATGAAGAGCCAGTTGTCCTTCCTTACCAACTGCTTCATCTTCACAGATGGTATCTCCGCCAGCTCGTACGGAAGGTATGCAGAGACCAGGCATGGCGGTTTTCTTCCCTCTCTTTCACAGGAGACTGCTACTAGATCGCCGTCACTGAAATTATTCAAAAAAAATGCCCTTATATTGTTTTTTTCGAACGCTTTGTAGAACATCGTATAACTCCTGTTTTTGAGCCCTTGGATCTGGTTGTTGTCGTTGATCCATGGCTCTTGTACCAGTATGGCCGAGGCGTCTGCTTGATAATGTAGTTGATCATGCCGTCGCAGCCTTATTGTGATGCACGTTTATTTGGATCACTTCCATCATCTTTGGGCTCCTCCTCCTCCTCCATACCCTTGGTCATGAGCTTTAGCATGACCTTCTCCATACTATGTCGCACCATCCCTTTGGTCTTTTCAAGGAATGGCAGCGATTCCCTATTTAGCAAGAAGTGCTGACCAAACTGTTTCCGAGGACCTGTCTTGAGCACCCTCCATGTATCGGCCTTCAACTCCCTGTTTTGCATGTGGAGGAGACCAAGCAGTTTTTCTGGGTAGGTGTATGGCAGCGGAACCCAGACGCAAGCTTTGGGCGGAGTGTATCTGACAGAGGAAAATATGGTTCCTCAGCACTGCGCTGTTGATTGTTCCTGCTTCTAGAGCTAGATGGTGGGGATGAGATCCCTGAGTCTGTCAGTATGGAACCTGATAATGTTGAGCAAGTTAATCCGCGTAAGCTCCTCATCCCTGAAGTCAAGAAAATTCCAATGAAATGGGTAAACCAGCCTTGTGCTCTCTGGAAGTACAATGGACCACTTGCGTCAGGTGGCAGATGTTCGATGCTGATGTGGGGAGTAGTGGTACTGTAAGTGCTGCCGTCGCTTTCGTAGAAGGACGAGGACCTCCTAATAAAATGGATTAACCAGGCTTGCCCTCTCTGGAAGTACAATGGACCACTTGCGTCTCAATGATCCAGTTGAGCGTTTCCTATCCCGACAAAAGAAAAGATGGTTCCTCAGCACTGCGCTGTTGATTGTTCCTGCTTCTAGGGCTAGATGGTGGGGATGAGATCCCTGAGTCTGTCAGTATGGAACCTGATAATGTTGAGCAAGTTGATCCGCGTAAGCTCCTCATCCCTGAAGTCAAGAAAATTCCAATGAAATGGGTAAACCAGGCTTGTGCTCTCTGGAAGTACAATGGACCACTTGCATCAGGTGGCAGATGTTCGATGCTGATGTGGGGAGTAGTGGTACTGTAAGTGCTGGTGTCGCTTTCGTAGAAGGACGAGTACCTCCCAATAAAATGGATTAACCAGGTTTGCCCTCTCTGGAAGTACAATGGACCACTTGTGTCTCAATGATCCAGTTGAGCGTTTCCTACCCCGACAAAAGAAAAGATGGTTCCTCAGCACTGCGCTGTTGATTTATTCTGTTTCTAAGGCTAGATGGTCCCTGAATTGTTAGGGCTATCCCTGAGTCTGTCAGTATGAAACCTGATAATGTTCAGCAAGTTGATCCGCATAAGACGATCCACCCTGCGAATGTTTCGGACGTTTCTAGAGCGACTGCAATGCAATCGATCTGGATTCATAGTTGTTGGCAGTTTATAGATAGTTCGATACTGGCTACATGCATTGGCAGGCTTTATTGCTTGACCGAGTTCCAGTACGCTCTCTGGCGTCTTCTGGACCGTCTGGACAATACAAAAGAAAAGTATCTGCATCCTCTAGAAGCAAGAAACCATCATTCAATAGTCCAAACCATCGTTTTGTATCCACTTGCCGGAGATAGCCCTACCGACGAGTATCTGTTCATGCATACATGTCCATCCAGATACTCAAATAGAATCTGAATTTGTGTCCTGTTCCTCTCTATTTTTGGCAGCTCTGGCTTAACCTCAATTTAAATTTCTACATGAATTAATAATTACTGTTTCCCCTAATTTATTAGGCCGTGTGTCTTGGTGCCTCTCGCCCCCTTGCGACAGAGTGTATCTATCTAGATTTGTGTGTGCTGTGTCCTTTTGCCTCCCCTTGTTATCTGCAGTCCCCTTTTCTATTCCATAATCGTATACAGATAGTTTGCTCTAGGGGTAGTCGACAAATAACGTATGTTAAGCGGACGGAAAAAAAAAAATGGAAAAAAATACTGAAGAGGAAGTATTACACAATCCGTATCTAAGGGTTGATATTGCGCATGTATCTTTTAGGTTTACATGCACACGTACCGTACATATGTACGTATTTGTTTGGCAGAGGAAAGCAAAGTCATTTGGATAACGTGTCGATGGGTAGGAACAAATAAAATGAAAAATGTTTGTTGTAACAGAAATATCAAAGTAATCAGTAAAAGTGAAAATCGGTACGAATACCCTTCGAACCACTGTAAATGGAATTTAATAAGCACACGCATACAGACGTGTGTGGTGTACTTATATGCATGTGGGTGAGGAAAGGAATTCCTTTATCAGACAAGTGGTATTCGCTGGGATTCCTGTACGTTTTGTACATATTTTGTCGTTTGATGTTCCATTCTAGGGAATGTAATGCCTCAGGGGCTGGTTGATGTACATCTGTATATGGTCGTCCCGGATCCAATTAAACTTTGGGGAATGAGTCTATGAACTGAGTTTCACTTGACTATAGCCGAGGATGTCCTGTTTTTCCACTAAATTGTGTAAATTTGCAGCAAAATCCATAGGAAGGGACGTCAACTTTGACTGAAAAGCTATTTCAGAAACTAATGGGTTTCTAACTTGGAGACCCCAATGTTGGTTTTTAAATGAAACAGGTCGAGTTTAGCAAGTACCATCGAGACCATGAATTCGGGAAGACAACACCATGCAAATGCCGTCCACGGCAACGCCTGCACGAGTGAATGCACTGAGACCGATTTTTCATGATTTTTTCACAGATATCGGGTACGCTGTTGGTCCCGAGCTCGTCTAAAGTCTCTAGTTGGACTGGTAGAAGTGGATAAGCGCAATTTTGAATATCACAAGCTCACGTGATCTTGTTTGGTAGATGGTGACGGTTTCAAATCCGTCCTGGGACATTGAAGAGCTGATGAACTCTGTTAGGTTAGGCCAGACTCACTTAGACCAGACAATGCTCATTGTGGTACCACATGGATCTATCATCCTCAGGGAGAACTATCCCTAGATCCAGTTGGAGTTTGTTATGAAGCGAGCGCTGGAGGCTGCCGATGCTAACGTTAGCTAGCTTACCTATATTGCCGAAGAGGTAGGCTCCTAAGTGTAGTCTTTTGTGAGCAGAGAGGACCTTGCACGGACGTCTGTAAGAAATCAGTGGCAGTGCTGCGTTTTCTCAGGGGAAAAGACTGCAGAGCCACTTTGCTTTCGCTAGGTGCTTGATACTGCGATGATACTGCGAGTATCCTGCCTTTGCTCGATGTGGTGCATGCTGTAAGCTCCTCATCAGTGAACTGCTTGCTTGGCTTCCCTAGGAAGGCAAGGAAACCAGGGTCATGTTCTCTGGTAGCTCGCCTAGATTTTCGAAGAGGTAGACTCCAAAGTGTAGTCTTCTGCGACATTTCAAACAACTCTGTGACACTTTGCTCTGAAATTTCCTTAAAATTGTAGGAAAAGGGTTTGACTGGGGTTCGATATCGGGCTACCTCAGAGGAGGTGGGAGGGAGTCTCCTTCTCATTTATAAGGGATGTCCCATCTGTGCTAATCTCTGTAGTTCTTGCAGCGTCTACCCGAGTCCTTTTCTCAAATTCTTCTGTCCTGACGCAGTTGTGATTCGGCCAGATCTGCTTAGAAATGACGCAACTCTGCAGACTGTTCCACCTTTTGCTTGGCACCGATAGAAAGAGTGAATAGAGTTCGCTCTTGACAGTTCCCATCTGAACAAGGACAACCTCTGCAAAGGATCTATCAGGCAGATTGTGCGTTCCCCTCTATAACCTGGCTTTTGACAATTCCCATCGGAAAGAGGATCACATCTGCAAAGAGAAGGCCATGCGTCCCCCTCTATGTTGCTATGACCTGGCTCTTGACAACTCCCATCGGAACGAGGACCACATTTGCAAAGGATCCGTCAAAAGCATACTCCCTGCTTGTTCCCCTCTATGTTGCTTTGACCTGGCTATTGACAATTCCCATCGGAACGAGGACCACATTTGCAAAGGATCCGTCAAAGGCAGACTCCCTGCTTGTTCCCCTCTATGTTGCTATGACCTGTTGCCCAAAGAGGACTAGTTTTGGTCCGCCAACCTAGTTACGAGAGCTCTTCCCTACACTGTTCCACCATCTGCGAAGACGATGTTACTGAAGTCAGGGTATCTTGATAGCAATCTGACTATCAATGGAAATGGCCCTACCGACCTGTGACCCGAATATGTCGAGGCAGCTCGCGCAAGGTGTTCATCAAGTTCAACCTAACTGGAACTGTAGACGCCACCGTTGACTTCATCTAGGGAATTCACCCGCTGTCGTCTGGAACAAGAAGAAGTACTCAAGTGAGAGAGCACTCATCCCCCGCTATCTCATCTGCTGCCGCTAAAGATCCTCCAAATGGGCTTGAGTACCAGAAATGGCTGTAGAATTGTGTCTTATTGCCAAAACTTCCGCCTACAAGACACTGGATGAATTGGGAAGGCTGAAGGATACTGATACATTCAGTGTTTCTGAGAAGAACCCACGGTCCATCTTTGAAGCGTTGCGTGCTTCGGTATAAATAGCAATTTTAAGTCTGTTTTGGGTAACACCTCTTTCCCAGTCTGTTCTGGACGATATCTCTTTTCTAGTCTGCTCTGGACGACACCTCTATCCCAGTCTGCTCTGGACGACACCTCTTTCCCAGTCTGCTCTGGGTGACACCTCTTCCCCAGTCTGCTGTGGATGACACCTCTTTCTCAGTTGGCTCTGGACAGAAAGTCGACTGTGGGTATGGAGTAGCCGGTCAGAGTTTTCCCCCACTTCTCCTGGCAGACCAGCACCCTGACTCTCTCTTAATCACACAACATGCCAAAATGTGTTCAATATGAATGTCATGTCGCAGAAGATACAGAAGCACATTCAGAGCTTCCGCATGTCATCCATTCTTAGCTTAATGTTGTACTCCTGTACTCAAATCACGTCACCAAACTAATGACCCCATTCGTAGGCATTGGATTCACTTTGAAAACTCCCCCCAATGGCGTACAGAGTTTGCAAAAATAATGCGGTTTACCGGCAGTAAATCGTGCCGATGTCACAGATCTCCTAATCATGTCCATTTCCATGCACGTTTGGCCATCGCACAGATGGAAGACGGATTCGCTTGCCCTTGTCAGGCATTAGTTATTAATTAAACCCAGGACAAGGCACTCTCCAATATTCAATTATTCATCAGCTGGCCCATATATCCTTAGTCCAGATGGACACAGCAGAGAGAGTGAAGTCAAAATAATGTTCCAAAGCAATTGCGACTGATTGTCATGTCCTGTGTGGTCAGATCCCACACTCCATCTCTGATTGTTTATGACTTTACCTCTTTCCCAGTCTGTTCTGGACGATACCTCTTTCCCAGTCTGCTATGGACGACACCTCTTTCCCAGTCTGTTCTGGATGACACTTCCTTCCTAGTCGGCTCTGGACTACACCTCTTTCCCAGTCTGCTCTGGATGACACTTCCTTTCCAGTCGGCTCTGGACTACACCTCTTTCCCATTCTGCTCTGGAAGACACTTCCTTCCCAGTCGGCTCGGGACTACACCTCTTTCCCAGTCTGCTCTGGACGACACCTCTTTCCCAGTCTGTTCTGGATGACACTTCCTTCCCAGTCGGCTCTGGACTACACCTCTTTCCTTGTCAGCTCTGGATGACACCTCTTTCCCAGTCTGCTCTCGACGATACCTCCTTCCCAGTCTGCTCTCGACGATACCTCTTTCCCAGTCTGCTCTGGACGACACCTCTTTCCCAGTCTGCTCTGGATGACACTTCCTTCCCAGACGGCTCTGGACTACACCTCTTTCCCATTCTGCTCTGGAAGACACTTCCTTCCCAGTCGGCTCGGGACTACACCTCTTTCCCAGTCTGCTCTGGACGACACCTCTTTCCCAGTCTGTTCTGGATGACACTTCCTTCCCAGTCGGCTCTGGACTACACCTCTTTCCTTGTCAGCTCTGGATGACACCTCTTTCCCAGTCTGCTCTCGACGATACCTCCTTCCCAGTCTGCTCTCGACGATACCTCTTTCCCAGTCTGCTCTGGATGACACTTCCTTCCCAGTCGGCTCTGGACTACACCTCTTTCCTTGTCAGCTCTGGATGACACCTCTTTCCCAGTCTGCTCTCGACGATACCTCCTTCCCAGTCTGCTCTCGACGATACCTCTTTCCCAGTCTGCTCTGGATGACACTTCCTTCCCAGTCGGCTCTGGACTACACCTCTTTCCCAGTCTGCTCTCGACGATACCTCTTTCCCATTCTGCTCTGGAAGACACTTCCTTCCCAGTCGGCTCGGGACTACACCTCTTTCCCAGTCTGCTCTGGACGACACCTCTTTCCCAGTCTGTTCTGGATGACACTTCCTTCCCAATCGGCTCTGGACTACACCTCTTTCCTTGTCAGCTCTGGATGACACCTCTTTCCCAGTCTGCTCTGGATGACACTTCCTTCCCAGTCGGCTCTGGACTACACCTCTTTCCTTGTCAGCTCTGGATGACACCTCTTTCCCAGTCTGCTCTCGACGATACCTCCTTCCCAGTCTGCTCTCGACGATACCTCTTTCCCAGTCTGCTCTGGATGACACTTCCTTCCCAGTCGGCTCTGGACTACACCTCTTTCCCAGTCTGCTCTCAACGATACCTCTTTCCCATTCTGCTCTGGAAGACACTTCCTTCCCAGTCGGCTCGGGACTACACCTCTTTCCCAGTCTGCTCTGGACGACACCTCTTTCCCAGTCTGTTCTGGATGACACTTCCTTCCCAGTCGGCTCTGGACTACACCTCTTTCCTTGTCAGCTCTGGATGACACCTCTTTCCCAGTCTGCTCTCGACGATACCTCCTTCCCAGTCTGCTCTCGACGATACCTCTTTCCCAGTCTGCTCTGGATGACACTTCCTTCCCAGTCGGCTCTGGACTACACCTCTTTCCCAGTCTGCTCTCAACGATACCTCTTTCCCATTCTGCTCTGGAAGACACTTCCTTCCCAGTCGGCTCGGGACTACACCTCTTTCCCAGTCTGCTCTGGACGACACCTCTTTCCCAGTCTGTTCTGGATGACACTTCCTTCCCAGTCGGCTCGGGACTACACCTCTTTCCCAGTCTGCTCTGGACGACACCTCTTTCCCAGTCTGTTCTGGATGACACTTCCTTCCCAGTCGGCTCTGGACTACACCTCTTTCCTTGTCAGCTCTGGATGACACCTCTTTCCCAGTCTGCTCTCGACGATACCTCCTTCCCAGTCTGCTCTCGACGATACCTCTTTCCCAGTCTGCTCTGGATGACACTTCCTTCCCAGTCGGCTCTGGACTACACCTCTTTCCCAGTCTGCTCTCGACGATACCTCTTTCCCAGTCTGCTCTGCATGACACTTCCTTCCCAGTCTGCTCTCGACGATACCTCCTTCCCAGTCTGCTCTCGACGATACCTCTTTCCCAGTCTGCTCTGGATGACACTTCCTTCCCAGTCGGCTCTGGACTACACCTCTTTCCCAGTCTGCTCTCGACGATACCTCTTTCCCATTCTGCTCTGGAAGACACTTCCTTCCCAGTCGGCTCGGGACTACACCTCTTTCCCAGTCTGCTCTGGACGACACCTCTTTCCCAGTCTGTTCTGGATGACACTTCCTTCCCAGTCGGCTCTGGACTACACCTCTTTCCTTGTCAGCTCTGGATGACACCTCTTTCCCAGTCTGCTCTGGATGACACTTCCTTCCCAGTCGGCTCTGGACTACACCTCTTTCCTTGTCAGCTCTGGATGACACCTCTTTCCCAGTCTGCTCTCGACGATACCTCCTTCCCAGTCTGCTCTCGACGATACCTCTTTCCCAGTCTGCTCTGGATGACACTTCCTTCCCAGTCGGCTCTGGACTACACCTCTTTCCCAGTCTGCTCTCGACGATACCTCTTTCCCATTCTGCTCTGGAAGACACTTCCTTCCCAGTCGGCTCGGGACTACACCTCTTTCCCAGTCTGCTCTGGACGACACCTCTTTCCCAGTCTGTTCTGGATGACACTTCCTTCCCAGTCGGCTCTGGACTACACCTCTTTCCTTGTCAGCTCTGGATGACACCTCTTTCCCAGTCTGCTCTCGACGATACCTCCTTCCCAGTCTGCTCTCGACGATACCTCTTTCCCAGTCTGCTCTGGATGACACTTCCTTCCCAGTCGGCTCTGGACTACACCTCTTTCCCAGTCTGCTCTCAACGATACCTCTTTCCCATTCTGCTCTGGAAGACACTTCCTTCCCAGTCGGCTCGGGACTACACCTCTTTCCCAGTCTGCTCTGGACGACACCTCTTTCCCAGTCTGTTCTGGATGACACTTCCTTCCCAGTCGGCTCTGGACTACACCTCTTTCCTTGTCAGCTCTGGATGACACCTCTTTCCCAGTCTGCTCTCGACGATACCTCCTTCCCAGTCTGCTCTCGACGATACCTCTTTCCCAGTCTGCTCTGGATGACACTTCCTTCCCAGTCGGCTCTGGACTACACCTCTTTCCCAGTCTGCTCTCGACGATACCTCTTTCCCAGTCTGCTCTGCATGACACTTCCTTCCCAGTCTGCTCTCGACGATACCTCTTTCCCAGTCGGTTCTGGACCGTAAGTCGACTGTGGGTATGGAGTAGTTGGTCAGTGGTCAGGTTTGGCCTGTATGGTCCGGCAGACCAGCAACCTGATTCTCTGAGTTCACCCGCACTACATGCTGAAATGTATTCCAATATGGAGGCCAAGTGGGAGAAAATGCAGAAGCGCATGGCACCCGTGGCACATACCTATGGCGACGGCTCTTTGCACTTTACTCAGGCCAGGCGTTTCTACTACGTCCTCCATCCGAGATGGATTCGATGGTTTTCCGGGCCATTTATCCGTTCTACATGACCCAGCCATCTCAGTCGCAGTATGTGAACTATTCTGGCTAAGTGGATGTCATTCCTCCATTCGACTTCTATGCAGACGGGAAGAATTTTTCTCTCAAAGTAACCAATGGCATCCTCATCCGAATGCCTCTGTGCCATACGGCAGAACTGGGATGGTCTGGTCTCCTACAGAGGTCTCTTGTCGAGATAGGGCTTTGGTACTCAATTGCCTTCTTAGTCCATAGAGACAGCAATTGGCAGGAGTGATGCGGAGTTCACCTTGAGCCTAGGTAGACTTGGTTGCCACACAGCCGTGGCGCAGAGAATGTTTCAAAGTGGAAGACTTAAGAATTAGTCATATGCTATTTGCGGATGATTTGGTCATCCTTGGGTCCTCTCAAACTGAACTTCAGCATGCACTCGAAGGGATTGTAGTGATGATGCTGGAATGAAGGTAAACTTGAACAAATTGGAAGTAATGGTCGTTTCAAGTGCGGTCTGCATGTTAGTGGAATTCCACTGATGCAGTTTAAGTACCTCGGGGTCTTACTTACGAGTAATGGAAGGAGTAACGCCGAGTTATCCTGTAGAATTGGTCGGCCTGGATGAATTTTGAGAGATCTTAGTCAATCTGTTCTAAGAAAGGTCCAACTTCCACCTATGGTCATGAAATTTGGGTAGTGACCGAGAGAATAAGATCGTGGAAGCTGCCGAGAGGAGGCTCCTTCGCGGTGTGGCTGGAGCCCTACCAGTTAGGGATTTAGTGCGCAACACCAGAGTACGCGAGGCGCTACTTCTCCGAACAGAACGATCTATGCTTCGATGGTTTGGTCTCGTAGTGCGTAAGCCCCCAGAGCGTCTTTCAAGACGTGCCATGATTGCCGTGCCAACAGGTAGGCCTAGAAATAGATGGTTGCGCCAAGTCAGACATCTCTCCTGCAGTCGTCTAGGGATTCCTCCTGATGAGTAGTCAATGAGTCAATGGCGGAGAATTGGAGAAGCATGAAAGGGCCCACCTGAACATCCTACCCCCGTGACCCTTATGAACGATTAGGTTAGGTTGGCTGTCCGCACTAGAGTACAGATACACTTAGACCAGTGAATGTGCTTTGTGATAAAATTTCATGAAGGACTAGCAGGGCCATTGAAAATGCATGTAGAAGCAAGGTATCCGCTGCCAATCAGGTCACGAAGAGATGCCACATCGGCTGTTCTTTGCTTGCGTGCGTCCTAAGGTTCAGCTACGCACTTACCATACGCTTCCCGCAATTAAATCTGAAGAACAAGACCCTAGTCACTCAGAAATGCACTCACCGAATGGACTGAGGACTATTATTTCATTTCAAATGCAATCCATAAGTGAGCTATTAGGGTGGGAAGTGAAAGCTGGAATCCATTATCGCAATGCGAAGACCGTCCGTCCGGTTTGCGAAATGCTAATTGAATATTCGCCTTAAAAAAACTGCAAGGATACCAGTAATTATCTGCGTGTGGTGTAATATTTCTGCCGAAGACGATTGCTTGTTAGAATGGTAAACGGTATCCTTCAATATTTATGAGATTGATTGGCTAACCGACCGTAGAATCGCATTCGGGGTTGCCTTTGTGATGGATGGACGTTCTTTTCAACACGCGTATTCGAATGAACGTTACCCCCCCCCCCCCCCACTCTGCAGAATACTGCATGCGTAAAGTCCTGCATTCTTGCACCATTGGGGGTATATAAGGCGAGGTGTGGAAGTACTATTGCTTAGAAGTGATTGAAGTGTCGAGTTAGTTGTTCAAGTGTTCAAAGTATCTCGGGACCTTAAATTCGCTGGAGGACTGTCGTTTTAGAAAGATAAAGTGTCAGGAGTGCAGAGTATAGCGTCAGGTAAGTGGCCAGGTCAGTGGCAGACCCTTGAAGGGAAAAAAAGTTATCGCTTGCCGCCCATTGTAGACCTGTGGAATGATAAACCTTTCAGGCACTTACTGCGTTCTTCTTCTTCTTCCTTTTATCAGCGAGGTTATAATCCGAAAATAAGGGATCACACCCCTCCCACTTCAGTGCATTTCTACTGATCCACCTGTGGGGTTCGTCTTACTGTGTTGTTAGATACAAATCATGAATGAAGTTTTTTATTTTGTCTGTTGGGGGCTATGAAGCTCTTCCAGATCCTAGACGAAGTGTCTCCCGAGGAATTTATTCCTGTTGCGATGGAGGTCCGGGCAAAGGTCTTAGTTCGTTTGACGCAGTTTCTTACTGTCTTTCCGTATAAGTCTCTCGGTTGTTACTTGGTCCAAGTCAAGTCTCTATGGAGGTCCAACTGGTATTCGCCTCTACTAACTTACTTAGGTGGCGCTACAGTTCGGGGTGAACCTGGTCTTTAACCAACAAGTCTCTCCATTTAGCTCAATCTTTGGCCAATTTCCTTGCGCACTCCAAGTTGGTCGGGGTCCCATTGAACTTGTGCGCGTCACCTACGGTCATCTACTGCGTCGTCCGTCCGGGTAAGATTCGAAGAGATATGGGCTGACGCGGTCAAAATGGAAATATACGGGAAGAAAGTAACCGCGTTGCAACATATAGGCGCCCTTCGCAACGAATTCATGCCGAACAGTACCCTAGTAGTCGCAGGAGTGACGTCCATTGATCTCCTAGAAGCAGTAAAGAAGTACGTCTACGACAAGTAGGCACGGCAACAGCAGTTACAGAAGCGAAGCAGCTCTCGAAGAAGAAATGGCAAAACAGATGGAACGCTGAAACGAGGGGAAGGTGGACCTATCGGTTGATAGAGACGTTGCAACATGGTCTTTAGCTAATTGCCTCCAGTTGCGCACTCCAAGTTCGTCGTCCGTTTGCAAGGAGGTCCTCTACTTCGTTGTCCCTCCGGGTTAGATTCGAAGACTTTTCGCCTCGCTTGTGACATTTTTCCTTGTCCTGATGTAGATGTCGAGCTCCATCTTTCTTTCTTCTTATCCCCTGTATCCGCTTGTGGGTCCTAAGGCCTCTACCACGTCTACACACCATCGTGTACTATTTCTGGCAATGTGTCAGAGCTCTCTCTCTCTGAGGCGAACCCCACAGGCGGATCAGTAGAAATACAGTGAAGTGGGAAGGTTATGATCCCTTGTTTTCGGATCATAACCTCGCTGATAAAAGGAAGAAGAAGAAGTGCCTGAGCTCTCTCCAGCTTTTCCCCAACTGCCGTGTCTCCTTGTCGACTCTTCTGCGCCATATTCTTCTCGCACTGCCTTCTTCTTCTTCTTCTTCCTATTACGTCTAGGTTATCCGAGGAGGATCCGAAAACAAGGGATCACAACCCTCCCACTTCATCGCATTTCTACTGATCCACCTGTGGGGTTTGCCTCCTCGGTCTGCCATCCTGGGTTGAAGGGTTCGCTATGGAACTGTCCCCCTTTCGCAACGTGTGACCAATCCACTGCCACTTCCGCCGTTGGATGGTTGTGCCCATTGGTTCCTAATCCGTTCTCTGGTAGAGGTCTTCGTTAGAGACACGATTGGGCCAGGAAATCCTTAAGATATTACGCAGGCACCTATTCCGGAACATTTGCAGATTTGTGGTGATAGCAGTGGTCACTCTCCACGTGCTGCATCCATACAATGGCACGGATGTAAGGTTGGAGTGGATCAATCTTAGCTTGGTGTTCAAGCTGATTGCATTGCTTCGCCATATTTTGGACAACATCCTGAACGCGGACTTTGCTTTGGCAATCCTCTTGACTAGATCCAGTTCGGTTCAGTCATCGGTCGAGACGATACTCCCAAAATACTGGAAATCCTCTACTCTCTCTCTCTCTCGACCCGTTGTCCAGCCGATTTTCATTGGTCGTTGTGCGTAGACAGGCATTTTTTTACGCGGAAACGTCAGTTTGATTTGGAGGGAAAATGCTTCTTCCATCTCTTGATAAAGCCCTCATCCGGAACGAGCGAAGAACCATCTAGGCTGAAGCTGAAGATTCCTTCTGCCACAATAGTCTATGAGTCCCTGCATTGACAGCAATCCCAGGTCTTTGAAGTCTCCAGCCAGGTAAACTGAGCATGTAACTGCGTCTGTCTTACCTCCGTCAGCGGGTAGTTCTATCATTGTCGCCACCGTACGAGTATGTAGTGTGCTCTGGAATTGGAATTGTTCTTATCGCTGGCGGCCAACATTGAGACTACAGATTGCTGCTATCTCAGACGTTGAGAATAGGTCTTCTTACACCTTCGACGCTTGAGATCCTTCTTCTACTGAACACCGCTACTACCAGTAGTGATGGTTTCTACTGCTTTCCAAACTGAAACGTAGGGCTCCATCTGTACATGATTAAGTCGGTGTCAGTGTATAGGCCATATAGTTCGGCCTTGTACCTTCAATGCAGACACCTCCACCTTTCCTGATATGTTGTTGTTGTAGCAGTTTCATATTTGTGTTGTTGGGTTGCCGGCATTAGGTAGGCGACCCCGCGGTAGGCCTAGAAATAGATGGTTGGACCAATTCCGGCATCTCTCCTGGAGCCGTCTAGAGATTCCTCCTGATGAGTTGGAGTCGATGGCGGAGGATCGAGCAGGATGGAGAGTCCACCTGAGCATCCTACCCCCTACCCTCATGAAGGATTATCAGGCCATTGAAAATGTATATATGTATGTATGGGTTGCCGGTCAGTTGTATCTAGGCCCAGGAAAAGAGCCACGTCGATGGGACGGTTCCAGAGCGCTTACGGTCGTAGGGTGGTGGGTTTGGCCGGACAGTTGAAGAGATGTTGTGTGTTGTGCGTACCGTTTGAACAGTCTGGACATCTGTCTTCGATGCTGGGGTCAAGATGTGATTGGTTGCTATTAAGAAGTCGGCACTAACCCGAGCGTAGTTGGGCTAAAGTTGTCCTCGATAGCTATGGGCGGAGAGCGACCTCACAATATTCGGGTAATGGTTACGTACTGCATTAGCTACCACCGCGCTGTGAATGCTCTTGATGGCATCCTTGTAGCGCTAAGGGTCGAGGTCCGGGAGTTGAGTATAGGTGTCGATATCTCTTTGGAACATTGTAAGGTTTCTGCGGATATGCCGAGGTGGGTGCTGAAGCGTTGTTAGAGAGTGGTTGTGAGTGGCAGGCCAGGAGGAACAGTTGGGAGAGCATGGTGTTGTGCTCTTTGATTTGGTTTCCGCATGGAGGTGGTCCATCAAGTGGCAACCGGTGATAACTCGCATGGCTGAGTTTGAAGATTCCACCAGTTTGAGTTGCTCAGCTGTGGAGTCCAGATGGGAACGGCGTAATTTATGATGGATGGATCGATCGATTGCTTTATAGGTGGCTAGCAGCGTTTCTTTATCTTTACCCCAGGAACTGCCTGCCAGGGATTTTAGAACAATGTTGCAGGATCTGAGGCAGCTGCGGATGTTTAATGCGTATGCGGAGAAAGTTAGCATGCTGTCATGGGTGACGTCGATCTGCGACTACTATAACGAGCTGTAGCTTTTCTTCCTTTGTCCAGGACGTGACCAGTGTGGCAGTGGATTTTTCCGCTGATAGCTGTAGATTGCGGCTGCTGAAGAACTCTTCTACGACAGCTAAGTAGTTGTTTAAGTTCATGCACCGTTCAGGTACGTGTGGGCCCGAAACGAGGATCATACAGACGTATGACACAAGGTGAAGGGGGCAACTTGGAGATGTAGAAGTTGAACAGTATGGGAGACAGGACACCACCCTGTGGTACGCCTTGTTTGGCTTTCCTATACTGCGATCTCGTGTTCCGGAATTCCACGTAGGTTTGTCGGCCGCATAGATAGTTGGCTAACCAACGTTTGTAAGAGTTAGACAGCGTGGACTCCTGAATATCGTTAAGCATCGTAGCGTGTGTCAAATGCTTTTGAAAGGTCCAGGGCAACGGCGACTGTTCTGTGGCATGGCTGTCTTTGGTTCAAGCCATTGCTGACTTTATTAGCTACGATGTTAAGAGCCAGAGCTGGTGCTGTGGCGTTTACGAAAACCATGTTGATGTTGTGCTAGATTTAAGTGTTAGACGAGTGTTGGAAGAAGGAGTGCCTCCAGAGTCTTGACGACCGGCGAGAGGAGCGAGATTGGGTGGTAAGATTTGCTCTGATCCGTGGATTTTCCTGGTTTGGGTAGTGGTATCACCCGACCAACTTTCCATACTCCTGGGATAAGTAGGGATTGTATGGAGCACTGATGGCGTGCCGAGTTTTTTGACCATCATAATTGATATCCCGTCCGATCCAAAAGCCTTGGATAGTTTGGCTTTAAGTATGGCGGCTGCTACTTGGTCTGAGCTAAATGTTTGGCGTTCAAATTCCCGTGCCAGTTGGTGCAGCTTCTTCTGCGATGTTCATCGGTCAGACGTCAGATCTCGCAGATAAGTTGATTGATTCTGGGGTCAGAGGGGTCTGCCGATCTGATGTAGCAATGATTGCTGCGGATGCTGGAAAGTTGGGACGGATTTTGGGGATCCTGCCTGCTGGGATGAAACGTGCTGCTTACTTACTTACTAAGATGGCGCTACAGTCCGGGGTGGACCTGGGCCTCAACCAACAAAGCTCTCCAGCCAGCTCGGTTACGAGCAAGTTGTCTCCAGTTGCTCACGCCAAGTTGGTCAAGGTCCCCCTCCACTTGTTTGCGCCACCTACCGCGAAGTCGTCCTCTACTGCGTCGTCCATCCGGGGTGGATTCGAAGACTTTCTTAGCGGGAATGTTGTACTCCATCCGCTCTTAATGACCCAGCCATCTTAGTCGCTGTATGTGAACTCTTCTGTCAGTCAATGTCATTTTACAGGCCATATAGTTCGGCATTGTACCTTCTCCTCCACTCACCGTCTATGCAGACGGGACCAAAGATCGCTCGAAGAGCTTTTCTCTCGAAATAACCAAGGGCATCCTCATCCGGTTTTTTCAAAGCCCATGCCTCTGCGCCATACAGCAGGACTGGGATGATTAGTGTCTTATAAAGAGTTACCTTAGTAGTTCGAGATAGGGCATTGCTACTCAATTGCCGTCTTGGCCCATAGAAACAACGATTGGCAAGAGTAGTTCTTCGTGTGATCTCCCTACTGATGTCATTTGCGGAGCTCTCCATAGAGCCTAGGTAGATAAAGTCCTCTCCTACCTCAAAAGGATATCTGTCCATAGTGTTGTTCTGTCCAAGACGCCGATATTGGGTGTCCCTTCTTGCTTTTATTGACCGCTAGACCCATCTTTGCTGTCTCGATCTCAATACTCGTAAATGCCCCACTGACTGCCCGCTGAGTTCTTCCGATTATGTCAATGTCATCGGCATAAGCGAGTAGTTGTACAGACTTGTGAAAGATTGTCCCTCCGGTGTTGGCTTGTGAGTTTCGTACAATTCTCTCATGTACTATGTTAAAGAGATCACATGATAGCGTGTCACCTTGTCTAAGACCTTTCCTGACATCGAACGGTTCGGTGATGTTCTTACCGGCTTTGATGGAGCAGCGAGAGTTCTCCATCGTCATTCTCCACAAACGGACGAGCCAAGACTAGACATGGCTCTGTATACCTCGTCTCTATACACGCTGTCATAGGCAACTTTGAAATCGATGAAAAGGTGGTGCGTATCGATTTTGTATTCATCGGTTTTTTCCAAGATCTGCCGTAGTGTGAATATTTGGTCACAATGGTGGACTTTCCCGGCCTGAAACCGCACTGATAAGGACCTATCAGGTTGTTGACGATCGGTCTTAGGCGTTCATAGTACGGCAGACAGGATCTTATATGCAATGTTGAGGAGACTTATACCTCTGTAATTGGCGCAGTTCAGAGGGTCTCCTTTCTTCAAGATCGAGCAAACGATGCTGAGGTTCCATTCATCGGGCATACTTTCGTCCGACCAGATTTTACAGATGAGCTGGTGCATGCTCATTACCAACTCATCTCCTCCTACCTTGAAAAGTTCAGCGGCAAGGCCGTCGGCTCCAGCAGCTTTGTTGGATTTGAGTTTAGATATCGCTATCCTCACTTCATTCTGATCAGGTTGACGGAATCTTGACTACCATCGTCATGGTTGAATAGCTCATTCTGCCTGACAGCGGAATATTGATCATCATCGCCGTTTAACAGTCTGCAGAAGTGTTCCTTCCATATCCTCAGCACCGACTGCGATTCCACTACTATGTTGCCATTTTCGCCCCTGCAGGCTTCTGTTCTGGCTTTGAAACCCTGGCATGTTCTTTTTACCCTTTGGTATGGGAGCTATCCAATCGAGAGGGATGAATCTTCAACGAAGGAGTAGGAGTGTAGGAGGCGAACCCCACAGGCGGATCAGTAGAAATGTGGTGAAGTGGGAGGGTTGTGATCCCTTGTTTTTGGATCATAGCCTCGCTGAAAATGAAAGAAGAAGATCGCTATCCCCACTTCATTCTGATCGAATTCACGGTAATCTTGACTGTCATCTTCACTGTTGAATGGCTAATTCTGCCTGACAGCGGAATATTGGTCATCATCGCTGTTTAACAGTCTACATAAGTGTTCCTTCCATATCCTCAGCACCGACTGCGATTCTACTACTATGTTGCCACTTTCGTCCCTGCAGGCTTCTGTTTTGGCTTTCAAACCATGGCTTCCTGCAATAAAGTCTCTCAATCTCCTCGATCGAGCGCTTCTCATGCTCCCTTTTCTTCTTTCTGAGAAGTCGATGTTCCTCTTTTCTTCTGCTCACGTAGAGATCGTAAGCAGCTCTAGTCTCTCTATGCATCGCCGCTTTGTACGCCTCTTGTTTAGCTGCATGTGCTCGCCGGCATTCCTCATCAAACCAGGGGTTTCGTTGTGGTGGCCGAGAGAAACCCAGTACATCAGAGGCGGCATCTCTGATGGCTTGTTGGCAACGCTTCCCCTGGTCTTCCGCATTTGCTGCTGGCGGCATAGGACTTAGATTGAGATGAGAAGAAACACGATTGGCAAAGGTTCTGGCTGTGGCGTAAGTGGTTAGTGTGTCGGATCACTACGCATGAGGTTCCAAGTTCGATTCCCAGAAAACACCAAAAAGTTTTTTTCACGGTCCCACCTCTCGCGAGCGTCTGACAAACATCCGAGAGTATTGTTGTCACGAAAAAGCTTCTCAAATGGACGTTCGGAGTCGGCATTAAACTGTAGGTCCCTTCCATTCGTGTGAAAAATATAACGCACACAACATGAGTGGTTGCGAGAAGCTAGGCCCTGGCACTTTAAAGAGCTGTTGCGCCAAATATTTGTATTTGTAAAGGTTCTGGCGGTCTCTTGCGATTGTAGCCGCCCGACGTCAAATTTCCTCACAGTATTTCGTTGATTTCGCTCCATTCTGGATATCCGCATCCGTACTAGGTAGTGATCCGAGTCCATGTTGGCTCCTCGGAAAGTCCGGACACCCAGAATACTGGAAGAGTGCCTTGCGTCGATCGCAATGTGATCGATTTGGTTGACAGTTTTTCGATCAAAGGAGAGCCATGTTCCTTTGTGAATGTCGAGACGTGGGAACCGCGTACTAGCTACGACAAAGTTTCGCCCCGCTGCAAGGTCGATTAGCCTGAGTTCGTTGTCGGATGTGATGTCGTGCAGGCTGTGCTTTCCGACCACGCTACTAAAGACGTCCTCTCTTCCTAGCTTTGTGTTAAAATCACCTAGGATGATTTTAACGTCATGGCTAGGGCATTGCTCATACGTCTTGTCCAAGAGCTGGTAGAAGTCGTCTTTTGTCGCGTCGTCCTTCTCCTCGTGAGGGACGTCAACGCATATTAGGCTAATGTTGGCAAATTTGGCCTTGATACGGATAGTCATAAGGCGCTCGTTCACATGTCGGAAACTCAAGACTTCTTGCCTAAGTCTGCCTCCAATGACAAATCCGCACCCGAATAGACGCTGTCCTTTTTGTCTGTAGCAGTCGCCGTAGTAGATGTCTCATCTCCTTTTGCCCGGCCCATCCCATCGCACTTTTTGGATAGCGGTAATGTCTGCTTTGAGACACTCAAGGGCCTCCGCAAGTTTTTCGGCTGCACGTGGTTTGTAGAGGGACCTAACATTCCATGTGCAGACACGAAGATCGTTGTCCTTTTTACGTTTGCTTGGGTCGTCAACAGTAGAATCATCCGTATCCGAGGTTGTTGGTTGCTTCGTAACCGAAGGTTTTTTACGTGGTAGGGAAGTTAACCCGTCGGCACAACCCTCAACCTGGAGGACCAGATCCTTTTTTAGCAACCCCTAGGACGAGGGGCTGGATACACCGATGTCAGTAACCCACTTCGGGGATATGAGCGCTGCCGTTGGTCCATTAAGGGTTCATCCGCCACCATCTCTTTTTCAATACCCTGACGTAGTATTGAAAATCCTTACGTACCTCAGCTTCAAATATGTCGAAGTAGCTCCGGTAAGGTATCCGCTGATCTGTAGACGTCACCGTTGATTCCATCGGGAGAATTCATCCGCCGCACGTCATCCTTCTGAGGACCTCTCGCTAGACTTCTGAGACGCATATTTCAGCCAGTCAGGTCAACAAGAGATGCCTCGTCCGGTTAAACATCTGCGCGCTGAAGTTCACCCAGATGTGAGGTCTGAGCGTTCAGCTACACATATATCGTTAGACTCAGCATACGCTCATCGTTAGCTCACTATCAGATAGCTATCCAGCGGGCGCCACGGGGAGGTGATGATGCGATTTTGCCCAGAATGCCATCTAGGCCTGGCGATTTGAAGGGGGCGAAGCTGCGAATGGCACAGGAGATTTTTTCTTCGGTAATAATGGGTATTATGTGTTCCCAGGATTGCAGGCATTGCGAACTGTTAGGCTCAGTGTAGCTGTCTTTACATCCGGGAAAGTGGGTGTGTATCAAGATCTTTAAGGATTACCATCCAACCTTTTCAGGAGAGATGGATTGGAATGATCCTTCAATAGAATCTTGCTGAGTCTAGCGGAGTCTTTGAGGGTATCAATTGATTGGCAATACTCTATCCAGGACCGTTTCTTGGCCGTTTTGATAGCTTTTTTGTATTTTTTAAGGCTGTCCGTGTAAGGCTGGCAGTATTTCCACTTGTAGCAGATATTGAAGGTCTCTCTAGGCAGTTTCCTGAGGTTAGAGAGTTCTTCGTTCCACCACGGAGGGAAGGTTTTTTTTAGCATTATTGAAGGCTTCTTCGAAAGTCTTTACTTTTGTGTCTAGTTCTGCAGCGGAGGTTATTAAAGCGTTTGGAGTTCAACGTAGCTTGGATCTAACGACTTGACTAAACTTTATCCAGTCGGTTCTTTTGGGTTTTATGTAGGGTTTGAGAGTCTCGATCTTGAGATCTACATTGAAGAGGATCCAATTATGGTCTGAAAAAGACTTCAGATTGGATACTGCGAGAAGCTAGGCCCTGGCACTTTAAAGAGCTGTTGCGCCAAATATTTGTATTTGTATTCGATACTCTCCCGTTCTCGACTTTCATACTACGACTGTTAGTAGAGAGTGTAACGTCTATGACATCTTCCCAGCCGTTGAAATTTTCCGTACTCGGAAAAATAAAGGAGTGTTTCCTTTGTTACATATTGAGAGGTTATTTGCAAGGATATATCCGAACAAAAACTCACCACGCTCATTGCTTTCGGAACTGCCCCATAGCACATGCCTGGCATTTGCTTCGCAGCCCATAACCAGGTTGGTCTTTGTTGTGGAGATAGCCGTCACCATATCTTGAAATTCAACCTACAGAGAGTCGAGACTTCAGCAGTCTCTCGAGGAGTTTTCCTCCTGTGTCCAGCATACACAGGAGTCTTCCTTTCCTTTCGCTTTCCTATTCAGGATGTGGACACCTGTGATTCCACTCGTAAGATGCCATCGCGAGATCAGGAGATTTCTGCGAGAGGAAGCTGTATTTTCTTGAGGAGTGCCAACGTCCTCGGGCACTGTAAACTCGACTCTCTTAGGGAAAGAGAGCACGATTTTCGGTACATTCAACCTCCAAATTGCTTGTAATAGAATCACAATACAACCAACAACCAGTTAGAGCCCTGTTAATTGTCGTCACACACTTACATTAGAATTCGTTTGTCTGTACAGCATGGTTGACAATGGGATGGCTTTGAAGATTGCAATTAGAGTCTATCCGTCTCGCTTTCACCGTATACACCTACACGGATTATCCTTCCCGGAAATATCTCACCAAAACGTCAGCTATTTGGCCTTTAAACACCCCCCCGCGCCCCTCCACCCCACCAACTATGGCTTAATAAACATTAAATGACGCACTTTTCCATTCCACCCCCGACGACGCCAAAGTGTATGTGAGAGAGAGGGAGATAGCAATACAGACACCACAGAAAGCATAGCGCACAAATAAATGCGGAATAAATGACGGACACAGGAATACAACTTTAAAGAGCTTCTCCCAACGAAATTAGTATATTCAACCACACGGCCTCCCCCTTCTGAGCATTGTATGTGCCGATGTATGGGTATGGTGCTGGTGGTGGTGGTGGTGGTGGTTCCGTTGCAAGGGTAGCAAAACCTTTCCACGTGGTAGTAACCGTATGCTTGTTGTGTTTTGTCGAAAATGTGAACAAAAGTCACGACATCTCAGGTTTTTTCCCTTCGGTTTATTTTTGTTTTTCTCTAAATATTGTGCAAAACCCAAAACCATTTCAAAATATATCCGGTATGGCGTTTTCGAAAGTCAAAAACGCTTGTTTTTGAATTTTTTTTTTCAACATTTTTTGAAGATCTTTTGCGTTGCAATCCGTTAAATACTTTTCAGTTCGTATACATGGGCTTAAAGTTGAGATTAAACTGTAAACTGTATTTATGTGTAACGATTGCTTAATTTATGTATTTCCCTCTCTGTGTGTTATGTAAGAGAAAAACCGTTTTTTTTGCGCTGTTTTGTGTTAATAATATCTCTCAAGTCGTGCGCTGCAGTGGTGTATGTGAAATAGTTTTTTTTCTTTTCTTGTTTTGTGAGTGTGTGTGCGGGGGACGGTGTACATGGGGGTGTAAGTTTGTTATTTAAACTTGTGTAGTTCGCTGATTTAGTTGTTAATTTTATTATTATTTGCCAGACTAATGGATACATATGTATCTGCACCTGTTCCGTGTGCCGCTTGAGGCTGAGAATTGACAATTTAATTTGACAGATTAGGGGGGTAATGCAATGGTGTGGGTGACCTTATCACATGTGTCCTTGAATTTCATGCATAGTGCTGAGTTTTTGTTTTTCTTTATTCGGTTTGCTTGAAGGATAAGAGGGACGATGTGAGGAAATGCATGGTTAGGTTGCCTTGTGACAAAGGAGTCACTGCTCACTTAGTGCGGGTCCATTGTGCCCAATTTCATTTAACCCTGTCTGCTGTTAGAACCATTCAGGGGGCTCAACATTACCCAAGTCATCCAGCTCCGTGAAGCACAATAGATCCTATAGGTTGCAGTGCACTTAGGCCCCAATCATCGTATCTTATCGTAACTACCAAGAGTTCTCATTCTTCTGACGGATAGGGCAGGACAACAGAACAGATTCAGTATCTTGTTCGTCCCTGCAACATCTATAATAGTCGTTGCGCAGTACACCGAATGCCAATGGCACAGTGACCAGTAATTATGCCCGACATTGGCAGTTTCGTGTCGTAAAAGTCCAAAGAGAAGCAGACTATGGTAAGTGGAAAGGGCTCCTTCATGTACAGTAGGATTATGAGGAAGATCAGCATCCACAGCTGCAAAATTTAAGGACCCACGACCAATGTAAACGTCGCTGAGGACACATCTGAGTGTCGCTTGTACGGCAAATTGTTTACCTTTTCTTATTTTTTTTTAATGCTCTCCAGCACTTAGGGGAGTGTTCCTTAAAGCTTATAAGCCTTGCGCCAGAAAAGGGTACAAGGACGACATTGGTGAAAGCAAATAGTGTGAGGCGACGATGCGCATTAATTTTTGAAAAACACAAATTTGTTTGTTCGGCGTCTGAAAGCATTTCGACTACAACAGACGGAAGGGACGAAACAGGGTGGGATTTCCACTCAGTAAACCCACCTCCCCTGCTACGACTAGTAAGCATTTCATGGCAATAGGGGACTTCAGCCTCAGTTACTCGACTCATTCGTATTGCCAGCCCCCTGCACTGCGTTTCGATGTCACTCCTGTTTTCGTTGCTCCCTCATAATGTGTCGCTTATTGGTTCCCAGCCTACCAACTCCTACTCTCAACCTCCACACGGTGACAGCTGGGTGCCTAGTACCTCGTCTTCTTCCTTTTTTTATCAGCGTGGTTATGATCCAAAAACAAGGGATCACAACCCTCCCATATTCACAACCCCGCCATATTCTCCTCGTACTACCTTCTTCTTCTTCTTCTTCCTATTTCGGCGAGGTTATCCGAGGAGGATCCGAAAACAAAGGATCACAATCTTCTCACTTCACCGCATTTCTACTGATCCGCCTGTGGGGTTCGCCTTGTAATGGGTGCCTAGTACCTCAAACCACGAAATGGGTAACCAACCCCGTTTGGAGGATTCGTGTAGCTGGTTGTAAGCGGCACTGACCTGAGCGTAGCTGAGAGGTAGGATGGTCCTTGTCGATGGTGTGCTCAGGTATCTTCCCTGCTCATCATCTGTCTGGTAATGTTGTCTAGGGTTAGATCCTCATTCAGTTTGTTCAGCAGCAGGTGTCGTTCTTCATAGACAATGGAGCATCATTGCTTCCCAGTGCACGTTGGGCAAAGACGTTGCCATCGAGTGCAAATCTGTGGAGAAAGTATTGCTTCTACGACATCTCTGACAGGTCTTGGGATCAATGACCAATGTAGGTCCATACCCAGTTTGTGTGTTGTGATGCTAGAGATTGATTTCTATTGATCTTAGCAAGAGGCTGCCTGATATATTGAATCGAATTCACTAGCTAGAGGGTAACAATCCTCTACACCACACTCAGGTTGGTACAGACCCATTGTGGCATCCATTGTACAAACCTTCCACGTTCTGATGGACAACTCTGAAAGAAGAACTGTCCGAGATGTTAGACGCCTGCGCAATGGCAAAGAACCTTCTCGTCGGAAGTTGGGAATCTTCAAGGACGAAACTGAGCCTGTACTCAGTGACAGTACGGGACCTTCCACCCACTACACCCAACTCCTATTCTTACCCTGATGCTCATCAAGCATTCCATCGCGACGTGAGACTTCATCCTCAGGCACTCGCCTCATTCGTATTAGCAACCTCGCTCCTAATTTGATTATTCCTTCATAATGTGTTGATTATTGCTTCCCAGGCATCTTCCCTGCTACGTAGGCATTTCAGCCTCAGCTACTCGAATCATTCATAATGGCAGCCGCATGCATTGCGTTTCGTTGTCGCTCCTGCTTTTGTTGCTTCTTCATGATGATTGCCACAGTGTCGCTTCCCAGGCATCTTCCCTGCTCATTATCTACTGCTACTGACCCAGTTATCCACTAGTTGTAGTGCGAGAGTGAGCCTTTCACTTCTGTCCTTTAAATAAAAGGAAACCCAAATCCCAGACCACCCAGACTCTCCGGTCCACTGTACTAAAGAGAGCCTTTCGCTTAGGACCAGAGGAAATTTCACCGAAACCAGGATAACCACATCATCGGCATAATCCATCGCGTTGAAGCCGTTTTCCTTCAGCATAACCAAGATCTCATCCACTACAAGAAGCCATATTAGAGGAGACAGTCCTTTGCCTTTGGGGAGTTCCTCTGCAGGCCCTTCTTCGGATGGTTGCATCTACCAGCGTTGTTCCTTCATTATGGTTGCCACAGTGTCGCTAACTACTTCTCTGCTCATCATGTTGTCTAGGGTTAGATCCTCATTCAGTTTCTTCAGCAGCAGGTGTCGTTCTTCATGGACAATGGAACATCATTGCTTCCCAGCGCACGTTGGGCAAAAAAAGTTGCCATCGAGTCCAAACCTGTGGAGAAAGTATTGCTTCTACGACATCTCTGACAGGACTTGGGATCAATGACCAATGCTTGTCCAGAGAGATCTGCCCTAGGTTGGATCAGAAGCACTCAAATGGATCAACTCCACTGTAGGTGCCCTCACGGGACACTGTACAATAGGCGATTTATCTAAGAGCTACAGTGACGAAGAGGAAGGAGAAACCGTTCCTCCACATCCTCTGCACCTGTCCTGTGAAGGTAGGCCCGGTAGACGGAACCACGGCCACTTAGCATCTGAGCCAGGCAGGGATTCATCTCCCCATGCTTCCTACTGATTCAAGCGACTCTATTGAGGATTAGTCTCTGCCTTTATCAAAGTGATCTCATCTCTCCTGCCATTCTTCCAGACCTGTCCTTGGCGGTACCTCAGTGACACTTCGACTCGTCGCTGTTGATGCCGCTGTCTTCCTTCTGTTTGACTCCGTCTTCCTTCTGAATGACTCCGTCTTCCTTCTGTGTGGCTCCGTCTTCCTTCTGTTTGACTCCGTCTTCCTTCTGTGTGACTTCGTCTTCTTTCTGTTTGACTTCGTCTTCCTTCTGCTTGACTTCGTCTTCCTTCTGTATGACTCTGTCTTCCTTCTGAATGACTCCGTCTTCCTTCTGTATGACTTCGTCTTCCTTCTGTATGACTCCGTCTTCCTTCTGTGTGACTTCGTCTTCTTTCTGTTTGACTCCGTCTTCCTTCTGTGTGGCTCCGTCTTCCTTCTGTTTGACTCCGTCTTCCTTCTGTGTGACTTCGTCTTCTTTCTGTTTGACTTCGTCTTCCTTCTGTTTGACTCCGTTTTCCTTCTGCTTGACTTCGTCTTCCTTCTGTATGACTCTGTCTTCCTTCTGAATGACTCCGTCTTCCTTCTGTATGACTTCGTCTTCCTTCTGTTTGACTCCGTCTTCCTTCTGCTTGACTTCGTCTTCCTTCTGTATGACTCTGTCTTCCTTCTGTTTGACTTCGTCTTCCTTCTGTATGACTCCGTCTTTCTTCTGTTTGACTTCATCTTCCTTTTGTATGACTCCGTCTTCCTTCTGTATGACTTCGTCTTCTTTCTGTGTGACTCCGCCTTCCACCTGTATGACTGTGCGAAGAAGTTCTCTCTCGAAGTCTTATATAGAAACTCCTAAGTTGTACGACGAAGTGCTTTACTGTTGAATCGCCTTATTAGCCCAACGAGCAGCGATTGGCATGATACTGATGTCTTACTTAGGTGGCGCTACAGTTCGGGGTGAACCTGGGCATTGATGATGTCGTTTTCAGAATTTATAACAAAGCCAAGGTAGTCAATGTCCCTAACTACCTTGAAGTTGTAGCTGCTCACTCTGACGTTTTGTCCACTTCCTCGGTGTTGATTGTCCCTTCTTGTTGGCAGCATGTACTTCGGCATTTGCATTTCGTCTCCAGCTGTCCGTCTGGCCTAATAGCCGCTGATGTTTGTAGAGAGATGTCTAGCGGAAGCAGGTTGAGAATGGCCGGTACCAATGTTGGTGACACTCCCAAGTGAAACCTAAACCCTCAGCGATTATCCATGAATGGGACTTGCATCTCTGAAACCGAGGGGCTATCCATTCCTTCACATAGCGTATGGCGCCAATGGTCCTGCGAAATGTCTAAAATTCCTTAAACGGTGCAATTTGGTTGTGATATGTACATAAGAACATAAGACCCTATATCCCAACTGAATCGGTTTCAAAACCATCCGTTGAAACTATGAGGGGATAGAAGCATGGCGTAGGCCATAGACTGACCTGAACGCCGAAGAAATGCTTCCAGTTATGAACTGTTGTCTCAGCTCGCTGACATTCTAAGTGGAGTTCCTCAGGGAACTGTTGTAGGTCCAGTACTCTTCACAATTTTCATAAATGATCTTCTGCGCTATATAAGAGCTTCATGTGAACAAAATGTGTACCGACGATGGTATAGGACTTATAGAGGACTAGGACTAGGACGACGAGAACTTAAAGAGGATGGTGCTAGTAAACTGAGCCATGACTAGGACTAGGGCGACGAGAACTTATAGAGGATGATGCTAGTAAACTGAACCATGAGTAGGACTAGGACGTCGAGAACTTATAGAGGATGGTGCTAGTAAACTGAACCATGAGTAGGACTAGGACGTCGAGAACTTATAGAGGATGGTGCTAGTAAACTGAGCCATGACTAGGACTAGGGCGACGAGAACTTATAGAGGATGGTGCTAGTAAACTGAACCATGAGTAGGACTAGGACGTCGAGAACTTATAGAGGATGGTGCTAGTAAACTGAGCCATGACTAGGACTAGGACGTCGAGAACTTATAGAGGATGGTGCTAGTAAACCGAACCGTGACTAGGACTAGGACGTCGAGAACTTATAGAGGATGATGCTAGTAAACTGAGCCATGACTAGGACTAGGACGTCGAGAACTTATAGAGGATGGTGCTAGTAAACTGAACCATGACTAGGACTAGGACGTCGAGAACTTATAGACGATGGTGCTAGTAAACCGAACCGTGACTAGGACTAGGACGTCGAGAACTTGTAGAGGATGATACTAGTAAACTGAGCCATTACTAGGACTAGGGCGACGAGAACTTATAGAGGATGATGCTAGTAAACTGAACCATGAGTAGGACTAGGGCGACGAGAACTTATAGAGGATGGTGCTAGTAAACTGAACCATGAGTAGGACTAGGACGTCGAGAACTTATAGAGGATGGTGCTAGTAAACTGAGCCATGACTAGGACTAGGACGTCGAGAACTTATAGAGGATGGTGCTAGTAAACCGAACCGTGACTAGGACTAGGACGTCGAGAACTTATAGAGGATGATGCTAGTAAACTGAGCCATGACTAGGACTAGGACGTCGAGAACTTATAGAGGATGGTGCTAGTAAACTGAACCATGACTAGGACTAGGACGTCGAGAACTTATAGACGATGGTGCTAGTAAACCGAACCGTGACTAGGACTAGGACGTCGAGAACTTGTAGAGGATGATACTAGTAAACTGAGCCATTACTAGGACTAGGACGTCGAGAACTTATAGAGGATGGTGCTACTAAACTGAAGCATGACTTGCAAGGGATTCTAGATTCGACGGAGTGTCAAAGTGCTTCCCTGCCATTTCTCTCGGTGGACCAAATATCCAACGAATAGAACGCTCTCTGCCGGCTGCATCACATCCGTGCAGTGCTTAGCTTGATTTTTATTAAACTCACTACTTGGCCCTATAGTCCTGCAATCTTTATTTGATTTACCACTTCCTCCGGCTATTTCTTTTAACTTTATAACCAAACGTATGTATTTTTCTTTACTCTCTTGTAGGCATCTGCTAGTAACAATAAGTTGGAACCAGATTGCTGCTCACAACAGTTGAACGCAGTAAAGGAGTAGCAAGCCAAGGAAAAGTGAAAGAACCTCAGCAACAATCGAAGATACATAAAGCCTATAACATTGTGATATATACTTGTTACGTGTAGAGAGAGAGAGAGAGAGAGAGAGAGAGAGAGAGAGGGATATACATATGTATATGTAGCATAATTGATAGTTGTAACAACACACCTTGTCTGCGGCGGAGTGAAGGGGAAAAGCAAGCAAAATTCGTCATCAATATCGGATACCAGCCATCTCGTCCACAATGAGCATGGAATCGATCAGTGAAATAATCGATCAGCAATCGTTGGGCGAGCAATTGGTGATCGATACATCGGATATATCGACAGGGACTGGTGGTAGCCACCATCATCATGATGGTGGTGGTACAGTTGTGATGGTGCGTACCATTATCGATGGTATAACGTCATCTGTGTCGCCACACCATCACCATCAACAGCAACATCATACGCATCATAGCGTTAACCAACAGCACCATCATGTCAATCATCACCACCTGCACAGTAATCACCATGCACAGCAATCAAACAGCAATGGTCACCATCATCACCAGCATCACAATCACCATGGTGGTGGTGGTGGTGGTGGTGGTGGTGGTAGTAGTCGCAACAATAATAACAGCAACAGTGGCAACAACAATAACAACCAACACCAACATCATAGCTCACATCATTCGAATTCAACAAGCGATGACTATGCGAGCTCAGATGTAACACTAGAATCTCTGTCATCACTGAGTGGACACTCGCACATCATAACACATCACGGACACAATTTGGACCTCATCAAGCAGGAACACAAGGTGAACAATGTTGATGTGGTGGTGTCATCGGATCCGCTGTCTGCCGATGAAGTTGAAGTGACACTCAATCAACAGGCGGTGGGGCGTCACGAAACACTTTCTGTCATTGTTCAACCGCAAGATGACTCACGGGACTCACAGATACTGAGTCCCGGCAAACTTACACCGTCCTCCTCGGATATGATAGACAGTGCCCTCGAACCAACATACCAGACGCTGACATCAGTGAACGGCGGTCGTATGTCACCGCCGGGCTTTAGTCCAACGTCATCGTATGCAACACTGACACCACTACAGCCTCTACCGCCAATTTCAACAATGTCGGAGAAATTCGCCTATGGCGGCCATTCGGGCAGTGTTAGCGGTTCCTTCACAGTGATGCAGCATCAAAGTATGGGCATTAGCCTGGGCCTTGGCGGGGTGAACTCACCGTACGCTTATGATAAGCTACCTTCAATGGGAATGTCACCACCGCACAATTATTCCTCATCGCCGACAAATACTCTCTCCGGCATGGGTATGTCACAACAGCATAGTCCGCTCTCGCCACAGAGCTCATACAGTCAAACCGAATTGCATTCACCGCAAAAGAGTATGTCACCGGCGGGCTATGAATCACCCTACGGTGGCCATCGTGACATGTTGGGTGGCCGCCAGAATCTCTCCACGCAACATAGTCCGACAACGTTGTCGCCACATTCCGGTTCGTTGCACTCACCCGGTGGGAGTACAATAGTGACCAGCTTTACCAGTGCATCAACGCTGCCTTCAGTCAATGGCATGGTATCAATCACGCCGCATTCGTCAGTTATATCGCCACTGTCGCATTCTGTTGCTTCCGGTGGTCTAGTACAAATTTCAACACACCACCACCAGCACCATCGGGAGTCCTCAGTGGTGCAATCGCCTTCACCGCCAATTCTATCGATACACTCCCAACAGCATCATGTCATAACGAATAAATCTGCTGGTGGCGCTGGCAACAGTGGCGGTGGTGGTATATCAACATCATCCTCATCATCCCTAGCAGACCTGCATGCGGCTAACGATGGTCTAGTGATAACCCCTGCGTCAACAAATACAGGATCAGGCTCTGATGGCCTCGCCGGAATGCATCTGCTACACGGCAACGCGAATAACAATAATAGTAGTAATAGTAGTAGCAATAGCAACAATAACAACAACAATAGCAATCATAGTAACAACAACGGCGTGTGTAACACTGGCAATGGCACCCCAGTCACCGTGTCATCGGCCAGTGACGCGGAGGAGATCAATACGAAGGAGCTGGCACAAAGGATATCAGCGGAACTGAAACGGTATAGCATACCACAGGCGATTTTTGCTCAGCGGGTGTTGTGTCGATCACAGGGGACACTGTCCGACTTGCTACGTAATCCGAAGCCGTGGTCGAAACTGAAGTCTGGACGGGAGACATTCAGACGGATGTTCAAATGGCTGCAAGAGCCAGAGTTCCAGCGGATGTCAGCACTAAGGATGGCGGGTGAGTCTCCTTTGTCTTACTTGTAGACGTTTGTATGTATGTATCACTTTGGCTTTCTTTCTTTGAGTAGTGCTTCCTAGGTATAGGGCATCCCTTAAGGACGAAACGGACCCCTTACTCAGTAAACCGAGCTGCCTAGTCCTCGCGGCCAGCTCCGCTCTCAGTCTTACTTCATGCATGACACTGCTTCTTCATTACAGATTGTGTCCCGGTTTTGTTCCTAGGTATAGGGCATCCCTTAAGGACGAAACTGAGCCCGTACTCAGTAAACCGAGCTGCCTAGTCCTCGCGGCAAGCTCCGCTCTCAGTCTTACTTCATGCATGACGCTGCTTCTTCATTACAGATTGTGTCCCGGTTTTGCTGCGACTAACCATCTGTCTGGTTATACTCTCTGGGATGATGGCTTCGCCTAATTCTTCCCCAAGTTTATGTAGATTGTTGAACAGATGGGATTAGGTCGCCTTATCACAGCGGCCACATTGGGCCTATTGTCATGTCTCTTTCGGTTCTGTAGCGCGCGGGCAAGGCAAAATGAAATGCTCAACGTCTTCATCGGTTCCTGTCCAGCTCGGGATGAACTTGTGTGCCCTAAAGCCTCCATGGCCTCTTATCCTCTGGGTTACGTACAAATTTAGCTTTTCATGTTGCTGGCTTATCCACGACTCGAGTCCATCTGCCTTTTTCCAGAGCAGTGCCATTGATTCACCCTTTGTTGTAGCCCCTTACCGTCTAATGGCTTCATGTCAATCGGCATCATGGCAGCTACAACGCAGCCCGCATCCTATGACGTTCTTCGGAAGGCACTGGCTGCTCTCCTGGGTCTTGGTCTTCCCTCTGCAGGTCTCAGTATTCATGGCCTCCGCCTATATTTGGGATCCAAAGAGGACTACTGATGTAGCCACTCTTGCTAGGAGGAATCTTCTGACATATTTTGGCCCACCACTGTCGCCTTAACTTTAATTTGGTTAGCCTTAGAGACCCTTCTACCGTCGACGAGTACCACTCCAGTTCAGTCTGCTCAGCTAGCTGTAGCCCCATATGGGTCAGCCATTCGCATACGGTTCCAATATACTGCTCTATCCCCTCTAGGTGTTTGGCTACTGCCACGATTGCAATGTCATCAGCGGTGCCAACTATTCAGGCGGACCCTGGGTTGACGTTCGTTCTTCTTCATGACACTCGGGTCTATGTAGACCTATTGTAATGCCCATAGAAGTTTTGTTCCAGTGATCTGAGTCTGGGATCCTTAGCTGAAGACCATCTATTTTCAACAGCAAGGGCCCTAACACGGAGCCTTGGAGAACGCCAGCTATTTTGCATTGTCCCATCCTCTGTAACGTAGAGCAGCACCCCCATCCTGGAAGTAGTCTACCGATATTTTCTGGACAAAATCTGGCAGTTTTTGGAGCCTGGGTGCTCGAAGGATAAATATCAAGTTCGCCGTGCTAAAGGCGGTCTCTCGCGGTACCTCTATAGCTTTGCTCGAAGTGCTTACAATTTCCTCAATAGCGTCGATCGCCGGTGGAGCCTTATAGACCTGCACCTTCTTCCTCAATTGCTGCTACGAGTCTGTCGCTGCAAATGTTTTCCCACCGTGTCCAGCATGCACAGCGGTCGATATGAGGCAGGGCTCTAAGGGCCTTGCGATCAGGACTATACTTTGAAACTTCCATTGATGCGGAAATACTCCTTCCTTTCGACGCTTGAGTACTGCCAGGATAGCTCCAAAACCATCCAAGGGTCCGGTGCTGGTGTCTGGTGTCTATCGTGGAAGACGACAACATTAGGCTTCTCCTCGCGTTTAGGACTGCCTTCGGCTAGATTCTGAGCCAGGAATGGATGGTTCCAAAACCATCCAAGGGTTCGGTGCTGGTGTCTGGTGTCTGTCGTGGAAGACGACAACATTAGGCTTCTCCTCATGTTTAGAACTGCCTTCGGCCAGATTCTGAGCCAGGAATGGATTGTTCCAAAACCATCCAAGTGTCCGGTGCTGGTGTCTGGTGTCTGTCGTAGAAGATGACAACATTAGGCTTCTCCTCGTGTTTAGGACTGCCATCGGCCAGATTCTGAGCCAGGGTCCGGTGCTGGTGTCTGATGTCTGTCGTAGAAGACGACAACATTAGGCTTCTCTTCGCGCTTAGGACTGCCTTCGGCCAGATTCTGCGCCAGGAATGGATAGTTCCAAAATAATCCAAGTGTCCGGTGCTGGTGTCTGGTGTCTGTCGTAGAAGACGACAACATTAGGCTTCTCCTCACGTTTAGGACTGCCTTCGGCCAGATTCTGAGCCAGGAATGGATTGTTCCAAAACCATCCAAGTGTCCGGTGCTGGTGTCTGGTGTCTGTCGTAGAAGATGACAACATTAGGCTTCTCCTCGTGTTTAGGACTGCCATCGGCCAGATTCTGAGCCAGGGTCCGGTGCTGGTGTCTGATGTCTGTCGTAGAAGACGACAACATTAGGCTTCTCTTCGCGCTTAGGACTGCCTTCGGCCAGATTCTGCGCCAGGAATGGATAGTTCCAAAATAATCCAAGTGTCCGGTGCTGGTGTCTGGTGTCTGTCGTAGAAGACGACAACATTAGGCTTCTCCTCACGTTTAGGACTGCCTTCGGCCAGATTCTGAGCCAGGAATGGATTGTTCCAAAACCATCCAAGTGTCCGGTGCTGGTGTCTGGTGTCTGTCGTAGAAGATGACAACATTAGGCTTCTCCTCGTGTTTAGGACTGCCATCGGCCAGATTCTGAGCCAGGGTCCGGTGCTGGTGTCTGATGTCTGTCGTAGAAGACGACAACATTAGGCTTCTCCTCACGTTTAGGACTGCCTTCGGCCAGATTCTGAGCCAGGAATGGATGGTTCCAAAACCATCCAAGGGTTCGGTGCTGGTGTCTGGTGTCTGTCGTGGAAGACGACAACATTAGGCTTCTCCTCACGTTTAGGACTGCCTTCGGCCAGATTCTGAGCCAGGAATGGATTGTTCCAAAACCATCCAAGTGTCCGGTGCTGGTGTCTGGTGTCTGTCGTAGAAGATGACAACATTAGGCTTCTCCTCGTGTTTAGGACTGCCATCGGCCAGATTCTGAGCCAGGGTCCGGTGCTGGTGTCTGATGTCTGTCGTAGAAGACGACAACATTAGGCTTCTCTTCGCGCTTAGGACTGCCTTCGGCCAGATTCTGCGCCAGGAATGGATAGTTCCAAAATAATCCAAGTGTCCGGTGCTGGTGTCTGGTGTCTGTCGTAGAAGACGACAACATTAGGCTTCTCCTCGCGTTTAGGACTGCCTTCGGCCAGATTCTGAGCCAGGAATGGATTGTTCCAAAACCATCCAAGTGTCCGGTGCTGGTGTCTGGTGTCTGTCGTAGAAGATGACAACATTAGGCTTCTCCTCGTGTTTAGGACTGCCATCGGCCAGATTCTGAGCCAGGGTCCGGTGCTGGTGTCTGATGTCTGTCGTAGAAGACGACAACATTAGGCTTCTTTTCGCGCTTAGGACTGCCTTCGGCCAGATTCTGCGCCAGGAATGGATAGTTCCAAAATAATCCAAGTGTCCGGTGCTGGTGTCTGGTGTCTGTCGTAGAAGACGACAACATTAGGCTTCTCCTCACGTTTAGGACTGCCTTCGGCCAGATTCTGAGCCAGGAATGGATTGTTCCAAAACCATCCAAGTGTCCGGTGCTGGTGTCTGGTGTCTGTCGTAGAAGATGACAACATTAGGCTTCTCCTCGTGTTTAGGACTGCCATCGGCCAGATTCTGAGCCAGGGTCCGGTGCTGGTGTCTGATGTCTGTCGTAGAAGACGACAACATTAGGCTTCTCTTCGCGCTTAGGACTGCCTTCGGCCAGATTCTGCGCCAGGAATGGATAGTTCCAAAATAATCCAAGTGTCCGGTGCTGGTGTCTGGTATCTGTCGTAGAAGACGACAACATTAGGCTTCTCCTCGCGTTTAGGACTGCCTTCGGCCAGATTCTGAGCCAGGAATGGATTGTTCCAAAACCATCCAAGTGTCCGGTGCTGGTGTCTGGTGTCTGTCGTAGAAGATGACAACATTAGGCTTCTCCTCGCGTTTAGGACTGCCATCGGCCAGATTCTGAGCCAGGGTCCGGTGCTGGTGTCTGGTGTCTGTCGTAGAAGACGACAACATTAGGCTTCTCTTCGCGCTTAGGACTGCCTTCGGCCAGATTCTGCGCCAGGAATGGATAGTTCCAAAATAATCCAAGTGTCCGGTGCTGGTGTCTGGTGTCTGTCGTAGAAGACGACAACATTAGGCTTCTCCTCGCGTTTAGGACTGCCATCGGCCAGATTCTGAGCCAGGAATGGATGGTTCCAAAACCATCCAAGGGTCCGGTGCTGGTGTCTGGTGTCTCTCGTGGAGAACGACAACATTAGGCTTCTCCTCGTGTTTAGGAATGCCATTGGCCAGATTCTGAGCCAGGAATGGATGGCTTCAACACCAGTCAAGCGTCTAGTGCTGCTCTAGGCTTCTCTTCTTGTTGGGCAAATATGAGTCTGTTTTCTAAGCGGAAACTTATGGAATCCTAACGGCTATGAGCTATGTTGTGAAGAATTGGTGGAAGGGTCAAAGTATTCCCGTCTGTAGTGACGGTCAAGAATTACTTCCAATTCCCTGTCTCTTATCGGGTTCCCAGGCCACACTAGGAACTTGAGCAACGAGATTCTTGATGAGACTGCTAGACAAGGCTCAGAGGTGGTCTTCTCAAGACCTGCATTGGGTCTTCCTGTGTCCTTGGTTAGGGTTTCCATTGACGAGTGGGTTTCCCACGAACGCAGTTGTGTGCGTCACGGCTCCTCAGGATGTAGATTGACCAAACGAATGCTCCCGGACGTCTGTGAGAAATCAGCGGCCCTCTTGCTGTCTGTCAGCACAAAGGACTGCAGACAACTTATTGACGTCTTGACTTGCCACTACAGTCTGTGACGCTTGTGGAAATAGCGACGATGCTGAGGAGGAACATTTTCGCAGTAAGTGTCCTGCCTATGCTGGTACCAGGTGGCTGATGTGGGGAGTGGTGGTACTGTAAGCTCCTCATCACTGAAGTCAAGAAAATTTCAATAAAATGGGTTAACCAGGCTTGTGCTCTCTGGAAGTACAATGGACCACTTGCGTCAGATGGCAGATGTTCGATGCTGATGTGGGGAGTGGTGGTACTCCAAGTGCTTACTTGCAAGAAAATTCCAATAAAATGGGTAAACCAGGCTTGTGCTCTCTGGAAGTACAATGGACCACTGCGTCAGGTGGCAGATGTTCGATGCTGATGTGGGGAGTGGTGGTACTCCAAGTGCTTACTTCCAAGAAAATTCCAATAAAATGGGTAAACCAGGCTTCTGCTCTCTGGTAGTACAATGGACCACTTGCGTCAGATGGCAGATGTTCGATGCTGATGTGGGGAGTGGTGGTACTCCAAGTGCTTACTTGCAAGAAAATTCCAATAAAATGGGTAAACCAGGCTTGTGCTCGCTGGAAGTACAATGGACCACTGCGTCATGTGGCAGATGTTCGATGCTGATGTGGGGAGTGGTGGTACTCCAAGTGCTTACTTCCAAGAAAATTCCAATAAAATGGGTCGAACAGCCTTGTGCTCTCTGGTAGTACAATGGACCACTTGTTTCAGGTGGCAGATGCTCGATGCTGATGTGGGGAGTGGTGGTACTCCAAGTGCTTACTTCCAAGAAAATTCAAATAAAATGGGTCGAACAGCCTTGTGCTCTCAGGTAGTACAATGGACTACTTGCGTCTAAGTGCTTCAAGGAACTCGCTTGTGGTATGCATGCATGGTTGCATCTCATTAAGAGCAATCATAATCAGTGCATCAATCGGAGGAGGTAACTACTGTGAAAGTTCACAGTTCAGTGTATGTGCAGTGCGTTCAGTCGAACTGTCGAAACATACACGCTTCTGCCTTTGTGTGTGTTTGTATAGACTAAACAAATATGTATAAGCGATGTGGATTCGTTCAAACTTATTTGACGGCCTTTGCAGCTTCTATTGTAATCTCTGGCTGTAACCTCTTATAATTCTTGCTTCCTTTGTTTCTTTTCAGATGCAGAGGGTAAGTGACATTCTAATCATACCAATTCTATTCCTGAATCCAGGAAACAGGATTTTTTATTTTTCCAAGCATAAGAGGCAATACAGCTTAAGTCACTTAGGTCTATACTTTTGCTGGTGGTGCTCTCCAGTATTGATCACTGTTCAAACCTTCACTAGTAAATGGAGTTTTTTGGGCAAATTTTGGATCAGGCTATGGTCTGAGGTGAAGAATGGTTCTGGTCTAGTGGAAGGGGCAATGGAAAATTTGAGCACCATTGGGCAGGCAGAGTCAATTTGGACCACTCAACGTCTCCTCGCGGTAAGATGAGGTGATGTTGAGCTGTGCAAGGCTCCATTTGGCAACTGAAAGGGCACATAATAGGGAGTGTATACCAACCGATCCACAATAATTAGCTACTGGCTGTGATACCTCCGTGGTTCACCCTGTATCAACAACCAGGTCATACTCTGGGTACCGATTGTAAGAAGTGTTCTTGCTTTTCGACGTCGAACAACCTAGAGATCCTCTGATCATTGAAAGTCATCGCAGATCACGATCGTCCTAGAGATCCTCCGATCATTGAATCCAAATGATCGCAGATCACGATCGTCCTAGAGAGCCTCTGATCATTGAATCCAAATCATCGCAGATCACGATCGTCAAGATTAGATAGAGTTGAGGTGAGGCTTGTTGAGGTCAAGCAACCTAGAGATCCTCCGATCATTGAATCCAAATCATCGCAGATCACGATCGTCCTAGAGATCCTCTGATCATTGAATCCAAATCATCGCAGATCACGATCGTCTGGGTTAGATAGAGTTGAGGTAAGGCTTGTCGAGGTCGAACAACCTAGAGATCCTCTGATCATTGAATCTAAGTCATCGCAGATCACGATCGTTCTAGAGATCCTCTGATCATTGAATCCAAATCATCGCAGATCACGATCGTCTGGGTTAGATAGAGTTGAGGTAAGGCTTGCTGAGGTCAAGCAACCTAGAGATCCTCTGATCATTGAATGCAAATCATCGCAGATCACGATCGTCCTAGAGATCCTCTGATCATTGAATCCAAATCATCGCAGATCACGATCGTCTGGGTTAGATAGAGTTGAGGTGAGGCTTGTTGAGGTCAAGCAACTTAGAGATCCTCTGATCATTGAATCCAAATCATCGCAGATCACGATCGTCTGGGTTAGATAGAGTTGAGGTAAGGCTTGCTGAGGTCAAGCAACCTAGAGATCCTCTGATCATTGAATGCAAATCATCGCAGATCACGATCGTCCTAGAGATCCTCTGATCATTGAATCCAAATCATCGCAGATCACGATCGTCTGGGTTAGATAGAGTTGAGGTGAGGCTTGTTGAGGTCAAAGAACCTAGAGATCCGTTGATCACAAATGGATGCGTCCTATCCTTATGCTGGGTTCCAGGCCATGGGAATATTTCAGGCAACTACAAAGTGGATGAACTAGCGAAAGAAGGTGCTAGTCGAGACTTCGCTGTAAATGGCGAAGCTCCATCAGCCCCTCTTGATGTGATTTCACATGAACACTGAAGCGGTAAGAACTGCCAATGGTGGAGTGATATCAAGGAGCCTAGATCAGAGGAAGGCAATCAAATCATTGTCAATAGGTAGGAAGCTCTAGACAGATGACTGGGTGTTCCCTTCAAGGATTTCTGTAGAAGCTATAGAGACGAGGAAGGGGATGAGTCGATGATCCATCTTCTGTGCAACTGTCGACGTTGAGAAGGAAAGCCTTTGAGAAGCCACCTACAACGCCCTAGACGACTTGAGTATCACACTTAGCATTAGATCCTGTTCTGTAGTTTGGTTATGATGGAGGCTTAGGAATGCTTGTAAATGGTACCAGAGTGCTTCTACTCCTACAGCAACAGCTCATGAAGGGCCTAGGCCTAGGTTAGGTTAGGTAACTGGGTTGATGTAGACCCATTGTGATGCCCACAGAGGTTTTGTTCCAGTGATCTTGGTCTGGAGTTTGCTCCTTCCTACACTTGTGGACTCCTGTTCGGAGCTCTTAGCCAACCTGAAGATTAGAGGGTGAAACATCAGATGGATCTTCAATGTCTTGGAGGTGGTATCTTCCTAGAATTCTGTTGCTTAGGTGACAGAGGCTCGGGCAGTAACATAGAAAGTGGGGAGTATCCTCATAACTTCTGTCCGATATTGCTATATAGGGTGATTCAGAAGAAACCGTCATTTTCAGACGAAGACGAGGACTGACTGCACGCTGGGTCCACTTTCTTTCCCAAGTGATGCCCATTCAGTTGTGTCATGGAAGCGAGCAGCAGCTCACATCCCGCCCTTGCGGTAGAATAGTTCATTATGAATGCTGAATCTACGGTCCGAGTTTAAGGCGATTTCAATGTCGAGCATCATGGTGGCGTTCTCCTTCACGAAGCACGATATTGAAATGTGATAGGTTAGGTGAGGTTAGGTTAGAGGCGAACCCCACAGGCGGATCAGTGGAAATGCAGTGAAGTGGGAGGGTTATGATCCCTTATTTTCGGATCATAACCTCGCTGATAAAAGGAAGAAGAAGGTGAGGTTAGGTTAGGTTAGCTGTCACACTTAGACCAGTAAAGGTCCATTGTGCAACCATAGATCTGCCATTGGACCACTCAGGGACTAATTAAAGAAAACCGGAGCTTCTGCCAAAGCGATTGGTGCTCATGACGAGGTTACCATCGTCAAGGCAACATGGTTGGTTCGTTGGTTTAGGATCGGCGTTCGATGAGGATGTACTTAGACCAGAAGTAGCTCCTTTGTACTACCGATGTGTAAGGCGGGTGGGTCACCCTCTTACTTAGGGCAACATCCTCGGCAAAAAAAAAAAAAAACCTCCTAGACGAAGGCTTAGCTGGAGAATGCTGACGGAGGCCATTGAACAGAGCCCCCGTCGATCTGCCAGTCAACGTGCGTGTGCCCATTGTCTCTCAAACACAACCGTTCGCAAATGGTATTGGTGCCCTTGCTGAAGCTGGAAATGCTTCTAGATGACACTAATCGGGTAATGTCCGATTAAGCTCATCATCAGGCTTCGTCAACGGACAGAATTGTTTGTATTGGAGCTCGTAGAACCTTCGGTAATACCATCAAAGGCATTTGCATAGCCCAAATGTAGCCATCACTGCGAAAGACAATTAATTTCCAAAGACTAACCGTTCATCTCGCAGGACACCACTTACGCCGTTCATAGTAGAACCAAGTGTCCCACCACAACCAGACGATGAGCTCTGCGACTGCTCTTGGATGCTCCTCCGCACTGTTCATGACTCTGTTTGGTTATATGCGGGACCCTCCAATCATAAGGTGTTTCCATGCCCCAAAGAGAAACAATGTGCCTATAGGGCATCTAAAGTACGACCACGCCGTTCATCGTAGAACCAAGTGTCCCTCTACAACCAGACGACCAGATCTTGGAGTACTTTTGAATGCTCCTCCGCACTATTCATGGATCTCTGTATGTCCGAGTCTAAGGTATTCCCATGCATTGTCGATAGTAAAACTATAGAGGGTCGAGGACTATTCGGAATCCGAAGAAGCAAGAAAATAAAATTTTTGCAATTTTTATCTTTCTGTCTGTCTGTCTGTGCAAGCATCATGCCGAAACTACTGAAAGGATTTTCTTGAAACTTAACGTAGTGATAGCCTAAATCTTGAGCCAGTACTATGCATACATCTTATACCGAAGAAGCAAGAAAATACCATTTTTGCAATTTTTCTCTTTCTGTCTGTCTGTTCACGCATCACGTCGAAACTACTGGAGGGATTTTGTTGAAACTTGGCGTAGTGATAGCCTAAATCTTGAGGCAGTACTATGCATACATCTGATACCGAAGAAGCAAGAAAATACCATTTTTGCAATTTTTCTCTTTCTGTCTGTCTATGCATGCATCACGTCGAAACTACTAAACGGATTTTGTTGAAACTTGGTGTAGTGATAGCATATATCTTGCGCCAGTACTTAGCATACTTCTTATCCCGGAAAATGTAGGTCATGTGACACTAACATAACCTCAAAGCAATGAAAGCATGTCTTGCCTCTTATGCATATTGATTACGTTTAACATTGACTTCTCCATCAATAGTGAACAATTCTATTCTCTCTTGCAGCTGCTCAAATTCCACAAAGGGGAGGTAAGTACATTACAAATGTGTTCCTGTACATATGTACCCGTATATATATATATTTTAATTTTTCATTGAGAAATGATTTCCGTTCTAATTTTTTCATTAAAAAGAAAATTTTAACTAAATAGAGGGAGACCATCAGAAACAACCATCTATTCTCAATCAAAAAACAATTTTGTGTAAAGGGTTTTCCAATAGGGACGGGTAGATGTAGAATAAAGCGGGTTCTGTGTGAGCTATCAACGGGTTTTTGGTTTTATTTGAAAGGTATATCAATGGCAGTATGTGCGGAGTATGACATCGTTTAAATGGTTCGCAGGAGAGAGGATCCACAAGCAAGGAATGCGGTCAACCTATGAGGTGTGAGACATCAGGCTCTAGCGCATAGATCAGGCTGAATTTGAGCGATGGCACGGGTTATTTTCACTCTGAGGGCATCGGTCGTTTGCGGCTTATAAGCATAGATATGCGGCTTAAGGAAATCCCACAGGAAAACGTCTAACGTTCAGAGTATCCATAACCCCTTGAGTGCGCACAAATTATAAAAAAAATAAAAGAAACCCACGCCTCTGCGTGAGATAACCATGTCCTCAAGTCGTTCGTGCAGAATGTCCATTGTGGCATCAGCTGTGTTTCTGTTGGAACCACATGTCGTTCACATCCATATCATGCAAAAGAAATTGCCTATCATCGATTGATAGCGCTCTCCGTTGATGATGGTCGTCGCTTTCGAAGAAGTACGAACCGATGATGCCCACAATCCACACCAAACAGTGACTTTCTACGGATGCATTGCCACCTGGTGGACCACATTTGAACTGGCATCTGCAATTCAAATGAGGTTCATCCAAAAACCGGCCTCGTCGTTGAAGATCCTTTTTTTTTTGCTTTCAACTGCTCCAGAACCCAATCAGGCATCATTTGAACGTGTTGCTCGACGCTGTTACCTGCCATGGTGACTTGTCTTTCAAAACAGAAACACTAAGAACAGACAAAACAACATGGCCGCCATCTACCGGTCCCTATTGGAAAACCCTTCAAAATTAAAAAAAATTAAAAAAAAATTAAAAATTAACAAAACTTACATTTGCATCACGATTTTAGGGAATAATAACAGTAACACTGGCTACACACCAGCAATCACAGGTAAATAATATTTGAACGCATTTCAAAGGACACTCGAATCTCCCTCTATTTGATCGGATCGGGCATATGGTCGGCAGTTTAGGTTAGGTAAGGCAGATGGGTGGCTTCTGACAAAGGAGTCGCTGCTTGCTTAGACCAACAGCTGCGGTCCAATTCTTTAATCCTTGAAACAGTGTAGGGATGGTCTGCTATTAAAAGCACCAAGGAGGTCCAACAGCTCGATATTACGCAAGTCCTTCAGCTCTGAGATGGGCCGGCACAATAGATCTTATAAGTCGCAGTGCACTTGGGCCCCAATCATCGTATTGCATCGTAACTACCAAGAGTCCTCATTCCTCCATTCCATTCCTCCACTCCATTCCAGGGCAGGACAATCACACAGCAGTTGACGAACACATTCAGTATCTTCTTCATCCCTGAAACATCTACAATAGTCGTTGCGCAGTACACCGAATGCCAATGGCACAGTGACCAGTAACTATACCCGACGTTGGCAGTTTCGTCACTCCAGTTTGACGCACTGGCAGTTTGTTAGCCTAACCTCCCGTTCGTACTGGATTTGATATTTCTGAAGTAAGTAGTGCAGAGCAAGGGCATGCCACAGATATAGCGAAAGAGAGTCCTGGATCACACAAATGCAACAACACTAGCATTTGGTTTGCCTCAGTAACCAAGTGATCCAGAATCGTAGTCCATGGCGGGAATACTTGGACCTTGCTACGTATTGTGAAGGTTTTCTCTGCGACACATCCACTCATTACTTACAGTCTGGGATGGACCTGGACCTCAACCAACAAACCTCTACAGTCAGCCTGGTACGAGCCAGCCAAGTTAGTTCACTTGTTTGTGCCATCTCCCATGAGGACGTCTTCTACTGCGCAGTTTCGAAGATTTTCCAGGCTCTCCATCCGCGCTCAGCAAGACACAGCCATCTTAGTCGTGAAATTGTCCGGCTTACTCATCGTACCTTCTCCTCCATTCAAAGGACGACATCTCCATGCCACATCTCCATGCCACCTCCCATGAGGACGTCTTCTACTGCGCAGTTTCGAAGATTTTCCAGGCTCTCCATCCGCGCTCAGCATGACACAGCCATCTTAGTCGTGAAATCTTCCGGCTAACTCATCGTACCTTCTCCTCCATTGAAAGGACGACATCTCCATGCCACATCCTCCATGCCACCTCCCATGAGGACGTCTTCTACTGCGCAGTTTCGAAGACTTTCCAGGCTCTCCATCCGCGCTCAGCAAGACACAGCCATCTTAGTCGTGAAATTTTCCGGCTAACTCATCGTACCTTCTCCTCCATTCAAAGGACGACATCTCCATGCCACATTTCCATGCCACCTCCCGAGAGGACGTCTTCTACTGCGCAGTTTCGAAGATTTTCCAGGCTCTCCATCCGCGCTCAGCATGACACAGCCATCTTAATTGTGAAATCTTCCGGCTAACTCATCATACCTTCTCCTCCAATCAAAGGACGACATCTCTGATGGCTTCTTGGCAGCATTAGTACTTACTTACTTCCTTAGGTGGCGCTACAGTTCGGGGTGAATCTGGGCCTCAACCAACAAACCTCTCCATTTAGCTCGATCTCTAGCTAATTGCCTCCGCACTCCAAGTTGATGGAGATCGCCTTAAAGTTGTGCGCGATGAGGCCCTCTACTGCATCGTCCTCCTGAGTTAGATTCGAAGACTCTGTTAGTCGGAGCGTTGGTGTCCATTCGCTCTACATATCCTAGCCATCTCGAATGTCCAATACGCAGTTTCCTTTGACTAGGTCGATGTTGCTGTACAGCGGTCTTTAGCTAATTACCTCCAGTTGCGCACTCCAAGTTCGTTGAGATCTCCTTGACCTTGTGCGCGCCACCTAGGGCAAGGAGGAGGCCCTCTACTGCGTTGGTGTCCATTCGCTATACATATCCTAGCCATCTCGAATGTCCAATACGCAGTTACCTTTGACTAGGTCGATGTTGCTGTACAGCGGTCTTTAGCTAATTACCTCCAGTTGCGCACTCCAAGTTGGTCGAGGTCCCAATAAACTTGTGCGCGCCACCTACGGTGAGGAGGTCCTCTACTGCGTCCTCCCTTCGGGTTAGATTCGAAGACTTTGCATTAGTACTGGTCTTCCACATTTGCTGCTGGCGTTCCTCTGCCTACAAGAGAGACAAAGTTTTTGTCCGTCCTCTTACGATTCCAGCCGTCCGACGTCAATCTTCCTCGCTCCGTTCTGGAGTCCACATTGGCTCGGGCACCCAGAGTACTGAAAGAGTGCCTTGCATTGCGATTTGATTGACGGTTTTTCGATCAAAGAGGAGCCATACCATGCCCCCTTGTGAATATTAAGACGGGGGAACCGCATTCTTAGAAATGGAAATCCAAATCGCATTCAGACTCTCCGGTCCATTGTACCACCTTCCTTTGGTGCAGTGGTTGGAAAAACTTCGATGTAATTCATTCTCTAATCATCAGCCACCCGAGTACAAGGCTGTTCCCCGCTGGGGTTTGAACCTGCATACTAGCCTGAATCCCTTGTTCAATGTACTCTCGTTCAGGCTCCGCTTCCCGACAGATGTTCTCTTTTCCTAGCTTTGGGTTAAAATCCGCCGTCCATCATGGCTAGGGCATTGCTCATATGTCCTGCCCAAAAGCTGATAGAAGTCAAGTCGTCCTTCGTCGCGGCATCCATTTTCTCGTGAGGGTAGTGCTGGCGAATTAAGCTCGTTCACACGCCGGAAACTCAGGACTTCTTGCCTAAATCTTCGTCATCCTATTTCTGCGAGGTTATGATCCGAAAACTTCTTGCCTAAGTCTGTCTCTAATAACGAATCCGTACCCGAATAGATGCTGTCCTTGTTGTCTGTAGCAATCGGCGTAGTTAGCTTAGGTTAGGTAGACGGGTGCCTTGTGACAAAGGAGTCACTGGTCACTAAGACGAAGATCCTTTTGCCTGTGCCACCCTATCGCACTTCTTCAATGGCTTTACAGCAGTCTAGGGCCTCCGCTATAAGTGGTTTGTAAGAGCGACCTAACATTCCACGTGCAGACACGAAGATCGTTGTCCTTTTTCCCTTTGCAGGGTCGTCAGTAGTAAAATCATCCGTACCCGAGGCTGTTGGCTGCTTCGTAACCAAAGGTTGTTTGACAACCCTCAAACCTGGAGGAGCAGTTCCTCTTGTTATACCCCTAGGGCGCTGTGCTGAGTACACCGGTGCCAGTAGTCCACTACGAGACTGTGAGCACTGCCGTTGGCCCATTGAAGGCTCCTCCGCCATCATCTCTATTCCAAGGTCCAATCGGTGCCAGTAGTCCACTACGAGACTGTGAGCGCTGCCGTTGGCCCATTGAAGGCTCCTCCGCCATCATCTCTATTCCAAGGTCCTACCGATGCCAGTAGTGCACTACGAGAGTATGAACGCTGCCGTTGGCCTATTAAAGGTTCCTCCGCCATCATCTCTATTCCAAGGTCCAATCGGTGCCAGTAGTCCACTACGAGAGTGTGAGCGCTGCTGTTGCTCCTCCGCCATCATCTCTATTCCAAGGTCCAATCGGCGCCAGTGGTCCACTACGAGAGTGTGAGCGCTGACGTTGCTCCTCCGCCTTCATCTCTATTCCAAGGTCCAATCGGCGCCAGTGGTCCACTACGAGAGTGTGAGCGCTGCCGTTGGCCCATTAAAGGCTCCTCCGCCATCATCTCTATTCCAAAGTCCACTACGAGAGTGTGAGCGCTTCCGTTGGCCCATTAAAGGCTCCTTCGCCATCATCTCTATTCCAAGGTCCACTACGAGAGTGTGAGCGCTGCCGTTGGCCCATTAAAGGCTCCTCCGCCATCATCTCTATTCCAAGGTCCACTACGAGAGTGTGAGCGCTGCCGTTGGCCCATTAAAGGCTCGTAAAGCTGGACAGTAGGAGTTGGTTGGTAGGCCTAGGCTAAGTGAGAACTTTATGTTTTCATGGAAACGCATGCACAGCCGAATGAGTAGAAAAGGATGTGGTGACAGTATAGAACCCTGTGGTACTCCATCACAACTTGAATTGATCTGTCCTGAGGAAAGTTTTTCGTCCATGCGCAGAGCTATTGCGGTAGGCGATAGGAACTCCATGCCAAACACGATGAAAACCTTCACAGATGTCTAGGCAAACGGCTCGAGATTCAGCGTGTTGTTCGATGACTGTCTGATGGAAAAGCTGTTTAGATAGAAGGTTAGGTTAGGTTGGCAGACACACTTAGACCACTGAAGGTCCTTTGTGATAAGTTGAGATAGAAAGCTAAACGAAATCATATTCCATACTGAATGAGTGAAGTGAATGAAACTAGATTGAGAAGTGACACCCTGTACATCCGAAATCCTTGTCGTGCCATTCCGTGTTTTGCCAGAAAGCCATATGTCCGAGACTGAGTATCATTAGCTGGTTTTGATAGTGTTTTACGCACAAATCCTTCGTTATAGTTTGTTGATCACACATTGTATGCCTTTCACAGGGTGCCGACGAAAAGATGAACCACAAATCGAGCATATGCCAACACCAAAGAAGCCCCGACTGGTATTTACCGATCTTCAGAGACGCACCCTTCAAGCAATTTTCAAGGTAAGCCCCCCACCAGTCAATTGTATTCATTTTCAAATCTAATCATTTGTTTGTTGTTGTTGCAGGAAACAAAACGTCCATCTAAGGAGATGCAAGTGACGATTGCTCGACAATTGGGTCTAGAGCCAACAACTGTTGGTAATTTCTTTATGAATGCTCGCCGTCGTTCCATGGACAAGTGGCGAGATGAGGATCCAAAGAATATGAATCAATCATCACTATCGCCGGGCAATCAACATTCATTGGATTTGGATGATGATCCAGATATGGATCTGGATTTGGGACAAGATGATTTCGATTTGGATCAGGATCATGACACTGATCCAGATCATGATGATATGTTGTGACATAACCCAGCTGCCTCCCCGGAAGTTCTAGCGAAATCAACAATCGTTTTGAACGCCAGCAGCCGAATAGTGACAAGCAACAACAGTAGCAGTACGAACAACGACAGTGAATACAATTTAAATGGCAGCAACATGCAACAAGTTAAGCAAAGTCGATCGGTGAATAGTACTGCTACCAATACGTCGGCTGATTTGTGTGATGATGACTTGAGTTTGTACAGCATGTATGCAAATGAATCTAACCATCATCAGCAGCAACAGCAGCAACAGCAGCAGCAGCAGCAGCATCAGCATCAGTCACATCAGCAGCATCATCAGCAACAACAGCAGCAACAACAACAGCATATGCATCAGCATCAGAATCAACAGTCAACAATCACTGTAATACGGGGGGGCGGTGGCAACAACAGCCAAAGCAACAATAAAGCACAATATCTGGTGCGCAATGAGAGTGCAATAGTGACAGCAAATAGCGGTAATAGCCAATATCAGCATCACCATCAACATCAGCAACAACACCAACAACAACAACACCAACAACAACAACAGCAACACCAACAGCAGCATCAGCATCAACAACAAGAACAGCAACGGCATCAACTCGAAAATCTGCTGCAGTACAACAAAGTCCACAAGTCATCAATAATCGTTCCAAACTCATCAGTAAGTGTGGCACTGACAAGGATACCCAACAAGGTCGACTGTGACGTTGACATTCGTAGCAGTCGAGGGCAGGTGCCGCCCAGCATTGAAGACGATGACAATGACGATGACCTAGATGACGGTCTCACATTGAATGGTAAGCGTCATCATCACCAGCCACAGCGACGAACAAAACGTCTACGGACACGATCACCGACACTGGCGTCCGTCTACATTGATGACTTCAATTGCAACAACAGCCGGATGACACCGATCACAGTCATTTCCAGAGGTGTCTCCAGCTCTAACAACAACAACAACAACAATAACAACAACAACAACAACAAACATTATCACAATCACAATCACAATAGCATGAACGACTTAGATACCGATGACTGTTCGAGCGAGTACATCACACCCGAGGATCATCACCATCAGTATCAGTCGCAGAATGATGCACCACTCAGCGAGCACGCGTCAAATCACCATCGTCATCGCCATCGGCAGGACCTCCATCAACAGCAAAACAATACTGTTGTGACAATCATCGAGGACGACAACCTCGTCGATGATGACGTTGACGACGATTACAGCACCAGTGGCCATCTGTCGAATTTCATTCTCAAGAATAGCGCAAACGAAATTCTAATTAGTTGCAACAACAATGCCATCGATGATGATGACGATGATATTGCTGCTGGTGGTGGTGGTGGTCGTCGCACCGCAACTGGCCAAGTTGAAATTGGCGACATCGACGATGATGATGTGGTGGTACACCATCATCATCACGATCATGATGAGCTAATGGTGAAGGATCATGGCAATCATTTGGTTGCACACAATGATTGTGTTGAGTATTTGAATGATGACTTGGAGGATTTAAAGGTGATGATAGTGTGCTAACCCTGCGGTGGATAGGAAATCTATAATACTCACACAGACACAGCACATACATGAACCATTTTCATTTTCATTTTCGTTTTTGTCTTGTTTCTTTCCACCAACCGAAGTGTTTAGTTGCCGTGTGTGTACTCTCATCAGTCAGGACGATATTAGATATTTAGTTGAACCTTCAGATACTTCTGAAGGTTTGCCAATACATACTGCAGTACTGCGAGCTTGCAAGGCGGGGATTAAAAGTCTTGCAGCTCCGTCGTCGTCGTCCTTTAGGATAAGCCGGACTACCAAGTAGCTTCCTCTTCATTGGTTTTCAATTTGTTCAGACTTGATGGGCCATCAGCTTGACTACTCTATCATCGCAAAGGTCTCCATAGCAAGTCTCCCACTGCTGCCACAGGGTGCAGCAAAATTCCTTACGCTACAGTTCGGGGTGAACCTGAACCTGGGCCTCAACCAACAACCTCTCCATTTGGCTCGATCTCTAGCTAATTGCCTCCAGTGGCGCACTCTATGCTGCTTGAGGTCGCCTTAAAGTTGTGCGCGATGAGCCCCTCTACTGCATCGTCCTTCTGAGTTAGATTCGAAGACTCTGTGGGCCGGAGCGTTGGTGTCCATTCGCTCTGCATGTCCTAGACATCTCGAACGTCCAATACAAGTTTCCTTTAACTAAGTCGATGTCACTGTACAGCGGTCTTTAGGTAATTCCCTCCAGTTTCACACTCTATGTTGCTTGAGGTCGCCTTTAAGTTGTGCGCGATGAGGCCCTCTACTGCATCGTCCTTCTGAGTTAGATTCGAAGACTCTGTGGGCCGGAGCGTTGGTGTCCATTCGCTCTACATGTCCTAGCCATCTCGAACGTCAAATACAAGTTTCCTTTAACTAAGTCGATGTCGCTGTACAGCGGTCTTTAGATAATTGCCTCCAGTTTCACACTCCCCTTGAACTTGTGCGCGTCACCTATGGCGAGGAGGAGGACCTCTACTGATTCGTCGAAGATTCTGCACTCTGCATGTCCTAGTCATCTCAAACGTCCAATGCGGACTAGGTCGATGTCGCTCTACAGCTCGTATAGGTCCTAATTGAATCTTGTCCTCCAAAACCCGTCAACGCAAATAAGACCGGATATTGTGCGAAGAATTTTTCTCTCGGTGCGACCAAGGATATGTTCGTCCGCGACTTCAATAAAGTCCATGTTCCAGCGCCGATCAGGGTCTTACATAGAGTCTCCTTAGCTCTCCTCTCCTTCCTCAGAGCCCGATTCTCTGATTGACTTTTGCGCCAATAACATTGTCAGAGCCAAGGTAGACACAGGCCCTTACTACCTAGAAGTCGTTGCTGCCCGCTGTCCTTCTGTTCTGCCCAATTCGCCGGTATTGATTGTCCTTTCTTGCTGACAGCAACTACTTGGTTTTATCCTCCTTTACCGCTGAGCCCATTTTGGTTGCTTCTCCTTCAATGCTTGCTCGACGAGTTCTTTTAATTATGTAGATGCCGTCGGCGCCACTTACCCTACTCTCACCACAGGTTGCTTTGCCCAGATATTTGAACTTTTCGCACTTGCGAGGCACTGTTCCATTTCAAATAAATGTCTGGAATGGCCGAACCCCACAGGCAGATCAGTAGAAATGTGGTGAAGTGGGAGGGTTGTGATCCCTTGTTTTGGGATCATAGCCTCGCTGGTAAAAGAAAGAAGAAGTCTGGAATGAGCCTAAGTGGATCAGAGAACGGGCAGTACAAGCACTCGGTCTTTCTTGGACTAATGCGGTACCCATTTCCCTAGAAAACATCAACGTCCATCCATACATCAAGTGCTCGTTGCAGGAACATTAGGATCCTCACTTATGATTGCTCCATTGTCAGCACGTCATGTTCCTTGGGGTCCGTCACTTTACCTTCTTGTAGATAGTCAAGAATTATAATAAAGAGCAGAGGCCCTAAGGCGCTTCCCTGCCGTGCCCCAAGTTTGATTGAGAACTCGTCGGTTACTTCGGCGAGCAAAATTGTCGCATTTGGCCAAGTTAGCAACCGGAAGCCATTCACGAAATGGAATTGCGTCCACAAAAGTCTACTGTAAGTGCGGGTTTGTTTGCTGGGCGAGGTCATCCCTCCGAAATGTCTATCCATACGTTAAGCGCTCGCTGCAGGGACGAAGGCTCATCACTTATGATGGCTTCATCGTCGGCAAAGAATAAATGGTGCACTTTGGGCTCTGTCAAGGATTGCCTAAGACGCTTCCCTGGTCCACTCCGAATTTGATTGGGATACTCCAGCTGGACATCTTACTCTTGCCTCTGCTCCTTCGTACATGTCCATGATCATCTGTACATAGGTTTCTGGAACTGCTCGACGTCCTAGCGCCGCCCATATCAGATCTCGTGGTTGTCTGTCGAACTCCAGCTGGACATCTTACTCTAGCCTCTGCTCCTTCGTACATGTCCATGATCATCTGCACATAGGTTTCTGGAACTATTCGACGGCCTTTTCAAAGTGAACCAATGCAAATCCTTTAAGGAACCACGATGTCTTGCATCTGTGGTTGATTTACCCGCGATAAAACCGCTCTCATCATCAGCCGTCGGTCATCTAATACCCGCTCAACGATCTCTATGGTGTGTAACCATCAGCTTGATCTATCACCGTTTCGTGTGTCACCCTTCCCTTTGTATACTGGGAGAGGTGTCTTTCCCTCCATCGCAAGTTTGGAGATGAAAATTCTGAGCCATCGGAACCCGATGTTTCGCATCATTTTCAAGAACTCAGAGGGCATCTCTCCTGGCCGAACTGGTTTTAGTTTTTTGGAGTATTAGACAGCTTGACAGCCTGACAGGGGTGTCCCTTAGAAAGTATAGTCGGGGATCGTGGGAGTCGTGGACAGTGCAGAGTTGCATTCAAAAGTAGTCCAAGGTCTCATTTTCTGGTTGATTCTACGCTGAGCAGTGTGGTCGCACTTTAGATGCCCTATGGGCACACTGTTCCTCTTTCGTGCGTGGAAACACCTTATCTTGGAGGGTCCCGCATATGGCCAAACAGAGTCGTGGACATTCAAAACTAGTCCATGATCTGATCGTCTGGTTGTGGTGGAACACTTTGTTCTACGATGAATGGCGTGGTCCGTACTTTAGATGTCCAATGGGCGTATTGCATGGACACACCTTATACTTGGATTCCATGCAGATAAGGGTCTCGCATATGACGGAGCCGTGGACGGTGCGGAGTAGCATTCAAAGCCGAAGGGAGGGCTAGATCGATGAGTTCTAGCCCCTTGGACCAGGGTCCGGTTTGAGAATCAGTATTCCGCTTCGCGGATATGAGCGCTGCCGTTGTCCCATTTAGGGTTCATCCAGCCACCTTCTCTATTGCATAACCCTGATGAAGCTATGGAAATTCTTACAGACCTGTGCTTCGAATATATCGAAGTAGCTCGAGTAGGGGGTCTGTCAAAACCGTCTATGGATTCCGTCGAGAGAATTCTTCCGCCGTCCTTCCTCCTTCTGTGGGTTCTTGCTAGACATCTGAGACGCATTCCGGGACCTCATCCGGTCCCACAGGTGTGCTAAAGTTCACCCGGCCGTGCTCGCACAGCTCCGGGTGTTCAGCTGTAATGTACATATGCTCATCGCTAGTTCCCTAACCACGTGGAAGTGATGATGCGTCATTTTGCCCGCACACTCTCTAGTTCAAACACTCGCTCCATTTTCTTCTTCTTCTTCGGTGAATCCTCTTAAAACTGAGGTTTCGGACCAGTCTGACTCGCTACTCTCCGTATTCCAATGAAGCCAAGTGTCTAGGAGTGGTTCTGGATTAGAAACTTCTTCTTCTTCGGTGAATCCTCGTCAAAATGAGGTTCCTGACCAGTCTGACTCGCTACTCTCCATATTCCAATGAAGCCAAGTGTCTAGGAGTGGTTCTGGATTAGAAACTTCTTTGGTCCAAGTATGTCGAGTCGAAAGCATCCAAGGCGCTCTTAGTTTTCTGGCAGTGTAAGGGTGCTTTTGGCAGGAAATGGGGCTTATCACCGAATATGGTCCTCTGAACCGCATAAGCGTCAGTTGATTGGTGGCAGGGGCCTTCGTTCAACTGCCTTTTGCGGCAAACTCCAAAGAACGGATTCTCTCGGTTGTGCAGGAGCTTCCTCGAATAAGCCTGGCTCTGCTCTGGATGCTTTGTTGAACTCTTCCTGAATCTGCTCCTGATACTTGTATGATGGGCTGCACTATCAAAGCCTTCCATCGTCCTAGGCGGGGTGGTTTCTGGCATGATCCACACTGGAGTTTTGATGACCTTGCACGACACTTATCCTACGAATCTGGTCTGATGGATATGCCATCTAACGCATTGATACCAGAACCAGAACCAGGCTGTTGCGTAAATTTAAAGTTCAGGACTGGCTTCGACCAGAGTTTGAGCCCAGAAAAATATCAAAACGGCACAACTGTGCTAATTGGGTCTCTGTTGTACAGAACCGCCACTTTTACATTGAACCCAGAATGGCTTCAAAACCAGTGCTGGCGTCTTCGTGAAGGACGACGGCATAAGGCTTCACTTCACTCCGCTTTCACCTATGTACTCCTAATGGCCATGAACTGTGTTATGAAGAATAGGTGGAAGGGTTGTAGTATTTGTGTCTATAGTGACAGTCAGGCTGTGCTTAGGACCTTGCTTAACGCTTAGCCACTTCCAAAATAGTTCGTGAAACCAAAAACTCGTTGAATTTGGTTATAAGGTTGAATTCTCTGTCCCTTGTTTGGGTCCCAGGTCACACTAGGAACTTGGGAAGCGAAATCTCTGATAAGATTGCTAGACAAGGCTCAGAGGTGGCTTTCTTAGGACTCGAACCGTCCTTGGGTCTCCCAACGTCCTCGATTAATGCCTCCATTGACGATCTGGGGAAGCGAGATCTCCAACGAGATTGCTAGACAAGGCTCAGAGGTGGCTTTCTTAGGACTCGAACCGTCCTTGGGTCACCCAACGTCCTCGGTTAATGCCTCCATTGACGATCTGGGGAAGCGAGATCTCCAACGAGATTGCTAGACAAGGCTCAGAGGTGGCTTTCTTAGGACTCGAACCGTCCTTGGGTCACCCAACGTCCTCGGTTAATGCCTCCATTGACGATCTGGGGAAGCGAAATCTCCAACGAGATTGCTAGACAAGGCTCAGAGGTGGCTTCTTCAGGACTCGAACCTACCTTGGGTCTCCCACCGTCCTCGGTTAATGCCTCCATTGACGATCTGGGGAAGCGAGATCTCCAACGAGATTGCTAGACAAGGCTCAGAGGTGGCTTTCTTAGGACTCGAACCGTCCTTGGGTCACCCAACGTCCTCGGTTAATGCCTCCATTGACGATCTGGGGAAGCGAGATCTCCAACGAGATTGCTAGACAAGGCTCAGAGGTGGCTTTCTTAGGACTCGAACCGTCCTTGGGTCACCCAACGTCCTCGGTTAATGCCTCCATTGACGATCTGGGGAAGCGAAATCTCCGATGAGATTGCTAGACAAGGCTCAGAGGTGGCTTCTTCAGGACTCGAACCTACCTTGGGTCTCCCACCGTCCTCTGTTAAGGCCTCCATTGACGATCTGGGGAAGCGAGATCTCCGACGAGATTGCTAGGCAAGGCTCAGAGGTGGCTTCCTCAGGACTCGAACCTACCTTAGGTCTCCCAACGTCCTCGGTTAAGGCCTCCATTGACGATCTGGGGAAGCGAGATCTCCGATGAGATTGCTAGACAAGGCTCAGAGGTGTCTTTCTTAGGACTCGAACCTACTTTGGGTCTCCCAACGTCCTCGGTTAAGGCCTCCATCGATATTTGGGTTTCTCACAATTGTGTGTAAAATAGCTCACCAGGATGTAGGTTGAGTAAATGAATGATCTCCGACGTCTGCAGACAAGTTATTAGCGTCTTGAGCCAGGCTTAAGTGGAACTACACTTTGTGAAGCTTGTGTAGATGGCGACGATGCTGATGAACCTTTTCACTGCGAGTGTCGAGTGCATTTGCTCGTTTCATATGGCAGATGTTCGGCGCTGACCTGTGGAGTGGTTGTAGTGTAAGTGCTTGCCTCCAAGAAAATTCCAATAAAATGGGTCGACCAGGCTTCCGCTCTCTAGAAGTACAATGGATCACTTGCGTCAGGTGGCAGATGTTCGACGCTTGTCTGTGGAGTGGTGGTCCTGTAAATGCTTGCTTGCAAGAAAATTCCAATAAAATTGGTGGACCAGGCTTCCGCTTTCTAGGAGTACAATGGACCACTTGCGTCAGGTGGCAGATCTTCGACGCTGATCTGTGGAGTGGTGAATCTGTAAGCGCTTGCTTGCCAGAAAATTCCAATAAAATGGGTCGACCAGGCTTCCGCTCTCTAGAAGTACAATGGACCACTTGCATCAGGTGGCAGATGTTCGATGCTGACCTGTGGAGTGGTGGTCCTGTAAATGCTTGCTTGCAAGAAAATTCCAATAAAATTGGTGGACCAGGCTTCCGCTTTCTAGGAGTACAATGGACCACTTGCGTCAGGTGGCAGATGTTCGATGCTGACTTGTGGGGGAGTGGTCCTGTAAATGCTTGCTTGCAAGAAAATTCCAATAAAATTGGTGGACCAGGCTTCCGCTCTCTAGGAGTACAATGGACAACTTGCGTCAGGTGGCAGATCTTTGACGCTGATCTGTGGAGTGGTGAATCTGTAAGCGCTTGCTTGCCAGAAAATTCCAATAAAATGGGTCGACCAGGCTTCCGCTCTCTAGAAGTACAATGGACCACTTGCATCAGGTGGCAGATGTTCGATGCTGACCTGTGGAGTGGTGGTCCTGTAAATGCTTGCTTGCAAGAAAATTCCAATAAAATTGGTGGACCAGGCTTCCGCTTTCTAGGAGTACAATGGACCACTTGCGTCAGGTGGCAGATGTTCGATGCTGACTTGTGGGGGAGTGGTCCTGTAAATGCTTGCTTGCAAGAAAATTCAAATAAAATGGGCGGACCAGGCTTCCGCTCTCTAGAAGTACAATGGACCACTTGCGTCAGGTGACAGATGTTTGATGCTGACCTGTGGAGTGGTGGTCCTATAAGTGCTTGCTTGCAAGAAAATTCCAATAAAATGGGTCGACCAGGCTTCCGCTCTCTAGAAGTACAATGGATCACTTGCGTCAGGTGGCAGATGTTCGACGCTTGTCTGTGGAGTGGTGGTCCTGTAAATGCTTGCTTGCAAGAAAATTCCAATAAAATTGGTGGACCAGGCTTCCGCTTTCTAGGAGTACAATGGACCACTTGCGTCAGGTGGCAGATCTTCGACGCTGATCTGTGGAGTGGTGAATCTGTAAGCGCTTGCTTGCCAGAAAATTCCAATAAAATGGGTCGACCAGGCTTCCGCTCTCTAGAAGTACAATGGACCACTTGCATCAGGTGGCAGATGTTCGATGCTGACCTATGGAGTGGTGGTCCTGTAAATGCTTGCTTGCAAGAAAATTCCAATAAAATTGGTGGACCAGGCTTCCGCTTTCTAGGAGTACAATGGACCACTTGCGTCAGGTGGCAGATGTTCGATGCTGACTTGTGGGGGAGTGGTCCTGTAAATGCTTGCTTGCAAGAAAATTCAAATAAAATGGGCGGACCAGGCTTCCGCTCTCTAGAAGTACAATGGACCACTTGCGTCAGGTGACAGATGTTTGATGCTGACCTGTGGAGTGGTGGTCCTATAAGTGCTTGCTTGCAAGAAAATTCCAATAAAATGGTTCGACCAGGCTTCCGCTCTCTAGAAGTACAATGGACCACTTGCGTCAGCTGAACGATGTTCGACGCTGGTCTGTGGAGTGGTGGTCCTGTAAGTGCTTGCTTCCAAGGAAATTCCAGTAAAATGGGTGGACAAGGCTCTCTCTCTCTAGAAGTACAATTTACCACTTGCGTTAGGTGGTAGATGTTCGAAGCTGATGCAAGGAGTGGTGGTACTGTAAGCTCCTCATCGCTGGCGTCAAGAAAATTCCAAAAAAATGGGTTAACCGGGGTTGTGGTCTCTGGTAGTACAATGGACCACTTCTGTTTGAGTGCTCCAGTCGAGTAAACACGAGCATTGCTTTCTTCTTGGAGTGGCATCTCATTTAGGGTATTTCCTTAGAATGACAAAGAATTTCTAATGAAATGGCTAAGCCATCGCTCACCCAACAGCTCGAAACAGCACATCTAGACACCTCTGAACCTTTGCAAGTTCGCAGTACCATGCAGTCTCCTACCTTCATCTCCCATACATCGTACTTAATAAATATTTTTAAGATATTGCTTGTGCATAACAGAAAGTATATTAGACGTGTCCTTATAACATTTATTAATTTATTTATTTTTTCTAAACAAAACTATGTATAAACTAAAAGAAAAAAAAAAAAAAAAGAAAACCACAAACGTATTGTTGCATATTTAGGTTTACCTACACAGTAGTAGTGTGCGTCTATAAAATTGAGTGAGTGTGTATTGTCTTAAAGAGAACTACATTGCCTTGCGGCTAATACCCGCCATTTGCTATATATGTATGTATGTATTGTACATACAAATATTGGGAATGAAATTTGAAAAACATACACACGCCAGCCAACCAAACAACCAAACAACCAAACAACCAAACAACACCCAACAACTATGTATAGTGTACATTTAATAATTAAAAAGAAAAAAACTATTTCTATACACACACACACACACACACACATGAAATAATTGTAATTAAAATTAAAAAAAAACAAAAAACTAACAACCAACAATAATACTTTAGCTTTGCGACGACGACGACGAAACGGGCAGATGGACAAACAATTAACAATTCTCTAATCAATTACAATTTGCATATAACTAAACTTAACTAACACAACTAAATAAAATTATCAACAACAAATTGCTTGAAAATATAAATTTTATACAACTAAATCGAGAAAACCAACAAAATATATTTAAATTAGAAACTTTGTATCAAAAGAATTGTTCTACAAGAAAATACAAAAAAAATGCAAAAAATTAAAATTAAAATAAAAAAAGAAGAAATGTATCTCAAAGATACCAAGGACGAAATTATAAATTTCAAATAAGAACACATACTTTGTGTACACATTCCACATGATATATTTATTTGTTTATAAGGGAAATTGTTTTTAATTTAATTTTTATTTCGCTGTTAAACGATTTATATTTATTTTTTAATTTATTTAGTGGAGGGCATAGGGTCATAAGCATCTACTGAAGCTGAACGCTATTAGGAAGACCAACCTTAGGTGGGATAGTGGCTCTACGTGTCACATTTCGAGGCAGATCTGGCGTAAGCTGGACCAGAAACGTAGTGCCGAGTTGGTTAAACTAAATCGATTAGAGATCAGCTGCGTTATCGGTGTCATCACCGGACACTATCTGATGGGACAACATGCCAAAAGACTTGGCCTCTTTTCCAATGACTTTTGCAGGAGCTGTAGGGACGAGGAGGAAACCATTCTGCACTTCCTATGCACGTGTCCTGCTCTATCGCGCAAAAGAATGCTCCATCTAGGAGCTCCCTTCCTTAAAGACCTCAGCGATTTGGCGTCCTTAGACGTCACGAACATCCATCGCTTCATCAAAAGTTCCGGTTGGTTTATTAGTCCCTGAGTGGTCTAATGGTAGATCCTTGGCATCACAATGGACCTTTACTGGTCTAAGTGTGTCTGCATCGTGGTGCAGACAGCCAATCTAACCTAACCTAACCATAGGGTCATAATTACTTACTTAGTCATTAAGATCCCTTAACCCCTCGGGGGGCATAGGGCGTCAACCACGCCATCGTGTTTGGAGTTCTGTAATGCGTTTGAGCTCCCTCCAAGGCATTCCTAAAGAGGTGGATTCCTCCTCAACTGTCCTTCGCCACGTTTGCCGAGGGCGTCCTGCTGCTCTGCCTGCCTGGCTGTCTCCAACTTATTCTTAAAGAGCTGGATTCCTCCTCGACTGTCCTGCGCCACGTTTGCCTAGGGCGTCCTGCTGTTCTGCCTGCCTGGCTGCCTCCAACTCATTCCCAAAGAGCTGGATTCCTCCTCGACTGTCCTGCGCCACGTTTGCCTAGGGCGTCCTGCTGTTCTGCCTGCCTGGCTCCCTCCAAATCATTCCCAAAGAGCTGCATTCCTCCTCGACTGTCTTGCGCCACGTTAGCCTAGGGCGTCCTGCTATTCTGCCTGCCTGGCTGTCTCCAACTCATTCCCAAAGAGCTGGATTCCTCCTCAACTGTCCTGCGCCACGCTTGCCTAGGGCGTCCTGCTATTCTGCCTGCCTGGCTGTCTTCAACTAATTCCCAAAGGGCTGGATGCCTTCTCGACTAACCTGCGCCACGTTTGCCTAGGGCGTCCTGCTGTTCTGCCTGCCTGGCTGCCTCCAACTCATTCCCAAAGAGCTGGATTCCTCCTCGACTGTCCTGCGCCACGTTTGCCGAGGGCATCCTGCTGCTCTACCTGCCTGGCTGCCTCCAACTCATTCCCAAAGAGCTGGATGCCTCCTCGACTAACCTGCGCCACGTTTGCCGAGGGCGTCCTGCTATTCTGCCTGCCTGGCTCCCTCCAAATCATTCCCAAAGAGCTGGATTCCTCCTCGACTGTCCTGCGCCACGTTTGCCGAGGGCGTCCTGCTGCTCTACCTGCCTGGCTGCCTCCAACTCATTCCCAAAGAGCTGGATTCCTTCTCGACTGTCGTGCGCCACGTTAGCCTAGGGCGCCCAGCTGTTCTGCCTGCCTGGCTGCCTCTAGCTCATTCTTAAAGAGCTCGATTCCTCCTCGACTTTCCTGCGCTACGTTTGCTGAGGGCGTCCTGCTATTCTGCATATCTGGCAGTTCATCGGATTTCTCGTTCCCTAGTATACCCTTATGTCCAGGAATCCAGCAGAGTTCTGTCTTGTGCTGTGTTGCAAGAGACTTGAGGCATTGATCCAGGCTTAGTGCCAAACCTCTTCTTAACAGTTCATCGGCGTTCTCGTTCCCTGGTATGCCTTTATGTCCAGGGACCCAGCAGAGTTTTACCTTATGCTGTCTGTGTTCCAAGAAACTTGAGACCTTGATCCAGGCTTAGTGCCGAACCTCTTCTTAGCAGTTCATCGGATTTCTCGTTCCCTAGTATACCCTTATGTCCAGGCATCCAGCGGAGTTCTATCTTGTGCTGTGTTGCAAGAGACTTGAGGCCTTGATCCAGGCTTAGTGCCGAACCTCTTCTTAGCAGTTCATCGGCGTTCTCGTTCCCTGGTATGCCTTTATGTCCAGGGACCCAGTAGAGTTTTTCCTTGTGTTGTGTGTGTTCCAAGAATTTTGAGATCTTGATCCAGGCTTAGTGCCGAACCTCTTCTTAGCAGTTCATCGGCGTTCTCGTTCCCTGGTATGCCTTTATGTCCAGGGACCCAGTAGAGTTTTTCCTTGTGTTGTGTGTGTTCCAAGAAACTTGAGACCTTGATCCAGGCTTAGTGCCGAACCTCTTCTTAGCAGTTCATCGGCGTTCTCGTTCCCTGGTATGCCTTTATGTCCAGGGACCCAGTAGAGTTTTTCCTTGTGTTGTGTGTGTTCCAAGAATTTTGAGATCTTGATCCAGGCTTAGTGCCGAACCTCTTCTTAGCAGTTCATCGGCGTTCTCGTTCCCTGGTATGCCTTTATGTCCAGGGACCCAGTAGAGTTTTTCCTTGTGTTGTGTGTGTTCCAAGAAACTTGAGACCTTGATCCAGGCTTAGTGCCGAACCTCTTCTTAGCAGTTCATCGGCTGGTTGCACTCATGTCCAGGGACCCAGTAGAGTTCTTCCTTGTGTTGTGTGTGTTCCAAGAGACTTGAGACCTTGATCCAGGCTTAGTGCCGAACCTCTTCTTAGCAGTTCATCGGCGTTCTCGTTCCCTGGTATGCCTTTATGTCCTGGGACCCAGTAGAGTTTTTCCTTGTGTTGTGTGTGTTCCAAGAAACTTGAGACCTTGATCCAGGCTTAGTGCCAAACCTCTTCTTAGCAGTTCATCGGCTGGTTGCACTCATGTCCAGGGACCCAGTAGAGTTCTTCCCTGTGTTGTGTGTGTTCCAAGAGACTTGAGACCTTGATCCAGGCTTAGTGCCGAACCTCTTCTTAGCAGTTCATCGGCGTTCTCGTTCCCTGGTATGCCTTTATGTCCAGGGACCCAGTAGAGTTTTTCCTTGTGTTGTGTGTGTTCCAAGAAACTTGAGACCTTGATCCAGGCTTAGTGCCGAACCTCTTCTTAGCAGTTCATCGGCGTTCTCGTTCCCTGGTATGCCTTTATGTCCAGGGACCCAGTAGAGTTTTTCCTTGTGTTGTGTGTGTTCCAAGAAACTTGAGACTTTGATCCAGGCTTAGTGGCGAAGCTCTTCTTAGCAGTTCATCGGATTTCTCGTTCCCTAGTATACCCTTATGTCCAGGCATGCAGCGGAGTTCTATCTTGTGCTGTGTTGCAAGAGACTTGAGGCCTTGATCCAGGCTTAGTGCCGAACCTCTTCTTAGCAGTTCATCGGCTGGTTGGACTCATGTCCAGGGACCCAGCAGAGTTTTGTCTAGTGCTGTGTTCCAAGAATCTTGAGCTCTGCTCGACAGCGCTTCACAAGCTTCGATTTCGATCGCCTGGCTATCGATAAAAAAGGTGATATCCTCCGCCCTTATCGCAGTCTCACGGCCTGCTATTGTCACTGCTTGGACCTCTGCCTGGAAAGCCCTGCTTTAGTTTGAAAGCTCATAGAAGATGCCTACTCCTATTTCCATCGGTGTACGCAGCTATGGATCGCTCATTAGGCGTTCTGTCGTTCTTCCATTCTTCCCTGCTACGATAGGTGCTTAAAAATGGTCTCGTGAAGTCTAGCTATGGCGTTGTGTAGTCTCTGTAGGATTGTTAGTCTTCGAAGATTCTCCTACGAACCGAAACCCTCTGATGGACCACCTCTGGAGATGACCGATCACGAAATTACTTATTTATTTCCCAAGGACTTGCCCCTTATTTGTGTGACAAACCATTTTGCCTCTCCCTAGAGATATGTAATCCACTAGACAAATACGTACACATCTGTACATACAATCAATAACAATCGGAAGAAACTGAAATGTAAATAAGAATTACTTTTAGCTTAGTAAGCAAATAGTTCAAAATGTTATTGTTAAACGGTGAGACTAGTCAATGCAGTATACTCCGATCAGTTTAATTCTTTTTTTTTTAATTTATTTCCTTAAAACTTATACAGACACTCAAGACAGCATTTGAAAATAAATATATATATATATACTATATACAGGTGTGACATATAATTTACTGTTCATTTGTAAGCCTCAAACCGAAAGGAATTAATATTTAAATTTAATATTTAACAAAAAGTGTTAAAAAATAAAAATAAAAAAAAATAAATTAATTTTAGCATAAATTAGTGGCAATATAAAACCAAAAAGATAAAAGCTAGTTATAAATAAAATATATATATATATATATATATAAATAGCTAAAAGAAAAATATACATAGATACATGTATGTGTGTCCTAGTCAGTGAAACAGAACAACAGCAACAGCAACATGGAAGCGAATTACTTGTAACTAATAACAATATATACATATATACATATATACATAGGTCTATACATTTTATTTATTAATTATACGTTTACTCCTCGCCCCCTCCCCCATTTTTCCTAGCTAATAAGTATCTCAATTTTAGTACCTTAGATTATATATAAATATATATTCTTAAATAAACTTCTTAAATCAATTTTAAATCGACAAACAACCCCAAAACAAAGAGAGATAGAATGACAAACTAAAGGCTAAACAAAATGTATCTAAACAAAAAATAAAAATAAAAAATCAAATTTAAATGCAGTCTATCAGTACTAAGTATATAGTATCTCTTAAGTTTAATTAAAAAAAAATTAAAAAGAAAAAATAAAAGCAATGTAAAGCAGAAATGAGCAAACTCAAACAGAGAGAGAGAGAGAGAGAGCGCGCGCGAGAGAGAGTGATGTGCATAAGAAAGTTATAACAAAAACTATGAGCAAATATTAATATAAGTATAAATCAAATATATATATATATGTATATGCATTCTGCGAACTATATATAGTATATATATTCAAAGAGAATAATAATTTATTATTTAAAGAGAAAACAAAAAGAAAAAGAAAAATGTGAAACAGATCTACTGCGAGTAGATGAGATGGAAATTGATAATTAATATTTACTAAGCGATTATTTGTAGTTTGTTTGATTTGCACATGCACCTACTTATAACAACAACAAAATGTAATAAATAAGAAAAACATAAATACAAAAAACATTTTAGCGACTTTTACTTTTACTTTTTTTTTTTTGAGAAAAGCATATAGCCTGCTACTGATCAGCAGACCACGCATAGGCATCCTAGTTGGATGGCTACTTGCTGGTACTATTTCTAATACCCTTAGCGCTCATAGTGCGTAATAAGTAGATTGATCGAGCAAGATCACTATAGCCCTCCTTATCTATAATCTCTGAACCAAGAACCTATGACGGAAACTAAAGGCCAAGGTTTGACATCGAAACTACTCGTGACCCAATCATCCCTAGCAGGTCTCCCAAACGCACCAATTGGAATCTCTATGCAGAAATCCTTAGGGGCGAATTTATTCCGTCCTGTTCAAATATAGACTCTTCTCATTCTCTTGAAGAAGAAGCCTCAAAACTTAGCCCTCAGATCACCTCCGCATACGAAGCCAGCTGCTATCCCAAAAGCAGAACTAACTTCCGCGATGTACCATGGTGGAACAGTGAGCTCGACACCCTCAAAAGAAAGGTAAGAAGGCTATTTAATAAAGCCAAAGCCACCAACTCATGGATCGAATGTAAGATAGCCCTCACAACTTACAACTCTGCTATTAGGAGATCAAAAAGACACACATGGAGATCTTTCTGTGAAAGCATAAATGATCTCCCTTCAGCTGTTAGGGCCCAGAAAACCCTATCCAAGAACCACAGCAACGGTATTGGTCTCCTACAAAAACCTGACGGCAGTTTTACACAGGGATACTACGAAACATAAGGTCTTCTTCTGCAGACCCACTTCCCTGACTCACTAATAACTGACCCTCACACATCTCTTCTGCATGAAGACATGCCACTCCCTCCTAATCGACGCACTAGAACTCTGGCCAAGAAAATCTTCACCCTCGATTCCATAAGATGGGCCATCTCCACGCAAAAACCTTACAAAGCTCCCCGTGGAGATGGAATTTTCCCCGCCCTCTTACATCATGGACTCGACTCTCTCATTGAATCCTTAGTGCCCTTCTTCAGATCCAGCTATGAACTCAGCCACATCCCATCAATATGGAGAAAAGTTAATGTTGTGTTCATTCCTAAAGCCGGCGCCAGATCACAGTTAGACCCAAAGCCCATTATGCCAATCAGTTTCACCTCTGTGTTTCTTAAGGTAATGGAAAAAATCGTTGATCTTCACATAGGAAATTCCGCCCTTATAAAACACCCCCTAAACAATCTTCAATTTGCATACTTACTTACTTAGATGGCGCTACGGTCCGGGGGGCACGGTTACGAGCCAGCTGCCTCCAGTTGCGCACTCCAAGTTGGTTGAGGTCCCCCTCCACTTGTTTGCGCCACCTACCGCGAGGTCATCCTCTACTGTGTCGTCCATCCGGGGTGGATTCGAAGACTTTCTTAGCGGGAAGGTTGGGCTCCATCCGCTCTAAATGACCCAGCCATCTTAGTCGCTGTATGTGAACTCTTCTGTCAGTCAATGTCATTTTACAGGCCATATAGTTCGGCATTGTACCTTCTCCTCCACTCACCGTCTATGCAGACGGGACCAAAGATCGCTCGAAGAACTTTTCTCTCGAAATAACCAAGGGCATCCTCATCCGGTTTTTTCAAAGCCCATGCCTCTGCGCAATACAGCAGGACTGGGATGATTAATGTCTTATAAAGAGTTACCTTAGTAGTTCGAGATAGGGCATTGCTACTCAATTGCCGTCTTGGCCCATAGAAACAACGATTGGCAAGAGTAGTTCTTCGTGTGATCTCCCTACTGATGTCATTTGCGGAGTTCTCCATAGAGCCTAGGTAGATAAAGTCCTCTCCTACCTCAAAAGGATATCTGTCCATAGTGTTGTTCTGTCCAAGACGCCGATATTGGGTGTCCCTTCTTGCTTTTATTGACCGCTAGACCCATCTTTGCTGCATCGATCTCAATACTCGTAAATGCCCCACTGACTGCCCGCTGAGTTCTTCCGATTATGTCAATGTCATCGGCATAAGCGAGTAGTTGTACAGACTTGTGAAAGATTGTCCCTCCGGTGTTTTTTTTTTTTTTTTTTTTGGATTGCGCCAGGGATGTGTAATCTTGATAGATACTAATAGCCCGAGTGCTACTAGCATGCACGATTCGCAAACCTGAGTAATCGATTTCAGGAATACGCCTACGTACTAAACACACACCCTACACACTTCAACCACTCTCCCCGCGGGACTGCCGTTAGGTATTACTTCGCGGGGCTGGTTAGCAATTTATGCTATGCTTCTTGTGTCAGCTTCTTCCGCTGCTTCAGCTGCTCTTCTTAGCTCTTCTATTCTCCGCAGCTCTTTTTGTAGAGTTGTTACGAAGGAACATATTGCCATCCAATTCTCTTCCGACTGTAACATATGGTCGAGGAGTAGTGACGGACTTGGCAGAGTAATTCTCCATGCCGTGAAACGTGTGCAGTAAAACACTGCGTGCTCCGTATCTTCATCTTCACCTGGGCATTCCGGGCAGGATGGTGAGTTGTCATGTCCAAAACGGTGTAGATATTTGCGGTAGCCACCGTGCCCAGACAGGAACTGCGTTAGATGATAGTTGCAGTCTCCATGCTTTCGACTTATCCAGTCTTGGATTGTCGGTATAAGTTTATATGTCCATCTGCCTTTTGTTGTATTAGCCCAACGAGCTTGCCACATAGCTGCTGACGCTGCCCTTTCTTCGATTTTTATCACCTTGATATCAGTGGCGTCGTGATGACTCAATGCTCTTCTGTTATATATCCTCAGCATTTTATCTGCGAGAATATCGATGGGGATCATTCCAGCTATGACAAATGCAGCTTCGTCAGAGATGGTTCGAAAGCCGCTGATTGTCCGTAGCGCACAGAGTCTGTATGATGACGATAGTCTCCTTTTGGTCTCCTTCGTCCTTAGTGCCTCCGCCCAGACTGGGGCGGCATACAACAGAACTGAGGTGATAACTCTAGAGAGTAGAATCCTTCTAGCGTATCCAGGTCCACCGATGTTAGGCATGATACGCGAGAGAGCTCCCTGCATATGCGATGCTTTTTTGGCAACAAAATCAACATGCGTTTTAAACCGTAGCTTGTTGTCCAGCATTACTCCAAGGTATTTAACCGCCTCCTTCGACCTGATGGTTTGGTTACCAACCTGAAAGTTGGCAAATTCGACGGTTTTCCGGCTGGTTATAAGAACAGCTTCTGTCTTATGGTCAGCTAGTTCTAGTCCGGCGGATATTAGCCAATCTTTTATCCGGGCAATTGCTTCATTTGTAGCTGATTCTACTGCATGGATCTGTTTAGCTACTGTCACGACTGCAATGTCGTCGGCGAATCCAATTATCGTTACTCCGCCAGGTAGAGTTAATCGTAGGACTCCGTCGTACATGATGTTCCACAATAGTGGCTCTAAAACCGATCCCTGTGGAACTCCCGCAGTTACGTCGTAGTATTTTACCCCATCATCGGTGTTGTACCTCAGCTTCCTGTTGTTGAAGTAGTTCGTCACTATCCGTAGCAGGTAATATGGCGTATCCATCCTGGCAAGTGACCTTCTAATAAACGACCAGTCCGCAGAGTTAAATGCGTTTTTAACGTCCAGCGTTACTACTGCACAATACTCCTTTGTGCCATAGAGCCATCTTTCGCCTTCGATGGCACCTTTGGCGATATCAACTACCGCTCTTATGGCATCAACAGTAGATCGTTCTCTTCTGAAACCAAATTGGTGATCTGAGAGGGCTCCTTTCTCTTCTGCTACTGCGAGTAATCTATTATAGATTATCTTCTCGAGGATCTTTCCCATGGTGTCCAATAGGCATATTGGACGATAGGATGATGGTTCCCCTGGAGGCTTCTTTCCTTTTGGCAGTAGGACCAAATGCTGCGTCTTCCATTTTTCGGGAAAGGTTCCTTCTTCAAGGCATTTCTGCATTGTTGATATGAAGAGGTCTGGTCTTTTTTTTACAGCTGCCTTTACTGCCTTATTCGGGATGCCGTCAGGTCCCGGCGCCTTGTTGTCACCTATCTTGCTGCATGCCCTTTGCAGCTCCTCGTGAGTAATTAAAGGAATATCTTCTGGATTGACTTCTCGTATAATATTGCACATAGTAGCAGGCCTTTGAGGGAAGAGGTGCTCTACTATGGATCTCAGCATTATCGGACATGTTATTTGAGGAGTCTTATAGCCCTTCAATTTCGTCATCGCCATTCTGTATGCCGAGCCCCATGGGTTAATGTCGGCTTCTTGACAGAGACGTTTAAAACACGCAGTTTTACTTTCCTTGATGGCTCTATTTAAGTTACGTCTCGCCAGTCTAAGGGCGTCCAGGCATTGTTGGAAATCCGCCCTCCTTCTTGATCGTTGAACTTTGCGCCGGGCTTGTAGACATTTGGCCCGAAGTTCGCCTATTTCCTCGTTCCACCAGTAACACGGTGATGCCTTCCTGGTGTTTGTTCTCCTAGGCATTGATGCGTCGCACGCTGTGGTGATGGTGCCTGTGAGGTGGTGCGCGAGGGTCTCCGCTGTTCCGCTTGGAGTTTGATCACCGCTCAACATCTCTTCGAATGCATCCTTATCGAAAGATCGGTCGTTCCATTTTGGGCCAGTAAGTTTTGGGAGCTGGACTGGTTTTTTCCCTTTTATTTCCAGTATTATCACCTGATGGTCGCTGTGTGAATATTCCTCACTGACCCTCCACTTTATGTTTTTCAGGATGGAGTTGCTCGCAAAGGTAATGTCAATGATGGAGCCTACTCCAGCCTTCCGGTAAGTATTTGCCCGGCCCTTATTAGCAATGCCTATTGCTAGGGGAGCGAATGTTTCCAATAAGGCCTGCCCTCTGGTGTTTGTGAGCCTGCTACCCCATTCTGTGGCCCACGCGTTGAAGTCTCCTCCTATAACCACTGGGGCTCTCTGGAGCGCATCCGCGGTTAGATGGTCCAGCATTAGTTGATATTCGCTGGTCGTCAAGCTGGGTCTTGCATAGCAGCTATAGAAATGGATTCCATTTATTTTCGCACGCACGAAGCCTTCTGTTTGGTCGTTAGTTTCTTGGAAGGCATGGGGTCCACATATCCATATTGCCACCTGTTTTGCTTTATCACAGATCCAGTTATTGTTCTGTTCGGGACATTTATAGGGCTCGCTGATCATAACAACGTCGGCTCTTTCGTCCTTGGCCGTTTGTGCCAGGATGTCCTGGGCTATTCTACAGTGATTAAGATTTATTTGTAGTATCTTCATGGTATTTTACTTGTAATAGCTCTCCTGAAGACCGGACATCTTCTGCTACCAGCTATATGATGCGCGTCGTCTGGGTGTTTTTTTTTGCAGAACATGCAGGATGGTTGCTTATCGCAATTTTTCGCTATGTGGCCCCCTTCACCACATCTCCTACATAGCTTCGAGCGATCTTCTTCGCTTCTGCATTGTGTGGCTAGATGACCATACTCCAGGCACTTGAAGCACGTTTTCAGCAGTGTCTTTTCACGAATTCGGCAGACTACCCACCCAATCTTAATTTTCCCGGCTTCTAACAGTTTTCTTACGTCTTCTACTGGAAGACTGATGGTTGCTGTCTGAGTCCCTCCGAATGCCTTTCGCAGGGATAAGATGTCTGCCGGTAAGACGTTCACTCCAAACTGGTTTCTAATTGCATCGATTATGTCAACCATTGTAGTGACCTCATCGATGTATTTGACCTCGAGAGTAGTGCGGTGCGTAAGTGTTCTTACACTCGCTTGCTCCGCTAAGGCTTCGCTGATCACGCCTTTAAAATCGGTGGTCTTTCCTCCTGTCTCCTTGAGTTGTATTAGGAGATCTCCCTTCTGTGTCCTCCTAATTTTAGAAACCGCTTTTCCAACTGCTTCCAGTTTGGGATCTGCCTTTACTTTGCGTAGTATATCCGCGTAAGAAAGGGCTCCACAATGGCGTCAGGTTTCGTTCTTATGACCCCTTGCTGCTTCTTTTTGGCGTCCTTCTTCCTGCTGGCATTTAACCATTCGCCTTCTCCTGTCGCTTGCTTTTTGTTTGTGGTTGCACTTGTTCGCTGGGCTCTTGCTGGGGTCTCAGCGCCAGTTGCCACATCTTTCTCCTTGGTGTTTGCCAGAGGTGGATGTTTCATCTTCCGCTTTTTTTCCGGGCGTTTACTCACTGTAGCATCATTTGAAGGATGTTTCTCCTTCTGCTTTATCTCCGGGGGTTGACTCTCAGCAGCACCATTTGATGGAACCTGCTTCCGCTTTGGCTCCGGAGGTTCGGTGTCTGCAACGTGCCATCTCTTGGGTTCTGTTGTTGGCTTTAGCCAGGGTGAAGTTTGCGAGGAGTTGTTCCGACGAATAACCTCCTTCGCTTTCTCATCGTGCAGCTGAATCGCCGAGAGCTCATAGAGAGCCCTGATGCTTTCAATGGCATCTCGCATCGCTTGGTGAATCGAACGCCTTTTGCCGTCTTCCAGCATTTCTACCAGCCCTCTAATCTGTTCCCCTAGCTTGAGAAAATCAGATTTCTGGTCGGTTGGTTCGACCGTCACCCTTCCTACCGCATGTGGCTCACGTCGTTCCGTGCATCTTTGTGGTGCTGCTGCTTGGCCAACTGGTGACCTCAGCATCCTTGAGCCCCCCTTGAAGGGGTTCTCCTCGTTCTCCTCAATTTTTCCTCCGGTGTTGGCTTGTAAGTTTCGTACAATTCTCTCAAGCACTATGTTAAAGAGATCACATGATAGCGTGTCACCTTGTCTAAGACCTTTCCTGACATCGAACGGTTCGGTGATGTTCTTACCGGCTTTGATGGAGCAGCGAGAGTTCTCCATCGTCATTCTCCACAAATGGACGAGCCAAGACTAGACATGGCTCTGTATACCTCGTCTCTATACACGCTGTCATAGGCAACTTTGAAATCGATGAAAAGGTGGTGCGTATCGATTTTGTATTCATCGGTTTTTTGCAAGATCTGCCGTAGTGTGAATATTTGGTCACAATGGTGGACTTTCCCGACCTGAAACCGCAATGATAAGGACCTATCAGGTTGTTGACGATCGGTTTTAGGCGTTCACATAGTACGGCAGACAGGATCTTATATGCGATGTTGAGGAGACTTATACCTCTGTAGTTGGCGCAGTTCAGAGGGTCTCCTTTCTTCAGGATCGGGCAAACGATGCTGAGGTTCCATTCATCGAGCATACTTTCGTCCGACCAGATTTGACAGGTGAGATGGTGCATTCTCCTTACCAACTCATCTTCTCCTGCCTTCAAAAGTTCAGCGGCAAGGCCGTCGGCTCCAGCAGCTTTGTTGGATTTGAGTTTAGATATCGCTATCCTCACTTCAGGCGAACCCCACAGGCGGATCAGTAGAAATGTGGTGAAGTGGGAGGGTTGTGATCCCTTGTTTTCGGATCATAGCCTCGCTGAAAAAGGAAGAAGAAGATCGCTATCCCCACTTCATTCTGATCGAATTCACGGAAATCTTGACTGTCAGCTTCACTGTTGAATGGCTCATTCTGCCTGACAGCGGAATATTGGTCATCATCGCTGTTTAACAGTCTGTAGAAGTGTTCCTTCCATATCCTTAGCACCGACTGTGATTCTACTACTATGTTGCCACTTTCGTCCCTGCAGGCTTCTGTTCTGGCTTTGAAACCCTGGCATGTTCTTTTTACCTTTTGGTAAAATTTTCGAACATCATTCCTGCTCTCAATCTCCTCGATAGAGGGCTTCTCATGCTCCTTTTCCTTCTTTCTGAGAAGTCGATGTTCCTCTTTTCTCCTGCGCACGTAGAGCTCGTAAGCAACTCTAGTCCTTCTATGCAGCGCCGCTTTGTACGCCTCTTGTTTTGCTGCATATGCTTCCCGGCATTCCTCATCAAACCAGGGGTTTCGTTGTGGTGGCCGAGAGAAATCCAGTACATCAGAAGCGGCATCTCTGATGGCTTGTTGGCAACGCTGCCACTGGTCATCCGCATTTGCTGCTGGCGGCATAGGACTTAGATTGAGATTAGAAGAAACACGATCGGTAAGGGTTCTGGCGCTCTCTTGCGATTGTAGCCGCCTGACGTCAAATTTCCTCACAGTATTTCTTTGATTTCGCTCCATTCTGGATATCCGCATCCGTACCTTGGCTTAAACTAGGTAGTGATCGGAGTCCATGTTGGCTCCTCGGAAAGTCTGGACACCCAGAATACTGGAAGAGTGCCTTACGTCGATCGCAATGTGATCGATTTGGTTGACAGTTTTTCGATCAAGCGAGAGCCATGTTCCTTTGTGAATGTCGAGACGTGGGAACCGCGTACTAGCTACGACACAGTTTCGCCCCGCTGCAAGGTCGATTAACCTGAGTCCGTTGTCGGATGTGATGTCGTGCAGGCTGTGCTTCCGACCACGCTACTAAAGACCTCCTCTCTTCCTAGCTTTGCGCTAAAATCACCTAGGATAATTTTAACGTCGTGGGTAGGGCATTGCTCATACGTCTTGTCCAAGAGCTGGTATGAGTCACCCGACGGTGCAACCCCCAACCTGGAGGGCCAGATCCTTTTTCAGCAACCCCTAGGACGAGGGGCCGGATACACCAATGTCAGTAACTCACTTCGGGGATATGAGCGCTGCCGTTGGCCCATTAAGGGTTCATCCGCCACCATCTCTTTTTCAATACCCTGACGTAGTATTGAAAATCCTTACAGACCTCAGTTTCAAATATGTCGAAGTAGCTCCGGTAAGGTACACCTGTCATCAAAATTGTATTAAAGATATGGGTTATATATGCCAATAAGATAGGTAAGATGGCCTTGATGAACATAGGGTGCAAGCCATCTGTTCCGACTGCATTTGACTTTATTGCCAACAAATTTTCCACGACATCTGTGCTCTCTATTCTAGAGAAGCAAAACGAGTTTGCCAAGTCATGTTGAGAATCAGAGTCAACGCATAGGCATCCTAGTTGGATGGCTACTTGCTGGTACTGTTAATACCCCTAGCCCTCATAGTGCGCAATCAAGTTCGTGATGAAGTGCTTACTTTACCTCCTAGTGGTGGACCCCGGGCAACTATACGTATAAACCCTTATACGTGCAAGCTAAAACTGCAAGTGCGGGTTGTCTAGGGCCTTGATTGTAGACTAGGTAACGTGGGCCAGCAACCTGCGTTACCGAATATTGCCCGCTATAGAAACCGACACTATGCCTCGGATAAGGAATGATCACATGTTGAAGACTTTTGGCTATTGTACCCGAACAAAGATAGGTTTCTGACATGTAAAGACGCTCCTCGACTCGGGAAGAGAAGGTCCTTACAATGCCAGATTCCTCCAATTGGAAAAGGAATTCATGCGATATAAACTGGACATTTTGGGGGTAAGTGAAGTAAGATGGTTAGAAATGGTCGAGTACCAGTCTCCAACGCGTAACATTGTACTACTCTATTCTGGAAGACCATCCGGAAGTGCGCGGGAATATGGAGTCGGACAACTGCTAACAACAACAGCACGCAAGAGCCTAATTTCCTGGCAGCCTCATGGTGATACGATTTTGACGGCCAGATTCCGGACTAGGGTACGACGCGTCACCATCATACAGTGCTACGCCCCAACGAATAGTTCGTCTGAAGACGAAAAGGAGAGCTTCTACAATCTCTTAAGTGCCGTCTTCAACACAACACCAAATGGAGACATTGTCATAGGGATGGGGGATTTGAATGCCAAGGTAGGCAACGACAACGAAGGGATCAAACATGTAATCGGGAAGCATGGACTAGGCAACCGCAATAACAACGGCGAATGGTTTGTGAATTTCTGCAATGCCAACCGCCTTGTGATAGGTGGCATCATGTTTGAGCACAAGACCTGCTACAAAGTCAGCTGGGTTTCCAATGACAGGCAAGCAACCTCCAACCAAATTGACCATTTTGCCATCAGCCGCCGCTTTAGAAGTAGTCTCCTGGACGTCCGAAACAGGCGAGGGGCAGATGTGGGGATAGTACGTGATCACCATCTTATGATAGCTACACGCTCTGCTGCAGTTCGAAGATCCCACGACAACACAAGAATGCCCAGGTTCAACATCGATAGACTTAGTGATCCCTCAGTGCGCCAACAATTAAGGGAACACTTTTCGCAAGGTGTGGAAGCAATCAGCAGCTCTGTGCCCGCAACCATCCAAGACCATTGGTGTGCTGTGAAAAATGTTTTTACATCTGCTGCTGAAGGAATTGTCGACCGATCGCGGGGAAGACATAGGACGTGGCTTTCCGAGGATGCCTGGAGACGGATTGACGAACGAAAACAGCTGAAAGCTCGCTTTGCAGCTACCCAAGCAGCAGGGAGAAGTGAGCTAGAGTCTCTATATCGCATGAAGATGAGAGAAGTTCAGCGTAGCGTGCGACGTGACAAGGGCAACTATATCAACGCACTGGCCACAGAAGCAGGACGGAGGTGCGACAGCAGGACTGTCTACAGAATCACAAAAGAGCTGACAGGTGGTCGCAGCTCCAGCCAACACCCAGTGAAAAGCCTAGTCCTCGGATGAGGGCCAGCTCAAAAGATGGAAAGAGCATTATGCTATGGTTTTGAACCATGTATTCGCTAGCGATATGCTCCCAAATCAGACTGAGATGCCCGAGGTGAGAAGCTCCCAAATACGCACCACGACTCCCAGTAATGATGAGATCATTACCGCGATCAAGGCACTCAAAACCAACAAGGCGGTAGGACTTGACGGTATTCCAGCAGAGCTCTTACGAGCAGCGCCCACAACATCGGCTGAGCATCCGCTTCTACTTATAGAGAGAGCTTGGGAAACTAGAAGCCTTCCTGGCGAGTGGATAAAGGGAATGATCATCAAGCTTCTTGAGAAAGGAAATTTAATGGAGAGGTATCTGCGTGCTGCCTGCTGTAGCTAAGATAATAGCTAAAATCATCCTGGAGTGAATCAAACAACATCTCGAAGACACACTCGATGCCGAACAAGCAGGTTTCCGCTCTGGATCCTCCTGTGCCGACCACATCAACACCCTGCGGATTATCATCAAACATTGTGCTGAATATCGATCGCTACTGCACCTGTTGTTCATCGATTTTGAGAAGGCGTTCGATAGTGTCAACAGGGAGTTTATTTGGCGTGCCTTACGCAGGAGAGGCATTCCCGATAAACTAATTGCTATTATCAAAGCTACATATGAAGGCTCCAAATGTCAGGTTCTGCACAGAGGGAGGTTGTCTGAGGAATTTGAGATCCAAAGTGGGGTAAGACAAGGTTGCATCCTTTCACCAATATTATTCCTGTTAGTGATTAGCGATGTGCTTCATGCAGCTTTGTCGACGGGAAACGGAGGAATTCGATGGACTCTTCCATTTCAACTGAAACATCTTGACTACGCTGACGATATATGCTTACTCTGCCACAGAATTATGGACTTCCACCAAATGACAGCAGATGTGGAGAGGGAGGCAGGCGTCGTCGAGCTGAAAATTAATTGAAACACAGTCATCGGCTCAAATATGCATTGCTGGACAACCGGTAGAGAGAGTAGAGGATTTCCAATATCTTGGGAGTGTTGTCTCGATCGATGGTGGAACCGAACTGGATATAGCCAACAGGATCGCCAAAGCAAAGTCCGCGTTCGGTATGTTGTCCAAAATATGGCGAAGTAATGCAATCAGTTTGAGCACCAAGATAAGACTGTTCCGCTCCAACGTTGAATCCGTGCTGTTATATGGTTGCAGCACATGGAGAGTGACCATTACTATCACCAGGAAGCTGCAAACGTTTGTTAATAGGTGCCTGCGCAATATGTTAAGGATTTTCTGCCCCCATCGTGTCTCAAACGAACACCTTTATGAGAGAACGGGTCAGAAACCAATAGGCACAACCATCCAACGACGGAAGTGGCAGTGGATTGGTCACACGTTCTGAAAGGGTGACAGTTCCATAGCGAACCATGCTATGCAATGGAACCCTCTAACTCAATATGGCAGAAGACCTGGCGGTCCAAGGAGAATATGGCGCAGAACAGCCAGGAAGGAGGCACGGCAGTTAGGGAAAAGTTGGGGAGAACTCAGACACATTGCCAGAAACCGTACACGATGGCGTGTAGGCGTAGTAGAGCCCCTAGGACCCACAAGGGGATACAGGACATAAGCAATGCCCTCTACCGGGTTTTCTAAGTCTAGATAGTGTGCTGGAGCCCTCCTATGATCGATTTGCTCCAGATTACTGTCTAGGATTTCTTTGAAGACCTCTCAATCTGTTTTACTTGGAAAGTATCTCTTTCGCAAAGTTTAGGGTATTCCTTTGGATTAACCCCGGAACCGGTCAGCCCACCTGAGTCTTCGACTTGAAAATCCAATGAGAGATCTCAACAGAATGATCCCAGGCAGCCCGCTAGAGCACACAACAAGCATGCTCTCCTCGCAACCGCAAGAACATCATTCTATGTTAGACTTCCGGTGAAATAAGTCCCCGAAACCCACAATCTGCAGTTCTACGAAGAAGACATTCTTTATTGGTCTCTCTTGACATTTATATAATTAATTTGAGTAGTAATTATGTTTGATATTTGATAGATTAATGTGGTTATAGATACATTGAATATGTCTTACTTTGAATATTAATATATTTTAAGATATTGTATAATCGTATCTGAAATCCTTAAGATACATAAACTAAACTAAAAGACAATAAATCAGCCTCCGCATAGCATCTAACTCAGTACAAGTAGTCGTCTGTGGTCCTCGAAAAATAGATAATAGTTGCAGATACACTTAAAATAATTACAAGGCTAAGTAATAGAATAAATTATAATAATTTGTGATATAGCATCTCTGGCGTGGTTACAAACGTACGAGTATATATGCTCTTTTTGTGTTGTAAGCCTTTGTCTGTTTGTCTGTCTGTCTGCGCACGCATCACGTGAAAACTACTGATCGGATTTTGATAAAACTTCGCATGGTGATAGCTTATACTCTGGCTCAGGATCTGATATAGTTTTTATCCCGGAAAACAAAAGACTTCCTAGTGGATAGTCGAGGGAATAAAATAACATTTGTCATTGTCATATAAAATAAATTAATAATAGTAAGTAGAAATATTAGTAATAGTAGTGCCGGTCACATGTGGATTCGAATTTAGACTGTAAATCTTCATATGGCTTCTCTGTTGGCTATGTTGTTGGAAATTGATTCGAATGATACTGGGTGATAGCTTGGTATGACCAACTACACAGGTTCCTTCCGATAAATCTGGGAAAAAAAGAAAGAAATCACAGGAAACTTCTTAAGCAACAATTACTGAGTTCCAAGAGAGATAGTTATTTTTTATTACAGACTCAGTCGATTCACATCTACACTGACGGGTCAAAACGAAGGCCGGAGTTGGTGGAGGGGTTTTCTCTGACAAGCTTAATCTTAAGACTCGAGGCTATTCTCCTACCGCTATACATCTTTATACATACGTCAGCTATGAGAATTAGCCAATCAGCAAACTGGAAACCTTTGAATCTAACCCGGAGGGACGACGCAGCAGAGGACCTTGTGGCGCGCACATGTAGAGCTAATGGACACCAACGCTCCGGCCTGCAGAGTCTTCGAATCTAACTCCGAGGGACGACGCAGTAGAGGGAATCATCGCCGTAGCTGGCGCGCACAAGTTCAAGGAAACCTCGACCAACTTGGAGTCTGAAACTGGAGGCAATTAGCTAAGGACCGAGCTAAATGGAGAGGCTTGTTGGTTGAGGCCCAGGTTCACCCCGAACTGTAGCGCCTCCTAAGTAAGTAAGTAAACTGGAAACCAAATAGAATAGTTCACTCGATGATGCTACATGATTACGTTGGCCTCGTACCCATAACGGACTATATGACGCCATATTTAGACTTTGTAAGGCCTTTTTCTACCGCCTACCCTAGCAGGGAAGAATGGAAAAGCGGTCACATACCTAACGTCGAATCTATAGCCATCTATGCAGATGCTTCAAAAATGAGCACTGGCGTAGGATCAGGCATCTTCTCCGACCCCCTAGGTATATCGAAATCCATACGACTACCAGACCATGGCGGCGTCCTCCAAGCAGAGCTACTAGAAGTGGCAACAACCGCCCGTGAGTCTGCGGTAAGGGCAGAAGGTATCACCATCCTTATCGACAGCCAGGCAGTTCTAAGAGCGAGTACTGCCATAGAAATTCAATAGAAGCTCACAAGCTCTGTTGTCGAGAAGAGCTCAGGATTCTTGGAACACAGCACAAGGTAGCCCTGGACACGAGGGTATCCCAGGCAATGAGAAAGCCGACGAGCTAGCAAGAATCGGCTCAGCAGCCTCACTAGAACAAGTCAACCCCTCTGTGTGTATCCCGCCTTGCATACTCAAGCTCGCAGCAGGGAAGAGAGAGCTGAACACAAGATGGACAGCCGTAGAAACTTGTGCCACCACTAGGAAGCTATGGCCATTCTTCGACAAAGCAAGGACCGAGAGAATTACTAAGAAAAACGGCCCCTCGTGGGCATAAGCACGGAGTACACCACTCTGCTGTACCTTCTTCTTCTTCTTCTTCTTCCTTTTATCAGCGAGGTTATGATCCGAAAATAAGGGATCATAACCCTCCCACTTCACTGCATTTCTACTGATCCTTCTGTGGGGTTCGCCAGTTCACCACACTGCTGTACCACTTGAAGAAACTACGCCAGACGAAGGAGGAACTCTGTAGAGGCTATGGTGACGAGGGAGTTTTCGAGGAGAGTACAAAGAAAAGGTTCCTTGCTAAATATTCCTTCCAGGATCTCGAGGAGCTCTCCGGCGTTCCAACAGGAAAGACGCTGAACTTCATCACATGATCAGGGGTGGCTGTATGCAGAAACGAAGTAAGTGATTGGGTTTTGTAGCTTAAGCGTGCTATGGGCCCTATCCAGAGCCTCGTTTCCCTTCGGGTCGCGCCGAATTAACCAAATGGCATTGCGCTTCCTGTTTCATGGCGTCGTTGTCCTTTTGTGTGTCGTAACTTCCCTAGTCCTATCGGCCGTGAATGATGGTCGGGCTAGTCCCTGGTCAAGTCCACCCGCGCTGACTGCAGTCGCGAAACTGCAGACAGTTGAATTTCCATTGGCGGCAGGGCTACATTCACCATCCGGTATAGGTGCTGACGGACTGTCCTCATGAGACTGGCTACGGCTTGCCTCGTTCGGATTGTTCGTCTTCGCCGTATCAACTTCATCTGCATCCGCGGATAGCGTCTGTGACTCTGCCACAATGGGAGATTGCTCCGAGATTGCCAATGTGATCGCCTCAGGTCTAGACTGGCTTCGGCTTATCGTTGACTTTGGCGGTTCCATCGGTAGCTGCAGGGGTCTTTTCCATCGGGGAGCTTGCCACTGACAGACGCTCCAATGAGGCCAGCTCTTGCAAGTAGGCCCGTGGGTTTTGGAGTGTCTTCTTGTCCGACTCTGAGCGCTCTTCCCAGTTCAAGAAAGACACCACGCTAAGGGAAATGAATAAGTCCAGCAAGCACCAACTGCTTCTTCGAAAACGGATGCAATTAGGAAAGAGATACCAGCAGCAGGATCTGGATGGAGTTACAATGCGGGAAGAGATCGGCCAAGAATAGGTATTGAGAGAGCTGAAAGGCAAGATACGAACCTCAACCACTGTCAAGCAGCGAGAAGGAGAGGAAGAAATCGACATGACTGTCCTTGGTGAAGCATATAAGGATATGAATGATGGCTTAGGAACGCCACAGGCGGATCAGTAGAAATGCGGTGAAGTGGGAGGGTTATGATCCCTTGTTTTCGGATCATAACCTCGCTGATAAAAGGAAGAAGAAGAAGAAGAATGATGGCTTAGGAGTAGCAAACTCCAGCGGTCATAAGGAGCTGCCTGCGGGAAACGTAACTTCCAAGAGAGCTCGGAAGAGCAACAAGATCAAGCCAATACTGAACACCACCCTAAGACCGACCCCAGTTGAGTGGCTCTCTATGCCTTGCAAGATAACTCCTCCTGACCTAAGAAGGAAGCAGGCCTTGACCGAGGAATTCCACAAAATCCCAAGAAATGCTAGAATGCCCCAGATGTTGAGAACACCACCACCCTGAGACTGCGCTCAAGATACCTTCCAGTAGAACTCGCTCGCAACAGAACTACGCGCTGAAAACTTTGCGCTGGAAGAATCCTGGTTATCTTCATGGGCATGAACCAGTAAAGGTCCCCAGACCATTCAGGGACTAATTAAGGCCAACGGGGCGGAGCTTTGATAGAGCGATGGATGCTCAAGACGCCTAAGGACGTCAGATCGTCGAGGTCTTCAAGGAAGGGGAGGCTCTAGATGGAGCATGTGTGAAGGAGGCCTTCTCGTCCCTACAGCTCCTGCAGAAGTCGTTGGAGAAGAGGCCAAGTCTTTTGGCATGTTGGCCTATAAGACACCGATAGCGCAGCGGATCTGTGACTAACTCGGCGCTACGTTCCTGGTCGAGCTTAGGCCAGATCTGTCTTGAAATATGACACGTTGAGCCGTTCTTCCATCTGTGGTTGGTCTTGCTTTAGTAGATGCTCAGCAAGGGACATACCCAGAGCTTGCCTACTACGCAGAATCCTTAGAGGTGTACCCTGTCTGGCGAGCTCGTCAGCCCTGCTCGTCAGTTAGAAGGAGTTTGCCTTCTCTTGATTTGGCTCATAGGCAAGCCAACCACAAAAGAGTTCAGAGTCTCTGTGAGTTTCGGTTGGGAAGCTAGCGCTGCTCTTGTTACCCAAGTGAGCGAGAGAGTGCTGCGTGCAGCATGATGATTTTGAAGGACCATCGAGTATGGTTTCAGTGATTATGGATATGAAGATGTCCAGTGAGTCATTTTGGGCTTAAGACCTCACGGAGGTTGAGGTTCACCCCGAACTGTAGCGCCACCTAAGTAAGTAAGTACCTCAAGGAGGTTTTGGTCAGCTTTGGTGTAATTCAATCTAGATGTGGTTTCCAGGTTAGTTCTTGGCCCAGGGTTACCACTAGATCACAGCATTTGGTGCTAGTGTCTGGAGATTTAAGTTTCTTCTCCTGGTGAATGGGACATCAATGGGTTCCATAACAAATAGCTGCTCATTCGAGAGGGAGGTAGACAACCTCATTATATGGAAGAACCTGCGTCATTGTAACGTGTTCCAGGCGAGATATGCGCATCTTTTCAGACAGCCAAGCAGCAATCAAATCCCTGGAATCAATCTCTATTCAAATTCACTTGCAACCCTGCTTCCCTATGCAGGATGTTTGCTTAAGGAAACCCTCTAGTGCTTCGAATTCGAAGCAATCCCTCAGTCTGTCATTGCTTTTGCTTACCTTATTGGATTGGCAGTACATCGCAGCATATGAATCTTGGTGTCCAGTCCACTTGTTGGGTTGACCGTTGCATTCGTGGTCGTTTTGTTGGACCACTTGGAGATGATTTCTGTGGGATTTATGGAAATACATGGGAAAGCGATGGATGAATGCTAACAGAGATTACTTACAGCCGCTGTTGTTGGTGGTGATGCCACTGGTTTGAGTTTGAATGCGTCTGCGGGAGGATGTTCACCGACATATATCTTCCTTGCTGGTGGCATTTGTCAATTGGGCAGATCAGCTGTACGAAATACAGTGAAACGTGATTTTGCTCCTGACTTACCATATGCTGGCGTTGGTGGTCTATTCAGAATTGAATCTAGTGCCGGTGGTGGTGGTCTATGTGGTTTGGCATCTGGAGCTGCATTTACTTTTGGATCCACTGCCAGGGGAGGTGGTCTATTCAACTTGGCATCAAGAATTGCGTTTACCTTTGGATCTAGAGCTAGTGCTAGTGGTCTACGTGGCTTGGCAACAGGAGCTGCATTTACTTTTCGATCCAGAGCCAGTGGTGGTGGTCTATTCAGCTTGGCATCAAGAACTGCATTACAGTTTGGATCTAGAGCTAGTGCTGGTGGTCTACGTGGTTTGGCATCAGGAGCTGCATTTACCTTTGGATCTAGTGCCAGTGGTGATGGTCCATGTGGTTTGGCATCAGGAGCTGCATTTACACTTCGATCTAGAACCAATATTGGTAATCTATTCGGTTTGGCATCGACAATTGCGTTCAATCTTGGAGCTGGTAGAAGCGTTGGTATATATGGTTTGGCATCGAGTTGTCCGAAATATTGAAAATTTTTTGCTGATAGTTGAATTGGTGGTCTTTTGGTTAAACCCCTTGTAGCCAATCTCTATTTGGATTCATTGGAAGTCATCAAAATAAGTTTCTTATAAATGCTAACTGAGTTTACTTACACCTCCTGCCATTGGTGGTGATTTGACTGGCATAACTGCCAATGCAGATCCTGACGAGGTAGCTGCAAGTGTCGGCCTTGTTTTCGAATTCGTTCTTAACTGTGAAGTGGAAATACTCTTAAGAAAGGCAGACATGTTAGGATTTAGTCGAAGAAATAGTGCAACGCAGGATTAGTGGAGAGGCTAGATAGGGAACCATCTAGACAGACGAATGAGAAGGACCTCTGCAGCGAATGAGACACAGATCTACTCTGAGGTAGTCAATTGGATACTGTTGTCAGACACGAAACGAAAGAGAGGTACTTCCTTTTACCGCAGCTCTTCGCTACTTTTTGTTGAAGAAATACAGACAACTGCCTCACAGTCTAGACAGGGCCTTACTGCAGCTCTTCGCTACTTTTTGTTGACGAAATACAGGCAATTGCTCCCCAGCCTAGGCAGGGCCTTACTGCAGCTCTTAGATGCTTTTTGTTGAAGAAATACAGGCAACTGCCTCACAGTCTAGACAGGGCCTTACTGCAGCTCTTCGCTGCTTTTTGTTGAAGAAATACAGACAACTGCTCCACAGTCTAGACGGGGCCTTACTGCAGCTCTCCGCTACTTTTTGTTGAAGAAATACAGGCAACTGCTCCACAATCTAGACGGGGCCTTACTGCAGCTCTTCGATACTTTTTGTTGAAGAAATAGAGGCAATTGCTCCACAGGCTAGACAGGGCCTTACTGCAGCTCTCCGCTACTTTTTGTTAAAGAAGTACAGGCAACTGCTCCACAGTCTAGGCAGGGCCTTACTGCAGCTCTTAGATGCTTTTTGTTGAGGAAATACAGGCAACTGCCTCACAGTCTAGACAGGGCCTTACTGCAGCTCTTCGCTGCTTTTTGTTGAAGAAATACAGACAACTGCTCCACAGTCTAGACGGGGCCTTACTGCAGCTCTCCGCTACTTTTTGTTGAAGAAATACAGGCAACTGCTCCACAGTCTAGACAGGGCCTTACTGCAGTTCTTCGCCATTTTTTGTTGAAGAAATACAGGCAACTGCTCCACAGGCTAGACAGGGCCTTAATGCAGCTCTTCGATACTTTTTGTTGAAGAAACACAGGCAACTGCTCCACAGTCTAGACAGGGCCTTACTGCAGTTCTTCGCTACTTTTTGCTGAAGAAATACAGGCAACTGCTCCCCAGCCTAGGCAGGGCCTTACTGCAGCTCTTAGCTGCTTTTTGTTGAAGAAATACAGGCAACTACTCCACAGTCTAGACAGGGCCTTACTGCAGCTCTTCGCTACTTTTTGTTGACGAAATACAGGCAATTGCTCCCCAGCCTAGGCAGGGCCTTACTGCAGCTCTTAGATGCTTTTTGTTGAAGAAATACAGGCAACTGCCTCACAGTCTAGACAGGGCCTTACTGCAGCTCTTCGTTGCTTTTTGTTGAAGAAATACAGACAACTGCTCCACAGTCTAGACGGGGCCTTACTGCAGCTCTCCGCTACTTTTTGTTGAAGAAATACAGGCAACTGCTCCACAGTCTAGACGGGGCCTTACTGCAGCTCTTAGCTGCTTTTTGTTGAAGAAATACAGGCAACTGCTCCACAGTCTAGGCAGGGCCTTGCTGCAGCTCTTCGATACTTTTTGTTGAAGAAATACAGGCAACTGCCTCACAGTCTAGACAGGGCCTTACTGCAGCTCTTCGCTACTTTTTGTTGAAGAAATACAGGCAACTGCTCCCCAGCTTAGGCAGGGCCTTACTGCAGCTCTTAGCTGCTTTTTGTTGAAGAAATACAGACAACTGCTCCACAGTCTAGACGGGGCCTTACTGCAGCTCTTCGCTACTTTTTGCTGAAGAAATACAGGCAACTGCTCCCCAGCTTAGGCAGGGCCTTACTGCAGCTCTTAGCTGCTTTTTGTTGAAGAAATACAGGCAACTGCTCCACAGTCTAGGCAGGGCCTTGCTGCAGCTCTTCGATACTTTTTGTTGAAGAAATACAGGCAACTGCTCCACAGTCTAGACAAGGCCTTACTGCAGCTCTTCGCTACTTTTTGTTGACGAAATACAGGCAACTGCCCCACAGTCTAGACAGGGCCTTACTGCAGCTCTTCGCTACTTTTTGTTGAAGAAATACAGGCAACTGCCTCACAGTCTAGACAGGGCCTTACTGCAGCTCTTCGCTACTTTTTGTTGAAGAAATACAGGCAACTGCTCCATAGTCTAGGCAGGGCCTTACTGCAGCTCTTCGATACTTTTTGTTGAAGAAATACAGGCAACTGCTCCACAGTCTAGGCAGGGCCTTACTGCAGCTCTTCGCTACTTTTTGTTGAAGAAATACAGGCAACTGCTCCATAGTCTAGGCAGGGCCTTACTGCAGCTCTTCGATACTTTTTGTTGAAGAAATACAGGCAACTGCTCCACAGTCTAGACGGGGCCTTACTGCAGCTCTTCGCTACTTTTTGCTGAAGAAATACAGGCAACTGCTCCCCAGCTTAGGCAGGGCCTTACTGCAGCTCTTAGCTGCTTTTTGTTGAAGAAATACAGGCAACTGCTCCACAGTCTAGGCAGGGCCTTGCTGCAGCTCTTCGATACTTTTTGTTGAAGAAATACAGGCAACTGCTCCACAGTCTAGACAAGGCCTTACTGCAGCTCTTCGCTACTTTTTGTTGACGAAATACAGGCAACTGCCTCACAGTCTAGACAGGGCCTTACTGCAGCTCTTCGCTACTTTTTGTTGAAGAAATACAGGCAACTGCCTCACAGTCTAGACAGGGCCTTACTGCAGCTCTTCGCTACTTTTTGTTGAAGAAATACAGGCAACTGCTCCATAGTCTAGGCAGGGCCTTACTGCAGCTCTTCGATACTTTTTGTTGAAGAAATACAGGCAACTGCTCCACAGTCTAGGCAGGGCCTTGCTGCAGCTCTTCGATACTTTTTGTTGAAGAAATACAGGCAACTGCTCCACAGTCTAGACAAGGCCTTACTGCAGCTCTTCGCTACTTTTTGTTGACGAAATACAGGCAACTGCCTCACAGTCTAGACAGGGCCTTACTGCAGCTCTTCGCTACTTTTTGTTGAAGAAATACAGGCAACTGCCTCACAGTCTAGACAGGGCCTTACTGCAGCTCTTCGCTACTTTTTGTTGACGAAATACAGGCAACTGCCTCACAGTCTAGACAGGGCCTTACTGCAGCTCTTCGCTACTTTTTGTTGAGGAAATACAGGCAACTGCTCCACAGTCTAGACGGGGCCTTACTGCAGCTCTTAGCTGCTTTTTGTTGAAGAAATACAGACAACTGCTCCACAGTCTAGACGGGGCCTTACTGCAGCTCTCCGCTACTTTTTGTTGAAGAAATACAGGCAACTGCCTCACAGTCTAGACAGGGCCTTACTGCAGCTCTTCGCTGCTTTTTGTTGAAGAAATACAGACAACTGCTCCACAGTCTAGACGGGGCCTTACTGCAGCTCTCCGCTACTTTTTGTTGAAGAAATACAGGCAACTGCCTCACAGTCTAGACAGGGCCTTACTGCAGCTCTTCGCTGCTTTTTGTTGAAGAAATACAGACAACTGCTCCACAGTCTAGACGGGGCCTTACTGCAGCTCTCCGCTACTTTTTGTTGAAGAAATACAGGCAACTGCTCCACAGGCTAGACAGGGCCTTAATGCAGCTCTTCGGTACTTTTTGTTGAAGAAATACAGGCAACTGCTCCACAGTCTAGACAGGGCCTTATTGCAGCTCTTCGCTGCTTTTTGTTGAAGAAATACAGGCAACTACTCCACAGTCTAGACAAGGCCTTACTGCAGCTCTTAGCTACTCTTTGTTGAAGAAATACAGGCAACTGCTCCACAGTCTAGACGGGGCCTTACTGCAGCTCTTCGCTACTTTTTGTTGAAGAAATACAGGCAACTGCTCCGCAGTCTAGACAAGGCCTTACTGCAGCTCTTCGCTACTTTTTGTTGAAGAAATACACGCAACTGCTTGGTGCTTTGCTGTGGCCTACCAGGTTGTCAGGGACAGTCGAAAGCTGACAGCCACCAGCTTTCGCCTGTCCCATGCCCCAAAAAAAACCGTTTCGTTTCGAAATGAAGAACCAAAATAGCATACCTTAGTGAATGTTGCCCCATTCTCTGGAGGCTCTTCAGCAAAGAACGTCATCTCCAACAAATCCATGCATGTAGGACGATAACATTTGTTCGTCTGAAGACACCATCCGATGCAACTAATGGCTTCCAAATTTTTCACACGATGAAATGCTGTCGGTACTATGCCCAGTTCGACATGTTCATAGATTTGAGTTGGGCCATAGCACTCGCTGTATGGATACTCTGAAGTGAACATCTCTATCATGCACATGCCAAATGCATAGATGTCCACTTTTTCGTCATAGGAGCCCTCAAATACTTCTGGTGCCATAAACTCAGGCGTTCCCACTATAGCCTTGGAACAGCTATCAGTCAATTGGATTGCCAGGCCCAGGTCACCAATTTTGATGCATCCTGTCTGTCCATTGATCAAAATGTTGTCACACTTCAAGTCCCGATGTATTACTGGTGGATCCTGGTCATGCAGATACTTTAGTCCATTGAGGATCTGAATACACCAGCTTTTAACAATCTTGATGGTCACATGTTTCAGCCTACGGATGAAGCTGCAAAGAGAAAAATCAAATAGAAGTACGTTGAGATAGAGGACGAAATTTAGTTACATTTAGTCATTTAGTTGGGCAGCGCTAAGGTCAAACCACCACAAAGTCAAACTCTGCTGGGCACCTGAGCACAGCGATGAAGAAGGGAACGAAAAGTCAGATGAATTGGCAAGGATGGGAGCTGCTTTGAGCATACTCCCACCAATAGCCAAATTGGCTGGCACCATAGATACGGCAGATACTCAGTATCTGTGAGATTCCAAGGAGAATTTCACGCGATCGAAAGATGCACCTAATAGGAAATATCGCGGACAGGACATCGCAAGTCAAGCCGCCATCTAGGCACTAAGCTCACACGAGATCAGATCCAGACTGTTATGGGATGCCTCACCGAGAGCAACAGGCTCTCTACTGATTTCAAGGACATGTATGAGTGAAATGGAATGAAGCAGATGATGCCATAGCAAGAAACGGCTCAGGCACTCCGTTCCTTGCACCTAATAGGAAATATCGCGGACAGGACATCACAAGTCAAGCCGCCATCTAGGCACTAAGCTCACACGAGATCAGATCCAGACGGGTATGGGATGCCTCACCGAGAGCAACAGGCTCTCTACTGATTTCAAGGACATGTATGAGTGAAATGGAATGAAGCAGATGATGCCATAGCAAGAAACGGCTCAGGCACTCCGTTCCTTGCACCTAATAGGAAATATCGCGGACAGGACATCACAAGTCAAGCCGCCATCTAGGCACTAAGCTCACACGAGATCAGATCCAGACGGGTATGGGATGCCTCACCGAGAGCAACAGGCTCTCTACTGATTTCAAGGACATGTATGAGTGAAATGGAATGAAGCAGATGATGCCATAGCAAGAAACGGCTCAGGCACTCCGTTCCTTGCACCTAATAGGAAATATCGCGGACAGGACATCACAAGTCAAGCCGCCATCTAGGCACTAAGCTCACACGAGATCAGATCCAGACGGGTATGGGATGCCTCACCGAGAGCAACAGGCTCTCTACTGATTTCAAGGACATGTAGGAGTGAAATGGAATGAAGCAGATGATGCCATAGCAAGAAACGGCTCAGGCACTCCGTTCCTTGGACTGGAACCTTTCTGTGGGATAGGACCACTAATAATACGATAAGACCTGAGGAAAGAAGAAGAGAGCTGGGATGATATTCCCCAACTGAGATACAAGCGAAAGAAAATTATGGAAAACTGCAGCCAGGAAAGAAGCGGAACCTGCCTAACTAAGTGTTAGCAGGAATCGACTTCGCATCTTGACAGTCATGCTTATCTTAGGAAACTGGGAATAGAGGAAGACGGACAGAGACTTTGCAGAAACACCAGCGCACCTTCTTATGGAATGCGAAGCACTAATCCACAAAATCGGACATCACCTAGGCGCCTATCTCCTATCGGAGACGGATCGGCCTTCGCTGGATCCACTTCATATACTCCGGTTCCTCAAAGTACCTGGACTAGAGGAAGTGCTCTAAAGGTTCTTTGGTAACACTGCAGATGTAGCAGGCCTACAGGTCTACTAACTGAATTTTGACTCCCACTCCACCATCAAGGGTACGTGACGAGTCCCATTTTTTTCTCCATTTCACACGCCCTAAGCTTGCGGGGATTAGTATTTAGAGAAATGGCTTGAAGCAGGGCGGGACGAATAAGAGTCATGTCATGTCATCACGATGTTTCTCCAATGGCTGGGGATCAGTCTTTGATGATCCACATAGGGCGGCAGGTTAAGGTTATCAGATCAAGACAGATGAAAGGCGTAAGGTGAAGCATGGTATGGACAGCATAATACACGGAAACCATATTTTGCTGGCAAACTCGAGGAGGGGTCTAACGATTCTGAGATAGAGGGATGGGTCAGGGAACTAGTTTGACAGATGACGCTCAAATCATGTGCTGACTTGACTGAAGGTACAGGCTCTTCACAAATGAAGTAGACTCTAGGTGGTGGTAGGACACGCTCTGACAAACCTTCACTAGACCAGATGGAGAAACTATTTAGATCATCCTGCAGAAGGCGATAATCAGTTCAGTATCATTTATTACAACGATAAACATCAATGGCCCTAGATGGCTACCTTGAGGAACGCCTAATGATGCTACAATAAGGTCCACTAGGTATGATTTGATTCATGGGATGAACCGTGGTTGGAGTCCAAGGGCAGGCAATTTGTCAGAAGCTTTTTATGAGTGCCCTTGCTAAAGCTCAATCTACGGGAAAACTTTGTAAGCTTTTCCAGCGAAAGCACATAATGCATTCAGCGCAAGTGTAACCATAGCGGAATAAACTCGCAACACTCCATGAGTAGAACATGGCAAAACTGTGTGCATGAGCTAAACAGCACAGCGAGAGCTTCCAACGAAGCTTGTATAAAGCACACAATTCCTTTAAATATAAGGAAGAGGGAGCCGTGGTGCTTTGGTCTGGTGTGTTGGTCTGGTGTGTTGGTCTGGTGTGTTGGATTTCTCCACATTTGAATTCGAAGTTCAATTCAAAAAAAATAATTATAAGCAAATGTATCCGACTAAGTGGGCGCCGTGGCGTAAGTGGTTAGTGTGTCGGATCACTACGCATGAGGTTCCATGTTCGAATCCCAGACAACACCAAAAAGTTTTTTCACGGTCCCACCTCTCGCTAGCGTCTGACAAACATCCGAGAGTATTGTCGTCACGAAAAAGCTTCTCAAATCGCCGTTCGGATTCGGCATTAAACTGTAGGTCCCTTCCATTCGTGTGAAAAATATAACGCACACAACATGAGTGGTTGCGAGAAGCTAGGCCCTGGCACTTTAAAGAGCTGTTGCGCCAAATATTTGTATTTTTTGTATCAGACTAAGTCGGAGTCACTCGACGACTACAGACTCACTTTCCAGACAGCCTGGACCGCTCTCTAAGGCAGAGCTTGGCCTAAATCAGTAAAGTCGAGGAACAGATGCAGCTCAACGGATAAGCAACCATTTACTTCCCTTAGCCTCCAGTGGAAGGCTTTTAGGAGTCATGCTAGACCCGGAGCTCAACTGGAAGTTTATCCCCGAGCAACAAGTGAAAAAAGTGGGAACTTCGACTGGTCTTATGGATGTATACATCGGTAATACGTCCAATACTTGGCCTGGCCTGAGGAAAGTACAAAGAAACAGCCGCCATTGGTACCACGGGTGTCATGTGCTTCTGCATCTTCTCCGACTTGGCCTACATATTGGAATACATTTCAGTATGTAGCGCGGTCAAGCTCCAAATATCGGGGTGCTAGTCTGCTGGACCATATGGACACAATAAGATTCTAGTTTCGTTACCAGAGGAGAACTGGGGAAAACTCTGGCCGGACTACTCCATACCCAAACTGGACTTTCAACTCAACTTCACAGTCGACCTATCGTCCAGAGCAGACTGGCAAAGAGGTGTCTTCCACAGCAGACTGGGAAAGAAGTGTCGTCCAGAGCGGACTGGGAAAGAGGTCTCTTCCACAGCAGACTGGGAAAGAGATGTCATCCAGAGCAGACTGGGAAAGAGGTATCGTCCAGAGCAGACTGGGAAAGAGGTGTCGTCCAGAGCAGACTGGGAAAGAGGTCTCATCCACAGCAGACTGGGAAAGAGGTATCGTCCAGAGCAGACTGGGAAAAAGATGTCATCCAGAGCAGACTGGGAAAGAGGTATCATCCAGAGCAGACTGGGAAAGAGGTGTCGTCCAGACCAGACTGGGAAAGAGGTGTCGTCCAGAGCAGACTGAAAAAGTGGTGTCACTCAGAGCAGGCTGGGAAAGAGGACTCATTCACAGCAGACTGGGGAAGAGGCGTCGTCCAGAGCAGACTGGGAAAGAGGCGTCATCCAGAGCTGACTAGGAAACAGGTATCGTCCAGAGCAGGCTGAGAAAGTGGTGTCACTCAGAGCTGACTGGGAAAGAGGCGTCATCCAGAGCAGGCTGGGAAAGAGGACTCATTCACAGTAGACTGGGGAAGAGGCGTCGTCCAGAGCAGACTGGGAAAGAGGCGTCATCCAGAGCTGACTAGAAAACAGGTGTCGTCCAGAGCAGGCTGAGAAAGTGGTGTCACTCAGAGCAGACTGGGAAAGAGGCATCATCCAGAACAGACTGGGAAAGAGGTGTTACCCAGAGCAGACTCAAAATTGCTATTTATACCGAAGCACGCAACGCTTCAAAGATGGACCGTGGGTTCTTCTCAGAAACACTGAATGTATCAGTATCCTTCAGCCGTCCCAATTCATCCAGTGTCTTGTAGGCGGAAGTTCTGACAATAAGACACAATTCTACCGCCATATCTGGTACTCAAGCCCATTTGGAGGATCTTTAGCGGCAGCAGATGAGAGAGCGGGGGATGAGTGCTCTCTCACTTGAGGGTGAATTCCCTAGATGAAGTCAATGGTGGCATCTACAGTTCCAGTTAGGTTGAACTTGATGAACACCTTGCGCGAGCTGCCTCGACATATTCGGGTCACAGGTCGGTAGGGCCATTTCCATTGGTAGTCAGATTGCTATCAAGATACCCTGACTTCAGTAACATCGTCTTCGCAGCTGGTGGAGCAGTGTAGGGAAGAGCTCTCGTAACTAGGCTGTCGGACCAAAATTAGTCCTCTTTGGGCGCCAGGTCATAGCAACATAGAGGGGAACAAGCAGGGAGTCTGCAATTGACAAATCCTTTGCAGAGGTAGTCCTCGTTCCGATGGGAATTGTCAATAGCCAGGTCATAGCAACATAGAGGGGAACAAGCAGGGAGTCTGCCCTTGACAAATCCTTTGCAGAGGTAGTCCTCGTTCAGATGGGAACTGTCAAGAGCCAGGTCATTGCAACATGGAGGGGATCAAGCAGGGAGTCTGCCTTTGACGGATCCTTTGCAAATGTGGTCCTCGTTCCGATGGAAATTGTCAATAGCCAGGTCATAGCAACATGGAGGGGAACAAGCAGGGAGTCTGCCTTTGACGGATCCTTTGCAAATGTGGTCCTCGTTCCGATGGGAATTGTCAATAGCCAGGTCATAGCAACATAGAGGGGAACAAGCATGGAGTCTGCCCTTGACAAATCCTTTGCAGAGGTAGTCCTCGTTCAGATGGGAACTGTCAAGAGCCAGGTCATTGCAACATGGAGGGGATCAAGCAGGGAGTCTGCCTTTGACGGATCCTTTGCAAATGTGGTCCTCGTTCCGATGGGAATTGTCAATAGCCAGGTCATAGCAACATAGAGGGGAACAAGCAAGGAGTCTGCCTTTGACGGATCCTTTGCAAATGTGGTCCTCGTTCCGATGGGAGTTGTCAAGAGCCAGGTCATAGCAACATAGAGGGGGACGCATGGCCTTCTCTTTGCAGATGTGATCCTCTTTCCGATGGGAATTGTCAAAAGCCAGGTTATAGAGGGGAACGCACAATCTGCCTGATAGATCCTTTGCAGAGGTTGTCCTTGTTCAGATGGGAACTGTCAAGAGCGAACTCTATTCACTCTTTCTATCGGTGCCAAGCAAAAGGTGGAACAGTCTGCAGAGTTGCGTCATTTCTAGGCGTATCTGGCCGAACCACAACTGGGACAGGACAGAAGAACTTAAGAAAAGGACTCGGGTAGACGCTGCAAGAATTATAGCTAAAAGCACAGATGGGGCTTCCTGGCGAACCCACAGGCGGATCAGTAGAAATGCGGCGAAGTGGGAGGGTTGTGATCCCTTGTTTTCGGATCATAGCCTCGCTGATAAAAGGAAGGAAAAGAAGAAGGGGCATCCTTTATAAGGCACACTGCCGCAGTTGCAAAAATGTAAATGAGAAGGAGACTCCCTCCCACCTCCTCTGAGGGTGCCCGGCTTGAAGTGTAGCCCGACATCGAACCCTAGGCAAACCCTTTTTCAACAATTTTAAGGAAATAAGGAAAAGTGTCACAGAGTTGTTTGCAGTGTCGCAGAAGACTGCGCTTTGGAGTCTACATCTACCTCTACATCAGCAACGGCAGCCTCCAGCGCTTCATAACAAGCTCCAACTGGATCCAGGGGTAGTTCTCCCTGTGGCATATACTCGTAGAAAGAACCTGGATGAAAGAGGCACCACTTCAGCAGAATCCCTAAGACCCATCAGCCTGAATGCCATGGACGTTAGGAAGAGTCATAGATAATCACCTAAGGATGACTGTGCTGGAAAGAAGGATGCACTGGAGAGCAAGGAAACGGCAGTATGCGTGTTTTTTAGACATCTTCACCATCCAACATCTCCGATGAAGCAATAAGGAAGAAGGTCTCGAAATAAAAGGAATAAGCCACACCACAAGCAATTGGATGTGTGAGATGCTGAGAACTAGAACTGCTGAGACAGGGGTGATGGTTAGGTTAGGTTAGGTTAGGTAGGGTTATGAGGTTATCATAAAACACTAGGCACCAAAGTGGGCCCATCGCGATCCCTGGGAAACCTTCACGGCAAAAGCCCTAAACCCAATCCCCCAAGCAATTAATCTCCCTACAAAATTTGAAGAGATCCTTGTTATGGTTCAGGGACCTTACCTCCTCCAAGTTATCGAAGAAGTATCTACCCAGGTACTTTAGCCTTATCCTGGCAATTCCTTGACATTCACAGAGTATATGAGTTATATCCTCTGAGACATGTAGGTCATCGCAGTACCTACAAACATCCGTATCGGATAACCCTAGTCTCATGGCATGCCTTCGTAGGAGACAGTGGCCAGAGAGTAGGGTGATACAAGAAACCATCACCACTAGAGGCTGTGGTATCATCACCATTGCTGTGATGCCTAGTAGTAGATGCACTACTGCACAAATTGACAGATGCCGTCAAGGGTACGACGACAATACAGTCATCCACCTAAGGGGTTTAAGAATCACACAGAAGTGGTGTGAGATGGGTGGACTTGGAGTGAACCACGAGTATCTTTCAAACAGAAAAGCCACCTCTTCCCAGAAATGGAAAGAATGAATTGTCGCTGAGATGGGAAGACAGGCTTACCTTGGAGTGCATCATTGAAAATTGGACATCCTGTCCGAACAAGATGAAACGATTCATGCTGGACTTTTGGAGAGAAAGTTTCGCAAACGAAAGGCCGGCCGAAGGGCTGTCCCTGGTGGACAGGAGTAGTGCCCAACCCAATTCATCAGATTAACTTGATCCTTGAATCAAGAGGAGAGCTGGAAGGAACACCAAGGCACCTCTCGCTTCATAGGCAGATGTACTGAAGTATTTGACGATTGGAACACGTAGTCTCGATTCTGTAAAACAACAGACAGACAGATAGACAGACAAGACAGCCAGACAACTACAGCTACTCGTACGAAGCAGTGAAGCAGAAGCAATAATAAAATGGAAACAAGTACTCACTGCTTTAAGGATCCGGATGTCATATATTCGGTGATCAAGACGGATGGCTGTGATCCTTCGCCCTCCCAGAATGCGCAAAACTGCAAAATATTTGGATGATTCAAGCTGCTAAGTAGGCGCGCCTCGTAAATAAACCGCTGGCGGTACTTTGGGCCCATTTTGGATCGCTAGAAATAGATACATCTTTAGTTAAGGGGAAAACGATTGCAATAGATGGGGAATGCGTACAGCGGTTTCGCACCATGCTACAGACATTCCAGTTTGTACGTTGAACCCACGGTAGACTCGTTTTACTGCTCCTTTACCCACAATTGGGCCAAATTTGTGGTATAGCCCACACGGTGATACTGCTGTGGTACGTGCTGCTTCATCGGGGTTTTCTGGACGTATTTGTTCTCTCACCCGAGATGGATTGAAGCTCCCTGAAATGGAAAGAAAGAACGCGCCTATGATGCGAAAGATGTGTGTGCAGCTGAAAGGAGCATATCGGCAGACATCTGCTCCTATCAAGCCATTCAACAGTGACGATGACAGTCAAGATTCCCGTCAACCCGATCAG